>CM057459.1:1159182500-1160470833 GCA_016271365.2 Neoceratodus forsteri | reverse complement strand
GGTAAAGCTGGAAGATCGCCTTGAAGACCTTGAAGGCAGAAACCACAGAAATAATTTAGTTCTACTCAGGCTGCCAGAAGGGGAGGAAGGACCAAACACAATTGCTTTTTTACAAAAGTTCTTGAAAAGAACAATAGGCCCTTCTCCTAATGGCCCGGAGTACATTATTGAAAGGGGGCACAGGGCCTTAAAAGCCAAACCTATTCCTTCAGATCCTCCGAGGCCTATAATTTTTAAGCTTTTGAATTATCTCGACCGAGAGCACATACTAAAGGAGGCAAGAAAGCTTTCAGCAATCCTCTGGGAGGGCAAGAAACTCCGAGTCGTGCCCGATTTAACAATAAAGAACAGGATGGCGAGGGCCAGTTTTCGGCCCATTACTTCAAAGCTTTGGGCTGCGGGAATAAAGCACCGCATACTATACCCTGCCAAGCTGGAAGTTACTCTCAAGGAAGGGAAGAAGCTGTTTGAGGCACCAGAAGAAGCTCTGAAGGTGTTAAAGGACTCTTTTCCAAACCCTTTCCATAAAACCTGAAAAGTACTGTTATGACACAGCTCCCAGTATATATTTGTTTGTCTGGACTGATTACACTACCGCACAACATGGTCCTTCTTCTAAATACTTAAAGGATGGACATTAAATAACTATCGCACTATATTTCCCTTATCCCTTTCCTATTTCTCCCCTTCTCACCCCTCCGCCCCTCCCCCTCCCTCCCTCCTCCTCCTCCTTCCCTTCTTCCTCCCCTCCCCCCTTCCTTCCTTCCCCTTCCCCCTTTTATCCTCCACCTCCCCTATACCCGTTTGGTTTTTGTTTGCAGCTAATAATAGGGCGACAGACTTAATATGTTTAAGCATATCTCTGAAGGATACATCTTATCATGTCTAGAGGAGGGTTCCAATTGCAGTTCCTATTACAGGGTTTTGGGGAGGAGTGTTTGGAGCAGTTTTAAATGCAGAAGGTGGCTATGCTGCATCTGACAATGGTCACCTCTATGTGTAATAGTGCTCTTAGATACTCCTTTGCATCAGAAAACCTCTATAGGCATATGGTAGCCAGACCATTTTCAAACCAGATCTATCTAACCCCCTTTTTTTTTTAGGGTCAGACTGGATCCCTTCTCTATTATAACCTTATCACAGTTTGCTGGCTACTAGCGAGGTTAGCGGGCTAGGCCCGCACCTGCCGAATCTATAGACACTATTTATGGGACAGGTTGTTAAAATGAAGCATCAATATACAACAATACTGTGACGTTTCAGTTGTTCAGACTTGTTAATGCATTTTAGGGCTAATACGATTAATCCGTTATATTTATTTTTAAAGTGGGTAACGGCTATAGCCCTAATCTTAGTGTTTTTTGCTAATACCCCCTCTGCGGTCACATAAAGCGACTTAAGCGAGGATAATTCATCTGGGCTATGTAATAATTTGTTTTTCTAAGACTTTTATATCAATATTAAACCTCAAAGATGGGAGGTTAGTGGACCAATCTTTTTTTGGGAGTGAGAGGCCCCACTTTCAGAGCGTGCCACGGTCCAGCAACTTGGAGGCGGCCTGGGGCCAGGGGCTAGTTTAGTTATAGAGATTAGGGTAAGGGGGTGGGCTTGGATAATAGGGAGGTTTCTTCTTTTCAGTTTTTGGGTAGGTTGGAGTCATTGGGGGGGGGAGGTCTGGCAGCTCAATAGTCTTAAGACTTGTTCCCTACTGTTTACTATATGGCTTTTGATCTGAACATAATTTCTTGGAATATAAAAGGGGGAAGAGATAACAAAAAAAAGTATATCATTCTCAACCATCTGGCACGTTTTAATCCATCAATAGTATTTTTACAAGAAACGCATATGACCCCTTGGCAGCTTCATTTCCTTAAAAAAAGATGGGTGGGCCAAGTTTTTGGGGCTGGGTTCTCCACGAGTAAAAGAGGTGTAGCCGTTTTAGTGGCCAATAACGTTCCCTTTTTTTCATCAGAAGTAATTGCAGACCCAGAAGGTAGGTTCATCATTGTCCTGGGTAAATTGGCGGGAGCAAGTCTAGTGCTAGGCTCAATTTATGGTCCTAACCAGGAATCCCCAACCTTCTTTACCCGGCTTGCGGTTCTCATTGCTCCTTTAGCTGACAAACCAATAATTTTAGGTGGGGATTGGAACTTGGTCCAATCCAATTGCTTGGACTGTTCATGGTCCAAAGGATCCCCCCCATCCTCAGTCCAGAGAGCATTGCTCGAATTTATGTCATCAATAGGATTATCTGATCCCTGGCGATTAATTAACCCCAAGACTAGAGAATATACCTTCTATTCTCCGGTCCATAAAAGCTACTCTCGAATAGACTACTTTTCAGTAAGCCATCAGATTCTCCCCCTGATTCAGGAGGCTACTATCTCCGGTCGAGTAATTTCCGATCACTCCTCTGTTGGCCTCCAGTGCCAACCACTTTCCCTGCCACCTAGATCATACTCATGGTCTTTAAACAACCATTTAATTAAAGACCCTCCTTTATTAGAGCAATTCACATCCTTTATGTCCCATTCTATTAATGTGAACTGGGGATCACTACAAGCAGTTGACAGGGTGTGGGCGGCGCTGAAGGCCACATGGAGAGGTGAGTTTATTAGACTAGCAACAATCCGTAAGAAAAACATTGCACGTTCAGCAATGGATTGTTTGGACAGAATTAGAGCCTTGGATGCCATAGGTGAAAAATTAAGATCTCCCTTCCTCCCAGGAGCAGGAACTTGCTTCCCTAAGAACCTGGTACGAAGCGACCATGAAAGAGAAAGTAGAGAGATCAGTTTCTAGCTTGAGGGCATCTTACATAGGGCAAGGTAGTAAAGCTGGGAAGATGCTGGCTTGGCAGCTGAAACAACGAGCAGCGGCAAGATGGGTTGCTGCGCTAAATCACCCCCAGACCGGTGAGGTAACCTCTGATCCAGAGGATATTCTAAATATTTTTGTTAACTTTTATAGGAACTTATACTTAAGTGAGCCATTGCAGCCAGAGATGATCTCTAGAATGAGAGAGTTTCTTATGGATATCCCCTTCCCCAAGCTCTCTCAAGACCTCCGTCTGGTCTTAGAGGCTCCCCTTAAGTTAGAAGAAGTCTCACAATCTATTGATGCCTTGACGCTCGATACAGCACCAGGGCCGGATGGGTTTACTGCCTTGTTTTATAAAACCTTCAAAGAGACCTTGGTCCCGCTATTACATCAACTGTTTACTTTCTGGTGTGAGGAGGGGATCAAGGACCACTCCCTTTTTGAGGCAAGGATTATTCTTCTACCAAAACCAGACAAACCCCCGGATCTGGTGACGAACTATAGGCCTATATCTTTATTAAATATTGATATTAAGATATTCGCCAAGATTCTGGCCAACAGGTTGAAAACAGCCTGGACAGGGCTATTAAGTCCTGAGCAGGTTGGCTTTATGTATGGCGCTCGTCGGCAGATCACTTTAGAAAGTTGTTTTATTTAATACAGGAGTCTGGCGCAGACAGAGAAGCCTCTCTGCAGCTAGGACGAGAGAAGGTATTCAACAGGGTGGAGTGGGAGTTTATGTTTGAGGTGCTCTCTAAATTAGGCATTCAGACAACTTTTGGGTTACATTCGGATCTTGTACACATGCCCTCCATGAGAATTTCCTGTAATAACCTGATTTCACTCCCTTTTTGATTAAAGAGGGGAACTCGACAAGGGTGTCCCCTTTCACCATATTTATTTAATTTATACTTGGAGCCACTTATCAGAGCCATCAAGATGGACACTGGTGTCCATGGGGTGCGTATTGAGAATGCAGAATTTAAAGTTTCTGCTTTTGCAGATGATTTACTAATCCATATATGGCATAGTCAGACCTCCCTTCCACAGCTGTTCTCTATTATCTCGCGTTTTAGTGAATTTTCCGGATACAAATTAAACAAAAGTAAAACTCTAGTTTACCCACTTTCTCCCCATCTGCAACGAACCTGGTGTTCTTCCTTGGGCTTGAGTTGGCAGACAAAATTTCTTCCATATCTGGGTATTAAAGTTTCTAAAGATCTAACGGAGTTATATGATTTGAATTTCAAACCCCTTATTAAATCGATTAAGGAAGACCTTGGAAGGTGGACTAAACTTCCCCTATCTTTTTGGGGGAAGGCCAATACAATAAAAATGATGATTTTGCCGAAAATTTCCTACTTCCTTTTCAACCTTAATGTGTATCTTCCAAAATCTTTTTTCAATCTCTGTCATAAATATTGTACTGATTTTATCTGGAATGGTAACCCACCCCGCAGGGCTTATCGTAAACTCACTCGTCGTAGGGAAGAAGGAGGTTTACAGCGCCAGACTTCTATATCTACTACTTGGCAAGCCATGCGGCAAGGTCGGCTCAATGGGCATCAGAAACTCTGATACCTACAGCAAGTGGCGTCATCGATTGTTTGATGGCTCAAAGTGCTAACTTGGATCTAGAATCCCTGCTTTTTTCTCCCTGGCCCAAAATACCATCCAAGCTTAAAGGCACTCCACTTGGTTGGGATATTAAAGCTCTCCACCAGTTATACTCGTTCCTAAATATCCCCTTTAAAAAAGATTTGATGCAACCCCTTATTAACAACCCGAACTTACTGATTGGTAACCAACCACTAAGAAGGAATGTGGGTAACCTTCCCAAAAAACTCAGAATTGCTGATTTTATCTCAGGCGGCCACCTTGTACCATTGTCAGAATTGATGGGTAAGTTGATAATAGACCCCAAGGATAGGTTCCGGCTATACCAAATAAGAAACTGCGTTTGCTCCTTTTTGAAAGGTGGACAGGGGCATGAGAAGGCAGGTAGCTTGATAAAGGAAATAAAAAATTTTGCACTATCTAGCAAAGCGATATCCAAAATTTATAAATTTATTCTTGCTCTAAGAGATGCTAAGGCCTCTCCTGCCCCATACTATTGGAAAGTGAACCTGTCCCTGAACTGGCCAGAAATGACCTGGACAAAGGTTTGGCGGGATCTATACAATTGTGTAAAACAAGATAGATTACGGGGTCTTCAATTTAATATTTTACACAACTTGTATCTCTCCCCAGCCAAACTTTCACACATATACAAACAAAGGTCACCCAAATGCCAAGATTGTGGCAACCCCTTGGCTACCACCCTACATAAACTCTGGGAGTGCCCCAAAGTAATTAAGTTCTGGGAATTAATCCGCTTATGGATGACTCCTTTCTGCGATGTAGTGCTGCATTTTAACCTCGAGACTTGCATCCTTGGCAGTTTTTCCCATATCCCGTCCACAGTTCACAAATGCCAGATAGCTTTAATTACATTAGTGGCTAAGTTGTTACTTCTTCGCTACTGGCGTAGGGAGGGGATACCCTCATGTAAAGAATGGTGGGACACTTTTTTGGAAGCCTTAAACGCAGAAAGAATTGTGGCCTTCTTTTTCAATTCGAGGGAAAAATTTGACAAATGTTGGGGCAACCTATATCAACGTCTGAAAGACAACTTGACTATTAGTATAACTAACATCTAGTATGGCCTTACATTCTTAAAGCAGGTATTCCAATTCCTTATTTAATCTTAGTCTCTGAAAAGTAATTGAAGTTGCCAATGGGATTGGTTATCTCTTCCCTCTCCTGCTCTCTCCCTTCTTTCCTTTTTTGCCTCCTTTATCTCTCTTTTTTATTATATGCCTTTAATTTCTCTTATCAGCTCCTTTTTAATTTACTACTTCTCTTTTGTCTTGTATTTTGAGCGAATTTAGAGGGATCGCCATACCAGGATATATGTTTCCTCTATTCCTCTATAATGATCCCTAGGAACTTCAATTTCCTCTCATCATGTCCCCAATTTTGGGCTGCCAGACCTAGAGGGTGGGGGTTCTGGGTTGGGTTGGTTGATTTTTTTTTTCTCGTTGTCTTTTCTTTTTTTCCCTTCACTTAATCCTGTGTATTCGATTCCATTTATTGTAACAAATGTAAGGGATGTATTGGGATGGGGGATAATATGTATGTTTTGTTGATATTACAATAAAGTATAGTTATTTGCAAAAAAAAAAAAAAGAAAGAACTCAGAGCTGTGGCAGACAAGCTGATTTCTCACAGAGAAAGATTTCCACTTCTTCAATTCAACATTGAAACTGACATTATTAGCTTTTTACGAGAAGAAAATGACACATTTTAAGCTGATCTATCTAAACACAAGCTACAGACTGGGTTTGTAAGAAATTTGGAGAGCTCATCAAACCATTAACTCGACAAACTACTGCTCTGATTGGGAATCTGAAACAGCAAGCTACTCCAAAATGATGTCATCGCACTCTAAGTTTGACTGAGAGGACAAAAATAACTCCACTGTTTTCAGCCACTGTAGAGCAAGTTAACTAATGCTGATTAAAAGAAAACCACAAAACCAAACAGCATGACATTTTCAGGAAACACTTATCATGACACAGGGACTTGAATTTCAGCTTTTCAAGCTTTTATAAAAAATATGTAAAAAACATTGCACATGATCTTTAAGTAAGGACTCCATTAGTTTCCCCACTACTGAGGTTAGGCTTACAGGCCTGTAATTGCATGCCTCCTGTCTGCTTCCACTCTTGAGGAGAGGGACCACATCTGCCCTCCTCCAGTCCTCCGATACCTCCCCTGTCTCTAATGATGCATTGAAAAGGTTAGCCAGTGGTTCCACCAGCACTTCCTGAGTTCCTTTAGTACTCTGGGGTGGATCCCATCTGGCCCCATTGCCTCATTTGCTTTTATTTTCCTGAGTTCTTCTAGGACTTTTTTCACCATGAATGGGCTGATGTCTACCTCTCTTCCCCCCCTGAATACCTCTCCTTCCCTGACAAATACTGAACAAAAGTACTTGTTCAGTGTCTCAGCCTTTTCTAGGTCATCCTCCACTCTTTCTCCTCCTTCCTTCTTCAGCCTAACGATCCCATTTCTGGCATATAATATAATTTCTGGTATATAATGGCATTAGCACCTCCCTTTTCCTAGTAATCATGTCCCTTCTTATGCATGCCATCATTCTATTAGCTTTGCCAATAATAATAATAAATGCCTCATTTGCAAAGATCTTGGGGGCCAATACTATTCAATAGGTCGGAAAGCCCTTTCACACCATACTTGGGGGGTTATAAACTCAAATTATGTGGACCTTGTTTGCATTATGCAGGAAAAGTGGTGCATGAAGGTATTCACAGGTAGTGGAAGGGGTAATCATGTGGGATTAGGGATACATTAAAATTACTTTTATAATAAATAAGTAGACCACCACCGTGTTTCTGGCCAGTACAGTCGCTTCTTAGTAGACTGCTATTTGGGAGGGTACAAACCAAGTCTGGCGTAGTTGATTTAAGACCTGTTTCTGTGTGACACAGGACATCAGGGGCATAATGGGTGATTCAGACAGTGAGTTCAGTGTGATTGGGCAGAAAACTTTGGACATTTAGATGAGTAACTTTAAGATCCTTCAAGAAGAACGGGGGGGTAAGAGAACAAGGGGGTAGTTATCCCTGGATTTGGTCCCAGATTTTGCTCAACATCACCAGCCAGGAGTATAAGGACAATAGAAAACCAAAGAAGGCACAGCAACAAATCTTTTTTCCCTTGTGTACTAGGACAGCGACAGTAGTGCTTAAGGAAATGATGAATAAGTCGCAAGGGCTTAGATGGAAACACCAAAGGGGGCAAAGATTGGGCTGTCTTGTAGCAATATAGTTGGAGGAGGTATAATCATTACTTGTTTGTGACCCCAAGAGGCCATCTGATAAGGATAGTTAGGTTGATGTTAAATGCAGGGCACAAAGGGAGAAGGCAAGGCAGGCTAGGAAATGCATATATAATGAACAGATAATGTAATAGGTCATATGTTATACACTATTACAAATGTGCCTTAACACTATAAACATAGAAACACAGACATTGTTGACAGATAAGGACCTCTTGGCCCACTTACTCTGTCCTGTTTTCCCTACCTGATAGGTACAACAGGAATGGGTGATCGGTACAGTAGGCAGGGCTCTGGTGGTGGGCAGCGGTACTGTAACCACCCACCCTCCCACTTCCTGAACCCCATCAGGAAAATCAAGCATACTGTACAACATACAGTATACTATATATATAAATGTTAATTGCAAAAACTTTGTTAATGCCCCAGTTGGGGTAACTAAACACCACAAAGTATGAAAATGTGGCATTAGAGTTTCCCACCTAACACCCCACGCCCAAAGCACCAAACAGAAAATGTAAGGTTTTGGGTCTCTTGAGTCATGACAAATCAGAGGTGGGGTCTCTCGGTTGTCAACCCTAATGCCCACCCCATTCCATGAGAAAATGTCACAGATGATCTCCTTTCTTCACACAGGGACCACAGGGGGAGAGGTATGCATTAGGGTTAACAATTCCAAAGGAAGACCCCACCACTGATTCGCCAACACTCTGGAGACCCTAAACTCTAATGTTTTTCCATTTGCTGCTTGGGGGTGGGGGGGTGTTAGGGTTGGAAACCCTAACACCACATTTCCCTATTGTTTTGATGTTAAGTTACCCTAACTGGTGCAGATCCAAAAGCAAATGGTCTGATACCTTTTATTGAACCAACATAGATGTAATAAAAAGAAAACAGTGCCTAATCTTTTGGACCAACCAAGCCTTCCTGGGAAGCTTATACTAGTTTACAACTGACGTAAGCATCCAAGAAAGGACTTGGTTGGTCCAAAAGCTTAGGCACTGGTTTTTTTTTGTTACCCTGTTGGTCCAATAAAAGGTATCAAATCATTTGCTTCTGGATCTGTTCTTACTAGGACCAATACGGCAACTAAACTAATTTCTAACTAGTGGATTAATAATGTTTTTTGCAATGAATTTCCTTACTTTTTGAGAAAGCATAAATGAATCCTCAAGTGCCTGTGGAATTTAAAACTTGTACTCAAAAACTGACAGTGCTATTGCCCCCCCAACCCCACAGCATAAACATGGAAATATTATAAGATCTCCAATAGCATTACAGAACTTAACAAGCATCAACAATTGAGGAATAAATGTAAATCTACAATTCTGCAATGTAAATCTATTTCAAGGAAAAACAAAATCCATCACTGGGTGATCCCAGAAAATGTTGGACTTCAATAAAAACTTTAATTGACCCCTCTAAAACTGTACCTTCTGGAGTTATTGTCAACAATAGTGATTGACTCTAGGTCATAAAAGTGATTGCAGAATAGTGGTCACCATTTGGATAAGTGTACATCGCCAAAAAATGAATTACAACAATGTACATTCATGGCAAACTACAAGGCGATGACGGAATTTACATGTATGTTGGGGGATGCACCCCCCCCTTCTCAAGGATTCTCAGCTCAATGGGGGTGCATGTTGGGGGGGGCTGAAATTCTTTAAACAAAAAAAACAATCTGCCTGCTGGCACAAAAAAAAAAAAAACATGCTGCTCTGGACCTGAACTCTGCACACCCCAACCAACCACCCTCCCTGCAATGCTAGCCAACCAGCTCTGCAGCAGCTGCCCACCACACTCCTCCCACATACCTCACCCCCTTCCTCTCGCACCCATGTGTGTGCACGCACGTATATGCGTGTACACTTCCCATCACCCTACTTCGCCCACCCAGGTATCTGGTCGCTACCTTACCAGGTAGCACTGAACACAGGTGCCATAACTGAATCGCAGTTTTTGTAAGCGCTCAATTACGGTCGCCTTGTTCACTGGATACCATAGTGAACACTTACAAAATCCAGCTGAAAACTGTGATGCATTTTTATATAAATAGTCTGATCTCTCTAAATACAGAGTGAACACAGAAAATCATACTCCATTAAAAAAGATCTGCTTCATCTCCATTGAATGGTACTCCACTACCCTTTTATTATCGTAAAATCAAACCAAATTAAGTTCTCAAGCTGCAAAGATGATTACCTAGCAATAAAAGTGTAGACTTAGATGAATTGGAACCAGGATGTTTGAAACTTGTTACCACATCCATTTATCAACCACTGACTACTCTATGTAACCTTTCCCTGATTACAGAAGAATTTCCTCAACTTTGGAAACAAACCATTATTAAACAGATTCCAAAAACGGATTATTTAATGGACTTGGAGAATTATTGTCCAATATCTATTTTGCCTTCCTTAAGTAAGATACTAGAAAAGTTAATTAATAAACAACTTGTTGGATATCTGGAGGCCAACTGTCTTCACTCTCTGGAGCAGCATGGTTTTAAGAAATTTTTTTTGTACAGGTTAAGTCTTGGCATGTTTTACAGACTGCACCTTGTGTTGTACGGATCTGAAAAAGCTTGCTGGTGCGGTCTTTGTAGACTTGTCAAAGGCTTTCAGTTTAGTAGACCACACCTTGCTGCTCCAGAGACTGAGTGACATCGGCCTGGCAGAATCACCTTGTGCATGGTTCCAAAGTTACCTTGCAGATTGCCCTTTGAAGGTTTATTATGGTGGATCACATTCTAATACTGTTTGGATTGTACAACTGTTGGAAGGACTTCCCATCTGTACATTTTTGTATCTAACTTGTTCTATCATGTTGCCTATTGTAAATATTATTTCAGTATTATATTGTATGTTTTTGGCAGTTTTATTTCTTGTACCAAGTTATTCATTCAGGACCTCCTTGCAAATGAGCGTGCTCAATGGAGTTTTTTGTGCTAATTAACTGAAACTTGAACTCATCTGTTGGAGCAGGGAGTCCCCTAGGGGTCCATCCTGGGTCCCCTTTTAATTTTTTAATATATAGACCCTATCTTAAAGATTCTGACCCAATCAGATTTGTTATTGCGTACTGAAGATATTATTCTTTATGCTAGCGCCTCTTCAGTAAATGTAATAAATTTATCTCTGAATGATGATTTTGCAGCTTTGAACACTTGGCTGTTACAACATCATTTATTGTTAAATGGCAATGTTGAAAATCTGGAGAGAAAATATTACAAATTCACAAAGTTATGAGCGTGCATGCGAACTGAGGAAATGCAAGTGAGCTGTATAATGGCGTAAATAGGTTTTTTTTTCAACTTTGGTGCATATCTTGTCCATTTTTAAGAATTTTAGCACCAAATTTTCAACATGGGGTTATTGGCACCCCTCCTCATGATTTCATGCACTGTCATGGTGTTATTCACCCAGAAAGGTGATTTCACAGTCACTGCACAGAATCACCTTTTGGTACTGATTAACAAAATGACAGTGCCACTGTTCATGAGGGGGATTCTCAAAAAGCCTATAATGCAAATTTGGTGGCAAAAATCCAAAACATGGCTGTTTTATGAGTGTGCATTGTGCAGTTTCCATGCACGTTCATAACTTCATGAATCTGTAATATTTTCACACCAGATTTTCAACATTGCCATTTTCCCACACCTCCTTATGAACAGTGCAGATGTAATTTTACTTATCCTGGCCAAAATGTGTTTTCGCATGTCCAGCACAGAATAGAGCGGTCACTGTGTGAAATGAGTTTTTGGGACAGTTTGACAAAATGGCAGTGACACTGTTCATGAGCAGAGGCCCTAAAATACCTATGTTAAAAATTTGATGACGAAAGTCCATAAAATGACTGTGTTACAAGTATGCATTCCGCAGTTTCCACGCACCCTTTTAACTTTGCAAATTTGCAATATTTTCACACCAGATTTTCAACACTGGCATTTTTTCACACCTCCTTATGAACAGTACAGCTGTCATTTATCACATCCGGCCTGAAATGTGTTTTTGCACCTGTGGCGTACAGTGGCATGGTCACTGTGGGAAATCAACTTTTGGGGAAGATTAGCAAAATCATAGTACCGCTGTTCATGAGGGGAGGTCCCAAAATGCCTGTGTTGAAAATGTGGTTAAAAAAATCCCAAAAATAATTAGCTTGCGAACGTACGTTGCACAGTTTCTATACATGCTCATGACTTCACCAATTTTTCATGTTTTCACTCCAGATTTTCAATGTTGCCATTTTTTTTACACCTCCTCATGAACAGTACAGTTGATATTTGTCACATCCTGCCCAAAATATGCTTAAGTACCTGTGGCACCAACTGGCTCACTTGCTGTGCAAAATCACCTTTTGGCTAACAAACTGATAGTGCTGCTCTTCATGAGGTGGGGGTCACAAAAAGCCCATGTTGAAAATTTGGAGTGAAAATACCAACACATCCCTACAGCATTAGGGTTTCCAACTGTAACACCTCACCCTGTAGAGACTGACAGGCATATGGGGTGTAACTTGAGTTCATCAGCTGTAATGATCCCGCCATTCCACCCCCACCTGCACCCTGCAGCCAGTGACAGGCATCGAGGTGTGCCTTGGATTGTTTGGCCCCAAAGTTCACCCCATTCTCCTATACTGCACCCACCTCAGCATATTCCTTATGGAATGGGGTAAGTATAAGGCCCAAAGACCCCAAAGCACACCACGACACTTGTCAGTGTCTACTGGGTAGGGTGAGGTAAAATGGCATGAGCGTTATAGCTGATGACCCAAAGGCACACCCCAATGCCTGTCCGTCTCTGTTGGGTGGGTGTGGAGTTGGCGTCAGTTCAATACTTCACGGTAACTCCTACTATGCATCTCTAACTCCTGCACTACCAATGCCAATGCCAGCAAGACAACATTCAGCATTGACAAATGCTTGTTTATTAGTGGGGTTGAGGGGGGCAGAAAGATGTCTGCCAAGAATTTCAAGAGTGTAGGGAATCACCATAATCTATAAGGCACAATTTCTGGGGATGTAGCTACAAATTCTGGGCAGGCAGTGTGGTGTCATAGAAAGCAGGCTCTGGGACCAGAAGATACAGGTTCAAATTGTAGGCAAAATGACTAACACTTGTGCAGACCTGAACAGGTCAACCTGCTGGTAACAACCTGGGCAAAAGCAAAATGTCACTGAAAATAATAAAAAATAAAAAGGCTGAAGCAACAACAATGCATGTACAAAAGTTTTGGAAAGCATATTGCTGAGTGGCTTTTTTCTTCTGATGCTGCTACTGATCTCTCTGACTCGCAGTATTTCGCTGATGTCATTTTAGTTCTTAGATTTATTTTTACATCATGTGCCTTTTTCTTTATGAACAGTTTATTTTACTATAAAAAGTAATGAAGTATTAATTTATAGCATAATTATTATCAAGCGGTTCCATAGTTGTTTTTTTTTTGTGCTGCAGGCTGCAATAAACTGCCGTTTCATTGGTGTCTAATGACACCCTCCCTCCACCATTTGCCGTCAACTCATTGCAGACAGCTGGCTTTATTAGCCCTTATAAGCAAGGCTCTCTTCAATTGTTGTCATGTCAGTGTTGGTGGAGCTAACAGCAAACACAATCTGCTGTTATGAATGTATCGGAAATTAAATAAATCACAAATCAATAGCGTGTGCACTTGCTGCAAGGGAATAAGGTAATGTTTCACTGTTTCAACTAATTGTTTCAGGTGGTAGAACATGTAAATCTTCAAAACAAAATGTAAGAGGGAAGTGGCTGATTGTGGATGGGAAGGGAGTAATCCTCCATCTGAGTGGATAAGGTTTTATAGGAAAGCTGAGCTTGTGTCCCTTTTTGTAAGTGAAACCCATAATAGTTGCCTTGTCTCAGTCATTAGAATTAAGCAGGTCTTCATGGATCATTTTAAATTAGTATTGTGCAGTATGTGACGTGCTAACTTCTGTCACTCTCACACACCTACACAGCCTGAAGTTTCACATTTGCAGCTCCACTGTGTATATGCAGCAAATCAATTCAGTTTATGTAGTGCCACTGCAGCTGAGTGAGCGAGAGGAGAGTGTGGAGACACTGCAGTCATCTCCCACAGACAGCATGTGTAGCACCCGTCTGGGTACCATACATGGGAACTGCCATGTACCAAAACAAGTCCTCCCCCCACCCACTTACAGAGCACAAGGGGAACCAAAACACTGCTCCTGTTGTTATACGAATGCCTTTTCATTGGAATGACCAAGTACTTATCTACTTGAATCTGGAATACCCTGTAACAGTTTGAATTAGTATGAATTTCTGATTTTCCTGGTGTAAGACTGGCTACTGCAGTAGCCACAGTGAAAATAAACACCTGATTGTAGGGGTGGGGGGATTGTTTTTGAATGCATTGTTTCTTCCCTACTTTGGGTTTGCATGCATGCATTTTCTCATTTCAGGGCAAAATATGCAGAACAAAGCTGGGCATTATTGTAGAACTGCAGCTTCATTAGTGGCACAGTTTATAGGGACAGATATTTTCAACCAAGAAAACTGTAAGCATGCTGAGTGCCAAACTGGTAGGTGCATTCATTGTAGTGATAACGTGCGTTAACAAATGTGGAAGGGAGCATTATTTCCCAAAGGTGTTTGTTGATGTACAGTGAGTGCATCCTTTCATTTCTCCTACACAGTATTTTTGAAAGTTCCAGCACAGCTTGACATTTTAAACAATTGTAAAGTGATGGGGGTGGGGGGGTCATCATGAAAGATGTATTGCCCTTGCTTGTTGGTTACAGCGATTTGCATAAGTCTTATCTAGTTCACCTACCCTCTGAAAATAATTTAGAAAGTGAGAAAATACTGTACAGTATGTAAACGGAAGGAGAAGCAGAGCATCTCACAAACAACTATCAAAACGTGAAGTATGTATTGCTGTGTACCACAGACTGGTCCCAAAATTATCTTTCCTGAAGATTACTATCAGTTGATATTTATTGATTTTTAAAAAACACATGCGTCATTATACAAACAAAGCCAGTTTGTAAATGCAGACTGTCAATTAGCATCAAACTTACTGTTCCCAGGGTCTCATGTCAGTCGTGCTTTGCTTGTACTGCTTTGTGCTTCTTTCAAAATGTTTTATTTTATTTTATTTATTTATTAAATTCTCTGATTACAAATACCTTTGAGCAGAAACTGCTAGTTTACAAAGGTTCCATGTCAAAGGATGAGGGTCAACATACATACAGAGGTAGTAAAAGAATGCACAATAAACAACCAAAACAACTAAAAGGAAAAATAAAGATACTCAGTTATAACATACTTTGAGATAATATTCATATAATGAGCAGCTTGAGTAGGCAGATGGCTGCAGTAATAATAAGAGATAGAGGGCAGCATAGGCAGTTAGAATTGCAGGCGTGTGACCGGGAGAGGAAGTTGGCAGGCTACTGGGCCACTGTCTGATGGTGGTGGAAAATGTCTTGTACCAGTGGAGATGCAAAGCTGGAAAGGAGTCACAAGGAAGGCCCGGTGCCAGAGGGAATGAGACCAGGAAAGGGCGGGCTGTGAGACATGAGTGAGCTGGGAGGTGTTTAGAGAGATCTCTGTGCAGAGAAGCAGACACATTGAGTGGTAGAGGTGAGGTAAAGTTTGAGATTCCTTTTGAAGGGTCCAAGTGTAGTAGAGGAAAGTGCTTCTTTATTGAGGGAATTGAACCATTAAGCGGCTCTATAGATAAAGCATCACTGACCCATGGAGGTACTACATCTAGGAACCTGAAAGGTTAGAGATTGGGCACCACATGTTTGTTGAGTGCCACTGTAGTTAGTAAGGAGTGAGCTAACACCAGATGGCATGAGACCGAGGAGAATCTTTTTGGTAAGTAAGCAGGTCTGGTATTGTATTCTGCTGAGTAGGGGTAACCAGCTGGCCTGTGCATAGAGGTCACAGGTGTGAGTTTGTCAGACCGCACCCGTTAGTAGTCTACAGGCTTTGTTCAGAGAAACTGAGATCCTGCGGAGGGCACTTGTTGAGGCAGAGCCATAGCTGGCAAGGCTGTAGTCAATGATAGAGGTGACAGAGCTGTAGATGGCTAGTTTAAGGGCATCCGCAGGCATACAGTGCTTGTGTTTGTGTAGTAGTCCAATCCGTATATTGGCAGTCTTGGCAACAGTGTCAATATGCCGTGTGTAGGACAGGGTACTATCCAGGGTAATACCAAGGTACTTGAACTCCTTGACATGTCTGAGTGGGTTCCCAGCATGGTTCTTGATGGTGAGGGACAGAGAGTTGTGCCTGCTCCGTCGGTTACAGAAGGACATGGCTATAGTCTTGCTGTGGTTCCGGACAAGTTTATGAGAATTGAACCAGTTTTCGATGCACTTGAAGTCGAGCTGCAGCTGGGATTCAAGGACTGTAATGTCATGGTGGCTGGAAAACAGCACTGCATCATCTGCATATAGTAATATTTTTTTGTGGCTGGCACTGGGGAGATTGTTGATGAAGAGGGAGAAGAGTAGAGGGTCTAGAATAGACCCCTGGTGGACTCCAGAGCAGACTGGTTTCTCATCTGAAGAGATCCCTGCAATCCTTACACGTTGGATCTGATTATCAAGGTAACTGATGAACCATGGAAGGGCATCGCTGGAGATCCCAATGGAGGACAGTTTCTTGAGCAGTAGGGGGTGGTTAACTGTGTCGAATGCCTTGGTAAGGTCTATAAATACTGCCCCTCCAAAATTCCCTTTGTCAAGCGTGGCATGGATGAAGGTTGTAAATTCCAGTAGTGCAGTGGTGGTGCTGTACCCTTTTCTGAAGCCATGCTGCTCTGGGCACTGTACATTGTACTTATCCAGGAATTCAACTAGTTGGTCCGACACTATTCGCTCCAGCACTTTAGATAGTGGGGGGAGGAGTGAAATAGGTCTATAATTGGTGTGGAGCATCTTATCTCCACTTTTGTGAACCGGTGTTACAGTGGCTTTCTTCCAGAGGGAGGGGAAATGGCCCAGTCTAAATGAGAGATTGAAGATCTTTGTAAGCAGTTCTAAGATTTCATCGAGGACTTGTGCCAGCAGTTTCAGGTCAAGGGAGTCACCACTGTACACTTGTTTGCTGATGGCCTTTTGAATGTATTTTCTAGCTACTTGTGGTGGGACCTCCTTAAAAAATAACTTTGGGGTAGTATGTTCTAGTTGGGGGGTAACTTGGGAGGAGCTGGAGGGGAGGTCATGAAAAAATTTGGTGGAAGGACACTGTCCAGGTTTGTAAATGCATTATTAAAAGTGCTGGTGATGGTACCTAGGTTGAGTGTAGGAGTGCATGAAGGTTGAGCATAGTGGGTGGTGCTTTAGGATCCTTGCCTGTGAGTTCTTTCATGTTGTTCCAGAATTTTTTTCTCTGGCCCCAAGAGTTGGTCAGAGCCTCTTTGTAATAGCTGCATTTAGCATTCCGTATTTTTCGAGTGCAAACATTTCTGGCTGCTTTGTATAATTGTATGTTCACTTGCGTCAGAGTTGCACGAGCACAATGCCAGAGGTGGTCTCTGTGCTTGAGTAGAGTTAAAAGGTCAGTAGTAACCCAGGGGTTGGTCTGTCCTTTGATCTTCATCTTTTTCACTGGTGCATAGATGTCACTGGCTTCGTTGAAACATTTGATTAATATGTCCAGAGCTTTGTTGGTTTCACTCTAAGGGAGTCAAGCACCGCCCAGTTCAGCCTGGTTAGATGGGATTTTAACAGCTGGAGGTGCCCTTGTTTGATAATCCTGGCATAGATAATCCTGGGAGGGGGCTTGTGATATTTGTTTGACCAGGAGCAGATGACAAGCGAGTGGTCACTTATTGTATCCGGGAGTACAGAAATACTGGAGATGCATTCAGGATGGTCAGATAGAATCCAGTCTAGAAGCGTAAGGGAGCCTGTCCTATAGTTACACCTAGTGGGAGCATTGACCAGTTGAGTGAGGTGATGCGTCGCGGCTGCATCCTTATAGGTAGCGGCCTCAGCGGAGAGCCAGTTAATGTTAAAATCACCCACGATTATAGTTTCAGAATTATGTTGCTGGACCCTTAGATATTCCATGATGCTGTGGAAGCCAACAGCCTGGTCTCTTAGGGGTAGGTAAACTGAGATGACAGTGAGTTTCTTGTTATGTGCACCAAGGAGGATTTTGATTGTGAGGACCTGAGAGGAGTTGCTCAGGCTAGGGGATGGGATGATGTGAACCATAAGGGTATCCTTAAGATAGATGGTGCACCCCCCGCCCTGTTGAGCAATCCTGTCTTGCCTGAAAATGCAGTAGCCAGGGATAGAGACTGAGGTATCAGAGATTTTAGGGTTTAGCCATGTTTCCACAACTGAGAGGACATCAGGGTTGTACTGTAGTATCCATGTTTGGAAGGAATTAAGTTTGTTGAGGATGCTGCAGGCATTGATGGATGCAATGGTGAGTGTCCCTGTCCTTCTGCTTGCTGCCACTGCTGGCTGCCCAGGTGGTCCTGGGTTGGGGTGAACATTTCCTGAGAGTAGGAGCAGCATAAGGAGAATTTGTAGGAGAAAGGATTTCAGAATCTTGTAGATACCTGGTGGTTAAATCATAAACCAAAAGAAATTATCAACAGCTGAGGTCCAGAGTCACAGAATGTGTTAGAATTCCTGAAGATAATGAACTGTGTCTGCACATATGCAGGATGTGAAATCCTTTTGTCTGCATGCTTCTTTGTCATTCAAAGAGATTGTTGAAAAGCCCACATACAGATCATGGAGCAGGTCAGATAAAAATGTGGATTCAAGCATTTTATATGCTTAGCTTGTTTAGAATTAAACCGCATGTGACTTCCAAATTTGGGTTAATTGTGCATGTTATCTGTTGGACTAGTTCACTGTGCTGCTATGAAGTATTTTGCCATTCCAGCTGTCTTGCTATTTATGAAACGTATTATCTTGGGGGTTTATTTATAAATTAGGATTCTGGATATTTTTAAGTTTTCATGATTGACAGTTTAAAATAACCTTTCTGCCTCAAGCACACCGGAGGAAAAAAAAAAGTAGTTTCTCTTACATATGTATGATTTCTCTGCCTGATGGCAAGTTATTTGCCTACATTTTATGACATGCATTCTAGCTGCTGACAACCCACATTAGATTGAGCTTCGTCTTTCAGATTTACCACAGAGGTACAGTACAGCATAAAGCGCTACCTCACAACCTAATCAAACTGTGCTAATATATATATATAAAAGAAAGAGCACATCACAACCCCTATGACCTGATTGCTGGTCATTGCCATGGAGAAACTGGCAGAAGAAGCTCACAGACAGGACCTGGATTACCATAAATGAAACTGAGCTGTATCTAAAAAAATTTTTTTTTTTTTTTAATTTGGAGGAAAACTGCCATGACACCAAAATTACATCATGCTCTTTCACACCCTGCTGTGGATCTGTATATTCTGGGCAATGACAGTAGTGAGGAAAAAAAAGCTATTGTTTTAAAATCTGTATTTATTTTGTTGCAAATAATCAATGAACATAGTAAAAAGTATATGTTAACTGTGTCTGCAGAAAGGATTTGTTATGAAACAGGGTTCGGTTCTATTTCTCCATTTCTGGACCTCTGGTGGACATCGACCTCAACACTGAATAAAAGTGTCAAGTTACGTTTCAGACTCACAGTGAATGTATTGAAATGCTGTTCAGTGTGACTGTACTGAATGACTTTGGTTCTTATTTTATTATGGGGACGAAGATTGGCAGGTCTGCGGTGGTGCCATTAGACACCAGAGCAACATTACAAATTGACAGGGATAGCAATGGAGTGTGTGTGTGCGTGTGTGCTGATGGCCAATGGCGTGTGTGTAATAAGTGCATGTGTGTGTGTGCGTGTGTGGTGTGTGTGGTGTGTGTGTGTGTGTGTGTGTAGGGGTGCCAATAGACACCAGGGAAAGGGCAGTTCACAGATCACACTGCAACCCACAGCACAGGTTCTAGCTGTGACTGCAGAAGTCAAGAAATTTCCACTGTTCTCATACAGAGACTGTGGGGAATGACTCCTCTTGCTAAACTTGGCCCCCAGGATTTTGAATGCTCATAAAAGGAATTTGTGGCTCCTATTTAAAAAAAAAAAATCAGAATCTAGCTAAATTGGTCCCATTTAATTACATTCTGATGTTTGTTTTTAAAATCCCAGCATTTTTATGTATTTTTCACATTTGTTAGTTTGTGGGGAAAAAAATCTACAAGATGGCAGTTGGCACAGCACAGGAAATGTTTGGTGCCATGCCAGGCAAGTGATGTGAAGTCAAAAACACCCATTTGCAACATCAGATTTTTACTTTTGCACCAGATGATTGTCTCAAAAACCCTACTGTGCATGCACAGGTTAGAAACCACTCAGTTTTAAAGTCTTATAACTCTGAAACCCTTTAATATATTTTCACCAGACCCCATTACCTTAGGACATGACACATGTTCCCTACAAGTTTGGGATAAAAATTCCATTTCATGAACAGTAGGCTGTAGGGGAGAGCAAAAAAAGAAAACATGTTAAGTATAGGAAAAAAGTTAGACATTTACAGAAAATGACACACACACACACACACACACACACACACAGATCTCAGAAACCACACAATCTGCCATCACAAAAATGTCCACAGATCAAGACCTTGACTCCTAGACAACACATAAAAACTTTCAGCTCATTTCATCAAACAGTGCCAAAGAAGTCAGCCTGGTGGCACTGAGGGTTGAGGTGCTGGATGCCACACCTCGCTCTGCACTGGTGACCTGGGTTCGGGGGGAAATTCGGGCATCGGGGATTGGCGGGGAGGGTTAAGGATTTTAGTGCCCTTGTGGTGCACTCCTTCCCGGGATGGATGGGGGGATGCCCTGGCATGCCAGCAACACCCAGTAGAGACCGGGGAGCATTGCAGCATGCCAGGCAACATGTAGTCAGTGTGGCCAATGCAGGCAGAGTTGCCATGCGCCAGTGTGTTGAAGCATGCACCATGCATAGGAAGGGGGAAGCAAACACAAGAACATAGGGAAAAAACGGTCCTTGGGGTAGGCGATGGCACCAGCCCCCATGCCCATAGCTGGGCCTGTCCTGTCAGGTGTCTCATGTTCCCCTGCCCCAGAGCCCACACCCACAGCTGGAGTCTGTGTATGCAAGTCCACCCAGAGAGGGGGGGCGGCCCCACCCCAGAGGGATTAAGCTGGGAGTGCCAGCTATGAGGTGAGGGGGGGGGAGGAGAGAGAGAGAGAGAGAGAGGTGCTGATAGGCAGACTTTGAGTTGGGCAGGATCTGGCTGGATGCCTGAGAGAGACTCCTTGGGCTGTGAACGGGAGTGAAAAAGAACTGTAAAAAAAAAAAAAAAAAGTGCCAAAGATGTTAATGTGCAAAGTTAGGGGTTTAACACTGAACACCCTACTCAATCCTAACTAAAGTGGTGCTACCGTGCTACAATAATAAGAAACATTTGCTAGCTTAACTAGAAGTGTGGTACCTACTGTCTGTCAACTGTCATCAAAATTCTAGAACATTACAGTAACTGCTGTAATTCTGCCGAATTGGTTTTCTTTCACCAAAAGATGACACTATTCAGCTACGTAATCACTGCTTCACTGTTTCTGCGTACATTAATGGTTTATTTTAGTATGCTCCAGTCAACAAAGGGAAAACAGAGGAGACAGGACAGAAAAGATGCACAAGAGACCCTGTTTGGACAGACCAGGGGTGAAGCAAAAGACACAGGATAGAAAAAAGGATTCAACTGCCGAAAACAGGGAAGGGGGAGCTGCCCTCTCTCTGTCTCCTTTCTGTATTTCCAGTTGCTTAAAGAGTGATAGAAGACATCAGGCCTATCACACTCATCTTTAAAATCAGCCCTGCATGTACCCCTCCTCACTGTGAAATTATAAATGATCAGACCAGGGACCTCATTTTTAGAATCAATCTGCAGATTCTGACATGAATACTGCTATTAGCATAGACTGCTGCATTAATGAAAATAGAGAAGGTCCTCATTGTCCTCTGTTTGCAAGAAAGCAGTAATCCATGGAAGTAGCCTTTTTAGCATAGGAGTCAAAGGTTGATTCTGACCAATGACATCACAGGTTATAGCATTTATTAGGCTGGGAACTACTAACTTTAGTGAGCACAGTTCTAGCTGGCTGACAATGTTCTTAGTGTTACTCTTGGGGCACAGGTAATGTTTGTTGATATAGAGGTGCAGAAAACCTCAGTATTTAAAGCACTTTTTAGATTTTTTGTGTTTTAATCTCAGTAGGTGATCACGTGATTTCTGTTCCCCTACTTCCTGTCCCACATTATATATCTGAGCCCCAGAGTGAGCAGGGTGAGCAGAAGGTTTTAGCTGCTGTATGTGGTGTGACAGCAGGACAAGTACTGGTCTGCTTACAATCTGCTTATTATTGAAACAGTACCGGGACCCAAGAACAGAGCAATAGATATTTGCTCAGTGGGAGGGCCACCTGTGTGTTTTTTCCCAGTTGCCAGGGAACCACAGCAAAGGAAGATGGGGTGTGTAGTTCACTAGTGAGGCTGGGAACTATTAACTATAGCGTGTACAGTTCTGGTTGTCTGACAAGGTTCTTAGTGCTACTCTAGGGACACAGGTAACATTGGTAGATATAGAAGTGCAGAGAACCTCTGTATTTTAAGGCACTTTTTATTTTTTTATGTTTTAATCTCAGCGGGTGGTGACATGACTCCCATTCCCCTACTTCCTATCCTGCTCTATATATCTGAGCCCCAAAGCGAGCAGTGCAAGCGTACATGGAGACATGCACACAGACAAGTACATCTGGGTGTGTCTGCTGGAGATGACTGGGTGACAGGCTTGAACCCCTCTGTCCCAATCAGCTTAGTATTAATTACTCATTTAAATTCCCTTGAGCAGGTGACATCAAACTAATATTCCCAAATACTGAACCCTCGTTGTTTATGACTACTATGGTATGTGAATAAGCTCAACCACTGAGGCTGTATTACATGTAGGGACAAAAATAATGGCAGTGGTGTACAAGAAACTGATCTAGTTTAAAGAGCTAATGATGCCTCAAAGAAAACTTTGAAAAACATATTATTTACAGTAGGTACACTTCAACTTGCATTCCATATGTATTCAATAGACTTCTCCTCCACATTGCTTATTACTAAGCAGTTTTGCATGGAAACATGCTATACATCCCTTAAACTTTATCTGCCTCGTTAACATACTCATTACTTCATGTCATAGTCCTCTGTTGAGACATCACTGTCTATTGCCATGGGAGTAATTGTGATGTCACAAGTAGAGCATTATGATCTCAGGTAGGGAGAAAGCAACAAGAATAGATAAACTCTTCAGGAGCAAAGATCCCATTTCCATGTAAATGGCCTCAGTATTAAATAATGGGGAGGAGAAATACAGAACTGATGTAAAATATAAGATGAGCTGTGTCTAAATATTATGTTTTGTTAAAGTTGTCCTAATGGCATCAGCTGTTCTTTAAAATCATCAAACTGTGGGTGGTGGTGCTTACAGTGACTGACTGTGGGATCCTATAGTTAAGCAATAAGGCATGACAGGGTGTGTGTTTTTGTGTAATAATGTCACTCCTGGGCTGGTTTGAAGCACCAGGTGAAGCTGAGTGCTTCCACCACCCCAAGAGTGACGTTACTACACAATAACACACACCCTGGAGTGCCTTATTGCTATTATGCAATGGTTTGTTTTTAATAAAAAAAGAATACAAAAACTTTTTTTTAGCTATCTTGCCCATTTTTATGTTTGCTTGCATGCATGTGCAAGAAATATAGTGCCACCATACGAGATTTCGTAGGTGTGCCTCCCCTACTTTCAATGCCCTGCTCCCTTTTGCAGGCCCGGCTGCACCGCGCCAATGAATGTCCGAGCTGTGACAGCCATTCAGATGCAGTGGCATATAGTTCTGAGGAAAACACCACCACAAGTGGTAACATGTAGGCAATTTGTATACTGCCGTCAGCAGTATGTAAATTGCCTACATGTTAGCACTGCATCTGAACTGTCATAGACAGTTCATCTCCACCCCAAACACCCAAATGGCACACTGGGAGCTCACCCCAGTGGGCTCATTCACTCCCCCCACCCGCACACCATATGGCCGATGGTCCCCCGTCAGCTCCACTACCCCCCAAACAGATTTCCAGGTGCCACACTGGGAGTCCACCTCAGTGTGGCAAAAGTCTGTATGGCGATGGAGGTGCCTAATCCCCTGTCAGCTCCACTGAACCCCCCCCCCACAAAAAACAGTGACTTCCAGTTGCCATGCTCGGAGCCCACCCCAGTGTGGCAAACGTCCATATGGCTGACAGGGGTGCCCAATCCTCGGTTGGCTCCACTGCACCCCCCAAAAAAATGAACTTTCAGCTGCCATGCTGGGAGCTCACCCCAGCATGGCAAAAGTCCTGCGTTGTCTTCTAAAAATAAAAGAAACACACCTGTAAAACAAAAAAAGTCCCTCGTTGACTGTCTTGCCCCTTCCCAAGCCACGCCCACTCTCTGCGCATCCACCTCTTCACCCCCCCACCCCGTTCTTACCTCCAGAGCCCAGTACAATGATCTTCAGTGCACCGAGAACACGTCTGCACCCTTCAAAGCCGACCGCGAACTAAAGAAATGCTAGTAAGCTGTATTATGGCATAAATGGGTTTTTCAACTTTGGTGCATATCTCGGCCATTTTGGGGAATTTTTCACCAAATTTTCAACTTTGGGTTCTTGGGGCCCCACCTCATGAACTCAGTCACTGCGATTTTACTATTCGGTCCTGAAAGGTGATTTCACGGTCACTGCGCGGAACCACCTTTTGGGATTGAGTAATGAAACAAACAGTGCCACAGTTCATGAGATAGGCCCCTCAAAACCCTATGTAGAAAATGTGGTGCAAAAATTCCCAAAAATGATTGCTTTACTAGCGTGCGTTGTGCAGTTCCTACGCACACTCGTAACTTAATGAATTTTTTTAGAAGACTTGGTTTGCTGGCCAAGGCACCTAGCTTCACCTGAGCTCTTTCCTTCTAAGACTGCTTGAAAGGCAGAGTAGAAAAACTTACCAGAGCAAGGGAAAAGGATTAAGACTTAGTTTGGCTAAGCAGATTTACTGTGTGTGGTGTTTTATTTTTACTCACAGGGATTGCTACTGTTTGTTGCTAACATTTCATTGCTTTATTTTTCTCTGATTCAAATTGTTGTTGCTGGTATACCTTCTTCTGCATTATTACAAGGTGTGCCTACAGGTGTGTGCTAACAGATTACTGCTGTAATCTTCTGATTCAATTGTCTTTGCAAGGTATATCTTCTGTTACTGCTTTATTTTTCTCTGAGCAAAGTGTTTCTTACAGCGTATATCTTCTCTGAAATTATTACAGGTGGTGCTTTACAGGTTTTACAGTTTTATCTAACATTAGGATAAGCTTTCAGGGTTACTGCATTTGTTGCTGACTGATTGTTTCTGCTCTTACCTCCTTGTTCTTTCGTCCGTGGTTCTTCTTTTTCAGCAGGGGAAGGGCCCAGCCACCCACCCCCATCCCCAACCACCCCATGCTACACTCCTTTTATAGGGTACCACAGTTGTGACATTTCCTGTGGCAGAGCAGGAAGGGGCAGGTCAGTGGGGCCTCCACAAGGTGATCTCATTTACAGGGGCATTAGTAATGTAACTTGTTATAACAAGTTAAACAAAGCATAATTAAACCATTACTTGCATTTTTTTTCCTTTTTTTTTTCCCCTTCTAATTACTCTGACTAGGTTACAAACCCAGCAACTTATTTGGAATGGATTTCATTAACTGCAGGTACTGTGGAACAATTTTCAGAAGGACAGTCTTACAGGATTTAGGACACTGTCCTACATGCTGGGCCTTTGGAGATCTTAGGGCTCAGCTCCGGCAGCATGGGCAGAGATTGCACGCCTCAAATTTCATATTGAAGAGGAATACATTATAAGAACCACCCGCCATTTCCCCAGCATCCAACAGAAAAACCTCGACCGCAGAGGGTAGTTGGTCCAGGAGGTTGGCAGGTGGTTAGGAGGGGCAAATCAGGTGCCCCATCACTCTCTGCTCTCCAACATATTACCT
Source organism: Neoceratodus forsteri (assembly GCA_016271365.2). Taxonomy (NCBI): domain Eukaryota; kingdom Metazoa; phylum Chordata; order Ceratodontiformes; family Ceratodontidae; genus Neoceratodus; species Neoceratodus forsteri. Next base: position 1,160,444,997 of record CM057459.1, on the reverse strand, counting down.
CCAAAAACCATATAAATACTACAAACAGGTATCTGCCTCTATCTCTGAAATCAAACAAAGAGGCAGAAGACACTGCAGAGCAGGACACTGCAGCACAGGAGCTAGCACAACAAAACTCACCCAAATCAGGAACCAAAACAAAAAAAGCACAAGGAAATCCAAAAACTTCTGATCATAGGAGAATCCATGATTCGGGAGTTGATACCATCTCAGCCAGGGTGATGGTCAGATGTCTCCAGGTACATCAGCATGGAGAGACACTGACCGCATGCTAAAATTGTTCACAAAGCAGGAGAAAACACTGATGTCCTAGTACACATAGGGACTAATGATCTCTGCCAGCCGGGCAGTTGTGGAGACCAAGGAACACCTGACTAGGCTGGGTGACAAACCATCATCTATATTTCGTCTGGCATCTCCTTCTCTGAGATCCTGCCAGTCTGGGAGAGGGAGCAGATGGACGGAAGGTCAGAAGAAGGGAGACAGGGAGCTAAACACGTGGCTCAAGGGCTGGTGCCAGGAAAAAGGACACAGATTTGTAGGGAACTGGCAACAGTTCTGGGAGAGCGAAAGTTCTTTAAATTTGATGGACTGCATCTGACTAAAGAGAGTCAGTGCATTGGGGCAGAAGTCTGATGTCTTTGCAGAATATTTAAACTAGCAAATGGGAGAGGGGTGCAGCACCCCATACGTTGAATGGGAAGAACACCCCTCCCCCCTCAGCTAGTGGTCAAACAGGAATTCAGCATGTTTGCTGTTCATTTGCATCACCAGGTAAGAAAAAAGGTTTGTCTCCCCATATGACGCACAGGGGTAATGCCAAACTTCACCCAACAACTAACACACCAAAATCTGGCCAATGGAAAATCATGTACACAAATGCTCACAGCCTGGGAAATAAGATCCCAGACATGCAGGCATTAATGTCAGAGGCTAAACTGGACATAGTAGCAATTAGTGAGACGTGGTTTACCAGTAACCACACTGGGAGACTTCAGTACCTGGCTATGTATTGTTCAGAAGAGACCGAGGTGCAAAAGGGGAGGATGGCCCTGTATGTTAATGAAAATATCAAAGCTACAGAAATTCAGAATACACATAAGGAGAGAAGAACTGTGGGTCACCCTGGAAACAGGAAATGGGACAGCCATAAGAACTGGGGTTGTCTACAGGCCCCAGACCAGAGGGAGGACATAGACACATTACTGTTAGAAGATATACAAAACATGACAGCTAAAGGGAGGTTCTGATAATGGAGACTTCAACATGCCGGATACAGATTGGTCAATACCAGCAGGAACATCTGCCAGAACTAGACTCATAGTGGATTCCCTGCAGGGGAGAGCCTCAAACAACTGGTACAGCAACCCACAAGAGACAGGGCTATCCTAGATCTAGTACTGACTAACAAAGAAGGGATCACAGATCTCCAGGTAGAAGGTCACCTGGGGCCAGTGACCATCACATGGTATGGTTCAATTTGGCTACTACATCTAAATCATCCCATTCCAAGGCAAAATATGGGACTTCAGAGGAGCTGACTTTGATAAGATGGCCAACAGAGTTAAGCTAGCCCTGGCAAAAAGAAACACAGGTGAGGGGTACAGGCAAAGTGGGCAAGCATTAAGGATGCAATACTTGAAGCAACATCCCATTGTGTTAGACAGAAAAGGAAGTGCAAAGAAGAAGGAAACCACTTTGGTTCTCAAATACAGTAGCAGAAAAGGTCAGAGCCAAAAGGCTGGCCTTCAGGAAATATAAGGAACACAGCTGGGTGAAGATAGGGAGGCATACCAAACTGCCCTAAGGAAGCAGGTAAGGCAGTAAGGCAGGCAAAGTCCCAAACTGAGGAAACACTAGCACGAACAGTAAAAGAAGGTGACAAGACTTTCTATAGATACATTAGTGAAAGGAGAAAGTCCAGAGGGGGTATTGCTAAGCTTAATGGAGAAAATGGAGCATGTGAGGAGGAGGACCCTGTAAAGGCATCTATCCTAAATAGATACTTTTGCTCAGTGTTTACTGAAGAGAAGGTAGGGCAGGGCCCACAGCTCAGCATCATGGACACAGGGGAGGAGGTGAGCACTACTCCTTCACAAAAGAAAGGGTCCTACAAGAGCTTGCTAAGCTCAGGGTGGATAAGGCAATGGGACCTGATGGCATACATCCCAGGGTACTTAAGGAGCTAAAGGAGGAACTAGCAGAGCCATTAGCAGAATTGTTTAATGAGTCTCTGAGCACAAGAGGTCCCAGAAGACTGGAGAAGGGCTCATGTGATCCCGCTCCACAAGAGTGGTAGCAGGGAGGAGGCGGGAACTACAGACTGGTCAGTCTTACCTCAGTAGTGGGCAAGATTATGGAGGCACTCCTTAAGGAAAGGATAGTGCAACACCTGGAATCCATAGGGGCACAGGATCCAAGACAGCATGGGTTTACAAAAGGAAGGTCCTGTCAAACTAATCTCATAGATTTCTTTGACTGGGTAACCAGAGTGGTGGACCAAGGGGGAGCAGTTGATGTCGCCTACCTTGACTTCAGCAAAGCTTTTGACACTGTTCCACATAGAAGATTGATAAATAAGCTGGGAAGGCTCGAGGTGGGTCAGAAGTTGGTCAACTGGGTGGCAAACTGGTTGACTGGCAGAAAACAGAGAGTGGTGGTAAATGGTATACAGTCAGAAGAGATGCAAGTCACAAGTGGGGTACCTCAGGTATCAGTCCTGGGGCCAGTCCTCTTCAACATCTTCATTAGTGACCTTGCAGATGGACTAGAGGGTAAGACTTGTCTGTTTGCAGATGACACCAAGATCTGCAACAGAGTAGATGATCCAGATGAGGTGGGCAGAATGAGAAGAGATCTGGATAAACTAGCAGAATGGTCAGAAGAGTGGCAACTGGGATTTAATGCAAAGAAGTGCAAAATCATGCACATAGGGAAGAAAACCCAAGCCACCTATAGACTGGGAGGAGTTGCTAGCAGTCACAAAGGAAGAAAGAGACTTGGGCATCATCATCACTGATGACCTAAAATCATCCAAGCAGACCTCTAAAGCAGTAGGTAAGGCTAGGGGTGTTAGGGTGTATTAGTAGGGGTATCACAAGTTGTAAGAGGGAGGTAATAATCCCTCTGTACAAGACACTGGTTAGGCCCCATCTGGAGTACTGCGTGCAGTATTGGAGGCCACACCTTCACAAAGACATTAACCAAATTGAGGCAGTCCAGAGAAGGGCAACCAAAATGGTGCAGGGACTGCATCAGAAGACATATGAGGACAGATTAATGGAGCTCAATGTGTATACCCTTGAGCAAAGGAGGGAGAGAGGTGATATGATTGAGGCATTCAAACACCTTAAGGGCATAAACAAGGTGAAAGAGTCTAACATGTTTAAATATAAGAAAAATAGCAGGACAAGAGGACACAGCATGGAGATTAGAGGAGGCCGATTAAGGGGAATGTGAGGAAATTCTTTTCACAGAAAGGGTGGTGGATGCATGGAATGGCTTACCACAAGAAGTGGTGGCTATGAATACAGTGCAGGGCTTCAAACAGGCATGGGATAGGCATAAGGGAGCAATACAAATGACTATGAATAGATAGGCCACTGACAGAGCAAAGGCCGATGGCACATTTATAAGGTAGAAAAATAAATGGGCAGACTGGGCCTTGCGGTCCTTATCTGCCGTCAACTTCTATGTTTCTATATTTATTTTCACTCCAGATTTTCAAAATTCCCATTTTACCACACCTCCTTATGAGTAGTACAGCTGTCATTTTTCACAGCAACCCTAAAATGTATTTTTGTGCTTGCATGTAGCATGCAATGGCATGGTCAGTGTGTGAAATCAATGTTTGGGACAGATTAAGAAAATCCCAGTAACACTGTTCATGAGCGGAAGTCTTAAAATGGCTAAGTTGAAAATCTGGTGACAAAAGTCTATAAAATGAGTGTGTTACAAGCATGCAATGCACAGTTTCCACTCACCCTCGTAAGTTCACGAATTTGTAATATTTTCAGTCCAGATTTTCTACACTGGCATTTTTCCACACCTCCTTAAGAACAGTAGAGCTGTCATTTTTCACACCCTGGCCGAAATGTGTTTTCGCACTTCCGACGCAGAAATGCGTGGTCACTGTGGGAAATCAGTGTTCGGGACAGATTAAGAAAATCACATTGACACTGTTCATGAGTGGAGGTCCCAAAATGCTGTAAACAATCCCCAAACTAATTACATTACGGATGTGCATTGCACAGTTTCTACACACGCTCGTGACTTCACCACTTTGTTTATATTTTCACTCCAGATTTTCAACATTGCCATTTTTTACACCTCCTCATGAACAGTACACCTGTCATTTTTCGCATCCTGTTCAAAATATGTTTTTGCACCTGTGGTGCCAAATGGCATAGTCGCTGTGCAAAATCCACTTTTGGCTAACAAACTGATATTGCCACTGTTCATGGGATGGGGGTAAAAAAAAAAAAAAACATGTAGAAAAATTGGATTGTAAATACCAATGAATGCCTGGGGTGTTAGATTTTCCTGTAATAACGCCCCACCCTTTACAGACTGCCAGGCATCAGGGGTGTGACTTGGGATTGTCGCCTGTAATGCTCATACCATTCTACCCACACCCTCACTCTGCAGCCAGTGACAGGCAGCGGGGTGTGCCTTGGACTTTTCCGCCCCAAAGTTCACCCCATTCTCCTATACTGCACCCATCTCACCATATTTCCTTATGGAATGGGGTCCGCATAAGGGCCAAAGACCCCAATGCACACTGTGACACTTGTCAGGGTCTGCAGGGTAGGGTGTGGTGAAATGGAGTAGCCGTTATGCCTGATGACCCAAAGGCACACCCCAATGCCTGTCAGTCTCTGCAGGGTGGTGGTGGGGTTGGCTTCGGTTCAATACTTCACAGCCATTCCTGTTATGCATCTCTCTAACTCCTACACTACCAATGCCAATGCCAGCAAGCAAACATTCGGCAATGACAAATGCTTGTTTTATGTGTGGAGGTACATGTGTGTTTTTTTTTTTTTTTTAAAGACTTTTTATATTTTCCTTCCAGCAGGTGGAGCTGCTCTCTGTCTGCTCAAGTGCCAATAGTTTATCATTGCTTCATTACTGTGAGCTTCTGCTACAGTGATGTCTGACATCAGACCCCCCCCCCCACCGTTCATCCAGCCATTAAGCCAGGATGTAGTTCAAGTTTATCTTTCTTTTATTGTGTTTTTTTTTTTTGTGGTCACCAAACTGTTCTGTGTCTCTACTGCAGGACACAGAAGAGTGCATGTGCTCACATGATTTCAGCTGTGAGGAGATTTAATTGCCATTTGTTTCAACTGAAAATGATACCAGTGAGTACATGTGGAGCATGGTGGGGCTAGAGGAACTGTGTTAGGGCTTAATTTAAGCACAAAGCTTAGATTTCCTTTTTGTGCTTCTTTTTCTTGGAACCTAGCAACTTCCATGAACTGCGCGATCAGCATTTACTGGTTTACGGTTCATGGATGCCGCTTGGTTCGGGAAAACAAACTTGGTGTAAAAGTAAACTTGTTTTGTGAAATAATTGGCGTGGCTGGTGAACTGAAAGACAGAATTGCGTGGGGGCATAAGCCGTGAGGGCTTTACAGGGTTTTAAATAATTGATTAGCAGTTTTTTTCTTGGTACTGTGCTAACTGTACAGAAAGTATTTATATAGATTTTCTAGAAATGCTGTGTTTGTTAAGCACAGTGAGGCAAGAGTTATGCATTTTCACAAAGATTTAGCACTTTTATGAGCAAAACGCTAATCAATTTTTAGAGTTAAATAAATCCCTGCTTTACTGTTTATTAACCTTTGGTTTCTGTCTGGGGTTTGTGTCTACACAAGTGGGGAGTGATTCAAGATGTGATTATGGGGTCTTTTCTGTGACTGCCCTAGATACAGTGATGTTGTTATCTAATAACATCACTGTATTTAGGGGTCCGCAGACAATCATATTGCTGGAATTTTTCTTGCCATTGTATAATTACTCTCATTGCACTGATTTTATAAGCCGAGACCGCACCTCTGCCTGACCAGACAGTCGGCCTCATTGGAAGTGGGTGACAGGTGGCTTTGCTAACCTGTGTGGTTCCATATCATTACTTCTGATGAGTTACTCTTAGATGCAGCAGCTGCATCCGCACCCCTGATGAAAGTAATAGGAGCTAAACAACAGAACCTTGGATGGTCTGTTCCACCATAAACAGGATAAAAAAGTACAAATTAAATAATTAAGCAGGGAAACAGGCTTATCTACATCATAAAAATTGTTTAATGAACAGGAATAGTGGTCAGAACCCTGCATTTAAAGTATTGACCAATTACATTTCTGTACAGTTTATCATTTTTTCGTTTTGCAGGTGTGGTTTTGTCAGAATCTTTCATTCTGAAGTCAGTGTCATTTACTGAAGGTGAGACCGCCATCCTTCATTGTGAAAATGCATCATATTATAACATTACACAGGTTGCCTGGAGAAAAGGGAACCCTTATCAGTCTGGCAGTATCTTTAGCTGCATGACGCAACCCACTGAGAATATTACACATGAGAGAACCTGTGTTAGGAATATCACAGATGAGAGAATGGATCTCCTCTTCAGTGCCAATGAACTCTACAGCCTTCAGATAAAGGGTGTTCAGCAATCCGATTCTGGAAACTACACCTGCATGTTGATAACAGATGCAGGTAACCAGTACACCATGTGGCAACTGTATGTTTCAGGTAGGCTGCTGGGACCATTCCTCTCCTATTCTGAACTGTTACTTGGCTTGTAATGTCCAAACATAATGCCAGCAAGGAATACTTGCAGCACAATTATCAAAGAATACTGGCACTAAAAAGACACAGAGTTATGATTTCAAAGTCAAATATAATAAAACCCATCACCCAGTTTCTCTGGAACTTAACTTGTGCTCTGATTCTGCACCACAGAACCTAGATGTACCCATTTACCAGTGTGGGACCAGGCTGCCATCAGCTGAGGTTGGGATTTTTTTTTTTTTTTACTTTTTCTCCCCAGGACCCACATCACATGCAATGACACACTGTGTATACTTTGCAACTGTGGCGATACCCCATGGTGTCCTGCGGGTGGGAGTCCTTTCCTGTGTGTACTATTGCACTGCTACCCAGGATTCCTCCCAGGTGGTAGCTGCCTAGTGGGATGCACGTACCCCCCTTCCCGAAGGAGGAGTGCTGTTTGGAGTTGCTCACTCCTCTCTGTCCCAGCTAGCTCCCAAGCAACCTGCGTCCATCCCCAAACCCATGTCACTGGTATGGTAGGTGGTGTGACATTCAATGCTTCAGCCCACCACTGGACTGAGTCAGCCAATAACAAACAGTCTTACCAGATATACATTTGTACCCACTGACATGTAAGGGTTTTTCCTCAAATTTCTGTGATATCTCTACAGAGATATTCTGCCTGCCTGCAGTACCACAAGAGACCTCCTTTACCAATATTCAACATTTCTGAAAATAGCCAAATAATCAGATGGCTAAATCTGTATTTATTTTTTGAAGAAAAAAAAAGTACATTTTCTTATGCTCATTTACACTATTGCATATTATGGTAATTTATTTTTAAAACAATGCATATCAAAATATTAAAATGTATATACTCTAGATGAATACAGTTGGCCCGGTTCTCAGTTACAAAGTATTGACATGCAAATCAGGGGCCAAACAGCTTCCCCATTACAGCCTACACTCTGCAGCTATTCAAAGAAGGTGAGGTCTCTGTAGGAGGAGTTTCTAGTATGAATAAGGCATAATGCAAATAAGGGTCACCAGGTCTTTACAAACAAGGTTTGTGCATGCATACTTCTTGCAATGCAATACCCATCGATGTCTGTGCAAGGCATACCACCAGTTGCATGGCACTACGCCTTTAACTTAAGCTGTGGACACAAGCCCTTTTACCTTAGTCATTCCCTCTTTCTCTCAACCCATATCTTTGGACCTGTTTCTGAACCACAGTGTCTGTATTCATCACAGGCCACATCTGGACATCCTATTGGCCCAGTGCCTCCTCCTAAATCCCAGCCCAAATACTGTCCCAGGCATACAGTGAAATCCTAATCCCTAGTCATGTTCCTTGAGCACCATTTCCATCGCTGTTGTCCCTTGGGGATCTCCATTCCACTCTAGCTCCATGGCTTCTGCTAACACTTTAGGCCCTGTATTCACTGTAACCATTTACCTCAGATTTGAATTTCAGGACTTGCCACATCATGTTATAGAAAAGATGTCTGCTCTGTGTCATATCAACCCTCTCTTCCCTCCAGAATGCTGGCCTTGCTGGTTCTCTCATTTGCCACTTAGTGGCACTTCAACTCCCTACAGTAAAGCACCAGCCATAGCAGCACCTATGCCGTGGAGCAAGTTATTTAAGAAGGCAAATGCTGGTAGCTACTGATATCCAGTTATGTTGGTAAAAGGGGTACCTGCTGGATGTAGGTGCAGGGGGTAACCACTGGGCTTGCTTTTAAGGAAGAGCAACTGGGCTGTGCTTGCTAAAGGAAAGGGCCCAGTGGCTGAGTTTGGCTACCAGGGAGACCCCTCTGAGCTGGGACTGGGTACAATGGTGGACACCTTAGACAGCATTTGGATGGAGGGGAGGACCCTACAGACTTGGCTTGGGTGCAAAAGGGGGGAGCAAGTAGGCCAGACTTATGTGCAGGAGTTAGAACCAGAGGAGTGGGCATGACAGCAGGAGGGAACCTAGTGGGATTAACATGTATGCAGGAGGGGAGCCCCCAGGCTTGGTCGGTAGGCTGTTTTTGCATGCAGAAGGGGGACACAGAAGGAAGGGCTTAGTTGCAGGAGGAGAATCAGAGAGCTGGGCTTGTGTGCGGGAGGAAGCCCACTGGGTTGACTTTGGTGTAGGGAGGACTCAGAGGGCTAGGCAAGTCAGCAGGAGCAGGTCCCAAATGGCCTGGCTTCAGTGCAGGACAGGGACTTTGTGGTCTGGGCTTAGGTATAGGAAGTGACCCAGTCAGCTGGGCTTGGGTACGGCAGGGGGAGCCATTGGGCTGGGCTTGTGTACAGCAAGAAAACCAGTGGGCTGGGCTTGGGTGCAGGAGGGAGACCCTTTGGGCTGGGCTTTTGTACAGTAGGAAACCTAGTAGGCTGGGCTTGGGTGCAGGAGGGAATCCACCATGCTGTTCTTGTGTACAGGAGGGGACCGAGTGGACAGGGCTTGTGTACAGGAGGAAACCCAGTGGGTTGGGCTTGGGTGCAGGAAGGGATTCAATGGGCTGTGCTTGCATACAGGAGGGGGACCAAGTGGGCTGTCTTGGGTGTAGGAGGGGATCCAGCTGGCTGGGCTTGGGAGAAGGAGGGGAATACAGTTGTCTGAGCTTGTTTACATGAGGAAACCCAGTGGATTGTACACAGGTGTATAATGGGACCTAATGGGATGGGCCTGTGTACAGGGGATGACCCAGTGGGAAATAGCTTGCTGGGCTTGTATGCAGGAGGGGACCCAGTGGTCTGGGCCTAGGTGTAGGGGAGGACCCAATAAGATGGGCCCATGCACTGAAGGGGACCCAGTGGGTTGTGCTTGAGTTCAGGATGGGACCTAGTTGGCTGAGTTCTATTTATTTATTGAAATGTTTCACCAGGATGGCACACTGAAGAAGTTGCTCATCTCATGATGTGACCTAGGGGGAAGGGGTTACATAAAGTTGTGAAGGATTATCAGTTACAATAGTATGTGGGTAGTACAAACAATACAACAGATGGAACACAAGATATTGTACAATAAACAGTAGTGGAACATTGGGTAAATTACAATACATGTCCAAAATTATACAAAAGAACATATATACATATCAAACAGTAATAATGCAACAGAACTAGTATAGTGCATGAGTGTACCTGGATGTGTCACCACCCTTGGGGAGAGGAAGGACAACAGTGGGTTTCCCAGATGAGGGTACTTGGGTAGAAATAAGAGAGGTTAAGGATCCAGGAGATAGGATAAGCAATTGCAGGAGCAGAAAGGTAGAGAAGTTTAGGATCGAGCTCATCCAGAGAGGAGCCTTTAGTGGGATTAAGGGATAGGCGAGCACTAAAAGCTTCATCAGAGGAGATAATAGTAAAGGAAAAAAGGGGGAGAGGTAGGCACTGGCTGAGGTGAAGGGCTGAAGTTGGTAGGTGGCAAAGGGAGAGGAATTTAGATGAGACATGGTGCATGAGGTGTAGTAGGCATTAAATTCATTGGCCACGGAGCCAGGGTCGGAAACCAGGGAGTTATTTATTTTGAGAACTGGAGGGGGGGAGGGGGAGGGGAGAGAATAGGGCATGAACTAAACTTCAAAATTTAGAAGGAGAGCTAATGTTAGTCAGGACTGAGGAGTTGAAATAATCAGACTTAGCCAGTCTAGTAGCTTTAGACTAGGTTTGCTAGCCTAGGCACCTAGCTTCACCTGAGATATTTTCTTCTAGGTTGCTTGAAAGAACAGAACAAATAACCTTACTAGAGCAACAATAAGGATTAAGGCTTCTTTTTGCTAGGCAGTTTACTGTCTGTTGTTGTTTTATTTTGTACTCACAGGGATTGTTACTGTTTGTTGCTAACATTTTATTGCTTTATTTTTCTCTGATTCAAATTGTTGTTGCTGAGTATACATTCTGCTGCACTATTACAGGGTGTGTCTACAGGTGTGTGCCTACAGATTACTGCTATAATCTTCTGATTCAAATTTTCTTTTGCAAGATATATCTTCTGTCACTGCTTGATTTTTCTCTCTAGCAAAGTGTTTCTTACAGGGTATATGTTCTGTGAAATTATTACAGGTGGTGCTTTACATGTTTCAGTTTTATCTGTCATTAGGATAAGCTTTCATGGCTACTGCATTTGTTGCTGGCTGATTGTTTCTGCTCTTACCTTGTTTCTTTCATCCGTGGTTCTTCTTTTTCAGCAGGGGAAGGGCCCACCACCTACCCCATCCCCAACCACCCCACACTATACTCCTTTTATAGGGTAGCACAGTAGTGACATTTCCTGTAGCAAAGCAGAAAGGAGAGGATCAGAGGGGTATCCACACAGAGACCTCATTTACAGGTGCACTAGTAATTTAACTTGTTATAACAAGTTATACAAACAGCCAAAACACAAAATCAAACTCTTGCTTTCATTTTCTTCCTTCTGATTACTCTGACCAGGTTATAAACCCAGCAACTTACCTGGAATGGATATCATTAACTGCAGGTACTGTGGAACACTTTTCAGAAGGGCAGTTTTACAGGACTTAGGACACTGTCGTACATGCTGGGTCATAGGAGATCTAAGGGCTCAGCTCCAGGCAGCATGGGCAGAGATTACATGTCTCAAATTACATATTCAAGAGGAAATGTATTGTAAGAACCACCCACCATTTCCCCAACATTCAACAGAAGCACCTCGACCCCAGAGGGTAGTTGGTCCAGGAGGTTGGCAGGTGGTTAGGAGGACAAATCCGGTGCCCCATAACTCTGTGCTCTCCAACATATCACCTCCACAAACCATATAAAAACTACAAACAGGTATCTGTCTCTATCTCTAAAATCAAACAAAGGGGAAGAGGACACTGCAGAGCAGGACACTGCAGCACAGGATGTAGCACAACAAAACACACCCAAAACAGGAACCAAAATAAAAAAAGGAAGTCCAAAAAACTTCCAATCATAGGAGACTCCATGATTCCGGGAGTTGATAAGCATCTCCAACCAGGGGAAATGGTCAGATGCCTCCCAGGTACATTAGCATAGAGAGACACTGACTGCATTGCTAAAATTGTCCAGGAAGCAGGAGAAAACATTGATGTCCTGGTACACATAGGGACTAACGATCTTACTAGCCGGTCAGTTGTGGAGACCAAGAAACACCTAACCAGGCTGGGGGACAAACTATCATCCATTTCAACTGGCATCTCCTTCTCTGAGATCCTGCCAGTCTGGAAGAGGGGGACAGATGAGCGGAAGGTCAGAGAAGGGGAGATAGGGGAGCTAGACATGTGGCTCAAAGGCTGGTGCCAGGAAAAAGGACACAAATTTGTAGGGAACTGCCAACAGTTTTGGGAGTGAAAGTTGTTTAAATTTGATGGACTGCATCTGACTAAGGAGGGAGTCAGTGCATTGGGGCAGAAGTTTGATGTCTTTGCAGAATATTTAAACTAGCAAATGGTGAGATGGGTGCAGCACCCGAAATGCTGAATGGGAAGAACACCCCTCCCCCCTCAGCTAGTGGTCAAACAGGAGTTCAGCATGTTTGTAGTTCATTTGCATCACCAGGTAAAGAAAAAGGTATACCAGTAACCACACTTGGGAGACTTCAGTACCTGGCTATGTACTGTACAGAAAAGACTGAGGAGCAAAAAGGGTGGGTGGAGTGGCCCTTTATGTCAATGAAAATATCAAAGCTACAGAAATTCAGAATACACATAAGGAGCCAGAAGAACTGTGGGTCACCCTGGAAACAGGAAATAGGACAGCCATACATACTGGGGTTGTGTACAGGCCTCCAGACCAGGGGGAGGACATAGATACATTACTGTTAGAAGATATACAAAACATGACCGCTAAAGAGGAGGTTCTGATAATGGGAGACTTCAACATGCCAGATACAGATTGGTCGATATCAGCAGGGACATCTGCCAGAACTAGGCACATGGTGGATTCCCTGAAGGGGGAGGGCCTCAAACAACTGGTACAACAACCCACAAGAGACAGGGCTATCCTAGATCTAGTACTGACTAACAGGGAAAGGATCATAGATCTCCAGGTAGAAGGTCTCCTGGGGGCCAGTGACCATCACATGGTATGGTTCAATTTGGTCACTAGAACAAAATCATCCCATTCCAAGGCAAAAATATGGGACTTCAGAGGAACTGACTTTGATAAAATGGCCAACAGAGTTAAGCTAGCCCTGGCAAAAAGAAATACAGGTGAGGGGGTACAGGCAAAGTGGGCAAGCATTAAAGATGCAATACTTGAAGCAACATCCCATTGTGTTAGTGAGAAAAAGAAAGTGCAAAAGAAGAAGGAAACCACTTTGGTTCTCAAACACAGTAGCAGAAAAGGTCAGAGCCAAAAGGCTGGCCTTCAGGAAATATAAGGAAATGCAGCAGGATGAAGATAGGGAGGCATAACAAACTTCCCTAAGGGAAGCAGGGAAGGCAATAAGACAGGCAAAGGCCCAAACCTAGAAAACACTAGCATGAACAGTTAAAGAAGGTGATGAGTTTCTATAGATACATTAGTGAAAGGAGAAAGTCCAGAGGGGGTATTGCTAAGATCAAAGGGGATAAGGGGGCATGCAAGGAGGAGGATCACGTAAAAGCATCTATCCTAAATAGATACTTCTGTTCAGTATTTACTGAAGAGAAGGTGGGGCAGGGCCCACAGTTCTGCACCACGGACACAGGGGGGAGGGAGGTGTGCACTAGTCCCTTCACAAAAGAAAGGGTTCTACAAGAGCTTGCTAAACTCAGGGTGGACAAGGCAATGGGACCTTATGGCATACATCCCAGGGTACTAAAGGAGCTAAGGGTGGAACTAGCAGAGCCATTATCAGAACTGTTTAGTGAGTCTCTGAGCACAGGAGAGGTCCCAGAAGAATGGAGAAGGGCTCATGTGATCCCGCTCCACAAGAGTGGTAGCAGGGAGGAGGCAGGGAACTACAGACAAGTCAGTCTTACTGTACCTCAGTAGTGAGCAAGATTATGGAGACACTCCTTAAGGATAGGATAGTGCAACACCTGGAATCCATGGGAGCACAAGATCCAAGACAGCATGGGTTTACAAAAGGAAGGTCCTGTCAGACTAATCTAATAGATTTCTTTGACTGAGTAACCAGAGTGGTGGACCAAGGGGGAGTAGTTGATGTTATCTACCTTGACTTCGGCAAAGCTTTCCATACTGTTCCACATAGAAGATTGATTCATAAGCTGGGTAGGCTAGGGGTGGGTCAGACGTTGGACAACTGGGTGGCAAACTGGTTGACTGGCAGAAAACAGAGAGTGGTGGTAAATGGTATACAGTCAGAAGATATGCAAGTCACATGTGGGGTACCTCAGGGATCAGTCCTGGGGTCAGTCCTCTTCAATATCTTCATCAGTGACATTGCAGATGGACTGGAGGGTGAGAAGAGATCTGGATAAACTAGCAAAATGGTCAGAAGAGTGGCAACTGGGTTTTAACGCAAAGAAGTGCAAGATCATGCACATAGAGAAAATAAACTCAGAAGCCACCTATAGGCTGGGAGGGGAGTTGCTGGCAGTCACAAGGAAAGAAAGAGACTTGGGCGTAATCATCACCAATGACTTGAAATCATCCAAGCAGACCTCTAAAGCAGTAGGTAAGGCTAGGGGGATGTTGGGGTGTATTAGTAGGGGTATCACAAGTTGGAAGAGGGAGGTAATAATCCCTCTTTACAGGGCACTGATTAGGCCCCACTTGGAGAACTGCATGCTGTACTGGAGGCCACACCTTCACAAGGCCATTAACCAAATTGAGGCATTCCAGAGAAGGGCAACCAAAATAGTGCAGGGACTGCATCAGAAAAGATATAAGGACAGATTAACTGAATTCGATATGTATATCCTAAAGCAAAGGAGGGAGAGAGGTGAAATGATTGAAACATTCAAACACCTTAAAGGCATCAGCAAGGTGAAAGAGAATCTAACATGTTTCAATATAAGAAAAACAGCAGGACAATGAGGACACAGCATGAGATTAGAGGGAGGCCGATTAAGGGGTAATGTGAGGAAGTTCTTTTTCACAGAAAGGGTGGTGGATGCATGGAATGGCCTACCTCAGGAAGTGGTGGATATGAATACAGTACAGGGCTTCAAACAGGCATGGGATAGGCAGAAAGGAGCAATACAGATGAGTATGAATAGGTAGGCATTGACAGAGCAAAGGCCTATGACACATTCATTAGGTAGAAAAAGAAATGGACAGACTGGATGGGCCTTGCAGTCCTTTTCTGCCATCATCTTCTATGTTTCTATGTTTCTAATTGTGTAGCATTCTGTACTTGGCACAGTCATTTGGATGTTTAGTAGATTTGTGTTTTCTCCAGGCCTGGCCACACTCCCTGAAGCAGGCTGATAGTTTGGGGTGATCCAGGGGAGGTGAAGCCCACGGACTCTGGTTCTTCTGAAAGGAGCAAAGGCATTCCAGGTGGTAATGAATTTATTCTTAAAATAGTCTAGGGCTTGGTCAACAGAAATGGCAGTGGAAAGTGGGGGCCCAGTTGTTGGAAGCAAGTGCAGAGCTAAGTGGGGTAAGGTCTAAGGATTTAAAGGACTGGAGCTGTATGATTTTAGGAGGAGGTTTGGGGCAATGGACCTTGCGTACAATGAAAATGGGGTTGTGATCACTTAGGGCAGCAGGGAGGAGACCAGATTTAATGATGTGGTGCGGGTGGGTTGTGAGTGCCCAGTCAAGCAGGGCATGGTTTTGTGTTTTGGGATTAGAGCACATGGGCTCAAGTATAAGTTGAGTGAGGTTTAGAGCAGTGATGTCATTATGTAGCCTGTTTCACTTGGGAGACAACCAATTTAGATTCACGTCACCCATTATGAACAATTCATCAGATTGCAAGGGGGAGGTGATGTTGGCTAAGAGTTCAGTCATGACCAAGGTTTGAATACTTGGGCGGCAATAGATGCCAGCCACAAAGATTGGGATTGAGAAATGAAGGGTAATGCACATGACAAGGGCTTCATAGGTAGCCAGGATGGAGGTAGATAGGGTGGTAGTAAACTGCAGTGAGGACAGGATATACATAGCCCTTCCCCTCTGCGACCCAGTCAATCTTGTCTGGAGAGGGAATATCCAGGGATAGCAATGGCATTGTCAGGGATGCATTTTTTGAGCCACGTCTAGGTAATAATTGGGATGTCAGGGATGTGTGAAATCATGAGTTTGTAGGAGGTCAATTTTAGGTAGCAGGCTACAGATATGCAGGTGGAGGAGCTTCAACCCATTAGGATGGGTTGCAGTGGAAGTGGGGTTTGGAGACATGTTGTTTGTGTAAAGAGCCTAGGTAGGAGAAGAAATAGGGCCAGGGTTGGGGTGGATGTTCCCTGATGAAAGAAGGAGGGGAGCAAGGATGAAATAGTGAAGTTTAGGACTTTTGTAATTAGAGTAGGAAGTATGGAAGGGAGTGGAGAGAAGGAGATAAAGAAATGAAGAAAGGTAAAGTGCTTAGGAAGGGAAAATAGAGTGGCTGGTGGGTAGTAGGGAAAATGGGGTCTGTTTACAAGAGGAACTGTGGGGGTGATTGACAGGATGAAGGAGATATCTGGAAGGGAAGCAGAGAGAAAAATGGCAGTAGGTGTAGAGGGGGAGACTTGGATAAGGGTAAGAACCAGGAAGGGTGCGAGCAGGAGGGAGATGGAAGCTATTCTGGGTAGGGTAGTAGAGGCTTTGTACAGACTTACAGATTCAGATCACACCACTGAATATTAGGACATAGATCATTTGCTTTAAGTATGAATGACCCAGGACTAGAAGTGTTAGGGGAGAGCAGTGGGAAGAGGAATGCAACCTACATGTCTAATTTCCCTCTAGTGTCTTTACTGTATAATCTGCAAATGAAATAGGAAAAAAAAGCCCAGCCCTGATGGTCAGCCTGTGTAGGGGAAACCATTGGGCTAAGCCATGGGTGTAGGAGGGGGACCTAGTGGGCTAAGCTTATGTGCAGGAGAGGACCCAGTAAGCTGGGATTGTGTACAGGAAGGGGAACCCAGTCTTATGGGCTTGTGTGCTGTACAGCTTATGTGCAGGAGGTGGCCTAGTGACCTGGGCTTGAGTGTAGGAGGGACCCAGTACCCTGGGCTCATGCACAGAAGGGAACCCAGTAAGCTATGCTTGTGTACAGGAGGGGACCCATTTAGCTAGTTGTATGTACAAAAGGGGGACAGAGTGGGCTGTGCCTGGGTGCAGGAGGGGACCCAGTTGGTTGGGCTTGTGTTAAGGAGGGGACTTAGTGACTGGGTTTTGGTGCAGAAGTAGACCCAGTGGGCTAAGCTTGTGCATGGTACAGAACCCACAGGGCTAGACTTGTGTGCAGGAGGGTTCTCAGTGGCCTGGGTTTGTGTACAGAAGGAAACTCATGGGGCTGGGCTTCTCTGCAGAAGCAGACCCTCAAGACTGGGCTTGTATTTGGGAGTGGACCAAGAGGGCTGGGCATGGGTGCAGGAGGGGGACCTAGTGGGCTAGGCTTGGGTACAGGAGGAGACCTAGTGGCTGGGCTTATGTGCAGGAGAGGACCCAGTAAGCTGGGATTGTGTACATGCAGGGGAATCAAGTTTTATGGGCTTGTGTGCATTGAAGTTCTGATGTGGTACTGATTGCAGCACACTGAGTCCCAAAGAGGATGAAACCCATCTTTACATTGCCATTCTCCACCTGTATAGGGGAACCTATTGGGCTAGGCTTATGTAGATCCGGAAACCCAATGAGCTGGGCTTGAGTGCAGGAGGTTAGCACGTTACGAGACCCTCCAAGTTTTTGTCACTTTGGACTACTCTCCTCTAGACTCTGTTATATATCCTTCAAGTACCTCAGGGTCTGGCTAGATAGTCACCTTAACTACTATATCCATATAGACTCCATTTGCACTAAACTTTGCCCAAAACTTTGAGCACTCTACCGCCACAAGGACTGCCTCTCCCTCCCAACACATCGAGGACTTGTCTCAAAAATGATTCTACCACTGTTCGATTATGCTGACATAGTCTGCTCAACTGCCTCTGCTATCTCCCTCTCTAAGCTTGACACTCTACTAAATGCATTCTGTCACTTTGCTTCCAACACCCATCCCCGTATTCACCACTGCACCCTCTGTTCCTCTCTCTCCATCCTGCCTCTTGCTCTCAGGAGTCTCACTCACTCCATCTTCTTAGCCACATTCTGGTTTAATTTGCTTCCCTCATATCTCTTTTCTATTCTATCCATTGCCTCTTCCTCCTCTTATGCCCTACGTACTAGAGAACTTCTAAGAATAAATGAGAAAGCACCCATGACATTCAGAAATTCCTTTGTGATATTCATCAATTTTATTGTGGCTGACTGCCTGAACAGTAGCATCTCTCCACTGCTTTGATCCTAGCACAGGGTCTTCCTCGGGGGGGGGGTCTGAGGAATTACAAATCAAGTGTCTTAAATACCCAATCATTTAAAGTAACAAACACCCAATTGTGTACACCATTAGTATTACAATCGACATATTTAAAACACCACAGACAGTTAATGAGCATTATTGTAAATTTCTTCTTTTCTCTGCACGTCTGTCTTACTGATTTATTTACTATTGTTTCTTTTTATTTTCTTATTCTCACAAGTGTAACTGTACTGTCTCAAGTTAAATGTGCAATCATGAATTTTTAATAGTGCACTTTCATAGGTGATATTACTAATATATTTGTAGTTATTCTAAATGCGTAGTATTACAAATTACTTCTCATAAAGGAAAAGCCTGCCATAATGGGAGGCATATACTATTTCTTACATGCAATGAACATCTCAATAGTAAATTTCTTGTATGTATACATAGAAAGAAATGAGGGGGGTAATGTATAAGTCTCTGTGTGGTTTACAAAAAGATCTACTCATACTTTATCCATCTCTTAGTTCATTATTTATATTTTTATTCACCATAAAAATCTAACAATTAAGGTGGAAAAATGGGTATGAGAGAATAGAGAAAATAATTAAAAAAAAAAAATAAGAATACAAATATAACAAGATAAATGAAGGAAAGGAACAAGAAATCAGTTGCTATGAAAACAATAATTTGGGTCCATCATGTAAGGGTATGCCTTATCCCATAATTCGTTTTATATATAATTATATATAATTTAACATTTTAATATGCAAAAAATATGGGAATTAGATTTTCATGTTAGAACCCATGCTATTAGCATAGCAAGACTTAAGTGAGGGGGTTGAGGGAATTTAAGTTTTTTGTTAAGTTATAGCTTGGAGCTTACTTAAAGATAGTAATGCTATTCATCTGTATTTCTTTTTCCTTTTTTCACTTTCTTCACAGTTTAACTTTATTAATGTTGTTTATTTACAAATACTGTATACTGTGTAATCCACTACATCATTTAGTCCATCTGGTTTTACCATTCTCAGGTTGACTATCCATTTTGACTCTTTTTGAGACAGCAATTTAGCTCTGTTTCTACCTCTCGGGTGTCTAGGCACATGTACCAAAACTGAAAACTTAAATGTATCTGGTTTTCCTTGATGGAAAAAATGAAAATGTTCTCCAATAGCACTGTACAGATTGTCATTAATGATGGCCCTGACATGTTCTTGTATTCTTTCTTTGATGGGTCTCGTGGTTGTCCCAATATAGTAATAACTACATGGACACCAACACATGGTGTAGAACATGTTAGGAAATTATTGACCCAAAATATTTGTTCTTTTTCAGATTTATCACCTTTCTGCATATATTTACATATATTGCAGCGCCCACATTTACATAACCCTTTAGGTTTATTTCTGAGCCATGTGCTTCCCAATGTTTTTCCTCTGTAGAAAAAAAGCTGTGCATTAGTTTACAAACAAGACTTTAGCCTTTTGAAAATGTTACTCTGGGCTTCTCAGCTATGTCATTATTTAAGATTGTGTCAGACAATACTACATACTAGAGACCCTCACTCCTTTCCCCTTCCCCAACCTTACACTACTGCAGGTCAGTCAGCCTTCTCTTACCATCTGCCCCCTGCTCTGAAACCAACTCTCTCCTAATCTCCATAACACTCCTCCTTTCTCTTCCCTCAAGTACCTTATCTGTCTTCTTCCTATCCCCCCTTACTCCATCCTCTCTCCCTCCTCCAGCTCTCCCTATTGCCCCGTTTTAAGCCTTGCTTCTCCACTACTTCTTTGCCCTCTGTCCTCTTGCTCAGCTTTTCCCGTACACCCTTCCTGTGGAAGTGTTTTTCTTTTTATGCACTTACATGTTTACTGTACCTGATATTGTAGCTGGTAACCAGGTTGGCTTCAGCCTGAACTGGCTACCTTCTGCTTAACTTGGAATTTTACACTCTACTGCCAGTTTCTATTTTATGATATTTATGATACTCGTATATTGTGACCAGTCTGACCTTGACCTTATCTTGACTCCAGCTCATTGCTAGTCTTTTTGGAACATGTCACCCTGCTGCCTGTAATTTATTTTATTAGTGCCTTTTTTTACCTGTACTTGTCTACTGTGCTGATGCTTTCCTGCCCCCAGGTTGTACCTACAAATGAGCCTCAGCTCAGTCTGCCTTTCCCTGTTAACAAATTTTAAATAAATAAATATTGCATCAAATGTAGAAGCTGGTTTAAAAAGCATTGTCTGTTCTACCAAAGCCTTTTCAGTCCAGCTTGCACAAGGATATGCATACCCATGTGGCCTGATTTTCAAAAGGGCTAAAATGACACAAGGGACTTTTGATACAAGGGGTGACCTGCATCACAACTTGTCATTAGTGATTTTCTAAGGCAGCCTGCTTCAAATCCTAATGCAGCTGCACCAAAGCCCCGTTATGCTAAGGTTGTGACAAACAACCAGGTGTGCCAGGTCACAAGGGGGCTTGTGCCACAGCAGGGCTGCAACATCCACTTTTTGGTATTTTGCAAGCTCCACCATGGACACAAGGGACACCACTCAGATCAGTCAGGAGATGGTCTAAGTGCCATGTGCCAGTGGGAGGGGGTCTAACACTGGGCTGCAAAGGCCATAAGGGGCATGGGAGGTGCTACGTGGGAGTCAGGGAGAGAGAGAGCTGGGCATCGGAGGTAGGGATTCCGTACCTGGCAGGGTGCTTTATATTTATATATACTGTATATATGTGTGTGTGTGTGTGTGTGTATGTGTGTGTATATATATATAGGGGATATGACATGGCCTGAGTGAAGATATCATATTTATCTTCATGAGAGGCCAATGATATCATGATATCTCACGAGTAGCGAAGCCACGAGTGAGATATCTTGATGTCATTGGCCTCGGTGAGATAAATATGATATCTTCACTCAGGTCATGATCATCATTCTGTTTATACAAACATATACTTGGGCTGAATTGTAATGGAACCTCCCTGAACACAAATCAAAACACACCCACAACTCAGAACACAAGGGATAACGTTCTCAAAAATAAAAACATATATATGGTAGATTCTGCCAGTTTCAAAATATAAATAATGTTATTTGGTTGATCCTGCCAATTATTTTTTTCTAAAAATGTAATTTAAGCACTTATCTGGTTGATCCTGCCACTGTGATAGTCAGCCGAGCATATTACTTTCACTTTCCCCCTTCAAAGTAGCGTGACCGAGTGGTGTGAAGATCAACCCCTTAGGACATTACAGTAGTTAATAATAAAGAGGTCTGCACCCATTTAGTTAAAAAAACTGTGCAATTCTGTATTACTTTGTGAGAAATTGCCGACTATGTTCAGAAGACAGAGTGTGAGTCCGAATGCTCGCGAGTCCTCCTGCTTCTATGACTCTGACGACTATATATAATCTATATGTAGCCATACTTATTAAACACCTACTGTATCTATTGTATGCAGTTGTCTTTAATGTATCACATTTCTGTATTCATTTCTCACAGATAACAGTGCCTTTTTATATTCCAGCGTGTTTAATGTCCTGGCTAGTTATGATAAGTATTTGCTGTAGTGTATTCTTTGTCAAACCATGATGCTTTAGATGCCTACTTGCCTGTCTACCTCGTATGATTGTGTTACAGAGTACGGTACAAATACAGTGTACCCCAAATAATAGTTGCCGATTCTTATGGTCTGTACACCATAACACTTCTGAAGACTGCTGATTTACTGTACATATTGCTGAAGTTGATATGTGGACTCAGCACTTGCCCCTCCTTGGCTGTGTTGGACTTGCTCTGATTATTTTTTCAAATATACTGTATTTGTACTGTAATCTGCACTGGTTTCAGCCTAAGCAGCTATCCCTGAATGTTAAAACAATGTTCTCAATGATCTTTGGACCAGACAGAGTCTTACAATGGTCCCACTCAACCCTGTTTGCGAGATTCTGGATGGCTCACTACTAAGGTAGTCCCCTCCTTCAAGACCCTGGGTATGTGCTATTTGACTTTAACTTCACTTTAAAAAATGGGCTTTTTATTTCCTGGGCTCTGATTGGCTGGTACCCATTCCAGAGGGGTACATTAACTTTCAATAGATGCCTAAGAAATTAAATACAATACCACCCCCCCCCACACACACACTGTGTCTAGGGATCCCAGTGGTAAGCTAAGGGGGGTTGGGGTACAGACTGAAACTTTCCAGGGAGGTAAAGCCAGCTGATAAGAGAAACAAGGCCTTACCTTGAAATTGGTCCTGACAGTGCAGTATAGATTATACCTCCTCCACCAAACCACATTTTACCACTTGCTGCAACATCAGATTGAGCCAGAGGAACACAAGCATTTGTCAATGCCGAATGTTTGCTTACTGGCATTGGCAGTGGTAGTGTAGAAGTTACAGAGCTGCGTAATAGGAATGGCAGTGAAGTATTGAACTGAAGCCAACTCCACCACTACCCTGCAGAGAGTGACAGGCATTGGGGTGTGCATTTGGGTCGTCAGGCATAACGGCCATGCCATTTCACCACACCCCACGCTGCAGAGACTGACAAGTGTGACATGTTCCTTGGGGTCTTTGGCCCTTATGCGCACCCCATTTCATTAGGAAATATGGTGAGATGGGTGCGATATAGGAGAATGGGGTGAAGTTTGGGGCCGAAGAGTCCAAGGCATACCTCGATGCCTCTCAGTGACTGCAGGGTGTAGAATGGTATGAGCATTACAGGCAAGAATCCCAAGTCACACCCTTGATTCCTGTCATTCTCTATAGGGTTGGGCGATTTAGTTGAAAAGCCTAATACCTCAGGCATTCATTGGTATTTTAACTCCAAATCTTCAACATGTTTGTTTTGTGACCCCACCTCATGAACAGGGGAATATCAGTTTAGTAGCGAAAGCTGCTTATGCACAGTGACTACGGGATTTAGCACCACAGGTGCAAAATATTCCGAACAGGCTGTAAAAATGACAGCTGTACTCTTTCATGGGAGGTGTAAAATGGCTATGTTGCAAATGTGTAGTAAAAATATTTAAAAAATGGTGAAGTCACTGAGCCAAGACATAGAAACTGTGCAACGAATCCGTTATATAAGTAGATTGGGGATATTTTATAGCAGATTGTCAACTCAGGCATTTTGGTGCCTCCGATCATGAACAGTGTCACTGTGATTTTCTTTACCTGTGCCGAACAATGATTTCCCACAGTGACCACGCATCTCTGCACTGAAAGTATGAAAACGCACTTCGGCCATGTTGTGAAAAATGGCAGCTGTACTGTTCATAAGGAAGTGTTGAAAAATGCCACTAGTGAAAATCTGGACTGAAAATATTACAAAGTCATGAACTAACGAGGATGCGTGGAAACTGCACAATGCTCACTGCAATACAGTCATTTTATGGACTTTTTGTCACCAAATTTTCAACATAGCCATTTTAAGACCTCTGCTCATGAACAGTGTAACTGTGATTTTCTTAATCTGTCCTAAACATTGCTTTCTGCACATCAACAGCACCATTGTGCGCTACATGTGCGAAAACACATTTTGGGTGACATATGAAAAATTGCAGCTGTACTGTTCATAAGGAAGTTTAATAAAATGGACATGTTGAAAATCTAGAGTGAAAATATTAAATTTGTAAACTTACGAGCATGCATAGGAACTGTGCAACGCACGCTCGTAAAGTCATTTTTAGGCATTTTTCACAAATTTTCAACATAACCATTTTAAGGCCTCTGCTCATGAACAGTGTCACTGTGGTTTTGTTAATGTGTCCCATACATTGAGTTTGCACACCGACTGCACCATTGTGCGCTACATGGGCGGAAACACGTTTTGGGTGAGATGTGAAAAATTACAGCTGTACTACTCATAAGAAGGTGTGGTAAAATGGCAATGTTGAAAATCTGGTGGAAATATTGAAAATTCACAAACCTATGAGCGCATGCGAGGAACTGCGCAACGCACGCTCAGAAACAGTCATTTTTGGAATTTTTTCACCAAATTTTCAACATAGCCATTTCGACCTCTGTCATGAACAGTGTCACTGTGATTTTCTTAATTTGTCCTGTGCATCGATTTCAAGACACCGACTGGCGCCATTCTGGCCTTCAAGGTGGAAACACATTTTGGGTGAGATGTGAAAATGACATCTGTATTACCATAAGACAGTGTGGTGAAATGGCAATGTTGAAAATCTGGAGTAAAATATTGAAATTTCATGAACTTACAGACCTGCGAGGAACCGCGCAACACATTAGCTGTTAAAGTCATTTTTTGATTTTGGCACCAAATTAGCATGGGGTTTTGGGTTCTTTCATGAATGATATCACTGACATGGCGGTATTCAGTCCCGAAGGGTGATTTCGCAGTCACTGCGCGAAATCACCCTTCGAGCCCGAATAACGCCATGACAGTGACATCATTCATGAGAAGGGGTCCCAAAAACCCCATGTTGTAAATTTGGTGCAAAAATTCCCAAAATGCCCGAGATATGCACAAAGTTGAACCCCTCCTATCTAGCCGCCCATTATACAGCTTACTGGCATTTCCTCAGTTCGCGTCGGCTTTGAAGAGTGCAGACATGTTCCCGTCCACCAAGATCATCGCGCCAGAGTCCGTGGTAGTATGGGGTGAGGGGTGTGGGGAGGCTGGGTGCGGGTTGTGGGAGGGTTCGGAGGCGCGCCGTAGGGACGTTTTGTTTTACAGGTAAAACAAAAAGACGCCGTGATTGTTTTTGCCACGCTGGGGTGGGCTCTAGCGCAGGCACAAGGACTTTGGGGCGTTTCAGCCGATGGGGGATTGGGCACTTCGGCGTGCAAAAAAATAATAAAAAAACACAGGACGCTTGCCACGCTGGGGTGGGCTCCCAGTGGCACAAGGACTTTAGGGAGGGCGATTCAGCCGACGGGGATTGGGCACCCGTTGGCAACATGACGGATTGCCACGCTGGGTGGGCTCAGCATGGCATCAACTATTGGGAGGAGAGGGAGTAGTTCAGCCAACGGGTTGGGCACCCGTCGGTTACACGCTGGCGTGGGCACGTGACGCCTGTAGCTGTGGGGAGCTGCGCGATGAGCAGCTTCTTATCGCTGCTCACTCAAGTGTAGCTCCCTTTTCAATCAGCACTTGCATTTTGAGCGTGTCATAGACCGCTCCAAAATGCATTGGCTTACAGGGGCCGCGCCTGCCAGCACAGTGCCTGAATTGGAGGAGGAGGTGACACACCTCCGAAATCTCCGATGAAGGCACTATGTTTCTTGCACATGCGTGCAAGCAAACATAAAAAGGACTGAACAGCAGGCTTCATCCAAGGGAGGAATCAGTTTATTTATTTAGGAAATCAGAATTACAACCCTTTGAGTCATAGACTCGTTTCCAAAGGCTCCACATCAGAATAAAACAGACATTCATACAGTACATACATAGAATAAATGTGGGTGAGCAATCATACAGATTATAAATACAATGAACACGGGTTAATGTCTATACATTTTGTAGCTAAAACAGGGCAGAGCTATCGACATATTTACCTAAGCGGTTAAGACCTATACAGTTAGTTCATTCAATAACCTCAGCACACATGAATTAGAAACAGAAAGAAATTTAATTCTTATTCTCATTTTAAAATTAATAAATAAATGAATTGCGCTGCTCCATGGAGCCAGGAGACAAAGACTTACGTAGGGCAGAACTTGAGAGACATTCAGCAGTACCAGATGATACCAGTGCTCGAACAGGCCTAAAATAATTAGACTAGGGGCAGACTCTTTGCAGATACCCAAATCCATTTCAAAGCTGAGGACCTTACAGGGCATGAATACACAAACCAACCATTTCCTGAGGGAGTACCTTACTCCCCCAACCCAACTTTGCTGACACCGGGTGATGCCTTTATGCCTTACCATGGCTGCCCAGAACCCATTCCTGTAGCCAACCAGTTCACCACCCTCTTTCCTGCAGGGGACAGATGCCAGATTATAAACAGAATGGATAACATGGCTCTCTTCTTCCTAGTTACTCTCACATATGCATTCTGTTAACGTGTCTAACATGGGTCCTGCCCCAAATTCAGGCACGGCAGGCCCGATACAAATGAATCCCTGAAATGCTCCCACCACCTAGCCCTCAGCTGTGTGCCATACTGGGTATAGCCTCCTGGAGCTGCCACCTCCAGAAAAGCCCTGCCATGGCCCTGCCACCACCATGGCAACCCAACTGTTATATCTTGTCTCTTGGAGCACCAGGCCTCCCAATACCAAGCCACATCCTGGCCTTCCTCTGACTGCTGTGCTTCTCTCCACTGAGCTCCTGGATCCCCAGTCCTCAAGGTCATCACACTCCTGCCACCCCTCCCTAAGGAAATTCATTTTAGAACATGTAGCCTCGATGCTCAGAAGACCGATACCTCCTGGGTCAGGGAGTATTAGTCCCCAGTCCTACTTGCTCTATATAGTACCCATTGCCTTCCCCACCAAAAAGACTCCTCCCTCATTTATACCTGAACTTGGTGCAATGCCCCCCCCCCCCCACAGGGCAGGACACAGGATGCTCCAAGCCAAGCTCCTCACCAGCAAGGGAGAGCATGGATTTGTAAGCCAGCCCTGATAGGGATGGCTTACATAAAAGTTCCAACCTGCCATGCCCCAGTGCTAAACTGGCATCCTTGTGCCAATTCGAAATTCAAAATTTAATGACTACCACTTGTTACTCATGCTTAGCGAGAGATACTGCCCCCCCCCAATGTTCTGTAGTTCTATGCCTGCTGCCTGACAAAACTGCATATCAACCTTCGCTAGGCTACTTTCATGCTACACTTGTTTTTTTCTTTATTTTTGTTTTTACAGTACCCTCTTACTCCATGCCTGCTGCTGCTGCCATGATTGTCAATAGCATGACTTTTGGAGAGCTGACTGCACTCTCATGCCTCCCAACTCCAGCCACTCACTCACTACTGAAAAGGAGGCTGCTTTTGACTTGTAGCACTGACTGAAATTGTGCTAACAAGTATGCACTATAAACTCTGGACAGTGTTGACTCTGCCATTCCACTACAGTCACCTGAACTGCACTCATGGAATCCTCCTGCTCACAAGTTGCTCACCCTTCATTTCCACCCCCCCCCCCACAGACACACTGTATCCCCAATTAATATTCTTTTATTCAAAAAAATAAAAGTATCCATAAAGGATAGAGAAGGACCTTCCCATTAGCTCTTGATTCTGTCAATTATTTGCTGACAGCGTATCTGCTCTCTCTCTGTCTCGGTACACACACACATCCCTCCCTTTTGCTGTTCAAATGTTAGGATTTAAACATAGATTTTCAAAAAATTATCTCAATTCAGTTGATGGAAACAGCACTAACAAATTCTGGTTAGAGACAATATGGCTGTGGGGAGCTTTTGGGATGCTTTTACCCATTTTTTCTAATGGATTTGCACAATGCAGATTTGTGGAGAGGCAGTTTCAATGTGGTCTTCCTTTTACACATTTTTGCAATGTGTTTTCCTAGAATATGCCTGCTGATTGCTATATATTTATTCTGGATAGGTCACAGAAAAAAAAATGGCATCTTATTTTACGTGGGGTTCTACATCTACACAATACTATGCTGCCTTGTGTAAAATCAGAGGACACTGAAAACAATATTTTACATCGGGGGGCATATTAAGTGCTGGACTGATGCACAAGCAGAAAGATGCATTGCACAAAGAGGGTGCGCTGGTTGGTACTGATACAATATTGAAAGAGAATGCACCACCGGTACTAGGTGTGCATACAGTGAAGCCCACTAGCATGAAACGCAGCACTGCAGAATTCTGCAGTAGAGTTACTGCAGCAAACAATGCAGTTTCAATGGGAGTTAATCCCTTTTGTCATGCAGTAAACCTGTGACACTGCTCTTCATCCTGGGGGGCTTCATTGTACCTGTGGAAAATGTAACCCTGGATCGGAATTGCAGTGCAGGAGGCCACCAAGTCAGGTGCATCCACGGTTAATCTGACTGAATACCTTACAGGGGGAATGTGTGGCACATACCACTATGTGCCACAGCCCCCATAGGTGATACGCAACCCAGGAATGCAAATTAATTAATTGAGCATACAGGATGCAAAGGGGTCTTGTGCATGCTCATTACTGGCCCATTTGGATGTTGGCACAGGGATTAGTGCGCCCTCGCTCTCGCCCCCTAGGCAGGACCCCAATCGCTCCATTGTGGGACAGGCCCAGAAGTTTCTGATGGTAAAGTGGCACCCCCCACCTGTTCTACCAGCCCCAATCATTCCCAGAGTTCAGGCTCCATTGGTTCCATACTGTAGAAACCCCAGTGCCATCCTTGATTGCCCCTGAATACACCTACAGTCCATTTGCATAGTGTAGTGTCCCCTGTTCCCCCTCCGTGATGCACAGACACACCCCTCCCTGCCCCCACAGCCCATCTCATAGTGATAACTGACTCTGTGATGGGATTGTACCACTGTATTGGCAGGTGATGGAACACTTGTGGTAGAAAGCTGGAATGTGTTATAAATAGGCATGAGCTGTGTGTGGGTGATAATGCTGAGTGACCATACACCTCATGCACTCCCATGCAGATCCATCATCCCTGTGCCACTGCAGTGCTCATTGTGGGTAATGCCTGATGCTGTACCCAGTCACACAGGTCCAAAAACAGGCATGTTACAGCCAGCCTTCCATTTGTTTGTACAATTGGGGAACTGAGGATGAACTATCCATAGCCTGAAGCATACACTGCAAATGACATTGCAGGATACTGCACCCCATGGCACCCAAGATACCTCAGCAGTCCAGAGGATGGCATGTTACACAGGGGAATGGGGGAACATGTGGACCTGTAGTGGTGTATGACAGCAGGAAGATGCAGCATTGGCAAGGCATGCATTGGAGGTATGTAAATTCCCTCGTATGCTTTGCCATGGACGTACACATGGCTGCATACACTGGTGGGTCCACAACTTGCATGGTGCCCCAATGCATGGTACAGCCAGTTGGGTCATTCCAGAGTGCAGGTCCCCAGCCCAAGTTCAGTGCAGTCAATGGCTGGCCATGGCAGGGGTGTGGAGGACAGTGCCAGTCTTTGCAATAAGTTGGGTATGGGGGGAGTGAGGATGTCTGCATACAGGGGCTGTGGGTAGGGGTCCTTTATGCTATGGATACGGACCATGGTTTCCTCTCTGTTGGTGACTGGCTGGGTTAGGCCAGCTATTTGTGGACTAACTATGGTCTGCAGTGCTCTGGAGTACAAGGGGTGCATTCCCACTGAATATGCCACAGCACACCATATGCATAAGAATGCCCCCTTGACTTGCACGGCATACCATTTGTGTGTGCCCTGGCCCATTCTCTTGTGACTGGTGCATCCCTCACATTTAAATATCGCACTGCTGCACATTGTTGGAGTTGCACAGCACATCTCCCTTTTCCGCTGAGATGTGCTGTGCATCTACTTCAGAATTTTTGTTAATACAAAAAGCATGTATAAAACCAACAGTTCATCACATACAAATAATCAAAAACAGGCAAGAACCTCAACATATAATTGTCATTGTTCAGTAACACCCTCATATGCTACTTATCCAGCATAAAAAACATCTTATGTGCAAATTTAGCCAATGCATAATAAATAACTTGTTTATCTGCTCATCTACTTTGAATATGGGGGCCCTGGACTAGGTACCCTGAATAAATACATTATAAAAATGGTAGAATCATAACCGCACTGAAAACAAGATATTGCATCTAATTTGGGACAGCCTGAGTAAATACAATGAAAAAATGTGTGTAAATGAAGATCCCTATGACAATGAGATATAGTATATCCCCCCTGCCCTATCCAGGATACAAACTATAGGATAAGAAATATTCAATGCTCCCAGATCCAATAACCATTTCCCTGTAAGAAGCCTTCATTATTCCTGTGTTTTCCCCGCAGTGGCAGACTCAAATCCCTGTAGATTTTCCAGAAGCCATTGGTTCCTTATTTATGACTTTGTTCTTTATTTATTATATCAGCAGCCTTTTATCAGGAAAAGAGCTCTAATTTGCTGTTTGGTATTAATATTATAGGTCAAGATGGCCTTGGAATTACTTGAAGTTACATGGTATGCATAAGGCACAATGGGGGACTATATGAAATAAATATCACACTCATTATTTTATGAACTATACTCAAAATTAGTAATCACAAGTCAGACAAGCTTTCAAAATATTCAAGTAATGCCTGTAAAGGTCAAGTGAGAGGACAGCTCAGTAGTTGGGACTGATAGTACCCTTAGACAGTAGGCCTTGGAGGATGTGAAGGCTGAAGTCATCCCATTTATGGGACACCCGGTCCAGAATGTAATATTTAGTAAAAGTGAAGACAGAATGCCATGTATCAGCAGAGCATATGTCAGCAGTTGAAACTATAAAAAAACAAGCCACAGAAGTGGCCATGTTACAGGTGGCATGCCCATGAACAGTGCCAGGAAGCTCTTTACTGTGCTTCAGGTAACACAATTAAATGAAAGATGCCAACCTTTTGGAAATATATTGGTTCAAAGCAGGGGTGCTGACCATCTGGGTGTGTAAGTTATGGGAGCTTTCTGCATTCCTTCATAACACCTAAATATAAGTGCAAAGCTTTATGGGCACCAAGCAAAGGAAAGAGGACTTATCCTGCATTCAGAAAGGAAATAAAGAATACAGGAAAGTGCATTATCTGATTCAAAGTGAAGTCAGAAACCACCTTAGGAAAGGACCAAGAATGGATACGTGGTGAAACCTAATCCATGTGAAAAGGAAAGAACAGAGAATCCACAAACAAAGCTGCTAGCCACAAGTAAAAGTGTTTTCCATTACTTGAAAAACACATCACAAATAGAAACATAGAAACAAAGAAACATAGAATTTGACAGCAGATAAGGACCGCTTGGCCCACCCAGTCTGCCCATTTCCCTACCTAATGGATAAGCTGCAGATCCTAGTTAACCAGCAGCCTAATTCTTCCTACCCCCAACCCCTAGAATTGCCTTATGACTGTCCCATGCATGCTTGAATTCCACCACTGTTTTTGACTCCATGACCTCCTCCGGAAGGCTGTTCCATGCATCCACAACCCTCTCTGTGAAAAAATACTTCCTTAAATTACCTCTGAGCCGTCCCCCCTCTATCTTCAAATTGTGTCCCCTTGTTCTTGCACACCTCTTTTTTTGAAAGATGCTACCCTCTTGGACTTTGTTGATTCCCTTGAGGTACCTGAAAGCTTCTATCATGTCCCCCCTCTCCCTTCTTTCCTCGAGGCTATACATATTAAGCTCCTTAAGTCTCTCTTCATAAGTCTTCCGGTGCAGACCCTGCACCATTTTAGATGCCCTCCTCTGGACAGCTTCCATCCTGTCTGTGTCCTTGCGGAGATTGGGTCTCCCAGAACTGTACGCAGTACTCCAGATGGGGTCTGACCAGCTGTCTGTACAGAGGGATAATAACTTCCTGTTTTCTACTGGTGATGCCTCTCCTTATGCATCCCAGCATCCCCCCAGCCCTCCTTGCTGCCCTCTCACATTGCTTGCCCACCTTTAGGTCATCTGATATGACTACCCCCAGGCCCCTTTCCATTTTTGTTGTTGTTAGTATCTCACCCCCCATTGTGTACTCTTCCCCAGGATTTTTGTTTCCCAGATGCATTACCTTGCACTTCTTAGCATTGAATCCAAGCTGCCATACATTTGACCATTCCTCTAACCTTGTCAGATCCCTTCTCATCCTTTCCAACCCACCCTGTGCATCAACTCTGTTGCAGATCTTTGTGTCATCTGCAAAGAGACATATTTTTCCTTCCAGTCCCTCTGCAATGTCGCTTATAAAGACATTGAAGAGGACCAGTTCTAATACTGAACCCTGCGGTACCCCACTAGTAACCCCCCTTTCTTCAGAGTGGACTCCATTTACTATTACTCTCTGTGTCCTATTCTCTAGCCAATTCTTTACCCAGGCTGTCATCTTGGGACCCACTCCTAGGCTGGCTAACTTGTATATTAATCTTTCGTGTGAGTCTGTGTCAAATGCCTTGCTAAAGTCTTGATAGGCCATGTCCACAGCCCCTCCCTAATCTACTACTTTGGTCACCCAGTCAAAGAAATCTATCAAATTCTTCCGGCATGACCTTCCTGCTGTGAATCCATGCTGCCTAGGTCCTGTGCCCCTCTGGCCTCTAGATACTCGACAATTCTTTCCTTCTGAAGTGATTCCATCATTGTCCCTATCACTGAGGTTAAACTAACAGGTCTGTAGTTTCCTGCTTCTGCCTTGATCCCACTTTTGTTGAGGAGAATCACATCTGCCCTCCTCCAGTCCTCGGGTACCACCCCATCCTCCCATGATTTGTTAAAGAGGGTAGTCTGTGGTGTCACTAGTACTACCCTTAGTTCTTTTAGAATTCTGGGATGAATCCCTTCAGGCCCCATTGCTTTGTTCACCTTCAGTTTTAAGAGTTCTTTCAGAACCCTTCCTTCTGTAAATGGACTGGTATCAACTTCTGTATCCAGAGTGTTTCTACTGTTTGTTTTAGGTACCTCCCCCTCTTCATTTGTAAATACTGAGCGAAAATATTTGTTTAGCATCTCGGCCTTTTCATAGTCACCCTCTGTCCACCCTCCCTCCCCTTTATTAAGCCTCACTATCCCTCGCTTGGTCTTCTTTCGCTCCCTGATGTACCTATAAAAGGTTTTATCCCCCTTTTTAACTGAGTTGGCTATCTTTTCCTCAGTTTGGGCCTTTGCTTTTCTGACTGCCTTCCCAGCTTCCTTTTGCTTTAACTGATACAGTTCTCTGTCCTGCTCCTTCTGTGATTCCTTGTACTTCCTGAATGCTTTCTTTTTCTCTTGAACCTTCACTGTCACTTCCTTTGAGAACCATAGTGGTTTGTTATATCATTTTGTTTTGTTTATTTGCTTCACACAAAGACTTGTTACCTCTGTGATGGCAGTTTTTATTATTCCCCATTGTTCTTCCACCCCTCCTTCCTGCCCATTTGCTAGTGCATTCCTTAGGCGCTCACCCATTTTGGCAAAGTCAGCCCTCCTAAAGCCAGTGCTTTTGCCTTTTTATGGCTTGACTCTATTGCTGTGCTTATTGTGAACCATACTGTTTGATGGTCGCTAGTTCCCAGATGGCTACCCACTTCTACTTCTGTGATCCTCTCTCCATCTCCATTTGAGAGAACCAGGTCTAAGATTGCTCCCTCTCGAGTAGGCTCCAATACTAGTTGTCTAAGGCATGCCCCCTGTAGGGCATCTAGAATAACCCCACTCTTCAAAGTGACTGCTGCAGCTGCACTCCAGTTAACATCTGGCATATTCAGATCACCCATCAGCAATATTTCCCCTTTTTCTGCCATTCTAAGTATAGTTTCTATCATTTCCTTGTCCACTTCCTCCCCCTGAGAAGGGGGTCTGTATACAACCCCTGTGCGGATTGTGGTGCCATTGCCTGTCTCCAAATTTACCCACCGTGCTTCTTCTCTTCCCTGTTTACCCTTTTGTTCTGTTGCTCTGATTCCTTCCCTTATGCAAAGAGCTACTCCTCCTCCTCTTTTACCCTCCCTGTCCCACCTGTAGATAGTGTATCCTGGTATGTTTATGTCCCAGTCTTAATTGTGTGTGTACCATGTTTCTGTGACTGCCATGATATCCAGATGTTACTCCTCCATCAAGGCCACTATTTCAGGAAGCTTGTTACCCAGACTATGGGCATTGGTACTCATTGCTCTCCATTTTTTGATGGCTTTACCTTCTGTTGCAGCATCCCCCACTGACCTTTCTACCTCGGTCTTTTTCTCATTTAGTTCCCTGTTTTGTAGGGAGAGACAGGGATTTTCCTACTGCTCATCAGTGCCTCCCGCCTTGACTAGTTTAAAAACTTGCCAATGAAGCATTTAAACCGATTGCTCAAAAGACTTGTTCCCTTCCTGGACAGATGCAGACCATCCTGCCAGTATAGGCTGGTGTCCCTCCAGGTGGAAACCCAGTGCCCAATGAAGCCAAACCCCTGTGCTCCATACCATTTTTTAACCATTCATTAAACTGCATGGTGCAAAATACCCTCGCCTCACCCATGCCACTGACAGGCAGCACCTCTGAGAAGGATACTGTGTGTGCTACTTGTCTTAGGCCCCTCCCCAACTCTACAAAGTCCACCTGCACTGCTCTAATCTCATCATGAGCCAAGTCATTTGTCCCTAGGTGGACAATGACATCCAGCTCAGACTCCCATGCAGCTGTTCTCATGATCCTGAGGATGTGCTTCCTGTCCCTTCAAGCCATGGCACCAGGCACGCACCTTACTTCAGTTTTACCTGCTCCCCCCAGTTCTATCCCCCTAATAAATGGCAGCCATTTCAAAAGGGAGCTTTTGTAAGAGACTGCAGAACCAAATTAACATCCCATAACAGGACCGGTTCATGGATCAGGGAAAGCATATGCAAGAACCCTTTAAGAAATCTATAAGTCCCCTAATACTGGGCCACCATTTTGCTCCCTATAATGGTTTGAAAGGTCAAAATAGCCAAAATGCATATCTTCACAGAAGAGCACTGGAAGCCAGAGTGTGAAGGAACAGGAGATAATCCAAGACCTGCTGCATCAGACATGAGAAAGGGGCCAGTGAGCAAGACTGGAGGAAAAACAAACAGAAACCTCCCCTTCCAGGAGAAAACAGCAAGTCTTGCCCCAAAATTGCAGATCATCTATGGAGCAAGCAGAAATTTAGCACTAAAAGTCCTAGTACCCTGTGACATGGGCGTTGGTGATTAAGAGCTTTTTAAAATGGTGACTCAATCCCGGCACATGTTGACAGGTCTACCATTGAGGAAGGGTGGGGGAGGCTTGTATATATAGCGACAGGACATCATCATATTTATACACGTGCCAGGGGGGGCGAGCATGACAGAAGGGAGGGAGGATTGGTCTGGCGCAGTTGGCATAGGGCTGCTGAGCTGACCCTATAGCATGGTGGGCAGGTGGCAACCTAGAGCTGCGAGGGTTCTGGTTTTGGTTCTGGGCATGCCTACATATTTGTGCGCTGGGCCAGAAAAACAAAACATATTCAGAGTTTGAACACACGCTCCTGACATGCACCATCTGAAGCTGAGAATCCTTTTGTAGGTGGGTGCAGGGGTGAACACATAAAATCTAAGTCCCTGGCACCACGTTCCTGTACACCAGCGGTGTACATTGCCAAAACTGATTTTCAGCGATGTACACTTTCCCTAACGGCAATCACCTTTCCACGATCACCGTTATCACATAGAACCAAATCTATTTGATCAGGGTTGAACTGTCTGCTCACCTAAAAGAGTCTGGACTTTGACCAGTATCAACAAGTGTACTGGAGGGTAACGGCAAGTGAAAGCAGATACAATGCATAACCTGTTCAAGTTATCTTGAGGACCAACTTATCTGACATGATCCCTTGCCATTTTAACAGAAACAGGGAGACAATGCACACTACTTGAATCACCATTTTGTTTAGAGGGGCCGGTGGTAGAAGGGAGTCAGACTCAGAAGGTAGCAGGGGCAGAGGGAGCACTGCTAGCACCAAGATCCTTATGGGTCTTCAAATGGGTGCTTGAAGACTGAGGCAAAGGGTTGGGAGCCCCAGGGACTGTCAGCCCAGGAGTTCATCCATGGGAGGAGTTGACACCCCTTACAAAATGAGCCATGACCATGGCCTCATGAGGGCTGGGATGTAAAGGATGTCAAAGAGGGGAGAGTCACTCTTGAAGACAGTAGGTACTGAAAAGTCAACACCACATTATTGCTAAACAGTTTCTATAATGGAAAGATAAGTTAAGAAGAACCAACTGTTGCACATCAGTTGCAAAACTGGCAGCCATAACTAGAGATGCAGCGAAATTAAATTCAGCTGGCAAAGTGAATGCAAAGTGGCCACCTTGTGTTGCCATTCTGCTATGCAGAGTGGCCAATAGGAAAGGCTCACTTTGCCTTGTAAGTATTACTTTGTCGTGTTGTTCTGCCTTAATGTGAAGTAAGGCAGAGTGGCAACAATACTGGCAGCCCCCCAGTGCCCCCCCACACAGTCACCAGAATTAATGAGCATCCCCAAAATGCTACTGACTTGTGTCCAAAAAACTCCCCAGTGCTGACAAAGTGAAATGAGAGCACAACAAGAAATACAACGTCTCCCAGAATTAATGGCACACTCAGTCATGCTCACCATGGTCACACATAGTCACCAGAATTAATTTGCATCCCCAAAATGCTACTGTCTTGTGTCCAGAAAATTCCCCCAGTGATAGTGAAGTGAAATGAGAGGGTAACAAAAAATGCAAAGTCTTGCAGAATTAATGGTGCACTCCGTCATATGAGCAGTTGCCACACATAGTCACCAGAATTAATGTGCATCCCCAAAATGCTTCTGTCTTGTGTCCAGAAAATTCCCAGTGCTGACAAAGTGAAATGGGAGTGCAACAAGAAATGCAAAGTCTCTCGGAATTAATGGCGCACTCAGTCATGCACGCAGTGGTCACAGGCAGTCACCAGAATTAATTTGCAACTGGAATATGCTACTATCTTGTGTCCTGAAAATTCCCCAGTGCTAGTTGAGAGAAATGAGAGAGTAACAAAAAATGCAAAGCATCCCAGAATTAATGGTGCACTCAGTCATGTGAGCAGTGGCCGCACACAGTCACCAGAATTAATGTGCATCCCCAAAAAGCTACTGTCTTGTGTCCAGAAAATTCCCCAGTACTGGTGAAGTGAAAAGAGAAGGTAACAAAAAATGCAAAGTCTCCCGGAATTAATGGTGTACTGCAAATGCATAGACAGATGAAGATTGCTCTGTGCACTCAAGAGATGCAGAATCAGATGCAAAGGCACAACACCACCTAACCAGTGCTCACAAGTCACAAATTGAAACCTGGAAAATAATATATTTTCCTGGTTGGAGGGGTAGTGCATGGCAGTAACAGTCCACTACCAGTAAAAATACCACAAAAACAGTATAAAACATTCATGCAGGTGTGGTGGATAGCAGGTTCACACTGCTTCAATTACTCTGGCACATAAACATTTTCTGATTTAATGGTATGCATTGTACATACATACACACACACACACACACACACACACACACACACACACACACACACACACACACACTACAAGTATTATGTAGCAAATTGAAAACCTTTAGTAATATAACCAAATGTTTTAAACAAACTGAAATTATACACTGCTGCACCACTACACTCAGTAAAAGAATATCAAGAATTACTGAAAATATTACTGTGTGTACATTAACACAGTTATACAAGAAAAATATAACCAAAACAGAAAGACTGCCTTTTTCTCCCAGTTAATCTACCTACTTCACAGTACACAGACTGACTGTTCCAAATTAACATTCAAAATCCACACACAAACAATAAACACTCAATGATATGAGCACAGCAGGATTTCCTACAATTGATGCACTAAGTTTTGAGCAAAAAATGGCTCAAACAGGCTTTTTTAACAGCTTTTAGAGAAAACTGTCTCCATCTTCCACTACACACACACTACACAGAACTGAGGCTGTGCAGAAAAATCTAGAGCCCATGTGACCTACAATCCCATGAAGAACTGCAAATTCGCCTTGGAGCTCAATCACAAGGTGAAGTGATGCAAAGTACATTGATTTCAATGTACTTCTTAAAATTGGTGGAGATGTGGTTTGGGGAAGGATGAATAATGTGAAGTCATTGTTTTCAATGGACTTTGCATTCTCCATTATAACGAAAAGTACTCCACTTCGCATTGTGAACCACTTCGCGGATTCCATGTTACTGTGCAAATCACCCCGAGGAGCGTATTTCAGCCACTTCGCCCATCTCTAACCATAATCAAGAGTACCTGTAAAGGACGATGTCAGAAGTGGCAGCATAAGCAGAAGTATCAGAGGCTTCATATGGAGGCTACAGTTAATGTTTCCCTGCATCTGTACTATGGATACCACACTGCTGGATCTATGGAAAGACGATAATGTCCAGGTCCACAAACAACAACTGGCATAGTTCGTCTTCTTGCCAGCTTGGCAAACTGCCATATGAGTCACAGGGAGTGAGTGCACATGTACTGCAGAAATAGTTTGGTCATTTAAAAAAAAAAAAAAACAGTTGAATATAGATCCTGCATGAATAATAGGTTGATGCCACCACCAATATCATGTCCCAACATAATGCCTCTCGGGTGATATTAGTTTTATTTGGATAAAGCCCATGATAGGTCATGGCAATGACTGCAAAGTCCAGTGCCTAAACTTTACTTCTGAGTTACAACACTCTAGCTTGATATTAAGGTTTTTATTCAGTATGTTGAGTTGCCAGACAAATTTTACCATTGCATCACCATCAGACTGTCTCTCCCCCTCAACAGAGGAGGCCAGT
Organism: Neoceratodus forsteri; assembly: GCA_016271365.2. Lineage (NCBI taxonomy): Eukaryota > Metazoa > Chordata > Ceratodontiformes > Ceratodontidae > Neoceratodus > Neoceratodus forsteri. Next base: position 1,160,406,409 of record CM057459.1, on the reverse strand, counting down.
CTGCCCACTCACTGTACAGTTTGTAGCATCACTTCACAGGTCTTTGCTGTGAAGGAGGCTTCCCCAGTTTTGATCTTATTGTGGTCATTCTTGGGGCCAGTATAATTACAGTAGCAGAGGTAGGTGCCATGTCATGGTGTTTGAGTGTGGGAGGATATCATGTAGAAAAAACATTAATTGGGGCAGGGGCATCATTTGAACAACAGCAATGTAGTCTGCATTTATAGTTGCTCTCTCTCTCTCTTTAACTTCAGTTGATAGCATCTGCCTCTGAGCCAGGAGGTTGTAGGTTCTATTTCCACATTGGGATTGAATGCACCAATAACCTCTGGCACCCAAGTACAGTATTAAGCGGATGCTGTACTGTCAGGGTGTGCCATCCTGCAGAGTAGACATTTAACTGAGGTCCCGTCTGCATGCTCTGGTGGCTGTTTAGGTGGACATTACAGATGATCTCGCATGTCTCAAAAACAGTAGGGGAATTTCCCCAGTTTCCTGGCCAAATTCTCCCCATTCACTGAAAAATATCACCAACAGCTTAATTTGGTACAATTTCAAGAGTATCCCCACCTGGGGAAGAGACTGAAAAGAGGCACTTTAACCTTGCTGAATGTCTATCACTAGAGTCAGCAATTACTTCTAAAAATGTATCTCATGCTACATAGATTGTAGTGAGAAAGAAAATAATGCTTCATACTGGAGATCAAACCATTATTTTGGCAGCCTGTAGCTCTACCACTGAATCTCTGCTACTAATATCAGCAGTGGTATCTAAAGACTTTTCTCATGCTACATAAATTGTACTTAGAAAGAAAAAAATGTGCTGCACTGGGGTTCAGACCCAGCCTCCCTGCATGCTACTGCTTTGTAGCCTGTAGCTCTACCACTGCTCTAAGGTTCCTTGAAGAAGATACATGCTGCGGCAGTGGACATCCAGCAGTAAGTGCACACACACACACACACACACACACACACATGCAGTGGATTTTAGTAATGAACAGTTTGTCAATTTGAAGTAATACTCCCCACGTTGCATTCAAACCTAAAGTCTCAACATGAGCTTTTCCAGTTGTCTGAAACCTAGAACTTCAAACCTTGCCAAAACCCTATCACTAAGATCAGCAATAAAATCTGACAATTTCTGTCATACTACATCAATTGTAATGAGAAAGACAATGCTACGTTGACAAGCATTTAAACTAGCAAAGGTGGGTGGCAGGTCAGCAGAGGGAACTGCCTTATTCCACAGCAAGCAGTGAGCCAGTGAACCAGAGGAGTGGCTATCTCTGCAAAGCAGTGTGCAAAAGATGGGAGATTAGTACCCAAGAGGTGGATAGGGCAAAAGGGGCAAAATTCAGCAGAAGGGCAGACAGCAAGGAGAACCAGGGATAAAGGACAACCAAGGAAGGGGCTGGAGTAGAACAGTGAAACAGTCTAGGGAGGTCAAATCATGGAAAGCCATGTGTGAAAATGCCAGGAGCCTTAGCAACAAGATGGAAGATCTGGAGGCTGTTATGGTGCAGTCAGACCTGGACATTGTGGCCATCACTGAAACCTGGTGTAATGATAACCACGATTGGGAGATGGTCATACCTGGCTACAACATGTTCAGAAGAGACAGAGCAGGCAGAAAGGGAGGAGGAGTGGCACTGTATATAAAAAATGACATAAGGGCCACAGAGATCCAGGAGGAACAAAATGGGGGAGAGATACTGTGGGTTAAGCTGGAAAGGAAAATGGGAACAGCGATCCGCACGGGTGTGGTCTATAGACCACCAGCCCAGGAGGAAGAAACAGATAGGGAGCTGATGCTAGCTATCCATAGGATGGCAGACAAGGGTGAGGTAGTACTGGTTGGAGACTTCGATATTCCAGATGTGGACTGGAGCATCCCAGCAGCAGCATCAACTAGGAGCAGGTTTATCCTGGACTCCCTTCAGGGTGCCTTCCTCAAGCAACTGGTCATGGAACCAACTCGGCAGAAGGCAATACTGGACGTTGTGCTCACAAACAGGGACAGTGTGATGGGGTAACAGGGGGAGCACCTGGGGAACAGTGACCACCAGTCATTGTGGTTTGAAATCACAGAAAGAGCAGAACCAAACCACACAAAACACATATCCTGGATTTTGGGGGCAGACTTTGGGAAAATGGGAGATACTTGAAAGAGAATTAAGGAATGGGACAGGAATCAGGGGTTGAGGAACAGTGGCAGTATTTAAAATGGGATTACAAGAACAGAATTATGCATTAAGCAGGTTAGCAAAAGGAAAAGGAAGAGGAGCCCATTATGGTTTTCCAAAGAGGTAGCAAAGAAAGTGAAAGCCAAAAAGATTGCATTCAGGCAATACAAAAAGACACAAGCTGAAGGGGATAGGGAGAAGTACCAGGAGAAGCAAAGGGAGGCAGGGAGGTCAGTAAGGGAAGCCAAAGCTCAGACAGAAGAACACAATGCAAAATCAGTGGGTAGAGAGGACAAAACCTTTTACAGGTACATAAGTGAAAAAAGAAAGACAAAGGGAGGGATAGTGAGACTTAAGGGGGAGGATGGGGGCCGCGTGGAGGATGACAACAGTAAAGCTGACATATTGAACAGGTATTTCTGCTCAGTCTTTACTGAGGAAGATGAGGGTAATGGGTCTGAAGGGAGTAGAAGGGGCGAGAATGGGGCAGGAATGTACACAAGTCCCTTTACACAAGAGAGTCCTGAAGGAACTGTAAGTAATGAGTTGATAAAGCAATGGAGCCAGATGGGGTGCACCCCAGGGTCCTTGAAGAACTAAGAGAGGTGATGGCTGAACCTCTGGCTATCCTGTTTAGCCGATCACTGGAAACAGGGGAGGTACCCAAAGACTGGAGGACAGCAGATGTAGTCCCCTTATACAAAAGTGGGAACAAAGAGGAAGCAGGGAACTACAGACCAGTCAGCCTCACCTCAGTAGTGGGGAAGATCATGGAAGCACTACTGAAGGAGAGATTGGTGGAACATCTGGTTGTCAATGGACTACAGGACCCAAGGCAGCATGGTTTCACCAGGGGAGGTCATGTCAGACCAACCTCATTGAATTTTTTGACTGGGTGACTAGAGAGGTGGATCAGGGGAGGGCAGTGGACATGGCCTATCTGGACTTCAGCAAGGCCTTTGACACTGTGCCACATAGAAGATTATTACTCAAACTGGGGAATATGGGTGTGGGCAGGACAGTAGTGTGGTGGGTAGGTAACTGGCTGGGTGGCAGGACACAGAAGGTGGTGGTAAATGGCTGTCACCCCACAGAGGGAAGAGTGACCAGTAAGGGACCACAGGGATCAGTGCTGGGACCGGTCCTATTCAACATCTTCATCAGTGACATTGCGCAGGACCTAGAAGGCAGAATTTCACTGTTCGCTGATGACGAAAGCTCTGTAACAGAGTAGACACACCAGAGGGTGTAGACAGAATGAGAAGGGACCTGCAGAAACTTGAAGAATGGTCAGGGGTTTGGCAGTTGAAATTCAATGCAAAGAAGTGCAAGATAATGCATATGGGGCACAAAAACCCTGGCACAATATATCAGTTGGGGGGTGAGGATATAGCATGCACCAAGCAGGAAAGGGATCTTGGTGTTATCATCTCTCAAGACCTCAAGGTAGAGAAACAGTGTGACAAGGCAGCAGGTAAAGCAAATAGGATGCTGGGATGTATAGGCAGGGGCATCACCAGCAGGAAAAGGGAGGTCTTAATTCCGCTGTACAAGACACTAGTGAGGTCCCACCTGGAGTACAGTGTACAGTTCTGGAGACCATACCTATGTAAGGATATAGACAGGGTAGAAAAGGTTCAGAGGAGGGCAACAAAGATGGTGCATGGATTGCATCACAAGTCCTATGAAGACAGGTTGAAGGAACTGAACATGTACTCCCTGGAGGAGAGGAGGGAGAGAGGGGATATGATAGAGACGTACAAGTATCTCACAGGGAGGAACAGGGTGCAGGAATACACTATTTTTAAGTGAAAAGATGTTCCAGGACTAGAGGGCATGGGATGAAGTTGGAGGGACGATTCAGAGGAAACATGAGGAAGAATTTCTTCAAAGAACGGTGGCGACAAGTGGAACACCTGCCAGAGGACGGGTGGGGGCTGAAACAATCACGAGATTTAAGAATGCATGGGATAGACATAAAGGAATTCTGGAGGTCAGGGGTAAGGGGCAACAGACTTCTAGGAAAACATAAACTGAACTTACAAGCTCAAATGGGCAGACTGGGTGGGCCATAGGCCCTTATCTGCTGACACTGTCTATGTATCTATGTATCTATGTAAAAACATTTCCACAGTGGGGATTAAACCCAGACTTGTAATATAGATGTAACAGTTCAATGTTAACAACATAAATAGTAGCAAGAAAGAAACAAAAATTTCACAACTGGAAATCAAATGTAGTCTCCCAACCTACTGTTGGTTGGTAGCCTGTAGCACTACACTTTACTAAGGTTCTTTGACAGGAAATGTATGCCGAGACATCCAGCAATAAGTGCAGAGGACCCACAATGAAGTAAGATATGTATTAAGTACAGGTTTGAGTGCTACGATAGTCAATGGTTAAGGAAGATCTTTAAATCAGAAAATACTGAAGGTACCTATCATTGTCGATACGCTTTTGATGATCTTACCCATTTGGTGTTGTTGTGCCCATTGTATATTAAATACAGAGAAAAGCTGTTAGGCAAACTCCTAGCCTCCATGGAAATGGAGCCTCAACACACTACCACCTTATTGTTTAGATCAAGATCTAAAGAATTACTGGAACTTGTGGTCTCCTTTCTTACAATAATTTCACTCAAAAAAACCCCCAAAAAACTGCACATTGTAAAAATGGATATAGAGCACTAATGTAACATTCTGCATCCAGCACATAACATTTCCCCAATCTGTCCCTCTAGTGAAACTCAATTCCGCTTCTTTTTTTAGATCTATTTATTATTGTTTTGTCACATGATACTGCCTCATATTTTTTAGAATTTATGTTTCTATGTTTTAAGGATCCTGCCTCTGAGTTTTAGGATGCATACATTGTTGTACTTTTTTATTCTTATTTTTATTCTTTTAATGACAAAACCTGTCAAACTAATAAACTTTGAATTGAAGTGATGTGCAGACCCCCAGTTACAGTGGATTTTTGTAATGAATAGTCTGTCAGTTTGAAGTAATGTTTCCCAAGTTGCATTCAGACCTCAATGTCTCAGCTGCAACTTTTCAAGTCATTGGCTGCACAGAACTTCAAACCTTGCCATAGCTGTATAATTAACATTAAAAATGACCTCTAACAATTTCTTTTATACTATGTAAATTGTAGTCAGAAAGAAAAAAAGTTCCACACTGGGGATCAAACCCAGGCCCCTTACTGCTTGGTATCCTATAGATCTATCACTGTACTAGGATTCCTTAACAGGAGATGCTGTAACAAAGAACATCCAGTAGTGAATGCAGACACCCCCTCCCCCCAAAAAACACACACACAATGAACAGTCTGTATTTAAGTGATGTTTCCCAGGTTGCATTCAAACCTCAGTCTCGGCTGGAATTTTTCAATTTATCTGCAACACAGAAATTTAAACCTTGCCGAAACTTTTTCACTACCATCAGCAATAACATCAACCAATTTCTCTCATACTATATACATTCTTGTGACAAAGAAATCAATTCTACACTGGGGATCAAACCCAATCTCCTACCCGCTACTACTTGATTACCTATTACTCTACTAGTTTTCTAAGGTTCATTGACAGAAGATGCCATCTGTGGCAATGACATCCAGCAGTGAGTGAAGACCTCTTTTTACTGCTGCAGTGGGCTAAGTGAAAAACACTCTATCAATTTAAATTAATGTTTTGAAATTTGCATTCATACCAAAAAAACATCTTAGCTGGAATTGTTCAAGTTATCAGCAATATAGAACTTCAAACCTTGCTGAAATTGTATCACTAACATCAGCAATGAAGTCTAACAATTTCATTCATACTACATAAATTATGGTGAGAAAAAAACAAGTTGTGTGCTTGGAATTGAACATAGGCCTTCTAACCAATAATGTTTAGTAAGCTGTAGCTGTACTACTATACTAAGGTTCTTTGACAGGAGATGAATGCCATGGTAATGGACATCCAACAGTGAGTGCAGACATCCCCCCCACCCATCACACACAAAGTTAATATGGATTTTAGTAATGAAAAGGCTGTCAGTTTGAAGTAATGTTTCCCCAGCTGCATTCAAACCTCAAAGTCTCAGCTGCAGCTTTCATGTTGTCAGCAAAATATAACTTCAAACCTTGCAGAAGATCCATCACTAACATTAGCAAAGAAATCTAGCAATTTCTCTGATACTACATTAACTGTAGTGAGAAAGAAAAAAAAATCCACACTGGGAATTGACACATGATTGTGTAGATCTGAAACTCCATGCCAAAACCTAAAAGCCCTATCACTGACATTATTGATGACAGCATGCCAAGAAATCACACTCACTGAATGTACCCTTGAACTTGACTAAATGCAAAATAGAGGATACCTCACCAGAACTGGTGCTTACAAGCTGTGATTGTTGGTGCCTACTAAAATTGAATTGAACACTACATCCCTGCTCCAGATGCTCCCTTGCTCCTCTCCCCACCCCCACAGCATAACCTTTCAAGTTACCCAAAGCTGCTGATACTTCTCATGGCAGGATTTGAATCTTTACTGCAACATTTTAGAGTTTGTATTTAATCAATGTAGGACTTTTATGACTTCAGAGGCCCAATATTCAAATGTTTGTGCTGGCGCAAATGGGTCTTTGACCGTGCATACTGGGGTTTGCACTGTAGCCCATATTCAAAAGGAGCATTTGCCTGGGCAAAGAGGATTAGTGCCCAAACAGAACATAATGTAACTGCATGGGCAAGGGGAGGGGGGTTGACATGAATATGTTCACTACCCCATATTTAGTGGTTTTGTACTGTGCAAAAGGGTTTAACATGGTCCTCTTGTGCAGCACAAATACCATAAAACAAAACCCCAACTTACTCCAGGCAACCCTAGTGGCTGCTGGAGATAATGCTGTTGCCTAGCCAGTTGGCCACTGGGGGAGCACATCCTCTCCCTGTGTTCTCTGGCAACCCCCCTTCCTCCACTGAGTACTGGCCCATTCTTTAAAGTATATTATCCCTAGTGCTAGTGGTCTCCTCACTGATCACTGGCCCATTCCTTAATAAATAGTATCCCTGGTGCTAGTGGTACCCATTCCCTCCTATTTCCATCTGCATGTTGACCCACCTGGTTACACCCCTCCCTCCAATCTGAGCCCCTGCTTAAAGGCATATATCCATGTTGCCAATGCTAACCCCTCTCCCTCTGATTCTAGCCCCTGCAAAGTGGTGCCCCCCCCAATCCCAACATTGATGTACACACAGTCCCTCCCTGGTGTCCACTGGTCCCCTTACAGCACTGGGCACCCCTCCCACTCACTGTATATTTACACCTCCTCAGTCAGTCACCGTATGCACAGTCAAGGAGCACGCTTCTTATTTATAGGACAGGGTATGGATGGTGACCCAGGATTCCTTTCATCATTTTTTGTTACCCTGTCCTATTAATATGAGAGGCACACTCCCTGACTGCACACATGGCACTGATAAGCAGCAGAAAAATCCCAGCCTCTCCCTACAAAACAGGGTACTAAATGGGAAAAAGACCGAGGTAGAAAGGTCAGTGGGGGATGCTGCAACAGAAAGTAAAGCCATCAAAAAATGGAGAGCAATGAGTACCAATGCCCGTAGTCTGAGTAACAAGCTTCCTGAATTAGTGGCCTTGATGGAGGAGGAACATCTGGATATCGTGGCAGTCACAGAAACATGGTACACAAAAACCATGACTGGGATGTAAACATACCAGGATACACTATCTACAGGAGGGACAGGGAGGGTAAAAGAGGAGGAGGTAGCTCTTTACATAAGGGAAGGAATCAAAGCAACAGAACAAAGGGTAAACAGGGAGGAGAAGAAGCACTGTGGGTAAATTTGGAGACCGGCAATGGCACCACAATCCGCACAGGGGTTGTATACAGACCCCCTTCTCAGGGGGAGGAAATGGACAAGGAAATGATAGAAAGTATACTTAGTATGGCAGAAAAAGGGGAGATATTGCTGATGGGTGATCTGAATATGCCAGATGTTAACTGGAGTGCAGTTGCAGCAGCCACTTCTAAGAGTGGGGTTATTCTAGATGCCCTACAGGGGGCATGCCTTAGACAACTAGTATTGGAGCCCACTCGAGAGGGAACAATCTTAGACCTGGTTCTCTCAAATGGAGATGAGGAGAGGATCACAGATGTAGAAGTGGGTAGCCATCTGGGAACTAGCGACCATCGAACAGTATGGTTCACAATAAACACAGTAATAGAGTCAAGCCATACAAAGACAAAGGTACTGGATTTTAGGAGGGCTGACTTTGTCAAAATGGGTGAGTGCCTAAGGAATGCACTAGCAAATGGGCAGGAAGGAGGGGTGGAAGAACGATGGGGAATAATAAAAACTGCCATCACAGAGGTAACAAGCCTTTGTGTAAAGCAAATAAACAAAACAAAACGAGGTGAGAAACCACTATGGTTCTCAAAGGAAGTGGCAGTGAAGGTTCAAGAGAAAAAGAAAGCATTCAGGAGGTACAAGGAATCACAGAAGGAGCAGGACAGAGAACTGTATCAGTTAAAGCAAAAGGAAGCTGGGAAGGCAGTCAGAACAGCAAAGGCCCAAACCGAGGAAAAGATAGCCAACTCAGTTAAGAAGGGGGATAAAACCTTTATAGGTACATCAGGGAGCAAGTAAGACCAAGGAGGGATAGTGAGGCTTAGCAAAGGGGAGGAGGGTGGGCAGAGGGTGACTGTGAAAAGGCAGAGATACTAAACAAATACTTTTGCTCAGTATTTACAAAGGAAGAGGGAAGTACCTAAAACAAACAGTAGAAACACTCTGGATACAGAAGTTGATACCAGCCCATTTACAGAAGAAAGGTTCTGAAAGAACTCTTAAAACTGAAGGTGACAAAGCAATGGGGCCTGATGGGATTCATCCCAGAATTCTAAAAGAACTAAGGGTAGAACTAGTGACACCACTGACTACCCTCTTTAACAAATCATGGGAGGATGGGTGGTACCGAGGACTGGAGGAGGGCAGATGTAATTCCCTTCACAAAAGTGAGCAAGGCAGAAGCGGAAACTACAGACCTGTTAGTTTAACCTCAGTGGTGAGGGAAAATGATGGAATCACTTCTGAAGGAAAGAATTGTTGAGTATCTAGAGGCCAGAGGGCACAGGACCCAAGGCAGCATGGATTCACAGCGGAAGGTCATGCCAGACAAATCTGATAGATTTCTTTGACTGGTGACCAAAGTAGTTGATCAGGGAGGGCTGTGGACATGGCCTACCTAGACTTTACAAGGCATTTGACACAGTCCCACACAAAGATTAATATACAAGTTAGCCAGCCTGGGAGTGGGTCCCAAGATGACAGCCTGGGTAAAGAATTGGCTGGAGAATAGGACACAGAGGTAATAGTAAATGGAGTCCACTCTGAAAAAGGGGGTTAGTAGTGGGGTACCGCGGGGGTTCAGTAATGGGACCGGTCCTCTTCAATGTCTTTATAAGCGACATTGCAGAGGGACTGGAAGAAAAAGTATGTCTCTTTGCAGATGACACAAAGATCTGCAACAGAGTTGATGCACAAGGTGGAGTGGAAAGGATGAGAAGGGACTTGGCAAGGTTAGAGGAATGGTCAAATAAGGCAGCTTAGATTCAATGCTAAGAAGTGCAAGGTAATGCACCTGGGAAACAAAACCAGGGAAGAGTACACAATGGGAGGTGAGATACTAACAACAACAAAAATGGAAAGGGACCTGGGGTAGTCATATCAGATGACCTAAAGGTGGGAAAGCAATGTGAGAGGGCAGCAAGGAGGGCTGGGGATACTTGGATGCATAGGAAGAGGCATCACCAGTAGAAAACAGGAAGTTATTATTCCTCTGTACAGACAGCTAGTGAGACCCCATCTGGAGTACTGGTGCAGTTCTGGAGACCCAATCTCCGCAAGGAGCATAGACAGGATGGAAGCTGTCCAGAGGAGGGCAACTAAAATGGTGCAGGGTCTGCACTGGAAGACATATGAAGAGAGATTTAAGGAGCTTAATATGTATAGCCTCGAGGAAAGGAGGAGAGGAGACATGATAGAAACTTTCAAGTACCTCAAAGGAATCAACAACGTCCAAAGAGGGTAGCATCTTTCAAAAAGTATTAGTGCAAGAACAAGGGCACAATTTGAAGATGGAAGGGCGGCTCAGAGGTAATTTAAGGAAGTATTTTTTCACAGAGAGGGTTGTGGATGTATGGAACGGCCTTCCAGAGGAGGTTGTGGAGTCAAAAACAGTGGTGGAATTCAAGCATGCATGGGACAGTCATAAGGCAATTCTAGGGGGTGGGGGGTAGGAAGAAGTAGGCTGCCGGTTAACTAGGACCTGCAGCTTATCCATCAGGTAGGGAAATGGGCAGACTGGGTGGGCCAAGCGGTCCTTATCTGCCGTCAAATTCTATGTTTCTATGTTTCTATGGTGGCTGGCCAAAAACATATGAGAAGGGCAGTGCCAGTCACTGCATGCACCCATAGCATCACTGCTGTGAATACACTGAGTGGGGGGGACCACTGAACATCAAGGAGGGGTTGTGTGTGTATGACAGGGCTGAGAGAGGGGGCATCATTAGCACCAAGGATATATGTATTTACACAGGGGCTGGGATCAGAGGGAGAGAGTTACCATTTGTGCCAGGGATATATGTCTTTACCCAGGAGCTGGGTTTGGAGGGAAGGGGGTTATAACTGGCACCAGAGATATACTGTATTAATATTTATGCATGGTCTGGGATCAGAGGGGGGAGTTGCCACTAGCACCAGGGTAGAGCTACATGCAGAAGGGAATGGCAATTGGAGGGAATGAGTACCACTGGTGTCAGGGTTACTAGTTATTAAACAACAGGCTGCTAATCAGTGGAGGGGGTACCACTAGCACCAGGGATACTCTATATATTAAAGAACAGCATGGTGATCGGTAGGGGGGTTATACTAGGAGTTATACCAGGAAGGCATAGACACACAGAAGGCTGAGGCCCATATGAGCATGTCTCCAGCTGAGCTGATACTGTACATCCAATAATTTGTCATAATATTGTATCGAGTCAATGCTTAAAATTAGCATGGTCTGTTCTCCAATGATGAACTTGGAAGGGAATTCCACAGGGGGATTATTCTTTGTGTGTTATATGATCTCATTTTGTTTGTTTTAGGGTATGTATGGGTCAGCTGATATTTATGACTTCTAAGGTTACAATTATGCTACTGTAGGACATATCCAGCTGTATGAGTAACTATTCATCATTGTAAATCTTATGCATGAATAATAGGTCCCCTCTTTTTCTTCTCTGCTCCAGAGCATACATACCCAGTTCTTCCAGTCTTTTCCCATAACTTTTAAAGTACACATTAGATACCATTTTTGTTATTCTCCATTGCACCCCTACCAATCTATTTACATCTTGTCTGAGATAAGGGCTCCATAAGGGGGAACAATAGTCCAGGTGTAGCCTCACATAAGCCCTGTACAATGATATAATACATCCTCTGTCCCTGGAGGTAAAATTCCTTTTTATGCAACCGATTAGTCCATTTGTCTTGTTTATGATATTAAAGTGGACCCGGAAGGTTAGGTCAGAATCTGTTGTTGCACCTAGATATTTTTGATGCACTATAGGTCTTAAACCTTTGCCATTTAGTTTATATTGATAATGCAGATTTTTTATTTCCAAAATGCATAATAACACATTTGGCAACATTAAAGGACATTTGATTTTTATCTGCCCATATTTCAATTTTTTTTTAAATCATTGGCAAGCATTAGACAGTCTTGTGGTGTTTACATTTGTGCTGCTATTTTGGTGTCGTCTGCAAATTTTATAACAAAGCTATTAATGTCTGAAGTCATATCAGATAGAAATATATATATATATATATATATATATATGTGTGTGTGTGTGTGTGTGTGTATGTGTGTATGTATATATATAATGTGTGTGTATATATGTATATGTGTGTGTATGTGTATGTATGTATGTGTATATATGTGTGTATATATATATATATATATATATATATATATATATATATATATATGTATATATGTATGTGTGTGTATGTGTATGTATGTATATGTGTGTATATATATATATATGTATATATGTATATATATGTATATGTGTGTGTGTATATATATATATATATATATATATATGTGTGTGTATATATATGTGTGTGTGTGTGTATATATATATATATATATATATATATATATATATATAATGTTCCTCATCATTGCCTGTGTACTTTGTGCTTTGTAACCCCAGGTCACATCTGGAAATGATCCAGATGTATGTATCTCTCTGACTCTGTTCCTCATCAACATTGCCTATGTTCCTCATCAACATTACCTATGTACCAATTGTATTTCATGCACTTTATGCTTTGTAACCCCAGGTCGCATCTGGAAATGAGCAGATGTATGTTCAGTATGCTTATCTGGTTAATCTCATTAATAAATAAATAAATAAATAAAATATAGGAGAGAATTGGTCCCAGGACAGATCCCTGAGGCACTCTGCTAGTCACAAAGCATGTTCCAGAGGTGTGTGCATATGCATTGGGTATGGTCATTTAGCCACTCTTCCACCCAATTAGTAATTTGGTTGTTGATTCCCAGAGATCTACTTTTCTCTATTAATTGTCCATGTCGTAGTTTGTTGAATGCTTTACAGAAATCAAGATAAACTATGTCCAGAGGTTTATTATTTTCTATTATTTTACTGATGTACTCATAAAAGACTATATTACCTGATAAACAAGACCTGTTCTTCCTAAAACCATGTTGCGATTTATCCACTAGCCTCTTTGTATGTAAGTTTCTTTCAAGTCTAGTTTTAAGTATTGACTCGAAAATTTTGCCTATTATACTAGTCAGACTAATTGGTTTGTAGTTTTGTATGTTTGCTTGATTTCCTTTTTCAAAGATAGGTGTCACAGTAACTGTTTTCCAATCATTTGGTACATTGTTTGTAAGTAATGACATATTAAAAGTTTGTGTAGTGGTTCAACAAGCCACTCTTTAATTGCTTTCAAAAGCCAAGGATGTAGTTTGTCTGGTCCAGGTGATTTATTTGTATTTAGTGTATTTAATTTAGTCATGATCTCTTCTTTGGTTATTTCCGTTACTATATTCATTTTAGTTTTGCCATTTGTTGATTGGATTTCAATTTTAGGTTTAGCATTAAACACTGAACAAAAATATTTGTTGAATTCCTCGGTAGTATCCTGTGGTGCAATTTCCTTATTGTCAATGATTAAGGGACCAGCAGTTCTTGATTTTTTTTTTGTATTGTTTATATGGGAGTAAAAGTTTTTTTACCACCATCTTTTATATAGGCTAGTCTGTTTTCAAACCCTGTCTTTTCATTTTTGATTTTAGTTTTACATTTCTTTAACGTTGTCTTGTATTTCCATTTGTTGTATTCACCCCATCACTTTTCATAGCTTTGAAATAGATGTTTTTGTTTAATTAATTTAATAATAGTTGGCATTACCCATGGTGGAATCTTTCCTTTTTTATTAAAGACAGTCCTATTTGGAATATACGTATCTTCAATTTCCAATTTTTTTTAATTTTTTATCCATAAGTCATTAAGGACATTATCTCATTGTCCCACCTTCAATAGGATAATTCGAAGTTTGAATCGGCAACATTTGCTCTACTATAGTTTTTAACAACTGTCTTACCTGTTACAGGTTTTATGTGGGTAATACTATTAAATATAATTGTCATATGATCACTGTTTTGTAGGGGTGGTTTTACCTGTACATTTTAAATTTTATCTGAGACATCAGTTAATACTAAATCAATAATATTATTATTCCGGGTAGGTTTATAAATCAATTAATGTAATCCATTTATTAAACAGGTATCTAAGAATAAGTTTTCAGTATTGTTACTGCCTATGTTGTCTTTCCAGTTTATCCCTCGAAAATTAAAATCTCTCATCAGTATCATTTCATTATAGTTTATTTTGTCATTAATACTCTTCATGATTTCTTGGTTTATTGTCAAGTTTGAATCTGGCTGCCTGTAACAAAGACCAATGAGTTTGGATAGTTTGTCCCCCAATATTTCAACCCATATAATTTCACAGGAAGTGCTGTCCATTGAATTTATGATCTGTTTAGATTTTATGTTGTCTTTTATAAATAACACCATTCCTCACCCTTTTTTGTCTTTCCTGTTTCTGTAATAAGTTTTATAACCTGGTATGTTATTGCTCCATTCTGAACTGTCTTTCCACCATGTTTCGGCTGCTGCTGCTATATCTGTATTTTCTTTGTTTAATATAATTTGGAATTTATCTATTTTTGTGCCATGTAAACTCCTTGCATATGTTAAGAGAAAATTTTGTCCTGATTTACTCCTTCATTTATTTTATATGTTGTTTTTTATTTCTGAAGCTATTTTATTTTGTGTATATTTTATTTCACCTGTATGCAAATGTTCTCTATGCCCCCTTTTCATTAGTTTTTTGTTTGATTGATTGCACTGTAAATTGTGCACCCCAATAATCTTGAACCTTGTCTGCTTAGATGTAGTCCATCGTATCTGTACAATTTGTTTCTATTCTCAAATCATTCCCATGATTTTATACAAAGAATATTATTCATAAGACACCACCTGCATAGCCAATTGTTAAAGGATTTAATATTCCGAGTCCTGTGATAACTTGCCCTTGGTACTGGTAGAACTTCTGAAATCACAGGGGTTGCATTTATATCTTGTACACATTTAATAGCAGTTTACATATCCCAAATGATTTCTTCTACCTCTTGTTTCCCAAAGTTATTTGTTCCAGCATGTAAAACCACAGTTTTAAGTCCTGACACATTTTGTAATATGCCTGGGATCAATTTTGCAGTATCTTTTATTGTTGACCCACTATAGCAACAACTGGTTACATTCTCTTTGTTACCCCTTGTTATATATCTGTCTGTAAACCTCATGATGGAGTCCCTCAGTATAAATATTTGTTCTGGTGAGTCATGATCCTGGTTTGGTTCCATTAGTGGTTGGGGTAAAGGGGGACTTCCCAGAGTAACTATGGTGTCAGTAATTGGGGTGGTGTATGGAGACACTTCAGAAGGGTTTGGTTCTATCAAAGGTTGGGGTAAAGTGGGGGGGTCCAAGGTAGTTGTGTTATCTGGTTCAGGGTTTATCAAATCAGCAAGTGGTGTGTTATCTCCTTCTGTTACTATAGTAAGGGGATCAAAGCTATTGAAAAGAGGTAATCTGAAGGCTTCTGCTTTCCTACCTTTCTTTTTTTGTGCTGGTCTTTTGATTTATATGTCGTACCAGTCATTATTTGGGTTTTCCTGTGTTTCAATTTCCCTTGATCTTTTTGTAGACAATGTTTCATTGGGACATATGTTATAAGATGCAGCGTCCTGATTTTTTTGAGAAATGGGCTCTATACTAGTAGAAAAAGAGGGGCTTCCCCCTAATATAGAAGGAGCTCCTTCTATATCCTTTATAATGGCTTGGCTAGGTTCTTCATTTACCAGTTTTGTTATTAATTCTTGTTGACTGATTTCCATAGCTTTTAGTCTAGTGCTAAATAGTGAGAGTTCTATATTAATTCCTTTGTTCTGTTTACATTTTAAACATGTAAATGACAAATCAATTTTGGTATGTTAGAGAACAAATAAATATCACATCCAATGCATACTGTCCCCACTTTGTCTCTAAATAATATGGTTTGATCCATTTCACCTCTCCCGATTGTATGTAAAAATTTTAATATTTACACTCAGAATCTGTCAAAACTGAGCACTAGTTCTGTCATTCTTATTGTGGTGTAATATCCTTGATCTCTCAACTCACTCGACATGCTCAACACATGTAACATGCACCGACAAGCATGTCTCGGCTTGTGTCTCCGCACTCGGGAATGCACATGCCCTGCTCACAGCAGGGCAGCTTAAAGATACTCTAGTGACCTGGAAGTAGTGTGCTGGGGTCATGGCTCACTCGAATCTGAAACGAGCAATTTAGTGCTTACAATATCCCAAAACTACTGTCTTACACTGCTGCCCTTATATATGTGCCCACTATTGTGCAGAATTAAAAGCAAGTGTCCCAAAATTAGGTGTGTAGTTTACTCCTAGGCTATGAGAACTACAACACCCCTCTTCCTGGTCCTGTTCAGTTAGGAGCTGGGCTCAAGTAAAAATAGGTAGAAACACAGATAATGTTTTAAAATTTCACACAATAGCACATATACAGTTCAGAATGGTATATCTCATTTGCTATCAGTGCAATACTAGGGGTCCAGATTGCAAATGCTCCCCTGCTTGTAGCAGGGCAGCTTAAAGCTACTCTGGTGACCCAGAAGTAGTGTGCTGGGGTCATGGCTCACTTACATCTGAAACAAGTGATTTTAGTGCTTACAATATCCTCAAACTACTGTCTTACACTGCTGCTCTTATATATGTGCCCACTATTGTGCAGGATTAAAAGCAAGTGGGCCAAAATTAGGTCTGTAGTTCATTCCTAAGCTATGAGAACTACAACACCCCTCTTCCTGGTCTTGTTCAGTTAGGAGCAGGGCTCAAGTAAAAATAAGTAGAAACACAGACACTAGCATTAAGAATAGGTATCTATTGCTGGGACTGTGCAATTAGTGGGGTGGCACCGTGCTATCCTGCCTTGCTACACATGTAAATGAGCCCATAATGTGCATGCAAATGGTCCCTTGGTACCCTGGATGCCCAAAGGCCTTATTGAATGGGTCCCTTTGAATATTGGAAATTGCACTTCAGGTGCTATCCATTCTGGTGGCGGACTCCAGAATCCCTGTCAAGGCAGCACTAAGTGTCTTAGTGCTGAGCTGACATGGCCCTATATTCAGTCAAATATCACTGGCATACTATTCCACTGAACATAGCATCTTCAGTCATCTGGACAAACACAAATTGTAGCACAAATTTTTGCAGTGCACTTTGCACTGGTTCCATGTCTTCTGAGTGCCAGCATTTCCACACTAATCCTGGTGCCCCACTATCCTTCACTACCCCACTGCGCAACAAAGGAAAGCTCATCATCAGCTCAATTAACATTTGTAGCCTCCTTCCTAAGATGGATTGCTTGAATGCCTGGGTACTACAATATAATCCTGATATTCTGTCAGTGGTAGAAACCTGGCTGCCTCCAAAAGTAAAGGACACAGAAGTTTCAGTCTCTGGATATACCATATACAGATCAGATTGACTATCCAAACGTGGGGGTGGATGTGCTGTCTACATCAGAGATAGCCTCCAGCCACACACCCTTACACTACCTGATGCTGGCATTGGCCTGCATGCTATAGCACTCAAAATACTTCATGGGAAGTTCTACAAAACTCTTACTGTTCTCACAGTATATATTCCTCCTGGCCAGAAGACCTCAGGACTTGACTCACTGATGAAATGCCTCAATGCACTCAATCTCAACACTGAAATAGTGCCACTGGCAGACTTTAATGCTAACTGGCCCTCCCCAGCTGCTAGCCCATATAGGGATGCTGTCTCAGAAGTGCAGCTCACCCAGCTAGTTACCTCAGCTACCAGGATGAACTATAAGACTGGTACTTCCACTTGGCTAGATTGGGTCCTGTTCAACTGGCCTGAGCACATCTCTCAGACCACAGTTCTGCCAGATGCCTACAGTGATCACTCACCTGTTTTGTTCTACTGGGCAAACATCTTCACCAAACCTCCATCCAGAACAGTTACAAATAGAGTCCTAAAACTTGGACATTTTGAGATGTTAAAAGTGGACCTCAGACAACAGGACTGGATTAGCATCTACTCCTCCAGCACTGTTGATGCAGCTCTTGATCAATTCATCTGACTTTTTAATGGCATGTGTGATCGGCATGCTACAATAAAGAAATGTAAAGTTAAAGGCCACAGAAACCCCTGCTGCTCCACAGACCTCCTAGAGAAAATGAAAATGAGAGATCACCTGTGGCAGTGAGCCCATACTTCAGGTAAGCAGGTGGACATTCATAAGTACAAAAAAGTAGCTGGCCCAGTGGCATGGAGGGATGAGGCATCCATGCCTTACCTCCTGCCATACCAGTGACCCATGTTCATGGTGTGAGTGGGTCACCAGGGGTTGGCTGGGGTGGGAGAGGATCAAGCATCCTGAGGACAGCTCTCTTCTCCCAGGAAGGGGGGATGGAGTCCGCTGCTTGCCTGTCCCCTAGCAGCAGCTGGGGGATGGTGCAATGGACTCATATGAAGGGGGTGGATGTGGGGCAGGTGCTGAGCATGCCACATGTGGAAGCATGCATGGCTTGGCCATTGGCATCATTGAACATCTCTGCACCACACTCGGAGGATGGGAGAAATTATGGAAAATATCCTGACCAGTGAGATGATGCTGGCCCCTCACAGGCATCACACCTGGCTAGCTGGCACCTCATTAGAGATTCAGAGGTGAGTCCACTGGCTGCCAGGGTGATGGGGATGGGGGGCAGTGGAATGGGGCTGGTCTGGAAGGAGGAGAGAAACAGATAAGGCAAACAAAAGTACAAAAAAGCACAAAACAATTGCACAAGGGCCATACAGTACGCTCGGTGAAAAATAATTATTTCAGGGAAGCCCTAAACAACTCCTGGACTGATGGTATGAAATTCTGGGCTAACCTTAGTGACATCACTGGGAAAGAACAGAAAACAGCTTCCTCAGTGCTTAGCATAGATGGTGTGCCCACCACTATTCACAGTATTATGGCAAATTCATTCAATAATGCCTTCTCTGACCTCAGCAGTGTACTCCCTCCTGACATCTTTCTTCCTGCTTCCACCTCTCAGACTACCAGTTCTGATAACCAGCCACCCTCTCACCCTCCATTCCACTTTAGAGCCATCACCACAAGCGAAGCTAGGAAATACTTCCTAAAGGTTCTAGGCAAGTTAAGTTTCAGTGGAGACTTCCTTGACCTTAAATTCATTGCGCTCACCTTGCGCTCCATTCTAGGACCTCTAACACACACAATATCAATGCCTCACTTAGACTCTCCCAATTCCCACAACTTTGGAAAGCAGCCCTAGTGGCACCTGTTTTCAAGAGTGGGGACCGAGCACTATGGGGAAATTACAAGCCCATCTCAATTCTCCCACCACTGTCAGTCTCTTGAAACAATAGCTGTGGATCAGCTAATTGAATACCTGGAAAAGTCATTTACAGTGTCCACAGCAGCATGGGTTTGCAAAGGGCACAGCCCTACTACTGCCCTACTAGAGTTCACTGGGTACATCCATAACTCTTTTGACAACAGCACACTCACTGGTGTGACATTTTTTCATATATCAGAAGCATTCAACATGGTCAACCATGTCCTGCTGCATGAAGAGCTGGCATCTATTGGGCTCTCCCAGGATGTAGTTAGTTGGTTCCAAAGCTACTTCACCAACTGGTCTCAACAGGTCAAGATCGACAGCGTGTTGTCTGACAGTAAACCTGTCCTCTCTGGGGTGCCCTGGGGTCCATATTGGGACCCCCACTGTTTGACATATTCCTAAACCATCTTCCTTCTGCTAGTTGCTGCCAAATTCTGCTCCACACAGATGATGCAGTCCTATTCGCAAGTGACAAAGACCATTGGTTGCTTGAGCATAAGCTCCAGGATAGTTTCTAATTAGTTGAGAAATGGATCAAGGACCACAAACTTATAATGAACTACAAAAAAAAACCAAAAAAAACAAGAATATGATGTTTTATAGTCCTCAAAACAGACATTGCACCTTTCCTCTCAGCAAAAAAAATCTAGTGTGGGGCCCCGCTAGAACTAGTTTATAACTTCAAATACTTGAGTGTTACAGTTGACAGCACCTTATCATATGACAGTCCCCTTGAATACGGAAAAAAGACTGGTATTACTCTGTCTTTCAATTAAGAAAATATTTGTTTTCCTTACAGGAACCTTGTAAATGTCATTAATGTTATTTTTGAAGTTGGTCTTTGACTGTATTTATTTAGTGCATTGTGTGTTGCATATGCATATTTGTTCCTTCTGTTAAGGTCACCATTGTGAATGAGTTTATACTCAATGTTTTTTTACCTTAAATGAACAAACAAACAAACATTGATGCTGCTGCTAAGGCTGTCAACACCCGCACTGGCCTGCTTTATAGAATCAAGCAGACTCTTACTCCTGAAGCTCTCAGTATAGCAATACTTAGCTCTATAGTGTCACTTGTTGATTATTGGTGAGTAGTAGTTGTGGGTGAAGTGGCCAAAAATGCACTCTACGAAATCATTCTAGGAGTAATGCAGAATCTGTGAGGTAATTCGCAACGTGAAGCAGAGTATTGTGCATCATAATGAGGAATGCAAAGTCCATTGAAACCAATGACTTTGCATTATTCCACTTTTCACAAACCACTTCACCAATTTTAAGGTGAAGTACATTGAAATAATCAATGTACTTTGTATCACTTTGCCTTGTAATTGAGCTCCAAGTGAATTCTGCAGTGATTCATGAGATTGCAGGTCACAAGAATTCTAGATTGCTCTGCACAGCCTCAGTTCTGGGTATTGTGTGTGTAATGGTAGCTGGAGGCAATTTGCTCTCAGAGTTCTGCTATTCAAAACCTCTAAAAGTTGTTAAAAAAGCCCTTTTGAGTCATTTTTGTTGCTCAAAATTTAGTACATCAATTGTAGGAAACCCTCCTGTGCTCATATCATTGACTGTGTATTGTTTGTGTGTGGATTTTAAATGTTAATTTAGAACATTCAGTCTGTGTACTGACAGACACTTGAAGTGTGCTTTGGGGGAGGGGTGTATCTGTGGTGTAAGTAGATTAACTGGGAGAAAAAGGCAGTTTTTCTGTTTTGGTTATAATTTGTTTGTATAACTGTGTTAATGTACACACAGTAATATTTTTCGTAATTCTTGACACTTTTTTGATGATTGTTGTGTTGCAACAGCGTATAATTCCAGTTTGTTTAAAACATTTGGTCATATTACTAAAAGTTTTCAATTTGCTACGCATTTCTTGTAGGTGTGTGTGTGTGTGTGTGTGTGTGTGTGTGTGTGTGTGTGTGTGTGTGTGTGCACGCGATGCGTGCCATCAAATCAGACACCTTCTATTGTGCCACAGAGCACTTGCAGCAGTGTGAACCTGCTATCCACCTCACCTGCATGATTTGTTTGTATTGCTTTGTGGTATCTTTACTGGTAGTGGACTGTTACTGCCATCCACTACTCCCCACAACCGGCAAAAGGTATTCTTTTCCAGATTTGGATTTGTCACTTGAAAGCACTGGTTAGGTGGTGTTGTGCCTTTGCGTCTGCATCTCTTGAGTGCACAGAGCGATCTTAATCTGTCTGTGCCTTTGCATTTCCTTAGGGCCCAATCTTCATCTGTAACTTAAGTCACAGTTGTTTGTTTGGCTTCCCTTCAGAGTACTGGTGTGGTGCATATCTCTGCATGAACATTGTACTCATTGATGTGCATTTTTAAGTCAGGATGATCATCACAAGTCACTCACGATACAAATCGCATTCTTCATCTTCACGGTCACGATTCATAAATCACAAAACTGTACATTTTTGGCAGTTAGTTCCATGTAAGCCTATTTCATAGTATCTCAGGTCTCGGCTTCAATCACCATTGTACTCATTGCTACGAGTTTTCAAATCCGGTAATTTTGTATGATACAGATCAGGTACAGCTGTAGGTATTTGCCTGCCTGTACAGTTTATTATCATTGGTCATGTCACATCACTCATCACAAGACAAATCACATTCTTCACGAATCACAGCAGTTATTTTTTTCAGTTCTGATGATATGCTGAAGACCTGTAAAGATGAGCAAAACATTGATGAAACTTTTTTTAACTTTTTTAAATAATCCCCCACCAAAAAACATACTTGCCTTCAATGGCTTTACAGTATGCCAATGTCAAAATTCCTCATCAAGCTAAGAAATTCACACCCCAAGTTCAACTATATGACCTGTGATGCAAAACAAAAGCAATGATTACATGTACACATAGAAATAATATATATATATATATATATATATATATATATATATATATATATATATATATATATATATATATATATATATATATATATATATATATATATATATATATATATATATATATATATATATATATTGTGTGTGTGTGTGTGTGTGTGTATATATGTATGTATGTTTATGTGTGTGTATACAGATATCTATCTATCTATCTATCTATCTATCTATCTATCTATCTATCTATCTGTCTCTATATATTATACATATGAACATTTAAGGTCAACTCAGGTGCTATGGAAAACCATGATGGAGCCAGGTACATTAACTTACTAAGGATAGTATTAGTGTACACACAGAGGGCATCCTTTCTGTTGGGGTCAGTGCAGCAGACATTGGGCAACCAACAGCATTTACACATCATGATGGACAGTTAACTCAATGGTTGGGTCATCCTTTTAGCATGTCATCTGGCATGACACTGTGCATCAGCCCAGTCAGGTCAAGAAGCATTACATGAAATTCCAAAAACAGCAGTTGGGGACATACTATAGTTCTTATTGGAGTGTGTGCATACATGCCTTAATATAGCATGAATTAATGAAGACTCTTCTTTCCATTTTATGCTCTCATTTCTCCTCATCTGGAGTCGGGGAATTTTTCTGGACAAAAGACAGTAGCATTTTGGGAATGCACATTAATTCTGGTGACTGTGTGAGACCAGACCACTACGCACATGACTGAAAGCACCATTAATTCAGGGAGACTTTACATTTCTTGTTATGCTCTCATTTCACTTCATCAGCACTGGGGAATTTTCTGGACACAAGACAGTAGCATTTTCGGGATGCTCATTAATTCTGGTGACTGTGTGTGACCATTGTGTGCATGACTGAGTGTGCCATTAATTCTGGGAGACATTGCATTTCTTGTTACACTCTCATTTCACTTCATCAGCACTGGGGAATTTTCTGGACAAAAGACAGCAGCATTTTGTGGATGCACATTAATTCTGGTGACTGTGTGTGACCAGTGCATGCATAATTGAATGCACCATTAATTCTGGGAGACTTTGCATTTCTTGTTACGCCCTTATTTCACTTTTTCAGTACTGGGGAATTTTCTGGACAAAAGATAGCTGCATTTTGGGGATGCACATTAATTCTGGTGGCTATTTGTGTCCACTGCATGCATTACTGAGTGTGCCATTAAATCTAGGAGACTTTGCATTTCTTGTGACACTCTCATTTCACTTCGTCAGCACTGGGGAATTTTCTGGACAAATGACAATAGCATTTTGGGGATGCACATTAATTCTTGTGACTGTGTGTGTGGGGAGCTGCCAATATTGTTATCACTTTGCCTTACTTCGCATTAAGGTGGAATGACAATGCAAAGTAATGATCACAAGGCAAAGTGAGCCTTTCATATTGGCCACTCTGCATAGTGAAATGACAATGAGAAGTTGGGGGCACTTCACCGGCAAAATTTAAATTCCCTACATCTCTAGTCAGCAGTCTATGGCTCAGCAATGGACTCAGCCCTCAGCCATATCACAGCTGCATTAAACAAAATCTATTGCCTCCTAACTGGGACTGCACAGCTTACACATATGTGTGATCTGTATGCCCAGGCTAACTGGCTGCAGCTCTTAGGTAGGCTCAAATTCCAAACCTGCCTCTTGACAAAGAAGGTTAATCTGAGCCTCATGCCTCCAGGGGTGCAGAAGTTCCTCTCCCCCTAAGAACAGAACCACCCAACCAGAAGCTTGGATAATGTGATCTTTAAGATTCCTCAGTGTCACACATTCCAGGGTCAAAGAGCCTTCACCCAACGGACCTCCAAATGGATTAATGATCTTCCGCCAGTCTTGATCTCAGAAACCAAGATAGGCACTTTCAAATGGGAGCTCAGGAGCTACCTTGTTGCTAGAGCCAACTGTGATTGCTTTCATTAGACCTTGCAGATGTTCTTACCTGTCTATGGCCTCACCCTCTTGATCATAAACTATGTAGCCCTTGGATTTCACAAACTGAACTTCCTGTCAGTTTCTGACTCTCTCTTTTCTGACCTAATCACCCACCTTTCTTCCACTTCATACCCCATTCCATAATCCCATCCAACATCCTCCCTCCCTCCATTACCATCTGCCATTTCACAACTGCCTCATCCTCTTCTTACTCCTTTCCATAAACCTCACACTACCAGCCTCCCCCTCTTTCTTTCTACCTCCTCTTCATAACTACTTCATAAGCCACCACAACTCTGTTTAACTCAAGCTCTCCCCATCGTACCTTGACGTGGCCTATCTCAGGCCGATAATCTCTTTAATTCCTAGTACATGCCATACCTCAAGGCTCTACATGGGCTACTACTCTCTCTCCTGCAGCTTTTCACCCTGTACTCTACCTACTGTTGCCATCTCCCTCCTTGAATTGACTCTTCTTGTCCTCCTAACAGACCCTAGTATAAGTATTTCTCAGGACACTTAATCTGTTTGAATTCATAGATTATCTTATATATGCTTTTTCTCAATGAATTTACAATATTACTGTATAACTGTATCTGTATTATTTCTTTACTGTATTGTCCTAACTCTGATGTGGAACCTATGGAATGAGCTTATTCTCAATGGTGTTTTCCTAGATCACTATAAACAAATAAATTTCACCACCGGCAGTACAGCACAGACAAAGCAGCAAAATGCAATAGTGTGACTTGGGAACTGCAACACCATGTAATCAGGGTGATGGCAGGAAGTGGTACACAAAGGCACCTGCAAGAAGAGTGCTGAGTTATACAGGTGTCTGCAATAAGGGTGCAGCATGGGGAGTGCATGTTGTCATGGCAACCAGCAGATTGCCAACCCAGGTAATGGGCAGGCATCTAATAATAGGGAGCAGTTCAGGGGATGATTGTCACCATTGCTGACCTAGAAAATGGGTGGACATGTAACAGAGAGCAGTTTCAGGTATGATCGTCGCCATGGTGAGCAGCAGATTGCTGACCTGGTTAATGGGTAGACATGTAATAGGGAGTGATTCAGGGTAATATCATTGCCATGTCGACCAGCAGATTGCCAACCTGGATAATGGGTGGACATGTAATAGGGAATGGTTCAGGGAAAGACTGTAGCTAGCTATTTTGCCCTGTAGAAATGCATACCTGGACAGTGAGCTGACAGCAGCTATGAAGTAGTACAGGGAAAGACTGTAGCTACTGCACCTTGCATATTGCATACCTGGAGAGAGACAGCAAACAGCAATTAGGGAGTGCTGCATGGAATACGGGTTGTCAAGGCATGCAGGTATACCACATCCTGGACTGGGACCAGCCGGCCCGACATCAGGAGAGGTATAACTGGTGGGCAGACAGCAATGCAGCATCTGCACAGAATCTGATGGTGTTGCCACCATGCCGCTCAAGTTCTTCAACAGTCCTTGGGCAACAAGTTGCTATTGCACAACAGTTACCTATACTGCAAGGAGTGCACACAAAGCTAGAAGACATATTGGAAATACACGGAGTACCAGGGCAGCCGGTGTAAGGTGAGAGTGCATACAACCATGGAGGAGGAGGCCATTGTGCTGGGGACTCACAACCATGTCCCAGACTGTGCAAGCATGACACTGCAGATGGTGTATGAAGAGATTAAAAAAAGATCCCTCACAATACCAGAAACACCACAACAAGTGGTGGCTGACTGCTGCAGCACACTGCCCAAGTCTGTCAGCGGTAGGATGCCCTGCCTGGAGTACCTCAAGCATTCAGTGCAGCATGCCAGGATGGGACCAGCAAGGTGCCCAGTCTGCTGACCACACTGGCAGATCTAATTGTGCCTGAGGAATACTGGATCACCCAAAAGGGTAAGCTGTTCCTGTAGTGTGATGCAGGCACTGGACAGGGCAGGTTCCTGCTGTTTACAGCAGAATGCAACATGCAGTACATGGAATGCTGCACCCACTGGTATGCTGATGGGACATTCAAGTGCTGTCCCACATTGTTCCACCAACTGTACACCATTCATGCAGTGGAATTCAGCACATTGATACCGACGGTGTATGCATTGTCCAGCCATACCACTGACACATATGTCACTGTCGTGAGAAAGCTACTACAGTTTCATCCTGGCCTGAAGTCCTGGTCAGTTATGGTCGATTTCAAGCTGGTAGCATTCAAAACCTTCCAGTTTGTGTTCCTGGAGGTGGTGCTGTGGGCCTGTTTCTTCAATCTCTGCCAATCTGTCTGGTGTAAAGTACAGCAATTGCCTGAGGTCCTGCACTCCTACATGGCTGATGAGGACTTTGCAATAAACACCTGCCTCCTGTCTGCCTTGGCATTTGTGCTGCCCAGGGATGTGGTGCCCACATTTGAGGAGCTGTGCACCTTGGACTTCTATGCAGCACAGGAGGACCGCCTTGCTCCCCTACTGGACTACTATGAAGACAACTGGCTCGGAAGGCCAATTTGTAGTGGACTCTGTCACAAGCCCACCTTTCCAGTAGAATTGTGGAATTGTTATGATGCTGCCCAGTCTGGTCTTCTGAGGACCATCAACTCTGTGGGGTCTGGTAATGGGGGTTTAACTCCCTGCTGGGGGTGGCCCACCCAGTATCTGAACCTTCATAGACTGAGGTCGGAGCAACAACTAAATGAAATCAAGTTTTAGCAGTACGTGGTGAAGACAGCAATGTCTGTGCCATGGAAGTGGTTCAAGGGATTGCAGTCAGTCCATCATGGAGCTGGTGGAGCAGTATGGGGAATGCACTGTGCAGGACTGCCTGAAGGGGATAGCCATGAGCTTTTGCCTGCAGGTGTAGCCACGGTTGCATGCTGCCAGTGGGTGCATGCCCACTGGTGTACCTCGCATGCCTTTCTTGGGTGTCCCTGCAGCTGTGTGGTCATGTTCATTCCCATGATTTTCCTAAGTAAAGTTTGTTGTGCCAGCATACTTGCCTCCAGCCTCTTTTGTTCATGGTGTGTGAGTGTGTGTGTGTGTGTTCCGTCGGGGGTGCAATTCATGGTATCTGACTGCCCCCATGGCAGGCGAGGTTGTCTATGTGATGTCCCCAGATGCATGTCCAGAGCCAGACTGGGACAGAACACAGTCCCAGTATGTCTAGTGACTGCTGTCCCCCCCAGCAGAAAGTGTCACCCACCACCACCCTCGGTCTCTCCAGTCCGAGATGGATCAGGCCACTGGCATAGCCCACCACACTCCTCCGTTGCTGGAAGCCCACTGAGCTGTCACTGACTGGATGAGGGGAATAACATGCACAGTGATGCCTCAGTGGGCCACTGGTCATGGGATGTGCATTGGACTGTGCCGGTGGCCCAATACATCTCAGACTGGGGGGGCCAAGGGAGGTGTCAGGTGATACTACTTGCTGGGAGGGAGCAGTGGACACTAGACATACTGGGACTGTGCTCTGTCCCATTCCGGCACTGGACATGCATCTGGGGATATCACATAAATATCCCACCTGTGAAGGGAGGGTGCTTCTGTCCACATAGATAGCCCACCTGCCAAGGGGGGGTGCTTCTGTCCACATGTGGTACCAGCGGGTGTCTGGGAAGGATCCAATGGCCCAGGGGAGCATACCATCAGACGTGTGTCTAAGGGTGAGCAGTGTGCTATCCAGCTATGGGGTGGGTGTCAGGTGTGGGGACTGTGGCCACTGTGGGTGCATCCTTCCTTGTGTGCCCTTTATTCCTGTGGAGCACCATGGCAGGCATCCTCCCTGCATCACTGCCTCCCATTGTTGCCATCCTGACAGTTGCTCTGTTTGTGTTCTGCTGTGGTGTAAGTGGTATATGGTGGGGTGCTTCCCTCACTGTCACTGTCCTTACCAGTTGCACATTTTGTTGGATGCACTGCTGTTGTGCCGTGCTTCATGCTGTCAGCTAGATGCCAGTGCTCTAATTACCATCAGCGATTTTGCTGTTGCACTGGCATGGGTGAACCCTTCCTTTCCTATTTGAATATTGGGCCACAGAATGCTAATATTAGCACCTGAATCTAAGGCATGAAAGATGAGGGCTTGCTTTGTAGTATAACAAATGCTTTGGGTATTGTCACTATGTAGGGTATAATGTACAAAAACTAATTTGGGTAGGGGCATAGTTTGAACAAAAAACATCTAGTCTTCATTTGAGCCATATGAGGTCTCAGAGTTTGCTTCTAGCCCCAGAGTTTTCAAAGTTCTTTTATTCAAATAGAAATGTATAAAAAAACACAGTTTGTCACATTATACAAATATATATCATAAAACTACATTATTGCACAATCATCATATAGAATTTATACAAAAATACTTTATCAATCCCTAGCCCCAACAGTTTATATAAAGACACATCACAAAGACTTTTGCATAAAAACTTACAACATTTTCTTTTAGGTTAGACAGAATGTAGCTACCCCAAACATCAATTTCACTGAATCTAATTTCAGTAAGTACTTTTTTTATAATATATTCCTTGGGAAACAAAGTGCATTGGAACTGGGGGAAAAGTTTTTTTTCCAACTGGGCTGCCCATTCTTTACACTCTAAAAGCACATGCATAATTTTTAAATATGATTAATTAGAACAATTGCACGTACCTCTGAATTTTTTATAATAACACTTAATCAAATTGTAATATATATTGCCTAGGCATGCTAATCTTATTTTGCTTAGGATATTCCTGTGTACACTCTTCTCACACTTTATCAGGTAACTTTCCTGTCCCCAATGAATTTTAATACATAAGTAAAGGCCATTAGCATCCAGCTCGTGAATGCTACTAAAGTCATGTTGTATGGAGATATCTTTTAGTCTTTCCACCACCTCACTCACATATACTTCTGGATTTTCTAATGCTGATTGGCACCAAAAGTCGTTGCATCCTACAGTACCTTCTTTAACATCGTATTTAACCTGTAAAACCAGGATTTGTTCTGACTTATCCCAAGGAATTTATTCAAAAATTCCTCCCAGCAGATCCTTGGGAGCCTTTCATTGCTCATGTTCATGACCCTACCCCAATATTTAACTGCTTTGATCATTATTCTTGTTTTAATGGGAGACATACCAGATTCCAATCTAAGGAAGCACAAGGGGCAGTCGTGAGGTAGATTTAATATAGATGTTATAAACTGATTTTGAATACTTTCTATGTTGGCTTTTTCTACATGTAGGCCCCATATTTTACTGCCATAGAGCAGCTGGCTCATCAGTTTAGCCTCAAACGTGTTTTTCACGGTACTAAAGGAATTATTCACAAATTTGTTTGCAAAATTTCTAATTGCCCCCATTGTTTTATAGGAGTTACATTTAACTTCTGCTAAATGCATATTCCAGGACATGTTTTTATCAATTTTAGTCCTAAGTATTTAAATTCCTTCATCACCTCAAATTCATGCCCATCGATTTTCAAAGATTTTTCTAGTTTATTTTTTTCTTTCCCAATTACTAGAATTTTTGATTTTTCTACATTTAACTCTAGGTCTATTTCTGTTAATGAATTCAGGACATTGCTCATCCCTCTTCTGAAACCCAGTGGAGTTCGGGAGATGATAATAGTATCATCTAGGTAGAGTAATAGTTTATTTTCTTCATTATTTACAGATGGTGCAAAAATATCAATACTACTGATATTCATAACCAGTTTCTCTATGTACAGATTAAATAATAACGGAGCCAGCAGGCAATCCTGTTTAACCCCGCTATTTATGCTCAGCTCCCTCAATAGTGCACTACCTCTCCCATATCTCACTTCTGCTGTAGTATTTTGGAGTAGTAGCTTTAGAATAGCCAGAAGCTGGAGTCGATATTTAGCTCTCCCAGTGCCTCCCACAGTTTGTCTGTTGACTGAATCAAAGGCTGCCCTTATATCCAAGAAGCTAACATATAAAGTTCCTTTTTTAGAATTCACATTTGTCTACCAAGTAGTTTAGCATGAATAATAAAGTCAAGAGTGCTATGTTCTTTTTTAAAATCACACTGGAATTTTGATAATAATTCATTTTCTTCCATCCATACCAATAACTGATCTAAAATTAATCTTGAATATATTTTCTGAATCACAGGCAATAACATAATGGGCCTGTAACATTTTGGGTCCTGTTTGTCCCCACTTTTGAATAGTGGGATAATAATCCATTTTTTCTAATTCTGTGGCAAAATTAGATTACTTATTGCTGAGAATATTGGTGCACATAAAGATGCTCAGAACTATGGATTATGCATAAAAACCTCAGCAGGCAGCCCATCCACTCCTGCTGCCTTATTTCTTTTTTGTGCCAAGATTGCCACTTTCACCCCATTGCTTGTAAACGCAAACAAATTGCTTTGCAAGGTGGGGAAACTAGTTCCTGTTCTTGCTACTGGATCTCATGCATTACTAATCTTGTATATTTCACTGAAGTGTTTTAACCACTTTTCTTCCATTATCAGACCAGTCATATTATAACAGATATCATTTTCGTTACAGCCATCAGCTACCAAAGTCCAAAATGATTTTGTATCCATTGCATAATACACTCTTGTAACTTTCCCCACAAATTATTTTTATAATTTCTATTTTTTTTATTTTCCAGTAGCTTCTTATACTCAGATTTAAAGTGCTTAAGGGCACCCAGCACTCTGCAAGTCAGCAATTTTGATCTTAGTTTCCCAGTTTTCTTAATTTCCTTCCTCATACCATAGCACTTCATATCAAACCAGGGTTGCTCGGATCCAATATTAACTTTCTTCTTTGGTCTGTCCTTCATGCTTAGTTCTGTTGCAAAAGTACCAACTAAATTATCAAATGTCCTCACTAAAGCCTCCATATTCTTTTGTTTATTATTCAGAACTTAACTAACCCTATGTTTTATTTGCTTATTAATAATTATATTATCAAGCACCTTTTTTGCAGATTCACTCCATTTTATTCTTTTCCCATACTTAATACACATATACAAATTGGCTTCAGCTTCTGTTGCTCTATTTATTGTATGTTGATTAAAAACTGTTAACTTCCCAATTATGTGCACTGTATTATCACTGTCCCACATTTTAATAACTATAAATCTATCTACCAAAGGATAATTACAAGTTTCTGCAGCACAAAGATCCAGAACTCCTCCACCCTTTTAAGTTGGGAGTGTAAAGTCCCCTCTGCCAATCCCGCTTTGTGTGCCTATTGAGCACCCTGAGACCATGTTTTTCAAAAAGTCATAGAACAGATTTCCCATTTTTTTGTTAACCGCTACCTGAACCTCACTGGTTTATGTGACCTTGCTCCCTTACGTTTCACCTTAGCGCAGATCTTGACTGCCTCATGAAGTCCCCGGTTTATGACCTCCCATCTCTTTTCCACATTTATCATTGATGTAATCCCCTTCAAGTGGTTTCCCTCCACAATCCCTAACCAGTACATACACCATGAACTTTGCACTGTCAGCCCAGAGATACTCACTACCTTCACCTGGCTATGGCATCCACCCCGTCCCTTCCACTGGATACCCCAATCATCGAGTCTCCCAATAACAGAACCTTAACACTGGCATCATTCTTATGGTTACCTCCACTATGCACTCTCAACCCCCATCCCCCCCTTTATATGTGATCTCAATTCCATGGGAGTCTTCCTGCCTTATTAGAGACCCCCTTGTCACCCTCCCCTTTCTGCCTCCCTTGTTATTTTGCCCTTAACTCAGACCCCCCTGATAGGTGTCCCTTTAACCTCTCTTATCTGAACCATTTATCCTGGCCTTGATGGTTTCCCCTTCCCTACACCGCCATCCTCCCCTTGTAATAGTGCCCTACCTGCAGAGGCCCTCTGTGAGGTCTCCCTTTACCTAGGGCCCCATCCTTGGTACAGACCCCCCGCTGAAGGATGGCCCCTCCCCGCCTCCTTGTTTCCCATTTTCTCTCCAGTCATGCTCTCCTCCCTCATGTCTGCAATATGTTGCATCTTTCCCATCTGCTTATCATTTATGTTTCCCCTTCTCCCTCTGGGACTATTTCTATCCTTTCTGTTGCCGGTCTGTGATGCCCTATGGGTATCTGACTCCCTCCCTCAGCCTCTGTATCAGTTTCCTCATTTCCACCAACCCCTTCCTACCCCTCTAGGTTGCTTAGTAGCTCAAATTTATTCTAACACTCTATGCCAGCCTCCATCAAGTAACCCGAGTTTCCCCCAACTGCCCCTCTAAACTGCCCCTCTTTCTCTCCTCTTGCTCTGTTCTCCTTAGGAGCTCCCTTCCCACAGTCTGCTCTTTTAGGCTTTCCCACAACAGCCCCTCCTGACTCTTCCCCCTCCACTCTCTTTATATTCAGAATGTTTACCCCATACATTTTCCCCTTAGCATCAACATCCCTATCTAAGGGTCCTCTGTCCCTAATATCCCCCCTCCTGCTTGCTGTAACATAATGTCCTGTAATTTCTGAGCATTGCCCCAGCCTCCCATCAGCCCCACCCTTCTGCTGCCCATATCCACACCCCTTATCCTTGGACACCTCCCCAACTCACTCCTTAACCAATATACTTCACTCCTGGTACAAGACAGCTGTCTACAGAGTAGGCAGCCTCCCTCTCTCCAGGCCCAATTGAGAATTATTGCCATCCCACAGCCTGTGCAGCCTACAACCCTTCCGAAGATGCCTGCTATGGTGGAATATGGCCACCCTGTTTGTCCCTCTCTGTTTTTAATGGCACACACCCCTTTTCTCAGTCCCTTCCCCCGGAATACAGTCTCTCTCTCTCTCTCTCTCTCTCTCTCTCTCCCCACTGACTGCAGTTATTTACAAACACAGTTTCAACCCCACCAATAAAGTTCCCAAGTCTCACAAACACATACAGTCCAGTGTGTGTTGAGTCCCACTAACAGTGTGTATGCAGACATCAGGTACCGTATGATGTCACAGGCCCATCAGTTCCTGTTGCTTCAAATTTCAGTCACAAACAGAAATGCACAGCCCTTCAATCCCAACCCCCAGTGACTTTTCAGTATTTAAGAAAGTCTACAAAACAGAGTGGGTTGGAGGGCTCTACCACCACCAGGCAACATCACTTTTAAATTTAACTTTAATTATCACTGCCAAACAAGTGTTCCCACACCCAGCACACAAGCCCCAATAGTTAGACTATCACAGCCCTAGTAACAGTTCTAACTCAAAGTAGTAATTTTTAACACACAGAACTAATTTCAAGTACAAACCTATTCAAATATTTCAGTTAAAACAGAAGATAAAACCAAACTTCTGTCCTGAACAGCCTCCTGCTTCTCTGCCTCCTCCCCCTTTTTGTTTTGTCTGTCTTCCTTATTTTCGTTGGAGTATTTTCTCACCTTGCTGATTCTTATATGTTTCATTAGCTTTTTTATTTTATTCTTTTATTTCCTTTTTCTATTTCCACACTTTTATTTTTCCTTTCCTTTAAATCTCTTATTAGCTGGTCAATTTTCTTTACTTCTTTGTTAGCCACTTCCTCCATAGCAGTTGTAATGTTCCTATATCCTTTTCCTACTGTTTCATGCTGCTGTTTGTTTTCTCATTATCGGTTGGTTGTTCAGGTTGAGTTTTGATTTTCCTGCTCAGTTATCAAACTAATACTCTCAGCAGCATCCTGCTGCCCTGTGTACTGGTTATTACAAATACATTTTCCTTTATTTGATGCATAGAAATCCACAGATGATTTAAATAATGTAACCAGTTCCAGAAGCTGATTATT
Source organism: Neoceratodus forsteri (assembly GCA_016271365.2). Lineage (NCBI taxonomy): Eukaryota > Metazoa > Chordata > Ceratodontiformes > Ceratodontidae > Neoceratodus > Neoceratodus forsteri. The sequence continues at coordinate 1,160,372,537 of CM057459.1, read as the reverse complement.
CCCAAAGTGTATTTCCTTTCCAAGTTCACTTATTTTTGTTGTTAATATCTCTTCTATTTTTTGATTTTTACTCTCATGTTTCTTAAATTCCTTTCCTTTCTTATCAAAAGACCCCATCGCCACAATGTCACAAGCCCAAAGGGGTAGAATTTTACCTTTAAGATTCAGTTTAGAGGGTAACTCCTCTGGGTTATAATTATTCACATAAGGTGTTAAAAATGACTCAAAGTCATTAAGATAAGAACCATTATTAGAAACCTGTTTTCAGGATTGTCCTGTATAATGCATGAAATTACAGAATGTACACTAGTCAAAACAGATAAAATACAACCATATATCAATATTTATTCAAGTACAACCACATTCAAAATTGTACCACTTCATTAAGGCTGCTTTTAAACTTACATAGATACATAGATACATAGACAGTGTCGGCAGATAAGGGCCTATGGCTCACCCAGTCTGCCATTTGAGCTTGTAAGTTCAGTTTGTTTTCCTAGAAGTCTGTTTCCCCTTACCCCTGACCTCTAGAATTCCTTTATGTCTATCCCATGCATTCTTAAATCCCATGATTGTTTCAGCCCTCATCACTTTCTCTGGCAGGGTGTTCCACTTGTCCACCACCCGTTCTGTGAAGAAATTCTTTCTCATGTTTCCTCTGAATTGTCCTTCCTCCAATTTCATCCCATGCCCTCTAGTCCTGGAACATCTTTTTGCTTAAAAATAGTGTTTTCCTGCACCCTGTTCCTCCCTGTAAGATACTTGTACGTCTCTATCATATCCCCTCTCTCCCTCCTCTCCTCCAGGGAGTACATGTTCAGTTCCTTCAACCTGTCTTCATAGGACTTGTTATGCAATCTATGCACCATCTTTGTTGCCCTCCTCTGAACCTTCTCTACCCTATGTCCTTACATAGGTATGGTCTCCAGAACTGTACACTGTACTCCAGGTGGGGCCTCACTAGTGTCTTGTATAGTGGAATTATGACCTCCCTTTTCCTGCTGGTGATGCCCCTGCCTATACATCCCAGCATCCTATTTGCTTTACCTGATGCCTTGTCACACTGTTTCCCTACCTTGAGGTCATCAGAGATGACAACCCCAAGATCCCTTTCCTGCTTGGTGCATGCTATATTCTCACCCCCCCCAACTGATATATTGTGCCAGGGTTTTTGTGTCCCATATGCACTTCTTAGCACTGAATTTCAACTGCCAAACCCCTGACCATTCTTCAAGTTTCTCCAGGTCCCTTCTCATTCTGTCTACACCCTCTGGTGTGTCTTAAATTTGTTGTTAAATTTCATAGATGAACTGGTAGGCTTTTCTAGGATTGTGTTGCCCTATAGCAAAAGGACATGTGGCCATAACACAACTTAGTTCTGGGCACAATCGACCCCCTTTCTATCACTTCAGAAAAACAAGAGTGCTGCATACATGGACAATGGACTTTGCCCTTTAAGGGGTAGACCAAGTTGTCCTGGTGCACACCTTCCCCCCTTTTGTTGTTGGAAGTGATTTGCTCAGGATGGGAAAGGGGAGGGACTGGAAGCCAGGACAGTAGGCAAGCAGGCAGGAAGAGGAGGGGCTAAAGGGGGTACAAAAAGGTCAGCACAGTGGTGGTTCAGCCACTTTTGCTGAAGTTTTGCTAGGTTTCTGAAAACTGCAGCACATCAGATTGTTATGTGGAGGATTTTGGGAGCAGTGACTGAGGTTTGTGCACTAAGAGTACATGGAAGGAAAGCACAGAAAATAATACATTGGCAATTGTGTTCGATGAATTCTAAAAATATGTATTTATAAACTGTTGGTGGTTGGACATATATTTGTTGAGTATAATGTGAAAGGCCTTGGATTTGTGGTGATTGGTTGTATTCAAAATGCTGATGGAATTGTAGCTTATGTGCAGCATGTGATAAGCAATGAAGTTCTGGTGTATATGTGGTCTGGGCATAGATGGGAGGATGGAGAGAGCAGGTAGCCAGAAAATGGGCTAGAAATCACTTGAGGACATGGGTGAACAAGTGGAGTAATGGGATCCCTCAGGCAGAAAGCGTGACTCAAGAAAATGCTTATTTGTGAGACTGGGCCAGGGAGCAAGCAGCTTGTTGTGGCTATGAGGTGGTGTGTAGGCCGCGTGTGTAGGCCATGGATGGGGCCTTTATTAACAGGAGGCCTGAGGAGCAGAGGACAAAGGGGAGTGTGCAACTCAGGGAGAAAGAGCGAGTAGGCACTGAGAGGATGCATGGATCCCTCTTATGAGAAATGGGACATGTTTTTTAAAAAAAGAAAAGAATCTCGGTCAGTTGCGAGGTGGCAAGAAAGCAAGCAGCTGGGTGGCATTATAAATAGGAGGACTGCTGTGATGAGGCCCGACCAGAATGGGTAGAAGGCAGCAAGCAGGGAGAGGCCTCTTGGCATGACATCAAATGCAGTAACAAAGAAAAAAACAATTAGTAGTGTTTGAGCAGAAAGGAATTGAATGGGAACATGAGAACCCTTGGTTAGGTAGTTATGCTATGGGGGGGCTGTGTGAGTGGGGAAAATACCAGGAGGACTGATGGGTTGTGACCCAACCAGAATGGCTGGAATGTAGCAGGTAGGGAGAGGCCACGTGGCATGGCGTGGCGTGACGTGACACGCCAAGACAAATGGAGACGAGAGGTAGTGTCTGGGCAGATGTCATGAAGGGGGGGGGTTCATGGGAGTTTTCAGTTAAAAGCAGGATGCTGGGACTGAGAAGCAGCTGCTGAGAGCAGGAGAGCCAAGAATCATCCCAGTGGTGACATCAGATGCCGCTGACTCAGCGAGGGCAAGGGGGTCGAGGGCAGGGCCTGTGAGCCATTTGGTCAGACCTGAGGCCTTCAAGGAAGAACAAGGGGAGAATGGGTAGGCTTACAGGAGCAGATAGGTGGCAGAAAGAATGCCTAAGGGGGAGAAGTACCTCGTAGTGAAAAAGGCACTTTTGGGGGAAATAAAAGGCCTAAGATGCCACAAGGCACAACGTTTTGGTCGCTGTTAGCTCAATGGGGGGCTCAGGGCAGGCTGGGAGAATGACCAGTTAAAAAAAAAAAAAAAACTGAACGGGTTGGGGGAGAAGGTACAATTTAAACAGGATGGAACAAAGAGAGTCTGGAAAAGGGGAAGCAGATGAGGAGGGAAGGGCCTGGCAATACAGGCCAGATGGCATGATGTCAGAGGCCATGTTCATGCAACAAGAAAAAAAAAAGAATTTACATGCAAATTTAAAGGAATAGGAAGGAGGACAGAAGGGAGGGGTGAACAACTTGGATGACTGGCCTGGGTAAGGGGGGAGGCAGCAAGATGCCTATCATATAAAAAAAATGAGTGATGGGAATGGGAGTTGGCTGATTGAAGCAAGACAAGAAAATCAAGGATGTTTATTAATGGAAAAAAAAATGTTTTCAGTTTATTTGCAGTATTTATGCAGGCAAGCAAGAGGAGATGGCACTGAAGAGAAACAAGCCCTGAAAGGAAGATGCCTACAAGGCCATTGTGGAGCTGCAGAGAAGGCCAACAAGATGTGGCAGATGGTGGAAGGAGAGGAACCAGGGAGATCCGGCGAGAAAAAGAAAGTGGGAAAGGGAAAAGGGGTGGTGGAAAATGACCAATGGGGAGGCTGCACAGCCAAAAGAGGTCGCAGCCACCAATAGTGGTTTCTCCCCAAGCGGTCAGCCCAGTACCACCGCAGCCCTGTGTACCAGAACTGTCAGTATCTTCCCAAGAGCAGGTGGTGGTGCCACCACTCGAACCCAGACTGGATCCCCAAAACACAGGAGTTCCCCTGCGGATAATGTCACAACCAGCTGTCCAGCTGCAGGAAGCCAGGCTAGGCTCTCTTGATGATAACAGGCCACAGGGTGCTGATAAGCCTGCAAGTAATGTATCAGGTACAGTCGGGGACAGCATTAAGGAATACATTGGCCAACTTATTATGGCCCTTGGGACGGGGGGGTTAGGGTTGATGGAATCAGCATTAATAGAGATCAGGTCAGATAAAGAAACAGGAGAGGTAGAAAAGGTGACAGAAAGCATAGGAAAGGGAACAAGGGAGATAGGAGCCCCAGGGATGAGAATAGGGGAGCATGTACTACAAGTTATGAATGAGAAAATATGGAAAGGGGAGTACGAAGACATTTTTGTTTTAGTAAGTAGGGAGGCGGTAGCAAAATACAAGGAGGTGGAGAGTATTGGGAAGAGCGAGATGGCGGCAGCAGTAGTTTTTCTGGGGAAGAAAGAAGAGAACACATTTACAAAAGGAAAGATGTTGGATGGGTGGTTTCTAGGTTTTGCCACATACTCAGCTATAGCATTGGAAAAGAAACCAGAGTTGGGCATCCCTCTTATTATACACTCGCTGATCATAAGAAGGGCGAAGGCATATGTGGAATGGTTACAAGAACTACTCTTTAACTTAAATATGGAAAAATTCTGGGCTTTGAGAAGGGGTAGCTCTTCGAAATTTGAACAGGTATGGGGCCCCTTCCAAACACTGTACTTGCTCCAATCTTAGTCAGCCATTGTAAGACAAGTTAATCCTGGTTCGTTCGCTAATGAGCAGATTTATCTCAACCCTCGCAGATATGGGAGGGGGGTGGTATAAGAGGACAGGTATGATTGTTAAATAGGGAGGGGTTAGTATCAGAAAATTTCTGTGTTAATTTTCTATTGGTACACTGTAAGTGCCACTATGCTGTCACAGGTTATCATCTGTAAGACTCTGTTTTATTTCTGTGCCAACAGTATGTCAATAAACTTGAATTTAAAAAAAAAAAGAAGGGTGAAGGCAAAAGGAGGGGTAAGGTGGATATATTATGATGAGTTTTTCTGGCAAAGGATGGCAACCTATGGGGATGTGAGGTGGGATACAAAGCAGTTGGATTAGTGGACGGACCATGTAACCGATCAATCCATGCCAGAGGGAGAAATAGGAAAAAGAAGGGAGTACCCCAGCAATGTTGCTGGAGCTACAACATGGCATTCTGTTCCTGGCCTCAATGTCAATTTCGGCATGCATGCTCTAAATGTGGGGGAGCACATCGTGTGAGTAGATGCAGAACAACATGGACGCAAAGGGGTGGGGGGCCAGGAACAGGTCAACAGCCCTTTTGGGAGAGGCATGGCTATAGGGGCCAGCCATGGAATAAAGGAGCCAGAGGCTGAGGATATGGGGGTAAGGGGAACCAGGCTACTAAATAGAGAGAGGACCAGGGGGGCCGCTAGTGGGGGGTTTGGGGAAAAGGAAGAAGGGATAGGAGAACAATTTCAGTTAGCGAAAACCCCTATCAAAATAGAGTTGTGGAAGAGATGGTTAAAAGGTTACCCAGATAGAGAGGTAGCAGAAACAATAAGGAAAGGTTTTAGAACTGGTTTTCTGCTGTGGTGCGAAGGCCCAAGAAGGACAAGAGAGGCTAACAACTTGGGGTTGGCTAAGAGGAAGGAGGAGATTTTGAAGAAAAAGATAGAGAAGGAAAAAGCTGCAGGGAGAGTAGAAGGGCCATACCCAGCCCCCCTTTACCGAATATGAGGATTTCCCCATTGGGCTTGGTCCCAAAGAAACAAGAAGGAGAATACAGGGTGATTCACCACCTGTCATTTCCAGAAGGGGACTCCGTGAATGATTTTATAGGTGAGGAACACAACAGAGCCACTTATGCTACACTGGAAGAGGCCGTACAAATTATTAGGGTGACCCTGATGCATGGATGGCCAAGACAGACATAGAATCTGCCTTTAGATTGTTGCTTCCAGTTAGATGGGAAGATTGGGATCTATTGGGTTTTATGGTAGGGGACCAGTACTATTTTGACAAGGCTATGCCCATGGGTTGTTCCATAGCTTGTGCCACATTTGAAGCTTTCCGTACCTGTTTGCAGTTAATATTTCAAAAATGGATGAGTTACAGAGTGGTCATAAATTACCTGGATGACTTTCTGTTAATAGGCAGTGGAGGGAAGGAGGCAGAGAAGATGCTTGCTAGTTTCCAAAGAAGGCCCGAGTAAGGAGTCAGAGTTCTTGGGAATTGAAATAGACACACTGAGAGAGGTGTTGAGGTTACCTGACAGCAAGGTGTCAAAGCTGAAAGGTCTGATTCTGATTCATGAGCAGAAGATGGGTGCAATTGAGGCAGGTACAACAAGTAATGAGGCATTTGAACTTCACCTGTAGGGCAATTGGACCAGGAAGGACTTTCACTAGCAGATAGCGAGGGCCACTGCAGGTGTAACCAGACCGCACCACTGGGTGGATATAACAAGAGGAGTGAAAGAAGATTTTAAAGTATGGGAAGAATTCCTCAGCAGCTATAATGGCTCCTCCTTTTGGCAGGAAGAGTGGGTTTACAAAATGGATCTGGAATTACATACAGATGCTGCAGGGGGGTTTGGAATGGGGGGTTATTTGAGAGAAAAATGGTTCTCTGAACTATGGCCAAGCCATTGGGTGAGAGACGGATGGGTAAAGAAAATCATACTGTTCAAAATTATGCCCATTTGGGCCTGCACCCTGGTGTGGGAAGAGAAATTAAGGAATTTTAAAGAAAGTTACATTTTGGTGTGACAACAAAGCTGTGGTAGAGGTTTTAAACAACAGGGGGGCCAAATCGGAAACAGTCATGGAGATGTTGAGACAGCTAGTGTTAAGAGTTTTGCAACTGAACATGTCACTCAGGGCCAAGCACATAGATGGGGTTAAAAATATCCTAGCTGTCAGCCTTTCCCATCTGCAACTGGATCATTTCCAGATGCTGGCACCAGCAGCAGAGGCAGAGAAAACACCCATACCAATGAACATCTGGGATGTTGGCAAGAGGGAGCTGAAATGCTGTTTCACAACCGTTGGACACAACAGACCTTGAGGGCCTATGAAGGGGCCTGGTGGGCATTGCAAACATTCAGGGAAGCACACCACATGGAGGTAAGTGGGCCACTTACAGAAGAGCAGCTAGGAAAGTTTACAGTGGACCAATGGCAGAGAGGTACAGCCCACACCATGATGGGAGTTTGCCTGGAAGGGATCAGTTTAGTTTGTAGCCTAAAGAGGTGGAAGGACCCTACAAAATCAATGTTGATACAGAGAATGATGCAAGGGTGGAGTAGGTTGAAACAAAGACCCAGGGATGAAAGCTGGCCAATTGCAGACCATTGGCTAGCAAAATTGAAGGGGGTACCACCAACAATTTGCAGATACAAGGATGAGGCACAATTATTTCACATGATTTACTTATAGATGTTTGCAGTAGCCTTGAGAGTGAGTAAGGTGGTAGGGCATGGTGTAAAGGACGAAGAAGGGGGGGCTAGAATGGGGAGACATTACTTGGGGGCAGAATGAGGTACAAGTCCTAATTAAGATATTGTAAATGGATCAAGGGGGAAACAGGTGTGCCATAACCATTAAGGCTTATGTAGATGGGGCAGTGTAGCCAGAAAAAGCTCTGTGGGCTTATGCCGCAGAGCAGGGGATCAAAAAAGGGAGATTATTTGTGCACAGAGACAGGAAGAGAGTGACGAGTTACCAAGTAATGGCCATGCTTAAAAAGGGCATGGAATCTTTGGGTGAGGACTCAGGCAATTATTCTTCTCACTTCTTCTAAATAGGGGCTGCTTAAAATGGGCAGCAGAAGGGAAAACAGTGAACAGTATGATGGAAAAGGGGCTTTGGCAGTCTGCCAGCTACAAGAGGTATATTCGAGATATACAGGACTGAGATTATCATGTCATCTTTTGTTTTGGTTACAAAAAAACAGAAGGGGGTTTGTAAAGTACAAGAATATGAACAAGGTAGGAAGGTGATTAAGATGTGTATTTTGCTTAAATCCTTTTGGTAGAGAGAGGGCCACAGAAGTATGGATCTGTGGGCACTCGTACATTTATTGGGCAGAAAAGATAGTGGAGAAAAAAGCTGGGGGAAAGCAACTGTATCAGGATGTCGGACAATGTAAGCTTGTGTGGTGTGGCAACCGAAGGATGAGATGGGCACAGTTGCTCCCTACCCTGAAAGACATGAAAGAGCAGCGGCCCATCCCAGACTTAATTATTATACACCTTGGGGGTAATGACTTTGGGAGGAAGCCATGGGTGGACACGTATATGTAGATAAAACAGGACTTAGAAAAGATATGGCAGTGGTGGCCAAGAGTGAGCATAGCCTGGTCAGGCATGATACCAAGGAGGGTATGGAGACATGAGCACAACCATGTAGCAATGGACAGGGCCAGGAGGAAGATGAACAGGAGGGTAGGAACTTTGGTAAGGAGTATGGGAGGGCATGTAATATTGCAAGGGGTGGAGGAATGGGTAAAGGATTTTTACAGACCAGATGGAGTGCACCTGTCAGACCTAGCAATAGACATGTTTAATACTGAAATAATGGGGTTTATTGAGGCATGGAGGTGACAAGAAAGGAGATAAAAAAAATAAATAAATAAAAAAAGTGGGGGAGAGGAAGAATCCTAAAAGAGGGGAAGGCCAGTCATACAAAGCAAGCTGGAGACAGGCTATGGGGAAAAAGGGGAGGGGGTAAGAAAAAAAAATATGATGGGAAGAAGAAGAAACTGAAGGACTAATAGCGGTCTCGGTTATAACTGTTAGCTACCAGAAAAGAGAAGACAAAGGCACCCAGATTTTCACCTGGGGAGGCGAGAAGAAAAGAGAGGGAGATGATCAGAGTTTGAGATTTGGATGCAATACAAATAAAATTGTAAAAATACATTAATAAAATGATGATGAAATGATAATGGGAATTGGAAATGTAATTATGATTTATAATAAATGAATTGCCAATCTGAGTACAACAACATACAAGTGGTTTGTCTTTTGTGGGGGGAAAGGGGGGAATACGGGACAATGGAGTTTGCCCTTTAAGGGGCAGACCAAGTTGTCCTGGTGCACCCCTTCCCTCTTTTGTTGGAAGTGGTTTGCTCAGAAAGAGAAGGGGAGGGGGTGGGACTGGGAGCAAGGACAATAGGCAAACAGGCAGGAAAGGGAGGGGCTAAAGGGGGTACAAAAAGTCACCACAGTGGTGGTTTAGCCACTTTTGCTGACGTTTTGTTACCTCCCACCCACCTGACAAAGAAGAAGGAGAATGTGGTTGACAGAGAATGATTTGGCATAGTCTGTCAGAGGTGGATGACAGAGCAAGTCCGGTAGGACACTGGTGGACTGCCAGAGGTGGATGGCAGAAAAAAGGGGAAAATGGGAGGGGAAAGGAGGGGAAGGGAGGGGGAAGGAAAAAAAAATATGATGAGAAGAAGAAACTGAAGGACAAAAAGCAGTCTCGGTTATCGCTGTTACCTACCAGAAAAGAGAAGAAGAAGGCACCCAGATTTTTACCTGGGGAGGCGAGAAGAAAAGAGAGGGAGATGATCAGAGTTTGAGATTTGGATGCAATACAAATAAAATTGTACAAAGACATTAATAAAATGATGATGAAATGATGATGGGAATTGGAAATGTAATTATGATATATAATAAATTCATTGGCAATCTGAGCACAACAACATACAAGTGATTTGTCTTTTGTGGGGGGAGGGGATCCAGAACAATGCATGCCACCTGCTTAATTGAGCAATGTTTGAATGTGGTTAGCATACACAAAGTGAATCTAAGTGAAACAGATTTAAAAAGCACACCAGTTTTGCATGCTGCAAGCTTGACTTGCGTGCAGCAGCTAAGCTGGTGGGAACATCATCTAAAAATCCTATCAGGTTCACATGCTGCATGCTTGATATGCATGCAGCAGCAAAGCTGATGTAAACATCATTTAAAATTCACATCGGATTCAAACATTGCACGGTAGACATTTGTGCAGTAGCTAAGCTGGTGCAAATCTCATCTAAAAAACACATCCGTTTCTATTTCTCATACTACTGCTAGCAATTAGACCCATTAAAATAAGAATTCCTTTTCTTTCCCATTAAAAGTAAGAAGACTCATTAATCCTCACCATCAAATTCTTTTGCACGTTGTTTAATGTTTTTTGATTTTTGTCATTAAATTACCGTTAATTTGTAAAGTATAGTTTGCTTAGAGTATTAAATGCTTAAGATAGGACCCCATTAATCTTTGTACCCAGTAGTCAGCCAATATCCCCCATTCCAGATGTGTGAAAAGGGGCCTCTGTAGTGTGAAGCCTGACCTTTTTGCTTTGGGCTATGCAAATCCCCTTATGCATATTTAGTGCTCTATATGTGTTTCTCCGTGACTGTTATGGGTCACTTATTTTCACTTTGACATCCTGTATGGAGTATCACTATGGCCATGCTCAGCACTCTGTGCTGAGTAGAGTGGTGGAATCATGCACCATATTTCACTTTTTGTCACTGAAATGTGGGACATGGACACTCAAAATGGAGAGGCAGTATAGCGCAGTTGGTTTAAGCCCCTGAGCTGCAAATATGGAGACCTGGGTTTGAATAACACAGGCCCCCACTTCCATACTGTGTGATCCTGAGAAAGTCACTTAACTTTCCTGTGCTCCCAGGTCTCACCTGTAAACAAGCTTTCAGCTTAGTGCGTCTCTTCTGGTTAAACAATTGGAAAAAAATGAAAGACAGTGAGTGTCACTAATCCTCATAATAAGGGACACATTCTAAAACATGGAGATACCTCATAACACGGTAGAAACCATTATATTTATTTGTACAAATATTAGCACCTGAGAATGAATTTCTACCATAAAGCAGTGGCACCATTTAGGTAGGGCAGAGGAGAGGCAGTCCCCCCCCCCCCCCAACACACATTTATGCCTAGGTTGTTCTTATGGTGTGGCAATAATGGCATTAAATTTGGATTTAATCTTTTGCACAATATGACCCCCACCTGTGTGCACTCACACTGCAACTGTGGGTATGCTCCTGACTCAACTGTGTCTGTATTGTGTTGTCCACTTTCTCCACCTATTAGCAGTACCACTGTCACACATAATGTGGAGGCAGTCCGAGCAAGTAAGAGTGTGTGAACTGCATGAGGAAAACACTGTCTTTCCCACCACAGAGTAGACAAGCTACACATTACAGCTTGGAGGAGTCAGTGAGCACTGAGCTCTCAACAGCAGCGTTGCAGTGGCATATTTTTGTTGGTCTACTCTTAGTGATTCTCTGTCTCTCTCAGTGGTCAAAGGGGCTTGGGGTGAGCTAAAAGATAGCATGATGGCTATCCTACCTACACTACTAGGCTCACCTTGCCATAAAAGCAGCACAGGTCCCCGCTGCAGTAAGCTATGCCTAGCAGCAGTGATGATGGCAGTGTGGGTGGCCTTCACAGGCCTTGATCAGCATGGTGCAGCAGCAGCCATGGTGGCAGCCAAGCAAGAAGGAAGCAACACAGGTTGGGTGAGTTCGGTCAGTGAGTTGACTCAGTCACGACCACATTCGGGGCCCAGGATGGTCGCTTCCTGCATCCAGCTTCTGGCAGAAGGATGGAGGAGGAGCAGTCTGAAAAGTGGGCTAGTGGCACACTGGGTTAGTCCACAGGTTCCAGCTGGATGGCCAAGTGAGTAAAAGCAAAAAGAGCCCAGAACTGCTGCACTCCATCCACAAAGAAAGAAACCACACAAACAGCAATTTAAACAACTAAATTGCTGTATTTCCAAAGAGCCACCTTGTGAGAGCCCCTAGCACCTCAGCTTCGTGCCTTCCAGGGGTCATTTTTACATCTTGGTATTCAATTCGTCTTTAAATTCATTACCAAGCCGTGACATCGTATACTAACAACCAATCACCTATAAGCATAAGTGCTTAGCAATCACAATTACAAAATATTAAAGCATGTCTGTGTCATAACTTGAGTGTTATAATTTCTATCTTACAAACCATCACATCACTATCAAAGCTCAAATAAACAACTTGACTTCCAATCATGGAAACGGGGTGCAGCACAAGTTGCAAACCATCATGTAAACAATCATTTTTTTCTCTTTACATGCTGAAATTCCTTATTATCACATTTTGCATTTATTATAGTTTAATACGGTCTCCATAGCTGGGACACACTGGAACCATATTCGTTGCTGCAGGTAATATTAGGAAGGAAACAAATAGAGAAATGCATCCATGTAACATTATGTCAAATGAATGTAGAATTTACTTACTACCTAACTGCAAAGATAAGAAAAAAGGCAAGAGAGAAAGTTTTTTATAGGGTCTGTCCAGGTTCTATGTATCAGAAACATGAAGTATTAACTTTCTGCCCATCTGTACCAGAAAATAGTGTTTTACTTATACCTAAAACAGAAAAAGAGAAATATATACTTGATTAATAGCACAAATACACATTCAGGCAAATACAGTTTAAACAATTGCTGGAATTCTTCTTCTCAATGAAGGTAAAACATTAAGAGAAGAAGAAATAAAACAAAAAAAAGAAAGAAAAAATAAGTAATACAAAGAAAAATAAAAAAGATGGGGAAGAGGAGGGAGGGAAATGGGGAAAGAGAAAAATGAAGAAAAGAAAGGAATAGTAGGAATATGGGAAAAAGAAAACGAGAAAAGAAGAGAGAGAAATAAAAAGGGAAAAGGAAGAGAATGAAAAAGAAAACATATGAAACTGGGGAGAGAAAGTTATGAAGAAAGAAAATGGAAGGAGGGAAGTAAAGGAGAAACAGAAAAACAGAGAAGATAGTAAACAGAAAAAACTAAACACAATAAGAGAAACAGAAAGAGAAAGAGGCAACATTAAAAAAACATCCAAAGTAGTCAGCCCGGTGGTGCTATGGGTTGAGGTGCTGGACACCACACCTTGTGCCATACCGGTGACCCGACTTTGGAAGCAAACTTGGGTGTTGGGGGGTCGGCAGGGATGGGGCAAGGCTCAAGCACCTGCAGGGTGGCTCTCCTCCCCCAAGGGGAGGGCTGGGGCTTGTCCGGCATACCAGTGGCTCCCAGTGAAGATTGGGGGCACCACAGTACGTCGGCAGCACATCAATCAGTTTGGCTGACGCAGGCAGGGTTGCTGTGCACCATTGTATTGGGATGCACCACACCAGGGGGAGGGTCACCAGAACATGGAAAAGCCCAGCTCCACGAGGTAGGTGATGGCACCAGACCCCCATGCCCACTGCTGGATCCACCTCACCCGGCCTTCCAGTTCCTCCACTCAGGCCCTCACCTACAGCCAGAATCTATGTTGTAAGAGTGCCCAAAGATGAGGGATGGCCCCACCCCAGAGGGGTTAAGCTGGAGGTGCTGATGGTGGGGAGGTGGGGAGAGAGGAGGCTTGGGCCAAGGGACCTCAGGTGGACAGGAAAAGGCAGAATGCCTGAGAGAGGTTCTGCAGGCTGTGACCAGAGGGAAAATGAGTTTAAAAAAAAAAATCCGAAGTGTAATAATTTATTTCTTATACTTTAGAAATGGTTTCAGGTCCCATCTCTCATTGAGACCTGATGGGCTTACTGTATCTGCTTTAAAAATCCAAGCACTTTCTTTTTCTAAAAACAGATTTGGTCTATCGCCTCCTTTAGGTAGGCACTTTATTTTGTTCAATTCTCATAAACTTAGAACTGCTAACATCAGATTTATGTACATGATAGAAATGTCTACCTACTGGTGTATTCATTTTTTGATTTATGATGGAACATACATGCTCCTGTACCTATTCCTTTCATGGCCACACCATTTTGCCTATATAGTGTAGATTACAGCTGCACCAAAGAATATATACAAGAAATGTAGTGGTGCAGGATAAGAAATCTTATATTGTAATGTTCACTCCATTTGGTAATGTTAGTTCCCTTCCAATATTCATGAACTGGTACACATTGCACCTCTTACATTTATGGTTGCCCACTGGTTTACTTGGCAATCATGTACTTACTGGTGTTTCTTTTTTGAAGAACTGACTCACTAGTTTGTCTTGTAGGTGTGCAGCCCTTCTAGAGGTACTGTAACTCTAGGTGCATCTGGTAGTATTTCCTTAAGTTTTAGATCTCATTTTAAAATATCCCAGCATTTCCAAACTACATTTCCCACTTCCCCAGAAACTGTATTGTGTTTCCGAGAGCATGTAATCTTTTCATTTGGAATAACTATCTTGTTGCCTTTACTTCCACTACCCAGTAATTCTGTCTTTTATTTTGTACTCTTGCCAGAGCATCATTTAGTACTGATGTTGTGTTACCCCTTTCTCTAAACCTTTGTAGCAACTCATCTGCCTGAATATGAAACTGCATCGTCAGTACAGTTTCTCCTGATTCTGACCAACTGTACATAGGGAATAGCGTTCTTGAGCTTCTGTGGGTGGGAACTGTTATTTCTCAGTAGGGAGTTTCTGGAAGTGGTTTTCCTAAAACCTTTGGTGCTTATTTTACCTGTCAAAACATCACCACTCAGAGTAACATTTAGGAAAGCAAATGATGTTTCATGCATTACTGTGATGAATCTGAGGTTCAGTGTGTATTAAAGTTGAGCCACTGGATGAATTATTGGGCTTTTTCTACACCTCCCATCCAAATGCATAAACAATCATCTATATATCGTCCTCACTTGGCGATTTATTGAAAGTGTGGATTCACATCTTTATTCAGTAAGTGTGTTTGTTATCATAGTGTCATAGCATTGTTACAAGCTCAGGAGGCTGTGCCTTTATATGCACTCACCACCCAAAGGTGGGATTGTTTCTATAAATATTCAAATTTTAAATTGCCCATGTACTGGTCTGACCTATGTTTAAAGGTATCCATGTTATTAGTCGGAATGATTTCACCTGGAAGAGTGTTCCATTTGTTAATTACATGCTATGTACTGTATACCAGTTACTTCTCTTTTTGGTTCTGCAATAGGTACGTTTTAATCTAAGGTTATGAGATCTGGTCTGAGTTATAGAAAAGTTTGTTTCTAGACCTAAGGATTCAGTGATTACGTGATCTTTTATGGCTTTGTATGTTAAGCAAAGGTCTCCGTGTATATGGCAGTAATTCATAGAGTACAGGTTTAGTTCATGTAACCTTTCATCATAGTTCTTATTTGTCATACCTGCAATTCTTTTTCTCATTTCCCTTTGTACTACTTCTATTAATTTTTTCCCTCTATTTGTTTGCGGAGCACAAAAAGGTCCACAATATTCCAGATGTGATCTGACCAATGACTTGTATAACGGTAAAATAACACAAGGTTGTCTACTTTTTATATGTATAAATAGACAGGCCATTATTTGTTGACATTTCTTAACCTTATTAATTGTATTATTTTCAAAGTTTAATTTGTTATCTATTTTTACTCCCAGGTCTTTTTCATTATCTGTCTCTTGCAATAAAGTATGATTTTAAAAAATACTTGTTTATTTTGTTACTATGACCTAAGTGCACTACTTTGCATTTTTGTGCATTCAATTTCATTTTATTTTTATATGCCCAGAGCTCTAATGAAGTTATCTCCCTCTGGAGATCTGCAGCAGCTTCTGAAGAGTTTATAATACAGCTGATTTTGCAGTCATCTGCATACTTTGACATCCAGGTGTTATTAGATGACTGCATTGAGGAAATTAAGATGTTGACTAAAACAGGGCCCAATACCGAGCCCTGAGGTACTCCACTAGTGACTTCCACCCAAGGAGATTTATGTCTTTTAATTGAAGAACATTGTCTACGATTAAGTAACCATGATTTGATTCAATTTATTAGATATAGAGGGAACTCCATCTTATACATATGCTGTATCAGAATATCATGTGATACTTTGTTGAATGCCTTCGCAAAGTCCAGAAAAAACAAATCTACAGGGAGACCAGCATTGAGTGTTGAGCTAATATTTTTGAAAAGTTGCAGATGATTAGTTAGGCAGGATTTACCTCTAGTAAAACCTTGCTGTGTGATATCAAGAAGGTTATTTATTTCTATATGTACTTCTAGTTTTTGCAGAATTAACTTTTCCAGTGTTTTACATATCACAGATGTTAAACTTGCAGGTCTATAATTAGATACTTCTGTTTTATTTCCTGTTTTAAAAATAGAGATAACTATTGCATCTTTCCATGCTGAAATACACTCTCCTCCTTCCAGTGCTAGATTATATAATTTATTCAGTGGACCAGAGATTTGTTTAACTATTTCCTTTAGAAACCTAGGATGAATTCCATCAGGACCAGCTGAGGAATTTAGATTCAGTTTTTGTAAAGCAGTCATAGTTTTTTCTTCAGTGATGTAAGTCACTTTAGAATAATTATTAGCAGTTAAAGCAGAGGTATCTTTTTTTTTCCTTTGGTGAGAATATGGTAAGAAAGTAGTTTTTAAGTTCTTTTGCCATTTCAGTTTCATTGTTAATAAGGCCTGTCTTTGTTTGAATGGGTCCGAGTATAGATTTGGTACCTCTAAGTAAGCCTACATACTGTAGTTATAAAACTTTTTTTTATTATTGACGGTATCAACAGCTAATCTGTTTTCTGTATTTATCTTTGCATTTCTAATACTGAGTTTAACTGTATTTGAAAGCTTTTTGTATTTGTTCCAGTTGTTAGTAGATGGTTTCTGTTTATACTTTTTATAGCTTTTATACTTTTTATTGATTAATCTCTTGATCTTATTGTTCCACCATACTGGATATCTACACCCTTTGGTGCATTTATTTTTTTTTGCAGAACCCAGAGATCTAAACAATGATTTATTTTATCTAATATAAGATTCCAAACCTGGTGGGCACTAAGGCCAATGATATCTAACTCCCAATTCCATGAATTGAGATACTTTTTTATTTCCAGATAATTAGCTCTTGAGTAATCCCTAATTAGAGTATTCCCTTTAGTAACAGTTAATTTAGTCCTAATTTGAAAAGTAATCATGTTATGGTCGCTATTTCCTAAAGGTGATAATATGGTTGGTTCCGTTATTTTATCTCCCATATTGGTAAGAATAGTATCTAAAATATTGGTATTTCTAGTGTTGGATGTAATAATTTGGTCCAGGTTTTGAGTCACAGTGATTTCCAGAAACTTCCCCTCAATAGTTCTGGAACATTGTGACTTTCCCCAGTTTATTTTGGGGAAGTTAAAAATCTCCCATAAGGATATAGTTACATGTTAGATCAAATTTGTCAATCATTGTTAAAAAGTCCTTATTCTGGTCGAAATTGAAATTGGAAGGCCTATAAGCCAGTCCAAGACATATTTTAATAATTTTTAAGTTTATTTCTACCCATATAATTTCATTATCATTTTTTGTGGTGTATTTAGGGGTAATAATATGAGATGTATATTTATCTGCTATATATAGGGCTATTCCACCCCCAGTTTGTCCTTTCTGTTTTTGATAAATTTAGAGTAGCCCTGGATATCAGTGTTCTAGCTTTCATCCTGAAACCAGGTTTCAGTAACTCCACATATAGCAATATTTTCATTTTGCTTAAATAATCTCAATTCATCCATTATATTTGTTAAACTGTGTGCATTCAAAAATAGTATTTTGAGTCTGTCATTATCCCTATTGTAAATGGGTTCATTCATTCATTGTTATAGATTTTGTTTGATCTGTATTGGGACAATTGCTTATGCATAACACTTTCCTTCTTTTTTTTCAGTTTAAATGTTCATTAATGTATTTTGAAAAATGTTTTCCCAAAAGAATATTCCCTTTTTTACTTAAATGCAATCCATCTTGACAGTAGAGATTGTCCTGAAGATAAAATTTTTCCCAATGTGTTATACAACAAATTTCTTGTCTTATTGTCCATTCAGTCAATCATTAAATGCTCTGATTTTTTGATTTAGTCTTTCTGAATCCCTAGGCATAGGTAGTATATCAGATATTATTACATTACATCCTAGACGTATCAGTTTGTTGGAATGTGCTACCAGATCTTGTTAAGACTCTTCCAATAGATCCTAAACATGTTATTTGTCCCCACATGAATGAGTACCAGTGGATTTTCACCTACATTTTTGTTAGTGGATTTACACATCTGTGTTAAGTCTGCAATTGTTCCACCTCTGAACAATGACAAGGTCCTATGGGCTTTATCTGGGTTACAGACTTCTCTTGTTCTCACAGACCCATGAATAGATTGGCATTTGAAGGGGCCATAGAGGCCCCCAAAGCCGTGCCGCAAATCTGGGTGCAAAATTCATTATTAAACTCGAGATAGCTGTGGTTCAACACAAACTCTAGAGCTTCTACCAAAAATGACACAGGCACACCTGTTTCACCTTGATCACATTCCAGGAAGTACCTACGATAGATGATTTAACCCCATCTACATGGTGAATTGAGGTATAAAGTGCCTCCACATCAATACATATCCACGTATATGTAGATTCCCATTTGATACTCCCAAATTTCTGGATGGTATCTCCTGTATCTTTTAGATATGATGAGAGTGTTGTCATACTATCCTGAAGAAACAATCAAGGAATTCACTTAAATGCTCTGTCACTGAACCAACGCCTGAAATGATTGGTCTCCCTGGTGGTTCTGACAGGTTTTTATGTATTTTGGGGAAGCAGTACAGAATGGGAGTAACTGGAAATTCACAGTATAGATATTTAAATTTATTGTTACTAATATTCCCACTCTGTACTGCCTGATTCAACAATCCACACAACTCCCTTCTGTACTGCATCTTGAATTGCTTCTTAGTTTTTTGTAGTTATTAACATCAAATAATAACTTCTCAACCATCTCTTTATAATTGTTACTGCTCATTAGGACAATGTTCCCATGCTTATCTGCCTTTTTAATTACAATGCTGGTTTCACTAGATAATTGTTTTAATGCTATTCTCTCTGCATAAGATAAATTCTTAGCATCATTCCTTTTATCTAATTTATCTAGCAACTGTCTTACCTTAAAAAAAACACAGTATTTTCGAAGACATTTATGCTGCTGTTAATTGTTAGGGGAATAAAATCAGAGCTACATTTAAATAAAGTGTCCAGCATTGCTGAGAATTCTACTACTCTCATTCCTGGTCTGCAGCAGTCTGAATCTCTGTTTTCTGAAATTAACCACAAAGGTTCATCTAAATTGTTTTCCATGGGGATC
Source organism: Neoceratodus forsteri (assembly GCA_016271365.2). NCBI lineage: Eukaryota > Metazoa > Chordata > Ceratodontiformes > Ceratodontidae > Neoceratodus > Neoceratodus forsteri. The sequence goes on along the minus strand of CM057459.1, from coordinate 1,160,353,560 downwards.
CACAACAGGTGTTTGACAGATTTCTTGTTGAATGCCCTGACAGTGAAACTGGCAGGTCAACTGCATTTAGCAGTTGGCTGCCAGTTTCTCAGCACACTAAGTGTTTTCTTTGGGGAGCTTTGCCCCCCGAACCCCCACATGGGGGGCTACACCACCTGCATCCCCCACTAAGGATTTTCAACTCAGAGTCAGAACTGATTTGGGGGGATGCAGGAACCCTGACAGACAGTGCTCAGTTCCAGCAGGTCCCCTACAGCGGCATGGTGCTGTAGTCACTGTGGGGGACCTCGCTGTCAAACTGCTGCTGTTGGGTGGGTATATCTTTTCCATGGCACTGTATGAAGTTAAGCTCTCAGTTGTCTCTAATCCTCGAAGATCTTCTAACATATGTGCTTCTGCCAAGAGTAAATCTAGGCTTTCAACATGTTGTGATTCCTGCTGTATTGACCCTTCTATGTACCCCATACTTGCTTTACCAAGTGTGTTACTATAATCAGCAAAGTAGAGTTTAAGTTGAATTTTGTGGAACAATTTAAAGTGTTTTTTTGTCTTTAGCTTTTTCTGTTTCCTATCTTCTCTGTTTTTATTTTTCTCCTTTACTTCCATTCCTTCCTTTTGTCTTCCTAACTTTCTCTCCCCAGTTTTATATGTTTTCCTTTTCCTTCTCTTCCGTCTCCTTTTTTATTTTTCTCCATTCTTTTTTTCTTGTCTCTTTCCCATATTCCTACTATTCCTTTCTTTTCTTCTTCTTTCTCTTTCCCCATTTTACTCCCTCTCCCTCCCTCCCCATCTTTTCATTTTAATTTTCCTTTGTATTACATATTTTTTCTTTCTTTCTCTTTCTTTTTTATTTCTTCTTCTCTTAAATTTTTACCTTCATTGAGAAGCAAATTCCAACAGTCGTTTAAGCAGTGTGTGCCTGAATATGTATGTATGCTATTAATCAAGTATTTATGTGTCTTCTTCTTTTTTAGGTATAAGTAAAATACTATTTTCTTGTACAGATGGCCAGAAAATCTTGGACAAACCCTGTAAAAAAAACTTTCTCTCTTGCCTTTTTTCTTGTCTTTGAGGTTAGGTAGTAAGTACATTCTACATTCTTTTATTTGACATAATGTTAAATAGATGCATATTCTTTGCTTGTTTCCTTCCTAATATTACCTGCAGTAATGAATATAGCTCCAGTGTGTCTCAGCTATGTAGACTCTATTAAGCTATAATAAATGCAAAACAAGATAATAAGGAATTTCAGCATATAAAGAGAAAAAAATGATTGTTTAAATGATGGTTTGTAACTTGTGCTGCACCCTGTTTCCATTATAGGAGGCTAACTTGTTTATTTGAGCTTTGATAGAAGGGAGAGGGGTGACATGATAGAAACTTTCAAATACCTCAAGGGAATCAAGAAAGTCCAAGAGGGTAGCATCTTTCAGAAAAAGATGTGCAAGAACAAGAGGGCACAATTTGAAGATGGGGGGACAGCTCAGAGGTAATGTAAGGAAGTATTTCTTCACAGAGAGAGTTGTAGATGCATGGAGTGGCCTTCCTGAGGAGGTCATAGAGTCAAAAACAGTGGGGGAATTCAAGAATGCATGGGACAGACGTAAGGCAATTCTAGTGGGGCGGTAGAAGGAAGTAGGCTGCTGGTTAACTGGGATCTTCAGCTTATCCACTAGGAAGGGAAATGGGAAGACTAGGTGGGCCAAGCAGTCCTTATTTCCCATCAAATTCTATGTTTCTATGTGATGCTTTGTAAGTTAGAAATTATAACACTAAAGTTATGACACAGACATGCTTTAATATTTTGTAGTTGTGATTGCTAAGCACTTTTATGCTTATAGGTGATTGGTTGTTAGTATATGAATGTCACAGCTTTGCAATAGATTTAAAGATGAATTAAATATCAGGATGTAAAAATGCCCCCTGGAAGGCACTAACCTGAGGTGCTAGGGGCCCTCACAAGATGGATCTTTAGAAATACAACAGTTTAGTTGTTTAAATTGCTGTTTGTGTGGTTTCTTTCTTTCTGGATGGAACGCAGCAGTTTTGGACTACTGTTATAATTTTTGGGCTAGCCACCCTATTGCTGAGAACCCCTTGTACATTGAGCACTGTCTGAGTTCCTTTCTTTGTTTAAGTAAAAGTAAAACAATTCACATTATTGCACCTTTGGGCAGCTTCACAACTCATATGGGATGGGTATTGAATGGAATGGAGTCAGGGAGGTCAAAACTTTAGCCAGAAAAAAAAAGTTACTGGGTGAGTTTTCCCCCAAATGTGTTGCACTGCTCCAGGGCACAGGCTTGGAGTCTGTGTGAGAGAAAGATAAAATATATTAAATGCCTAAATCAAAAAACCCTGAGTAATGAGAGAGACTGACCGACTGAGTGAAGTAAAAAGAGACAGCTGAGCAAGCGACGAGAGAGAGACTCAAGATTCGGTGCAGTGGCTGAAATCTGAAGATCAATTGATTAAAATTTTGTTTATATTTTGTGATGCTTATAGCTGAAATTAAGGCTGCAAGTAAGTTTGTGATGTGCCTTGACCAGATAATATAAGATTGCTGTTGTTGTTTGTAGTGTAATGGGCTGGGCAGGCTCTCCCAGTCTGCAGAACTGAACATTTGAGCTGGAATATGCACACATATTTGAGCAGGATGGTGGTTGCTGTCTGCTCAAATGTGCACAAACAGTGCCTGTGTGAACATGCAGAGGTGTTTGATGGAAGGCTACTGTTGCAGTCTCAGAGTTTGTCCCTCAGTAGATGCATGAATCTTATACATTTTAATTTTTCCTGTTTTGCATACCACTTTTCAATCTCAATAAATATGTTTTACCTTTTAGAGACATTCCAGACATCCCAGAGCTTGTCTTCTAGAGGCTTACTGGCACCTGACCTCCACTGGTTGTTGGTCCCCCATTGAAATCTGAAATGGCACCCCTGCTATAAAGTTTAAATTTACAGGACATCCTCTGTGTGTGCATGTTTTCCATGAGGGATGGATGAGGGACAGAGCAGTTTTCAGAGATAAAATGAGAGATGTCTCTCACAATCATGGACAGTTGAGAGATGTGGTATGCACAGACCATTGGAGCCCCACTATAGTTAGGCATATACCCCTCCCAGTGAAGCTGATCTTCATACCCCTGCATGCTGGCATGTTATGACATAGTGCAAGGGAGAGTGCAGGAATGTACCCTATTGAAATTAACAGGGGTATTTTTTTATTGCTACTTTATAGACTATGATGGCAAGTTGGAGATTAATGAAGGCCACCATTTGACTAGCAAGGGCCCTGTTAGTTGAACAATGGCCTTCATTAATCTCACTAACCATCATAATTTGTAAAATGATAATAAAAAATAACCTCATTTATTTCAAAAGGGTGCACCACTGCACTTTGTCCTGTGGACATCATCTCTTAAAGACTCCTGCTTCTGGCTCCCTAGTACTCAGCCTGGGTTTGAATCTTGCCAACCCCCTATATGACCATTCATTCAAGGAAATTTGCAACTGCTTCCCCTATCCTAAACTTCCCTGCACTTATAGTGTACCATGATGGCATTGTCCTCTCCGCTAAGCCTGACCTTGAGGCCTCTCCTTTACATTTCTGTAATACCTAATTGTGCTTCCTGCCCTCCTGTCCTATGTCTTCTCCAAGGTTTCATCTGTCTCTCGTCTATTCCCTACCACCCTGCCTGTACTCTATCTTGCCTCACTTACCACCAACCCTTCTACCCTGTTACACTGTTTTTTTTTGTTTTTTTTAACTCACTGTCTGTCTTGTTACTTATGGCATTGTATGTAATATACCATTACCTAACAATTGTCCTCGTTAGTACTTCCAGCTACTGTTACTAGACTCATTACACACCACGAAGAGACTGAACCACTGTTTCCAAGCTGTTCTCCACTTATGACTATGTTTAACTATTGTATCTGTGTATTGTATAATATTACTGAGGTGTTATGTTGTGACTGTTCATATATTGTATATCCTGTGTTCCTGTGCTAACCAGGTCCATCTTGTAAATGAGCTATGCTCAATGTTGTTCACCTCGATAAATAAAGATTTGATTGATTTGATTGACTTGGGTAAGAGACTCTCAACTTATACCTATACTTGGTGGGGTGTCTGTAACAGTATGGCCACGTCCATTACAATGTATGTGTATGTGGAGAAGGGGATCTGGCTGTGTGGGTGTGTGGGTGCCAAGTTATTGCTACTTTTACATTTGCCCCTTAATGTCTGTTTACATACAAATATACGAAGAAGCCAGCAGAAGGCCATTTGGTCTATCAAGTCTGCTCATATTGCAGGGTCCATAGCTTGAGCTACTGTCCCTGCCTTTCCTCCTCACTCTTCCCATCCTCCCTACCCATGCCCCTTACCCTCCAACCATGCCTGTCCCAACCTATCTTAAAGCTGCCCACTGTCTTCAATGAGATTACCTCTGCTGGCAGTGCATTCCAAGTGTTCACCACCCTCTCTTTTGAAGAAGTGATTCATGACCTTCCTCCTAAACCTCCCACCCTCCAGCTTAAGACTGTGCCCCCTCATGTTATGGTTGTCACTCAGCTTAAATAGACTCTCCTTATCAACTTTATTTATCCCTTTCAAGTACCTGAAGGTCCCAATCATGTCCTCTCTCTCTCTCTTTCTCTCGTCTTCCAGGGAGTACATGTTCAGTACCCTTAACCTCTCCTCATATGCCTTACCCAGCTGACCAGCTGTCATCTTTGTAGCCCTCTGGATCTTCTTCAGCAGGTTAATGTCCTTTTTGAGGTGTGGGCACTAATACTGAACTCCATACTATAGATGCTGCCTTACCAGTGACCTGTACAAGGGCAGTATAACCTCCTCTTTCCTACAACTGATCCCCCTAGATATGCATCCTAGCATCTTGTTTGCCTTTGCTGCTGTTTTCTTGCACTGCATAGAGTGCTTCAAGTCACTAGTGATCATCACTCCCAGGTCCATCTTCTCCTCCTCTGATGCAGATATTTCGACTCCATCCAGGTAGTCCTCTGTCCTAGGATTCTTGGCTCCAATATGCATAACTTTGCATTTCTTGGCATTGAAGCCAAGCTGCCATATCCTAGACCACCTCCCTCGCTTGTTACATGGAAGCATTCAAAACTATGGAGAGAAATTAGCAGGAGAACAAGCCAGACAGAAGTGACTAAGTTGTTCTGTGGATCAGTGTTCTGTGGATCAGTGTGTGTACAGAGGGTGGGAAGAACCACATGGGTTTCTGAAAGAATATGTGCCAGAGTCCAGCTGTGCAGCTGAGATAGGGGGCATGAAAATTGAAAAATATGGCAGTGGCTATAGGCATGCCATGTGTGTGCAGATGCATGCATATTTGATTGAGGTACAAACATGTTATATGTGTACAGACAGTACCGCATAGTGGATAAGGGCACTGAGCTGCAAACCTAGAGACCTGGGTTTGAATTTTGCCAATCCCCACTTGTACACTGTGTGATTCTGAGGTAATCATTTAATTTTTATTCATGCAGTTACAAGTGACCACTTGCTTGTTGCATGCATTTCACATGCATGCAATCTGTTTTGATTTAACATAAAAACCTGCTTGCAGCATGCATGCCACATGATGCAATTGGTTCTAATTTAACATAAAAAAAACGTTTGCACACACATACCACTTAGGTAGTTTTTATGTGCACAGCATGCAAACATTTCATATAATTATTTCTGTAAGGATTCTCTCATGGAATATTTAGTGTAAAGTGGTGCTACAGCAGAGTGCAGACAGGCCCAGCATCTCAGTGGTCCACAGCAGTAGGATGTGTGCCAGTGACAAAAGGACTTTTCCAATTTAAATTCAATAAGGCAAAAGCAAGTAAGTAACACACGTGACATTACCTTGGTCTGGCAATAGGTCCACCACCAGTGAAAGAAAGTCTTTCTTTTTAAACTTTAAAGCAAGCAAGAAAGTAAGTGTTTCACATGTGTTTCTAAACTTATGCCTAGACACTCACTTCTGTTTTTTAACTTAGCTTAACTAAATATTATTTAAATTTAAAAATAGTGAAGGATGAAAGTATAAGACTGCACAATTTCATTATTTATTTATTTGACTACGATGCTGGTTTGACAACAATTTAATTGACTGGCATCACAGCAATGGAATTTATGTAGACCGCAAGTTGCAGTTGATATAAATCCCGATTGACTCCTGGCCCATTTTTCCATTGAGGGGCATTGATTGCCCCCCAAACCTCCCATGCGGGAGGGGTCTCTGCTCCTGCACCCCATTCCAATTATAATCAACTCCGAATTGGAGTTGATTCAGGGAGGGGGGTGCAGGACCGGGAGACAGTGTGCCCCTGTCTCTGGTGCACCAATACAGCTACCTGTTGATTTCATCAGCAGTGATGTAGGTCACTGTACTGGTGCCACTGTCAGGGGGTACACTTACACATTTTTACTTTAACCTATACTTCAGTTAATCTAACTGTAACAAGATGTAACATGAAAATGTATTTATTTTTTATGTACCTGTGACTAGGTATATATCTTGTTTCAAGATGATGCTGGAGGCAAGCAGTCATTGCTCAAGTGTGATTAAGTGCTCACATTGCCTGTAAGGTACCCAGTCATATTAGTGATACAGAAATAATGCCAGTAAAGAGAGCACTAGTCCCTGTAGTGCTAACACGAATAGTGAGGGGGCATTTACACCACTTTCTGTAAGCACTCCCCTGGTCACTGTCCATGGTGCTTAAGGCACACAAGGGAACCAGGATCCAGAAGGCTGGTTGAGCTGCACCCATGGCATGGAGGGCTGGGGCATTGAGCAGCTCCGCCAGTGGCATTGTAGACCAGGGTTCTAATCCTGGTCTCCAACGTTTTTGTGCAACTGGGACTTAGAATGTTTTATGTGGGGCCATGAAAACAGTATTCCATAGCCCCATGAATTTTAACTTTCCCTGGGATCTGCTCCCCCTCGTAGTGAGAATCCTATAGTGGGGGGGTGCATGGGGCAGTGCAAAAACAAAATTGGTGTTATTTTTACAGCACGCTGCTTGACCATGCTATTGTGACTGGTGCTACTCTGACCCAGTGCCATACTGTATACTCTGAATGCTGGGACTTACATTTGAATAGCATAGAACCAAGTGTCTGCTTGCTGTAACTGTTGTTGCACTTATTCACCCTGTGGGAAGTAAAGTAATTGCTTTGTTTGCCAAAACCAAATTGGCTAATTAATATGATCAACTGCTATTGTCAAGTTGGTCCTAACCAGTTATTGGACTTGTAAAACAAAAATAGAGAAGTCTTCAGCAAGAAGTTGGCAAAACCCTCCAAGTGATGCGGCAAGGTGGTGCAAGCCCTATAAGGTATACTATAGTAGTCCTAAGTTTAGCTTTGAGATTCTCTTGAGCCAGTAATAATTTTTGATAACTCCCTATGGAAAGGGATTACTGGGACCGATGGATTTCAAGGCCTGTGTGGCAACAAATTTGTTGTAACTGAAAAGTCCTATTGACTAAAGAAGCAGATTTTATGTGGGAGCTAGTGAGTTATTTTTTTAAATTTTTTAGTGTTGATGTCTTGTCTTTTGTTGACTGCACTACTTGAACATTTAGTGTAAATATTAAATATTTTATATTTTAATATAAATATTTGATTGTTGTGTTTTAATAAGCATAGGTAAGCCATTTGTAGGGGCAAAGTCCATGATCCAGTTCTTGAGAGAACTCTGCCAAACTTTTATAAAGTTAACCTATGTCTGATACATAGCATGGGAGCAGTTGCCTGCAGTGACTAGAGGGGTTCCTATGTCCAAAATGCCTTGCACTGTAGAGGCATTTGTCTGGCCATATGCTGAGTGAGCAGGGACCTCTGATAGGACTCAAATGGAGCTGCCTCAAGAGAACCATAACCAGGCTGGTGGTGGCATATACAGTATGTGAATTAAGATTGCCCTTGTTGTATGACTCAGGACTTGTGGGATTATGTTGAGTGTGTTTGGCACTACCAAATCCAAATTCAAATCCAAATCAAAAATCAATGGATTGGAAAACCCCAAACCAAATCCACTTCCAGATTTGCTCATCCCTAGATTAACTATATATTGTCTGACGCTAGTGTAACACATGTGCCAATACTTACATGCATGACGTAAATTCATATTTTAGTGATAACTCTTGATTCATTTATTGTGTGCCATCCTTAACTAAAATAAGTTTGAAATGTACAAAAGCACTTAAAGTAAACATGAACATGGAAACAAATACAGTGGTTGTCATCACCATTTGCAACAGTATAGGAAGTTATAGCATTCTGTGATGCGATAGTAGTTCCTACTATTGTAATGTATGTTAATGCTTTATGAGCAATAGCTGCCATTATCTGTATTGCAATAGCAAAGACCATATTGTGGTATTGCTACAGATGGTGATGGCTACCACCGTACTGATATCAGAGACAACAAATGCTAAAAAAAAATCCCAGTACACACTGCCTTACTATCAAGAGCTGAGCAAAGCAGTTTTATAATGCTAGTTAAGTGGGTGTGAAAACTACAACTACTAAGGTCCCCTAAGGGGATCAATGTTCATGGGGAAGTTCACCATGTGCACCTTTCTTCTAACTTGTTTCTTTTTCTTTTTATCAGATGCATCTAAATATGAGCTCATCATCAGTGGTGGTGTAGTATCTGGTGTTGTAGCAATTATGATTGCTATTTGTTTGGTCGTCTGTCATCAAAAGCGGAACAGGTATGTATCTGGTATTTTGAATATCCCATCTATCTTCAGTATGCTGCATTTGATTCTGTTTGGAATGAAGATTGTCTTGCAGTGAGTTAATGCTCTGGGTAAAATGATTTGATTCCCACTGATGAGGGGCCTAGTTTGATTCCTAGCACTACTGTTTAATGTTACTGTACTGAACTTACACCTATAGCATAAGCACCCAGTTTGTGTCCTAGTGTCACCATTCAGGTTGTGAATTTAATTGGAATGCCCCATGGTAAGTTAATAAACAGAGCAGTAGGCTACTGCCACCCTCCAACCCCCCAAAATGTACCTAATTCAAAATCCAAGCACTAGTAGTCAGGTTGTATAGTATTCCAGAACTGTTCTACAGTGACGGTATGTAATGGATAATTGTCCAAGGACAACCCCACAGAAGGGGGAACACTAGAAAGTATTCAAAGGAGGGAAATTCACATACTTGGTGGGTATCATGTAGACATACATAAGGTGATGGATGAAATGGAAATTATAACTCTGAGAGAAAGTGGGGAGGTGTGGAAAATTGTTTCATGAAATTATCACTGTTTGTATAACATCTTACATAGAAACACAGAAAAATAGAATTTGTGACAGAAAAGGGCCACATGGCCCACCCAGTCTGCCCAGATGTTCCCTGTTAAGTCTGCCTATGCAGACCTTACCTACAGTAGTCTCTGGCAACCCTACTGTCTCCCTGCCTCTTTTCTCATATATCCCTATGTCTGCCGCACCCATATGCAAAGTCCTCTCTGTTTCAACCTCCACCACTTCCACTGGCAGCCTGTTCCAAGTGTCTACCTCACTTTCAGTGAATAAATATTTACTTACATCTCTCTTACATCTGGGACTCTTCTTCATTTAAAAAACCATTTCCCTGCATCATCCTCACCCTTGAAAGTCTCTATCATGTCACCTGTCTCTCTCTCTCTCTCTCTCTCTCTCTCTCTCTCTCTCTCTCTCTCTCTCTCTCTCTCTCTATTCCATGATGTGCAAATGAGATCCCTCAATCTCTCCTCATAGGGTTTCTCATGCAAACCTTGAATCATTGCCCTCCTCTAGACTGCCTTCACCCTCTTTACGTCCTTTCTGATGGGTGGTCTCCAAAACCAGACATAGTTTTCCAGGTGGTTTATCACCAGCAAGTGATACAGTGGTGACACCACCTCCTTCTTCCTGTTGGAGATACCGCTACCCACGCATCTCAGCATACCACTAACCCTACCCACTGCCTTGTGATACTGTCCTGCCACCTTGAGGTCCACAAATATGACAATCTCAAGGTTTCTTCCCTGTCTAGTGCTGTCAGTACTTCAATCAATCAAAATATTTATTGAACCAGGCGAACATCATTCAGCAAAGCTAATTTGTGAGATGGACCTGGACAGGATACAAGAACATTACAAAGCACATTGAACACAATAACATCACACAATATTTAAATAACTAACTAACATAGTCAGAACTAAATATAATACACAGGGTAATGACAGTGGTAGTGCATGAGTATCATACACACACAAGCAGATAAATTCAGGTTATAGTCAAGACTGGACACTATGGTGTGGTGAAGGCAGAAGAACAAGCATGAGTGAGGGGGCAACAAGGGAAGTTAGGAAGCTGATAAGAAAAAGGAAGGGAGTTGTGAAGGTCAAAGGGGGGAGGGTAGGAAGCGGAACCCACAAGTGTCAAAGCAGCAAATAGTGATACCAGGGCCATGGGCAAGGACAGGCCCCAGATAAGGGGAGTGAGGAGAGGCAGTAGGTAAAGGGAATGCCCCAGGGTCAGGGAGGTAGAGGGCATGTGAACAATAGTTAATGCTACTTTAAGACCATTGAAACCTATGCAAGGGAGCAGGCTACACAAGGAAAAAGCAAAAAAGGAATGCTATGCAAAGGTTAAAGAAGGAGGGGAAGGGGTCAATGAGACGGAGTAGTAAATGTACTGTAATATTTCATCGGACAGGTGACCGGCAGGTCACTGAGGCAGTGAGGGGGAGATCAGGAGAAAAAATTAATGGTTTCCTTAAACAAACAAGCACAGAGAGTTTTAAATGCTGATATGCTGATGCTGTGGGCCAATTTCAAGGTTTTTTTGCAGTGTGTTCCAGCACACAGGTAACATATGCCTATGGCATATGGCAACATATGGCATTTTAACACCCGATGCTGTAACTGCCACTAGTCAAAGCCGTACTCAATACTTATGACAAAGCTTATTACTAAGCTGCTAAGGACAACATAACTCTGGTATTGTTTGCATCCATCCTACCTGTACCAGCTTGTTTGTATCTATGTCTTAATTTACTGTTATACTTATGTGTTGTACTGCTATACTGTGTATTTTGGTTTGTCTTACTGTGACAAGGTACCTTTGTAAATGAGCCTATGGCTCAAAGGTTTTCCAAACTGCTGTTTAAATAAAATAAAATAAAAAATAAAAAAAAATAAAATAAATATGGCTCATGGAAGCCCTACCAAAGCGTGATTTGATCTTTGGCACTGCCAGGTAGCTATAAGAAGCCCTTCTCAGCATATACATACCTATCCCACTTAGGGGCAAGCAATCCAAGATATATTGAGGCAGCTTCTTGGCAAAAGCTCTGAAAGTCCAGAGGGAGGTATTTCTCTGTCTTCCGTAAGTGAGAGCTGTCTATCCCACAGCATTGTATAGAAAGCAGTGGTGTGTATTGTAAGGAAGATCAGTGATAAACCTTAGGGCTCTATGATAGAGTGTGTCCAGTTTTGAGAGCACAGTAGCTGGGCCCTGGCTGTACAGAAAAGTCTACATAATCCAGGAGGGAGAAGAAGGTGGTTTTGACCAGTCTTTTCTTGGCATCTCTTGTAAGAAGATGCTTAATCCTATAAAACTGGCCCAACTTCAGTCTAAGCTTTTTTGACAGTTGTTTGAAAAGATAGTCTGTGGTCAATCCATACCCCCAGGTACTTAAACTTGGATGCTCACTCCAGAGGTTCGCCCAGAAGGGTGGTGATCGGAGGCAGTGTTCCAAGTAAAGCTGGATATCTTGAAGGTGCAAGGGGGGAGAAGAACATTGCCTTAGTTTTTTGGCATTTAGAAGTAGCTTTTAGTTAAGAAGCTGATGTTGCAGAAGATTGAAATCCTGTTGAAGATGACTGCAAGCAGCCTCAAAGGTAGGTCTACTGGTGTAAAGAACCATGTCATCTGCGTAAAGATGTACAGTATATTGGCATTTTTGATGCTGGCATCTATACTGTTAATATATATTGTGAAAAGCAAGGGGCCTAGTATCGAACCCCGTGGCACACCTCTCAGGAGGGGTTTAAGTGGAGAGAGTTCCCCTTCCACTTTGAACTGTTAGAACCAATATACTAGATAATTAGAGAACCATTTCAAGGAATGATGATCCAGTCCAATATTCCTGAGGGAAAGAAGCAGGTCATGGTCAACAATATTGAATGCCTTGCTAAGGTCTAAGAATACTGCATGAAGTTTTTGGCATCAAGTTCACATTGCCAGTCATTCGTAACCTTAGCAGTTGCCAAATTTGTACTATACTGTGGTCTGAAGCTAGACTACAAAGGGTTAAGAAGATTATGTAATTCCAAGTAATTCCTTAGTTGGGAGCTCACAAATTTTCTAACAATTTAGATAGGATGGGGAGTAAAGAAATATGTCTATAATTGCTCAGGTCGCTGGGGTCTCCAGATTTAGAAAGGGGACTAACATGCGCAGTTTTCCAAATGAAGGGAAGGACACCCTGAGAGATAAATAGATTAAAAAAGTGGGTAATTGGTGCAGCCATGATGTAATGACCAATCTTGAAGTGGGACTACGGTCAACATTTCTGGCATCAGTAAATTCATAATTTGGATCAACATAGACCCAATCAGCCTCATGCAAAAAATTAGATCCATAAGTTACGTTGTTTAAAAGTTACAAATTGTTTTACAACCCTAAATTCACTGCCTGTTCGAAAAAGCTAGTTTCAGTGAAGAGCTGCTGATGATGTCATCTCCTGAATTCACAGTCTAGTCCTCTCTGTGAGCAAGCTTATAAGACCTGTTTCTCCAAAGTTTAAAGTGATTTATGGAAGTTTCTCAAATGCCTTTTTCTCATGGTATGTCATTGCCAGCCATGTTTCAGATGTTGAAGCTGCAATTTGTTTTGTAAAAAAAAAATCTGTCATAGTTTTGTTGATGTTTTAATCAACACTTTGTTTCTGCCTGCCCTCCAGTTTTTACTATGTGGCCACACCCCCAAAATGATGTCATGCAAGGGAACTGTCAATGTTTTGCATACAGCACCAAGAAAGTCTGCGTAAATTATAAAGGTGATTTAAATGTTAGTTACTCAGCAGTGCAGTTCCTTATTTTGGTAGTGGTGACTGCACATATTATGTAGCTGTACATAACAAGGCATTTTGGTCCACTGGACCACCAGGGATACGTTGAGGAGGCCACATTGCTGCCCGCGATCGGGCTGGTGGGGGGGAGTACACTATGCCCACGATCGGGCCACTGGGAGGTGGTGGGGGGATTCTACACTGTTTTGCCCACGATCGGGCTGCAGGGGGCGTCGGTCCCCGACGGCTGCTGCCTGGCAGGGCACCAGGCACAAGTCCTCGGGGATCGGCGCACCTACATGCTAATGGCATGCAAATGGAGCCATAATCAGATGCAAATGGCCCCCCCTGCACTTTGCATGAATTATGGCCCCATTTGCATGTCACCTTTTGAATATGGGGATTTTGCGCATGGCGCAATGGTACTTGCGCCACCACAAGTTGAATGCTCCACTCTGACAACTTGAGGTGGTGCAAGTTCCACTGCGCCATGCACAGTGGCTGTGGCCAGGGGGTGATATTCAAAGGAGTTGCTCAATAAAGCAACTCCTTTGAATATCGCCCCGGACACACCCCTACGCAGCTATTTTGCACAGCGCAAGGGCTTGCGCCTAAGAATAGCGCAGTTTGAATATCCATCCCACAGTATCTAGCTGACAAGAGCTCTTTACTAAGAGATGCAGTCTCCTATGCTGGTAGTGTAGATGTCTGCAATACCAAGATTGACCAACAGAGGTCTCTTTTTCAAAACTGTGCTTATAAACTTTGTTTCCCCTTGCAAGACGTCATGCTTGGGGTTTGCAGCACTGAAAAATCAAGCATTTGTCAATTCCGAATGTTGTCTTGCTGGCATCGGCATTGGTAGTGCAGGAGTTAGAGAGATGCAAAATAGGAATGGCAGTGAAGTATGGAACTGACACCAACCCCAACCGCACCCGGTTAGAAACTGTAATGCCCTGGGTGTTTGTTAGTATTTGCACTCCAAATTTTCAACATGAGCTTTTAGTGACCCTACCTCATGAAAGCATTTGGTACCTCCACTCATGAACAGTGGCACTGTGATTATGTTAATCTCTCCCAAATGTTGATTCCCAACAGCGACTGCGCCATTCTGTGCCAGATGTGTGAAAACACATTTTGGGCAGGATGTGAAAAATGACAGCTGTACCATTCATAAGGAGGTATGAAGAAATGGCAATGCTGAAAATCTGGAGTGAAAATATTAAAATTCTCCAACTTACAAGCGTGTGTGGAAACTGTGCAATGCACGCTCATAACACAGTCATTGTGTAGAATTTTATCTCCAAATTTTCTAAATAAGCATTTTGAGACCTCCGCTCCCGAACAGTGTCACTGTGATTTCCTTAATCTGTCCTGAATGTTGATTTCCCCCAGTGACCATGTCATTGTGCACCAGATGTGTGAAAACACATTTCAGACAGGATGTGAAAAATGACAGCTGTGCTGTTCATAAGAGGGTGTGAAAAAATGGCAATGCTGAAAATCTGGAGTGAAAATATTAAACATTTTCAAAGTTGTGAGCGTGCATGGGAACTGCACAATGCATGATCATAACACAGTCATTTTTTGGAATTTTTTCACCAGATTTGCAAAATAGGCTTTTTGGGAGCCCACCTTGTGAACAGTGACACTGTCATTTTGTTAATCTGTCCTAAAAGGTGACTCCATGCAGTGACTGCAAAATCATGTTTCAGGACCAAATAACAAAATGACAGTGACTGAGTTTATGAGGTGGGGTCCTAAGAACCCCATGTTGAAAATATGGAGCCAAAAGCTGCAAAAATTGCTGAGATATATACCTAAGTTGAAATCCCCCAATTGATGCCATTATACAGCTTACTGTGGTTTTCTTCAGTTCACGGTCAGCTTTGAAAAGTGCAGACTTGTTCCAGCTCTACTGAATTTCACCATGCCAGGCTCTGAAGGTAAGTATGGGGTGTGGGTGTGTGTGGGGAGGTGGGGTGCACAGAGGGTGGATGTGGTTTGGGAGTGGAAGGCGTCGTGACCACAAGGGACCTTTTTTTTAATTTTTTTACCAGGTCTGCTTTGGGCACACTGTGTGGGCTCCCAGTGTGCCACCCATGTTTTTTGGGGTGGGGACTGAAGCCAACAAGGATTGGGCCCCTCATCAGCAAAGAAAGCATGTCTGTGTTTGGGGGGGTATGATTCTGAGGGAGATTGGGCACCCTCCTCGACACACAAATTCACAAAGGGACATTAAACTAATGGGGATTGTGCTTCCCCATCAGCAAATGAACTGGGGCATGGCAACAGGGGGATTGGGCACCCCCGATGTCAGCTTTTGCAGGACTGTGAGAGGTGGAAGGTGACAGCTGCTGCCATATTTATTGAAATGTTACACCAGACAAGGCACACCCTGCAATGACAGTGCACTCCCTTATTGCAGTGGCAAAAATCTTTCAAGTTGGTGGCACATTTCTGAGCTGCTGTCATAGACAGCATGCTCATACATTGGTGCCACACAGGCCTGCCCAAGAAAGCAGTGGCACCATTGGCCGCAACACGGCCACACCTCCACAACCTGCTACTCCAGCAAGCTGTCACAAAATGTTGCTTGCGCTGCACATGCAAGACAACATAAAAATGGGACAGGTTATGCAAATGAAGCACAGCACAGAAATAAAACATTTATTTCAAGGAAAAACGCACTTTTTGGCAACTTAAATGGTAGGAGATTGAATCACAACTCCTTTTGGTTAGTACAGTTTGCTACTCCCATTTGCTAAGGCAAAGCTTGCTAAATCATTTTAAAAATGTTTCCTTGCAAGATATAAAGGTTGGGGGTTGCAGCACTGACAAAAAAGGGACAGGGCTATGCAAATGAAATGGAGTACTGAAATAAATGGATTTTTTTTCATGGAAAACAGTACTTTTTGGCAGTTTGAATGGTAGGAGACTGATTCACAACTCCTACAGGTCACTATGCCCATTTGCTATGGTAACCTTCCATCAATCACTTTAAACTTCGGAGAAAAAGGTCCTACTGTATAAGCTTACTGACAGAGAGGACTGGACTGTGAGTTCAGGAGATGACATCATCAGCAGCTCCTCATTGAAACTGGCTTTTTTGAAAAGGTAATGAAATCAGAGTTACAAAATAGCTCAGAACTTTAAAACGAAGTAACATAGAAACCTAATTTTTGGTATGGAATTTATTAGGGGTATGCTTATTCTAATTCTGCAGTGTAGCCTTTTGGCCAGAGTCCCTCTTTTTTTTGAAATTGAATATACTTTATTTAGTTTTTCCCATTCACAAACAATGCAGTGTACATTACAGGGGATATAACACAGTACAAATACATATACAATATACAGTAGAAGATAACTGTCCCATAAATCCCCCCTTTCACCTCCCATCCCTCCCTCCTACCTCATCCTCCACCCCTTCTTATCCCTCCTATAAGTCCTCCCTCCCCCCATTAAACCTCCCTCCCCAAAGCTAGTACAAAAATTGTGACATAACAGGTCATTCCTCTAACCTCACTAGAAGAAAACAGAAATACGACAGACTAAATAGAATTATGAGGACGTCATCACTTAAAGAACCAGTAACATGCACCCACCTAAGGAAGATAAAGATCCTCTGCCTCCTTTATCAACGTGGTGGAACAACTGACCATATGTCATGGAATTTCTCCCATTTGGCGTTGAACCAAGAAATTACATTTCTGTAGCTAGCAATAGTTTTCTCAATCCTTAAGTTATATAATAAACCAGCCAGCCATTCCTGATAGGTAATGGGAGTCTGATCCTTCCAGTGTTTTAATACTAAAGTTTTCACAGTGAGTGAAATTAGATTGATAAAATATCTCCTTTCCCTCACTGCCACCATTGTGTAATTACCTAACAAACAAATCTGTGGGATAAAGAGGTCTTGTAACCCTAGTAAAGGGTCAGCTTTAGCCGTAGTAACGAACCATAGGGGAGCAACCAAGGGACATTCCCAAAATATATGCAACAGGGAACCTTGTGCCTGACCACATCTAAAGCAATCATCCTTTGGCAACTTACCCATTTTACACAGCTTAACAGGGATCAGGTGCATAGTATGCACAATGTAATATTGTGCCAATCTAAGCTTGTCATTGGCACTATATGTATAAATTCCTTTCCATATGTGTTCCCAGTTAATACAACCATTAGGGAAAGTGTCTATCCAATATTGAGAGTAGTCAGCTGTACCTGGATACAAGTTTCCATGTAAAGCTGCCACTATACCTGAAACAGCATGTGGTTGCCCTGCAAGGGATTGGAATTCCAAAAAAGTCTCTCCATAGTTAATGTCCCACTGATTCAATCCAAACCAAGTAATAACCAAATGTCTAATTTGGTAAATATAGAAGGCGTACCTGGGTGATAAGTGGAATTTCCCCAACATATCTTGGACTGAACATATCCTTCCTAGATGAGCTAGGTCACTAACTTTCGTGTTTGGAATTATTCCCAACCTATGTGGTGAGAGAAAGGCTTTACCTACCTTAAAATTAAGATTACCAAACACTGGTTGCGAGACCTCTTTGGTATGCATAATCCCCAAAGACCTACATACCTGATTATGAACCTTAACCGAAGTAAATATGACCATGGGCCAAAGTAAATTAGATAAATCATTGGGGAGTATATGCTAAAGACTATCGAGTGACACTTTAGATCTTTTGATGAGATTTCTTTCAATTTGCAGCCATAGAGGATTATATTAAGATTGACTGTTATTTGGGGGGTAATCGCCCACCGCATATATTTAGCAATGTGGCTCACCAAATAATAATGATAGAAATTTGGGAGCTTCAATCCCCCTAATGCTTTTGGAGCACTTAGACAATTATAAGATCTCCTTGGGGGTTTATTTTGCCATAAAAATTTAGTGATCATGCTCTGAAGTTTCTGAAACCAAGATAGGGGGAGGTAGATATTCAACATATTCAGAGGATAGAATGCTCTGGGTAACACATTCATTTTGATGACATTAATTCTACCTTGAAGGGAGATGTACAAAGGGGACCATCTAATTAAATCTTGCTGAATGGTTAGGAAAAGGTTATCAAGATTGAGCTTCTTCAAAAGAGAAGCTGACGTAGACAAAATAATACCAGGGTATTTAAGTCTGTTAGTCCAGGCCATCCTAAACTCTAACCATGCCTCCTCTGTGAACATGAACATTAAGTGGCATAATTTTTGTCTTGTTGATGTTTAACTTATAGTTTGCAAACCTACTAAATTCCTCAATTATATCCAACATTTTGGGGATGACCTTAGTTGGATCTGACACATGAAGTAGAATATTGTCCACATAGACTGACAGTTTCAATTCAAATGGACCAACTGGAATACCCGTTATGCTCGGAGATAACTGCATACTGTGAATCAAGGGTTCCAAATACAGATTGGACAACAAAGGTGATAATGGGCACCATTGACATGTTCCCGGGTGTAATGGGAAACTATTGGAAAAAATCTCGTTGCAATAAATTCTAGCCCTAGGGTTAGAATATAAGTGTTTAATCCACCCAATAAATTCCAGAGGAAACCCGAATTGACTCATAGTACTAAAAGGAAAGGTCAACTAACCCTATCAAAAGCTTTCTCCGCATCCAGGTTGACAAGGGCCATTGGTACATTTGCCTCCCTGGATATGGAGATAATATGGGCAAGTTTACAAAAATGATCTAAAGGATTTCTACCACCAATAAACCCAATCTGTTCAGGGCTAATTAGGTTATCCCAAACTTTAGTAATCCTAGATACCAAAATCTTGGCTAATATTTTAACATCATAGTTCATCAAGGAGATCGGTCTATAATTTGTTACCTTATCTTTGGGTTTCCCTGGTTTAGGCAGAACAATAATAGTAGCTTCTAATAAAGTGGAATCGACAATGTACTGGGCACAGATATGGGCATATAATTCTTGAAGGATAGGAGTAAGCTCCTTCTCAAACATTCGGTAAAAGTTTGATGGGTATCCATCTGGCCTTGGAGCTTTGTTCGGTGAAAGGCAGTGAATGGCAGTAGATATCTCTGTTGCCGAAATAGGGGAGATCAGCTGGGCTTTCTGCTCATGATTAAGGGTGGGAAGAGGACATTTAGAGAGAGAATGTTGAATTTCAGTGTGAGTAGGACTACTGTCCGGATGACTATATAAATGTCTATAGAACAATTCAAATTCTTCCACTATGGCTTTAGGAGTTGTCACTGGGTTACCCCCATCTACAGTAGTTATACATACGATCTGTCTAGACTCCTCTTGTCTCAGTTTAAGAGCCAAGAGGTGCACAGCTTTGTCTGCCTTTTCCAAATACCTAATGTGGGTTCTTTAAGAACTGTAAGCCAGATTAAATCATCATTAGTAGGGCAGATGCCAATCTTACCTTCTAGATCTTGAATAGAATCCAGCAGCGATTTTGCTACAGCCTCCCTTTTCCTTTTACAGGTAGCGGCCACTCTAATAAATTCCCCTCTCAGGTAGAATTTCAGGGATCACTAAAGTTGATCATATGCTAATATAGAGCCCCTATTTTGTTCTATGTACTGATTGATTAATATACAGTTCCTGTCTACAATGTCCTCTTGGGATAACAACTGAATGTTAAGTTTCCACTGGGTGACCTTAGGAATTGCTTGGAGTATCCTGCCTTCAAACCATATCAGACAGTGGTCTGACAACACTCTAGGAGAGATTCCACTATCCATTGGGCCCATCAACATGGCCTGATTCACTAAAAAAAAAAAAGGTTCAGATGAGAATAAGATTTGTGATATACTGAGTAGAAGGTGAAATCCCTCTCATTCGGGTGAAGGAGGTGCCAAGGATCTGAGAGGCCTAATCCCTCCATCATTTCATGTAAAGATTTCTGTGCAGGGGATAGACTCTGACCACTCTGAGTGGATCTATCCAACTTATTCTTGAATGTGAGATTCCAGTCCCCTGCTAATATTATTGACAATTGTTTGAATGGGGCTAACTTAAGGGCTATTTGGGAGAAAAATTCAGGAGAGGAGTGATTAGGTCTGTAAACAGTGCCTAAAATAGTTTCACTATGGTCAACCAACCCTCTTACAAATAAAAACCTTCCTTGCAGGTCTCCCATTTCTTGTAGGATTTTAAATTGGGTCCCTTTAGTAATTAAAATTACAACTCCTCTTTGAGAAGTGGAGTTGCCAGCTGTGTAAACATAGCCTATTTGTTCTCCATGGAACAAGTTACCTTCACTGGCCATCAAATGTGTCTCCTGTAAAAATGTAATACCTGAGCGCATTAAAGCCAAATGTTTAAAGATTTGATGATGTTTCAATCTAGCTCTTGCCCCCTTAATATTCCATGAGGCAATTCTCATATAAATATACCCGTTTAATAAAGCCTAATCGAAATACAAATCCAGAAATTAGGCTTATAGGCATGACCTTTAACTTAAAGTATAACTTCAAAGACTGGCTATACCCCACCCCCCATGATCATACATAATCCTAGCTACATGGTATAAGTTAGAAATACTACCCTTGTCCCCTAATAAGTCCCTCCTGGGCATATTTACAAACCTATAAAGTATGCCCCTGTAGGCAAATATGGAAGGCCAGAGTCCCTCTTTAAGGAAGAAGGGGTCAAGCAGATCTGTTCCTGCACTCTTCCTAGTATCCAGTTGCTGCAAAATATCTTCAACCTCTTTTAGTGATGCAGGTTGAGGGGAGAATGAAGAACTCATGACATGTACTTCGAGGTCCTGTACGCCAACTTGGTTGCAGCGTGCACTAGCAGAGGAGGAGTCAAAGGCTAGGCCTGCAGTAGAGAAGTGACTGTTGAGAGACTCAAGGATGGATGGCTTATTAGAGATTGTAATGTC
The DNA here is from genome assembly GCA_016271365.2 of Neoceratodus forsteri. Lineage (NCBI taxonomy): Eukaryota > Metazoa > Chordata > Ceratodontiformes > Ceratodontidae > Neoceratodus > Neoceratodus forsteri. The sequence goes on along the minus strand of CM057459.1, from coordinate 1,160,332,591 downwards.
TCCAAGACAGATTTTCACTGGCAGGGCATTTCGAGATGAATGGCCTTCCACTTCCTTTGAGGTGCTCCAAAACTTAGCTGAGCAGTTAGAAGCAGCGTCAAGTTCTGCTTGGTAGAAGTTAGCCTTAGCTTCTCTGACCATTTTGGTGCAATAGTTCCTAGCCTTCCTAAATGATTACCAGTCTGCTGGGAACTTGGTTTTCCTGGCCTTTTTCCAGAGCGAGTCTCTCTCAAACAAGGTGGACTTTATCTGTGCTGAGGACCATTGGCCAGATTTTTTCGTGGCACAGATTTTAACCATGGGAACATGTTTGTCTAGTACCCCAGCACAATTTCATGGAAGATGTTGAAGGCCCTGTTCACAGACTTTGCCAGTTAGAAGTCCTGCCAGAGCAGGGAAAAGCATAGCTCTGTGATAAAAACATAAGGGTCAAAGTTACGCCGACATCTTTTAAAAGTAAATTTGGATGTAGATGCAATTTTAGGGATAGATTGTACACAGGCAACAAAGCAGTGGTCACTGATGTCAGAGAAAAAAACTCTGATGTGGGAAAATAGATGCGGTTTGCTAACCATGATGAGGTCCAGTAGGGTGCTGTTGTTGGGGATCTTAGTATTAGGACATGTAACTTCAGTAATAAGCTGAGACGAGCTGAGGATGTCACAGATAGTTCTGAGTGGTAAAGAGGCACTGGAGGACCAGTCCAAGTTAACATGTCCTAAGATGATAAACTCCGAGAGCAAAGAACGCAGGGGAGTTGAGAGGGTGGTTCTGAAGCTGCAATCTTGCCAATGGAGGCCTATAGCACCCAATGACACAGAGTGAGGTAGTGAGGGATATTTCAGGTTTGAGGGACAGACTTTCAAACTCTTTATGAATTGATGTTGAGTCAGTGAACAATGTCGATAATTTATCCTTGACATAAATTGCAACTCTTTCTCCTCTAGTCAGCCTGACCATTATAAAAAAGGGAGTAAGAGGGGATATTTGCCTCCCGGTCTGCAGTTCCAGGTTTCAGCCATGACTTTGTGAGCACCAGGACATCATGCATAGTATGACAGACCCAGGTATAGATAGATGCAAGTTTTTTTTTAATAGACTACATGCATCAACATGCATGAAGCTCACCCTTTTAACTCATGTTTCTCTATCCCATACTCAGCTCCTGGGTTCCAATGTCCTGTATGGTCCTGTATGCAAGATTTTTCACCTTTAGGCATTGAACACCAGCTAATATGAGAGGTGCTCAGATTGCCCTTGTGTTCCCCATTGTGTGTAATGTAAGTTAGCAGATCCTGCACATGAAAACCATAAAATCTCAAAGATTATAGAGGATCCACTTTTACAGGATGGCCACACTTCAGTAAACCAGCAACCTGGTGCTGGTGGTGCCCACCCTCCCAGGGACATGTACTGTTATATTGCAGCTGTTATAAGAGGCAGTGTGACATGCCCTGTCCTATAAATAAGAGATGCACTCCCTGTATGTACATATGGTGGCCCAGCTGAGGAGATATGCGAACATCTGTGCAGGGTGCCATATTCTCCCACAGCACCATGGTAGCTACTGCTGAGGTGAGTGTGGGGGCAGTTCTGTGGGCAATTGAGGGGGAACCACTGCCACCAGGGATGGGTACAGATATGTCAGGGCAGGGATTGGAGGGATGGTGGGTGCCACTAGCACCATGGCATGTTTCTAATAGTATTGGGATGGTGATCGGCTGAGGGGGCTCACTGCACTTCCTCCACGAACTGCTAGGGTTGTGTGGGAGTAACTCATGGTTTTTGTATTAAAATTGAATTTGATTTATCTATGACAGATTGCTACAAGTATTTACAGCTAATGACCATCTTTGAGAAAGACTATAAGCACTGGAAAAGATCACCAGAACAACAATACAGAATGGGAGAAGAATGTTTAAACAGGATAGAAAAAAGAAAGGGTCTTTTTGCTTGGTACCATTCATTTTTGGTTAATAATTACGTACTTACCATAATTATGATCTTTCTGTGTATCTTCACCATTCATCACAGATGGGTACTGGCCGGAGGTCAGGACCCCGCGGGAGCCTTTTTTTTTTTTTTAAAGGATAAGTGGAGCCGACGCAGCATCGGCGCCACCCTTGAGGCCGACATACTATGTGGCGCTCGGGGATTAGCCATTAAGCTGTGTCGACTCCGCCTGATTACCAGTTCTGAGTCACCGGAGAGGTAAGAGGAAGGGATGGAGGGTGGGACAAGAGAGTTCAAGGGACAGAAAAAGGAAGGAAGAACTGAACCAAAAGGAGAAATAACAACTGAGAGGACAGCAGAGGAGAGATGAGACTAAGGGATTGGGCAGGGCCCCAATCTCTGGAAGCGGAAGAAGGGAGGGGAGGAGGAGAAAATTTAGGAGAGGTGAGGTAACAGGATCCAGGACCCTTGTCCGTCACTAGACTATATAGGAACTGCAAGGAGTAGCAAAGCTTTCTTGCCATAATTCAAGGCACAGAATATGTGGCAATACCCCAAAAGCAGAGTCGGCTATACGGGAGAAGGACAGGGTACAGGGATTAGTACTCTCTCTCTGTAAGGAGATTTGGTGAAAAAAAGGGGGTTCCCTTTTTTTTTTATTTGAAACAGTTGGATGACAGGAGGAGGGCAACCAACAACTCCCACCCTGATAGGGTGGAGATATGCAGTAGAGAAGGAATGCCACTCGAGCTGTACCCTTTAAAGGGGAAGAAATTACACCCCCCCGTGTGTCCCTACTTTACCCTGCTCCAAAGAGAGGGAGAGGCACAGAAGGAGGGGGACCCAGAGACTGAGGCCCCAGGGGGATGGTGGGCGGGATTGTGATGAACAGTGAAGATACACAGAAAGATCATAATTACGGTAAGTACGTAATTTCTATATCTTGTCTGTGTCAGTCTTCACCATTCATCACAGATGGGTGAGTACCAAGCCCCCCGAAGGGGGTTGACTAATTGCACCCTAAGAGACAGTGTCCCTTGGCCCTCAGTGGGTGACACACTAAGGGGGAACCTTCTGGGTCTGGGGAGGCCGAGTGGGGAGAGCGAGGCGGGGTCCCCCCGGAAGGTGAAGGAAGTTGCCCCGACAAACGCCATCTTGCCCTACTGGAAAACAGATAGGTTCCCTGGTGAGCGGAGCAAATCACCCTACACCGGGCCAAGGGTGACAACCGGGAAAGGTGAAGCCACGCCAATCTTCTGGTGCAGATCGCTGTCCCTACTACTCTGGTAGCTACCTCGTTGGCGTCATAAGACACCCTTGCTTGGTGTCTTGCTAGCTCCAGGCCACGTGCAGAGAGAGCGATGGCTTGCCTGGTCTGCTCCGAGTCAGGCAAAGCAGCTAGGAACTGACCCAGCGCTGACCACAAGAACCTGTTTTAGGCTGCATAGTGGGCCTGATGAGTGGAGATGGAGAGAAGCAACCATGCCGAGTAGAAAGTCCTCCTCCCCCAGAAATCAAAATCCGAAGAGTCCTGATCTGGGGGCCGATCACGGTGGAGGGCGCAAAGCCCGTCGGGAGTGTCCAGGCTCGTCAATCCACACTGTGGATGAGGCATGGAGCCTGGAGACTCCGGGGGTGCGCAATACCTCCGGCTGAGGTCCCTAGGGGCAGGAACTCCGGAGAAGGGCCTCTGCCAGAAATGCATGGATGCCTCCCAAAAGGGAGCAGGCCAGGGGGGCGCCACAAGGGTGGCCACCCCGAAATCGCCTAGAAAGGCGTGCGCCGCATGCTCTGGATTGCTCGTGGATAGGGGGGAAAGGTGAAGGTCCTCCAACATCCTCGCGAGGAAACGCTGATTTTCCACAAGATCAGCTGCAGGAGAGATGTAGACAGATGGTTCCTCACCCCCAGAAGAGGGGAATGAGGGCTGGAGGTCACCATATCTCGCCGAGGTGGCTGCTGGGGAGGTTGAAAAACCTGACTGTCAAGGCCCAACGTAAGCAGGGAACCGAGAAGCAACCGCTCTGAACTGCTCCCAGGTGAGAGGCCGGTGGGACCAAGAATGCCGGAGCGCTGGAGAATGCGGCAGAGGGATAGAGGCAGAGCCAAGGGAAGGAAGTGGCTGGCCTCTGCCATGGCTAGGGAGCGGACCATGGACACCCGGGGAAGGTGTCCCAGAAGACTCTGCAGCCGACAGCTGTACAACCACATTGGTACTGCCTAGGCTGCGCCCAGAAGAATCCCCTCAGTGAGGTGACCGGGGCCGTTTAGGTACAGAAGGACGGTCCCCTGCCTCCAAAGAATAGGACCCTCTCAAGGAACTGGAAGGGGAAGGGCAGAAGTCCACACTTGACCGTCCAGCGCCGGTGGACCCCAGAAAAGCGGCGTGCCGACCCACACCCTCGACCCCTCAGAGTCCGAGAAGGTCCTGGTCCTCGGAAGGGTCAGCCTAGGTAGCTGGCAGCTCTGGGATGTCCCCAAGGGGGAAATCCAGGGCGCAGCACCCTCCCCAGCCTTAGGCTTCCCGATGGGCCCCAAAGTTGGGCGATCGAGACACACCACGGGAGGGGGTACCTCCGCTGAAGGGTCAAGGAATCCCCCCAGACCAGGTTGCATGGCTATGGTGGCACACACCACAGCCTGCTGGTCAGTGCCACTGACCCCGATCTGGAGGGGAACCTGACGCTTCTCAGCAGGAGGCTGACTCTGACTCGTCAAAGAGACTACTGGCTCACTCTCCTGTGCAGGCAACCCTGAAGGGTGTGACTGCCCGTCCGATTCTGAGCTGGACTCCGACTCCAAAGAGGTGGAATCCGAGGCCCTAAGCCAGACAGTAGGAGGGCGAGGAAACGCAATCTTCGTGGAGGGCCCAGAAATCGTGGCAGTGGTCATAGCCACCCCTGCGCCCTCCACGGCTCCGCGGGCGGAGCTGGCAGAAGGCAGCAGGGCAGCTGAGACCAAAGGTCCAGAGATAGGGCCAGCTGCGGTGCTGTCAAGCCCACCGGTGCCGGGAGTGGTGCCGGGAACAGAGACGGCACCAGCGGCAACCCCAACAGCGGCCCCAGAGACACAAACACGCCAGGTTTCTCGGTGCCGCAAGCGGCACCGAGAGTCGCAGCGCTAAGCCGCCCCAAGAGCAGGCTCAGCACCAATGACACCACCAGTTGCACGGCACCGCAAGCGCACCAAGAACCAAGACGGCGTTGATGGTTCCGAAATGGACCCGGCGCGACAGTGGCACCACCCGCGCCACGGCGGAACCGAGCAGGCGGGCAAGGCGACACCGACCAGTGACTCGAGGGACCCGCGGTGCCGTGCTCAATCTCGGCGCTGAGGCGGCGCCAAAGCGAGACATAGCAAAGGTGATGCCGGATCCAGGGTTGTGGTGCCATGGCAGAGCTGATGCCGCGGCGGTGGCAACAAGGCCCATGGCGCCGCGAGATGAGTCGGCGCTGCCGTTGGTGCCTCCAAGGCCCTCGGCACCGCGAACGGCGCCGAAGGCCTATGCGACACCGACCGACAGCGTCAAGGACGGCGCCAACCTGGGCCTTCCAGACTGCAGGAGCGACACCAGGGGGCCTTCACCCCCGAAGGGGTGATTGCCATGGCGGAACCTCCCACCCACTCCCGGGGGGAAGCGGGACGGGCCTCCTGCGCTGCGGGAGGAGCCTCAACCAAGGCTAGGCTACAGGAGGTCGAGGCTCCCTCCTCCATGGTCCATATAGAACCGAGAGGGGACCCGGAGGAAAGGCTGAGAGAGTGCGGCTTGGCCCGATGAGTGCAAATCCATCCCCCGAAAGTCGTCAGAGCTCGTCCAACTTTCTACGTGCGCTGTTCGAGGACGCGGCGGTCCATGGAGAAGCAGGCATCGCACAAATCCATGTCGTGAAGCGGGCCAAGACAAGCGAGACACCAGTCATGCTGGTCAGTCACGGAGAAATTGCGGCCGCTCGGGCACCGACGCATAGGGGGCCGCCCCGCCTTAGAGGATTTCTTGCCCTCCGACCGCGGCATGACCTACGGAAAAACAACACCAAAAAAGATTCAACGTCGCTTAAATGTTAATAAAAAGGAAAGATCTTACTGGCGACGTCAAGTGGAGGCAGTACCCAGAACTAATAGACCACGGACTAGCGACGAAAATATCACAGGCTTAAGGCCTAAAAACTGTGAACACTTCTTCAGGCTTCCCACGAGGCGACCTCGATGGCGGGAGATGAAGAACCGGTAGTCAGGCGGAGTCAACACAGCAACGGCTAATCCTCGGCGCCATATGCACGTCGGCCTCGAGGCAGTGCCGATGCTGTGTCGGTCTACCATCCTTTTTAAAAAAAAAAAAAAAAAAAAAAGAGGCTCCCGCGAGGTCCTGACCTCCAGCCAGTACCTATCTGTGATGAATGGTGAAGACTGACACAGATAAGATCTATTAATACTTATAATAAATTAAAAGACAGACCTAAGATGCAAAAATAGCACCTTTACAAAATCAGTGGGTTTCAGTTCTCTCTTCATTTTTACATTATAAGACATCTAAGGATAAAACCATTCAATTTAATATTGTAAACAGAGCTCACGATACTCTCTATAGACTACTTAAAGCAGGTATTGCTACCAGCTTGGACTGTTGGCACTACCATAAACAATTTACTAACACCTGCCATATGTTCTAGGACAGTGGAATGATTAAATTATGATGGGAAAAGGAGCTGATTATTCTTGAGAAGTCAAGTAACTAGGGCTGGGTGACTGGGCAACTAAGCAACTGGACAGGGGCCATGCAGTGGATGTCCTGTATCTGTACTTCAGTAAGGCATTCGACTTGGTGCCGTACGGAAGACTGGAAAGAAAGTTAGAAGGCACAGGGGTGGGTGCAAAGTTGGTGAGATGGGTAGGGAACTGGCTTCAGGGAAGGCAACAGAGGGTGGTGGTGGGTGGGGAGCTCTCACACCCAAGGGTAGTGACGCAGTGTTCCACAGGGCTCGGTGTTGGGACCAGTGTTGTTTGGGATATTCATTGCAGACATATCATGGGACATCAAGAGTAAGATCAGTCTGTTTGCTGATGATACCAAGGTAGGAGTGGTGGTGGATGACCTAGGGGGATGGCAGGGGTTGCAGGATGATCTGGCAAGGCTTGAAACCTGGTCAGACACCTGGCAACTGGGGTTTAATGCCAAATAGTGCAAGGTGCTGCATTTTGGAATGAAGAACCCAAGGTGGAGTTACCAGCTGGGGGAGTGCAGCTAGCCCAGAGGAGGAGAAGGAGCTGGGGTGCTCATTACAGGGTCAATGAACAACCAGCAATGTAGGAAGGCAGCTGCAAAGGACAACAAAATGCTGGGTTGTATTGCAGGGGTATATCCTCAAGGAGGAGGAGGTGATTCTGCCACTGTATAGGTCATTGGTTAGACCCGCACCGGTGCTGCGTGCAGTACTGGTGCCCGTATCTGAAGAGGGATATTAAGTTACTGGAGGGGGTGCAGTGCAGGGTGACAAAGATGATCAAGGGGCTGGGGGACTTATCATATGAGAGGAGGCTGAGGGAGTTGAACATGTACTTGCTGGAGGAGAGGAGGGATGGGGGCACGTGATTGAAAACCTTTAAGTACATGAAAGGAATAAACAAGACCGGTACAGAGGGGCTGTTCAAAGTAAGGGAGGAGAAGGACACCAGGGGCCATGATATGAGACTGGAGGGAGGAAGGTTCAGGAGGGAGTTGAGGAGACACTTTTTTACAGAGAGGATGGTGGCTGGGTGGAATGCATTACCTGCTGAAGTGGTATCCAGTAGAACAGTGGACTGCTTCATAAGGGGATGGAACAGGATATGGGGGAGGGTCAATGAAGGGGAAAGGTGGAAGGGAGGGGTAGCTGCAGAATAAGGGGTGCTAGCTGCACATTCAAGCACACTTGATAGACCTCTAGATCTTTATCTGCTGCCACATTTGGTATGTTTGTATGTTCGTAGGTATACACTTCCCTAGTGCAGATCATATAAGTATCATTTTGGAAAGTTTCTCAGTAAGATTATTTCCCAAAGTACAGTTCAATGACCTACACAACCAGTACAGTGTTATGCTTGTGCAACTGTGTTACCTTGTTTGGCCATTTACACTCTCTATTCTAGAGAAACTACCACCCTGTAGGGGTATCAAAGGCAAGGAACCCTCAAAGAGGGTTCTACCCCTACAGGTGCCATGGGAAGCTTCCCTTGGCTAAAGGTACCTTAGGAAGAATCCCCTGGAGGAGAGAGGTGTGCCACTGGAGGAGGAGGGGAGGATGGAGGTGCAAAGTAAAAGTGCCTCAGAGCGAGGCTGGGAGGAACTGCTAACATAGTCCAGGAAGGGGGAGTGGCTGATTGCTCAGTCATTAAACCACAGGCATAGCATTTCAATTCAATGATCTATGCAACCAGTATAGTGTTATACTTGTGCAACTGTGCTACCTTGCTTTGGCCATCCACACTCTCTGTTTCAGAGGAACTACCACTCTGTAGGGGTACCAAAGGCAAGGAATCCTCGAAGAGGCTTCCACCCCTACAGGTGCCACAGGAAGCTTCCCTTGGCTAAAGGTACCTTAGGAAGAATCCCCAAAAGAAACTGTAGCAGTGCCAACAGGAACATTAGCGATCAATGGTTACGAGGCACAGAAGTAGAGTGACAGCAACTGGCAGCTTGATAAACATAAATAAGATGCAGGTTAGCGAATAGCATAGGTATAATAGATCGCACAGATAACTGCAGGGGCTTCCTAAGGAGAGAGGGAATGGCAAGTAGGAACACCGTCCAACAGTGCAATCTACCTAAGTAAACTAGGGAATACTGCATAAGACTAATTAAATATTATGACCTGTGGCATGGAGGAGAGAACCTCCCCTCCCAGCAAGGAAATCTCTGGGGATCCAAGGCCCAGGTTGCTTTCCCTTCAGTCCTGGGATATTTTTTTTGTGCTATGTGTTTATTAAAATATCTGCAAAAACATACAACTATAATCTAGAAACAGCACATAAGCATTATAATGAGGGTGCCATTCCTCTTAATACATGCATAATAAAATATATAAGAATATAACGAGCCATGTCAATAAGCTGCATCCTTGAGAGGGTACTGCCCATAAGGCTTTCCACATAAGTCCATCTGATGAGACATTGAGTCCATGAGCTGCATGTTTTAATCAATCAAATGTCATATCAAATATAGTCTGCAAAGTTTCTGGTTCCAAAAAGGAACAAAGATATACTTGCACTTTACCACAGTTGAAGCCAAAAAGCTAAACAGGAGAGAATAAACTCGTGGCTACAAATATACAATTTCTATTGTCTTACACCAGACAGTGTCTATATTGGGCATTACAAAATAAACACATGAAAGCTGAACCCTCTAAGAGGGGAACTGCTAAAGACTGCTATTAACAGAAAAACACTGCCTCTCTGGCTATAATGAACAATTTGTGCAGTCAATAAAGTCCCAACAGAGATTTTTGTATCTCAAACCTGTTGGTAAAAACAAAGTTCTCAAGTGGGCTCTTCCTCCTTTCCATTCAAATCAGGAACCTTTTCTCTTACCGAACAGGCTGGAGCATTCCACTGGGCCTACTTTAGCACTTCTACCGGATCCAAGAGCACAAACATCTTCCCTTGATGGGCGATCCTTAAACAAGCTGGAAAGATCATGCTGTGAATAATTCCAGCCACACAGAACATTGCACGGACCCCATCAAACCATTTTTCATCATCATCGTGGCATAGATCAAATCCGAGTACATGTTCACAGGGTGTCCACCACAAAACGGGGTCTTCTGCTGCCTTGCCAGACTTCGTAGGTAATCCCTAGAGCCCACGCTATCTAGCACTGTCGCAATAATTCTGGGTGCTTCTGAATTATCTGGCCTCCCTCAACTGACTACACAATAGGCCTTCTGAATATAGACCAGCTGATTAGAGAGTCTCCAAATTGGTGAGCAAGCCAGTCCCTAAGAATAAGTACAATATGATCACCTTTGGTCTGTTCTGGTATTCCCAGTAAGTGAATGTTCATGGTTCTAGCCTGGTTCTCCAGGGATTCAAATTTAGCTTTAAGGTGGTGTTTTTTCTTAATTAGGTTAGCCGTAGCTCCCAATGTGACCTCAGAACCTTTTTTGCTCTCTACTGTCACTGTTTAAACTGCCACCATTTCCGATTCCACAGTATTAACTCGATTTGTCAGCGAGTCAGATTTGTCAGACAGCCCAGTGACAGATCGAATTAGGCAGGAGATTTTCTGCCCCAAGCTCTGAAAAGTTTCCTCCTTCTCGTTGGCAACAGCCTGAGTCACATCTCCAGCAAATGACCTCATGGTTGGAGGGCCAGGGAAAGATTTGCTTTTATCTCCTTGGTTTTGTTGTCTGTATTTACAAGGATTGCCCATAATTAGGATGATGTCTTCTTCCACTGATATATCAATAAAAATCACCAGTTTATACCCAAATATATGGTCTAATGAGTAACATTACAAGTGTTGAAGCACAGCTATTTCTTTTAAGCTGGCATATTGCTCGGGATCTACAGCACCCCCAGGCTTGGGATATTTTTGATTGGTGATGGCTCAGCTGCTGAAATTTGAAACCCAATTAAAGGGGATGAAAAATATTTATTTATTTAATTTTGTATTTATTCATTTAGCTTTTGTTGACCGGGTGGGGTACACTAGGCAGACATTTGTCTATTTTCAGGTATGACCCTGGAGGGATACAGTACAATAAATATACAGCACATTTCTGAGATATAGTACAATACAAATACAGTGCAATTCAAAAACTATACAATAAAATGTGATGCTATGTAAACATAAAAGGACAAGGCAGCAAATCAAGTAAGAGGAGGATTGTACAATTTACTAGTATGAAATTAACCAAGGCATAACAGTAGGGGTTAGAAACTAAAGGACAATAGGGATCGGTACATATTATATAGAGAGGCAACAAAAATTGAAGTGCACAAGGGCCAGAGCAGCCAAAGATTGTTAAGTAGCAATGTTGGGCCAGACAGACGAAACTAGATGGGGGAAGGTAAGAGGGATAGTGGGGTGGGAGGGAAGACAAGAGAAGGGCAAGTGGTGGATGAGAATAAGGTAGGACTACGGAAAAGTACAGGTGGATCAGGCAATTAGTAGGGAGTGGAACTGTTTCTTGATGCTGGAGTGAAGAGCAGCCGGGAAGGAGTTCTATTGTGCAGGAGCTGCATAGGCGAACTCTACAGACCCATACTTGGACCATGACCTGGGGATAGATAGTTGTACAGTGTCTGAGGATCTGAGGGCATAGTAGCATGAAGTGAAAACTAAGAGTGTGGCCAGTAAAGGTGGTATCTATGAGGTTATGATGTTGTGAGCCAATTTGCCTAGTAAGGAGTCAAGGAGGGCTGTAGGGGAGGGCCAGACAAGTTTGCTGTAGAGAAAGCAGTGGTGTGTGAGATGGCTGCTGGCTAGGGTGAATCTGCAGATATTATTATAGCTTACAGCCCACCTGCGATGAAGAGAAGTAGGGGATAGAGCAAATACAGGCAGGCCATAGGACAGTCTGGAAAGGAAAAGGCCTCGCTCCACTGCGATTCATGTCAAGGGAGAGAGAGATGGCTTTTTGCATGATAGGCAACACCTATACTGGAGTTGGCATCATTACACACTGAGCGGATGTGAGTGGAGAAATCAAGGGAGGGATCAAGTGTTATTCCAAGGTACTTGAGGGAGGTGATTGTATTCGGGGGGGGAGGTACCATTAACCGTTATAATCAACAGGAGTATCGATAGATTATTTTGTTTATGTTGGGTTCCAAAAAAGCATGGCTTGGGTTTTGGAGCAGTTCATAAGAAGTTTGCTGTCCTTGAGCCAGGACTGTACCGCAGCCAGTTCAGAGGTAAGGTCATGGGTAATGGGGGTTAGGTCGGGGGAGTGGCAAAAGAACACCAGATCATCTGTATAAAGAATGGGGGTTGATTTGTTGAAACAGTGTGTGACTGAGCTGATATGAAGATAGAACAGTAGAGAGCCAAGGATGGATCCTTGTGGGACACCAAGGGAGGTGCAACAGTATTCAGAGAAGGTAGAGCCAATTCTGGTGCTTTGTTGTCTATTGGTGAGATAGCTGGAAAACCAGTGGCGCACACTATCTGAGACACCTAAGGACTTTAATCTCTTAAGAAGTAAGGGGTGGTTAACAATGTCGAAGGTCTTCATTAAGTCAATGAAGATGGTGCCTGTGAGTGACCTAGATCAGATGCAGAGTAAATCACATTAGTCAGGGTGAGTAGGACTGTATTGCTGCTGTGATGCTTATTACAATTTGGAGAAAAGATGTCCTCTATCCCTCTAATGGGAACATCATGGAGGGTTGTGAGCCAGTTTGCTCTGCAACAAGCCTTCTCCAAGGTGGGAGGAGGACAGCAATGATTGCTGAGGTGTTCAGCTGGCCTGCTGATCTAAAAACAATCCAGATGAACCAGAGGCAGTTGTAGGAAGACTAGCTTAGAAGGTGCTGCCGAACCCACTCAGCAAGCCAAAGGAGCCCCCTTGGGCTTAAAGACCCCACCCTTTGCAGCTGAAGTCTTAAATTCTGCATTGAGAGATGCCAGCAATATGTCTGCAGGGTTGAAGCTCAATCTGGAGTGAGGACATTTACACTATGGGCCGGATGAGAAGAACAGTGCCCCAAGTTTTGCACACTCAAGATCCAGACTTTGTAGGTGCAGAGTGAGACCATCAGCTGCAAGGAGCCCTGTGCCATGGTAACTCATGGTCAAGGTTGGCATGCCTCCACTGAGAGCTGAAAGGAGTGCTGAGTGCTGTAGGCACTCACGTAGGTCTTGCATGCTTTATAGCAAGCACATAGCAGACTAAACTTCTGAGTGAGCAATGACTGGACCTGCACATAGGTCTGTGAAGCAGCAGTAAGCAACAGTTGGATCTGCATACATCAGAGAATCAGCAAATTGCAGGACTCACAGGGAGGCAAGACAACCAGTCCCATTAAGGAATCCAATTAAAGGTGACAAATACTCAGAGAATTTTAGCAGCAGAGGCAGAATTCAAACATGAGGTAATTGGACCACACAGGCCGCGAATCTTCACTATGACCCCCAGTCCACTGCCATAAGAAAAACAAGGAAGCCATGGTAAGGCACCATGACCCACATGCAGATTTTAAAACTAGTTTACAGCTACAGCTGTAGCTAAGCTGACCTCCTGAGTAAAATGGAGCAGTATACAAAAGTAGTTGAGCAGCATCCAGCAGCAAATAGTTATAGCTTCTAGGAGTAACTAAGTTGAACAAACAGTGGAATTGTAGGGAAAAGCAATGATACTGAAAACAACAGCAATGATTGCTTGGTATAATTGCATAAAACAGGTTTGAATGCTGTAGGCTAGCTTTGCAGAGAGAGCCTGAATGGGTGCAAAGAATTAAGGTGGATAAGCACAGAGGAAGCAGAAGTAGGGAAGCAGTAACTGAGCTGAAACATACAGATAACAACAGCAGTTGAACTGAAAGTTTGCTGAAATCTGCTGAGTAAATGGGAGCCAAACTAGCACAAGCACATATTAGCACAATACAAACAAAGCGGCTTATGCTTGAAGGTGCATAGCACCTCCCACCATGTATATGAGATATGGAGACACTCCGCACCCATTGTACCCCCCCCACACAGGATGCACTAAGGGGGGCATGCAGCCCCTATGCACCTGAACCCCCACCCACAAGGACTGCAATGTGCAGGGGGTAGGTGGGGAGCATACCAACACTACGCAGCATGCACATAGCCATGTAGAGCAATGCATGGGGGCACGTAGGAGGTTCAGATCCTTCCATCTCAATAATATGTACTTTTTTGTGCAATAGTTATAGCTATAAATCTAAGTTGATGGATCTGAAAAGATTGAAAGTTTTCTGGTAATCCTAATAATGTTAAAAATGGGGTTGTATCTACTGCTCTATTAACAGCTTTTGAGAGAACACAAAATGTTTTTGACCAAATATTTGTAAGAAATGGAAAGTTATGGATCAGGTGCATTAATGTGCTGGGTAATAGACTTGGTATGGGTGGTGCGTAGTGATGCAATGCACTGGTTACTGGGCTAGACAGCATGGCATGTGATTTCTACTCCACCCCCGCTCCTCAGTTGAGATACTAATTTCCCTGGAAGTCGAGTAGTCCAGTAATGACTTTTTGCAAACAGTCACAGTGTTAATCTTACCCACTTTTGTCATGAATGGAAAGAGATCAATCACAGCTTCATCAGTATTGATATAAGAGTGAGTTAAATGTGAACCAAATCATGCTTAAGCTAAACAAGTTTGCGGTGACCATTTATGTCCTAAGGTCCTGATTCTTGAAGGTGGAAATAGCGGCCCAGATTTTTCTTTTTCTTTCTAAGAACTGGGATTCGGTCCAGTTTGGATGAAAGCTTTGGAAAAAGTATTTTCGCTTGCTCTATATTTTCCGCATAGAAAACTGATTGAGGAACCAAGCTGACTCCGGGGAAGCCTTTGGCCTAAGGCTGGCATTCCACTAGCAGAACTGAATGGAAGTGAATGTAGATGGAAACTTCAGCTGGAGAAGAAGGTCGGTAATTTAAAATGACTGCATTTATCTACAATTTGAACATTTATCCGATCTCTGGGAACAGAGGCAGTTGAAGCAAATTTTGTACTTGTACTCTGACTGTGATGCCATTGAAGGGTTTTTCAGGAACCTTTTCCCTATTTTGAATTATGAGAGTAAGGGGACTTACATCTCAAGTTTCTTTTCATATATGGGAGATACTGAGCAAGAAGCAAAACTAAAAGGGAAAAGATTATACAAGCTCTCCTGTGCAACTGGAGAGAAATCAAAAATCCAGAAAAAATGTTCTACTTTATCAAATGACATCAATTTAGAATCTGATGGTAATTAAAAGAAATTAAAGCAGTTAAAACTTCCCTGTAAGAACTGCTGTAATTTGGTTGATATTGAAGCTAAAGTGATGGCCCCAAAGACAGAAGGTGAAAAGAAAAAGGAGAGGACAGGGAAAAGTCCAGTAGTTAATGCTAAACAAGTCATAAGTTCAGATTCAGGTAAAGGTCCCTCCTCTAAGGGGGAGTTGGGGGAGCCTTTAGCTGTTTCAGAAGTAGTAGTTCAAGAATTGGAATCTGAACCTGTTGAAACAACCCCTTCAAATTCACCCCCTGTACTTCCATCTTTCCCCAGGACAAGAAGGGAATAGTCCTTGATGTAACATCAGAAGATCCTCCTGGTTGGGCCTTCCAATTAATAAAACATATGTCAGCTCTCCAGTCAACAAATGGACAAACTAAACATGTAACCGGATTCAGTTAGTTCACTGGCAGACAACATTGATAAGATGGATAGTAAATTATAACAAAACATAAATTGTTTGACAGATTTGGAGAAAAGACACTGAATTACAAGACACAGTGCTTCCCCTTAACCAGGAGGTACAGACAATAAAAAAAGCAATTGACATTATGTGAAGCTTGATGAACAAGAAAATTGAGCAAGAAGGTCAAACATCCATGTATTTGGGATCCTGGTCAATTGGGAAAAATAACTTTCTTTAAAAACTGTTATGTCTGATATCTTTTGAACCTTATTACCATCAAAAGTGGAGGTTCCTGTGATAGACAGAGTGCATTGGTTAGGGGAAGGGAAAGAGGGAAGGAAGTTTAGGCCTGTGATAGTGAAGCCTTTAACCTCAGAGGAAAAATATATTATTCAAGCTTATTATAGGAAGAAAAATTTCACCTATAGAGACCAATATGTGTATCTTAAAAATGATTTTTCAAAAATTATATGGGAAAAAAAGAAAGAAATTTTTTTTGGGGGGGGGGTTACAACAGAAATTATGGGAAAACAATGTTAAGGCCTGTGTGACTTTCCCTGCTAAGTTAAAAGTATTACGGAACAACCAAAGTTTGATTTACAACTCACCAGCTGAAGTCTTTCTTGATCTAAAAACTCATTTATCAACAGTATTTGCTGGTTATTGATAATGGGTAGTCTTTTTTCCTTGGAGTTACTAAGTACTTGGTACTAAGGCCTACTAGAAATAAAAATGTGGGACAATGGCATTAGCTCTTAAGGACAGAGAATGGGGAAGGGGGTAGACTAGTCCATGCTCCAGCTCTTGTCACCAAGAGGTAGGGGGTAGTATGCTAGACTTCTGTGTTAGGCACACCAAATGGGGGGAGGAAATAAAAGGATAGATAGAGTGGAGCAATTATTAATAATAATCAAGTATCAAAGGGTAAAGTCACAAAGAACATTAAAAGCTTTTCTTCTCAAATTTTTTTACAAATGTTAAGATGGGATGGCTTGGGGTAGTACGTGGAATGTGAATGGTATTAATTCACCTGTAAAGAGATCCAAAGTTTTGTCAAGAATAAAAAAAAAATAAACTCAAGTATAAGTATGTTACAGGAAAACGTTTTATGTGAAAATGAATGGGAATAAGTTAAAAAAAGTGTGCTGGTAATCTTTTTTCTCCCTCAGTTTGTCAAAGAAAAGTGCTGGAGCACCAATTGTTTTTGCCAAAAAATTCAGGGGGGGGGGATTTTAGATTCTGTCTCGGACAAACAGGGGAGAATTATATTAGTGAAAACAAGAGTAAATGATAACCATTATTGTTTTTGGCTCTGTATATGGTCCCTTTAAAGGCTATAATAATTTCTTAGCTGAACTGAATAAACTATTGTTCACAGATGGGGCGATGCTCATTGTATACTAGGAGGAGACTTAAATTGTATCATGAATGGGGAACTAGACAAAACCTCTAAAAGCTCCAGGTGGGATAAGTATAAATCTAAGCTGCTGCACACTTTTTTGGACTTAAAAAATTTAGTTGATATTTGGAGGGATCTAAATGCAGACATGAAGGATTACTCATATTTTTCCTCACGGCATACAACCCATTCAAGACTTGATTATTATTTTTATTTCCAGAGATCTGTTGATTGAGGTTCAGGAGCTATGTCTAATATTGAACCTAGACTAATTTCAGACCATAGTCCAGTATCCTTTGACCTTTTCCTAAACTCTGGACAACTTAGGGGAACCCGGTCTTGGCAATTAAATAACAATGTACTGCAAGATAAATCTTTTACAGGGAGAATTTTGGAAAATATAAATTTTTTTACGAAGGAGAATTTGATTACAGAAGATAATATAATAGATTCTTAGGATGCCTTAAAGGCAACATTACAGACAGTAATAATTTCTGAGGTTTCATTGAGGAACAAACAAAAGAAGGAAGAACAGAAGGAAATAGAGGATAAATTAAAATCATTGGAACAGGCAGTGAAGGGAGGAGAAAGTTCTAAAATGGAACAACTAAAAGACCCCAGAAAATTGATTGAATCAACCAAATATTTCAATTTGAAAAGGCATTGGACCTGGTATAATAAAAACAGGAAAACAAAAAGTGAAGTGGTGGGTAAGACTTTAGTAAATAGGTTGCAGGCTTTGGAGAAGGAAAAGATGGAGATTAGCTCAATACTTTCAGAAGATGGTCAGACAGTAAATGATCAGTCTGAAATTATAGAGGTTTCTGCCCAATTTTATTCTAAGTTGTATACATATTGAGTGTTCTCCATCTCAGGATGAATTAGCATATTACGCAAAGTATGTAAGCTCCAAACTGAGTCAAGGGGGAGCAAGAAGTGCTTACTAAAGAATTTTCAGATATAGAAATTAAAGAAACAATTCAGTCTATACCAAAATCCAAATTACCAGGAATTGATGGATTTTCTTTAGAGTTTTTTATAGCTATGGAAAACATATTTTTATTACATTATTTGCAAATGTTATTCAGTCAAATATTAGTTAAGAAAAAGATCTCTCCATCCTTCTCTCAAGCCTGCATTACAGTAATTCCCAAACAAGGAAAACCAGCTAATAAACCCAAAAATGATCGACCCATTGCAATCCTGAACGTGGATTATAAAATATTTGCTAACATACTAAAATGCCAGCAGAATAGGCCTAATGGTCTTTCATGTCTGCTCGTTTGGTCAGCCCCCACCCTGGGAGCTGACCTTCCTGCTCCCCTCTCCCTCTCTGGCTTCTGCCTTCCCAGTCCTGGATATTCTCGCTGCACTGGTTTTTGCTTCCAGAACCCTTCCACTGTACCTGTCCCACCCCCTCTTGAACCCCACCACCGTTTCTGCCTCCACCAGCCCCCTAGGCAGTGCATTCCATGGCTCCACTGCCCTCTCAGCAAAGTAGCATTCCCCCTTTCTCCCCTGAATCTCCCCCCTCCAGCTTCCACCCATGCCCTCTAGTTGCTCCCCTCCTTCCTTTGGAGCACCCTGACTGCTTCTCCCCTATTTACCCCTTCATGTACCTGAAGACCTCTATCATGTTGCCCCCAGTCCCTTCTTTCTTCCAATGTGTACATATTTAGCTCTTCGAGCCTCTCCCCATAGGTCCTATCCCCCAAGCCCCAAATCATTTTGGTTGCCTTCCTCTGGACCCTCTCCATGAGTTCAATGTCCCTATTTAAATGTGGCCTCCAAAACTGCACACAGTACTCAAAGTGCGGCCTCACCAAGCAGTTATACAGTGGGAGTATCACTTCTCTCCTTCTGGAGATGAGCCCCCTAGTGATGCATCCAAGCATCCTGTTGGCTTTTGCCACTGCCCTCCTACAAGTCTCCGGGTTGTTCATCTTGACATCCACCACCACCCCCAGGTCCCTCTCAGCCATCGAGATTTGTACCATTTCCCTCCCGAGGGTAAATTCATAAATAATAGGATAACACCTTTGCTGGGATCATTGATTCATATCAATCAGACAGGATTTATACCTACTAGGACTATTCAATCTGGACTGATAAAAATTCAATTTCTCATAGAATATCTGGAAAATTTAGCTACCCCCACAATTTTCATGGCCTTGGACATGACCAAGGCCTTTGACATGTTGGAATGGCCTTACCTTTTTAGTATGCTTAAAGCCTTCGTGTTTCCCCAAGACTTTGTTAATATTATTCAAATCATCTGTGCCAAACCCTTAGCTCAAATTAAAATAAATGGGAATTTATCTAAGGTTATAGAATTGCATAGAGGAGTCTGTCCAGGCTGTCCTCTATCACCTTCACTATTTGTTCTGCATTTGGAGCCCCTATTGAATGAGATTAGGCTAAATAACATGGTTAAATGAATTAAGATAGGAGCAGAAGCATTAAAACTAAATGCTTTCGCTGACAACATTCTGTTGCTACTTCAAGATCCAGTGAACAGCACTCAAGAACTGGTTAAAACTATTAAAAGATTTTCCAGTGTAGCTGGATACAAAATTAACAAGGCTAAGACTGAGATGATAACTTTCCATGTCCAAAATCAGAACAAATTAAACAGCATTCAAATGCAGAACTAAAAGATGAAGGCATGAGATATTTGGGAATAAACATTCAAAATAAAATAAATTCTTTATATAAACTTAACTTTCAAGAGCTTTTAGTGTCATTGAAGAACAAATTACAGTGCTGGAAAAAAATTTCTATGTCTTTATGGGGGAAAATTCAAACAATAAAGCTGATGGTAATATCGTACTTATGTTTTAGACTACAAATGATGGTGACTCCAATCCCAGAAAAATGGTTTAATCAAATAAACAAACACCTGAAAATGTTTATTTGGAATAAAAAGCAACCAAGAATTTCCTGGGACAAGCTTTTCCTGCCCACTGAGGAGGGAGGTCTGGCCTGCCCTGATATAGGAAAATATTATTTGGTATATATGTTTAAGCTGGTTCTACTCTGGGCTCAAGAAGAGGACATTGATAAGATAACCATATCCTTGATAAATAATGTAATCTAGGTCTCTTACTCAGAACAGGTTGACATTGCTCAACTTCTGTATACAGCAAGGGCTTAAAAAAATTCTAAAAGCATCATATTGAAACACTTATCAGATGGTGTACTTAAATACATGAATAAAACTAAGTGGGTGATTAATTTATCTCCCGAAAATACTATGTGGGATAACCCTAATTACCAGATAATAGAGAATAAGATCCAAAATAAAACTTGGGAAGGGGATTAAAAAATTGAAAGATCTGTTTTTTTTTTTGATTTTTCAATCAACTTATTAGTGTTTATAAGAAAGACAACTCAAGGTGGGAAAGGGCACCAAACAATAAGGTCATGGATTCTACCCTATTGAAAATTCTGAGCAATAAAGGTAGCAAACTATTTTCCTGGCTGTCATATAATCTTCAAAAGCCATTTGAGGCAGTCTGCAAATCATTGTTCCAGAAATGGTAATCAGAATTGCATCATGAATGTAATTTGACACAATGGGGTTTGGCTAGTGGGGCTGTAATGCACTATAGCCTAACCAGATATTGTATTATTCAATATAAAATCTTAAACAGAGCTTACTATACTTCCCATAGATTATATAAAATGAATTTGTTAGACAATAATTTATGTTTGCACTGCAATGAGAAAAAGGTTGGCATGTTACATGGTTTGGAGCTGCAAAATTAGCCAGGTTTGGTGGTATAAGGCTTTTAAGATATTAGAGCAAATAGGGCTAACATTCCCAGGCTGGAATGACCCTAGAGATGTACTTTTAGAAATGTTCATCATCAAATCACCATCAGAGACAGAGAAAAACCTTCTCCAAGACAATATTATGGCCATAAAAAGACTATTATTAAAAAATTGGAAAAAGTGAGGATGGTAATCTTCCTTACCCACTGTTCAAGCGGAAGATGCTTTTCATAACAGTCTTATGCAATAATGGATTTTTTTAGTAGCTTCCAATTAACTTGGAAGTTATTCAACATGTAAATCGAAAACTGGTCCTTAATGGGTTTTAGGTGATAATCGGATTTACCATGGGAAACATACATACAAATTTTTTTAGACCCTGATTATTTATCCACGTAATGAGATGAAGTTTTTCTTAAGGAAACTTGTATATATGTGATCTACCCCTTTTGATGCCTGTATGTTTTGTATATGTGTATTGTAGAAACTCAATAAACAATTAAAAAAAAAAAAAAAGGTGTATTAATGTGCCAGAGATATGGCTACATTTTGGACATTTTTGTTCTACTGTGTTCATTTTATGTCATTTTGCTGCTGTGTAATAGGATCTGTGTAATATATTAAATTGTATTTGTTGAAGTTTTGATGCTTTCAGTTTTACTCTTGGAATGTTAAGTATCTCTTGCCATAATATATAGGATAGTGTATGGTTGCCATACACAGTAACGCTATTCTTGTACCGAGCAGTTACTATGACATCATGGAACTTGAGAGCGAAGCTCGAGAGGTTTCTCTGACATCATAGTAACCATGAGGTTTAATAATAGCAATGTTGTGTATTTGGGCTACCATACACTATTCTATGTAGTGAATGGTACCAAAAAATACAATTGTTTACTTTTGTCTTCTTAATATAGGCAGTCTCCTTTGTTTGGGGTCTGTATTTCTCTGCTTTCTGTCCCCTGGACAACTCGCGCAAGCAATGCTTCAACTGCCCCCTGTCTTATAAACAGCACTGATGGAGGTGGTTGCATTGTGATGTAGCTACTAACAAAGAACGAAAAGTCATTCTGCATTAGTAGCTGCATCAGTACTGTAGCAGAATGACTTTTTACAGTGTATGGATGTCCATACATAACAACGTTCTATCATACACTATATATAGGATAGTGTATGGTTGCCCATTCATAACAACACTATTCTTATACTGAGTGGTTACTATGATGTCATGGACCTTGAGAGCGAAGCTCGAGAGGTCTCTCTGATGTCATAGTAACCACAAGGATTAAGAATAGCGATGTTGTGTATTTGGGCTACCATACACTTTTCCACATAGTTTATGGTACCAAAAAACACAATTGCTTACTTTTTTCTTCTTAATACAGGCAGCCTCATTTGTCTGGGGTCCGCATTTCTCTGCCATCTGCCTACCAGACAACTCATGCGTGTGATGCTTCAACTACCCCCATCCTATGAACAGCACTGATGGGAGTGGTTGCATTGTTTTTTTTGAAATTCAACTTTATTATTTTACAATTACAGAGTAAGTTACAAAATTCACAGTAAAATAGGATGTTACATGTGACTTACTCTACCATCCCTCCCCCCCCCATACCCACCCTTCATGCATGCATACAATTAATCATGAAATGTGAATATACTAAGTTATAAATTAGCCACAAAAAAAGCAAACAGTAGTCTTACTAAACCTACTTGCTGATATCAAGCCAACAAGGACTGGCAGTACAGTACTGTTACTAGAATGAGTAAAGGGTGTATAGGGTCTCCCACGTCTTGACAAACTTTGGAAGGCAATTATTCAGGCTGGCTCCCATTTTCTCCACACTCAAATTGAAAAGTAGTTCCCGTTGCCATTCAAGATATGTTAATGGTAAATCATCTAGCCAATGACTCAATACAATTTTTTTGAGTGAGGAGGAAATGGCCGCCATGTAGTATTTCCTAGCCTTCACCTCTATTCAGGCATAATCACCAATTAAACAAATTTCTGGTGTGAAATAGTCTTGGATACCAAATAAGGGGTCCGCTTTGTGTTTGATCTCTTGCCATAAGGCCTTCACTGAGGAGCAATCCCAAAAAATGTGTTGAAGAGTGCCTTGTGTCAGATGACACCTGTTACAACTGGGAGAAGGGATTCTGCCAATTTTGTGAAGTTTAACAGGGGTCCAAAATAGGTTATTCAATAGCTGAAATTGTGTCAGCTGAAGTCTGTCCTATATGATATATTGGTAAGTGTTCTTCCAGATAATGGGCCAATTGGATCTATGTTCTGGAAGCTGTTCATTCCAGTATGTAGGGACTTCTGTCTTACCTGCATATATTTGATCAAAAAAGAGGGAGTATAATCTGAAAATGGAATGCGATTCCCAAACTGTTTTGGATAAGGACTCAAAAACTTGGTCAGGAATTGGCCCCAACTGGAACTTACCTTGCAATTGGCCTAACAAATGCCTGATCTGGTATATTTTGAATACTTGATGACAGCCAATCTGGAACTGTGTAAGAATTGACTGCAATGAGCTACATACCCCTCCTCGTAATAAGTCTCTCATTCATGCTTCCCTTAGCGAAGGTATCCATGAAGCGATGATCACCTTACCCCCATTCTCAGATTTGGATTACATCAGAGAGGCTGGTTGTGGTCTTTACAAGGGGAATATTTTAAAAAGACACATAACTGGGCATGGACTTTCAAAGACAGAGCAATCAGAGTAGATACCAGTGTTTTTAGGGAGAGATTTTGGCTTACAGTACACAGACACTGGCAGCTATTTCCTGAAATTTCTGTGATATTTCCAGAAACATCACATGCTTTCTCCATTTCCACAGTAGGGGCAGCAGAGAGAAACTCTTCTGAAATTTCATGAAATATCTGGAAATAGCTGGCAATGTCTGTGGCTACTACTGTAATAATGCAATTGGATTAAGGACAGCCTCTTTAATCAGTTCTTTTTCAATTGCCACCCATGTGGGAACATAGGAAAGTTCCTTTCTTCCTCTGGTGATAGCACCCATTTCAAGTATTTACTTGCCGCACTGGCCCAATGGTACATACTGAAGTGAGGGAGTCTCAGTCCCCCCATAATTTTAGGGGCAGCTAGCTTTTGGTAGGCCCTGCGGGGAACTTTCACTTGCCAGATAAAATCAGAGATGATTGAGTGAAGTCTGAAAAACCATTTTAATGGGAGCCAGCTGTTAATCATGTTAGTGAGATAAAACACCCTGAGGAAGACATTCATTTTGACTAAGTTTATGCGGACCCAGAGTAATAAAGGAAGAGTCTTCCATCTACCCAAATCCTGTTTAATTTCTAGTACGACTTTATCCAAATTGTATTGTGTCATCTTGTTCTCACTTCTGGTCTATATAATACCTAACTATTTCAATGTGTTTTGGCTCCATTGAAGCCCCCATTCAGAAATATCAGATTTCTGTAATTTTCTATTTAATGGAAATATTGTAGTTTTCCCTATATTAATTTTATAATTAGATAGTTTGCAATATTCATCTATAATTCCCAAGATTACTGGTAGAGACTCTCAGGGATGTTGGAGATGAAGATGTATGTTATCTGCATATGCAGAGACTTTCAGGTTATGCGAGCTAATCCATATACTTTGCACTCTAGGATTAAGTCTAAATTGGCAAAGCAATGGTTCTAAGTATATATTAAAGAGAAGAGGACACAAAGGGCACTCCTGTCTTGTACCTGACGAGAGAGGGAGGGAAGGAAGGAGAAAAGAGCCCATTGCAATAAATTCGAGCTGTTGGATGATTGTACAGGGATGAAACCCATTTAATATATAAAGGGGGAAACTTCAGTCTATGCATGACTTGAAACAGAAATTGCCAGTTCACTGTATCAAATGCCTTCTCCGCATCCAGGGACAACAAACCAAAAGCGGAATCGGAGTCCCTGGCTACGGAGAAGACATGAAACAGTTTGTGAAGATGGTCTGAGGATGCTCTCTCTCTCTCATGAATCCCACCTGATCCTGATGGATAATATAAGGCATGACATTGTTCAATCAAGTGGCCAATATTTTGGCCAATATTTTGATATCACAATTAATCAGGGATATAGGATGGAAATTACTGACTCTATCCAGGTCCTTCCCAGGTTTGGAAATTACTATTATGAGGGCTTCAAGTAACTGATTATCTATAATATCAGAATTTAATATGCATTGGAAAAGTATCTTTAACCCAGGTAGGGGTGGTAGCATTGTGACATAGCTACTAACGCAGAATGAAAAGTCATTTTGCATTAGTAGCTACATCACTACTACAACAGAACAACTTTTTACAGTGTAAGGATGTCCATACACAATAATGTTCTACCATACATTATGTTTTGGTTATATCTATTCCTAGATCTTCCTTCCATTTATTCTTCAGATTTTTCAAATCTATTGCTGTATGATTAATTATACAGTTATAGATATCTCATTAATTTTCTGTTTTCTTTTTTATTTAAAATTATTTCTAAAATTGGAGAGATCGATGGTAATGTTAGTGATTCATTAGTTTTTTGAGAAAAAAATTCCTTAGTTGTAAGTAAACATAAAAGTGTTTTTGTGAGATATTGTATTGTTGTTTAAGCTGTTCAAAGGGCTTTAATATATTGTCTTTATATAGATATCTTATTTCATATAATCCTTTGCTCTGCCAGATCTTAAATATTTTATTGTTTGTTGATGGCAACTTGACAAAGTTATTTGCATGTTGGAGAGTTTGGGTTAATCAGAGTATTGTTTTTTTTATTATTTTATGCACATCATGCCACCAATCCACTGTTGTTTTTGTTGTAAGGTTACCTTTCTTTTTTATTTAGATGAGAATTGGAAACAAAACAGGTTTTATCTGAGTATAAGGATACATGTTTTCCTCCATTTCTAAAGACATTTGTATATCCTTAGTTTTATGAAACCAAGCCCATGTTGTACTAATCTGTGTTGCAAGATAATATATTTGAAAATCTGGCAATTACAGGCCTCTCTTTGTTGTAGGTAAAACTAATTTGTCATATTCTATTCTTGGCTTGGTATTTTTCCATGTGAAATATATTATCATTGTTTTTACTGAGATGAAAATGCATCTGGAATTGGTGCTGGTAGTGTTTGAAATAAGTATAGAAATGTTGGTAAAACATTAATTTTTATGTTTGCTTGCACACGCAGTGCACAATTGACATTTTGAGGTGAGTAGAGCATAGCAGAGGTGTAGCAGTGTTTGGCCAATCCAGTGAATGCTTTCAGGGTTGCGCCCCTTGGCCACCAATCAACAGGGAAGCTGTCAATGATGGCAGTTTCAGAGCGAGTGCCAGACTTAAAAGAAATCTGCCACTCCAATCATGGACCATTTCATCATTGCAGCGGTAGATCTCTCCCTCACCCCTTCCTGGCAATCAGGCCCATTCCAGCCATACACATTACAGTGTACAGTAATGCACATAACTGTACTTACAAGCAACTCATTTGCTCAGTGTGCCTTTCCTGGTGAATTAAATAAGCTGCAGCTTTGCATAATTGGCAGCTCCTGCCGCCCACCACACACTATCCCCAAAGCCAACATCAGGTTGCCCAATTCCCATGTTAGCATGCACCCCAAGCCCGAACATATATTCTGCCAAAAACGGGGTGCCCAATCCCTATGTCGGCATGCCCCCCCACTATTGTGGCACACTGGGAGCCCATCTCAGTGTGCCAAAGTAACTGCTATATTTTTCTGACACTGGAATGCCCACTCCCAGTGTCAGATGCAACCCTCATGCCCCGTTTGTTTTGGCCAACCTTGGAGAGCCCAATCCCCTAGCTGGCATTGATTCCCCCAACTAGTCTGGCACACTGGGAGCCCATCCCAGTGTGCCATAATTTCTTTTTCATAGTATTTCACCTGTAAAAAAGAAAACTGTCCCTGACGTCTTTTCTTTTAAAAATCTACAGGCAAAGAAAATGGTCCCTCATTGTCCTTGCTGCCCCTCCCCCATCTTGACCCTCCCCCTGTGCACCTCACCTTCCCACATCCCCTCACCCATACTTACCTCTGGAGGTCCAGCGCTGCAATCTTCTGTGGACTGGGAACATGTCTGCACTCTTCAATAGCTGACTGCAAACTGAAGAAAATCATGGTAAGCCTTATAATAGCAATCAATGGGGGGTTTCAACTTAGGTTGATATTTCAGCCATTTCGGGGAGTTTGGTCACAAATTTTCAACATAGGACCCCACCTCATGAAGACTGGCACCGTCATTTCATTTCTCAGTCTCAAAAGGTGATTTCACAGTCACTGCATGGAATCACCTTTTGGGACTGCTTAACAAAGCGACAGTGCCACTGTTCCTGAGGTGGAGTCCCAAAAAGCCCATGTTGCAAGTTTGGTGAAAACAAAAAAAATGACTGTGTTACGAGAGTGCATTGTGTAGTTTGTACACATGCTCGTAACTTCACAAATTTTTTATATTTTTACTCCAAATTCCAAAATTGCCCTTTTTTCACACCTCCACCACCCTGCTACTACCAAGGCACTATGCCTGGGCACCTCTTCCCCAAATCTGATAAAATGCCCCCATCAACAACCCTTGTACTTCTAATCTCCCCCATTTTACTGTCCCTTCCCGCTATTTCAACCCTGTTTTCTGGCCCAAACCCAGCCCAATTTAAGTCACCTAGAACCTG
Organism: Neoceratodus forsteri; assembly: GCA_016271365.2. Lineage (NCBI taxonomy): Eukaryota > Metazoa > Chordata > Ceratodontiformes > Ceratodontidae > Neoceratodus > Neoceratodus forsteri. Next base: position 1,160,305,418 of record CM057459.1, on the reverse strand, counting down.
GATCCCTGCTCTCCACCAGGTCCTATCCTAACTGCCCTGACAGGATCTTGAACCTTGTACCCTGTTCACCAGAGTCTGTGACAGTACCACTGCTCCAAAGTGGTATCTAAGCTTTCTGAGGGGCAACCAGGATACTTGAAACACACCACCCTGCTACTACCAAGGCACTATGCTTGGGCACCTCTTCCCCAAATCTGGTAAAATGCCCCATTAACAACCCTTGCACTTCTGATCTCCCCCATTTTACTGTCCCTTCCCATTTTAATTCCCCCTCTAAGCGGCTTTCCAGCACCCCCCCACCGGCTATCCTGACCCATCCTACAAATGCCCCCTTTAAGTCCACTTCATCCCTTCCAGCTATCTCCTGGTCCCATTTCCCCACACCACTCTCCTCCTCGGACTATTCCTTTGGCTGTCTTCTGGACCCTGTCTCCCACTCCAGTACCCTCTCCCTCCACTCAGCACATCCTACTGATGACCCCAGCCAGCGCATGGTAAAATCCCAGTCTCTCCATGTTCTATGCTGCCACCTAACCATTGCCCTTCTCCTTCTGGCTGCAGGGGATATATACCCTTACCCCGGCCCAACCCTAACCACAGGCCCAGACCACCCCATACCTAACCCCTCAGCCAAAGCCACCACCGACACTCGACCAAGCTACCTCCCCCGAGGCTTACACCTTCTCCATCTAAATATTCATAGCCTAGCCCCTAAGTTCGATCAGCTTCAGGTCCTAGCCACCCACCATGCCCCTGACATAATCATCCTATCTGAGACCTGGCTAAACTCCAGCATACCAGATAATACCATTGCTAGTCCAAGTTTCACTATCACAAGGCAAGACCAGCCCACCAGAGGTGGAGGGGTGGCTATCTACATCAGATCAGCCCTGCACTTCACTGTCTTTCTTACAAAAGCTGAACCCAAAGCTTACGAGCGTCTTATGGTAAAGCTGTCCCCTTCCTCCTCATTACCTATCTTCGTGGTCGGTATTTATTGCTGCCCAGGCACACCAACCACAATAGTCACCAACCTACTGTGCCAACTCTCATCTCTTGCCCAGTCGGGTGAACTATATGTCATGGGTGACTTTAACCACAATTGGCTAGCACCCACTTTTAACAAAACCCAAACTGAGATAACCATTCTCAACCTTACTCAAACCATTACGGAACCCACACGCTCAAACCATAAGTCCGGTAATCACTCCCTACTAGACTAGGTGCTTACATTCCACCCACACCACGTTATCAGCTCAGGCCTCCTCCCTGATTCCATTAGCGACCACCACCTAATTTACTTGGTCCGCAAAATCCACAGAGTTAAATCCACTCCTAAATTTATATTCCAATGGTCATACAAATCTCTCAACCTCTCCCCCCTCCAGGAAGATCTACCTTACCCAAATTGGGTCCCGAGCTCATACTGCTCTAACATGGATTCAGCCCTTACACATTTTCTGAACACCTTCCTCACTGTCTGGGACAAACATGACCCCCCGCTCCAGGCTAGAGTCCGTAGGTCTCACCTATCCTGTATATCCCCTGAGTTGATAGCTTGCCAACAAGCCCGTGACAAGGCCTGGCGTAACTGCAAATCCACACTCCTCCCAAGCAACTTTGCCACCTACCGCATGCTCTGTAACAAGTGCACAAAGGCCATCCGCTTAGCTAAGACTGAACATTTCAACAACACCCTAAATGCAAATCTTGGGAGACCTTCTAAATTCTGGAAAGTCATTAACTCCCTTTTCTTCCCCCAAACAGCAATCCCCCCACCTCTCCTCCTTGTCCAAGGGACTCTCCTCTCTGACCCTCTGAAGGTAGCCTCCAAGTTTAATTCCTATTTCACTACTTGTACCCCGGCCCTCCTCAATTCCCTACCTCCTGTAACCACACCCACCCTCCATACTTCTATAACCACACCTGCCCCCCAGTCATCTATCCCTCTACCAACTGGTAGGAACCCCTTTTCCTTCAGACCCATCTCCCCACCGAAACCCTAGATGCCCTTCACTCCCTGAACCCCCTCCAATGGCAAATCTTCTGATGGTCTTGATAACAAACTCCTCTTCCTTTCTGCCCCCACCATCACTACCCGCCTTGCCACCCTAATAAATCTATCTTTCACCACCGAGTCACTCCCCTCCGAATGGAAGCATGCCACTGTCCTACCCCTTCCAAAAGGTTGATCCTTCCTCCACTACTACCGTCCCATCTCCCTCCTCCCCGCTCTCGCCAAACTCCAGGAACACCTAGTTCTATCCCAGCTCTCCCACTTTCTCTCAGAAACTAACTTCTTCACCCCATTTCAGTCCGGCTTCAGAAAACACCACTCTACTACCTCCTCCCTACTAAGACTCATGGACTCCATCCTCACTGGGATGGATAAAGGGCTAATCACTGCCACTATTTTCATTGACCTAGCTAAAGCTTCCGACATGGTATCCCATTCTCTCCTACTATCCTGTCTATTAGGGGCTGGGTTAGCAGCGTCCGCCACAAACTGGTTCAGTGCCTACCTACTAAATAGAACCCAGTCCACTAAAATAGCTGACCAAACTCCTCCCTCTCCCCATCACCATCGGTGTTCCCCAAGGCTCAGTTATTGGCCCCATCCTCTTCTCCATCCTTCTAAATGATCTGCCTAATTCTTGCTCCTCTACCGTGATCCACATGTATGCAGACGACACAGTCCTCTTTACCTCCGGCCGGACTTAAGAAGACTTCACTTCCAAACTGCAAACTGATTTCAACAAAATCCAACACTGGTTCAATACCAACCAGCTCTCCCTAAATGCCAAGAAAACCATCTCTGTCTTTCGGCACTAGACAGTGTCTATCCAAACTCACCCCCACTTTGATCTTCCATACCCTAAACAACACCATCCTTGATGAAGTGCCCTCCTTCAGGTGTCATGGGGTTTGGCTCGATCGCCACCTCTCCTTTTCCACACACGTAGATGCCATCATTTCAAAACTACACCCAAAACTTGGCACCCTCTACAGGAACTGTACTTGTCTCCCACTACCTGTCAGATGTGATTTAGTCCTGAAAATGATTCTACCCACCTTCGACTACTGTGATGTTGTCTACTGCTCTGCCTCAAAGACCACCCTAGCCAGACTTGACCCCCTCTTTAACGCATTCTGCTGCTTTGCCCTCGATGCCCCCCGCTCACATCACTGTGAGCTCTACCGTTCACTAGCCCTGCCATCCCTGAGTAACCGGCACCTAATTCATAGTGTTAAATTCACTTCCAACTTCTGGCTCAGCTCCCTCCCTCCCTACCTTGTATCTTCCCTATCTTCCCCACCTACCCCTACCCATGCTCTCAGGTCCACTGACACTAGGCTATTAGTCATCCCCCAACGAAGGACCACCACCGGCCAATCGGCCTTCTCTTACCTAAACTCTGGAATGGCCTGCCAGCCCAGATCCACCATTCTTCATCCAAACACTCCCTATCCTCTGCCCTCACTAACTTTCTTGCACCAAATTACAACTGCCCCTGACCTCCCCCCCTTTTGATAGCTTCTCTTCCCCCATCGCCCCTTAGTGCCTGACCAGCGTCTTGACCATTGCCTAATTGTCTGGCTTATATACTGCCCTACGCACTTACACTCTCGCTCTTACTCAGATTTTCAACATTGTAATTTTTTCACACCTCCTCATGGACACTACAGATGTTATTTTTCACAACCTGCCCAAAATGTCTTTTTGCACCTGTTGCACTGAATGGCATATTCAGTGTGCTAAATCACCTTTCAAGATTGAGTAATGAAATGATAGTGCCACTGTTCATGAGGTGGGGTCCTTAAAAGCCCATGTTGAAAATTTGGAGTGAAAATACCAACAAATGCCAGGGGTGTTAGGGTTTCCAACCATAACGCCCCACTCTGTACAGACTGACAGACATCGGGGGCGTGGTTTGGAGTTGTCAGCCATAATGCTCATGGCATTCCACCCCCACCTCTACCCAGCAGTCACTGACAGGCATCAAGGTGTGCCTTGGGGTCTTTGACCCTAATGTTCACCCCAGTCTCCTATACTGCACCCATCTTAGCTTATTTCCTTTTGGAATGGGGTGAGTATAAGGATTGAAGGCCCCAAGGTGCACTATGACACCTGTCAATATCTGCAGGGTGGAGTGAGGTGGAATGGTGAAAGAGTTATGGTTGATGACCCAAAGGCACACCCAAATGCCTGTCAGTCCCTGTAGGGTGGGGGTGGGGGTTGGCATCAGTTCAATACTTCAGTGCCATTACTATTATACATATCTCTAACTCATGTAGTACCAAAGCCAATACCAGCAAACAAACATTCAGCATTGACAAATGCTTGTTATTATGTTGATTCTGCCAATTAATGTCAGTGGCAATGTTAGCCATCTATTAATCATTTTTAATATTTTCTAGATGAGGAATATAGTTCAGTTGGAAAAGCTGATATATTTTGCTTGTCAATTTTACACCCCAATATTTAATTTTGGAAGCATGTTTACATTCAATTCTAAGGGATGTATATGGGTTGAATTTTTGATTTAATGGTGACATCATTGTTTTATTCCAATTAATCTTATACCCTGAGATTTTGCCAAATTCTTCTTTTAATTTCATAAATTCTTTTAAAGTGTTGAGTGGATTAATTAAGTATAAAAGTGTGTCATCTGCATATAAAATTATTTAATGAGTGGTGTTTTTAATGGTTATGCCAGTGATTTGAGGTTGTTCTCTTACTGCTATTGCTAGCGGCTGCAATATTAATACAGATATAGGAGGGGATAATGGGCAGCCTTGTCTGGTTCCCCATGTTAATGTTATACATTCTGATACTGTAGGTTATTATTTGTTTTAATTTCAGCTTTTGGTTTTTGATATAGTAGTCTGATCCTTTTAATAAATTGTTTTCCTCATCCAATCTTTTCCAAAACCTGAAAAATGAATTCCAATTCAACTCTGTTAAATGCTTTTTCAGCATCGACAGCAAGTATTATTGCATCCTGTTCTGTATAATGTGTAATAATATTGATAGTATGTCTTCCATTTTTTGTAATTTGTATACCTTTTATTAACCCATTTCGGTCTTTTGCTATTGTTAATGGTAAAAATTGTTCCAATTTTGTAGACAAGATTTTTGTAAAATATTTCATAACTGGTGTTGAGCAATATTGGTCTATGTGATGTGCTTTGTTGTGGATCCTTACCTTGTTTCTGGAATAAATGAATAATTGCCTCGTTAAAAGAATTGGGTATTGCCTGGACTGTGTTAAAGCTATTATATAGTTGCATTAGTATATAAATTGTTTTTCCCTTAAACATTTTGTAGAATCCTGTAGGAATGTCATCTGGGCTTGGATGCTAATAAACACATTGCTTCTTCCACTTCAGATTATGTTACTGGATTATTTAAGATATGTACTGCTGAATTTGGAATATGTGGTAATTTGATATTTCTCATGAATTGTTTTATGTCTTCTGAGTTGTTCTGAAGTTGAGTTGCATATAATTCCTGATAACATTTTTTAAATAATTTGCTAATTTCTTCCAACTTTTCTATTGTTGTATCCATTTCTGTTTTGATAGAAACTATAGCATTATTTGCTTGTTCTTTTTTGAGTTACCATGCTAATAATTTCAAAGGTTATCTGACATTATATAATAATTTGATCTCATCTTTATTATTTGTTTTTCTGCATTTTCTGTACTGATTCTAATATGTTCTTCTCTTTTTTTATATAACTCATTATATATTATTGTACCAAATTATTTACTATGTAGCAGTTCTAAGCAATGTATTTCTGTTTCTAATTATGTCTGTTTTTGTAAACATTGTTGTTTATTATATATGGTTATCGGCTGGGTTTTACCTCTTATTCAGACTTTGAATGTCTCCCATATTGTCAATAGTGATGGATCTTCTTTATTTGTTGAAAAAATAATTACAGATCTTGTGGAAATTATCTTATACATAGTTCATTCCCCAATAAGCAGTTCTCTAAACATCAAATGCCATTGCTCTTTCTATTCATATTTTGCATTTTAAAATCTATTAAACATGATGAATGATCTTATATTATAATTACAGGGTACCATATGCACATTACCTGACAAAGAATTGTTTGAGAGATTAGAAAAAGTCTATTCTTGAGTAAGATTGGTGTACTGTTGAAAAATATGAATACTATCTTGATTCAAATTTAAGTGCTGTCCATGGGTCTGCTAAATGTTTAAAAGTTTGAACAGTTCTTATTGAAGGTTAATTTAATGTATCCTAATTTGATGATGTGTCCTTTTTGGTTTGAACAAATTGAAATCCCTCTCCCCAAATTATAAAGGGTCTTTGATATGTGGTTAAACACAGATAATATTCTGAAAAAAAAAAAAAAAAAAGCTAGGTTATTTTCGTTTGGTCGTTATATTGTAGATTTTGTATATTTAATATTTTCTAACTGAATAGCTGAAATAATGTACTGCACCTTCTTTGTACATCTGTACTGACATTGGATATTCTAGGAATTAATTTATTTCTTCTGGAAAACATAGTCACACCCCTGGCACATGCTGATTTGAAGAGAAGAGTCCTTGGCCCCAATGGTTCTGAAATCATATAACATTCTGCTCTGAAAAATGTGTTTCTTGTAACATAATGCAGTTTACATCCTTTTTTTTGAGATACTGAATTATCTTATTTACTTTTGTTCTATTGTGCAGCCCCTTAATGTTCCATGTTGTTATTCTTAAATTATCCATCATTCTAATTTACTTGTTTCTAATTCTGCCTCCATAAGCTATCACATTCTATTTTCATTTTCTTATGTATCCCACTTCTTATCAAACAATTAAAATAATTAGCATATATCACCTGACCTCCCTCCCCACTATTTCCACTAGCCATCATGAAAGTCTGAAAGACTTCCACCTCACACCATAATAACAGATTACGAAGTTTTCCCTCCTTCTTGCCTTTGTCAAAGCCCTGACTAATTTAGATTAATGAATCTAATAAGCCAAATTGCCTCAAAAAAGAAAATTCCCCAAATACATCAAAGTGCCTATATTTAATCTTATCTAAATCCCCTTTGTTTACTTGTGATTTTTTTGTATTCTTCCATCCCCCCTCCTTTTTGCAATAGTTGTGATAAATATGTATCCTTATATGCTTTGTATAGCCCTTAAGCACAAATAATTTCAAGATGTATGCGCATCTTTTTTTTTTTTTAGGTTTGTTTGTTTTTGTTATATGCTTTGTTTGGCATCTGTCAGGTTTTTTTTCCCACTGGGGTGGGACCTGAGTTATGTGAGTTTTTTTGTAGGTGCTGTTTTGGAGTAAGGTTCTTGTTTTCTCCAGTGTCTACCTTAATTTCCATTAGTGTGGAGGTTTTTAACATTGCTTTGCCTGTAATAGTCATCAAAAGTGTTCTTCTTCATAATTGTCAAATATTTCCAATTTGTCATGTACCACAAAATGAACTCTGTCAGGATATACAGTAGCATTGCAAATATAATAACTCTTTTACACAAGTTTTTGCTTATTTCTTGTTTCAGCTGAAATATTTAGATATACTGTGAAATGATAGTTTCCATATCTTAAACCCTTATCTGTTCTGGCTTTTTGTAGAAGTGATTCCTTGTCTTAGTATTTGTAGGGTTTTAAGAAAATTGTTCTAGGCAAAGTGTTGTTGGGCTTCGAGGTATTCCGGCCTGCCTTGTGTGCTCAGCCTAAAATGATTTTATCTTCTGGAAATGTTCTCCCCAAAGCCTTGGTTATCATTTTTTTTTTCCAAAAATTCTACTGTGTACCCCCATTCCCTCTATCCTTTCTGGAATTTTGCCCAGCCATGAATTACTCATCCAAGCTCTACTGGTCCCACGGGGGTTAAAAGTAGAGCACATTAAAAAAAATAGACTTAATGAAAATGTAAATTGAAGTCTAGTTTATCAATTTACTGAAAACTAATTAGTTAAAAACTACCAGACCTTCTAACTTTGTTACAGTATGTCAGATGGGGAACTAGAAAGACAACTGTCAAAAAGCTTTTCATTATTTTTTCTAGCTCCTGTCAGCTGCAAAATTACTAATTTCTTGCTACAAACTCTATAACCCAATTCCATAAAAGAAGATTTGTTGCTTTACTACTAACTCTGTTCCTTACATGCACCACTGCTCTCTCTACTCTTTTCTATTCATCAACCCCCTCCCTTCATGTTGCCAGTTATTCTGTACCTCCTTAATTTCCAAATACTGGTTTGGTTCCCTTCCTTCCTACCTCGCTTCACTCCTATCTCCAGTGCCCCCATCCATGCTCCCTTTACTTCAAGGGCCATCAAATCTTCTCCACTCTTCATCCTGTACCTCTGCTTGGCAATCTGCCTTCTCTTATCAACTTCCTACACTCTGACACCTGCTCCCCACTTCCCTCTCAGTTCCATCTCCCCAGGCTGTCTCAAACACAAACTGAAACATCTCTCACCTCCCATCTGCACTGGGTTCTTGTAGGTAGCTCTGTCTGAGACACTGGTAGCTCAAGGGATAGATGCCTACAGTCCAGAAGGGCTCTAGTGCACTGAAATGTCTGCCTTTTGTTCTGCCAGAGGGATTATTTTGCACTTGTTTAGGTGTGACATATAGACCACTACCCACACTTTAATTTGTTACAATATTGTATGCCTGTGAAAAATTTTATATTGTACTGTATTTTCAGCTTATTCTGTTCCACTGAAGTCGTGCTATAATATGCTCACTGTACCCCCCATACCCTTTCATTGTGTCACCAATTTTCAGATAAATAAATAAAAAATAAATAAATTGCTGGTCGAAGTGCTGGGGTAGTTTTTCCAGTTCACAATGCTGTAATAAAATGAATACACTGTTAAACTTTACTTGGCTCCTATCACACTCATTTGTGTGCAGTTCTTTTTTTGCTTATTGTCTGATGTGGCCACCAGCTATAAATACTGTACCATGAAGACTCGGGCTCAGCAAGATCCTTTGTTGTTGTTTTTTTTTTACTTGCTGTCTGATCTGCAGCACAATTCTGCTTCCATAACATGTACAGAAGTTTCCAAACCCACAATTCCACAATAAATGGATGATAACAAGATAGATAGCTGTCATACAGACAGACCATTAGATACTTTGGATAGGATTTTTAAATGGATGAATTTACACCTGCATTTTGGGAGTGTACTGCATCCATGCAGACGAATCCAGATGGCTGCATCCTACTCACAGACATCTGGATATATTGACATTTCTGCTATGTCTGCAGGCCTTGTGTTGATTTGGTGGATACAACTGCAGCATTCAGTCCTGAAAGTTAGACCAAAAGTTAGACCAACTTTTTGTGGTCTAAGTATTCAGGTGGAATCCTGCACTCACACCTGGGAAAGGGATGCTTACTTTAGAAAATCTCACCCTTTTATATGTACAGAGCTTTCCCAGGCTCAAAGTGCTTAGCAAAGCAAAAACATAACAACACTTAAGCTCAAGACCAGTACCTATAATCTTACTCTAGAGACCAATACCTATAATATAAATACAATAAATATAATACACATGGAACTCCCTCTAGCTGTTAATTGAATGGATTGTGTTTGTTTGTTTGTAAAAAGAATGAACAAGAATATAGGATGAACTCCATTGAGTTAAAAACTCATTTCCAAGGAGGTCCATTTACAAAACATACATAGCAAATTTACAAACATACATTTCAAATTTTAGATTTTAAAACATATAATTTACCTAACAAACAGATAAGTAGTTATATCACAACACTATAACAAGTTCAAGGAAACAAACACCAAAATCAGTTATCAAAAACCTTATACAGGGAAATGTTAACAATTTAAAATTATAGAAATACAGGGAGTATCCTTGGTTCCAGCAACATGATGCCTATTTCACAGTATATAAGCTGTATCAAAAATTACCATTATTTAATTTTATAACACACCTTAACCATAGCTCAATAATAAAACTTATTATGCAAAAGTTGCACCCTAACTAATTCATTGACAACATTGTTTTGAACTATATTTAAGTTTCTCAAACCAATTCTTTGACACCCCAGAGTTACAAACCACTTCAGCTTCTCTCTTTTCCAATGGTAAATCATTCCAAATCTTAGATCCCCTACATAAAACAGAAGCTCAACCCACCCCTAGATTACATTTTGGAATAACATATTGTATACCCCTTGAAGATCACATGCTCTTTCTTAATTCTCTTACAACAAACATATCCAGAATATACCTCGGTAACTTCATTCCCCCTATTTTTTCCCATAAAATTTACCAAATGGAAGTTTCTCCTATCATCCAAACACCAGCAATCTAATGCCCTATATAGATCACAATGATGTGTATTTCTGGAGGCATCAAGGATGAAGCAGGCAAGCCTATTGTACATCACATCCAGCTTAGCCAGCTCCACCCTCGAGGACCCCCCATACATCAAGTCCCCATAATCAAGAACTGGCAGGATCATGGTTTCCACAATTCTGCATTGAGTTTCTTTCGTAGTATAGTACTGTAGTTTGTAGAGCATTCCCAGTTTCCTGCTGAGGCTACTTATCAAATTCTCTAAATGCTTATTCCATTTTAACCTACAATCCAGTCACATGCCCAAGTATTTGCTGCTTATAACTTGTTGAACTTTCTCCCCATCTTAGTTTTAATATCTAGGGGTGGGCATTAAGTAGAAGAATCCCCCAAATGGATGACCTGTGTTTTCTTTAAATTTATAATTAAATTCAAAGTATCAAAAAATGTTTGCATTTCAAAAAAAGCTGATTGCAACTTTATAGTAATGCCTTTGAGGGAAACTCCACTCCACATATATCAACATATCGTCAGCATATATGTAATATCTAACATTGGAATCACTAACTTTTAAGCCATTTATATAAATATTAAAAAGTAGGGGACCCAAGATAGATCCTTGGGGTACCCCAACCTTAATTGGAAGTACTGTAGAATTAAATTCACTAGTTTCTACCATTTGCTCCCTATTTGTAAGATAAGAGCTAAACCATTTTTGTTCTAAACCTATTATACCCAAGTCCCTGAGCCTGGACAGGAGGACATCATGATTTAGTGTGTCAAAAGCTTTTGACAAATCAATAAAGATGGCCCCAACAGAGTTCCTTCTGTCCAGGCTCATCTGGATATCCCCTATCACTTTTACTAAAGCAGACTGGGTACTGTGTTTAAATCGAAATCCAGACTGATACTCGTTCAACAAATTGCCCCCTTCTAAATAATCTTTCAATTGTCTAGCTACTAACTTTTTCATTATTTTTGAAACCTGTGAAAGCAAAGAAATAGGTCTAAAAGTACTCATTTCCCTCCTCGAACCCCTTTTATAAACTGGAATAATTTTTGCTACTTTCCAACCCTCTGGATAACTATTTGTTGCAAGGGAATAATTAAACAAATAAGTTAATAGGAATGCTATACATGGGGCAGCAAATTTCAATAAATTATTAGAGATATTATCTAAGCCCTTTGCCTTTGAAATGTCTAACCATAACAATTCAGTTCTAACCTCATCCACCAATATATGGCCAAAAGAAAACCTCTTCCCTCCATTTACTATTTGCTCATCACCTCACCCTTTTTAATTAAATCAGTCCCTGTCCCTAAACTATGATTTTGAGCCTGCACCCCTACTGTACATTATTAAAAAAAATTATTAAACATATTAGCTACTTCTGAACTAACAGGTATAGATTTTCCTTCACATTCAATCCTCATTATTTGTTGTTTATTTTTATTCCCATCAAGTCAGTTACAATACCCCAGAACTGCCTTGGATTTGTTCTATAATTCAAATGCAATTTTCCTTTAAAATACTCCTGTTTAACTCTTCTAAGTTCCTTAGTGTACTGATTTCTCAACTGTCTATAGACCAACCAATCAGTAGGGCTGTTAGATCATTTCACTCTTACCCAAACTGTATTCCTTGCATTCTTCAATTTATTCAAGGAAGCATTATACCACTTAGCATTATTTGTCTTCACCTTCCTATATTTTAGAAGAGCATGGTGGTTACAAACATCAAGGAGCTCTTAGTAAAAGTAAGACCAGACTTCAGACACCCCAGGTATCAATGCCATTCTATCCCAGTTCCTATTTTCTAGGTCTAACATAAAATTCACACAATCAAAGTTTTTAAAGCTTCTCCAGGATGAAAAAAAAATAACATGTGGGGTACTTTTATATCCCCTCATGTGGCAAATATTGCCTGATGGTCCAAAAAAGTATCCACCAAAACCCCCTTTTTCTTATACATGTCTGGACAATTTGTAAATATAAGGTCCAACATAGTGGAATTCTGCAATTGCTTCATATTCAGTCTTGTTGGATCTTCTATTATTTGAACTAATCCCAAAACCTCCTGTATTTCAATTAAGGGAAGAGTGGGGTTTACCTGGGCCCAATTAACATTAAAATCCCCTATCAAAAGGATCTCATGAATTTCTCTATATTGCATACAACACCTTAGCAGCTGAAGGATGGTCTCATTTTTAACTTTAGGTGGTTTATAAATTCCCATTAACAAAACAGATTTTTCACATGGGAATTTAATAATAATAGCTAAACATTACAGGCCCCCTCCACAACAAGATCCTCCCCATCTTCTATTTCAAACTTAGAATTAACATAAATTAAAATACCTCTTCCCTTCTTATTTCTATCTTTCCTGAACATCTCCAGTTTGAGAGGCTTTAAGATATCAGTGAAAAGAAGACTCTTCTGTGCAGTTTACCTTGGATCTATTACTTGATTGTACAGGCAATCACAGGCAAGCAGGGGCTCTGACAGACTAACAGGAGAAGGTGAGGTACTTATAAACACTGAATGCACTTACTGTAACAGCTGCATAGGTGACTACAGATGATGGGTTATAGGGTAATAGCTGGGAGAAAAAGAAGACCGGTGGCAACTACAAGTGGGAAAACAGGAGACATCCCATCTGGTAAGGGTGATGTAACAGTTCAGAAAGGGCAAACATTGATAATTAGTTTAAAAGAGGAGTAAAGATGCAGGAGGGTGCAGGGAGAGCTATAACTAGTATTAACTACTGTTCAAACAGAAATCAGGTAACACCCTGTCTAGGTTAATGTGTTAAAGAAAGTAGAGATAAAGAGTGTAAGTGGGAAAGAAGCAGGTAAAAGTAATGGACAGTAGGTGCAAGTTACATTTATATGCAGAAGGGAGTGCATTCATATTAGCAGATACTGGAGTGGTGCAGTGCAATGGTTGTGGAGCTACAGTATTCTGGGATGTATTCTGGAGACTGAGGTGCTGCCCCATCTATGTGTAGCTCTTTATGTTGAGGGCAGAGGTTGATAGTCTCTGTGCTAAGCTGGCTAGGAGGCCCTCTTGTCTCACCCAGGGACCATCAAGTCTGCTGCTATTATCTCAGAGAAGGACTGACTGGAACTTCATGAGCTCTGGGAGGGTGTGACTAGCAGGTCAGGTGCACATTCTTTAGTCTATGCCACTTCAGAAGGCAAGGTCCTCAGTGGAAGATTTAAATGTTACTTTGTTGAATATTTAATCTAGCCCAGGAGGAGGTGGTATTACCAAGGGAGGCATAAACTACCCCCCCACACACAGATTAAAGCAACAGGAAGAGAGGGTTTCAAGGAGAGGAAACTCCCCCAGGGCACAAGTTGAAGGAGTCATAGGCATAGTAGGGAACACTGGGTACAAGAACAGAAGATGTGGAAAGAGAGGTGTTGAGGTGGCAAGACACAGAGAGGATAGTGAGGTGGAACGGGCAAGGGAAGTTTCATGAGGCAGCAAAGGTAGAAAGGGGAATGGTGGTTTCAGGCCTGGAGACAACAAGGTTTTGAGAACCATGTGTGTAAATGCAAGGAATCTAAGCAATAAAATTCCAGACCCGAAGGCCATCATGGCAGAGGCAGACCTGGATCTTGTGGCCATTACTGAGCGGTGGTGTGTGGTGCACTGAGAACTATGAATGGGACATGGTCATACCAGGTTACTCTCTGTTCAGAAGGGTTGGAGAGACAAGAGAAGGTGGAGGGTTTGTGCTGTGTGTAAAGGAGGATATCAGAGCAATGGAAGTGCAAGGGAACTTAGAATAAAGGAGTGGTTGGAGATGCTGTGGGTCACCCTGGAGACAGATACCAGAGCCACTGTTCACACTAAGATGAGATACTGACCTCCAACACTGGGGAAAAAATGGATAAGACACTAGTGGAAGCACAATGAGAAAAAAAGGGGAGGTGCTGCTGGTTGGTAACTTCAGTCTGTCAGATGTAAATTGGAGCCTACCAGCCACAGGCTTGGCTAGAAGCAGGACTATCCTAGATTTTCTTCAGGGGCATGTCTCAGGAAATTAGTCAAAGAGCTCACTTAAGACAGGGTAATACTGGATCTGGTGCTCACAAACAGGGACAGTGTTGCAGATGTCAGGGTGGGGTGACATCTGGACACCAGCGATTGCCAGACTATGTAGTTTAACATATAGATTGTAGCAGAGACAAACCACACAAGGATGAGAGTCCTGGTTGTCAGGGAGGCAGATTTAAAAAAAATGGGTGAATACCTTAGAGACAAACTAGCAGGGGGGGATTGCCAGAGTGGGTGGAGGAACAGTGTCCAAATTAAAGGAAAGAATAGCGAAGGCAACAAACATCTGCATGAAGGAAGTGAGCAAAACAGGCAGGAAAAAAGACCAATATGGTTCTTGAGGGAAATGGCTGTGAAATTGAAGGCTGAAGAGGTGGCATTCAGTGGTACAAAAGGATGCAGAGAAAAGATGATAGGGAGGTGTACCTGGGGAAGCAGGGAAGGTAGTGAAGGGCACAAAAGCACAAACAGTGGAAAGGATAGCCAAAGGGGTAGCTAACGAGGACAACACTACATAAGAAAAAATAGGACAACACTGAGAGAGATTGTGAGGATAAGAAGGGTAGAGGACATTGTGCAGAGGGGGATCAGAAAAAAGCAGATATTCTAAACAGGTACTTCTGCTCCATCATCACAGTGGAGGGAGAGGGGGAATGGACCTCATAGAAGCAGCAGGATCACAGAAGGGAGGAAGATGGATGCAAGTCTATTCACAGAGGAAAGAGCCCTAGAAGCACTTGCAAGCCTGAAAGTGGACAAGGTTATGTGGGCCAGACGGGATATAGCCAAGGGTGCTGAGTGTTTTCAGTAGGTACTGGTTGTCCCTCTGATAGCCCTATTCAACAACTCACTAGAAACATCAGTGGTTTCAGAGGACTAAAGTATGGCTGGGGTAGTCCCACTCCATAAGATTGGCAGTAGGAAGGAGTCTGGCAAACTATAGGTAGATCAGAGCAATGTCAGTGGTGGTGAAGTTAATGGAAACTCTAATAAAAGAAAAGTCAGCAGAGTATCCTGAATCCAGCAGGATACAAGACCCAAAGCAGCATGAATTCATGGGGGTGGAGGTCATATCAGATGAACCTGTTAGATTTATTTGACTGGGTGACCAGGGAAATAGCTCAGGGTTGGGTGGTGGATATTGCTTACTTAGACTACAGAAAGGCCTTTAACAACATACCACACAGGAGGCTTAATAAAGAAACTAAGTAATTTAGGGGTGGGACCCAAGATGGCAATTTGGGTTAGGAACTAGTTGATGGATAGGTGACAGAGGGTTGTGGTAAATGGCATTACTTTTAATGAGGGGAGAGTGACCAGTTGGGTACCTCATGGCTCAGTACTGAGACCAGTTCTTGTCAATGTCTTCATGAGCGATACTGCAGAAGAGCTGGAAGTGAAGGTATGCCTCTTTGCAGATGACACTGAAATCTGCAACAGGGTTGGTACTCTGGAGGGAGTAGAGAGAGAATTAATTTAGACCTGAGAAAATGAGATGAGTGGTTGAAGGTATGCCAGCTGATTTTCAATGCAAAAAAGTGGAAAATCAAGCACCTACAGCACAGAAACCCAGGGGCAGTGTATAAAATGGGGGGGGGGGCAGGCATTGATGGTCACAAAGCAGGAAACAGACCTTGGGGTTATCATATCTGATGAACTCAAGTTGGAGGGGTAGTGAGACAAGGCAGTAAGCAGGGCCAGTGGGATTCTAGGCTGCATAAGAAGGGAATCACCAACAGAAACAGAAAAGTAGTATTGTTACTGTATTGATCCTTTTTGAGACTGCACCTAAAGTACTGTGTTCAGTTCTGGAGACCACTTCTCTGAAAGGAGAAAGACAGGGAAGAGGCTGACCAGAGGAGACCACATCTTAGGAAGGAGATACTGTGGACAGGGTAGAGGATATTCAGAGATCACATCTCAGGAAAGACATAGACAGGGTAAAGGCTGTCCAGAGGAGACCACATCTCTGGAAGGATATAGACAGGGTAGAGGCTATCCAGAAGAGGGCAACTAAAATGATTCAGGGGTTGCATCATAAGCGCAGTGAGAAGAGACTGAGGGATGCCAATGTGTACACTCTGGAAAGGGGAGGGCATGATAGAGAACTGTAAGTGCCTCATGGGCATGAACACTGTACAGGAGGAGATTGTTCAGAGGAGAAGGTGCACCAAGACAAGGGGGCATGCAATGAAGCTGGAATGAGGGACAATTTAGGAGGGATGTAAGGAAGTATTTCTTTAGTAAATGAGTGATGGATGCCTGTAATAGTCTACCAGCGGAGGTGGTGGGAGTGAAAACAGTCGTGGGCTTTAAGCATGCTGACCAGAGATGAAGTGAGCATAAAGTAGTAGCTGCAAAAAATGTTCTACTAACAATTGCTTTTTGTATTACAGACAACAGCCTGTGACTGAAGAACAGGGAGAAATCAGTAATCGAGAGCTACCACAGGTAAAACAAAACAAATATATACTTAGAGTCATGATTAAGGAAATTCTCAATAGTCAGGCAAGCTGAGGCAAAACCATCTTTATCTACATTATCAGTCAATGTGCATTCTTCCATTCTTTAATGTATATCCACTAGAGGTGGGCAAAGTGGCTGAAATTGCTCCTCGGAGTCATTAGGTAGGGTAATGCAAGAATCCACGTAGTGCCTGCAACCTGTGAGTGCCAGCATTATAATGAGAGCATGAGATCCATTGGAAACCAATGACTTTGTTATTCCACCTTCCCAAAACCAGTTCTCCACCAATTTTAAGGCAAAGTACACCGAAATCAATGTACTTCGCATCACTTCATCTTGTAATTGAGCTCCAAGGTGAATTTTACAGTGCTTCATGGGATTGCAGGTCACATAGGCTCTAGATTTGTTCTGCACAACCTCAGTTCTGTGTGTGTGTGTGTGTGTGTGTGTGTGTGTGTGTGTGTGTGTGTGTAGTGGAAGACAGAGACAGTTTCCACTCAGAGCTCTGTGATTCAAATCCCCTAAAAACTGTTTAAAAAGCGTTTTTGATCCATTTTGTTTGCTCTAAATTTAGTACATTGATTGTAGAAAACCCTCCTGTGCTCCTATCGAGTGTTTATTGTTTGTGTGGATTTTGAATATTAATTTAGAACAGTCAGTCTGTGTACTGTAAAGTGTGTTTCGGGGGAAGGGCATCTGTGGTGTATGTAGATTAACTGGGAGAAAAAGGCAGTCTTTCTATTTTGGCTATATTTTTCTTGTATAACTGGGTTAAGGGAGGTAGTATAGTGCAGTGGTTTAAGGCTCTGAGCTGCAAATCTGCAGACCTGGGTTTGAATCCCACAGCCCCCCCACTTGCATACTGTGTGACTCTAAGCAAGTCACTTAACTTACCTGTACTCCCAGGTCACACCTGTAAATGGAGTCCACTCTGAAGAAAGGGTGGTTACTAGTGGGGTACCGCAGGGTTCAGTACTGGGTCCAGTCCTTTTTAATGTCTTAATCAGTGACATTGCAGAGGGACTGGAAGGAAAAGTATGCCTTTTTGCAGATGACACAAAGATCTGCAACAGGGTTGATACACAAGGAGGCGTGGAAAAGATGAAAAAGGACTTGGCAAGGTTGGAGGAATGGTCAGACGTATGGCAGCTAGGATTCAATGCAAAGTGCAAATAATGCACCTGGGAAACAAGAACCAGGGAAGAATACACAATGGGTGGGAGGTAGTAACAACAACAAAACAGGAAAGGGACCTGGGGCTAATCATATCAGATGACCTTAAGGTTAGCAAGCAATGTGAGAAGGCAGTAGGGAGGCCGGGGTATACTGGGATGTATAGGGAGAGGCATCAGCAGCAGAAAACAGGAAGTTGTTATCCCTCTGTACAGACAGTTGGTGAGACCCCATCTGGAATACTGTGTCCAGTTCTGAAGACCCCATCTCCTAAGGACATAGACAGGATAGAGGCAGTCAGAGGAGGGTAACTAAAATGGTGCAGGGTCTGCAAGAGAAGCCGTATGAGGAGAGACTAAAGGAGCTTAATATGTATACCCTTGAGGAAAGAAGGGAGAGGGGGGACATGATAGAAACTTTCAAGTACCTCAAGGGAATCAACAAAGTCCAAGAGGGTAGCATCTTTCAGAAAAAGAGACTTGCAAGAACAAGAGGACACAATTTAAAGATAGGAGGGCGGTTCAGGGGCAATGTGAGGAAGTATTATTTCACAGAGAGGGTAGTGGATGCATGGAACAGCCTTCCTGAGGAAGTTGGGGTCTAAAACTGTGGAGAATTCAAGAATGCATGGGACAGACATAAGGCAATTCTTGTGGGGGGCAGTAAGATATAGGCTGTTAGTTAACTAGGATCTGCGGCCTATCCTGTAGGTATGGAAATGGGCAGACTAGATGGGCCTAGCGGTCCTTATCTGCCATCAAAGTCTATGTTTCTATGTAACAACTGGAAAAAAATGTACACACAGTAATATGTTCAGTAATTCCTGACTTTTTTGCTGATTTTTGTGGTGCAGCAGTGTATAATTTCAGTTTGTTTAAAACATTTGGTTACATTACAAAAGGTTTTCAATTTGCTATGCATTACTTGTAGTGTGTATGTGCACACAATGCATGCCATTAAATCAGACACCTTTTATTGTGCCACAGAGTAATTGCAGCAGTGTGACCCTGCTATTTGCCGCACCTACGTGAATGTTTCATACTGCTTTGTGGTATCTTTACTGGTAGTGGACTGTTTCTGCCATGCACTACCCCCCAAACTGACAAAATGTATCCTTTTCAAGATTTGGATTTGTGACTTATGAGCACTAGTTAGGTGTTGTTGTGCCTTTACATCTGCATCTCTTGAGTGTGCAGTGCAATCTTAATCTGTCGGTGCATTTGCACTTTACAGTACACCATTAATTCTGGGAGACTTTGCATTTCTTGGTATATTCTCATTTCACTTAGTCAGCACTGGGAAATTTTCTGGACACAAGACAGTAGCATTTTGGGATGCACATTAATTCTGGTGACTGTGTGTGACCACTGCATGCATGACTCAGTGCACCATTAATTCTGGGAGACTGCATTTCTTGTTACACTCTCATTTCACTTTGTCAGCACTGGGGAATTTTATGGACACAAGACAGTAGCATTTTGGGGATGCACATTAATTCTGGTGACTGTGTGTGTGAGGGGCTGCCAATATTGTTGTTGCTCCACCTTATTTCGCATTGAGGCAGAATGACAACGCAAAGTAATAATTACAAGGCAAAGTGAACTTTTTGCTTTGGCCACTCTGCATTGCAGAATGACAACATGAAGTGGCCACTTCACATTCACTTCACCAGTAGAATGTAATTTTGCTGCAGCTCTAATATCCACTATGGACTTTCTCTTTTACAAAGGGAGCATTTAATGAATAAGACATGATGGGATGTGTATCATATGTAGTGGTAGTACTGTAATATATATTTTATTCATAAAATATATGAGCAAGGATTGCCCAGTTGAGCTGATTTTCCTTTTCAATGGGTTCCTTACAGCAACCACATTATACAACCAAATGCCCAGGGGCCAATTAGATATGCTGCCACAGGTGGAGTGTCTTCAGCCCCTTGAGGCACAGTTGTAAACTGAGAAAAAAAGAAAAACAGATGCCAACTTTTTATTAAAAACATTTATTTTCCTAAAATTAACTAGTAAATAGCAGCCCCACCCCAGTTTCAAGCATCTATATACCCATATATTTAGCAGATGAACTCTTTGTTTATCATGGAATGCAGAAATTCACAC
This sequence comes from Neoceratodus forsteri, assembly GCA_016271365.2. Taxonomy (NCBI): domain Eukaryota; kingdom Metazoa; phylum Chordata; order Ceratodontiformes; family Ceratodontidae; genus Neoceratodus; species Neoceratodus forsteri. The sequence continues at coordinate 1,160,285,274 of CM057459.1, read as the reverse complement.
TTCTTCAAAATTCTAGTGGTTGAACGCTCGCCTTCCCCCACACAAAAAGGGCCTCATTAAAGCCAGGAATTCAACTTCATCCACAGAAGTTCAAGTACCAAAGATTTTCGAGGTAGGCAACTGAGGATTGGGGGGAGCCATGGCTAGAAACATGTTCCAAAAATAGAACTGTGGGTAGTACTTCATGTTTTTTAATGGTATACATGTGGATGTGTAAGGTGTGTAAAGGAGAGGAATATTAAGTAAAAGAATATTTAATCAATGTGTGTGTTATTTTTTTTTTCCGTGGGAGATTTATTTTTAGGGCTAAAATGATATTTTAAGTGAGTACAAGCCAGAAAATATGTTTTAGTGAGTAAAGGCATCCTCTAATGTTTATAATGCAGGAACTTTTGAAAAAAATGCATTGATAATGTTATCAATCAATCCTTATTTTACCAAGTGAGACACCATTGAGTGAAACTCATTTACAAAGTGGACCTGGGCAGTGAAAATGCTGATACAAGACAACAGAGATTATGCAAAGTCTTAAGGATAAACAATAACAACATTACAAACTGGTATACACAATGATAACATGATTTATATTAGCAATACATTCATATATAAACAGGGCGTATAATGGTGATGTGCAATGGAAAACATGGACATTTCCCTGTGGTACAAAGTGCAATCAAGCATTAGTAAAAGGGATGTATCAGAAGATCAGAGGAAAGCAACATAGATAGAAACCCCAAACACTTGAGGTAGTTAAGATAGAGAGGAGGACAGAAAAAGGAATGAATAGGAGGAAAAATGGGGGAGTAGTTGGAAGAAGTCTTTTAAAATTTATTAGTGGATGGACAGGGACAGTACAAGGCAGGCTAAGCACATGCAGCTAGGAAACTAGTCGGAAGTTAAGAGTAACAGTTCCTGGTGTCCCTGATGTGTTGTCTGAGTATTGTTTGAAGGTTGCCATTTTAACAATAGTTGAAAGCTTCAGGGATTTGTGAAGTTTGTTCTAAAGGACTGGGAGGGGCATGGCTTACAGATGATATATGATGTTGAGCGATATGTAGGAGTGTCACCTGAGTGAATAACTTCAAGGGGTACTGATTAAGAGGCTAGATATATACTGAGGGAGCTTACCAATTAGGGCTCTATAAATCTACATTGCTGCATTTGTTACTCTCCTGGTTTTTAGGGACTGCCAGCCAAGAAGAGCATGAAGGGAGCAGTGGTGAGTCTTGTAAGGAACACCAGTAATGACTCTTAGTGCCATATTGTACAGGGTGTCAACGCTTGGCCAACACTGTGCATTAGCCATAACTACACAAAAAGTTGGTGTAGTCCGGGGGGGGGGGATGTGGATTGCACTAATCTTAGCTTAGCTTCCTGGGTTAATAAGTTTTTGATTCTGAAGAAAAGTCTTAGTCTTTGCTTTAACTTTTTTAGCCAGTTCCTCTATGTGAACTGTGTAGAAGAGTTTGTGATCAATCCAGAGTCCTAAATACTTTAATTTGTCTACTAGTTCAATTGGTTGCCCTAGGAGGGACGTCATTTGCTGCTAAGCTTCTGATAAGGGGGTACTGACTAAGCTGAGTTTAGGGGAAAATATCATAGCTATCATATTCTTGGCATTCAGCAAAAGTTTGAGAGTTAAGAAATTTTGCTGCAGTAAGCTGAATTCTTGCTGCAGTGCACTGCAGGCAAGTTCAGTGGAGGGTGTGGCAACATAGAGAACAGTATCATCATCAGTTAGTGTGCTGTGTTCTGTTTGCCAGTACCTTTCTTTACCCTTGCATATTATTGGCCTAGTGCAAGTGCTCTGGTCAATCAGGATGCAGTTTCCCCCCCGATCTATTTTATAAATCTCTTGTCAACTCCCATCTGAATGGAGGAAATGTCTCTTGTCGGTTCTGGGATGGACTGTGGAGTGGATGCCTCCATTGTGTGTACCTGTCAGTTGTAGGTAAAACTGGGGTTTGCATCTCTGTTTATTCCATCTCTTCTGTTCATTTTCATCTAGAATGGTGAGTGTACAGTATCTCTGTCCATTAGGCTGGATGGGGAGGCTAATGTCTATCATTTGGAGTCTGGAAAGATGCCATTTGAAAGAGAAATGCACCTCTACCATTTCCACATTCCTTGCCTGGATCACTGCCACAGCTATAGCAGCAGCAGTATGGATTGGAAGCCTATCTCTGTTGGTTCCAGACTTAAACAGGGTGCCATGGCTATTTGTAATTAATCAATACACATTTGCACAGCAAACGTTTTGGTCTTGCTTATGAATTGGGAGGGGGGGCAGTCTTGATGAACATAGTGCACTTTTGATCTTAAATTATTGTTGCTATTCATGTTATGTACAGTATATGTTGGTTGCTGTCTGGAATGTGGATCATGTCTTCCATGACAACTACCACCATTCTTGGAGGAACCTTTACAAGCTAATTCCAAGCAAAACTAATTTGTTGTCCAACCAACTATGATGATCTTTTCTATGTCAGGATAAACCCAGACTAGAGGACCAAACCAGCATCATTGTTGCTCAGTTGGTAGCACTCTCTCTTTTGGTTCAAAGGTCATGGGTTCAGATCCTACATGGAGGACCTCTGTCAGACTCAGTGCTGACATGGCAGTGTGAAATTAGTAGGGAGCTAACCTGTTGGAGGTGTCCTCTTACAAATAAAATGTTCAGCCACGCTATCTTCTGCCTAGAGCTGTGCAGACAGCTAAATGATTGACTTTTCAAATATTTCAGATTAAATGTAATTATTTGGTAATCAAGTAAGGCCCACTAGACACAAGTGCCTGTTTTTAGGGGTGATCTGGGAGCACTGCGGTGGCTACATGACTTGCTCGGTGTCACACAGTATACAAATGGAGGTTGTGGGAATCAAACCTATATCTGCTGGATGTATCAAGCTCATTCACTGCTTGTTACTCTAACCTCTAAGCTATAATGCCAGCCCTTTTTTTGGTAGTAAGGATATGCATGCCCCAAATAATATTTCCCTCTACCATGAATACTAGGGTCTCAAATACCAAGTATTTTTTTCTTGACAATGAATAGGGGTAAAAATACTTGAGTTTTTACTTGGCATGGGCTACCCAACAGGTAGCTGGGTCGGGTAGTGGGGGTATTGCATATTTTGGCAAGGTAGGGTAGTTCAGGTAATGCACTACACAGCCCGACATAATAGTGTAATTCTCAGGTTGGTAGTTTGTGATGGGTAATGGGCAATTACTAGTGTTCCTAACCTCTCCCTTAGCAGGTAAAGAGGTAACAGTTTTTAGTCAGAAAAATGTAAATACTACAATGCTTGGTGTTTACTGTTTGCAGGAAGCTCATTGTAAGTTGCAAGGAAAAGGGTGTTCCAAAACTTATGAATGTGCTTGTTTGCAGGGAGCTCAATGTTCCAAGTTGGAACATTAAGCTCCCTGCAAACAGTAAACACCAACCATTGCAACATTTATTTTGTCTGCCTTTTCTGATTGAAAACTATTAACACTTTACTAGCTGGAGCAGGGACAAGGAACACTATTAATTATATTTTTAAACTTAGATGTTATTACATTTTCAACATATAACAATACATCAACAACAAACAAATACATTATGTCTATTTATAGTGCCTTTTTGCATTCAGTCTGGCAGGGTATTAGTAATGCTGTAATCAGATTGGGTAAGTGGGACTGATAGTCGGGTTGGGTAATTTAAAATTACCCTACCTGATTACATTACTAAACCAAGTAGTGTGGAATATAACCTGAGGTACCCTACCTAATTAAAATAGACAGATATCTGAGCTACCATAACCAACTACCTGTTGGGTAGCCCAAACCTAGTGGCAACATTATTTATCATGTGGCTATCTTTGCAGGGCAGCATGTGGTCTATACACTCCAATAGGCATGCATGTCTGCCGTGCATAGGAGCTGCTGGGGTGTGAGAGAGACACAGTTGAAGTAAGGTGTTGTGGAGAACAGAGTGAGTTTGTTCTCTCTGTTAGCACTAGGGTGGCCCATCCACTCCGTATGGGACGACACAAGCTGGGAGTGAGGCTGAGCTAACCAAACCAAAAAAAAACCTTTTTTTCAATTACATTGAAAAAAATAATTTGCTTGCAAGAAAGAAAGTGAAAGTAGGAGGGCAGGAAGTAGGAAGTGGGAGTGAAACAGTAAGGAGGGAGTATGCTCTCAGGAAGCCACTGAGCTGTCAGGCTTACTTTTCCATTTTGGAAAAAGACATACTCATATGGGGGTAATTCAGATTGTATTTATACAAGTTTTTCTCCCTCATCAGGGCTGGTGTGGGTGGACTTTATCTGCTCTATCCTACCACCCCTCATCTGGCAGCTGTCTCACCAGACCACTGTGCCCTACATCCCCCATGGATTTTACCCCGGTTGCAGGGCTGGGAAGGACAGGACCATCCTCCCCCCACCCGATGACACACATCCAGATGGGGCAGGGTGATCAGCCAACAGTGCAGGGCTGAGGCAGGCGGGCAGGGTTTAATTTAGCCCACACCAACCTGTTTTTCCATTTTCTGTCCCCATGTTCTCCTACACTGGGTCATATCATGAGAGTACACCTATAGAGGCATGTGCACACCACAGAGTCCTGCAGCCCTCCATTCCACTGCCCTCTTTGCCCTCCTTGACCCACACTACCACGTGGTCTCCATCAGGTGGTAGTTATTCGGTGGAGCATGCAGTTCGTCCTCCCAGGAATGAAGAGCAGCCATCAGGCGCTTGGTCCTCTCCTTCCCTGGCCAACCCCCAGCGATCCATGTTCATGAATGAACATGGGCCACCAGTGTGGCAGGCAGTAAGGCATGCTACTGGAACCTCAGCCTTCCACACCACTGGGCTGGCTTAGTTATTTAATTTTCTGGCTGAATAATTCAGTGTGAAGGAAAAACTGGAAATGCGAATAAAAAAAAGAATACCAGCAGGCAGCGACTACCAGCTACAATACCTACAAAAAAATGCAGCTTGATCTGCTCAGCTGGCACTGAGAGCTGAGATGACTGTGTCTGTGTAGTACTACAAGCCTGCAGCAACATCACCAGTGGTCAATTGTGATTCATAAATAGAATCACAGTGAGCCCATACATTTTTCCAGTCCCTGTATGTTCAGAAGCTCGTGGTGAAGCCAGAAGAAGCTCTGCTGTGTGACCCTGTCCCTAGATAGCCTTTTATGACTGTATAAGGCATTTGTCTTATGGTCACTGTACCGACATTAAAAAATTTGGAAGCTGACCCTGGTGCCGAGTGATGGGGGATCGCACAGCGTGCTGGTGATCTGGGTTTGCACATCGAGCCCAGATATCAAAAGTGGAGACCAGCAGCGAAGGGGTCAGAGTGTCCTATGGATGCTTCCCTCCCTGGGGGGCAGTGGAGCAGCACTGGACCACTTTAATAGTGGCTTCTGGAGGTGGCTAATGGAGGCATTCTAGGTGGTGTGGATCACCACATGTTACCTAACGTCCTTTTCCCCAGGACTCCAATGCAGTTGCATGAATGTGGGAGGTGGGTGGGACCAGAAAAGTGGAAATCACCCACCTGGCTGCCAAATGATGGCCACCTTGTTCCCACCCCCCGAGCCACATAGCCATTCACAGCCTCCTCTGATCCTTCTGGCCCTAGCTGCTCAGTCAAGGTAGCAGGAACCATCTCCACTCCTCTGCCCCTTGGGGAGGGGGCCCCCCCAGAAGGGTTACCCCAGGTCTACTGAGGATGTGAACCAAGGCAAGGATGGTATGGATGGCAACAGTGATGGCCCAGTGGGTGATGGGTTAACACTGCACAGCCTGAAGGACTGGTTTGTTGGAAAGGCAGGGAAAGGTGAAAAAAGATGAAGCAAAACATTAGCATAGCCAGCTCAACTCTTCTCGGGGTTTAATTTTCAGAAACAGCAGCAGGCTCATTCAGAGCAGCTGCATCTCTTGTGCTTAATCTGGTTCAATGTCAGTTGGCATTCATCTGTATTCCCCCTCCCCCGTGTCGTGGCTGAAAATAGGCAGAATTTGTCTAGTGCACTTATCCGGTCAACAAAAACTAAATAAATAAATTACCTTTCTCATCCAAGGGCCCAGTAGACAAATTACTTATTTAACTGTTAAACAGCTCTCTATTTCACTAACTACTGCAGACAATCTGGATGGCAGTGTCACATTAATAAAGAAAAGTCAGGGCATATCAGTGTCCCTATACAAGAATGTCTTATACAGCCATGATACTAAAATCTGTATTTTGGAAACAGAAACAGGCTTGTTCAGAGCAGCAGTGCCTATGTTACCTGACTCAAGACAGAGCACTTTGAGTAGTTTTCTCTGCTTAGGGCAGTCAAAAACAAACTCTTTCACATTTTGTTATAGTCAGGGTAGGGTAACAGGGTAGTAGAATGATTAGGGTAGTAACTACCCGACCCTGTCCAACTACCCATTTTGCATTAGGGTATTTTGGGGGTAATTTAGGGTAGTTTGGAGGTATCTACAGGTAATGTTTAGGATAGGGTAATTTACTACCCACCCATGCCAAGTTTTTACAAAACTACTTATAAAAAATAATAAAAAGTTATATCCCTTTCAAGGTTGCCATAGCTAGACTCTTAACCACTCCCTCCACACTGCAGTGAATTCTCACTTTCCACTCCTCTACTTCATTCTTTTGCAGTAATTGTATTAAGAAAAAAAAAGCTGGCCCTTCGAACTGTGCCAGGAGTCAACACTATCATTTCCAATACCCCTACCTTAGCTCCCCCTCAACATATGCTTGTTTATTTATTTAAACAATATTTTCCTAGGTATGCAAGCAGAATCCAAGGATGGTTCATTTCCAGTTGCTACTGAGAGGGATGAAAAGGAGTCTGCAGAATACAGCAAGGTTGTAACAAATTTACACACTATAAAATTCAGCAGTTACAGTAGGACCAGTGTTCATACAGGTGGCCTCCCTCGTGACCCCCAGTTTTCATTTTGGAGAGCTAGTCATAAATAAACATGATTAGCCCATCATCCTCCTTCACAAACCCAAAGCATGCCATATCCCAATGTGTTTTATAGTCATCTGACTTGTACCATTGCCCAATGTCTTTCATATGAGACGTTAAATCGAGGTCCCATCTGCCTGGATTGGTGGTAGTTCAGGTGGACGTTAAAGATCCCATGGCACTTATCGAAAAGAGTAGGGGCAATTTTTTTATTGTAATGAACACATAAATACAATTCCACAAAAACATTGAATGATAAACAGAATACAGAAAGAAAGTAAGCCAAATCTATGGAAACAAAAGATCACTATACCTAGCTCTACACATTGTCTACCCAAAGTTCCATAATAGATGTCCCAAAAAAAACAAACATAGTGTACCACAAGAGCCCCAATGGGATAGAAAACCAAGAAAAGGAAACTCAAAAACAACTCCCTTTATTCAAAAAAAATTCATAAACCAATCCCTCCTTCCCCCAGACCCTGTAAATAATTACCAACCCACCTCCCAACACCACCTAATGCAATTGACACCTCAACTAGAGAGAGAAAAAAAAGGAAAGGGAGGGGGGTAGGTGGGAAAACCAGTTTCACTATCTACTATTTATATTTAATAATATGTGAAAAACCCTTACACCATATCCTAACTTTATCCACATTGTACAATTGCATATCTGATAAAAAAAAACTTTACTCAAAACATTTGTCACATAACATCTAAATCCTTCTAAGGTGGTTTTCCTTTGATATAATACCCATTGACATCTTATTTGCCATAGACAATACCTTAAACATGCAAAAAATACTCGCAAAGTACCCTTCTCATACCGTTGCAAGGACGGGGGAAAGCTTCCAATCACCAAAATGTCATAATTTAACTTGGCCAACCAAGGTAGTTCCCATATTTTTGCCAAATATTCCCACAACTTAATCGGAAAAGAGCACTGTAGAAAAAAATGTTCCATTGTTTCCTCCTGGTTTATACATTCCAAATAAGGACAAGACCTCTCTTCCTTTGCTTTATATTTCGCAATTCCCCTAACATTTAATCTCCCATACATCATGAGCCATTGAATCTCCCACATATAAACTGGCAACCTGGGATTATTCAGTTGTTCCAATACGTCCGAATTCCGCCCTATAGGGCAATTTTTGAAGCTTGGCTCAGAAGGATAAATCAAGGTCATAAAATCATTATATAATGTCCTCGGAGAACCCCTTATGATTTGATTTTTGGTTACTTTACATTTATATAATTTCTGTGCCGCAGGCTTAAAATATTCTGGCAAAGATAAGTGTGGGGATAATTTAGGTGCACAGTTAGATAACGCTTCATTAAACTTGTAAAGAAGAAAATCTCCTGAAACCCTCAAGGGCCTAAACCATATTTTAATGAAAAGGAAAAAAATAACGAAAAACCAAAAACTACTGGGTCCACCATTCCCAAACCTCCCCGTTTCCTATCCAGATAAGTGAAACCTCTTTTAACGGGGTTCAATCTATTGCCCCATAACAACTGGAAACAAATACTATAAAGTCTAGTCTCGTACTGAGCAGGCAGGGGGTAAATAATTGCCAAGTACTGTAGAGTTGGCAAAATAAATTGCTTTAAAACTTGAATTCGTTTAATTTTAGCAAATTTAAACCTTTTCCATCTATTTACTTTACCTTCTATTTTATCCAAAACCAATTTCCAATTATCCTCTGGGCGGTTCTGGGGCCCAAAAAGTACCCCCAAAATTGTCAAAGGCTCAGTAGCAATCAATATAGAATTAAAATACACTGGGTCTTGATGGGACATACCCAATAACAAACCTTTAGACTTATTTAAATTAATCTTTGCATTAGATAAACTTGCATATATATCAAACACGGAAAAAAAAACCTCTATTTGTGAGTATTTTGAAAAAAAAGGCATACATCGTCAGCATATGCCTGAATGGTGATAAATGACTTTGTACCAGGAATGCTCACCCCTGTCCACAAAGGAGGCGAGCTCACTGCTCTAAGCAGAGGTTCCAAAGAGAAATTATAAAGAAGGGGGCTTAAGGGGCATCCCTATCGTACTCCACATTTCATTTTAAAACCTCTCCCCAATTCTCCTTTGATAAGTGGGAACACCTGAGCAGAGGCATATAACCCTTTAATTAAATTCAATAATCCCCCGGGACCTTAAAAAATTCTAAAGTGGAAAACAAAAAAAATGACTAACTCTATCAAAAGCCTTTTCTAAATCCAACGACAATATATACCCTTTCTCCCCTAAGTCATTCAACTGCTCAATTATATCCCTAATCAGACACAGAACTGACTGAATTCTCCTATTGGGTATACCACAATGCTGAACAGGAGCAAACATAACCTCAGACATGACTTTCAGTCTATTGTTGATCAAAGTAGTAAGCATTTTATAATCAGAGTTCAGCAAAGTAATTGGCCTCCAATTCTGAAACTCCTCCTTATCCCCTGACAAATATATATATCTGCAAACCCTCTGAAAAGGACCGTGGACTCACCGCCCCCTCCAAAAAATAATTAAAGACCAAAACCAAACAATTCAATAATTCTGCCTGAAAAATTTTATAAAATAAATTAGATAATCCATCTAAACCTGGGGATACATTGGATTTCAGAGTATTTATAACCTCCTTAATCTCGGAATAAGAAAAGGGTTGCTTAATGCTTTTAAGAATCTCAGGATCCAATTCTTTTGCTACAGGAGGGCCCAAAAACTGCTTAACCTGTCGTAAAGTAGGAGCATGATGGGAACCCAGCTCCCGAAAATGCTCTGTAATCTTATCCCCTATAGCCTGAACTGTAGACACTTTTCCATTCCCTTGATTTAAAAAATCCAAAGAAACATGATCTTTTAAAGATTTACAAAGCTCAAAGGGGTCCCCAACCACAGATTTTGTCATATGATTTGAAATCACAGCTTGTAAGGTTTTTGTACGATCATATTGTAACACCCTCATTTGTGCTTTAATAGCTGCAATTTGTATCGAAAAATCCTCACAAGAGGAATTTGCCAATGTAAGTACTTGTTGTAATTGAGTCCTTAATTTTAACTAGGCAAAAAACTCAGTTTTCTAATGCCTTTTCCCATACTTTTTAAACCATGAAATACAATCATCCTTTGTTTCCTGCCACCATTTCCACAAATCCAGATACAAAAAACTCACCGATAATCTGGCTTGTAAAATCAGTCTAATAGAATTCAGTACTAGTTTTTCTTGTAGGATGGAGGTGTTTAATTTCCACCTAGTCCGCTGTCTACCATGTCCCTCTATTTCTCCTACCTTTACCTGCAAAAGAGCATGATCCGAAAATTCAACCGGAATAATCTGTGGACTAGATGTCGGAATTATTTTGGAAATAAATAGGCAATCAATTGTAAAGCTTTTCCCACCTTTAAAGAAGGTACCCCTAGGACCAGTAGTCCTGTTACCATTACAGGACACTAACTCTGCTGTTTTAATAATCTCCCTTAAACAGTGTGTGTCACAATATATCCCCCCCCCCAAAGGATGGGGATAGTCGTCACCAAGAAAGGTTGGATCCCTTTCAAACAAGTTACCCTCCCTGACTTTGTTTGGGGGTTATAAATATTAATCAATCGTAGAGTGTGAGTATACCAATTCCCCTCTACAATCAGTACTCTGCCAGGACTTAAATCGATTAATTTATGCAAAACAAAATTATAAGAATTGAAAAGAATCCCTACCCCATCCGCCCTATCTTCCCCGAACGACCAAAAGGACGGTCCCCATGGCCAATCCTTAGTAAAAGCAGCAATGTGGTCTTTGGAGAACATCCATGTTTCTTGTAGGAAACAAACAGAGATTTGCAGATCATGTATTAACTGAAACACCGCCTGTCTCTTCTGTACCTTTAAAAGACTATGGGTGTTTAATGTAGCCCATAAAAAAAACATTACAAGTAACCAAACGACTCAACAACTCCTAAACTTCTGTTCATTTTTTTCTTCTTTCCCTTATACTCCTCCCTAGGAGGTGCCAGGGCATCCTGTAACATAGATACATAGACAGTGTCGGCAGATAAGGGCCTATGGCCCACCTAGCCTGCCCATTTGAGCTTGTAAGTTCAGTTTGTTTTCCTAGAAGTCTGTTTCCCCTTACCCCTGCCCTCTAGAATTCCTTTATGTCTATCCCATGCATTCTTAAATCCCGTGATTGTTTCAGCCCCCACCACTTCCTCTGGCAGGGTGTTCCACTTGTCCACCACCCGTTCTGTGAAGAAATTCTTTCTCATGTTTCCTCTGAATCGTCCTCCCTCCAACTTCATCCCATGCCCTCTAGTCCTGAAACATCTTTTCGCTTAAAATAGTGTTTTCCTGTACCCTGTTCCTCCCTGTAAGATACTTGTATGTCTCTATCATATCCCCTCTCCCTCCTCTCCTCCAGGAGTACATGTTCAGTTCCTTCAACCTGTCTTCATAGGACTTGTGATGCAACCCATGCACCATCTTTGTTGCCCTCCTCTGAACCTTCTCTACCCTGTCTATGTCCTTACGTGGGTATGGTCTCCAGAACTGTACACTGTACTCCAGGTGGGGCCTCACTAGTGTCTTGTATAGCGGAATTATGACCTCCCTTTTCCTGCTGGTGATGCCCCTGCCTACTTCATCCCAGCATCCATTTGCTTTACCTGATGCCTTGTCACACTGTTTCCCTACCTTGAGGTCATCAGAGATGACAACCCAAGATCCCTTTCCTGCTTGGTGCATGCTATATCCTCACCCCCAACTGATATATTGTGCCAGGGTTTTTCTGCCCCATATGCATTATCTTGCACTTCTTTGCATTGAATTTCAACTGCCAAACCCTTGACCATTCTTCAAGTTTCTGCAGGTCCCTTCTCATTCTGTCTACACCCTCTGGTGTGTCTACTCTGTTACAGAGCTTTGTGTCATCAGCGAACAGTGAAATTCTGCCTTCTAGATCCTGTGCAATGTCACTGATGAAGATGCTGAATAGGACTGGTCCCAGCACTGATCCCTGTGGTACCCCACTGGTTACTCTTCCCTCTGTGGAGTGACAGCCATTTACCACCACCCTCTGTGTCCTGCCACCCAGCCAGTTACCTACCCACCACACTACTGTCCTGCCCACACCCATATTCCCCAGTTTGTGTAATAGTCTTCTATGTGGCACAGTGTCAAAGGCCTTGCTGAAGTCCAGATAGGCCATGTCCACTGCCCTCCCTGATCCACCTCCTAGTCACCCAGTCAAAAATTCAATGAGGTTGGTCTGATGCGACCTCCCTCTGGTGAAACCATGCTGCCTTGGGTCCTGTAGTCCATTGACAACCAGATGTTCCACCAATCTCTCCTTCAGTAGTGCTTCCTTGATCTTTCCCACTACGAGGTGAGGCTGACTGGTCTGTAGTTCCCTGCTTCCTCTTTGTTCCCACTTTTGTATAAGGGGACTACATCTGCTGTCCTCCAGTCTTTGGGTACCTCCCCTGTTTCCAGTGATTGGCTGAACAGGATAGCCAGAGGTTCAGTCACCACCTCTCTTAGTTCTTTAAGGACCCTGGGGTGCACCCCATCTGGCCCCATTGCTTTATCAGCTCTTATTACTTCCAGTTCCTTCAGGACCCTTTCTCGTGTAAAGGGACTTGTGTCCATTTCTACACCATTCTCACCTCTTGTACTCCCTTCAGACCCATTACCCCCCTCTTCCTTAGTAAAGACTGAGCAGAAATACCTGTTCAATATGTCAGCTTTATTGTTGTCATCCTCCACGCGGCTCCCATCCTCCCCCTTCAGTCTCACTATCCCTCCCTTTGTCTTTCTTTTTTCACTTATGTACCTGTAAAAGATTTTGTCCCTTTACCCACTGATTTTGCAATGTGTTCTTCTGTCTGAGCTTTGGCTTCCTTACTGACTTCCTGCCTCCCTTTGTTTCTCCTGGTACTTCTCCCTATCCCTTCTGCCTGTGTCTTTTGTACTGCCTGAATGCAATCTTTTGGCTTTCACTTTCTTTGCTACCTCTTTGGAAAACCATAATGGTCTCCTCTTCCTTTTCCTCTTGCTAACCTGCTTAATGCATAATTCTGTTGTTCTTATAATCCCATTTTAAATACCCCACTGTTCCTCAACCCCTGATTCCTGTCCATTCCCTTAATGCCTCTTTCAAGTATCTCCCCATTTTCCCAAAGTCTGCCCCCTAAAATCCAGGATACGTGTTTTTGTGTGGTTTGGTTCTGCTCTTTCTGTGATTTCAAACCACAATGACTGGTGGTCACTGTTACCCAGGTGCTCCCCACTGTTACCCCCATCACACTGTCCCTGTTTGTGAGCACAAGGTCCAGTATTGCCTTCTGCCGAGTTGGTTCCATGACCAGTTGCTTGAGGAAGGCACCCTGAAAGAGTCCAGGATAAATCTGCTCCTAGTTGATGCTGCTGCTGGGATGCTCCAGTCCACGTCTGGTATATTGAAGTCTCCAACCAGTACTACCTCACCTTGTCTGCCATCCTTTGGATGGCTAGCATCAGCTCCCTATCTGTTTCTTCTTCCTGGGCTGGTGGTCTATAGACCACACCTGTCGGATGCTGGCCCCATTTTCCTTTCCAGCTTAACCCACAGTATCTCTCCTCATTTTGTTCCTCCTGGATCTGTGTGGCCCTTATGTCATTTTTCACATACAGTGCCACTCCTCCTCCCTTCCTGCCTGCTCTGTCTCTTCTGAATATGTTGTAGCCAGGTATGGCCATCTCCCAGTCATGGTTATCATTACACCAGGTTTCAGTGATGGCCACAATGTCCAGGTCTGACTGTACCATGACAGCCTCCAGATCTTCCATCTTGTTGCTAAGGCTCCTGGCATTTGCACAATGGCTTTCCATGATTTGACCTCCTAGACTGCTTCACTGTTCTACTCCAGCCCCTTCCTTGGTTGTCATTTATCCCTGGTTCTCCTTGCTGTTTGCCCTTCTGCTGAATTTTTGCCCTTTTCTGCTTATCCACCTTTTGGACACTAATCTCCATCTTTTGCACACTGCTTTGCAGAGATAGCCACTCCTCTGGTTCACTGGTTCCACTACTAGCTGTGGGGGGTGAGCAAGTAGGTACCATCCTTGCTGGCCTGCCACCCCCCTTTGCTAGTTTAAATGCTTGTCAATGTAGCATTTAAACTTATCATTGAGTGCTTGGATCCCCCTCCAGGATGGATGCAGGCCATCAGGCTTGAACAAACCTCCATCCCTCCAGGTGGGTCCCCAGTCACCAATGAATCCAAACCCTTCCTCACAGCACCAGTTCTTCAACCATGAGTTAAAGTTCCTGGTGCATGCACTCCTATGCTCTCCCTTGCCTCTCACAGGTAGTACTTCTGAGAAAGTGACAGAAGTAGCTACTTGCTTGAGACCCTCCCAATTTCCTAAACTCTTCCTGAACTTCCTTTGGCTCCCCATTTGCCAAGTCATTAGTACCTAGGTGGATAATGACATCCAGCTCACCCTCCGTCTTGCCTTCCCAGTGATCCCAGTATCTTCCTTCCATCCCTCCATGCCGTGGCACCTGGTAGGCACCTCACCTCCCTGTCCTCCCTCTCCTGTGTTCATAGCTGGATCCCTCTTACGATGGAGTCACCCACCAGGATTCGCTTCCTCCTCCTCTGAGGTCCACTGCTTTCCCCACTGAGGTCACCTCCTTGCCTAACCTCCACATCCTTTCCTTCCACTTCCTTGGGTACCTCTATTTGGTTGTCCTCATTTGCCAGTGTGGCATATGAGTTCTTGAGAGGAATAGGATCTGGATGTACCTCTGCCTGACTGCTCTAACCCTCCCTGAGCCCACTGTCATCCAAGTGCTCCTCATTCTCGGCATCCTTGAGGCAGCTGCATTGGACTGGGTGGTCCCTGGATAGGGGTGATGGTACTCCTGACCCAGTTTACTTCTGCTCTGAGTCCGGCTACCTCATCCGCAGTCCAGAGATGCATGCAGATAGGGCAGCACCTCAGTGTCCAGAAGGTCTGCCTGAATATGGCTGCCCACAGCCACTGCATTGCACCACTCCCCACATTATACTGCAATTCCACTACTTCTGCTACTGAAGCCTCTTAGTTCTCTTTTTATTTATTTACAGTACTAAAAATCCTGTAACTGATCGTCAGATATATATATATTTTTTTTTTAAGGAAAAGAAACCAATAAATAAATAAATGAGTCAAACACTTGTCGTGCTGAGGTGGTCTTCTTCCCCTTATGCCCCTCCTACTTCACACCTCTTACTATACCCTGTGTTTAGCTCCTGTCAATCAGATTTATCAGGGCATATAATTAAGAGTTGGGGAAGGGGTGGGAGGGGCGAAAATTCAGCAATTAAAGACAGCACAGAATTACACCACCACTATGTTTTAAATTTTCAACAGCCCAAAAACAATTATAAGTAAAGACAACACAGAAAGAAAGTATAGTGTCACTACAAGCCTACAATCTAAGTTTAAAAGAAAAATACCAATTACCAGTTACTCTAAAGCACTGAATTGAATATGTTTCCTTCCTTCACGTTCTGGCTTCTTCTGAGAAGATGAACCTCTGTTTGCTGCTTTAACTGTGACTAAGCCCCACCTCCAGTTATCACGTAGCTGAGGTCAGAGGCCAGACAATTAACACCCTTCACCCAGCTACAGGACAGTCAGACAAGCCAAGATAAAATTTGCAGCAACGACAATTGTGAAACTGTATCCCCAATGTCCATTTCCGAATCCCCCCAAAATAAAGCTGCATAGGAGTTTTTAGTTTCAATGGACTCTGGTTCCAGAGGCAAAAGTGACTTAGAAGTCCTACTTGACCTTCTAGGGGGCAATGGTGGTTGCAAAGGTGGAACCGAAACAACCGCTAAATCCTCATTTGGGGCTATATAACACACCGGCTGCAATAGATCAGAAACTTCCTCTACCAATTCCTTTTTCAGCACTTTAGGAGGAGCAGTTGTAGCCCTACTAGCCCCTACTTTTACCTGAGTTTCTACAGTGCTCTGAGGTACCGAAGGGGCCTTTGAGATATTCCCCCACCCTGCTGAGATTCTCTGGCATCTTGTGCTTTTGGATGATCAAATCCAAATTCACAATTGGTCTTATTCTGTGCAGCCCATGGACAATCCCTAAAAGCATGGTTCTGTTCTTCACAAAGATCGCATTTATTGAGTTTACAAAAAACATGGTGACATGACCCACTTCCCCACAATTATCACACTTGGCTGGTTACGAGTACTGGATAAGTGCATCCGAGCTCCACATTTCTAACATGCTCTGGGATGCCAACTATAAAAACAGACCCCCCTATCCCTTCCCAACAAGAAGGAGTTAGGGATATGCTCAACCCCCAAGGCTGTTTGCCGTAATTTGACTTTAAATTTCCACCCTCCTGTCCAAAACTGCTCAGAATCCAAAATCGGCTCTGGATCACTCTGAACTTCACATTTCTGGGAGAGCCAGTATACAATATCTTCTACATCTACCCCCTCATTTCTAAACATTACCGTCACATACTTAATTAAAGGCTTTGAGAGAGGGATAATCAAAAAGGGGGACCATAAAGGAGAGAACTTTACCTGATTATACCTCTCCCAAAAAAGCTCCAGCAAAGCAGGGGAACGAAAACTAATATCATAGTTATCCTCTCCTGAGATGTTTATAAAAGCAAAAACATCCTGAGGGGAAAACATCAAAGATTCTTTTATTAAAGTTTTGCCTACAAAATACCTATTAGGCCTTTCCTTTAATCCACCCTTATATCTAATACGCACTGCATTCCTCCGGGGTGCAGCTTCCCTCTTACTCTGTGCAAATAAACTAGACATAAGGGGTTTCTCAGGAGTAGGCCTTGACACATCATTGCTGTTCCCAGTACTTAGGTTTTGTAATGCTGCATGTTCACCCTGTTTAGCTAAAATATCCACATTTTCCCCTTTGTTATTCTCCATTTCTGCTCTACTTTCCATAGGTTTCATTTTAACCATCCCCCCCCCCCAGGTTGCCATCCTGGAGATGATTTATCTAAATCTAGAGAAGGATCCCATGCCAAATCCGGCGTCCATATCCCCCGCCCTAATTTCTTCCACCCTGCTGCCACCAAAGCTGATTGTGGGGACCAGTTTTAATCATGAACTAAAGGTTGCATGGTTGAAACAGGATATTCCTTAAGATTTACAGGGAAAAAAGTATGAGCCTTCTCAGCCAATTCCGACACTCTTTGTCCCTGCTGTTCAGATTTTTTTTTTTTAAACTGAATTCCATCACCCCATCTTGCACTTCAGCCTTAGTTTGATAAGTCACTGGGGACTTTCCTTCTAATCCCACCACACCCACTTTAGCGGGTTTAAACATGAAACCAGTCTCTCTGTTGATGTGGAACGTGGGGAAGCCCTCTTTGGGCCATACAGTACTCACGGCCCCTTGGCTGGGTGACAGATCCTTAGCCGAAATGGTCCCAGTCTCTTTCCGCATCAAATGCCTTCAGATCGCAAAACGTCCTCTTTCCACCGCCTCCACTGCTTCCTTATTCAGCCACAACGTAAAGTTTCCAACCCGTTGTTCCTCCGTTAGTTTCAGAGCCGCCCACGAAATCACAGATAAACGGGCAACCTCTTTCCAGCCCGACCGCACTTCCGCATTCACAAAACCCAGCGCAGCCTCGCAAGCCGGTTTTAAAGGCACAGCACTTTTCGATAACTGCAAACTTGCCAAGGAATCCTCCACATATTCAGCCTTGAAGGAACTCCCTGCTCCACTCGCCAAAACATCCCTCTCCAGTGCCTCTGTTGTAGCCACAGCATCGTGAAACAATTCATTCACTTCCAACTCCACCCCGGCACTCATACTTGCCGCCTAGTGCCGTTCCAACTTTGTTTCCATGTCCGTATTCAACACAACCTCCTCCTCCACGGACCTATCCACAGTGGCCATCTTGGCAATAGAAACAAACCCCCCTACTGGCCACAGAGCGCCAGCAGAGATGGGGAATGTCCCTGGTGTCCTGGCCAAATTCCCTCTTTCACTAAAAATACCACCAACAGCTTAATCTGGTTCAAGGTCAGTTGGCATTCATCTGTATCCACCTCCCTCGGGTTGTGCCTGAAAATAGACAGGATTTGTCTAGTGCACTTACCCGGTCAACAAAAACTAAAATAAAAAAAATGTGCTATATACTGTGGTCATCTGACTTGTACCATTCCCAGTGTTCTGTATGGTCATCTGAGTTGTGCCATTACCCAATGTGCTATATACTGTATATCATCTGACTTGTGCCATTACCCAATGTGCTATATACTGCACATCATCTGACTTGTGTCATTGCCCAGTGTTCTATATAATGTATATCATCAGACTTGTGCAATTGCCCAATGTGCTATATAGTCATGTGACTCTTGTTATTGCCCAATGTGCTATATACTGTAGTCATCTGACGTGTGCCATTACCCAATGTTCTATATAATCATCTAACTTTTGCCATTGTCCATTGTGCTATATAGTCATCTGACTCATGCCATCACCCAACATGCTTCATATTCCTCTGTCTCATGTTGTTGTTCAGTGACTACATGATGTAGTCACCTGACTTGCACCATTGCCCAATGTGCTATATAGTCATCTGACTCATGCCATTGCCCAATGTGCTATATACTGTAGTCATCTGACTCATACCATTGCCCAATGTGCTATATATTGTAGTCATCTGACTCATGCCATTGCCCAATGTGCTACATAGTCATCTGACTTGTGCCATTGCCCAATTTGCTACATAGTTATCTGACTGTTTTAGCATGGGACTGGGAGGTACACATGACATGAGGGTGAAGGCCAGTCTGTGTTATTGGTAAGTACTACAGGTGACCTCCCACCTGACCCCCAGTTCTCAGTTTGGGGGCCAATCATTCATAAACATGGTTAACTCAGTCATGCTCCTCCAAAACCCAAAGCATACCATCACCCAATGTACTATATAGTCATCTGACTCATGCCATTGCCCAATGTCCTGTGTAGTCATCTGACTGTATTAGCACGGGATTGGGAAGTACACATGACTTGGGGCATGGAGACCAGGCTGTGTCATCGATAACACAAAGAAGGCCAACCCATAACACAGCCCAGTAGTGGAGACAGATCAAGTAAAGATAATAAATCTTTCAAGGCCTCCCTACTTGATTCTCCAGTCTGTCATCTATCTTGGCCCTCAAACTGGTCAGTTCCATTGTTTCTTATCCTGCTGAGGTCCTTCTTTAATTATTTCTTCTCCGCCCAATCTCTTTGCTGTACCTTCCACTCTTTTACTTTCCTATCCAACTTCCTGTACTCCCCTCTCACTCTCACTCTCCCACTTCTTATTTCTGTTTTTCTCCTACTTCACCTGAAGCTACTCTTTTAGGAGTTCTGTTTCTCAGTTGCTCAAAATGCAACAGCCCTTAAAAACTTGATCCAAAACTCCTGTACCTCCCTGCATCTGCTGTGGCCTTCCCATCTCTAATTGCTTCAACCTTTTCTTCTTCACTGCTGCAGTTCTTGGTGTAATGGAGTGGGAAAACATTACCTCTCTCCACAAATGTAAATAGCTGTCTGCCTCAAGTAACTATTATCCAAGCTCCCTCAACCCTGCTTTGGCCAGAGGTCAAGAGCACCTTGTCCTCTTCTGGTTCTCAGTTCTTCCTTACTCCTCCTTTCTCTACCAGTACCAGTCTGACTTCAGAAAAAAAAAAAAAACACTCTACTGTCTAGTCCCTACTTATGACATCCTGAAGGGGGGATGTATTGGAACCTGATCACCTCAGCAATCTCCCTCGAATAGGACTCCCTCAGCAATCTCCCTTGAATAGGACTTTGTCACAGCAGCCCATCTCATTTTACTGGACAAACAAGCATAAGCTAGTCTGTCAGAACATGCAGTAAAAGTGTTCAGCTCATGTCTAGCAGACAGGTCAAGGTACTCACAAGAACTGCTCTGGGTGCTTTAGCTTCCAGGCCTGGAGGGGGTACCAGTTAATTGGGTAAGCAGCCCCTGCTCGTGGTCATGTCAACAACAAATGAACTGCACACTAACACATGAATGCTGCCAGAAATGTAAAATTAATTCCACTTCCTAAAGTGATTCCACTAATGCAGTAGTATCAAATTTAGGTAACATATCAGAGGCCCAAGAAGATATCCCAGCACTTCGCTTGTAAGAGCTTCCTTGGTGGGCAGAGCCTGTCCATGACATCATCCCTTAAATGCAACACTATATGGCAAAAGTGAATTTCATTACCCAGTATGTTGTAGTAAAAGTGCATTACCACAGTGTACTTAAAAAAACAAACAAACAAAAAAAAAAACCTCTTTACAGTCTTTACAAAGGTAAATGTTTGTTCAAACAGGAAATTAGAAACAATAAATACCATGATCATTTCTAACATGTCAACAAACATACAGCCTCAAGTTACATTGCTTAGATATAACCAGTGAAGTGGACTGCATTATGAGATAAACATGCTATATCATTATCATTTGTCACAGTTCACCAATAAAAGTGTTTAGTGATGTACCTGTAAGATAGCTGATAAATACAATCTGCATTGTGGTGCATAATGCACCCTTTTCATTGTGTTTTAGCTCATAGTGTCCAATA
This sequence comes from Neoceratodus forsteri, assembly GCA_016271365.2. Classification (NCBI taxonomy): domain Eukaryota; kingdom Metazoa; phylum Chordata; order Ceratodontiformes; family Ceratodontidae; genus Neoceratodus; species Neoceratodus forsteri. The sequence continues at coordinate 1,160,264,666 of CM057459.1, read as the reverse complement.
TTTAGGCTTATAACACCAGTCGCAAACATAGTGGAAACAATAGCACATGAAGAAGCCCTTCAGGTGTGCTATAGGGCATGTATTTATTAAAACAGGACTGTCTAAAATGTATAAACACCAAATAAGGTTAAGATGAAAGCTATGTTATTTATTTAATATTTCAGATGCTGTTAAAGAGCCTCTGACACCACTGTGAAAACTTTGAAAAATGTAAGCTTTACATACAATTCAGCATATATTTCATGTATTTTCTGTTATTATTTCTCCATTTTTCTTTTGCTAAGGACTGCTGCATGAAAATAAGATCACTGTTCCATAGACTTTACCTGCTATGGCTCTTTTCTAAACCTGAATTCATAATATCCTGTTTATGGTATCATAATTATCTCCACAGAAACAGGCTGTCATAAACAGAACTGGGTTTCATGTCATAACAGCAAAAATATTATGGTGACTCGCAAAAGAGTGAGTACATATCATTGAATGTCAAACAGGCACATAACCCACCTCAGCAACCACCAACAGGGTACCACAAATACATTTAAAAATGGGACCTTAATTGTAATCTTTAGTAAGGGGGGCTACACCCCCCATCCCCCTTTGTGGGAGGGTGAGGCCTCCGCACCCCCATCCTAAAATAATCATCTCCTGGGGGGAAGAACACTGGAGGTCAGGAGACTACATGGGAAGGGGGCCGCAGTAAATAGGAGGGATACCATGGCTGGGACACCAGAATCACAGGATGGCAATGACAACAAAAAAAACCCGCGCCAGATACGCTACAAAAAAATCTACCTGCAGGCAGTCCAAAACCCAGGATCATCAGCACCACAGGCAGTGTCCATACCCACCATGCCAGCTGGCCAGCTCAGCAGCAGCAGGCTGCATTTTCCCATTTGACCCATAGCACCAAGCATGCCCCCATCATCCACTCTCCTTCTTCTGTCCCTCCTACCTTGCTATTCCCTTTTCTTGCTAAAACCTCACTGTTGCTGCTCCTACAGGTGTACAAATTGAATTGCTCATCTTTGAGTTGCTCAATTTGCTTCACCCATATAACTGGACACCACAGAACTGTGATGTCAGGTGTAGAATAGTAGCCAGACTAGATAGGGCAAAACCCTATTTTCATGCAACTTTCCTTGATAATAAAGAAATACGGACAAGATATGGGAAAAAATATAAGCTAAATTTTGTCTAAATATTATATTTTTCAGTGTTCTCCCATCTGCCTCAGGGGATGTTTAAAGGATTAATTGGAGTCTATTAAATTATTTTTTTTACACTTGGTAGGTCCCCCTAAGTGGACACAGCCACAAAGATTGAAGTTAAGTGTAAAGAAAATTCAAAGTGGAGAATAAGTTACCCTACAACAGCACACCACTTAGGCTTCTTGAAGCGAAGAAAAAAAAGAAAAACGTCTATGTCTGAATGCAGGTATACTCTGATTTAGTGGGAAACATGAAACTACACATTAGTACTATAACAAAAATAATTCAGTGTAGTAAAGATAATCTTAGAGACTGCTTATGAAGACCAGTGCTCTGCACGAAGGTGCATGACTGCACATTTGCATTTAGATTCAAGCAGTATACCCACCCGACAGTGGCAGTTCAACAGCAAGGTCCCCCACAGCGACTGCAGTGCCATGCCAATGTAGGGGACCCACTGGAACTAGGCACTGTCTGTTGGGGGTCCTGCACCCCCCCAAATCAGCTCCAACTCAGAGTTGATGATCTGTAAGTGGGGGTGGTGTGGAGGGGGGTTGGGGGGGCGAATCCCCCCCAAGAAAACACATCCAGCAACTAGAAACCGACAGCCAACTGCAAAATGCAGTTGACCTGCTGGTTTCACTGTCGGGGCAGTAAACGGGAAATTTGTTAAACACCAGTCGTGGATCTGATTCAAGTCACCTCTACGTGAATGCAAATTCAGCTGCAATATAGAGAAAGTAATGATGTACATCTAAGTCAGTTTAGAAATGTTTGCGAAAATGTAGATATACTAAGTTAGCTGTACAGAGGTACAATAAATCTGGATATGAGCAGCCAGGTTTAAGTAGAATGTTACTAGTTCACTACTGATGGCACACCTTAATCGCTCTTATTGACACAAGCAGTAATACTATCAGTTTGAGTACATACTGTACATTTGATTGCACTACCTGCAGATACATTTCTGAAATGTAATGCCTGGATTATTGGTGCAGTGTAGTAAGGTGATGATCATATAATACAATTAAGCAATAATGCACGACAGGGTGTGTGTTGTGCTGGGATAACGTCACGCCTGGGGTGATTAGGCAAGAGGCCGCAGGCCGAGTGTGACTAATCACTCCAGAAGTGATGTTATCCCAGCACAACCTACACCCTGGAGCGCATTATTGCTATTATACAATGGCTCGTTTGTAGCTGGGAAAAAAAACCCTTCAAAAGTGCATTTTCTTGACAGTTTTTTACTTTATTTATCACTGTGGAGGAGTGTGAAAGAGAAAAATAGTTCTGTTTTAGCCAGTAGGTGGTGCTGTTGGTAAGTGAGTGGCTTTGTCTGTTCAAATGGATGCCCCACACATACATTTTTCTCATCGGTTTGCAGGTCTCCTCACAACTTTCGTTTTTTTTTTTGTTGTCCTCTCAGTGCCTTCTCAGATCTTATTTCATATTTTAACAGAAAGTACATTAATTTAAACAGTTCCTGTAGTGCGGCTGTGAATGAGAAGCACCTTATTGATCTGTCCTCATGCTTTCAGGATCGCAGTTTCAATGAGGAAGTGAAACCGGCCGTCGCGTTTCTTTTAATGTGGAGTGAAATGGATCGAAAAGAAGCTCAGAGGTGTGCTTCTGAATAATTTGGTGGGTCATTTTCTTTTTAGCTTGTCCTCAGAGCGAGTGAACGAGGACTCTGGTACACACTGAACGCTGTTCACTGAAGCTGCTCGGTTGGGGGGGACTGTCATGAAAATGAATATTTTTTTTTAGTTTTTACATGAACTTTCTTGCAGCAGGAAACAACACTGGTGTTTGGAGGTGGGGGGACACTGATGGGTTTACTGTTTATTCAGCTTGTGTGTGTGGTTCAAAAGCTGGCGTGGAGCGTGGATCACAGGTGCAGGCTCAGTGATTTTAATAACTGTAGATGCGGTCATTTGTGTGCTTGGACTAGACCCATAATGTTGTACTGGGATAACATCATGGGTCCAGTCCCAGTCTGACCAATTAGAAGTCAGAATTTTTTCTTGCCATTGTATAATACCCATTTATTGTTTAAATAGAAAAAAGACAGAAAACAAAAACCTACAAGTTTCCTGTGATCACCCCATAGTTTTCAGTTCTGGTACCTTCCTTTAGTGTGAATCAACTATAAGAGACTCCTTGTTAGGTCTTAGTGAGAAAGTACAGAGAAACTGTTTATTTTTGGATAATCTGAAAAGAATGGAGAAAGAAATAATGTAGTTAGTCATAAGTATCAGATTAGGAGAGTAATGACACTTTATCTTACATCAGTGACACACGAACAGTAATGTATATTAACATTTTGATTTGTTTGATTTGTTTATTTATTCTGATAAGCCCATGAGTCATATGACTCATTTTCCTGATCGACCAGAGTGCAAATAACAAAATATAAAATTACATTACAGTAACAAATTGCAGATTGATGATCCAAATATATAAATAAAAAAATAGCACCTATAGAATAGCACATATAAAATATAAAATAGCACAGAGAATAGTTAAAACAACGACACATTGCCTTCCTATAACATTCACAAACTTCTTTCTGTATCAGCAGTCCCCTTAAACTATTTTTAAATCTAAGAATAGACATTCACATACAGTCCATTTGAACCATTATAGACTTATGAAATCTTGGCAAATTCTAGAGAAAGGAATTCTACCCCAAGGCAGTATTCCTCTTAGGTATTAAAAAATGAGAGATACCCAACTTTCTGGTGACAAATGGATTAATATATTTTTGGAAATAGTGATGGAAAATTGTAAAAACATTTCCTATTGCAACCTTTTTAGTTAATATACCCACATGTAATTCATATATTTGCTTTAAAGGTAATATCCCTGCTGATTTAAGTAAGAAACAGTGATGAGTTTGCCTTGGTAACTGGGTAACAAACCTAGTTACTTGATAATTTTTTCTAGTAAACAGTCACAAGCAGAATAATAAAAAATTAAACCATAATCCATGCCTGACAAAAGAAAACTTTGAGCTAGTAGTACTCTTGCAGCTGGTGTTAACGATGCATTCACTTAATATAATGCTCCTAATCTTTGGTGTATGCATTCACTTAATATAATGCTCCTAATCTTTGGTGTACTACTTTTATCAAGTTAAGAATATGAAATTCATAACTCATTTTAGAGTCTAATATCAGCCCTAAATATTTTAAAATATTCAACCTGTTCTATCCCATCCCCAGTTATAGTATAGAAGGACAGTTCAGGTTTTTGTTCTAGTCTCTTTCGATGCCATGGAATACCATAAACTTTTACTTCTTTCCATTTAAAACTAGCCTATGACCATGAAACCATTCCTGTAATGACAGGAAATCATTAGCTATATCATAATTTATCTGTTTTAATTTAGGACCACTCATGAGGATCACCATGTCATCTGCATATAAAAAACTTTCAGAGTGAGAACAAACTAAAGGGAGTGGACTGAAAAATAAACTAAAGAAAAGAGAACCCAGAACTGAATCCTGAGGGACACCCATAGTGATTAAAGCTGGAGACGAGAGGTAGCCATTAACCCTAATATGTTGTGTCCACTCTGATAAATTATTACCATACCGACCTACAACAGCCTGCAACATTCCCAGCCGGGCAAGCTCAACTCTCAGTAAATCATGAGATTTTAGATAGTAAGTCACATGAAGGGTCTGAAGTCAAACACATCATTTCAACCATCTAGTTTCATTATTTTCAGTTTGTATGTCCAAACATTCTCACGCTGAAGTAATAGTTTTAGTCGTACTTTTCAATTCTCCCTGATTATGAAGGCAACCCTCATTTTACCCCTTCCTTAAAATTGCTGTGTCTCTCATCTCTCCTTCCTGGGATAGTTGCTGTCCACACAGAGAATGTGCTATAAATTCAGGCTTTAAAGCAGAAAGTCATAAATATTCTAAGATTATAAACCAAAAATAAATGTTATACAATTAAACTGAATGGTTTTCACAGGATTCTGAGCTTGAATCTCCATATGTGAGGATGTGCCCCTCATTCTGATGGTCCATGTCTCACATTGTCCCATATTTTCCCATATTTTCCATTTCCAAAAATGTCCATGGGCCTGATTTCAAGATGGGTTATGCCAGTGTAAGGTCAGATACACCAAACCCCATGGTGTATCCCACGAATTACGCCATGCATTACGCCCAGTGGTATTTTAAGTGGCAACTTACACCATGGCAGATGTGGACTGCAACATCTGAGGGTTATACCACCCGCTACACTGCAGCCCGCAACACATGGTGCAAGTGCGGGCTATGACAGCAACTTTACCCAATTCTAGGAGGGTGGCTGTCATAACCCACAATTGCCATTCTAGAAGGGGCACTGGTGGAGCTAAACTCCAACAGCCTGGAACTGCTTTAAGTGGCAGCCAACAGTGCTATCTGTCAGCTGCCCACCCTGTGGCACCGCAACACCAGTGCAGCTGTGTTCCCCCTGCCCCCACAGGCATACCCCAGACCCCGCCCCCCCAAATGTCAGGGACCCCTGTGGGTCCATTTCTAGTGCACCCCCCAGATGCCAGTGCCATCTGCCCTGCTCCCCATGCCCCCTGATGCGTGCTGAGGTGGTCCGGGATGGGGGACTTCAGGGGGGATTCCTGTCACCTGCTGGAAGTTGCAACATGCGGGTTCTATATGCCAGGCATGTGGCAGTAGCCTACACCTGGTGTATCCTGCATGTCTCAAGTGCCAGGATCCTGCCACTCCTGGAATGTGGCATAGGGTCCCTGGCGGAGTGGCGAATGGTGTAACTTGCAACCGCGTGCAAGTTACGCCATTCATCTTGGAATCAGCCCCACCTGTCCCTCATTTTGGTGACAAAAGGTTAAGAGGTATGGTTTTAGTTTGTCACCTCCCCTGATTGGTTGTTTAACAGTTTCACTACCCATGTAGTATGGTACATTTGGGTTTGAATTGTGCATTTCAAAGAAAAATGTCTACCAGTAGGAATCTCCATTTTTTTGATTATTGATTCTTCACCTTTGTTCTTGAATTCTTGTTTTAAGGCTTTTGTTTGTTCATACAACATACAGTGTGCTTTCCCAAAAGTGCATTTTAACAGATGAACAGCTACATTCATATCACAGGTTATAAATTCTCTAATTTGTCCCTTTGTGTTATTAATACCCTCAGATCCCCTTCATAGGTCTGCCTTTGTGGAGATGGTGCGATATCGCACTTTGCAGGATATGTGCCCTGAAGACCTGATGGCTCTATTGAACCTCTCAGAGTTTCCAGTTACTAGCAATAGTCTGGAGTCATTGGTTCTGGCTTATAATCAGGCCATTTCCTAGGATCTCGACTTACTTGCTCCTGTCTGTGTTCATCCCCTCTCTCTTTGACCTCGGGTCCCATGGTTTGATGGGTCCTTGAGGGAGCTGCGATGTGTGAGACGATGGTTGGAGCATTGCTGGTGGAAATCTGCCTTAGAAGTTGACCGCCTTAGTTTGGAGGGGCATTATCAGCTCTACCAATCAGAGGTCTCCCATAAGAAGGCAGAATTCCTGTCCAGGGAGATCGCTGTCACTCAGAATCGACCAGCTCAGCTTTTCAGAACTGTGGACAGGCTGTGCAACCCAGCCTGTCTCCAGCTCCGTTGAGCCTTTTCACAAGAAAAGTGTGATGAAATTGCTCAATTCTTTGCGAATAAGGTGGCCGACATGAGATCAGAGATCTGACAGACACACTCTATTGGGGACACTGTTGGTTGCCACTCAGTCACGGTATCCCTGGCCTCCTGGAGTTCCTTTGACCAGCCGAAGTTCAAAGATGTTATGTGGATTGTCCAGGGGATGTGCCCAACATGCTGTAGTTTTAGATCCGGGTCTAACCTCCCTGATTTTGGGTTGTGTTAAGATCGTGGGCCCATTTCTGGCTCAAATAATCTGGTGACCTCTCGCCTTGACTACTGCAACTCCCTTTACCTGGGGCTTCCTGGGGATGATATCCGCCACTTGCAGCTAGTGCAGAACGCTGCCGCTAGGTTGTTGACAGGGGTACCGAGAAGGATGCATATTACCCCTGTCTTGCACGACCTACACTGGCTGCCTATACAGTGGCAGATCACCTTTAAAGTAGGTCTTTGGACCTTCAAAGCCCTGCATGGACTTGGCCCTACTTGAAAGAGCTTCTGATTGCCTATATCCCTGTACAACAGCTCCACTCAGCTGACGAGGGGTTGCTGGAGGTCCCAAGGGTTATTTTAAAATCATCTGGGGTTTGGACTTTTATGTTTGCTGCCCCAACCCTCTGGAATTCTCTGCCTTGCCAGCTTTGGGAATGCACGACCGTGGAAATCTTCAAGTGCGAACTTAAGACCCATCTTTGGACTCAAGCTTTCATGACTTGAGAGTGCTGTTATTCTGACTTTAAATATGCTTTTTGTTCTTACTGTTAATATTTAAGATTGCTGTTATATTGATTTCATATATGGTTTTGTTTTATGCTCATTTTGTACAGCGCCTTGGTGCTTGAAAGGCTCTTAATAAATCAAGTTTTATTACTATTATTAGATGCATTACCTCCAGAGCATATTTACATAAACTGTACCTGGTGCAATTATAGAATCCTTTTGGCTTGGATGGTAGCCAGGTCTGTCTACTGGGCTGTGGTTTGTACTGTACTTGGTATGCATCAATGAATCTTTTAAGCTCTTAGCTCTTCTAAATGTGACCCTCGGTTTGTTACCTACAGCTTGTACCACAACAGGGTCTCCCGTTAATATGGTCCAAGTTCTGAACACAATATTACCTATTTGGTCTGCCCACTTATTGTGCTCTGTGGAAGATGTGACAGGAACAAAGTCAGGTTTTTTGTTGTTATTAGTTTTGGCATTTTCTTTCAGCAGACCATGTCTGTTAATATGTCTGCCCTTGTGCAGTGCCCATTACAGCATTTACATATGAACATATGAAAGTTGTCAGCAGAAAAAGGCCAATAGGTCTATCAAGCCTTCTCAATTATGCAGCTAGCTGCCCTACTTTGCAGCTGCTCCTCCTCCCTCCCTTCCCCCAATCAGCATTCTCCCTCTTATCCTGTCCCAGCCCCTTTGAAGCAACTCACTGTATTGCAGGATACCACCTCCACCAGTAATGCGTTCCACTCAGCCACCACCCTCTCCATGAAAAAGTGTCTTCTCATCTCCCTCCTGAACCTACTCCCCTCCAGTCTCATAACATGACCTCTGGTATCCCTCCATTCCCTTACTTTGAAAAGCCCCTCCTTCCCAGTCCTGTTTATGCCTTTCATGTACTTGAAAGTCTCTATCATGTCCTCCTTGTCCCTCCTCTCCTCCAGCGAATACATGTTCAATTCCCTCAGTCTACTCTCATATGGTAAGTCCCCAATTCCATGGATCATCTTGGTTGGCCTTCATTGCACCCCCTCCAGTAACTTAATATCTTTCATCAGGTATGGGTGCCAGTACTGCATGCAGTATTCCAGGTATGGCCTAACCAGTGATCTGTACAATGGTAGAATAGCCTCTCCCCTCCTTGATAATATACCCCTGGCAATACAACCCAGCATTTTATTGGCCTTTGCTGCCACTTACCTTCATTGAGCTCAGTTGTTCATTGATACTATTATGAGTACCCCCAGATCCTTGTCTTCCTTAGCCACAGCAAGCTGTATCCCACCAAGCTAGTACAGTAGCTCCTTTTTGTTTTGTTTGCCCCAAAATGCAGTACCTTGCACTTTTTGGCATTGAACTCCAATTGCCAGGTGTCCAACCAGGTCTTCAACCTTTTCAGATCCTCCTGCAACCCCTGCCAACCCTCTAGGTCATCCACCACCACCCCAAACTTGGTATCATCAGTTAACAGACTGATCTTGCTCTTGATACCCACCAAAATGTCTGCAGTGAATATTCCAAATAACATGGGCCCCAACACTGAACCCTGTAGAACTCTGCTTGTCACTGACCTAAGTGATGAAAGCTCCCTTTCCACCATCACCTTCTGTTGCCTTCCACTTAGCCAGTTCCCCAACCAACCCACCATTTTAGCACCTGCCCCTGTGCCTTCTAGCTTACTTCCTAGCCTCCCATGTAGCACAAAGTTGAATGTTTTGCTGAAGTCCAGATACGGGACATCCACTGCATGGCTCCTATCCAACTGTCAAGTTAACCAGTCATAGTATTCCACCAGGCTGATCTGACAGGATTTTTCAGTGACAAAGCCATGCTGTCTGCTGTCCTGCATCCCATTGGCCTCCAGCAGAGACACCAGCCTCTTCTTCAGGATTGTCTCCATCAGCTTCCCCACAATGAATGTGAGGCTCACTGGCCTATAATTCCCTGGTTCATCCTTGGGGCCACTCTTATGGAAGGGTACCATGTGAGCCATCTTCCAGTCCTTTTAATTTTTTAAAATACTATGCTTTATTAAGATTTAGAAAAGATTCCAAGAGAACAACAACATACACAACAGCCAAAGTACAGAAACAGCACAAATAAGCTAACAAACAAATGAACAACAAAGAACAAGAGAACAATATACCACCAACCCCCCGCCCACACTACCCACTCCCTCTCTCCCTTATCACTCCCCCCAGTGGGTCTGGGGCATATAAATTCCCCAAGGGGCAATGTACCCCCCAAGTTAAGAGGTTCAGAGGAACATGATACTTAAACAAAAAAAGGGATAAAAAAATTATATAAAAGGGGGAGCAGATCCAGTCCATGGCCGATCACCACCCAGAGTCTGTGACACCTCCAGAGCATGGAAGGAGGGCTAAAAGAGGTGACCAACAGGCCAAAAATGTATCATATCTACCCTGCCAGCAGGCAATTTGCATCTCAATCTCCAAGGTCATCAAGATTTCCGCATGCCATTTTTGAAAATGAGGTACAGAGGCATTCAACCAATATCAAATTATAACTAGTTTGGCTGTGACAGCTATGAGAGACATAGAGGCCTTATGGGGACCAAACAACTCGGGTGGAAGATAAATAAGCAGACAAATCTGTGGCATAAATAAGGAGTCCAAACCCAAAAAGGGATCCAGAGAACTATGAATGGAGTTCCAGAAAGGCTGAATTTTGAGACAGTCACACAATAGGTGCTTAAGGCTGCTGTCCTCAAGCTCACAATGGAGACATAGTGAGGAACTGGATCTGCCCACTCTGAAAAGGCGAGAGGGGTAAAATACATGTCATGCAAAATACAAAATTGCAGAAAATGATACATATGCTGCTTAATGTACTTCTATAACCTTTTCCAAATCCTTTGCCATGTTAAATCATCAAGCTAGAGTTCTAATGCATGCTGCCAGTAAAAGTAACCCTCCCTCGGTCCCCCTGAAACAATGTCCTAGAGTTGTGCATGAAAGTGGGAGATAGCATGAGGTGTGACTGCAGATGCTAAAAAGTCCCCCAGTGGTTTACAAGATGACACAGACCAGAGTGGAGGACAGAGAAAGGAAATCAGGACTCTAGAGTGCTGCATGTATTTAAAAGGATGGAAGACAGCAACGTTCTAATGTTCTTGGATGGCACCCACAGAGACAAAATGGCCTTCATCAACCAAGTCTGCTATGGAGTGGGTGTTAAGAGGAGGACAAAAGTTGAATGGAATGGAACAAAAGGCAATTAATAGGTTTAGGTTACCAACCAATGACTGGGACAGGTCTTTGCTGGTACCCCGTCAAGTGAGTGCTACCAGAATAGCGCCACACTATATGGCACTAGTCTGGTAAGCACTCACATGGACAGCAACTGGGGATTTACAGCACTTGCTGTAAGCACTCCCCTGGTTGCTGTCCATGGAGCTGGTGCATCACAAGACACCAGAATTCAGAAGGCTGGCTGAGCTGCTTCCATGTCATGGAGGGCTGGGGTATTGAGCAGCTAGGCCAGCACTAATGGAGACCATGGTTCTAGTCCTGGTCTCCAAGCTTTTAGCATTACTTGGGATTTAGATATATTTTTAGATGGGGCCATAATAGCCCCATGAATTTAACTTCCTGCAGGATCTACTCCCTTTCGGAGTAAGAATCCTAAAGACGGGTGGTGCGGGTGATCAGAGCCCCCCGCAAAATAAATATCAGCACCATTTTTACCATGTGCTCCTAGCCAATGCTATTGTTGTCAGCACTGTTTGGACCCAGTGCTGTCTTTGATCCAGTCAAGACCCAGATGGAGGCACAGTTGTCGGAGGACTTTAATGGACCAACCCACAGGAGTCATGTGTAAGGATTTAGGAAGGGAGCATGGGTTTGGTATAAAGAAGGCTACTCAGAGCAAGTAATGTTGCCTGCAAAAGGAAGACTCTAGAGCCAACCAGAGAGGACAATAGTTGGAATCCAATGACTCTGCAGGGGTAGTGCTCCAGAGAAAAAAGTTTGCTACAATGAATAGCACAATAACAGAGAACAAAATCAGGTAGTTGAAGGCCACCATAAATCATGGGCAGGGTAAGTTTGGAGTAGGCACAGCGAACAGCCTTCCACTTCCAGAGAAAATGGGGTAGCTCACTTTGAAGATGCTTGAACCAGGATTTGGGGAGAAAGGGTCCAGTCATGTTCAGAGGATACAAGATGCACAGGACTATATTCATTTTAACAACACTCACCCTCCCAGAGGGCAACAGGGAGGGCTGTCCACCACTGCAGATCCTGTTTGATGACCTGAACAAGAGTGGTCTGTCATCAAGGCACAGGACAGGAAGCATAGGAAAACCAGGAGCAGTTGTAGAATTCACCAAAAATATTTATATACACTAGCAGTAACATAAAAAATTAAACTTGTTCAGTATGACTATTTACAAAGGCCAAAAAACAGAAAAAGTCCATCTTAGTTTTTCTTCAATCTCTGTGTCCATCTTTCTTTCTAGTAGTTGCAGCTCAGCTCTCTTATAAGCCCTTTCAACCCCCATTCTTGACAAGCATCTGGTTCTTGTATGTTTCAAGCAGGTGCTGGCAGGAACGCAGTGTGCCTGAGCTGAGGCCCCTTTTCCACAGATCTTCTGTAAAAGCCTTAAAAATTTGCACTCAGGTAACCTCTTGAGTTTCCAATAGCTTTTTGCAGTCATCTCAAACCACAATTATATACATTTCAAAAATGAACACTATATCATTTCTAAACAAAGGGATATCAGTTACATTTCCACATAATGATTTGCATATATTTTTATATCAGCAGATATGCAAGGGAAGAAAAAGGCAGAACAGCAAGGGAAGACTAAGATAGCAAGAGACAAAGAATTGCAAGACTGTCGAAGTGATCAAAACCCATAGTCTCACAGAAAAATTTGGTTGTGCAACCAGACAGACAAATAGACAGGAAAGGACAGATCTTTGCATTTAAACACTTTCTATAACAACTGGGACAGGATCCTATTCTCCCCTGTCACAGGGTCAAATTCTTGACTAAGAAATCTGAGGGTGAGGGAGTGATCTTAATGCCTAAATAGGTAAGTTCCTTAGGCTCCCACGAGAGCCCCAAGGCAACCAACCAACATTTTGGAACCAGATGGTTGAGTGGCATAACCTTGGATTTATCAGCATTAAGCTTGTAGCCAGAAACCCGGGAAAAAGCCTCAACCACCCCCAAGGCCATTGGAACAAAGGATTGCAGATTATCAAGATGCAATAATAAATCATCTGTATAGGCAGAAATCTTGTAAGAGGAGCCATCCACCTGTATCCCTCGTCTCTCAGAGGTATCCTAAATATGACACAGTAGAGGCTTTATATACCAATTCAGAGGAACTGGGAGAGAGGGCAGCCCTGTTGCGTACCCCTCATAAGAGAGAAAGAGGAAGAAAGGACACCATTTCACCAGATCCTAGCAGAGGGGGCCGTGTATAAGACCTTTAGCCAATCACAGAAAACAGAACACAACTCAACTAACTACAACAGTTAAACAACACACAAATAAATAAAAACAGTTAAAAACTAAATATGCAATTATACATATTAAAACTCAAGTTTTAGGTGGACTACTTTGAGCAGATGGTCACTAGAATGGAGCCCAGCCACAAAACCCACCTGGGTAGGACTAACAAGATCCTGCCATACAAGCAACAGGCAATTAGCCAAGACTTTGGCAAGGACTTTCAAGTTCCTGTTTAATAATGAAACTGGATGTTAACTTCCAGGCAACTGAGCAGGCATGCCTGGTTTAAGGAGTAAGGTGATCCAGGCCTGTATCATAGAGCAGTCCATCAGCCTATCCGAAAGTAAAACATTAAAAAGATGGGTCAAGAATGGGGTTAAAATATCCACAAACATTAAATAAAAATGGCTATTAAAGCCATCTGGACATGAGGCTTTGTCCTTCCGTAATTTCTTTATGACACGGTGAACCTTGGCAGTTAAGATGGGGGCCTTAGGGAGGTCCTGCTGAGAGGAGGAGAGTTGGGGTAGGGAGATCTGATCCAAATAGTCCTTTATTTTCTCCATTGCTGCCTGCTCAACTGGAGTAGAGGTGTAAAGAGATTCAGAAAAAGAATGAAAGGCCTAGGCGATGTCACGGGGACAAGTGAGTATTTACCCATCCATTTTTAGTTGCAAACTGGGAATAACACATAATGAATCCATCTGCATCAATCTCTACTCAAGAAGGCACCCCGTCCTCTCCCTAATTCCAAATAATGTGACTTGGTGTGTAACAAAGCAAGATCAGCTCTTTCAGCAAGCAGTCCATAATACTGCACTCTGAGGACATTAAGGGCCTCCCAGATGTCTGATCTGGAGTGAGAAGTGAGTTGATGCTCAAGTGACCAAATTTGGGTAAGAAAGGAGTTAATTTTCTCCTCCCACAGTTTTTTATGGCTAGAAGCTAAATGAATAATTTTACCCCACACAGCGCACTTTGTGGAACACCAGAGGATGTCCCAGGCGGAAACACAGCATGGCTTAGCATGGCTCAGTTGGTAACACATCAACATCTGGACCAGAAGGTCATGGGTTCTCATCCCACACCGTGATTGGACTTGCACCTAAAATGCTGTCATCTGAATGCAGTATTAGGTGGGTGCTGTACTGCTAGGGTGTGCCATCCCTTGGATGAGACGTTAAACTGAGATCCTTTCTACCCATCCTGGTGCTGTCCAGGTGGAAATAAAAGAATCCAGGGCACTCTTTGCAAAGAGTAGAGGACATTCCCAGTTTCCTGACCAGCATTCCCCTTCCCATAAACCGGTTCATGCAATAGTCCAGGCTGTGTGTGGATGTAGATGTGCGATATGGCCACTACTACACATTCAGTCACTTCACTACCAGTCAAGCACTGCTTGTAAAGTGCTTTGGGATACAGTGTGTATGAAAAGTGCTATATAAATAATTCTTCTTCTTCTCCTTCTCCTTCTCTTTCCTCTCCTCCTCCTCCTCCTTCTTCTTCTTCAGAGATTCTCTACCTAACACTAGAGTCCTGTAACAAGGAGGTGTTCAGACACCAACACCTATCTCGATTCTCCAAGCCTTTAATGGTATGCAACACAGAGAGTCCTGCAAGACAATTAGTACTAAGTAGAAAATAATCCAAGCAGGAGGACAAAGCATGGGGGAGCAGAGAAGAAGGTAAGCTGCCTGTCTGTAAGATGCAACAAGTGCCAGGGGTCACCAACCCCAGGGTGCCTATAAAATCCCGTAAACATCTTTGACCAGGTGAGAGTCCTTTCCAAACACCCCCCTTCCCACCTGTCTAAGTCTGAATGGAAAACCAGATTGCAGTCACCTCCCAAAAATAATGGCAGGTGAGCAAATGGCTCCAAATGAGAAAGCAGGCCAGTAAAAAAGCTGGGGGAATCCATGTTGGTCCCATAAACAGAGCCCAACAGGATTTCAGTAAGAACCAACCACCCACGTATAAATATAAACCACCCCTCAGGGTCCCTGCACTCCTGCAACAACTGAAATGCAATGCCTTTATGTAAAGAATGGCACCCCCCTGGTGCTGTAGCTTGATCCATAAACTTGACCCACCCATTCTCTGAAGAAATAATGGACATCATCCTTCTGTAGGCTGGTCTCCTGCAAAAAGACCACCACTTATCAGAGGACCATATACCGCTTTCATTTTTCATTAGCCCCTGCCATCTTCCAATCCTGAGGTACACACCCTGAGTCCAATGAGACACTGAACAGGTCTGCCAAGGGCCCCACTAGAGCTTCAGCCAGTTCCTTTAGTACCCTGAGGTGGGTGCCATATGGTCCTGGCACCTTGCCCACCCTCAGTGCCCTCAAGCCCTGCAGCACCCTACTTTTTGTGATTACCCCATCTGTCACCCCCTTCCCCTCCATTCCTGCCCTTCCCCCTTAGGTATATCTCCCCCCTTTAGTAAATAATGAGCAGAAGTAGTCATTAAGTGCTTCTGCCTTTTCTCCCCTTTTTCCACCCATCCCCCATCCGTCCTAATTCTTACTATCTGTTCTTTACAGCTCATTTTTTCACTGATGTACCTGAAGAAGTCCTTCTCCCTTAATGCCTTGGAAGCTTTTGCTGCTCTTACTGCCCTTGTCACTTCTCTTGCTTCCTTCAGGTACTCCTCCCTGTCCTCCCCCCTCCCTGTTTTCTTGTATCTCCTAAAAGCCACTCTTTTCCTCCTTACCTTTCCCATAATCCCCCATTCATTCTTCTTGGCCTTTTTGCTCTAGCGTTCTTACTTTGTCCTGCTGCAGGATTTGGTTGCCTCTCCTATCTCCTTCTTTATGAGCTCCCATCTCTGGTTTCTGTCCTTACTAGGCTGGATTCTGGCAAGGTACCCTCTTACTACTTCCCCCATCCTCACAAAATTGACCCTCCTGAAATCCAGTACCTTCATGCTGGATGCTACTCCCTCTTTGCCCATATTCATTATGAACCATACTGAGTGATGGTCGCTCCCCACCCGGTGGTTTATCCACCCTCATATCCCTCACAAATGCCCCATTAGTCAGCACCAGGTCAAGGGTGCTCTCTCCCCAGTTGGTTCACTGACCACCTGTATCAGGAAGCTTTCCTGGAAAGTGTCCAGCAGTACCCGCTCCCATCTATTGTTGGTGGCTGGGGTTACCCAATCTACCCCCTGCAGGTTGAAGTCTCCCATAACCACTACACTCCCCTTTCTGCATGACCTCCTAATCTGTTCCCACAAGTTCCCTGTCTTACTCCTCCATCTGGGAAGAAGCCTGTACACCACTCCCATCCGGAGAGTCCTAGTCCTGGACTCCTGGATTAGCACCCATAAGGACTCCATACTACCCTCATTCCCCCCCTCCTTCCTTGCACACTTCAGTCCTTCCCTCAAGTATAGCGCCACCCCCCCTCGCTCCTTTACCCTATACGTGCAGAATATCCTGTACCCTGTTGCTGCCAGTTTACAGTCATGGTATTGGGTGACCCATGTTTCTGAGATGGCTGCCATGTCCACCTCCCCCTCTACCATGAGGATCTGTAAGTCAGTCATTTTATTCCCTAGGCTTCTAGAATTCAAGGTGACCACCTTTCATCCCTTTACATTCCCCCCAATCCCTTGCCCTCCCCTTCTAGCATCCCCTTTAATACTTTTAATACTACTCCATTGCCCCTGATTTGGGGGGTAAGATCATATGACTTACCATCCTGTGATCTCTGCATGCCCTTTCTCCACCTGCCACCTCCCCACTCCTAATTTAAATTTCCAGCTACCTCAATGTACTCTCCAATCTTCTGTTTCAACACATTCTTGCCCTCTTCCCTTAAGTGCAGCCTATACTTGGTGTATAGACTACTGTCCCCCCAGATTCTTCCCCACCCTCCTACCAACCCATACCCTTTGGTATGACATCATTCTTCTAATCATTTGTTAAATTCCTTGATCCTCCATTTTCTTGCCATGCTCACTTTGGGCACTGGTAGTACCTCTGAAAAAGTTACTGACCTACCTTCCCCCTCGCATAATGTTCCTAGCTCCTCAAACCTTTTCTGGACTACAGCTATTGTCCCATCAGCCAGGTCATTTGTCCCCAAATGTAATATTAAATGGGGTTTCTCCCTTCCCCTACTAGCATATTTCAGGACTGACTGCCCCACCCTTTCAGCTGTCATTCCTAGCATGGCCTTCTGCCAAATACAACTATGCCTTTTCCCCTTGCTACCCCACCTGACTTCTCTTAATATTGAGTCCCCTATTTCCATCTGCCCACTTCCCTTCCTCTCTCCCTCCCTCCTCCTCCTTCACATTATTCCCACCTTCCGTTACTGTTGCATTTCCCCAATCAGTATCCCCCCACCCTATTTTGATTCTGGTTGCCCTCATTCTCATTATACCCATTCTCCCACCTACAATTGTGCTATTGTTACCTGAAGACCCTACTCCTATTCCTCCATCCACATTCCCCATGCTGTCCCATTCCCTCATTCTGAATCCATGTCCTGTGCCTCTTCCTCTTCTCCCACCAATCCCTGCCACCTCCTTCATTCTATTGTCTCCCCCACTCTTGTTTCCCCTACTTAGTGCCCCTATGTCTTGGGACCATCTGGCTCATTGCCCCCTGTGCTACTCCATATCCTCTCCCCCTTCTTGCTTCTCAAAGTAACCTCGCTTCTCTGATCCCCACCTTCTTCCACCCACCACTGAACCAAAACCTCCTGTAGCCCATCTAGCCTGCCTCAGCTCCTCCTGTAGACCCTCGATCACAATTCTGAGTTGCCCTATTTGGTTAGTCACCTGACAACCCCCCATTCTCCATGCAATTTTAAGAAATATTGGTGTTCTGCAGTTGTTTCTGCTTACCACCTTCCCCACTTCACTATTTGCCCACCAGTGACCCCTTGCTTTACCATGTGAAGGATCCCCTTCCCTGCATGCCACCCCCTCCCTTGTCTATCCCTGTTGCACATGTACAATATCAGCATTTATGCACAAATCGAGTACACAAATCCCTGGCTAAGAAGCACCAACTGTAATTTCTTTACCAATATTATCTCCTTCCCAATTGAATTTCCCCCACCAGTCATCGTCCCCTTGCACATAAAGCCCCACATCACTCACCTTACATGAACTGCCTAGTGAATGTTTTATACACTTATATATAATTATGTATGACTTACTGGATTACTTCCTAGCTGCTTGCACACTTAATACTAGTAACTTACATTGTACACTTCCAATGAGGTAATTAGCTGTTCATACACTCTCTCTAGTGTCCTTCTGTGACCCTATTTTTTCAGTATTGCCATTTCAAAGTCTTACCATCATCCTCAGTCCAATCTCCACTGGTAGTGTTCAGCACTTTTCTGACTTTTTAACTCCTCTTCTGCACCAAGCCCTTCCCTTTAGAGGGTGGCACCCTCCTTGGATCTTCCATCTCAGGCTTTGTGTTACTAACCTGGAGCTGGTTCCACCTCCTACCATGGGCATTTAATAGAGATCGGGGCCAGGGTGGGTAAGACAAAAACACAAAAAACACTCAGTTTGTGGGCACTGGGCTGGACCCCTGCCATACCTCCTCTTCCCTCTGGAGCTGTAATGTGGCAGTCCCCTCCACTTGCTGGTGTGGGTACAGCCACTTGTTTCCCTGATCCTCCTCTGCACCTTTTGCCTTACAAGTGTGGTGACAGGGCATTTTAAAGCCTGGCCGCTCTTTCAAAAGTGGTGCTGTCATCGTTGATTGGCTTCACTGGGAGCTGAGACTTTGCAGCATAGCCACAGGATTTCAGCCAATTCTCCCGCTTGGTGGGCACGTGCCACCCAACTTAAATTTCGGCAAAAACACTCAGTCTGTTTCTTACCTTCTGTTCAGGAAAACTGCATTTTAATTCCTGGGTTCTTTCCTCAAAATTAACATTATCTGAGCAGCTGCACCTCATAATCTAAAATTAACTTAAGGAATGGAATTCTTTAATGATGGTGGATGGATGCTGTCTGCTTTTAGAAGAGAGTTGGGGGTATTTTTTTATGGTGCCCCATGGTCTGTATTCTGTTGAATTTATCTGATGTTAAGTGTAAGATCCAAGAAATTTACACTGGATTTGCTGGCACTGCATGTGAATCTCAGATTTAACTCATTGTTTAGTCATTCCAGAAATTCTTTGAACTCTAACTCTGTGCACTTCTAAATGCAAATGACATCATCAAATAAAGTGTTACCAGTGCATTATGTTGTCCCTGTAGTTGTTTGTGTTAGGGTCAAACACTATCCTCTCTTCATATGCTCTTAGGAACAAACTCTGGTCAGAGCTACCACAGCTGCTAATTCATTAACTTGATCAAGGTGTTGCATGGTTGTAAAGGTAAAGATGAATTGCTGGAGTCATCTCCATGTGTAAATTTCATTTTTGGTAAAGTTAGATCATTTATCTGGTTGATCCTGCATTTCTCGTGTGTTTAAAATGTGAGCAGTGAATGTGTCTTGTACTATATGGGAAGGAGAGGGAGCTCAACACAAAGGGCTTCAAGTAATGGTAGAAGGAATGGTGCATGGAGGAGAGGCATGGCTACATTGAGGACTCTGGGCCAACCTGGAAGGATAAGAGCCTCTACCGAGGTGATGGTCTGCTTCCATCAAGGAGGGAACCATAGTCCTCAGTAGGTAGTTAAATGTTACTTTGGATATTTAAACTAGCCTAATTAGGAAGAAAAAAGAAAGGCAGAAATTGTCCCACCTCAGGCTGAGATACAGAGTAGGGAGATTCAAGGGCAGTGAGTCCCACCAGGATGCAAGTTATTCAAGGAAGCAGTGGGATAGCAAAGGAGGAAGGGGGAGGCGCAGTCAAAGAAGAAAGGTGAGGAAGGGGGAACAATTGGAAAAAGAAGAAAGCAACAAGAAAAGAGCAAACAAATATGAAAGGCCATGTGTGCCAGTGATAGAAGTCTGGAAAATGAGATCCTTGACTTAAAGGCCATCATGGTGAAGGCACACCTGGATGTTATGTCCATTACCGAATCATGGTGTACTGACAACTATGGCTGGGTCATGGTCATTACAGGCTATACAATGTTCAGAATATAAAGGGTGAGGAAAAAAGGAGTGGGAGTGATGTTTTATGTGAAGAAGAACATAAAAGCAATGGAGGTACAAGGAATTCAGGGAGGGGCTGAGGTGATGTGGGATGTCTCAAGTCAAGAAATGGACACACTATTTGGATAGGAGTGATCTACAGGCCTCCGACACAGAAGAGGACTTAAGTAAAGAAATGTTAGAAGCAATTGGCAAAATGGCTGAAAAGGAGGAGGTGTTGCTGGTGGAGGACTTCAATTTGCCAGCTGTCGCTTGGAGGCTTTTATGATGCAGCATCAGGTAGGAGCAGGGGCATCCTGGATTACCTGCAAGGGGTATTCCTCAGGCAAGTAGTCAGTAAATATGCTCATGATGGGGCAATACTGGACCTGCTTCTTACTAACAGGGGACAGTATTGTAGATATCAAGGTTGGTAGCCATCTGGGGACCAATGATTATCATACAGTATAGTTCAACATAAGAACATTGCCAGAATCCAACCACACAAGGGCAAGGATCCTGGCCTTCAGAAGGGCTGATGGTATAATGATTGTTGAATGCCTCAAGAATGACCTGGCAGGGGCACATGACCTGGGGGGTAGAAGAAAGGTGAGTCAAATCAGAAAAGGGCTTAGTGAAGGCAATGAACCTCAGTGTCAAGTAAGTAAGTGGAGACTGCTATGGTTCTTGAAAGAGGTGGCAAAAAAGGTAAAGGCTATAAGAGTAGCATTCTGAAGACATAAGGAACCCCAGATGGAGGAGGAGGATACAGATGCATATCAGCAAAAACAGAGAGAGAGAGACAGGGAAAGCAGTAAGGAGCACAAAGGCACAAAGTGAGGAAAGAATAGCTCAGGCAGTATCAGAAGGGGACAAGATATCTGGGGGGTATGTTAGTGAGAAAAGGAAGACAAAGGGAGGGACTGTATGGTTAAAGAGGGAGAGAACTGTATGGAGGGGGACCAAGAAAAGACAGACATTTTAAACAAATACTTAGTGTTCAGAGTAGAAGGTATAGGGAAGCGACCACACAAATACACCAGGAGCTTTGAGGGGTGGGTAATGGACAATAGTCCCTTTTCTGAGGAGAGAGATTCCAGAAAGAGATCACTAATCTGAAGATGGACAAAGCTATGGGACCAGACAGGGTGCATCCAAGGGTGCAGAGGAAGCTTAGATAGGTACTAGCTGCACCTCTGACAGACTTATTTAATGGATCACTGGAGTCTGGTGTGGTCCTGGAAGACTGGAGAAAGATAGATGTAGTCCCACTTCACGAAAGTAATAGCAAGGAAGAGGTGGGCAATTATAGGCCAGTCAGTCTGACACCAGTGGTGGGGAGGTAATGGAAACACTATTAAAGGGAAGAACTGTGGAATATCTGGAACCAAATGAATCACCAAAGCCAAGGCAGCATAGTTTCACAGGAGGAAGGTTGTGCCAAACAAATCTGTTACATTTCTTTGACTGGTTAACCAAGCAGCTAGTTTTTTAATACAAAAAAGTGCAATGCAATGCACTTGGGTCACAGAAATCCAGGGCAGAGTACAAAATGGGTGGAGTAATACTGACAATGACCAAGCAAGAAAGAGATCTTGGGGGTAATCATATTGAATGATCTAAAGGTGGCCAGGCAATGTGACAAGGCATTTGAAAGGGCTATTGGGATGCTGGGGTGCATAGGTAGGGGTATCACCAGGAGTAAGAGGGAGGTGGTGTTGCCCCTGTATAGATCATTGGGTAACACCCCACCTGGAGTACTGTCCAGTTCTGGAGACCACGTCTTTGGACAGAGATAGGCAGAGTGGAGGTAGTCCAGAGGAGGGCTGTCAAAATGGTACAAGGTCTGTATCAAATGCTCTATGATGAGAGACTAAAAGAGTTCAATATGTACACCCTGGAGGAGAGGAGGGAGAGTGGGGATATGGTAGAGATCTTCAAATACCTCCCAGGGGTTAATAAGGTACAGGAGGGAGATACATTTCAGAGAAAATGGTGCTCTAGAATTGGTCATGCTGGTCATGATATGAAGCTGGAAGGGGGAAGATTCTGGAGAAATTTGAGGAAGTACTTCTTCACAGAAAGGGTAGTGGATTCCTGGAACAGCCTGCATTCAGAGGCAGTGGGCGTGAAACTAGAGGTGGGTTTAAAAAATGCCTGGGACAGGCACATGGGAATTCTAGGAGGAAGGAATGGGGTGGAAGAGACAGTGCTGTAGATCAAGTTGGGTCTCCAGCAAAAACTGATCATAATTAAAACTGGGCAGACTAGATAGGCCTAGTGACCATTATCTACTATCAGTGTGTATGTTTCTATGTATGACCAGTTATGTGATTCAAATGGATACAGTGTAAAATTATTAATATGTGCAATGTCCATACTGTAAACAGTGTGGCACACATAATTCATGTTGTACTATGCTACACATACACAATAATCAAATAGACAATAATATATGCATTGCGCAAGGGAGGAAAAAAACAAGGGGAACACATGTGAAGCAATATACTATAATAGAGTGCTGACACCATGATAGGTACATACTGTATGAAGCTACTGTATTATGATGGTACCCAGCTGTATACCAACATTTAACAAGCTACATTATGAGATTTTGTTTATTTTTGTGATCTTTTTTAAATAATCCAGACATTGTTTACACACTAATAAGACATAGCCAAGGATGATCCTAACAATTTAAGATTTTGTTATTTTTTTTTGTGCCACTTTATTCATTTTTAGGAAATCACTTGCAACTTAGCAAATAATGTCCTTTTTATAATCTAAAGGAAGGCACTCCCTTCATGTTGCAGGGCCTGGGTCAATAAAAAAAAATGCAGAGTCACTTTGAGAAAACATAAAAATTCCACTTTTATCATGTAAATTTACAAACAAATGAATGCATATGTGTACTCCCCCCGCCTGAACAATCTCCATCTGACAGTACCCTCCCTAGAGTCAATATGTTGCCTCTGTTTAGACCCACTGAATTCTATGGGCAGGTGGGTCATTCTGGGGTAGCCAGATGTTGCAGCTGACACCCCTATGATTTCTTTGCAGTCTCCTATGATGCCCCTGGAAACATCTAAAACATTGTTTACTTAGTATTTACTTTTTTTCTATTGTTTAACCAGGAGTGGCACACTAAGCTGAAAGCTTATTTACAGGTGCAAACTGGGAGCACAGGGAAGTTAAGTGGCTTGCTCAGGATCACATAGTATGCAAGTGGGGACTGTGGGATTAAAACCCAGGTCTCCAGATTTGCAGCTCAGAGCCTTAAACCACTGTGCTATACTGACTCCCTTTAATATAATGGGATAGGTGGAGGAGTTTTGCAATCTCTGTGATTCTGCTGAATTGACACTCTGCTATAGGTAAGGCCCCACCTTCCTTTAGAGGACAGCTACCCCTCCTATAAATATAAAGTCATGAGAGTTTAACCTCATAAATATTTCTGATTTACCAGCTGCCTTCTAACAAGCTACAATATGTTATTTATTACATCAAATTTAATGTCACACAGAAGAAAATGTTAACATTTTAAAGGCTGGGGAAAGAATTAAAAAAATGTAAGTTGCTGACAAAAAAGTCTTTAGAATTAATGAAAAGAAAACGCATGTACAAGTGCAGACTGTACTTTAGGACATTTGTCTCCTACTGTGTAACTGTAGCAGAGGCTGGTAAGGATGACCTTGTTTTGTTTTGTTACCTTTAAGACCTGTGAGTCTGTAACTTTTTTGGCAAAAATTGTACTAATAAATAAATATACATACTGCATGGCACAGCATCCTAGTTGTTCACATTTCATATTAATAACAGCACTAGCAGTTGGGAAGTGGTATACCATTATTCCTGTTCTGTAAGACTAAGTGGCATCTGCATACAGCTCTCTTTATGAAATCACAAACACACACTATGTAATACACTGCTTGCTTTTACCCCACACCCCCACCCCCAACAATTCTACTTAATTCGCTGCATGGTTGTAACTTTATCAAAACAAAAAATGGTTCCACAAAAATGCAAGCAGCTGGATTCAGTGCCTGCCGCCTACCTCACAAACAACATCTTAGCAGTTACCTTCCCATAGTCCTGATATGGCAACTCAGCTGTGTATCCTTATTTATCATGTTTGGTCATCTTCAGATTTCAGCATTTCCATGTATAGTGCAGTCTGGTTCCTAACCCCCCTCACTTCTCCCCAGAAGGACACTTGTAAATTGTTATGAGATTAATTCATGTCTGAAACAGATGGAATAGAATGCCACTAAGAATTAGATTGGTACTGAAAGAGTTAATATAAAAGAAACTTCACCACAGCAAAAGATCAACATTTTGACACTGACACACACCTTCAGCAGACAGAACTAATTAATTTCAGACTGTCTCTCACACACACACACACACACACACACACACACACACCCCTGAAAGAGAGAGAGAGTAACTTGAAGCTCCTGAGAGAGAGAGAAAGATAGAACTTGAATAACAGAGCTGGAGGAATGCAGTCAGAAATACTGTAGGCATGGTGTAGCATAGAGCTGTATTTAACCTTTTCAGTCCGCACAGTTTTCCTTGAATCTGACCCCAACAACCTCAAGAGATAACAACATAGCAAAAGAGATAAACATAAAGAAACAAAAAGAACCCCAACAAATCTACAGGAAATGATGAGGGCCAGCACTACATAGAAACATAGACTTTGATGGCAGATAAGGACCGCTAGGCCCATCTAGTCTGCCCATTTCCCTACCTATAGGATAGGCCGCAGATCCTAGTTAACCAACAGCCTATTTCTTCCTACCCCCCACAAGAATTGCCTTATGTCTGTCCCATGCATTCTTGAATTCTCCCACAGTTTTAGACCCCACAACCTTCTCAGGAAGGCTGTTCCATGCATCCACTACCCTCTCTGTGAAATAATACTTCCTCACATTGCCCCTGAACCGCCCTCCTTCTTTCTTTAAATTGTGTCCCCTTGTTCTTGCAAGTCTCTTTTTCTGAAAGATGCTACCCTCTTGGACTTTGTTGATTCCACTGAGGTACTTAAAAGTTTCTATCATGTCCCCCCTCTCCCTTCTTTCCTCAAGGGTATACATATTAAGCTCCTTTAGTCTCTCCTCATATGGCTTCTCTTGCAGACCCTGCACCATTTTAGTTGCCCTCCTCTGGACTGCCTCTATTCTATCTATGTCCTTGCGGAGATGGGGTCTTCAGAACTGGACACAGTACTCCAGATGGGGTCTCACCAACTGTCTGTACAGAGGGATAACAACTTCCTGTTTTCTGCTGACGATGCCTCTCCCTATACATCCCAGTATACCCCAGCCCTCTCTACTGCCTTCTCACATTGCTTGCTAACCTTAAGGTCATCTGATATGATTACCCCCAGGTCCCTTTCCTTTTTTGTTGTTGTTACTACCTCCCCACCCATTGTGTATTCTTCCCCTGGGCTCTTGTTTCCCAGGTGCATTATTTTGCACTTCTTTGCATTGAATCCTAGCTGCCATACTTCTGACCATTCCTCCAACCTTGCCAAGTCCCTTTTCATCCTTTCCGCCTCCTTGTGTATCAACCCTGTTGCAGATCTTTGTGTCATCTGCAAAAGGCATCCTTCCTTCCAGTCCCTCTGCAATGTCACTGATAGAAGACATTAAAAAGGACTGGATCCAATACTGAACCCTGCGGTACCCCACTAGTAACCCCCCTTTCTTCAGGGAGTGGACTCCATTTACAATTACCTTCTGTGTCCTGTTGTCCAGCCAATGTTTTACCCAGGCTACCACCCTGGGTCCCACTCCCAGGCTGGTTAATTTGACTACTAATCTTTTGTGTGGGACTGTGTCAAATGCCTTGCTAAAGTCTAGGTAGGCCATGTCCACAGCCCCTCCCTGGTCTAGTACTTTGGTCACCCAGTCAAAGAAATCTATTAGATTCGTCTGACATGACCTTCCCACTGTGAACCCATGCCTTGGGTCCTGTGCTCCACTGGCCTCTAGGTATTCAACTATTCTTTCCTTCAGAAGTGACTCCATCACTTTCCCTACTACAGAGGTCAGACTGACAGATCTGTAGGTTCCTGCCTCTGTCTTGGTCCCACTTTTGTGAAGGGGAATCACATCCGCCTTCCTCCAGTCCTCGGGTACCACACCATCCTCCCATGATTTATTAAAAAGAGTAGCCAGTGGTTTCACTAGTTCCTTCCTTAATTCTTTTAGAATTCTGGGGTGAAATCCATAAGGACCCATTGCTTTGTCCACCTTCAGTTTTAGGAGTTCTTACAGAACCCTTTCTTCCGTGAAAGGACTGGGATCGACCCCCCCTATCAAGAGTGCTTCTGTTAATTGGATTAGGCACTTCCCCCTCCTCTTTTGTGAATACTGAGCAGAAATATTCATTCAGTATTCCAGCTTTTTCACTGTCCCCCTCTGCCCACCCACCGTTCATTCTATTCAGCCTCACTATCCCTCCCTTTGTCTTTCTATGCTCACTGATGTACCTATAAAAGGTTTTATCCCCCTTCTTAACTGAGTTGGCTATCTTTTCCTCAGTTTGGGCCTTTGCTATTCTGACTTCCCTCCCTGCTTCTTTCTGCCTTAATTGGTACAGCTCTCTGTCCTGCTCCTTCTGTGTTTCCTGATACTTCCAGAATGCTATCTTTTTCTTCCTGACTTTCACAGCCACCTCTCTTGAGAACCATAGTGGCTTTTTCTTTCGTTTTGATTTGTTTATTTGCTTCACACAAAGGTTTGTTGCCTCTGTGATGGCAGTTTTGATAATTCCCCATTGTTGCTCCACACCTCCTTCTAACCTGTTTGCTAGTGCTTTTCTGAGGCACTCTCCCATCTTACAAAGTCAGCCCTCCTAAAATCAGTACCCTCACTTTTGTATGGCTTGACTCTGTAGCTGAGTTTAACGTGAACCACACTGTTTGATGGTCACTTGTCCCCAGATGGCAACCCACTTCTAGATCTGAGATCCTCTCACTGCCCCGTTTGAGAGTATGAGGTCTAAGATTGCTCCCTCATGAGTGGGTTCAGAAACTAGCTGTCTAATGCCTGCCACCTGTAGGGCATCAAGAATGGCCCTGCTCTTGGATGTGGCTGCAGCAAATGTGCTCCAGTTAACATCTGGCATATTCAGATCTCCCATCAACAGTATCTCCCCTTTCTCTGCCATTCTAAGAATGCCTTCCATCATATCCTTGTCCATTCCTTCCCTGACATGGAGTCTGTACACAACCCCTCTGCTGGATTGTGGTGCCATTTCCAGTCTCCAAGGTGACCCACAGTGCCTCCTCTCCTCCGTGTTTACTCTTTTGTTCAGTTGCTTTTATCCCTTCCTTTACATAGAGAGCTACTCCTCCCCCTCTTCTCCCCTGCCTGTCTCTCCTGTAGGTTATGTACCCTGGTATGTTAACATCCCAGTCATGGTTCTCTGTGTACCATGTTTCTGTGACTGCTACGATATCCAGGCATCCCTCTTCCATTAAGGCCACCAGCTCAGGGAGCTTGTTGCCCAGACTACGGGCATTGGTACTCATTACCCTCCATTTCCTGATGGCCTTAACCCCTTTTGCCCCATCCCTGTCCTTCTTGCCTTTGTCACTTTCTCCATTTACCCCTGCCCTTCTCCCTATCGACACCTCCATGTTGGTGTTTGCCACACTTACTACCATGATTGTTTGGGGGCTAGGATTTTCCTGCTCCTTTCCAGTGCCTCCCCCCTTGGCTAGTTTAAAAGCTTGCCAATGAAGCATTTAAACCTATCACCTAGGATCCTGGTTACCTCCCAGACAGATGCAGCCCATCATGCCAGTATAGGCTTGCATCACTCCAGGTGGACCCCCAGTCCCCAATGAAGCCAAATCCCTGAGCTCCACACCAGTTTTTCAACCACTGATTGAATCCCATGGTACGGAACACCCTAGCCTCTCCTATGCCATAGATGGGTAGCACCTCCGAGAAGGTTACCGTGCATGCTACTTGACTAAGGCCCCTCCCCAATTCCACAAACTCTTCCTGTACTTCTCTAATCCCTTTCTTAGCCAGGTCATTTGTCCCTAGGTGGACAATGACATCCAGCTCCCTCCCCCTGTGCAGCTGCTCTGGCAATCCTGAGGATTCGCTCCCTGTCCCTCCAAGCCATGGTGCAATGAAGAGGGAAAGGGCGAGAGAGAGAGAGGGCCAGGTGAAAGCTGGACCAGTGACTAAAGGAGGCCACAGCAAGGTAAATAGTGGGCTCTGGATGGTTACGAGAATCCGTGTTCAGGAATAGCAAACACAGGGTTCTGTAATATGATGAGGGTATAGTGGTTTGAAATATGCTAAACTGATGGCATACTTTAGTTTTAGGGTTTTTTTTGCAGTTTATTCCTCATTAAAGGCAGCACATTACTAATAGCTGCACAGCCAAATGAGATCTAGCCTTAAATACCTTCAAGGAGAAGTAGGAGGTGCTTCTCAGAGCATGCCTACTAAGAGTACAAAGCAGTAGGCAATCAGAGATATAGTTAGGTAGTTTCTTTAAGATGACTTTGTATCTCTAGATGGTGGTGTTTCTTTGTCACCTGAAGCTAAGAGAGGGCCACCCTACTGCCGTATACAACAAGCAATGGTGGGTGGAGTAGGGAAGGACCGTTATAAACCTTAGGGCTCTGTGATAGAGTGTATCAAGTTTTGAGAGAGCTCCAGCAGGCTCTCGATTGTACAGGAAGTCAGCATGATCTAGGAGGGAGAGAAAAGTGGTTTGGACTAGCCTCATCTTGACTTCCCTGGGGAGATCTTTTATCCTGAAGAAAAGTCCAAGCCTCTAGTGAAGTTTCTTTGTCAGTTCTTCAGTATGTACCAGGAAGGAGAGTTTATTATTGAGCCATACCCTCAAGTATTTGAATTTGATCACATGCTCCAATTGCTCACCAAGAATGGTAGTTACCAGGGGAAAAGTCCCAACCAAGGCTGGGTTAGGTAGATTGGAAAAAGGCGAGAACATTGCTTTTGTTTTCTTGGCATTCAAAAGCAACTTTTGATTTAGGAGCTGATGCTGCTGTAGATTTAATTCATCCTGGAGGACTGAGTACATTGCACGGGGGAGGGTCCACTGACATAAAGCACTGTGTCATCCACAAAAAGGTGTATTTGGGCCTTTCTGATGGTGTCATCTGTCCTGTTGATGTAGACTGTGAATAGCAGGAGTCCCAAGATGAAACCTTGAGGTACTCCTCTCAGGAGGGGCTTTAAGGGAGAGACTTCACCTTCTGTTTTTACCTGCTGTGAGCGACCTATGAGGTAATTCTCAAACCATCTGGTGGATAGAGCATCTAGGCCAATATATCTGAGGGAAGTGAGGAGCAAGCCGTGATCGATGGTATCAAAGGCCTTGCTTGGGTCCAACAATACCGCACTGACAAAGTTCTTATTGTCCAACTCACACTGCCAGTCATTAATTACTTAGGCTAAGGCAGAGATTGTGCTGTGCTCTGAAACCTGTCTTTTAGTGGATTGAGCAAGTTCGTCGATTCCAGGTAGTTCCTAAGCTGGGTGTTCACAATTTTTTCCAGCATCTTAGACAGGGTTGGTAGAAGGGAGATTGGTCTGTAATTGTTCAAGTCACTGGGATCACCAGATTTGAGAAAAGGGATAACATGAGCCATTTTCCAGATAGAAGGAAGGTCACCCTGAGAGAGGGATAGGTTAAACAGGTGTGTAATGGGCACTGCCAGGACACGATAGCCTAACTTTAAGAAATATGGTCCAATGTGATCTTCCCCTGTGCTTTTTATAACATTCAACTGGAGCAAGAGGTCTTTGACTTCCTTCAGAGTTGTAGGTTGAAGAGAGAAGGACGGAATTGGAAGGGAGCATCCTTGATCATTGAGTCCAAGCTGAGTGCGAAGTGTACTAGCTGGGGAGATATCAAAGTTTAACCTTGTGGTGGCAAAGTGATTGTTGAAAGTGTCAAGGATTGATTGTTTGTCGGTATATGTAGTAGTGCCTATCTAGATTTTTGTCGACAGGCAGACATCGGGGGAATGGCCTTCAATATCCTTGATTAGTTTCCAGAATTTGGAGAAGCAATTGGATGAAAGATAAAGTTGAGAGTGGTAGAAATTAGCCTTTACTTCTCTAACCATTTTGGAGCACAGATTCCTTGCCCTCCTGAACAGATTCCAATCATTTCCAAGTTTAGTCTTGCGGGCCTTTTTCCACAGCAGATTTCTATTACGCAAGTCATCCTTCAGCTCGCTGGAAAACCACTGACTGTTTTTTTCTCTAACCCAGGTTTTCACTAATGGTGCATGTTTGTTGAGAGCAGCTAGAACGATGTCATGGAAAATATTATAAGCAGTAGTCACAGACTTTGCTAGATAAAAGTCTGGCCAGTAGACAGAGTGATTTATCTCTGAGATGAATGCACAGGGGTCAAAATTGCATAAAGACCTTGTAGTGGAGAATTTGGGTCCTGAAGAGGAGGTGTGGTTGGACCTTACACAGGCAATGAAGCAATGGTCACTAATGTCTTAGAAGAAGACACCAGCGTGGGTGAATAAATGAGGTTTGCTAACAAGGATAATGTCTAACAGGGTGCTGTTAGTAGGGTTGGTTTTATTTGGTCGTATAATTTCATTGATGAATTGGGACAGCCCGAGTGAGTCGCAGAATGATTTTAGTGGAGAAGATGCACTGGATAACCAGTCTAGATTGAGGTCACCTAATAATATGGTCTTGATAGACTTTGTCCTAGGATAAGGGTTAAATGGTTCAACAGCTGCAACCCAGCAGACGGAGGCCTGTAACAACCTGCCACACAACGTGATGCACCAGATGCAATGTCAACCTGCAGGGAGAGACTTTCAAACTCTCTTGGGACAGATGTTGAATCTATGATAGATACTGAAACTTTCAGACTCTCTTGGGACAGATGTTGAATCTATGATAGATACTGCAAATGTGTGTTTAACATAAATAGCCACCCCACCACCTCTGGACCGTCTGTCAGTTCGGAACAAGGAGTAAGAAGGGAGGTTTATTTCATTATTGCAAAGCCAAGACTCAGTGACAACCAAGACATCAGGGGCAGTGTGACATATCCAGGCCTGGATAGATGTGATTTTTTTCAACAAACTGCATGCATTAACACGCATGAAGCTTAGCCCTTTGTGGCTAGGTAGGTCTGCAGGAGATCTAATAGATGTTGGAGGGCCAGAGTTGAGTTCAACGTTGCCAGAGCACAACAGTAAGAGAAGCAGGATTTTCTTGATTATTTCTAAGAGCAACTTTGAGAGCTTAATCCGTACTTACTTGTGGGGAATATGGTTATGGCAGGGAGGGTCCCTGGGGCTAATACCAAGCTGCTTTAATGTTACGTATAACAGGACCATACCAGCAAGGGACAGGGTGGAGTGAGCAAGGTGAGGAGACACGTTAAAATCCATTAGACTGGGCACTTCTAAGTTACCAGTATACTGTGGTGAGTAGGAATCCAATAGCAAGTAGGGTGAATTGAGAGTGCATATGAGATAATCAAGTAACTTCAAGATATCAACACGATCAGGCATATGGTTGGAACCCCATGTCACAGATGGGGACATACATGGTGAAGAGTTTGGATATAAGGGGCAAAAGTGCAGCAGGCACAAACAAAAGAACACCCACACTTTCTACACAGTAGTGGGCCTGTATCTATGGTCCAAGATGTGCTGGAAAGTTGACAACTGAAGCGATCAAGGCTTAGTCACCTATTAAGGGCAAGGATGTAGGATTCCACCAGGAATCTAGATGTAGATTAAAATAATGTCTAGAGGTTTGTAGGAGAAGAATTATTGAGAGGCTAGATTAGGACTGCAGAGTTAGAACTTGAGGAGGAATAGCAATATGAAAGAAAGAGTAAATATATGTGGATTGGGTAATGAGCCACCCTAAAACTATACAGCTTTGGGCTATATTTTCATAGCTGGATATATACCCTATATAACAGCCCCACAGCTACTATACTTACCAATAGTAATATCTCCTCTCCCTTTTAATTAAATAGAGAGATACGGTAGGTTTGTTCTTTGTCCCCTCTACTTTTTTAATAGCTCTAGACTCACTTACGTAGAAGTTAATTGCCACACAAGGGGTGCAAGGTATAGAACTTCACAGCAAATCTTTCATGGTAAACAGTTACGTGGATGACCTCCTCATGACCATGACCAAGTTCAACCTAGTGCAGTCACTACCACCCATTATGTGCACTCTAGAGGCCTTCACATCCATATTTGGCCTGGTGGTGAACTGGAACAAAACAGCTATCTCACTGCTGAATCTGTCCAGCACAAAGGGCTGTATTCAAGGGGCAACAATAGTATGGGTGCCACAAGGCTTCTCCTATTTAGGAGCGCAGGTAACGGCCAACTGGAGGGACTTGATAGGAGCAAACTTCACACCAATCCTTGCCTCACTTGAATATGAGATACAGAGTTGGCTAAAACTTTACTCTATAAGGTAAAGTGGAGGCTGTCCATATGTTTATCCTTCCCAAGCTTTCCTATTTAATTTGTAACCTCTCTATCAATGTACTGGCTAAGATTTTCCATAGAATAGACAGGCTAGTAGCGACATTATTATGGGAAAGGAAGGCATCAAGAATGAGTAAGGCAAAGCTAAGGGCCCACTGGTTGAGTGAGAGTCTAAGACTCCCATGGTTCCAGTGGTATTCTCTGGCTTATCAGGTGGCACAAGTCGCAAAATGATTACTCCCAGCCAATGATATCACCTCAGTCTGGGTCCCTTTGGAAACAAACCTAGCAGGCATCCCCTGATTAGGCCTACTCTTGGGAGAGGCATCAAAGCTTAAAGCCCTGATGACCTCTATGATCCAGGAAACCCAGAGAGCATGAAACAAATGTATGTGAATGACCCACACCCCGAGGTCTTCCGGGGTGCCCCTACACGGTATACTTACTTATGGGATAATCCCAATATACAAATTGGTGGGAAGGGTATTGTTTGGAAGCATTGGGAGAAGGCAGAAATCGGCACTATTGCAGTCCTTATGGCCCCAGATTCGGATGATTTGAAGTCTGTCCAACAAGTCCTGGATCCATTTAGTCTACCTAGAGAAGATTTTTGGAAGTATTTACAGGTCAGGAGTGCTATTTCTTCCTACAGACAGAAAATGCCTATGGCATAGACATGGGAATGGTTAAAACAGATGCACAAGCCTGGTAAATCCAAAGGAGTTGCCGGGTGGGTGTACTGCATAGTGAGAGACATACTACCCAATGCCATGGATAAATGTAGACTAAGATGGGATGGGAGCTCCAAACTACCATCTCCCCAGACACTTGGGAGCAGTGTCTCAGGAGGGCCCACTCCATATATCAGGACACAAAAGCCAGTTAATCCAACAGAAAACTCTGTTGCAGTGGTACCACACCCCGGAATTCCTGCACAATAAGGGCCTTTTGCCCCACTCCAAGTGCTGGCAGTGTCAAGCCTCCAACGCTATCATGTTGCACATACTATGGCAATGCCTTAAGTTATCGTCCTTTTGGTCAAATGTACTTGACAACTGCATCACAGTTCTAGGTTTTCAGATACCTCCCCATCCAGCGATTATACTACTTGGTGACACTTCTCAGCTGCTTCGTAGCCCCACCCAAGGGAAATTATAGCTGCTAGAGGTGCTCTTAGAAGTCAAATCTTGATGTGATGGAGTTAACCCTCACTCTCATCTCTCCTTACTTGCCATGCAGCATTGGCTAAACTTATGGCATTTGAATGTCACATTTGCAAGCTTCAACTAACTTCAAATCTGTCAATGAAAATTGGATACATAGTTGCACTCACACTTGTGTTCAGTGCCATTACCTGCTCCCAGAATTCCACCTTTGTAGATTTCTACTGCCCTGGTTCCAACCCTTTGGTCTTCTTCCCCTTAGTGGGGTACCTTACCTTTTTGACTGCTGTGAAGTTATGATGTAATGTCTCTCTTTGTTAGTTATCCTGCCTAATTAGACAATGATATAGTCTATGTAGAGTCGATAGTTTATCAGGGATTTATAGATAAGACACCCTACATAACTGTATTATGTTAATATTGCCTATGCTATAATTGGTTGGTATAGAATATAAGGCTTATATTTGAGCGACTGTATACAGGAATTGTATGCATATGTTTTTCATGTAAAAACCTCAATGAAATTTCATGTTAAAAAAAAAAGTTCACTAGAGTCAAGTTCATCAATGAGGTTCGGTTCATCTGCTTGTTGGAAGTGCTCCTCTTGCACATGTGCTGGTGAATCTCCCTGTGGATTTTTTTCTAGTTGGTGTAGTAGTTCCCCTTTTAAGTTTTCATATGTGGATTGCTGTTTCTATGGGTTAATAATTGCTTCTAGTAAATAATCCAGTGGGTCTTCTCTTGGGAAATCTTCCTGTTCTAGAAACCCCATGTCTGTGTGTACGATTTTTACACCATCTTGCCTGCAGAAGTGCAGTTTCAATTTGATTTTTCTTATAAATTTAAAAAAAATATTGATTTGTATCTGAAGGTCATTCATACTGAGAATGGAATAAATGTAAAGCCTTTTGATAATACATCAGTCTCTGGTTAAGTTAATTCTTAGTTTGAGACATTTATTATTTGTACTTCTGTGTTTTCTTTTCCCTTCATGATCTCCTTGGTTCTGCTTGATTTGCCCCTTCCTTCTTTCTTTTCTATAGCTGGGAGGGACAGGAAGTGAATCCTCAGGCTCGTGGAAGCAGCTGCACAGGAGAGGGAATTGGACATCATTGTCCACTTAGGAACAAATGACCTTGCTGGGAATGGGATCAGAGTAGTGCAGAAAGAGTTTGTGGAGTTGGGGAGGGGCCTTAGACAAGTAGCACACACAGTAACCTTCTTGGAGGTGCTGCCTGTCTATGGCATGAGTGAGGCAAGGGTGCTCTGCACCATGGGATTCAACGAATGGTTGAAAAACTGGTGCGGAGCACAGGGCTTTGGCTTCATTGGGGACTGGGGGTTGTGAGGATGTGGGATAAAGGAGTACACCACCAACAATCAGGATCCAAAATAAAGCAGTTTTTATTTAATATAACTTAACAAATAATGGTGAACTTGAACGGCAAAATAAATAGAAAATCGAAGGAAGCATTTCATAATAACTATGCGCACACTAGAAAATTCAGCTAGTGTCACTTCTGAGGACAGAAGATACCTGTGCACTGCAGCACTCTAATCTGCCATACTGAGATATAGCTTTCCTTAAATACCTAAGAATGATCATGTGAAAGGGAAACTCCTCCCACTACAGATTTTCAAAATTGGCATTTTCTCCCACCTCCTTATGAACAGTACAGCTGTCATTTTCCATATCCTGCATGTCTGGCGCAGA
Organism: Neoceratodus forsteri; assembly: GCA_016271365.2. Lineage (NCBI taxonomy): Eukaryota > Metazoa > Chordata > Ceratodontiformes > Ceratodontidae > Neoceratodus > Neoceratodus forsteri. The sequence continues at coordinate 1,160,229,135 of CM057459.1, read as the reverse complement.
ATAGCACGGTAGCTGTGCAAAATCAGTTTCTGGGACAGTTTGAGAAAATGATGGTGACCTGTTTAGTGGGATCTTGAATTTTAGTGCACTTGGTTTGGGTGGACTGCTCTTAAAACTATCTTTTGTTATTCCAGAAATTGAATGAATATAGTATCTTCTAAAAGAACACATATTTTTGGTACACATTCAAGTACTATAGGTAGGCTGTTCTTTTAAAGTTTGAGTGAATATGTATTAGTTGAAGTTAAATATGAAGCATGTAGCATTGTATAGAGCACATTTCTAATTAATTTTTCACATATCTTGTAGATTTTCACTCGATTTATAAAAAGACAAGAATCCCCATGAACAAACTCTATCATTAGAGCGAAACGTAGGGGAAATAAAAAGAATATTGAAAAACATTAACGAGTATGTGGTCTCTGTGAGGACATCTAAGGGCTCTTTAACCCCACCGCCCAATTTTTTGAAGTTACCTGTTTCAGTCCGTAGGGGGGTTAGCCAAACTACTTTTGTGACAAATATATGTAAATTTTTTCATTCCCCACAAAGTTTGGAGTAGAAAGGCTAGCTAGTTCCAACTGCTTTTCCAACAAGATGGCACTATATATAAAAAAAACTGCTTGCCATGTGTCCAGGTTTTTCCCTTTATATGTGGCTTCCTCCTCTTTCTGACCCACCACTGCTAGTGCCATCACCATCTCAGATTTGCCCACCATCTCCTCTGTTCATACTTCTTTGCCATTTTTTCATCTAAAAGGCCGAAAACGTACACATTTCCCTTTCCAAATTTTGTCTTTTAAGGAGGCTGGCACGTGGTCTCCCAAAGAGAACCCAGGGGGGTGTAATACAGCTTCCTGACCCCAGCTGTGTCTCCCCCCACCCCTTTGCCCTGCCCCTTCCCTCTCTTATCCTTCTTGAGTTCCTCCAAAATCTTCTTCATTGCACTCATGTCCTTATCCCCATTTCCACTAACAATCCCTCCACATGTTCCTTTAAGCTGCCCTCATCTGTGGGCACCCCTGAATCCTTACCCCCATCAACTTCTAAATCTGTTGGTTCCTGTGTGGGCTTCTGGATGGGCATGGGCTCCATGTCTGGTGTTGGTCTCCTTGGGTGATTTCCACCTGCCCCTTTTCCCCTTGGCCCCGCCGGCTTCTTTCTCTTCCTCTCTGCTGCCTCCTCTTCCTCCCTTTTAGCTGCCTTATCGATTAGCTCACTCATCTTGGACATCAGTGCTGCCTCCTCTGATGTCAATTGGGCAGTGGATGCTGGAGGGGTTACATTCTTTGGTGCCATGATCTGGAGATGAATACTTAAAACAGAAAAAGGGGAGAGGAAAATAAAAACACCATTAGCAGTGGAACAAACCAAACCATACTCCGCCGTCATGGGTTGTCCTGCCTACCCCCTTGACCTACCCTGTCTCTGAGCCGAGACTGTCAAGGGGGGTCCCCAGATACCTTCCCTTGCTTTCTGATTTTGTGCCTCCAGATCAGCGAAGGTCATCACCCAGTCCAGGCAGTACTGGTGGCTTCCGAGGTGTCACATGTACCATCTTACTCACCAGGGGGAATTCGCCCCCATACCAGTCAGCCTCCCCTCAAAATATGATCCACTTCACTAGCCTTTGTAGCCATTGCCCTTCTTAGGTCATCCCTCTGCTTCACCTGGGTATCCATTGCTTCCCATGTAAGTGGTGATAACTGTGCTTAAAAACCCATCCCCACTCCACCCCACTTGCCTGGCTGGGAGTCCTCCATATCCAGAACTGGCAAGCGAACATGTCCATTGAAGCAGTACAGACTTGCCTCCCCCACTGGCTTAGCTCACTCCCCGCCCCCCCCCACTGGTGTCCCTTTCCCCTTGTCTGGTTCTAGGCCTGTTCCGGTCATCCCTGAATTACCCCATATGTGTTCTCTTTCGTTACAAAAAAAACCTGATTTTATGTTTTCCCTTTTTTTTTTCCCTCTCGACTCCTGCAACTTAATGGTCACTCCCCCCTTTCCTTGTTTGCCCCCTTTGAGCCTCTACTCTGTCATTCTGCTGTCCCACCCCATGAACCATGCAGTGATGACATCAAACACCATACCGCATAGCCTGTTCCTTCAACCCCCCATTGTCTCCTGGTTTGAAATTGTTCCAAAAACTCTTGTTGCTGTGCCCAGGATGCGACCCCATTCTGCCAAAATGCTTCCTTTTTCTTTTTAATCCACGTTGGTAGAGTGTCCATGGTGCCTCCCAAAAGGCACACTCTCACCCCCCCAACCTGATATGGATGGACTCCTTCAACCCCCCATCCTGTAACCCCTCTTCACAAAGGCTGGACTCAGCCACCACCATCACAGTGCCCCCTCTGTGGGCTGAACTGGCTGGGCTCACACTGCCACCAGGATTTCCCTACTGTTTATCTCTGCTTTTTCTTATTTTCTTGGTAAAAGGGGAGACCCTGAAGCATTTGGGGCAGCCCCAGTTCTAACCTTTTCCAGGGCACCTGGCCGATAGCCACTGTCCTCTGTACCACCACAAAAACCCCGTCAAAATAAACAAAAAAATGAAATAAATACAGAGCCCTATTCCTTCCTGCCCTGTATTGTAACCACGTTGTACACAGCGACACAAAAAACTGGAGTCTCTTCCACTTTCTACCAGCTGACTGGTGTCCATGAATTAAAACCAAGCTCTCACCGCCGTCCACCGTCCCAGCTCCCCTGCCCCCCCCCCAGCATTTCCCCTCATTCCCCATGAAAGACAGCCAGCATTGTGAACTCCTCACATCCATCGGGGCCTAACTAAGCAACGATCTGCCAGGCTTCCCGATGTCCAGATAGGCCTCTCCCTCACCAACAGCAACAGCCAGTTTCTTTTCTTTATTTATGCATCTCCTTTTGTTAAAATGCCTGACAGACTAACAACCCAGGTACGCCCTCCAGGACAAACTTCAGCATTCACAGGCCCTGTGTTGCATGCCACCATCTACTCGCTCATCGTTCTACAACATATTTAATGCCTACTAAATGTTTGACGAGAGCCCCTCCACTCCCGATTCCGTTCCCCTAAATCACTGCTTACTTGCAGCCTGAGGCTAAGGCAGCAGTCCACGTGGATACCATATGGTCAGTGGACAACATCTGCTTTCTTTCCTTCTTTTCTGCCTTTGTCCTCTTTATTGTTCCTTCTTTTTTTTTTCTATTAAAAAAAACAACAAAAAAAACAAACAAGCCTTAGACTTAAAACCTTACAAACAACTCCTTCTCTGGTATTAACCAACCTAATCTTGATCTAACAAACCTCCCTAATACAAACTCTGCTGGCTGCCTGACCTATGTTGCTAGGCCCCACCATGCCATGTGGTTAGCCATGTGGCCAAGAGGCCTAGCCAAAAACTCTCCCTACACCTGTCTGTACTGTACTGTACCAGTCTCCAACACATGCTTTTACACTTCTAGCAAACTTCTTAATCAGCAGCAACTATACTCTTTTTGTTAAACAGCCTATATGAAGAAAGGAAACCCTCAAGGCCTAGGTGTCCTGGCCCCAGAGTTGCAATGCCTTACCTAGTGGTGTAAGTAATCAGGACTTTGTCAACGCTGTGCTGAGAGCCACTTAAATTGAAAAATCCCAGCAGAAAGAGGGAGAACAACCCTCTCACTGAGCTTATAAAGCCCCTAAGGACCCTATGCAAACACCCTTATAAGCCACACCCCCGGCTAATCAGGTGACCCTCTTCAAGTGTATGCATCAACCACTCTAACCTGTCCATCATGACCTCACTTGTCCCCTCCCATTTTCCTGTGACCTCACTAGGCTCCTCCCCCTCTTTCCAGCCCTTGCCTGTTCCCCCTTCCTCTCCTATCCCTTAGCTTCCCTCATTTCCTCTGGGCTGCCATTAGACAATTCAGGTTGCCTTTTATTGGCAACCCTACTATAGCACAGAAAGATCAGTTCAAAGTGTGGGTCAAAGAGTCTAAGTATGATGTTATTGCCTTGTCTGAGACCTGGCCCTTTAACAGAATCTCAGACAATGAAATTAAATTGTCTGACTGCTCTATTTTTAGAAGAGACAGACCAAAAAAAGGGGATGGTGGTTGCTTATCCTGCATCTCTAAACACCTGAGGGTTACTGAGTCCCTCTGAGTCCCCCTCCCTGTAGATCTCAGGCCCTTGTGATTTTCTTTCCCTGGATGTCTTTTTTGGTCAGGACAAAATCATTATGATCAGTACCATTTATACCCCCCACAGACCCTGCTGTGGAGGGTCTAACTACAATCTCTCACTTCAGCTAACTTTGCCAAAAAGCAGAGAGTGATCTTCTCAGAGACTTTAATGTGAATTGGTCCACTAGCCAAATCGATGATGCAACAGACCTTTTTCTGAACACTGTCTAAAACAAAATATTTGTGACCATACCAGGGTTAACTATATGCCAGGTTACAAATCCATTTTAGATTGGATCACTGCTTCTGATGCCTCAAATGCTTGCAAATCCAGGCCACTTCCAAATTCATTTAATGACCATAGTCCAGTCTTTTGTAAATGGTCCACTAGGTTACCATGGGCCCAACTTCTCTTCTTCAATTATAGACAGCGCAGCAGTTTAAACCTAGAGGCCTTTACTGTATCTTTGCTCTGTATTCCCGCAACTGGTCATTCTTATAAAATATTGTAGATATTGACACTGCCTACAATGGCTTCTGACAACATTTTATTGATATCTGCGATTGCCGCTGCACCATAAAATGACAGAGAATACATGGAGACAAATAGTAGTGGATCTCCATGGAGCTTCTTAGACTTTTCAGCATTAGAGGCAAGAAATGGTCACAATCAGTGCTGCATGGAATATTTAAATTCTGATGGAATGGAATTAAACAGAATGTTGGAAAATTATTGGAATTATGTCAATAGCTTCGCCATTCCACATGCAAAATATTTTCTATGGATTAATATTCCACAGTTTACATAAATTGTGGATTCTTTTCCACAATCCACGGAAAATTATCTGCAGTTTAGATGAGCTGTGGGAAATTATTCCACGGTTTACACAGAAATGCTTTTTGAGATTCTGCATAATATAAAAAGAAATCCTGAAAAGCAATTCAGAAGCAGATTTGCCATTCTGCATGAATTCCACTATCAGAATTCCATATTCCACACAGCCATAATCTAAATATAAAACAAAAATTTGGGACCCTGTCCATTTTCAGGAATACAAAGCCTTATGCAACAGCTGTAAGACAACAGTGTGAAAAACTAAAACTAATTACATAAAGTCATCCTGACTTCTAATCAAGGGGACCCAAAAATATTATGGAACAATATTAATAACCTAATTAGTAGATCTAATGGTGCCCAATCATGGGCCATTTAAGGCAAAGATGGTGTAACATGTGACCCTAAGATTATTAGCTCTCTGTTTAATGACTTTGGTGGTGACCTTGCTAAGTACATAAAGTTTTCACCAAGCTTCCTCCTCCTCTAGTCACATGGTAATACACCTCGGTGCACCTCACCAAAATTCTGTTTTAAATACTAGACTGCAAAACCGCTAACCAAATACCTGAGCCATTGCAATTGAAACCCATTTATAGTCCTGATGGGACTGACTATAGCTGAGTTAAATTTAGCCAGCAAGGCACTGGTCTGTCTCAGCTGTAAAGTTTTTGACTTTTGTATGCACTGGTGCCTACCCTAGTGTGTGGATGATGGCCACAATTATTCCCATAATGTCTGGTCCAAAACATCTCACTTCCAACTACCAAATCTCTTACCTTGTTCTTTTGTCTAACGTTTTCACAAGAACAGTTTTCAACTAAATTTCTGACTTTATCCCACAAAATGGTCTCTTGGCCAGTTCCCAGCATGGTTTTTGTCCCAACACAACACAGAGACTGCCTTAGTGAGGGTCACATACTTAGTTTACTGAGCACTGGACTCGGTAATTTTGTAGCTTCAGTGTTCAAGGACATCACCAATGCATTCAGCCTTTTTGTCTGTAATTCAGGCTTTAACCTCTCTCAAATTTTCACCTGATGTCATCAATTGGCACAAAAACAATTTGACTGACAGGGTCCACAGGATCGGTATTGAAAATGTATTCTCTGACTTTCATCAAATCTGTTGTGGGGGTCCCACAGAGATCTATTTTTGGCCCCCTGCCTTTCTCTACATTTTTAAGTTCTCTGCCTAACATCTGCCCATCAACCAAAACTCAGGGGTCCCAAAATGGGGGTTTGTGGCCTCCCAATTTTCTGTGTACTCCCTCCAGATTTAGCAACCAGACAGTACGTTCTTTTACAGAGTCAGTGTTAGAGCTCACTACTGGCACCAGGTTTGTACTGTATTTCCATGCTTTTATTTACATTTTTATATTTTCAATCCATCTCACTGTGGTGCTCTCATTAGGTTTTCTGTTGCCCCCTTCACTTCTAATGCTGCCCCATCATGAGTGAGTGAGAGTGTTATGAAAGCAAGCAGCACATGCCACATGTATGTGAATGATTCTGAAACAGACTTGCTCAACTCAGACATGGTGGTGTCTGGTATGTGCTATGCATCCTACCCATCTTGGCTGTTGTCAACACCCAGAACATAAGCAAGAGGTGGTGTTCTAGCACAATGTAGTTAGCCCTGCCATCCTCCTCCCTTTGGGACATCATGCTACAGTATGTGCATGTGTCCATGATGTAGGGTGGTGGTACTGGCTGCTCCAGACCAACTGGGCAGTTGTGGGATGCAATGAGAAAAGGATGTTGCAATGGAAGTGGGCTGTACACAATGAGGCCCTGTTGATGGATCGTAGCAAATATTAATGCCACAAAGGCATTTTCTGAGCCCCAGTTATAATAATAATAATCTTTATTTATATAGCGCCTTTCTAAAATCAAGGCGCATTACAATAAAATAACATCATATTAAAACATCATAAAAACATTAAAATCAACAATAAAATAAGCAGCATCAGTCCATGTTGATACCATCTCCGAATGCCTTTTTCCATAGAAAGGATTTTAGTCCTTGTTTAAAACCCCCCACTGTCATGCACTCTCTAATCCAATGGGGTAGAGAATTCCAGAGGGTCAGCACCGTGAACATAAAAGCTTGGGTGCCGGAGGATTTTAAAGCTACCCTTGGAATCTCTAGCAACCCCTCATTGGCTGAGCAGAGCAGTCGCCCTGGAAGGTAAGGAACCAGAAGATCTTTCAGGTAGTCAGGACCCAAACCGTGTAGGGCTTTATATGTCAGTAAACCAACTTTAAAGGTGATCCGCCACTGAACTGGCCGCCAGTGCAGATCCCGCAGCACCGGTGTAATATGAGAGGAACTAGGAGTCCCCATTAACAACCGGGCTGCTGAGTTCTCCACTAGCTGCAAGCGGCAGATATCAACCCCAGGAAGCCCAAAGTAAAGGGAGTTACAGTAGTCCAAACGCAAGGTCACAAAGGCGTGGATCAGCGTGGGCAGGTCGCTAGATGGAACAAGGTTAGACGTGACTTGCATCACACCAAAAAAGAGCATGAGGGTCTAGTCCCTTCTGACTGGGGCTGAGTCAGTCTGTCTCATGCACTTGTTAATTTTGGCCATCATCTCTCTAGGAGGAGAAATGTACTTGTCAGTTTGTGATTTATAAAAAAACATTCACATGGTTTCTTGATTTGTGTGACTTGGGCTGTAATTTAATGGCTTCTTGCAAACAACTGAATTTTAAATCTGTCAACTGCAGAGGAATTTTCTTTACATTGTTTAAGACGGGTCTTTAAAATAAAGTTGTGAGATTAGCCTACATGACAGCACAGAGGAGATGACTATTGAGAGGTGGTGATCTGTTGTCCAGTAGGCCTCCAATTCCCTCCTCCTTCCCAAGAAACACACACACAGATCTTGGAAGAAATGGCCGCAGTCATGTATTTATTTAACATACCAAATATTAATACTAAACTTTTATTGTTATTTCTCATAGTTCAGCCTTCTGAATATTGATATTTGATGACCTTATTACTATTGAGCAGTGTGCGCTGCCAGGAGGATGCACCATACCTCAAGCACCCGCACCACCCATCCACCTGGGCAATCCCTTCTGGTGCATGCTGAAATATCCCCCAATGGTAGCAAGATAGGTCATATGGCCAAGGTTATGGTGGCCACTCCCATCTGGCGTCGCTGACGTTGCAGTATGCACCACTAAGGTTGGACCTAGACCCCCTATGCAGGTACAAGTCTTGTGATCCACCTTTCTCATGCCAACCAGGGGCCATGACACCTTCAGAAGAATTGTCATCATCCCCTTCTTTCCTGCTACCTTCCTCATGCTCTTCTCTTGCACTGCCCCGCCACCTGGCTGTGACAGTTTGCAATACCATACTATATGTACATGTGTGACTCCCCACATGCTCTATCCCATCCTTGACTATTTATCATATAATGGATTACCTATTAAACAATACACTGAAACTCCTGTACCTACTACTTATATTGGTCCTACCATATTACCCTTATTTTGTAATGCTTCTTATATTGTTTTACTGGTATACTACAGGTTTATAATCTGTATTATCATTATTATAATATCTCTTGATACTAACTCATTACATCCATTTTTGGGGGAGGCGAAAAACCCCAATCAGGAAAAACTGGGAACAGTCACTCCCCAACCATTAGTGCAGATACCCTTAATGGGTCAAATGGGGGCTCTACTCTCCCTGCCCCATAACCCCTTCCATGAGAACCAGGTGGGTGGGTGTTCCAGTGATCAGAGGAGACAGAGTATGAGACCTTGGGCAGCAGTCTCTGATGTCCTCCTGACTCCTCCCCACCCAAACCCCCCTTCTCCCATAGGGTCATGGTGATGCCTATCCCCAGAGTGCATCCAGGGCCCACTGACCACTCCCAGGGCTAGGTATCCCATTATTCCTGGTTGGTCAGAATGGGGAGGGCCCCCCCCAGACAAGTGGCTGGCTGCTTCAATGCATGGGCAGCCTTGTTATTTTCCGGTATGCCCCCAATTCCCCCCTCCTTCCCAAGAAATACACATACAGAGATCTTGGAAGAAATGGCCCCAGCCATGTATTATTTAACATACCAAATATTAATATTAAACTTTTATTGTTATTTCTTCTAGTTCAGACTTCTTAATGTCAATATTCGATTAACATTTTACCATTGAGCAGCATGCACTGTCGGGAGGATGTGCCATAATTTGTGCACCCACACCGCCCATCCACCTGGTCAATCCTTTTCAGTGCATGCTGAAGTATCCCCCAGTGGTAGCGAGATAGGTCATATGGCCAAGGTTATGGTGGCCATCACCCCATCTGGCATCACTGACCTTGCAGTATGCACCACGGAGGTTGGACCTAGACCACCCCATGCAGGTACAGGTTTTGTGATCCACCTTCCTCACACTGACCAGGGGCCATGACATCATTGGGAGAACTGGCATCATCCCCTTCTTTCCCACTACCTTCCTCATGCACTCCTCCCACGCCACTACAGGCCAGACCAAGTCCGACCCCCCCCCAAGCAGCCTGCTCAAATTTATCCTCCAAGACCCTCTGAAAATTGACTAATATGCTATCCAAACCTTCCACTGGCAATTGTCCTTCCTTACCCACCATCAGGCCCTAGTAGGTTTGGTAAATCTTCTCATGCCTTACTACTGCACCCCCCCAAGGACTCCATAAAAACTCTCATCTCCCTGTAAACCCTTATGCAAGCTCTATTCAATGCTGCACCCCTCCTTGCATGTGGCCACTGCTCCCTCATCAACATGTGAGAACAGATGAGAATAGTATGGGCCACCAAACCTTAATGGATCGTAAATCATCCTTAATTGCCACAGCAGATTCACCATCTTCCTGAAGCCTAGGTCTTCACCACCCAAGTGAGTCAATAAGATGTCAGGTGTCTTTCCCCAGCAGCCTCTGCTCGCAACCTTGGAAGCAACCTGTCCAAATGCATGCCCTTGACCCCCAGCCACCTGATGCAGGCTGCATGTTGCGGTAATGATAGGTTGCTCCCCCCTCCTGGCTACCAAGCTGCTCTCTTCACTGCCCACCAAATGAAGGAGTGTCCACATATCCATATGCTCTTAATGCCATCCTCAGGGCCTGTAAGAGACAAGAGATCAACACTGAAAGTGTGGTCTCACATAGCCCAAGAATGCCTGGGACTTCCAATGCCCCAGGGCCTGAATCTCTGAATCAGACGGGACCAAACTCTTTGCAGCACCTATCTGAAAGGAATGAGTTCCATATCCACTAGAAGTGGGTGAAGTGGCCAAAATTCGCTCCGCGAAGTGATTCACAGAGTGATGCGGAATCCACAAAGTCATCTGCAATGTGAAGTACTTCGTGTCATAATGAGGAATGCAAAGTCTATTGAAACCAATGACTTCACATTACTTTGCCTTCCCCAACCACTTTTGCATAAATTTTAATGTGAAGTACATAGAAATCAATGTACTTTGCATCACTTCACCTTGTAACTGAGCTCCAAGGTGAATTTTGCATTGATTCATGGCATTGCAGGTCACATAATTGTAGACTCTAGATTGTTCTGCACAGCTTCAGTTCTGGGTAGTGTGTTGTGCCGTGGTAGCTAGAGAGGAGACAGTTTGACCTCAGAGCTCTAAAAGCTGTTAAAAAAGCCTTTCCAAGTCATTTTTTTCTCAAAATTTAGTACTTCGCTTGGTAGGAAACCCTCCTGTACTCATATCATCGAATGTTTATTGTTTGTGTGTGGATTTTGAATGTTAATTTAGAACATTCAGTCTGTGTACTGACAGACACTTAAAGTGTACTTTGGGGGAGGGGCATATCTGTGATGCAAGTAGATTAACTGGGAGAAAAAGTCTCTTTCTGTTTTGGTTATATTTTTCTTGTTTAACTGTGTTAATATGCACACAGTAATATTTTAATTAAATTTTTACATTTATTTGCTTATTATTTTGGTGCAACAGTGCATAATTTCAGTGTGTTTAAAAGATTTGGTTATATTAATGAAGTTTTCAGTTTGCTGCATATTACTTGTAGTGTGTGTGTGTGTGTGTGTGATGTGTGCCATCAAATCAGAAACATTTTATTGTGCTGCACAGTAATTGCAGCAGTGTGAACCTGCTGTCCACTGCACCTACATAAATTTTTTTGTACTGCTTTGTGATATCTTTACTGGTAGTGGACTGTTGCTGCAGTGCACTACCCCCCCCAACTGGCAAAGGTATTCTTTTCCAGATTTGGATTTGTGACTTGTGAGCACTGGTTAGGTGGTGGTGTGCCTTTGTGTCTGCATCTCTTGAGTGTGCAGTGCAATCTTAATCTGTCTGTACGTTTGCATCTCTTTAGGGCCCAATCTCCATCTGTAACTTAAGCCACAGTTGTTTGTTTGGCTTCCCTTCAGAGTACTGGTGTGGTACATATCTCTGTGTGAACATTGTACTCATTGATGTGCGTTTGTAAGTCAGGGCAATCATCACGAGTCATTTATGGTACAAACTGTGTTCTTCATCTTCATGGTCACAATTCACGAATCATAAAACTGTAAGTTTTTTTGTAGTTAGTTCCATTAATCCTGTTTCATAGCATCTCGGGTCTTGGCTTCAATCACTATTGCACTCATTGATATGAGTTTTCAAATCGGGTAATTTTGTGTGGTATAGGTCAGGGAAGTGCAGGTATTCACGTTCCCGTACAGTTTATTATCATTGGTCATGCCACACCAGACACTCATCACAACTCCAACTCCGAGACAAATCACGTTATTCATCTTCATGGTCATGATTCACGATCACGTCACGAATCACAATACCAAGGTATTTTCGTAGTTAGTTGTATGTGAGCCTGTTTCATAGTATCTCTCATCTCAGCTTCAATCACCATTGTATTCGTTGATATCAGTTTTCAAATTGGGTAGTTTTGTGTGGTACAGGTCACAGAAGTACAGCCATAGGTATTTGTGTTCCTGTACAGTTTATTATCATTTGTCATGTCACACCAGACACTCATCATGAGACAAATCATGTTCTTCACGAATCACAGCAGTTAATTGTTTTCAGTCCTGCTAATATGCTGAATACCTGTAAAGATGACCAAAACATTGATGAATCTTTTTTAACTTTTTTTAAATAATGCCCCACCCCCCAAAAAAAAATACTTCACTGGCTTGACAGTATTCCAATGCCCAAATTCCTCATCAAGCCAAGAAACACACACCCCAAGTTCGTCTATATGACATGTAATACAAAAAAAAACAATGAATACATGTATATATAGAAAAAATATTATATATATATATATATATATATATATGTATCGATCAGAGCACTTTCCTTAGCTTCCCTTCACTAACGCCCTAGCATTATGTCACACCCATCATCACCTTGCGGTAGGTAGCAAAGGAAAAAAGTGCTCCTATCCTGCAAAAACTGGATCAAGAACCTGCTTCTCTTGCTCCATCTCTGTTTAGGTAACGTGGAGCTAAACCCTGGACCCCCACTACCACTTGCATCGCCCACAGAATTTGCATCTGCACCTGGACTTAGGTTAATGTTAGTCAACATATTGAGCCTCGCAAAAAAGTTTGATCAGCTCCAAGTATGGGCTGCCCATACTGAGCCAGACCTCATTATTATAACCAAATCTTGGCTCAAAAAGTCAAACAGTGATCAATAAGTCTCCCTTCCTGGCTACAATCTGCACAGGGCAGATAGGGAAGCCGGGGGTGCTGTGGCCATCTACACTAAATCTGGGTTTACAGTCAGTGATATTCACTTTAAATCTAAACCTAAGGAGTACAAAATTGCATCTCTCAAATTACACCTTCCATCCACTGAATGTTTCACTATTATTGGTGGTTATCGCCTCCCATCTGGTGGCGCTGGCATCCTCACCATATTTAAATCCTTAATCACCTCTGCCAACACTGAAACTTTAATATTTGGGGATTTTAATATGAGCTGGCTTACCCCCAAGTTGCACAGTCTGAAATTGTTCTGTGACGAAGTTGGCTTAGCTCAGTTAGTCGGTGAACCCACTAGAACCAGTACATCCAATCCTGGCAACAGTTCTCTCCTTGATGTCATACTTTCTATGCATCCTCACAAAATTCTTCACTCTGCAGTTTTCCACAATGACATGAGTGATCATGGGGTGGTTGTTTGTACAAGATCACAAATTATAGCCCAACAGCAACCAACACTCATAACTAAGTGGTCCTATTGCAAGTTTATGCATCTGACTACTTATCCGACTTGAGCAAAATTAGATGGCAAGACCCCTACCTTGCCAAAATGATTGAGGCGTTCACTGTCCTCAATGACAACCTCACCACACTGGCCAACAAGCATGCCCCTTTGATCAATGTCAGGGTGCATAAAACATCCAACCCATGGTTTACATCAGATCTCAAGGCTACACTCCTACGCCGTGATAAACTCTGGGCTAAGGCTACAAAATCCAAAAGCCCAGACTGACTGGCAAGCATTCAGAGCAGCTAGAAACACCTGTATTAAACAAATCTGTGCAAGCAGAGCCAACTATTATGTCTCCACCCTTGAACAGGCAAAAAGGAATTCCCAAAAAATCTGGCAGACACTCAAGTCCATTGAAGGTCAGCCTGTAGCCCCCTCCATCCCTCTGAAGATCCTCAGCAATGATAGGGCTGTAGAAAATAGCTGTCTAATCCTCAAGGAACTCAACAATCACTTTGTAACTGCTGGCCTAGCTTTCAACTCTTTGCCTTATGCAGCCTGTGGTAGCAACCAAGATTGTAACAACATTGACTCACAAACTTCGACCTGCCTGCTCCAGTTGTGTCCACTTAGCTATAAAGAAGTTGAAGATTTACTTCTTAGCATAGACATTCAAAAAAGTGCAGGGAATGATGGTCTAGAACCTTTTTTTTCTTAAACTAGGCTATCTTGACCTCACTACCCCTATCTTCCACATATTCAATTTTTCCATTTCCACTGCCACTGTTCCCTCCTGCTGGAAATCTGCCCACGTCCTCCCATTTTTCAAGTCAGGGGACCCATGCGATCTAAACAACTATAGGAATATCTCAATATTACCTGTCTTCTCCAAAGTCCTCGAAAAGCTAATTTACTCCCAAATGAAACTCCATATCAAATCATCTTAAATCCTCAACCCTGAGCAATCTGGCTTCCTGCCCAACCATAGTACAGTCACTGCTCTAGCCAAAGTTATCAATGAATGGATCACAGCCATGGACTCCAAGAAAGTTACTGGTGCAGTATTTTTAGATCTCAGCAAAAGATCTGACACTGTTGACCACAATCTGTTAGTCTCAAGCCTAATAAAAGTAGGCACCCCCCCTGCTGCCCAGTGGTTTACCAGCTACCTATCTGGAAGGACCCAGAAATTAAAAGCTGGTAGCCTCTTTTCTGCATCCCCTCCCAGTTGTCAGGAGAGTCCTGCAAGGCTCCATACTCAGTCCCATCCTCTTCTCCCTGTACATCAATATCCTTGATGCACATATATCCCAGTCCCATCTGCATTTCTTTGCTGATGATACTGTACTGTATACATCAGGCCCTACACTGGCTGAAGTGAGAGATGTACTCCAAGCTGACTTTGCACAACTAGAAATCAACCTAATCAATGCCAAACTACTCCTCAATGCCAAGAAAACTAAGGCCATGATCTTTTCCCCAAACACCACCTCCACTTCCCTTGCAAACATGCACAAATAATTCATCACTACCTCCCTAGGTGAACACCTTGAAATCACCTCCAAATTCAAATATTATGGTATATGGCTAGACAACAAGCTTGCCTTTCATGACCACCTTGACAATCTGGCAAAGAGGATAAAAATCAGGCTAGGTTTCTTCTTCGGTAACAAGTCCCTCTTTCCATTGGATACCAGAACTGGGTTGGTCCAGGCCACTTTCTTGCCACTACTCAACTATGGAGATCTAATCTATTCCTCTGCAGCAGCCTCAGGACTCAACAAACTAGACATCCTTTCCCACCGTGCCATACGGTTCATGACAAACCTACCCTACCGAACCCACCATTATGATTTGTACCTAGCCATTGGCTGGACATCGCTCTCAATTAGATGCATGCTTCATGCTGGTATCTGGACTCTTGTACTACTCCTGAACAAGCTCCTGAACTATCTCAAAACCCTTTTCCATATTTCCCATAGCACCTATTCTGTTAGGAAAAATGACCTCCTTCTCCCCGATGTACTGACAACGCGCACTTCACTCAGCAAGCAGGCCATATC
Source organism: Neoceratodus forsteri (assembly GCA_016271365.2). Taxonomy (NCBI): domain Eukaryota; kingdom Metazoa; phylum Chordata; order Ceratodontiformes; family Ceratodontidae; genus Neoceratodus; species Neoceratodus forsteri. Next base: position 1,160,213,889 of record CM057459.1, on the reverse strand, counting down.
GAGCATACTCCCAACTATCTGGAACCAGCTCCAAGGCATACTGAAGCTTCCTGGTACTGTCCCTGTCAGCCTATTTAAAAGGTTGGCTGCAGCAAAAATAAAAGATATGTGCAGCTGCTTCTAAATCCTAGCTCACTGCTCTAACTCTAGCCCACTGCTTCCTCTTACTTACTTAGAAATTAGCTGCCTTGATACTATGAAGCAAGCACTTTGTACCTTTTTTCAGTACTTGTATTTTTCTGTCATTGTCATTTTTATGCAACATGTTATTGCTTGCCCATAATTCTGTACTTGAATTTGTACTGTTTTTTTCGATTATGCAATCTGTAACTACCTGTCTGTGTCAAAGGACCTACTTGCGAATGAGCTTGCTCAATGGAGTTTTCCTACAATAATATTTGAAACTTGAACCTGAACTTGAATATACAGTGCTTATTACAGTGAAGTTGCCCGGTAATGAGTTATACCACAGTGGGCTCGTCAGAGAGAGCATTACTGAGGTATACCAGCAGTAGAGCAGTAAGTGGTAAGCGTATGTTTTCAGTGTGCTGAGTCCTGAATTAATTGGTTCCCCCATGGTCCACAGATTAAATGCACCAGATGGCGCTTTTTCAAGTTACATTTGCCATCATGTGTTATGGATTACCAGCAGGTGTCCCCATAGTCTGTATCTTTCTCCCATTCTCTGTTTTAAGTGTGTGAGTGTTTACACCCCAAGTACTCCAAAGACCAGCACTAGCAATAATTACAACAAAAAGATGGACATGAAAATTTGTCCTAGTCCCTTTCTTTAAAGAGTTGCACAAATGAGCTGAATGTGTAAAAATAAATAAATAAATAAAATAATTATTGCATGTCAAAGGTTCACAGAGCTGAGTTAGGCTCTGTATAATGCTAACCCATGAATCCATTTTCTAAATCAAAGCTTGTTTACAGCATTTCCATTTAAAGCAGGTGTCTCTGTTGTCTTCCTTTCTACTTGTCCCTCTCTCCCACTGTTCAATCCCTCAAAATGGTACTTCTGTTCTGTTTCCATTTGGGTGTTTATTTTTTCTCTTCCCATTTATTTTACAACACTGGATGTTAAGAGACACATACTTATTGTGCGTTTAGCACAGGATGTATATGAAGCTTCAAAAAATTATATTCAAAATGATATTCAAAAAATGTTTAATGGTTTACTCGGTGCATCTTAGTACTGATTGGGCGACCAATGACATGGAGCAGAGTGTACTGTTCTGTAGCTGCCTTAACAGCCAGTGGCAATAAATTATTTCTTTCCATGCACACACTGTACAGTACAGACTTTGCTGTCTCATAAGAACAAACCATCATATCCATGTTGCTAGTTTTGCTAGTTTACTATGGCTATGACATTGTATTTGTAGGAGCATAATGGCCCTATGGGTTTGTAAAAAGTGTGTTTACAGAAGCTTTATCATTCAAAATCTTATTGTTTGGAATCTTAAAAAGTCTTTGGACTGCCTGGCACTTCAATCCTCGTATTTTACCCCATTCATCTGGATATACTGCACTGTATATGTATTTTTCCCATCACTGGATGCAGAATAACTCAGGGGGGAAGGGGCCCTTTGAGCCCTCGTGACTGATTCTGCATGCACTAGCAGTGGAGAACTTAAAATATTGCATATCCCCCCATCATTGCATACTGTGAGTAAGTTGGATTTTACTCCAGCATACCGTAGGTGGACCAAACAAAGACGTGACATGCACTGGTTGGAAATAGAGCAAAATCCAACTGTACACAGTATGCAATTAGGGAATCATTCAATCCCTGAGTAACAATCTCATGTTACCAATTTACAATATAGGTATTTGCTTGCCCCTTAATACTGCACCATTCCACTGTGTGTAAGACTGCTTCATTATTGAAACTATTGAAGTCCTTTGTACAGCCTGTCACTTAGTTCCTTGCAGTCTTTTTCTCCTCAGTATTTCATGTTTGGTAGACTTACTGTAGTTGCATGGAGCAGATTGAAGTAACCTTATGCTGAGGCAAGAAATTACAGTACTTCTCTTGCCTCACATCTGTTCAGTACACTATTCCACATAAAAATGAAACATGATGTCCTGTTTGAAAGCTTACACAGGGCAGCTCATTTGTAGGCATTTACTGTCCTGATGGCTTGACAAAAGTACTGTAAATAAAGTATATGGATTAATTTACAAGGTGTGTCCAAGCAATATTGCTATAAGACTGTGCATGATATTGCTATTAACCCTGGCTGAATGGACAACACCAAAAGGGGATGAATTTATAGCAACTACAGAACCTATAGTTTGTCAACCAGCTTGTCACTTTATTCCTTGTATTATTTTTTATGTATCCTCACTACCTGATCAGTATTGTATGTTTTTATTGCAAGCCCAGACTTAAAGAAATGACCCTGGAATCCAGTGTTACCCAGTAACACATTTCTCACTATTTGTCACTGTTTGTCAGATGAGCAAGGCATAAACAATGTTTTCACAATTTACACATGAAAGTGTTGCCGACAACCCATTGGCTTAGTTCTAGAATTGTACTGTACGGTATGTCTGGTATTTTGGTCAACAAGAATGAAAAAACACTATCAGTAGTCCATTCCCTCCCTCGTTGATCCCTGTCTGATTTGTTCATAAACAAAAAAAAAACACTCTGCTACAGTATGACCTGGATGTGCAGAGGATTGATGTTAATATTAATATCAGAGGCATCCCTGCCAAGTCCTCATAGCAGAGTGGATTGATCATCGAGTTTTGTTATTGTCTGCAGGCATCTGAATGGAAAAATGGATCGAAGCTATTGCCAATAATATAACAATATATTTATCAATACCAAGTATCTGTGACTAGCAGAAAAGAGTGATTAACATACCATTTGAATACTGTATAAACAGGCAGATACCATACTACTATACAGTATATGGCTTTAGAACGCAATTATTGCAAAACAGCCCACTGTTAGAATTTTAAAAAATATTACTGTATGCTGTGCAGTTTGTGCTTTGTACTGTACTTTAGCTTTGTAGCCCTAACCACTTTAAAAAAAAATTGAGACAAGCATACTATGTGTCCATGAAGCCAAAGAAGACAAGCTGTAATTGTGGAATAGCTAATCAAGGGTACAAGTGCATACAGTAGCTATTTATTATGAATTTAACAATAGTCTTCCTAAATCACATTACCCCTTCCCTTAATTAGAGTAATCTAACTGGACTTTGCACTACTCTACACCTCCATTGCACTCAGAATTTCATTCGACTTTATATTTTTCTATTAGTCACAGTATAATGACTTCTGTCCTTTCTTCCTTATTATGCCTATGGACCAGACACCAACTTGTACTTCCTGTCATTCACTAAACTGCACCACCATGTGATGTAAAGAATGTCAAAAAACACGGCAACACCAGCACCATTTGGCTGCAAATAATGGCTTTTCAGAATCAAACTGTTTTAAAGCATTCCAAGCAAATCGCAGTAGACGGTCTCGGGGGTGTTTTTCATACTGCCCCATTTTAGACTGTCTGCCTCAATTATCCTAGAATGATGTTATGTAAATATTTAGATAATATTTAGATTAGTAATGCCTGTTTACACCAAGCTCAGTACCACTGTTTTTGCCTTCTTTCATGAGGTTATGTACTGCACTGTACAGTGTATATAGTACATGTTAAATTCAACAAAATACCAATTCATGCCCCATTTACTGTACAGAATGAACTCTTTGCACCTGCAAATCACATCGTCCCATGATCCTTGTTTGAATTCCACTCCTGCTGCAACTCGTTTTCCTAATAATATTTTCCCCATTAGCACAAAGTTGAAGACGACATTAAAATATTGCTGCCCAGAATGGAGCTCAATAATTGCATTGGGGGTGCCCTGGCTTGTGGCTGATGGGGTGTTAGGCTGTAAGCCCATAGGGCAGATGCTGTGCACTTATGAATGTATAGTGATGTAGCTAGGCTGCCCACCATAATATTGCCAGACATCACTGTGAAGTGAAAAAAAATCAAAGAAATCTAAGCCCTCAAAGTTTTCTGTTTACAGATTTACTTCCTCATGATGTACAGTACTGTGAGCAACTGCAGCAAGGAAGGCAATTCCAGCAATACTTGACTGCATCTAAAATGGCTTTCTGAATCAATGTTTGTTAAAAGCATTCCATGTTCATGTCCATCAAGACAGGCTGTCTTGTTGTGTTTAAGATGCTGACTAATTTTTGACTGTCTTCCTCAATTGCTATTGTAGGCTGTTAAATAGAAACATAGAAACATAGAAACATAGAAACATAGACTTTGACGGCCCATCTAGTCTGCCCATTTCCCTACCTACAGGATAGGCTGCAGATCCTAGTTAACCAACAGCCTATTTCTTCCTACCCCCCACAAGAATTGCCTTATGTCTGTCCCATGCATTCTTGAATTCTCCCACAGTTTTAGACCCCACAACATCCTCAGGAAGGCTGTTCCATGCATCCACTACCCTCTCTGTGAAATAATACTTCCTCATATTGCCCCTGAACTGCCTCCCCATCTTTAAATTGTGTCCCCCTTGTTCTTGCACGTCTCTTTTTCTGAAAGATGCTACCCTCTTGGACTTTGTTGATTCCACTGAGGTACTTAAAAGTTTCTATCATGTCCCCCCCCTTCTTTCCTCAAGGGTATACATATTAAGCTCCTTTAGTCTCTCCTCAGATGGCTTCTCTTGCAGACCCTGCACCATTTCAGTTGCCCTCCTCTGGACTGCCTCTATCATGTCTATGTCCTTGCGGAGATGGGGTCTCCAGAACTGGACACAGTACTCCAGATGGGGTCTCACCAACTGTCTGTACAGAGGGATAATAACTTCCTGTTTTCTGCTGCTGATACCTCTCCCTATGCATCCCAGTATACCCCCAGCTCTCCCTACTGCCTTCTCACATTGCTTGCTAACCTTAAGGTCATCTAATATGATTACCCCCAAGTCCCTTTCCTTTTTTGTTGTTGTTACTACCTCCCCCCCATTGTGTATTCTTCCCCTTGGTTCTTGTTTCCCAGGTGGATTATTTTGCACTTCTTCGCATTGAATCCTAGCTGCCATACTTCTGGCCATTCCTCCAACCTTGCTAAGTCCCTTCTCATCCTTTCCACGCCTCCTTGTGTATCAACCCTGTTGCAGATCTTTGTGTCATCTGCAAAGAGACATAATTTTCCTTCCAGTCCCTCTGCAATGTCACCTATGAAGACATTAAAAGGACTGGACTCAATACTGAACCCTGCGTACCCACTAGTAACCCCTCTTTCTTCAGAGTGAACTCCATTTACAATTACCTTCTGTGTCCTGTTGTCCAGCCAATGTTTTGCAGGCTACCACCCTGGGACCCACTCCCAGGCTGGTTAATTTGACTATTAATCTTTGTGTGGGACTGTGTCAAATGCCTTGCTAAAGTCTAGGTAGGCCATGTCCACAGCCCCTCCTGGTCTACTACTTTGGTCACCCAGTCAAAGAAATCTATTAGATTTGTCTGACATGACCTCCCCTCTGTGAACCCATGCTGCCTTGGGTCCTGTACCCCACTGGTCTCTAGGTACTCAACTATTCTTTCCTTCAGAAGTGACTCCATCACTTTCCCTACCACAGAGGTCAGACTGACAGGTCTGTAGTTTCCTGCCTCTGTCTTGGTCCCACTTTTGTGAAGGGGAATCACATCCACCTTCCTCCAGTCCTCAGGTACCACACCATCCTCCCATGATTTATTAAAAAGAGTTGCCAGTGGTTTCACTAGTCCCCCCCTTAATTCTTTTAGAATTCTGGGGTGAATTCCATCAGGCCCCATTGCTTTGTCCACCTTCAGTTTTAGGAGTTCTTGCAGAACCCTTTCTTCTGTGAAAGGACTGGGATCGACCCCCTATCAAGAGTGCTTCTGTTAATTGGATTAGGCACTTCCCCCTCCTCTTTTGTGAATACTGAGCAGAAATATTAGTTCAGTATCCCTGCTTTTTCACTGTCCCCCTCTGCCCACCCACCGTTCATTCTATTCAGCCTCACTATCCCTCCCTTTGTCTTTCTACGCTTCCTGATGTACCTATAAAAGGTTTTATCCCCCTTCTTAACTGAGTTGGCTATCTTTTCCTCAGTTTGGGCCTTTGCTATTCTGACTTCCCTCCCTGCTTCCTTCTGCCTTAACTGGTACAGCTGTCTGTCCTGCTCTTTCTGTGTTTCTTTATACTTCTGGAATGCTATCTTTTTCTTCCTGACTTTCACAGCCACCTCTTTTGAGAACCATAGTAGCTTTTTCTTTCATTTTGATTTGTTTATTTGCTTCACAGAAAGGCTTGTTGCCTCTGTGATGGCAGTTCTTATGATTCCCCATTGTTGATCCACACCTCCTTCTAACCTGTTTGCTAGTGCTTTTCTGAGGCACTCTCCCATCTTGCCAAAGTCAGCCCTCCTGAAGTCCAGTACCCTCACTTTTGTATGGCTTGACTCTGTAGCTGAGTTTAACGTGAACCACACTGTTTGATGGTCACTTGTTCCCAGATGGCAACCCACTTCTAGATACGAGATCCTCTCACTGCCCCCATTTGAGAGTATGAGGTCTAAGATTGCTCCCTCATGAGTGGGGTCCGAAACTAGCTGTCTGAGGCCTGCCACCTGTAGCACATCAAGAAGGGCCCTGCTCTTGGATGTGGCTGCAGCAAGTGTGCTCCAGTTAACATCTGGCATGTTCAGGTCTCCCATCAACAGTATCTCCCCTTTCTCTGCCATTCCAAGAATGAATTCTATCATATCCTTGTACATTCCCTCCTCCTGACATGGGGGTCTGTACACAACCCCTGTGTGGATTGTGGTGCCCTTTCCAGTCTCCAAGGTGACCTACAGTGCCTCCTCTCCTCCCTGTTAACTCTTTTGTTCAGTTACTTTTATCCCTTTCTTTACATAGAGTGCTACTCCTCCCCCTCTTCTCCCCTGCCTGTCTCTCCTGTAGGTTATGTACCCTGGTATGTTAACATCCCAGTCATGGTTCCCTGTGTACCATCTTTCAGTGACTGCTACGATATATCCAGGCATCCCTCTTCCATCAAGGCCACCAGCTCAGGGAGCTTGTTGCCCAGACTACGGGCATTGGTACTCATTACCCTCCATTTCCTGATGGCCTTACTCCATTGTGCACCATCCCTGTCCTTCTTGCCTTTGTCACTTTCTCCATTTACCCCTGCCCTTCTCCCTATCGACACCTCTATGTTGGTGTTTACCGTACTTACTACTGTGATTTTTTGGGGGGAGCAAGGATTTCCCTGCTCCTTTCCAGTGCCTCTCGCCTTGGCAGATTTAAATGCTGGATCCTGGTTCCCCTCCTAGACAGATGCAACCCATCATGCCAGTACAGGCTTGCATCACTCCAGGTGGACCCCCAGTCCCCAATGAAGCCAAATCCCTGAGCTCCACACCAGTTTTTCAACCACTGATTGAATCCCATGGTGCAGAACACCCTAGTCTCTCTTATGCCATAGATGGGCAGCACGTCCGAGAAGGTTACCATGCGTGCTACTTGTCTAAGGTCCCCCTCCCCAATTCCACAAACTCTTCCTGCACTTCTCTAATCCCTTTCTTATCCAGGTCATTTGTCCCTAGGTGGACAATGACATCCAGCTCCCTCCCCTGTGCAGCTGCTCCAGCAGTCCTGAGGATTCGCTCCCTGTCCCTCCAAGCCATGGTGCCAGGCAGGCACCTTACCTCCCTCTCCCCTTCCTCCCCCAGTTCTATCTTCCTAACAATGGAGTCCCCACCAGGAGTTGTTTCCTTCCCCTGCGGGGTCCCCTGCCACCCTCCTGTGGGTCTCTTTGTGGAGGTTCCCTGCATCCTCCTTGGTCTCCACTGCGGGTGCCTCCATAGAGGAACCACACTTTGCCAGAATGGCATAGGATTTGTGGAGAAGTACAGCTGGAAGGATGCACCTCTGTTCCACCACCCTCACCCTCCCTGAGCCCACTGTGGTCCAACTGCTCCTCTTTTCTTGTCAACCTCTGAGGCAACGGCAGTGGCACTGGTGGTCCCTGGATGGAAGAGGAGGTCCCACAAATCCTGGCCAACTCAACCTGGAGATGAGCAACCTCCTCCCTCAACCCAGAGAGGTGCCTGGAGATGGGACAACACTGCATCCTCCAGAACGTCTCCCGGAAGACTGCTGCTCCACAGCCACTGCACCACTCCCATCATGTCTTATTTCTGGCCCTTTATCTGTTTGCAATCCTTACTCTTTCCTCTTTTTTTCTCTCTCTCTCCTTACTTTCTGCCTGTGTGCCCTTTAAGCTCCTGATTGTCCTGTTCTGAGACAAGAATATCCTATATTTCTCAGTAGACCCCTTACTTTCTCAGAGGCAGACCTCCAGCAGCTACAGGGGTCTGGAGAGCTACTCTTGCCCTTCTAGGATGGTGGGTCTTTGGTGGCTCTGTGATCACTCACTTCCTGCTCCCAAACAGGAAGTTCCTGTTGTCAGTCAAATTCTGTGCCTATAAAAGTAGAACTAGCTTTGGGTGGGAGGGTGGAGGGGAAGGAGGAAGGGCAATATAGTCCCAGTAGAGAAGTCCAGTCACACAGCAGTCCTTTCTCCTGGTGTCTCCTGCCAAGCTACTCAAATATGTTGATTAGTAATACTCCCTTATCTTTTACAACAGTAATGTACAATACATGGAGATTAATCATGTCAATTTGTGTTTTCTTTATTTTTCATACTGCGTATGTACAATATTTTAAAGTGCCCCATCAGAAAGGGCAAAACTGATTTGATGCTCACAACACTTTTATGCCCTTTACATCTATCCACAACCTCCTTACTCAATCAGCCTGAAACCCAGACGTATGTATTTAAATAAAAAATATGAAATTCAACACTAAAGTTCTCCTTTGTGGCAGCCACATACTGTTATGTACTTTCTCAGGCTCCCTTATCCTTTAATAAACTACATGGAAATGAATCATGTCATTTTGTGTTTTCTTTTGCTTTTGGTACTGTGTATGTATTTTAAAGTGCCTCATCAGAAAGGGCAAAACTGAATTGATGCTCACAATGCTTCTATGCCCTTTTAATCTATCAACAACCTCCTGTATATATTTTACAAAGTGCCAATGAAATTATAAATGGTTTAGCCCCAACCTCTGGACAAAAGATAATATAGAGGTACAAATATTAAATGTAGGAATAATTAAATATACCACTAAGTATTACTACTGTAAGTGCCCACCAGTCATAAAAGAATAGTGAAATTAATAGAGTTTGTGGGAAAATGTACTGTAAGTTTTTTATGGACTTTGTAAGTACAGTATGTACTACAAATGCTGTAATAAAACCTTTCTGACATTGGCTTTCAGAGTTTGTCTTTGCACTGCATTCCTCATATGCTCTCTGTGAAACATCCCAGTTTTTATGGTTTTAAACTGTGTTATACAGTGGCAGTTCAGTCATCAAAGCTGACTAATGTGTCCATTAATAGAAAAATCGACCCCCAACCCCATCACCAGCCTAGTAAAAAGAAGAAATTGCAGGATCCTGACATATAGCAGGAAGGTTGAGCAGCAAGACATTACCAAACTGAGAAGGGGTTACTGCTGTGTGAATTTGTTTTAACTCCCGACACAGACATCACTTACTACCTGCCTTCCATGATCTGATTTGTGATGGAAAAAATAGCTTTATTAATTGAGTAATACTCTGAGCAGTGGCAATGGACTGCATGACATGAGAGGGATTAGTAGCAGTGGTTTTGTTCACATAAATAAATTTATTTATTAAATGCACACTGCAATGCAAGCTAAAAAAGACAGCAAAAAATTAAAAAGGTAATGCATGCAGCACACTGAGAAAAAGTGGCATAGAGCCCTGGGTGGGAATCTTGCAGTTCATTTTTAGTTATTGAATAATTCATTAATTAAAAATATTTCAACTTTGTGCAGGTAGCAGCGGATTTACTAAACTCCTAACTTTCAGTCACCCTCTGCAGTTTTGTAAGTTGTACTTGTCCGTTTAAAGGTCACACTTGATTCTTAGAACAAACCACAAATATTAAGCAGCTATTACCTGCTTCATACATGTTTTCCCTCAATGATATTTAAAATAAATTGAAAAAAATACTCTCTTTCTCTCTCTCTCCCTCTTATTCACCTCGTGCATCACTTTTTTTGCCTTTTGTAAGATCAATTGAAATGTAAAATTAAGTAGTTTGATTCATTTTCATTTTATTTATATGAACTGTTACAAAATATGTCACATTCTGTATGTAAGTATTCATTGTATACATACTCATTATTTTGCAATTCATATTTTTCTGTGGTACTAGGTGCTGCAAACAGTAGCAAAATGTAAGCTTTCACACTCTGAAATATGAAATGTAATGCAGAGCAAGTGACACATGAGGTGGAGAGAGAGAGAGGGAAAAGGAAAAAAAAACACAATATTGTGCAGAAACTTATTGAGTTGCTTTTTGCTTTGCCCTGGAAAAAACTAATGCCTCACACCGATCAAATTACAAATAGAGACACACACATGCATGCTCTTAAATGGTTAGTGCAGCTACAGGTAACCCTTAAAATTCCTTCTTGACTAGTGTAGGTTTTTCATTGTTGCTACTGAAGTTAAGAAAGTCGCTACTTTAACAGGCTGTAGTGATCAAGCTAATCTCCCTCAGTGATCCCGCTGGCCTGGTGTGATCAGCAGCTTGTTAACAGCTGTAATTATCTATCAGTTCAAGGAGGGACTTGAACAAAAAAAGATTTTAAGAGTGAATGCATGATTTAAAGATCTGAAGTGGTTGCTTAGGCATACACTGCATGGAATGCAAGTGAAGATCTGCAGAAATCTTTGTGGGCATGTGCAGTACATGTAAGAGCTCCTCATTATTTATTTATCTATTTTTCTTGGTTCTGTCAGAGTTTACAAGTTAATTTTATTTTTGTGGAGCATCTATAACTTTGTAAGCATAATCTATTGCCGTTATACATTATAGTTCGAAATCATTTGTCTTATTCTGTTAGTGTACATTGTCAAAAAGTACTGCTACAGAATGACATGCTACAAATCTGTGCATGATTTATTCCCATGACAACAGTAGATGTAAACGGCTGTATCAGACATGTTTCAATATTTTGTAGATGCTACAGTTTATACAGTAGCAGTTTGCAACTATGTGGTTAATGAGTGAAACATAATGCATATTGTATATAGATTTGATACTATATGCTAGCAGCCCACAAACACACAGTATGCCCACCTCCTTAGCAGACTCTGGAATTATTGTTTTCATTTAATTTATGTATGTATATACTAAATTGGCACTGGATAATGCATTGAATATCTATAAATGCTGGTGCACATTTTATACACACACACATACACCCACTATTTCAGTGACTTGCTGTCTGGTCATTTAAACAAATCTATTATTTCTGTATGACTTGGTTATTTATCTTTACATAGTTGTCAAATGTGACTTGCCAATAAAAGCTGTATAAGAGAACTGAATTTTTAATGATTTACAGTATGTATTTCGACCAGGATCACGGGTTTGAATCAAGGTTGTGGTGATTGGGCCATAATGACGGAAAGGGAATTGAAATAACAAAAACACGGTTGACAGCTATTTAAATGTAAATATCAATATGATACAGAAATAATCTATCCATTTGCATTAAGCAAACGTTATGTCTTTAAGGCCAATTTCAGAAAGCAGTAAGTGAAGATAAGGTGTGTGTGTGTGGGGGGTAAGCATGAGGAAGCACAAGGAAAACAAATGGATATTAAATGTATTTTTCCATTTATCCACGAAGCGGTTGGAAACAAGACTATAGCTGAGTAGTGTGCTAAAGCTATGTAAAGATTTACATTATATTTATGCTTGTACAGTACTCAGTATGCAGCAAACGGTACTGTGCCAGTTGTGTCTAAAGTAGTTGCTTCGAGTGCTGCAAATCCCAGTCAAAGGGCAGCATTGATTTTACCTTTGTAGGAAGTCTGACACCATTGCTCTTACCAGGGCATTTAACACCAAAAAAGAAAGCTGGAAAGCAGTTACAGCTGGAACTGACTTTAGGTGTGTTTGTACTGTACATACTGTATACAGTAACTGTTAAACTGGGAAATGCCATATAGTGCTTACACACTTCATGCTTACAGTTTTTAAATTTAGTCAAAGTCAGCCCTGTGTTCAGAAAAATTAAATGCAATCATGTTCTCTTCGTCTTCATTAAAAATTACATGAATGGGCAAGCTGGCCTGATATCTTGTGAGGAAAAGGTGCTGTTGTCTAAGCGGAGAACTAGTGACACCACTGACTACCCTTTTTAACAAATCATGGGATGATAGAGTGGTACCAGAGGACAGGAGGAGGGTGGATGTGATTCCTTTTCACAAATGTGGGAGCAAGGCTGAGGCAGGAAACCACAGACTTGTTAGTTTGATCTCAGTGGTAGGAAAAATGATGGAATCACTTCTGAAAGAAAGAATTGTTGAGTACCTAGAGACCAACGGGGCACAGGACCCAAGGCAGCATGGATTCACAGCAGGAAGGTCTTGTCAGATGAATCTATTAGAGTTCTTTGACTGGGTAATCAAAGTAATAGACCAGGGAGGGGCTGTGGATATGGCCTACATAGACTTTAGCAAGGCAGTTCACACAGTTCCACGCTAAAGATTAATAAACAAGTTAGCCAGCCTGGGGGTGGGTCCCAGGGTGGTAGCCTGGGTAACAAGCTGGCTAGACAACAGGACTCTGAGGGTAATAGTAAATGGAGTACACTCTGAACAAAGGGGGGTCACTAGTGGGGTACCACAGGGTTCAGTATTGGGACCAGTCCTCTTTAACATCTTTATACAGTAGGTGACATTGCAGAGGGTCTGGAAGGAAAAGTATGGCACTTTGCAGATAACGCAAAGATTTGCAACAGAGTTGATACACAAGAAGGGGTACAAAGGATGAAAAGGAACTTGGCAAGATTGGAGGAATGGTCAAAAATATGGCAGCTTAGATTCAATGTAAAAAAAGTGCAAGGTAATGCACCTGGAAAACAAAAACCCAGGGGAAGAGTACACAATGGGGGCGGGAGGGTACTAACAAAAACACAAATGGAAAGGGACTTGGGGGTAGTCATATCAGATGACCTTAAGGTAGGTAAGCAATGTCTGCAATGTAAGCCACACGAAGAGATACTAAAGGAGCTTAATATGTATACCCTTGAGGAAAAGAGAGAGAGGGGAGATGATATAGAAACTTTCAAGTACCTCAAGGGAATCAACAAAGCCCAAGAGGGGAGCTTCTTATGAAAAAAGAGATGTACAAGAACAAAGGGGCATCATTTGAAGATAATGGGGGGACTACTCAGGGGCAATGTGAGGAAATACTTTTTCACAGATAGGGTGTTGGACACATGGAACCACCTTCCCGGGAAGGTTGTGGGGTCAAGAAAAGTGAGGGATTTAAGAATGCATGGGACAGACATAAGGCAATTTTAGTGAGGGGTAAGAGGAAGTAGGGTGCTGGGTAACTGGAAATTGCAGCTTATCAGATAGGTAGGAATGGTGCAGACTAGGTGGGCCAAGTGGTCCTTATCTGCCATCAAAGTCTATGTTTCTACATTTCTGTAGTATGTGTTTGTCCAAGAAGACTTGCACTAGAGATCTTATACTTCAGAGAGAACATCTAATGCAATCAGAAAGCAAGCTATTCAAAAAACATTACACTGTACACAGGTTACAGCAAATTATACAGTATATATATATATTTTTTGCAGCAAATAAGCCTTCACTTTACCTGTCTTGTCCATAATTACAGGCACTGCATTAGGGAAATCACTGGACCACTCTTCACATACTGTATATAATTCTTTTATTTAATTTAATTTCTACCAGGATCTCGGGTTTGAATCCAGGTTGTCATGATTGGTCCACAATGATGTTAAGGGAATTGAAATAATAAAACACAGTTGACAGCTATTTAAATGTAAATATCAATATCATACAGAAATAATCTATGCTTTCGCATTAAACAAACGTTATGTCTTTAAGGCCAATTTCAGAAAGAAGTAAGTGAAGATAAGATGTGTGTGTGGGGGGGGAGGGGGTAAGCTTAAGGTACAGCAATAGATATGCAATGCATTTTATAATTTATCCATGAAGCAGTTGGGGGGGAAAAAGCAGTTGAAAAAAAGACTATAGCTGAGTAATGTAATTTAAACTTAATTTAAGAGATGCATAGTAACCTTGAGATATATAATGACTTTGAGAACTCTGAAAGCAGTGCTACAATGTTACAAACTAAATTACAGTAACAGAAAAGTTATGCTGGACAATGTTGCTTTTCATTGCCCAAGCAGGGATATTGAACTGTGCAGGTGCTTTCCGAGTCAGACAGAACTACACACAAAGTTTCTTAAAATGTAAAATGTGGAGAGTTATGGCAGATAATATGACAGCTGTTTTAGGGATCCTTTCATAAGATCCTTTGATAAGAGTCGCAGCTACCCATGACATTAAACACTCTCGATCTCTAGTTTACTTTTTCATTGTATAATAAACTTTCAGAGCTGACATTTCTGGTGACACTCTTGGTTCCTGGGACCTACAACAATACATGAAACATAATACTCAGACAAGACACCGAGTTCCCATAACTGCAACTGCACATGCAGAGCAAATCATTAATTTACTGTATGCAAGTCTAGATTTTTAAATGCTAGTGTTTTCCACTGTGTTTTCTGCTTACGAGTTTGTTGCTTGAAAATAGGCTACTTCTGAGGTACATTTTGGCACACATGGCCACTTTTTTGGGCGGAAACTAAGAAATAAAACTACAGGGAATATGAACGACTCACTATAGTAAATCATTAAATGGAAATAAATTATAAGATATCAAGAAAATGTATTAACTGAATCTGGAGTCATAAGCTCAATTAATATCAAGTAATTTGTGTTACTGATTTAATGTTATTTTCTCTGTTTAACTGATTTTAATAAATTGAAGATTACATTGATAATACTGAAAATAACTTTACTGATAAATAATTAGGTTCATTTACTAATATGAGGGGCATTTTAAAACTTACATGGGCAAGATAGCAGTAGGTTTCTACTGTTAAGAATAACCATTCTCATGCTACTGAGTGGGTACCCTTCCATAAGACTAGGATGGTTATAGTCTCTAGAAATCCAACCTCTCCTCCTCCCCTCTCATCCATCAGCAACATACTTAATGGTTTTCTTTCTTTTCTTTTCTCTCTGTGATGCTAGCTCCCCTTCCCCACATTGCCTACTGTGTCAATTCGTTTGTTTCCTAATAATGATGTGTCGCACAGTAATTCAGTGGTTAAAGTTTCATTAAATATATAGACAATCTGAACTGCTGCTGATGATTATTATTTGAATACTGGCATTTACTGCTGCATTAAAAGATCTAAAAGTAGCTGTTTATGGGTTTTTAATTTGTGAAAACCCTTTACTATTATTTTGTCATAAACTAATGATACTGCATCCATACTGATGTCCCAAATGACCCAGACCCCCAAAAAATAAGGTGTTACTTCTGAAGACCTCATTTGACCTAATATAATGTGAACCCCCTTGCCTCAGAGGTTTAATCTTAGTTACTTTATATTAATACTGTATGCTGAGCTTAGAGAAAAGTAAACAACTTGATCAATGAGTACATTACACAACTCTGTGCCCACACAGTGTGCATGGAAAAGGATTGACTGTCAGGTTCTTGTGCGTGCTGCATGCTGTTAGAGGTGAGACAGTTCAATACAGTTATTGGGTTGTGCTGTCTACAATTTGGTGGTCTATTAGTGGGAAATGTGCCACTAGGTAGTAAAACAAATAAAACTGCTCCTGATCCCAAAGAGTCATAGCAATTTGACATCCCCTTACAACCACTGAGGAGCACCAGTGAAAATGAAGGGGAAAAGTGTGAATTATTATCACTTTCACTCGCACTCCTCAGCCATTTGTAGAACTCCAAGCAACAGCAGCAACAACAACAGAAAGAAATGGTAATGAATAACAATAAATGGCAGAACTACAGATCATTAAGATGCTATTTTTTAATACGTACGCAGTCAGGATTTGTTTTTAAATCCAGTTAGAGCATAGGCGATGCTGAATTTGTAGTACAGCTATAACCGAGGGCTTCTGTGATCAGTGCTGTCTGCTTTATAAAACAATAATGACCATAAAGTCCAGTTGCCTCAGAAGCCTTGCTCCATTACTTTTTTCACCCCAAATGGACTGAATAGTTAATTTTTCTCAATTTTTATGAGAGTTTAGAAAGACCAAGCAATGTTTTTTTGTTGTTGTTTTTTTTTTTGGGGGGGGGGCTACTGTGGCAACTGAACCTTATGGTCATTACTGTTTTATAAAGCACACATCACTGATTAGGAAAGCATGGCTGTACTACAAATTCAGCATCACCTATGCTCTAACTAAATTTACAGAAACAAATCTCTGAATGTACATTACGAAATACATTTCTGCCATCTGTAATTCTGCCACATAAAGTGCAATGAACAAAGCAGCTGTTATTCTATGGAGTCACACACACATGGCAAACTGTGCATTCCATTGTTTGGTATTTTGGGGCTAGTAACTCACCTGTTTCTCATTTTACTAACAACAGCAAAGCACTCTGACCACTCTTTCAGAATATGGGCTTTATCTAATGGAAAATTCAGAAATGGTCTTGTTCTCTCTTTAAAAGATACAGTTTGGATCATTAAAAAAATATTGTTT
This sequence comes from Neoceratodus forsteri, assembly GCA_016271365.2. Lineage (NCBI taxonomy): Eukaryota > Metazoa > Chordata > Ceratodontiformes > Ceratodontidae > Neoceratodus > Neoceratodus forsteri. Next base: position 1,160,197,130 of record CM057459.1, on the reverse strand, counting down.
GAAACACAAAATGATACGGGAATTGTAGTATGAAGTACAGTATGCTGTTTTTGAGCCATCATGTAGATTACTGTTAATCACATTATTCAAATGCTTCCTTTGGATTGATGCTGGAAGGGGCTGTGTTTTTTTTAAGGAGGCATTAAACCTTATGATATTTAATCAGTAGTTATGACAACAAATATAATCAAGGTTTTTTTTTAATTGGATAGACAGAGTGAGCAGAGCTGCTGTGTTTATTCTGATTAGCACAAATACAGTGGGGTGATAAATGAAAGAAGTGGTTTTTGCTGCTCTTACTTTAGCCCTGCCTTGTATCTTAAAATACCAGCTGCGAAGGAACGTGTGATTTCATTCAAGTAAAGTCATCAAGAGAGTTACTTAATTAACCCATTTCTAAATCTATTATTCCAATGTGATTGTTTATGTATATCGATTTCTGTTTAGTGCTATAGAAATGAGCACATGGATAGTTGCTTTTTGTTAATTGAGTTAAAATGAGAAGGAAAAGAAACTGATGAGTGTACCCCCCCACATACATACACATGCCCATCATCCCACTCCCATGCTAAAATGAATCATAGCAGAGAAACTTCTCGGCTGCATTTCTGGGGGATTAAACTTTTAAAAAATAAGAAAAAAATACATTATTTTCTTTACTGTTAATTGATTTATTTCTTTATGGTATATTCACAATGTGTAAGACAGTCAAAGTTTCAGACCACACCGGTTGACATGATTGTTGATTTGGGATACATCTGGAGGTGTCAGCTTAGTGTCATAATTTGCATAGTAAGCAAACAAAATAAATGTGTCTTGTCTGCAGTTGCCACCCTGCCATTTTGGACAGCAGCCTAACAGTTTCTGAATCCCTTGTCTGCAAGCAGAGTATTTAATGAGGAGGGCACATGTGAAAGCTGCGTCCACTCTTGTGGGTAGAGTTGGGAGGGGGGTAGGTCCAGAATATGTATAATTGTACCATTGTGTGTGTGCTAATTTTTTTTTTCTGTCCTGAAACACTATAGTGTAGCTTTTACAAGATATGTAGTGCATTGCATTATAAACCGATAATAAGGTATTCTCTTTTAGAATATTGACTTTCCTTTATTATTAATAATATATATATATTAGAGGTAAAAAAAACTCTGTTTAATGCATCAGTTAGGGTAGTTCCACAGAGACAAAAGTGAGGAAATTCAGTGTTATGGTTGAAAAACCCCCTTGCACCCCCAGCCCACCCCCCAACCAGCATCAGGATGCGCATTGGGGTCATCGGCCCTAACTCTCATCCCATCACATGTGTAAAGAAGCAGAGGTATAAGAGAATGGGGTGAGAGTTAAGACCAAGACCCCAATGCGTACCCCAATGCCAGTTGAGGGGGTGGGCTGGGGGGTCCAAGGGGGGGGGTTTCAACCCTAACACCAAATTTCCTCACTTTTGTCACTGTGGAACAACCCTAACTGATGCATTAAATGGAGTTTTTGCATCTAATTTCCCTTCTTTGTGAGAATGATGACGACAAATAGTGAAAGTAATGCAGTGGCGGGAGCGCTGGGCCCTTTGGGCCCCACGCTCACACCACATGATGTCTTGTGACATAGTAACAGGAACAGCAACATAAACAGAAATGCCAACAGTGGTGCACATGGTAATGGAAATGTAAATGGTAAAGGAAATGTTAATAGAAACGCAAGCGCAAAGTGACGCCAAAGCGAGTGCACATGTAAAAGCAAACCATAACATGCACAGCCATGATGCCGCAATAGTAAATGCAAATGGTAAAGTTAACATGAAGAATAATGCCAAAGGAAAGAGAAACGGAAACAGGAACTGAGGCGCGTACGGAAACGCAAGCCATAACGTGCGTGGTCACGGAACCACAATTGTTAACGCAAATGGTAACCGTAACAGCAACAATAACGCCAAAGGAAAGAGAAATGCAAATGCAAGCGAGTACAGAAACACAAACCATTACATGCACGGTCATGGTACTGCAATTGTAAACGCAAATGGTAACAGTAACAGCAAAAATAACACCAAAGGAAACAGAAATGAAACAGAAATGTAAGCGCATATGAAAATGCCAACCATAACACACGTGGATGGTACCACAATTGCAAATGAAACTGGTAATGGTAACAGCAACAATAGCGCCAAATGACACAAACACAAACGCACATGAAAATGCAAACTGTAACGCACACGGTGGCGTAGACGGTATGCCACAAATGGTAATGGAAATGCAACTGGAAATGTAACTGGCACAGTAACGAAAGGGGACACCCTTCTTTTTGCCAAAAAATGCATTGGAAAACATAGTGAAAACAAAGAATATATACATAACAATGGGCCTCTGAGCAGAAAATGAGGACTTGGAATATTAAATTGCTTATAGCTCAGGAACCGTACAACGTAGAAAATAAATTTAAATTTCATATGAATTATGACTTTCCTGGCTAGTTTTGTACTTAGCCCTCTTTAGGGGGCTAAGTGTTTTCGTGACAAAAAGTCTATATCTCACTCTGTTTTCGAGATACAGGCCCCGAAAGGCGCGACGGGCGCCGTAATGTTATCCAAAGAGAAAAAGTGTTAACTTCAGAGTGCCATCACTGTGCCACCCTGTAATATTTTTTCACCGAACAATCAAAAGGCACATCAGTGGGATGTTGGCTTTCTTCACTCCAAGTTTCAGCCCCAAAGACCCAACCGTTATTTTGTAGCAGGGCGGCAAAGGATTCCTGCAATGCGGTGGATGCCGTAATGTTATCTTATGGGGAAAAAAGCATCAAATTTGGAGTGCTACAACTTTGCCACCCTGTAATATTTTTTAACCAAAACACGAAAGACAGCCGGCCCGGTGGCGCTGAGGGTTGAGGTGCTGGTCGCTACACCTCGCACCACGCCGGCGACCTGTGTTCGGGAATGAGCACGGGTTGTCGGGGGTCGGCGGGGAGGAGATGGATTGAGCGTCCGGAGGACTGCTCTCCATCTCCAGGGTGGGGGGAATCAGGCGGCCGGTGTTTGCCTGACGCAGCGGAGGCTGGGGATCACAACACGCAGCCGCAGAGACAGGGGGAAGGTGGGACGTGGCAGACGCTGACTAGTATGCACACGGAGCCGCGCTGCATTATTCGGGCTACGCCATTGCACGCCATGCCCGCCTCGGGAAAAATTTGGGAAAATGGAGTCAGGCACGCTGCCTTCCGCCGCCATCCCCGGAGGATGCCTCCCTGGCATGGACCCATTCTGGTGGGTTGAGTCACTCCCCACCACCCTGCGCGAGGCGTAAGCTGCGGGTGCTGAAGGAGGGGTCTTATGTCCGGGGATGGTCCGGAGGAACGGGCGCGGTGTGGGGAGAGGCTTCAAAAATAACATCCAAAAAAAAAAAATGAAAGACACATCTGTGAGATGTTGGCTGCATTCTCCAAATTTCAGCCCAAAAGACCAAACCGTTGTTTTGCAGCAGGGTGGCAAAGAATTGCTGTCATTTTGCCATAGCCTGGAAAAGTAGTATCGCAATTTGTGAAAGCTTTCGCAAAAATTTGAGACACTTTTGTGAGTGCGACACTACTTTGCAAAAGTACTTTTTCCAGAAACTTGAAAAACATATTTCTAGGGTGTTTAACCTCAAAACAAAAACATGGCTAGCATCCTCAGGGTCCGACTAGGTAAACACAAAAAGAATTGTGTTGCTAGAGGGTCCCAAATTTAAATGCCAAGCATTTTTCTGATCACCAACTGAAAACAAAATGGTGGATTTGTAAAAAAGAAAAAGGGCTATTTGCGAAAGTAAAAACTGCATTTGTGAAAGTGTTGAACTTTTTGTTAACTTTTCCCATTGACTTATACTGGGAACTTGTTTTTTGAATAACTTTTGAACCGTTCAATATTTGTTCACGGAATCTTCAAAAGACACATCAGGGACCCCAACTGCATGTTCCCTGATGTTTTTGGACCAGTCATGCAAACCGTGCGACCTGTAGGTGAGAGCAAATAAATCTCAAAAAAGCGTAATTGTGCAATTGGTTGTTGCTCAATAACTCCACAGTCGTATTTCTGACCAGTACAAAACTTGGCTGATCCCAAGACCTACCATGCCCAATTGTGCATGTCAAATTGCAGGCAAATCTGTTGAATGGTGGCAAAGTTATTAAGGTGCAAAATTTGACCCTTTAACCTTAAAAGTGCTACTCAACCATAACTATGGTAGCATTACCATGCTACTATAATATATATATATATATATATATATATATGTATGCATTTTACTTTGTACCCACCAAGCTCATCAGTAATTTTTTTAATTGCATGGTGGCTATCACACTACTAAGTGTCAGAGGTAAAATCTAGACATCACGACATTCAGTTGTGCACCTGCCAGATATGTTCAGAATTTATTTCTGGATGTAATTGAAATGCTTATCGGAGCCCAAATGATTGGATTGAGTCATATCTTATTTATGTTTTCCTGTTGCAAAAAAATGAAAAATAAATAAAAGCACTTAGATTCAGCCCATCAGACAGACATCAACTACTTGACATGGTGTGTTCTGGTAGCATTTTATACGTGTATTAAAAGGGGCATGAATTTTGTTCAAGCTGTAATAATGTGCCAGTGGTTGTTTATCATGATGGTAAGGGGAGGAGGGTTTAGTGAGAAGTTATGACATCCTCAGATTGCTTCACTAAGTAATGCATTGAGATACAGTACTGTAGGTGTGAGTAAATTCGACCTGGCACACACCAATCTTTTCCTGTGTCAACGATGGAAATGTCTACTGCATCGATTGTACAGATTGCAGCAACTTTTGTTAGCCACTTTCTTAGCAGGATACCAACCTTGCTATCACAGTGCAGCTAGGAGACTGATATATTTTTTACCCATGTTTAACTAGTTGATTTGCTCCTATTTGCCATGGTAGGGCTATGAGGCATTTTCTATTCACATACAGTTCGTGATTGGCATTGCTGTTCATTTACATTGTTGCATTTACATTTTATTTTTTTAAAGTACCCAGACCTCTAAGTCCTTCCTCATCTTCCAATACCCCAACCCCACAACCCCATCTCCTCTCAACCTCATATTTAACAGAACTGAAAAAAAAAACATGTGCATGAATTAGTGAGATCGACTCAAGATGAATAGTTACACATGGGCAAGTTAATGTGTAGTCGCTTCTGTTAAATATGGTTTTGGGGGAGCTGTGGTACTTTAGAAAATGTAAATGTAATTGAGTTAGGAAGAGGTGATCAGTGAACAGCAATGCCAGTCATGTACAGTATGTGCATGTAAAATGTCTCATAGCCCTACCATGGCGAATGCTACAGGAGCAAATCGACTAGTTAAACATGGGTAAATAAATATATTAGTCTCCTGGCTACACTGCTATTGCAAAGTTGGTATCCTAGTAAGAAAGTGTCTAACAAAAGCAGTTACAACCTAGTGTATACTGTGGATGCACTAGACATGTCCATTAAGGACACAGGAAAAGGTTGGTGCATGCCATGTTGAATTTACCCACCTATGGCAGTGTATTACTTAATGATGCAAAATAATTATACACTCAGCTGCTAGCACAAAACACTGTCCATAACTACTGTAACTCAGCAAGATGAGCCAAGCAGATCGAGATAATTATATTGTACCACTGGCATGTATCAGGAATCAAATACTATATATATTGTCAGTAGACAGCATCTTCCTGACAGCAGCATAAGTGATTAATTTCAATTGGTGATGTGGCTATTTAAAATGTAGTGAAAATGCAGTGACTGTGCGGGGTGGGGATGGGGGGTTAATTTGCTATTGTCACCAGAAACTGACAGAATTTTTCTCAATGATTGCTAATGTTTGCTGAGCTCTGTATGCAGAACAAGTATGTATGGCATCTGAGAGCTGTCACTGAGATAGCATGGGGGGGGGGGAACAGCAATAACAGTAACCAGCATCGTAGGGCTGTATTTCATCAATATTGAATTCATTTATTAATTTATTTATTCAGTTTTACTCGAAATAAAGAAATCCCACAACATCAAAATAAAAATAAAGCCCAAATCAAGCACCAATTAAATAGAGTGTACTGAGTGCTGTAGTGCTTGACTGCTATTTACATGACTACTGGTACGGTTTTAAAAACAATCTGTAACTTTTAGCTGTGTAGCTGATTTCTTTGCATGGCAATCCATTGTGTACCAATTCTTTTCTAGTAGGAGAGCTCAGAGCACTTTTCAAATACAAGAGTGCAGTATTAATGAACACAGATGTACCCAGGGAAAGTATTACAGTACAAAACTCACAAATATAAAATTCAGACTGTCTTAGGCTCTAATAAAAGTTGTTGGTATCCCTGCACTGCAGCCTGATGCCATCTGCTGGTTAATTCTATGAGAATATCTATTAATAATTCAGACACACATAATTGCTGTGCCAGCTCAAGTAGACATCATGTGGAACAGGAAGGAAATTCAGGTAACAGCTAAAATAATAAGGAATCCCACATCACATCCAACTCCGCTGTAACTAGCTACCACTTCATTAACACCTCAGTAACACAATGTAGAGAGTGGCACCGAGTGGTGTACCTTGGTAATGAGAAACTTTTCTGTGATTACCACTGTGTATAGATAGATAGACATATAGATAGATATATAGATATAGATAGATATATAGATATATATGGATATGAACATTTAAGATCAACTCAGGCTCTGTGGAAAACCATAATGGTGCCAGGTACATTAACTTACCAAGGGTAGTATTAGTGTACACACAGAGGGCATCCTTCCTGTTGGGGGTCAGTGCAGCAGACATTGGGTAAATAACAGCATCATCATGGATGGTTAACTCAGTGGTCGGGTCATCCTTCTAGCACATCATTTGACAAGACACTGTGCATCAGCCCAGTCAGGTCAAGAAGCATTACATGAAATTCCAACAGCAGCAGAAGCAGGGGATGTACTGTAGTTCTTATTGGAGTATGTACACACATGACTGAGTGTGGCATGAAGTAATGGAAACTTTTCTTTTCATTTTATGCTCTCATTTCTCTTCATGTGGAGTAGGGAATTTTCTGGGCACAAGACAGCAGCATTTGTGCGGTGCACATTAATTCCGGTGACTGTGTGTGAACACTGTGCGCATGACTGAGAGCTCCATTAATTCTGGGAGACTTTGCATTTGTTGTTATGCTCTCATTTCCCTTTGTGTGGACTGGGGAATTTTCTGGAGACAAGACAGTAGCATTCTGTGGATGTACTTTAATTCTGGGGACTGTGTGTGAATACTGCATGCATGACTGAGTGTGCCATTAATTCTGAAAGACTTTTCATTTCTTGTTATCCTCTCATTTCACTTTCTCAGCACTGGGGCATTTTCTGGACACAAGACAGTAGCATTTTGGGGGATGCACATTAATTCTGGTGACACTGTGTGACCACTGCACGCATGACCAAGTGCGCCATTAATTTTGGGAGACTTTGCACTTCTTGTTACGCTCTCATTTCACTTCATCAGTACTGGGGCATTTTCTGAACACAAGACAGTAGCATGTTGGGGATGCACATTAATTCTGGTGACTGCATGTGTGTGTGTGTGTGTGAACACTGCACCAAACACTGACTGCACCATTAATGCCATTCCTAGTTATATTTCAACTTCAGAATGTCTATTTCAAAAAATAAATATTTTTGGAGCTTCAGTAATGTTTACTTTTTGCCATGGTATCATGAAGTGCTTGTTAAAAAGCAGAACTGAGCAGTGCAATTATACTGTGATAAACTGCTTGTGTGCTGTGTAATGTCCTGTGTGTGCAGACACTGTCCAGCTTCTTGCAAACATATATATGATGACTTGTTCAAGTGTTTATGGTATAAAGAATAAAGATAAGAATATATAACGTAAATTTTATTTGAACCATCAGCAGCAGCGGTGCAGTCGGTGGGCAGTGTGCACCTCAGTCAGAGTGCTCACATGACTTCTAGGAGATCATAGCATTGCTCACTCCTGCTTTTCAACAAACCGTACTCAACAGACATGAAATATTGCTGAGGCACCCAAAATAGTTCATGGTATACAGACATTATAAAGTCAGAAAACATATAACAGGTCCAGTCCACTGCCACCACACTGTGCTACCACATTTCTTCTTTGCATTTTTTTGTTCTGGAATAAGTGATGTCTTTCTAGTTTAGACTGGCAGTGGCAGTTTTGCAGCAAGTTACTGTACACCACGACATAGCACCAGTAGTAGCACAGTGTGGCAGCAGTGGACTGGACCTGTTAAACATTCTGACTTTAAAATGTCTGTACACCATAAAATATTCGAGGTGCCTCAGAAGTATTTCATGTCTGTTGGGTATGGCTTATTGAAAAACAGAAGTGAGCAGTGCTATGAATTGATCTCCTAAAATTTATGAGTGCACTGTGACTGAGCTGCACACTGCCCACCGACTGCACCGAGACCCTCTGAAGACATATTATATGGCTTTGTCCGCTGCTGCTGATGGTACAAATAAAATATACATTACATATTCTTATCTTTATTCTTTATACCATAAACACTGGAACAAGTCAGCATATATATGTTTGCAAGAAGCTGCACAGTGTCTGCAAACACAGAACATTACACTGCACACATACAGTTTAGCACAGTATTATTGCACTGCTCAGTCCTGCTTTTAACAAACACTCCATGACAGAAAGTAAACATTACTGAGGAATAGGTTTGCCACCTGTCAGGTTTTTTACCTGGTGATCAGGTTTTCAGGGTCCCCATCAGGTAATCCGGTTTTGCTCTGTGCTGGTCAGGTTTTTGAGCCATTTTGAGTGTTCATGTACGTTTGAAACAAATTCATTCATTGTTTCAGCTACATGCCAGGTTACAAACAAGTTCTGTTGTCATTGTAGCCTTTTGTTTGTGAATGCAGTCACCCTGGGAGGTGTAAAGTATGGCCATTAACACCATTAGCACCTACTTAGCCTAATCTTTCCACTGCATCTTAAAGTGGCATAGCAGCACAGCTGCCCCACCTTTTGTAACAGTAACAGAGCCAGTTGTCCTCCATTTTCATTTGCTGGTAAACATTTTCATCTCTAATAGAATTTTGGCATTTTTAAATGTTTTAAATTATTGTTTTTCTCAAGAAAAAAGTATGGTCACTTCTTGGGCTTTGAAACAGTACATTGGACAAGAACAGGAAATGGAGCCAGAAAAAGATATAAAGTATGAATAGTATTGTATGCTACTTACAGTATTTCCCTTGTCTCCCCCCAGATATCTGTAAATGAGATTTATTTTATCTCTGTATGTTTATCTGGTTAGCCAATGTAAATAAATACATAAGTAAATAAATAATTAGGAAGAACCTAGGAAAGTAACAGGCACAGTACAGCATCTTAACATTATTATTTAACTGCTGCATTGTTCTTTTTTATTGACACAACAAATGGACTTCTAGGAGGAACAATACATGATGAGTCATGAAAAGGGGTGGGGCTAGGGGCGGAGCTTAGGATCCGGTTTTTGCCTCATCCAAAGGTGGCAACCCTACTGAGGAACCTAAAATATGTCAGGGTAAACATTCTTAACGTGGAATATAACAGGGCCATAAGAAGCACACTGCACTATGTGGATAGCTGCTGGTACACAATACCTGGCTCCAAAAGTGCAAGGCAAGCACACAAAGCCACCACTCAATATGAATGCATGCCATAAAAAAAAGTTCAATGATACTGCAACTTTATTGATGGCAAAACAAGGCACACACAAATGACCACTGTGCTTTGCTGCTTAAGCCTTCATGAGGTACACCACTGAAGGCCTAAGCTGCATAACACAAGGCTCATTACTGTCTGCCTTGTTTTGTCATAAATACAGTTGCAGTAGCAGTGAAACTTTCTTAGTGGTATCTATTCATGTGGAGTTATGGCTTTCTGGTTTTGTTAAAGGAGTAGTCAACACAAAATTTGAAAAAAAACATATGTTATGCAGAGCACTTCTGATCTGTATGTAAAGTCCTACTGCATTCTGCCCTCTGTCTGCTATTAGGAATTTTTACTAAATTAGCCTGCTACATTTATGGTAGTTGTATGAGCCCTGTGGATCTTCATCATGTAAAATCGGTTTATTGCCTTCATCGCTCTGACACTGCACTCTGTGTCATATGACAGTGATGTAGCATAGCCCATAGATTTACCATGTACACAACAGCAGAGTTGTGTAACTGTTCTTACGCAGTGACACCAAGTGGCAACTGTTACAGTTTAGCATGCACCTCAGAGCTAGGTGAGTGGGGTTTCTGTACGAAAACTGCTAGTCAGTTACACAGCTCTGCTGTTGTGAACTGTGCATTTGGTAAATCAATGGACTACTCTACATCACTGTCACATTACACAGGGTGCATTGTTGAAGCAATAAAGGCAATAACGCGATTTAACATGAAGATACAATTTATTAATTTAGTAAAAATTCCTAATAGCAGACAGAGGGAAGGACACACTAGGGGAGGGACTTTACATGCACATCAAAATGCTCCTCCATAACATATGCTGTTTCAAATTTGGGTTGGACTACTCCTTTAAGTTGAAATAATGATGGCAGGGACAAACCATTTTAACTTAAAACTAGGAAAACCAAAACAGTGCACACACACTTAACCGAAGGAAGTGGGGAAGGGCAGGATACAAAGTGTCATGCATACAGAAGACAAGGAAAAAAGTGCATAATTAGATACAGGGGGTGGTGGGGGAATACATTTTTATGACACAGCAGGGAGGATCGGGGAGGCACATGGCGGGAGGAAGAAAAACTGGTGTGGGATCCTGTGGTGGTCCAGCGGCAGTTGGAGCATGAACATTATCTGCAATTGATGACCCTCTATCCACTCCACTGCTGCTCGACAGCACTCACCCTCTTATTCATCACATCCACAGGACTCCAGAGAACTGCGATGTCTTCCTGAGTTACAGGCAGTTCTCTGGGGTCCGCAGGTGCTGCAGCTGCTGGTGGTGGTGGTGGTGCTGGTAGAGCAACAGGTGCTGCCATGGCCCTCCTCCTCTTAGGGCCATGCACAGCTGCACCCTCTGCCACAGAAGGGCCAGTAGGTGCAGGTCTGGTCTATTCTGTGGCAGTCTGCCACTCCACTGGGTGGTGGTTGATCATGTGGGTGCGCTGGCCCCCAGTCCCCAGGTGATTCCCATGAGGGACAAGACACCACCTCCACCCTACAAATGTGGCACCTGAACAGGCTGCTGTCCCCCTAATACAATCAAAAAACTCCCAAACAAGGGAGGTGTGGAGAGGACCAGGTACAGGTGGGGGGTCAGATGCACTGGCAGCCTGGTCATGGTGCTGAGGCTCCACACTTGGGGCCAGGAGTGCAGACACATCCTGCTCAGGATGAGCTGGAGCTGGTGCTGGTGCTGGTGGTGGTGGTGGTGGTGGTGGTGGTGACACTGCCTGAGGAGGTGGTGGTCCTGATTCTGGAGGGGCCTGCACCCAGACTCACCACCCAGCAATGCACACTCCTCCCTGGCCAAGCCGTGGTCTCAGAACTGCCCCAGCCCCAGACATTCCCTGACCCTGCTCCATCTCTGCTTGACTCAACTCAGTCTACTGCCCTCCCTTGGTCTGAACAACAACACAAAACAGTCACTCATAAGAGACACTCAACACAGGCACACACGCAGTCAGACACAGACAAACAACAACTTATAAAAGTAAGAAAAAAGAGTCACAGGAACAGAATAAGTAAAAAAAGAGTCTACACAAAACACAAACAAATGTAGCTTTTTAAAAAGCTGGTGGGTCTCTCTCGCGCTCTCTCGCGCTCTCTCTCGCTCTCGCTCTTTCTCTTAATCTCCTAACTGCTCTCACAATCTCAATGCCTCCTCTTTCTCTCCCTCTGCACAGGAGAAAGTGAAAGTATCTCCTTGTATGAGTCACTTCCTTCCTGCCTGGCTAATGCATGTGACTTACAGTACTGTAAGTCATATGATGTGTGGGGGGCTGCCAATAAACTTGTCACTCTGCCTTACTTTGTGTTAAGGCGGAATGAAAAACACAAAGTAATAATTACAAGGTGAAGTGAGCCTTTTATATTGGCCACTTCACGTAGCAGAATGGCAATGCGAAGTGCCCACTTCACGGGGGCACTTCGCCGTCACAGTTTAAATTCACTGTATCTCTAATATTCACCAGTATTTAGCCCCAGCTGCTGAATTGCCTTCCCTATGAACATACGAATGTGCCAGCAGAAACAGATCACCCGGTCTATCTAAGCCTGCCCAAATGTGCAGCTAGCATCCCTAGTTTGCAGCTACCCCACCCCCTTCCCTCTGTCATCCCACTACCACCCCCATCTCCCTCATCCTCACTCTCCCCTGTTCCCTGTCTCATGCCCTTTTGAAGCTGTTCATAGGTTTACATGATACCACCCATTCTGGTAGTGCGTCCCATTTTGCTACCATCCTCTCTGTAAAATACTGTCTCCTCATTTCCTTCCTAAATCTTCCCACATTTGTTCTTAGCCCATACCCCTTGGTGACCCTCCCCCACCTTAACTTAAAGACCACATCTGCCCCATCCTTATGCAGACAACAACACAAAACAGTCATACACAAGACACACACAACACAGGCACACATGCAGTCAGACACAGACAAACAACAACTTATAAAAGTAAGAAAAAGAAATTCACAGGACCAGAATAAGTAAAAAGAGTCTACACAAAACACAAACAAATGTAGCTTTTTAAAAAGCTGGTGGGTCTCTCTTGCTCTCTCTTTCTCTGTCTCTCTCTCTTTCTCTAAATCTCCTAACTGCTCTGTGTCTGACTGCGTGTGTGCCTGTGTTGTGTGTGTCTTGTGTGTGACTGTTTTGTGTTGTTGTCTGCATAAGGATGGGGCAGATTAAGGTGGGGGAAGGTCACCAGTGGGCATGGTCTAAGAACAAAGGTGGGAAGATTTAGGAGGAAAATGAGGAGACAGTATTTCACAGAGAGGATGGTTGCAAAATGGAATGCACTACCAGAATGGGTGGTATCATATAAATCTGTGAACAGATACTTGAATGTCTCTATCACGTCCCGCCTGCCCCTTCTATCCTCCAGGGTGTACATATTCAGGTCTCCCAGCCTGCTGGCATAGTCTCTCCCCTCCATTCCACATATCATCTTTGTTGCCCTCCTCTGCACCCCCTCCAGTAGCCTACTATCAAGCTTTAGGTATGGCCTCTAAAACTGTACACAGTACTCTAAGTGTAGCCTTACCAGCGACCTGTAGAGGGGCAAGATCACCTCTCTTCACCTGGACAAAACCCCCCTCGCTATGCACCTCAGCATTTTGTTTGCTTTTGCAGCTGCTCTCCTGCACTGGGCAGTGTTGTTCATGGTCTCTGTTATCATTACCCCTAGGTCCTTCTGCTCCTCAGTGATCCCCAGCTTAACCCCCCCGCCCCAGCCAGTATTCTCTCCTTGGGTTCTTCACCCCAAAGTGCATAACCTCACACTTCTTTGCATTGAACCCCAGCTGCCACCTCTCTGACCACTCCTTTAGCTTGCTTAGGTCCCCCTGCAGTGGTTTCCATCCCTCCCCTCCATCCACCACTGCTCCAACTTTGGTGTCGTCAGCAAACAGACTTACCTTGCTCAACACCCCATGTGCAATGTCTGATATGAAGAGCCCAAACAATACTGGCCCCAACAAAGAGCCCTGTGGCATCCCACTCATAACCGGCCTAGGAGTTGAGAGCTCCCCTCTCACCACCACCCGCTGCAGCCTCCCACTCAGCCAACTTGTAATCCAGTTCATCATTTTTGCCCCTACCCCCTATACCAGTTAGCTTCCCCCCAAGCCACCCAAGAGGCACAGAATCAAAGGCCTTGCTGAAATCCAAGTAAAGAACATCCACCGCATGACCCTTATCCAGCTCACCTGTCACCCAGTCATAATATTGTATCAGGTTGTTTTGACAAGACTTCCCTGAAATGAACTCATGCTGCCTCACATCCTGTAGGCCATTGTCCTCCAGGTACAACACCAGTCTTTCCTTTAGTATTGTTTTCATGAGTTTGCACACCATGGAGATGAGACTTACCAGGCAATAATTACCCAGTTCATCCCTTGGTCCACTCTTGTGTAATGGTACTACATGTGCCATCCTCCAGTCCAGTGGCACACATCCCAACTCCATTGAGGTGCTGTACACATCCACAAGTGGCTCTGCCAATACCTCCTCCATCTCCCTCAGCACCCTGGGGTGGATACCATCCAGCCCTGGTGCCTTGTTTACCTTCAGTGCCTTCAGTCCCTCTAGGACTCTGCTTGCATCAGTTCTTCCATCTGTCACCTCCTCTCCCCGTCCCCACCCTCCCAGCCCATGGTGTAACGGTCCTCCTTTTCTTCCATGAACATTGAACAAAAGTATTCATTCAGTGCTTCTGTCTGCTCCTCTCCTTTCCGTCCACTCCCCACACCTTTTTACCCTCACTATTGTCTCTTGCACTCCTTTTTCTCCCTGATGTATCTGAAAAGTCCCCCCGTTAACTCCCTGCGCTAATCTCAGCTCCCTCTTGGCCTTGGCTTCTCTCACTTTTCTGGTCACCTCCCTTGACCATCTTTCATACTCCTGCCTGTCCACTTCCTTCCCCATCCTCCTATACCTCTAGTGCGCCTCTCATTTTGCTCTCACCACCTCCACTACCTCGCTATTTAGCCAGCATGTTTTTTTTGCTCTGCTCCTCTTACTCTGTGTCTTGGTGCAGGCTTCTGTTGCCTCTGTAATCTCCTGTATAATAAGATCCCATTTCTGCTCTGCATCCATCTACTGCCTTATGCCCTCCAGTTTCCCTTTCAGTACTTCCTGCATCCTCCCAAAGTCTGCCCCCTGAAGTTTACCACCTGAGTAACTGATTTCTCTGGCTCCCCGCACATTGTGATATTAAACCACACCATTCGGTGATTACTGTCAGCTAGTGGGTCCTCCACCTTTAATTCCCTTACTGCCTCCCCATTCAACAACATCAGATCTAAAGTGTTCTTTAGTCTAGTAGGTACACTAACCAACAGTGTCTGAAGACCCTCCTGGATTGCATCCAGGAGCACTTGTTCCCTAGCACTGGAGGTGACTGGAATGCTCCAGTCAGCCCCCGGCAAATTGAAATCCCCCACGATGACCTCCTTCCCTTTTCTACATACCTTTCTGATTTTTCCTGCTAATTCCCTGTCAAGCTCCTCAGACTGGGACAGTGGCCTGTATACCACCCCAAACCTCAGTTTCCTACCCCTTGAGTCTAGGAGCTGCAGCCAGATTGCCTCTGTTATCCTTTCTTCCCCCTCGTCCCTTGTGCATTTGATCCTGTCCCTCACATAGACTGCCACCCCACCGCGCCCCCCCCTTATGGTCCTTGCTGTATACTTTGTATACTGGGATTGCCAGATCCCAGTACCAGTGCTCAGTTGGCCACATTTCTATGACAGCTGCAATATCCACCCTCCACACTGCTAAGAGTGCCTGTAGCCTTAATATGAACCGAAACTGATATGCCGGCACCAGCCTACTGTCTTGGTGATGAAAGAAACCTACCCCTAGCTCGGGGCAGAGCACCCGATAATCAGCTATCATATGTCCCACCGGCCATCCAGACCCTGCTGGTGCCTTTGTCTTGTATCAGCACCCTGGGCCCCACTGTTCTGTCTTTGAGCTTTGTAAGTGAAGGTAGACCCTCACCACCGCCATGGCCAAATTTTGCATCAGCAGGCCGGAGGCACCTTTTTCCTTTGACACCTGCATCAGCTCTGACATCCTAAATGACCCACATAAAGCTACCAAAAATATTTTCCTGAACACTTGGACTTCATACTTGTTCCAGCAGACCATGGGCAGTATCCCCTCAAATATTGACCAACATCACTGGTGTGATGGGTTGCCTGGCATCTGGAGGTGAAGATACCTCCCTCTGCCAGCCCTCCAACAGCTTGCACACCCTAAAGACTCTCATGTTATCTGCTATCCCCATAGCTCTTGCCAACCATGACAACCCAGCAAGGTGCCACCCCATTACTCATGGCAAACTGCCCGCTGACCTGCTGGCCAAGATATATCTTCACAGTTGATCCACTGGAATGGGCTATATGTCCAGCCACCCCCTGGCTTCTTGTGTTGCAATGTAATGCTCCACCTCCTGCAGTACACCTCTTTTGTCCTGGGCACAATAGAGTTACCTATGCATTTCCAAGTCTCTCAGTCACTACCTCCCACAAGAAGGGAAGTACCTGCTGTGCCTGCTTGTCTGCTGTTGGCGCCAGCATGAAAAATCTCTGCCATTGTGAATGAGGTAAAGCATCGGCAGTTCTGTTATCAACCGCTGGTACATGCACCACCCTGAATGTAATGTTTAATAGCATACATTTTAAAACAAATACCCACATTACATTCCCCAATGGTCCCACAGGCCCCAGCTGCTGACTGACCATACGCACCACACCCATGTTATCCAACCTGAAGTGCACTACTTTGTCTTTTAGCCTCGGGCCCCAAACACACAGAATTTCGACAGAGTGATCTGCTTTCCTAACCTGGCTGCCAGCCACCATGCTGGCCACTGTCCTGTGCACCATTCCCTTGAAAACAGACTCCAAATCCCAGCCCTCCTGCTGCATCAGTGTACAGCTCCAAAGGTGCTTTCTCCCATGGCACCTGCCACATGGCTATTCCATTGAAATGATCCAAAACTACCCGCCATACCTGTAAATCTTCCATGAACTGACTAGAGATGCAGCGAATTTAAATTCTGCCGCTGAAGTGAACATGAAGTGGGCACTTTGCCTTGCCACTCCGCTACATGGAGGGGGGCAATGGGAAGTGCTCACTCCATCTTGTCATTACCACTTTGCGTTAAGGTGGAATGGCAATGCGAAGTATAGCAAAGTCATTACTTTTAATGGACTTTACATTCCTCATTATGATTCTAAGTGATCCACTTGGTGTTTCAGATTTGGCAGCCCCCCCCCCCACACACATCACATGGCTTACAGTACTGTAAGTCACATGCTCTTTAGCTAGGCAGGAAGGAAGTGAGTCTTACAAGCAGACATATTTACTTTCTCCTGTGCAGACAGAGAGAGAGGAGTGTGTTTTGTGACTGCTGATACTTAGAGATTAGAGCGAGGAGGAGATTTAAACTTTGATTTAGACCCAACAGCTTTTTTAAAAGCTACATTTTTTTGTCTTTTCTGTACTCTTTTTTTACTTAATTTGTTCTTTCTGTAAATTTTATTTTTCTTACCTGTATAAGTAGTTAGTTGTTTGTCTGTGTCTGTGTGACTGTGTGTGTTGTGTGACAGTGTGAATAGTGATTGCTTGGACTGAGGGAGCTCAGTAGGAGAGATGGACCAGGGTGAGGGACTGTCTGGGGTGGGGACAGCTCTGGGAGAGCGTGGTAGTGGTAAGCGTCGTACCGTGCACATGCATAAGGGGCATGGGTGCCCATAACTGTTGGACCACTCAAAACTTGTGAGTGTTCCCACCCCCCAGAAGCAGGACCAGCACTGCCTCCTGTCCTGACTCTGCGGTAGTTGAACCACCACCACCACCAAGTCTAGCACCAGGTCCTCTGGAGCAAGATGTGCCTGTCCCCCCAGGCCCAGGTGTGGATCCCATCCCTGTTCAGCACCATGACCAGCTGGCTGACAGTTCATCTGGCCCTCACCTGCTTGTGCTTGGTCTTCCCACATCTCTGTTGTTTGGCAGTTGTTTGACTATGTCGGGGGGGACAGCAGTGTGGTCAAGTGCCGCCTATGTGAGGTGGAAATGTGCCGTGGCCCCCAAGGGACTCACCTGGGGACTGAGGGCCAGCACTCCCATATGCTCAATCACCACTAGTTGGAGTGGCAGGCTGCCACAGAATGGACCATGCCTGCACCTGCTGGCCATTCTGTGGCAGAGGGTGCAACTGTGCATGGTGGCATCCCTAAGAAGAGGAGGGCCACAACAGCACCTGCTGTTCCACCAGTACCCCACCCCCCTCCCCACCACTACTAGCAGGTCAGCCTGTAGAACATGTGGACCCCAGAGAACTGCGTGTAACACAGGCTGACTTGGCAGTTCTCTGGAGTGCTGTTGAGGAGAACGAGATGGTGAGTGCTGTGGATCAGTGGCTGGATCACATAGAGGGACATCAGTTGCAAATTATGTCCATGTTGGAACTGCTGCTGGATCACCATTGGATCCCGCATTAGTTTTTTTTTTTTTCCTCACACCATGTGCCCCCCCACACCTTCCTTGCTGTGTTATAAAATGTATTCTTCCACCATCCCTGATCCTTGTATGTAACTATGCCCTTTTTTGTTGTCTTCCGTATGCGTGACACTTCGTATTCAGAGCAGTGCAAGAGTACTGTGCTAAACTGCATGTATGCTGTCAGTCTTTTTTCCAGTCTGTGTATGTACTGCAGACACTGTCCAACTTCCTGACTTAAAAACACTTATTACTGAGTACAATGGTGGGGTGATGAAGCATGGAGAGATACTGCAAAACAGGCTTACAATACATCTAAGTAACTAGTAAAAAAAATTAATGTTGTGATTCGTGACGTGATCATAAATCGTGATTTGTGACTGCATTTGTGACCGTGATGATGAAGAACATGATTTGTATCACGAGTGACTCATGATGATGGTCCTGACTTAAAAACCCATATTAATGAGTACAATGTTCATGCAGAATTATGCACCACACCTGTCCAGGACTCTGAAGGGAAGCCAAAGAAACAACTGTGACTTAAATTAGAGATGGAGATTGGGCCCTAAAGAGATGCAAATGCACAGACAGATTAAGATTGTGCTGCACACTGAAGAGATGCAGATGCAAAGGCACAACACCTAACCAGTGCTCACCATCAGAAATTCAAATCTGGAAAAGAATACCTTTGCCGGTTGGGGTGGCAGGGGGGCAGTGTACTGCACTGCTGCAGTAACAGTCACTAGTACTAGTACCAGTAAAGATACAACAAAGAAGTACAAAAATTACACAGCTGCAGTGGATAGCAGGTTCACATTGCTGAAATTATGTGGCACAATAAAAGGTGTCTGATTTGATGACACACGTCACACACATACTCACACACACACTAATGCGTAATGCGTAGCAAATTGAAAACTTCAGTAATATTAACCACATATTTTAAACAAACTAAAATTATGCACTGCTGCACCACAACAATCAGCAAAAAAATGGCAAGAATTTTTGAAAATATTACTGTGTGTACATTAACACAGTTATACAAGAAACATATCACCAAAACAGAAAGCACTGTCTTTTTCTCCAGGTTAATCTACCTACACCACAAATACGCCCCTCTCCCAAAGCACACTTCCACTGTCTCTCAGTACACAGACTGAGTGTTACATAGATACATACTGCACATAGATACATAGACAGTATCGGCAGATAAGGGCCTATGGCCCACCCAGTCTGCCCATTTGAGTTTGTAAGTTCAGTTTATGTTTTCCTAGAACTCTGTTGCCCCTTACCCCTGACCTCCAGAATTCCTTTATGTCTATCCCATGCATTCTTAAATCCTGTGATTGTTTCAGCCTCCCACCACTTCCTCTGGCAGGGTGTTCCACTTGTCCACCACCCATTCTGTGAAGAAACTCTTTCTCACATTTCCTCTGAATTGTCCTCCCTCCAACTTCATCCCATGCCCTCTAGTCCTGAAACATCTTTTTCGCTTAAAAATAGTGTATTCCTGCACCCTGTTCCTCCCTGTAAGATACTTGCATGTCTCTATCATGTCCCCTCTCTCCCTCCTCTCCTCCAGGGAATACATATTCAATTCCTTCAACCTGTCCTCATAGGATGTGATACAATCCATGTACCATCTTTGTTGCCCTCCTCTGAACCTTCTCTACCCTGTCTATGTCCTTACGTAGGTAAGGTTGTACATTAACATTCAAAATCCACACACAAACATTCAAAATCCACACACAAACAATAAACGGTCGATGATATGAGCACAGGAGGGTTTCCTATAATCGATGAACTAAAGTTTCAGCAAAAACAAAATAACTCAAAAAGGCTTTTTTAACAGCTTTTAGAAGGTTTGAATCATAGAGAGCTCTCAGAGCAGATTGTCTCCTACAGCTTCCTACACACACTACCCCAAACTGAGGCTGTGCAGAACAATCTAGAGCCCATGTGACCTGAAATCCCATGAATCACTGCAAAGTTCGCTTTTGGAGCTTAAAAACAAGGCGAAGTGAGGCTAAGTACATTGTTTTCAATGTACTTCGCCTTAAGAATTGGTGGAGTAGTGGTTTGAAAGGCGGAGTAACGCAAAGTCATCGTTTTCAATGGACTTTGCATTACCCATTATAACGCAAAGTACTCCGCTTTGCATTGCGGAGCACTCCACGAATTCACCTTCACTCCGTGAATCACTTCACGGAGCAAATTGGGGCCACTTTGCCCATCTCTACTAGTGACCCGTATTCTGTGATGCGGTTTCGTGCACCCTACTCCCCTCTTTGCCAACTGGCACATGAAAGTCTGACCCACTGGGATGACCCGACATGCAAAATTGAGGTGCCCCACCAACTGTTGCAACTCCTGGAGTGTGATTTTCTTCATCCCCAAAACCTTGTGCAGAAGGCACCGCAGTGAGTTCAACTTGTCCTGCGGCAGCCGGCATAGCCTGTCTGCCAAGTTGATTTTGATGCCCAAGAAGGTGAGGCCCGTGCCCTGGGGTGCTGATTTTTCTCCCACCAACAGAACTCCAAAATTCCCGCACACTTGTTCAAAGGTCACTACTGCCGACCCACAAGTCTGAGAGCCCGCTGGACTCACAAACAAGAAGTCGTCGAGGTAGTGTACTATGGCATCACTGCCCACTACCTGTGCCATAACCCAATGCAGGAAAGTGCTGAACTGTTCAAATACTGCACAGGCCACCGCACAACCCATAGGCATGCAGTTGTCCACATAGTAACTCCTCTCAAACTTCATGCCCAACAGTACTCTATTCTTGTGGTGAACAGGCAGCAGACAAAATGCAGACTCAGTGTCTATGTTTGCCATTCGTGCCCCAGGGCCAGCAGATTGCACCACTGCTATGGCATTGTCAAAGAAGTGATAGTGCACAGACATGTGCTAAGGGTCGATATGATCATTCACTGAATCCCCATCTCAGTAAAACAGGTGATTGATCATCCAAAATTCCCCAAGGGTCTTCATGGGCACCAAGCCAATAGGTGACACCCTGAGATCCTCCCATGGTGGTCTTGCGAAAGGCCCACCTACTCGCCCCAGCCACCTCTCTCTTTTTCCAGCTTTTCCCAGATGACTTGTGGCCAGTCCCTGGCAGACCTCATGTTCTCTGCCTCGTATGCTCTCTGGGGGCCTGAGTATGGAATCCCGAAGCCCAACGAGAACCCTCTCCATAACAAGTCAGTTGCTGCTGTCTGTGTACTGGTCGAGCCACAGCTTAATCTTTCTTATCTGTACCAGGGTGGGGAGAATTCCCACCCTGAGGCTTTCAAAACCTACCTCAACCTCCCCGCCCCATCCCTTTTCCCCTCACGTGCTGAAGAGCACTGCAGAAAGGGATGCTGCTTCCCACAGGCAATGCATGCAGGCTTGAACCTGCAGCTGGTTCTCATGCATACTGACTTGTTATAGGCGTAGCACAACTGATGGGTCAGCCCTCTTCTGAGCACACTGGTACCTTGATGGGCAGCTCACTATCTGTGTGCTGCACTCCTCCCCCTTTCATTACATCCACCATCAATGGCATATGCAATTTCCTCCAACTCAAGGTTGTGTCCACCTGATGCCTGTGACAAAACTTTGTCATAATCAAGCCAAGTCATACCCCCTTTCTTCCAGTGCATTAGGGAAATCCTATGCAAATAATTGAGTAGCTCCACCCCTTGTTTCTCATCCACTTGCAATAAGTTAGTGGCATAAATGAGAAATAACACCCCCAGCTGTTGTATGTGTGAGGAACCTTGACCTTCTTGCAATTCTGATCATCTCCTTTCTCCTTCTTGCCCTCTGTGGGCTCCATGGGTTGATTTAAAAGGGAGAACATATCCACATACTCCTGACTTTTGATCTGCTGTCTAACCTTTTCTGTCAAGTGAGTATCCACTGGGGAGTGCAGTCCCACATAAGGGTTCTCCCGCAGTGGTGGTGCAGACTTGTCCGGCACCGGGCACCTTCCCTGTGCCGTCCACTCCTGATGGACCTGGCACCAATTTGTTCTTAATTTCCACCACCCAAGTCTGACACCACCCCCACTAGATGCTTCAAGTGCTCATCTGCCGCAGCCCATAAGCTGGCCTCTGCCCTGGGCTGCTCGTTCCCTGTTCCCTCCTCATCTGAGGAGTCCGGGGGTGCCAGAGATATGCCCCATTTGTCTCCGATCCACCAGTATCTATTAGCCCTTCTGACTCACTGTCAGAGTCCTCACTCCTAACTGCCCCCAAAACCTGCCTTACCTGATTGGCCCCTACTAGTGACCCTTCAGGTTGCCCCTTATCTTTGGCTGGTGGTACAGGTTTTCTTCCTCCTACCCCCTTCTGTTCAGAGGGTGTTGAAGACTCTTCCAGCCCCTCCAGCCATGACACTCCATTCTTCTTATATAGGGCTCGAAGTTTCTCTTCTGTGGTCGCCAATGCCTTGGGTGATGGGTTCCTCTTCTGTGAAGACATCGTGCTGCAATGACAACTTAATGCCCCCCCCAACAAATTCTATTAATGACATTTTTCCACAAGGGATTCAAATATCAGCCCCTCGCCACCTGTGCCATCCATCTAACTACGGGGGGGGGGGAGAAGCTTGGGAAGGGGGATTATAACACCCCGCAGAGAGGATGAGGTAACGGTAGGCAGGGCATCACACCCACACCCCTGAGAGAACTGTAAGTGTCCCCTCCCAGTGTGTCTGTATCCCTTAATCAGCACATCCCACCTACTATTGGATGCCTACCATTGGATAATAACCCCAACCCAGAGTGTGACCAGAACACCCCGACCTAAGGCTGCAGAGCCGAACCAAAGCTTTTTATTTTGTTTGTTATTTATTGATTATCCTCATGAGGGATACTGGATGCAAGACCCCCGAACTGACCATCATGGCCGAATGGCCACTGAAGGCTACTCAGTGAGGGACTGATCCCAAGCCATGACCCAAGTTCATGCCTCCAGCCGACAGACCATGCCCCAAGGGCTCCACATCACCACTCAGCATCCAGAGGTGCCCCAGAGGACAATGCTGTCAGCCTGAACCCTGTACCCTATCACTGTGAGGCCATCCTACTAATGCCTGCACCCTAGGAGAAGCCCAGCCCATGCACCTGCTGGCTTCCCATTGCCTGGCTCATGTTGAGCCCCTGAGACCCCCCTGGAAGCAATAGGGGTTCCGCTCAATGGGCGCACAGAACGCGGATCGTGATGGCTGCCTGCCATCTTGAAAATGCCTGTGCAGCCTCACTCAAGATGGCCACTGAAATCTCGGCTCACGCGAGATCACGCACCAGTCGTCCCAGCCCAGATGCATCTGGGCCCTGGCCAAGAAGCAACCCGGCTGGAAGCCTGATGACAGGAGCGCCCTTCTCAGTGAATGATGTGAGGAGGTGACTCCATGGCCAGCAACCATGTGACAACTATATCAGAAGATCAGGAACCACGTTGCTTCTGTGCTGCTGCCGGTCTTGTGCCAGCTCCGAGTGAGCCATACCCATGTGGGAGAGGAACATCCTACCATGAGCAACAAGTGACCCAAACCTTGGAGATAAAATCTTTTATGTTCTGCTACGTTAATCCCCATAGACTGACTAGGGCAGAGGCAAGGACAGTGGCTGCTGCTGATGCAGGGGCTGACGAGCAGTCACTCCCTGGGCTGAGCCAATGCGGCAGATCCTCCTCCCCAATCTCGACCACCGTGAGTCGAAATTCGCTGCCACCAGAAGCCCAGGCCTCGGCATAATAAGGGGCCTGCAGGAATCCCTCTGGAAGCAAACAAATACTGCCACTTAAGCTACCCTGACTAAGCAGTGAGGGAGTCTGCGCTGGCTGTTCCCTCCCTATGCACCTCAGGACACATCCTCAGCTTCCCTCTAAGGCCACCCAGCCACCTTACCTTTCACCATGCCTGGACTTCTGGCTGTTCCAGTGGTCAGAGGAGACAGAGGCTGAGACCTCAGGCAGCAGTCCCTGATGTCCTCCTGACTCCTCCCCACAAATCCCCCCCCGTCATAGGGGCATGGTGATGCCTATCCCCAGAGTGCATCCAGGGCCTGCTGGACACTCCCAGGGCTAGGCATCCCATTACTCCTGGTTGGTCAGAAGGGGAAGGGGCCCCCGGACAATGGCCGGCTGCTTCAGTGCTTGGGCAGCCTTGTTATTTGCTGAGCACAAGTAAAAGGGCTCATACATATGACAAAACCACATGACTGAAAATGCCACAGTAAAACAGTGCCACACAAAAGAAGAGTTTGGCAAAACAACGACCTGTTCTGCGCATCGTGCCCAATGACAACATTGGATCTTTATGATTTCTGTCAGGGGCTCCATCCTCTGCATCCTCCTCAACCCCCAGAACTTAAATAACAAACTCCAGGGGATGGGGTGGACTTTGGGAACGAGGGAGAAGCTTGGCAGTGGGGAAGTTTGATTAAAAAAAAAAAAAAAACATGCCACAAAAGTTGCAGCAAGGGAGACCGGGGGCGGGGGGACTGAACCACAGTCCCAGGTCTCCCAGCTGCACCATGTGCTGGTGCCCTAGCCACTACACCATGGTAGATGCTCAACCTGGCACCCAGAACATGGCACCTTCTTCTCTTCTTACAGCAGTGTGCCGCAACAGGGGTAGCAGTAAATCCCTATCGCTATTCTACCCCTGTTGCTGTGATTTCAAGCACTGCATGTACAGCACGGTTAATACTGCACTCTTACATGCGCGGTATTGACCTGGTACCAAGTAAAAGTAGCATAAGGCAAATGTGAAAGTTTAAGATCAGAAAATGACAAGCTACACACTACCAGATACAGGGTGCAGCTGTAAATAGTGAGAACATTCAGCAAAGAGCAATAGACTACAACAAACACCCAAATATGATCAAAGGGCAATTGCAGTTGACAGTTTCATTTTACAAACTGACAGGTGTACGTCCCTGGTGCATCCAGGCATATTGCCTCTTTGTAAGGGGAAACAAAAAGACAGAGGTAGTGTGCTTCAAAGCACCAGGAGGCATACACCTACTTACAAGCTCCAGCAAGAGAAAATAATTTAACAAATGGATAAAGAACTATAGAGGAGAGTGGGAGACATGCTGCAGGAGGAGCTGTGGTAATACCTACTTCAATTGCCTACAGTCTTGGGGGATTTTAACCCACAATAAGAAAACCACTTGTACATATTTTAAAAAAACTAAAAGGGAAGCATTCATGTACAGTGGCTAAAACAGTTTGAAAACCTATGAAAAGTTCTTTCAAATGAGGTATTGGGCTTTTCTGCAGCTGGCAGCACTCCAGAGATATAGATGACTGAGCTTGTTGAACATTAGTATTACAAAAAGTCATTGATTCGCAAAGTTGTGAATTATTACAGTATGCACTGCAAGCCCATTGGTCCCTGGTGTGGACCAATGAGCTTGCAGCAACTACTGTAAGTTGTCATTGACAGGCAGTTGTGGTGGTATGTGGGTGAGCATGCTGACCACCGATGACCGGGGGGAGAGCTGGGTGGGCTGGGGGTCCTCTGTGGGTGGGGGGCTGGGGGAACCACTGGCCCACCAGGGAAATGTATTTTACTCATATGATGGTGATCGGGGATTCGGGCATGGTGGGGGCTACCACTGGACCACCAGGTAATTGATATAGGTGTTCATGCAGCGATCAGATGTACAGGATAGGGAGGGGGTACTGCTGCATGCTGTGCAAGGTGCCATGTGCATTTTGCTGGTCAGCTCTGCACAACACATGCAAATGGGGCCATAATGGCATGAAAATGGCCCCATTTGCACCTTGCATGCATTAAGTCTCCATTTGCATATTGATGTCTGAATATCAGGAATTTGTGCACTGCATATCTCTGATGCATTGGCACATTTCTCATCCGTGGTATTCAGCCCTGTCTGGGGGGATGGGCCAGAGTATTGTATTTGCACAGCACGCATTATTTGATATATTCAGAAGTGGTGCACCATATTACATCTCTTTTGAATATCTCCCTTTGTTGTTACAGCGCAACTCAGTTGCGCTATGCTCCCACTTGTGCTATTGCCAGGCATAATTTTGAATATCAGGCCCATGGTGTGCAGCATAGGAGGTACCTAGACAAGTTAATTTGAGGTATGTTAATATTTTTCTTCATTGCAGCTGAAACTAGTTTATTCTGAAAACATTTTTTTGTTTCACTGCTGCTTTAAAATACTATGGCCTCTGGGCATTAATATGTCCCTTAAAGAGAAAAAGAGAAGCTGATGGGGTAATAGTGATAGTCTTACCTGATTGTCTACAATCTGAGGTGATTCTAACCTGAGCATTTTATAGCAAAGCTAATTTTTAACCAGTAATTTAATTAGCTGTTAGAATATGTTTGATTTGCAGCAGATTTCAGAGAATATGCTTTTAAAAACACACCATTTTGCACAAAATTCTTCATATTTTGTTACAAGGGGCAAATCCCTCCAGGCTCCACTTTTGGGAAAAAGTCACTGATGAAGGCATATGACCCCCCCCCCTTCCCAATTTTGGAATCCTGCTTACACTACTGCTGAAACTGTGCTATATGCCAATGATGGAGTCATCTTCAGGTCAGTCAGGGACTTGGCAACCTTGAACAAAACTATCCAGCACAGTTTCAAATTACTCAATGATTGTTTGTTACATAGCAGGACGGTCCTCAATACTAAGAAAACTAAAAACATGATTTTCAGGGGGGCTTCATAAAATATCAATTTAGTCCTCCTTTCTGTTGCATGACGTCAGTGGTGCTGAGGTAGAGCATGTCCCAGAGTTTAAATACCGTGGCCATTGCTTGGACAGCTCTCTATCTTTCTACACCCCATCAATTATCTGGTGAAAACAGTACATTAGAGACTTAGTTATCATACTGGGCTAACATTTTTGTACTTCTGGAAACAAAAGTATTTGTCAATAGCCTCCTGTTCTCTATAATTGATTACAGTTCACCTGTGTATGCTGCAGCTCCTGCCACGGTCCTCTCCAAGGTGCGCCCTGTCTATAACATCCCTGTCCTTTCCCGTTTGACTTACCCTGTCATACCCACCACTTAGATTTGTATTTAACTGCTTCCTGACCATCCCTGGAGAATTACCTCAACCATAGCTTCGCAGTGTTTCTCCACAAGGTGGCACTCAGTAAAGTTCCCTGATGTATCACTAAGCTTTTCTGACACTCATACAAATTGCTGGGAACACATTGCAAGCCTACATTTACATTCAAGCTTCTCTTTAGTAACACTGCCACTGGACAAGGAGCTCTGTCCTACTGGGCAATTAGTCCCTTCAACCGCTTGTCCTCTGTACTCACTGAGGGAGGTCCCGTCCCCAATCTTTAGTGCCAGCCTCTGCCAGTTTTTGACTGACAGCCTGCACTCTAATTGTTTCTAATTGTCTTAATCTTATTATGTCCTTTGATTTTAATGTCTGCTTTGCACTATGTATTTATTATTGTTTCTAAGTCTGTTGCATACTTATACAACTGGTCGCTTGTAAGAAAGGCTATATAACTCATCTTACTCTCTAGTATAAAAAATGTAATTAAATATTTCACCACCATTACTCTTGTATAAAGGGCATGATCTTGCTCTATGAGGAAGTTTACTTAGAAAATACACTCGCATAATCTTATTGGGTATTACTAATGGCCTCTGAAGTTATGATGCATCAGTTGTAAACAGATATAATGTAACCGTGACTATCGATGGTTTTGCAACATTTTTACATCTAGAATTTACCCAGCTACAGGAGCTCGCCATATTACTGGGACACTGACCAGGTTATTTCTTTCCTTGTTGGGACTTATACATTTCTCCCTGGACAATGACCAGAGACTCTTCTCTGCTTGCATGTAGTCACCTACAGTAAGTATCTGTACTGACAGGATTTTCCTACTCACTAAGTCCTTCATAGCCCCCCGCCCCATGTTACTGCAACACAGACTAGATGTTTTCCCTCTGTCTAGTTGTTACTAAACACTGTGATACTTGGGGCACCATCCTTGCTCTCCCCCTCAGGAGCTGCCCATCTCACCATTGTACTGAGGCACTGACTAGACTCTTCTCTTTCTAGACAGTAGGTAAGTAACAAGCAATCCATGACACTGGGATACTGACTAAGCCCTTTCCTTTTATTAGAATTTACTCAGCAACTTGTACCTGAAGGCTGATCAGGCTTGTCTCGCTGTAGTATCTACCCAGCTTCCCAATACCGGGGATTCTGACAAGATTTATCCTCCTTTTTCACATTAGTCTCTACCAGTGGTGTAGCTAGGAAAATAATATTTGTAAGCCAGGACCCTTTGGTGCCTCTTTGCTACCCCCACACACACACACACACGCACGCATACGCTGCCACACACACACACACACACACACACACACACACTGGGATCTGTTTTATCCTGTCTGTGGCTGCTGTCTTTTAAAAATGAAAAACATGAAATACAATCAACTAATGAGATTTAAAGTTTTCACTCCTTTATTGACAGCCATTTCTGTACACTGCTGTCTCCATGTTCAGCTGTCCCCCATTGTAGACATTAGAGGTGTGTGAAGTTCAGAAAACTTCAATCCGCAATAAATTCACGAAGTCTAGCTACTTTGTGAAGTTATTCACACTTCATGAAGTCAAACTTTGAGCTATATTTGAGCTGTGATCAGGAATTGGGACCAATTGAGGTAACTGTGAATTTTGGGGTGAAGCACCAGAGGTGTTCACTGTTGCCTGGGTCCGGGGCAGGTGACACCATTCCTGGGTCCGCTGAAGAGCGGGTGCATGTTACCAGTGATTCCTAGGCCTTCTGGGGGTGGGGATCTGCTGGAGAGTGGATGCTGGGCTGGAGGCAGCTGCTATGGACCTGACCAGGGGCAGTGACTTCTCAAGAAGTGGTTATTCTCCCCTTCACATTGTTGGCCTCTATGCTGATAGTGTTCCTGGATGAGGAGATTCTATTTGGCATCAACATTTGAGTAAACCCACAACATCTGTAAGGACATTGCCTATGTCATACTGGTTTGAACTTTCTTTTTACTGTATGCTCATCTCTCAGACTCTTAGTGAGAGTAGAGTCTAAAATTGAGAATTCTGGCATTGTTGGCTAAGGGAGGTGAGAGATTGTTTGGCCTTTCATTAAATCATTTAAAGCCATCTGCCTGCTTTACCACTGAGGAGTGTTGGACTATTGGTACTGAAATTGAAATTGAAGCCAAGATTTTTATAATTGGGAATTGTGAGAGGACTTTTATATGTGGACTGAATATGAACTGGAAACCTTCTGTAGGACCTAATTTTGGATTGTTGTTTTAATAATTATGTTTATTTATGGTCTGAGAGGATACATTTTTTGAAAGTTTAGCAGAGGGGGAGGAAGTATATTGGGTGAGTGGGATTGTGAGTGGAAAGACTGGGCTGTAGGGAGTGTCTGAAATATGTGTTGAGGTATTAGGGACATGGTCAGGCAGTACTCCCCCTCAAGACTAAAAGATCTTTGTCCCTTTGAACATCTTCCACTCCTTGTGAAAGCTTATAATAGATGTGGAGCCTTTGGCATCTTGAGACGAGGGAGTGGAAGGAGTCAGAGATCCTGGAACTCTTGGGGAGATGGGAATGGAGTGGGCGGATAGAGACAGTGGGAACCAGAAGATGCCCTGGGGCGAATGGGCACAGGAATGAGGTTATCCTTGCCTTGTGCCCATACCCAAGGGCTCTGACTTGGTCAGGCAGTAAGTCAGGCCATCCTTGGTTCCCGTCCCTTTCAGGTGGTGTTAAGCAACGCAAGGTTGATTAGGAATAAGACCGCAGTGGTTGCAGATCTTGTTGCTTCTGTTGACCTGGCTTGCATCACTGAGACCTGGTTGGATGGAAGTGCAGGCCCTATTTTGGAATCTGCAGTTCTGGCTGGGTTCTCAGTGATTCACCACCCAAGAGTGGACCGTAGGGGTGAGGGGGGGTTGCAATCTGTTTTAGACAGGAACTGGATCTCGGGGAGGTGTCAGTTGGAGACACCAACTCCTTTGAGTGTATAGTGGGTGCAGGTGCAGGCTACAGGACCCTTCTCATCTACCATCCACCAGATGATGACAGGGAGTTCCTGAAGGAGGTTGCGGACTTCATCACTGAGATGGTATTGGAGTCTCCAAGCTGGTCAATTCTGGAGGACTTCAATGCCTGGGTTGACAATGAACTCTCGCCATTTGGACAAAACCTCCTCCAATTTTTTTTTTATTTAGTCATTGGTAACTGGCTAAGGCTCATTAGGCACAAGTGCCTGTTTTCAGGGCAACCTGGCAGCACTAGGCAGTTAAGTGACTTGGTCAGAGTCACACAGTATGCAAGTGGAAGTTGTGAGAATCAAACTCAGGTCTGGTCTGCTGGATGTATCAAGCTTGTTCACACCTCATTCCTCTAACATCTAGGCTATACTGCCAGCCAAATTGATGGATTCATTGGGCCTGACATGGGTTATTACCTCTGCAACCCACTGGGGGGGCACACATTGGACTTGGTGTTCCATCTGGGGATGGAGAGCTCCGATGTTGAGGTGGAGCCAATTGGTTGGTCTGCCATCATGCCCTGAGATTCAGTTTCACAGCCCCCTGAAATACGCCTGCCCCTAAGGAGTTAGTGCAGTTCCGTCCTTTGAGAGGAGTTACCTCAGAGGGCCTAATGATGTAGCTGGACTTCTTGGGATTTTCAATGGATAGCACTGATCAAGGGCCCCTAGTGTTGGCCTATAATAGGACTGTTGTGGGGGCCTTGCATCTCATTGCTCCAACCAGTATTCACCCTCTTACTCGTCACCTGGGGGCCCCCTGGTTTAATGAGGAGATCCGTGAGCTAAAGAGACAAGGCTGAAGATTGGAAAGACGCTGGTAGAAAACTCGCCTGGAGGTGGATAAGCTTAGATTGTTGGATCATTATAAGATCTACCAATCAACAATTTCCCATAAGAAGGCAGAGTTCCTGTCCAGAGAAATTGCTACAGTGAAGAATAGGCCAGCACAGCTCTTCCAGACTGTGGACAGACTGTAATCCAGCCTGTCTCCATGCTGGTCGAGCATTTTCACAAGAACAGTGTGAGGAGTCTGTGCCATTTTTTTGCTGATAAGGTGTCCACCATCAGGAATGAGATCAGCCAGTGCCTTCTCATTGGACCTTGCACTGATCAGTCAGGTGATACTAATGCAAAGTTGATTTGGTTCACCTTTAGCCAACCAGCAGACATGGATATAGTGAGGATTGTCATTTACTATTACTCTCTGTGTCCTATTCTCCAGCCAATTCTTTACCCAGGCTGTCATCTTGGGACCCACTCCCAGGCTGGCTAGCTTGTATATTAATCTTTTGTGTGGGACTGTGTCAAATGCCTTGCTAAAGTCTAGGTAGACCATGTCTACAGCCCCTCCCTGATCTACTACTTTGGTCACCCTATCTGACTGGAACTCCCTTCCTCCATCCATCCTGTTCTGCTCCACTTTCCCAAGTTCCAAGCTACTCTGTATGCCTCACTCTCAGCCTCTGTATCTTGCTCCTGCTTCAGTTGATGTTTCATCTATTCACATACCTCCCTCTCCCTCTCCTTCTTCTACCTTCCCTGTGCACCCTTCCCTCTTTCCCCACCTTTGCTTTAGGTCATTAGACTGTAACTTCAATTGCCCAATGCCTTGTAACTTATGTTTTATAATGTGCATATATCTCATCTGCTTTGCCTTATTTAAGTATTATATTTTATGCTGTGTGTCTATTATTTGATATCTTGTTTTGCTTCTCTCTTTTATTACATTGTATTTTATTGCTTGTTGTAACCCTGGGTTGATCCTGAAAAAGGTACTGCAATTGTCTCAGTGGACTTACCTGGTCACCAAAATTCAAATAAATACATAAATAAATACATTTTCTATTATTATTGTTATTATTATTGTTATACTACTACTTTAACCCTCTCTTGTCATTTTGATTTGTTTTTTATTTGATCGTTACTATTTTTCTATTTGCAGTATTTTTATAATTGTTCAGGTCACTGGTACTGCTACACATCACTACATTAGAATGAGTGAGAGAGAGAGAAAGAAAAGGGTAGAGAGGAAGGAAAGGCAGTTTATGCAGCAGTAGTGACCCCTGGTCAAGTCGGTTGAGGGCATGGTATGGATGCAGGAGGCAGAAGTGCATTTGCAGTGTGATGATGGTAGTGGGGCTGTTTAAAAAAAAAAAAAAAAAAGCGCTTACTTCACTTTATTTGGCCCCTCTCTTAGTTGAGGGAGGCAGCAGCCAGAACCGGATCTGTTATCTGAAATTTTCTCAACCCCATCATTACTGCATCTCCATAGTAAATTGTGTGGCCCCATGTCTCTCTCTCTCTCTCTCTCTCTCTCTCGTGGACCCCACTTGCCCACTCTGTGGACATGGTCTGTACATTGTTGGTTCGGTGTTGTTGAGCTGGCTTCCACATTTGTACTTCTTTTGCTGTTATGAGGGAACAATTCTTTTCCATTGTTCTCCCATGCCAGGCTGCCTTCAGTCTGTGTTAATAACCTTTTTCTTTCAACTATTTGCAGGACACAGAGTGGCTTAATTGGTGGCACAGCCCCTCTGGCATTGAGGACTAGGATAGTGTGCCATGCAAGGGTTTTCTCTGGCAGGGAACCTAGCACCCACTCCCTGCAACAAATGACCACGAAGGCCCTGGGTGGATCATCTTGAAGTACTTACTTTTCAAGGAAGTTGATAAGATTCACTTAGTTCATGATGTTGTCTTGTTTCTACTGCTTGTTGCAGATGTTTTTTTGCTTATCTGTTGCTGTTCCTAGACCTGCATAATGCCCTTAATAGCAGTCATGGCCTTCACATGCATTTTCTATTACTATGGCAGATTTTAGTATAGAATCGTACAATGTCAAGGGTCTCGATAAACCCAATAAAGAGGTCAAGAGCATTGCAAGAATTAGAAAAGATAGGGGCAGGAGTTGTGTTTCTACAAGCAATGCACTTAATAGCCTAGTGCATCACAAATTGAAGAGAGTGTGGGTGAGAGAGGTGTTTGCCTCTCGTTATGTGTCCCACTACTACAAATGAGAGGTGGTCATACTGATCGGAAGAAATTTCCCATTGCAGGTCTGCCAAAGACAGACAGACCCTCGGGAAAGATTTTTGAAATTAACTAGGGAGTTTAGTGGCTGCCCATGCATCCTCTTAAACCTTTATACCCCAAATGAGGAACATCTGAGGGATCCCTTTTTTGACCAAAGTAATTACAGATAAAATCACAGATGCAGATAGCCTTATTATTATTGGTGGAGTTTTTAACACCACACTTACCCCCACTCTGAATAAGTTAAGTCCATTGGGAAGGGTCTCAAGCAGCCAGCACTCTAGCACATCTGAGCAAAGAATATGGGCTAATACAAATACGGAGATATATGCACCCTGGGGTCCAGGACTACTCATTCCATTTGCCGAGCCATAATCAATATTCCCAGCTAAACTATTTCCTCTTTCCAACCTAATGGGCACATGCCACTGTACATAGCTGTAGAATAGGCAACATAACTTTCTCTGATCGTACCCTGATTATCTTGGACCTGGTTATAAATACTCATATCCAAACTATGCCCTGGAGGCTTACTATGAGCTATTTAAATGGAGAAGAGTTTGTGACCCTGTTCCGAGATGAGATTAAACTTTTTTGCAGTCAAACCCACAAGAGGGCATCCTGGACCCTTGATATTGGGATGCGCTTACATCTACACTGAGAGGGAAAATAATATTCTATGCCTCTCAGGTTAAACAAGAAAAGTTACTTCAGTAATTGTCCTTGGAATGACAAATAGCAGACCTCGAATTTTAGCATAAGGTTTCGTTAGATGAACGGGTTAAAACATCAGTTGGAAGCTAAAAGGGCAGCACTGTCTGGTTCCACTATGCCGCAGTGACAAGAAATTTGTCAATCGTCGGCACAGCAACAGCACAACACCACCAATTGGTGTTGTGTCGTCGCTGGGGGAACAAGTGTTTTCTGTGGGGGGCTTTACCCCCCATGCAGAGGGCTCTGCCCCCACACCCCCTGCACTAAAGATTACTAACTCCAGTTGGAGTTAGTTCAGGGAGGGGGCAAATACCCCAGAGGCAGCAGTGTCTGAATACCTGGAGACCATCACAGCAAGCTGCCGAAAATGTTGTTGTGATGGTCTTCGTGGTGTTTGCATCGCTACACCGTCGGTATATCACACTGTCTCACCTACTTGAAGAAGAAATTGAGGGTGCATTGAGGTATTCAAACAAAGGTTCTATGAACATGGTAATAGGGTGGGCAGACTGCTAGTGGGACAATTAAGGAGGGAAGCAACTTCCAGGGCAGTCCTAAAAATACGCCATGAGGGAAATGGAGAAGTACTCATACACCTGGAGAATATACAAAAAAGGTTTATAGAATATTATGAAAACTCTATACCAGGCAGAGAGATGCTCTGATTATGTCCACGCCACACAGAACTACTTAGGAGGCATACATTTACCACAACTCATCAAGGAGGAAGCAGAGGATCTAGAAGCCCTGGTCACTGCCCAGGAGATTGTGATGTAGATAAAACACTTGAAAAATGCAAAGGCCCCAAGTCTGGATGGTTATCTGGTTGGGTTTTTTAAAGCTTTTTTAGAAGAATTGGCTACTCTTCTGGTGACTATGGCAATTGCTATATTATATAATGGAGAGGTGATACCTCTTTCTTGGTGAAATGCACAATCTTTGGTCTTATTAAAGCCAGAAAAAAGCCCCAGTGGAATGTGACTATTATCGCCCAATCTCATTATTAACTATGGACCTCAAAATGTTCTCCGGCATCCTGCCTGATAGGCTCCAGAGATATATTTCTAATCTGGTGCACCATAACAAAACCAGATTCATTTAAGGTAAGCTTTTGCAGCACGCAATTCACCAATTCCTTAACGTAATCGCAGCCCAAAAGGGCAAGAGGGCCTTCCAGCTTACATAGAAACATAGAAACATAGACTTTGACGGCAGATAAGGACCGCTAGGCCCATCTAGTCTGCCCATTTCCCTACCTACAGGATAGACCGCAGATCCTATTTAACCAACAGCCTATATCTTCCTGCCCCCCACAAGAATTGCCTTATGTCTGTCCCATGCATTCTTGAATTCTCCCACAGTTTTAGACTCCACAACTTCCCCAGGAAGGCTGTTCCATGCATCCACTACCTCTCTGTGAAATAATACTTCCTCACATTGCCCTGAACCATCCTCCTTCTATCTTTAAATTGTGTCCCTTGTTCTTGCAAGTCTCTTTTCTGAAAGATGCTACCTCTTGGACTTTGTTGATTCCCTTGAGGTACTTGAAAGTTTCTATCATGTCCCCCTCCCTTCTTTCCTCAAGGGTATACATATTAAGCTCCTTTAGTCTCTCCTCATACGGCTTCTCTTGCAGACCCTGCACCATTTTCGTTGCTCTCTCTGGACTGCCTCTATCCTGTTTATGTCCTTAGTGGAGATGGGGTCTCCAGAACTGGACACAGTATTCCAGATGGGGTCTCACCAACTGTCTGTACAGAGGGATAACAACTTCCTGTTTTCTGCTGCTGATGCCTCTCCCTATACATCCCAGTATACCCCCGGCCCTCCCTACTGCCTTCTCACATTGCTTGCTAACCTTAAGGTCATCTGACATGATTACCCCCAGGTCCCTTTCCTGTTTTGTTGTTGTTACTACCTCCCCACCCATTGTGTATTCTTCCCCTGGGTTCTTGTTTCCCAGGTGCATTATTTTGCACTTTTTGCATTGAATCCTAGCTGCCATACGTCTGACCATTCCTCCAACCTGGCCAAGTCCCTTTTCATCCTTTCCACGCCTCCTTGTGTATCAACCCTGTTGCAGATCTTTGTGTCATCTGCAAAAAGGCATACTTTTCCTTCCAGTCCCTCTGCAATGCCACTGATGAAGACATTAAAAAGGACTGGACCCAATATTGAACCCTGCGGTACCCCACTAGTTACAATTAAAATGAATGCTGAGAAGGCCTTTGATAGGATCAACTGGCTAATTCTGCAACACATGTTAACTAAATTTCATTTTGGAAACCACTTTTTGGGTGCCATTTCAGCACTAAATCAGGGTCCGGAGACTTCAGTTACAGTCAATGGCCACCTTTCCCAATGATTCCCACTGGTGAGGGGGACATGATAGGAGTGCCACCGCTCCCCATTGCTGTTTGCCCTCAGCCTAGAGTCTCTTGCCATAAATGTTAGATCACATACACACAAATAAAGTGAATGATGGCTTGTGGGTCAGGAGCAAAAAATTGCATTGTATGTGGATGATACCCTGTTTTCTGGGAGATCCAACATCGTCCCTCTCCTCTCTGTTGGACTTTTGGCTCTGTTTAGTTCCCTGACAGGGTATAAAATCAGCCTCACTAAATCTGAAGCAATGATTCTCAATCGATCCCCCCACCAGGGTTCAAACATACTTTTTTTTTCCTCTAGAGCCACTCATGATATTTTTTGTTATCGGGAGATTAATGTTTCCATGGACGTAACTCTGCTCTTTCAGAATAACTACCATAAATTATTACACTCTCTCAGGCAAGGTATAGCTAGATGGAAACTCCTCCCCTTAACTCTTTATGGTCGAGTACAAACTGTTAAAATGAACACTCTCCCCAACAATTTTTAATCTTTTAAAACCTCCCTATACCTGTTTCCTGGACTTACTGGACTGACTTGCTGATGGAATTATCTAGATGTGTGTGTGGTTAGGTAAACATCCTAGGATGACTCAGCAAATAGTATACCTTTCAAAGGATGAAGGCAGGCTGGGCTTGCCTGACCTTCATAAATTTTACCCTGCAGTCCAGGGGGCATATTTGGAAACTTGACTAAACAGCGTATGGAGGCCAGATGGTATCTTACTGATGTGGCAGGCTTCCCACATTTTCCTTTATGGACCATTCCTACTTGGTTATTACTGACAGAAATCTTGTGGGAAGCCTGCAATCCCTTGACCAAGCATACAATCAACATTTTATTTAAATTACAATGTGCCTTCCCTATAAAAATGTAGTAGTGCTGTGTATATGCATAATGCATATTACATGCTTAATTGTGCAATGTTTGCATGCAGTTTGCATACACAAAGTGATCCTAAGTGAACCAGGTCTAAAAAGCCAATCAGATTTGCATGCTACAAGCTTGACATGTGCACAGCAGGTAAGCTGGTGTGCACATCTTCTAAAAATTGCATCAGATTCACATGTTGCACACTTGACATGACCGCAGCAGTTAAGCTGGTGTGAACATCATTTAAAAATCACATCAGGTTCACATGCTGCATGCTTGCCATGTGTATAGCAGCTAAGCTGGTGCAAATTTCATCTAAAAAACACATCCGTTTCTATTTCTTATACTACTGCTAGCAGTTAGAGTCATTAAATACATTTTTGTTTAAATTCCCATAAAAAATTATGTAACCTTATTAATTCAGATTCTTTTGCAAGTTGTTTAATGGCTTTTGATTTTTGTCATTAAATTGCCATTAATTTGTAAAGTATTGTTTGCTTACTGTGTTAAATGCCTTGGATATAGCCAGTTAACATCCCCCATTCCAGATGCATGAAGAGGGGCCTCTGTGTTGTGAAGCCTATCCTTTTTGTTTTGGACCATACAAATCTCTTATGCATATTTAATGTTACAAATGTGTTTCTCCATGACTGATTAATCTCATTTACTTTCCCTTTGTCATGCTGTATTGAGCATATACACAATAGCCATGCTCAGCACTCTTTGTGCTGAGTAGGGTTTTGGAAGCATGCACCATACCTCACATTTTGTCACTGAAATGTGGGATATGAACACTCAAAATGAGGGACACTAACCCACATGATGATCAGGACACATCATGAAACATGGATATACAGTACCTCAGAACACAATGGAAACCACTGCATTTGCACCTGAGAATGAATTTCTACCATAAAGGAGGGATGCCATTTAGGTAGAGCAGAAAGGGGCAGTCCACCCCCATTTGTGCCTAGGTTGTTCTTATGATGTGGCAATAATTGCATTAAATTTGGATTTAATCTTTTTGCACAGTAAGTGCCCACCTGGCCTATGTGTGCTCATGCTGCAGGTACTCTCCAGACTCAACTGTGTCTGTATTGTGTTGTCCACTCTCTCCACCTATTAGCAGCAGAACAATAACATGTGATGTGGATGAGCTCCAGCCAAGAAAGAGCGCATGAGTCTTGCAAATGCAAGACTGTCTTTCCCACTACAGAGTAGACAGACTGCACGCTACAACTTGGAGGAGCTGATGAGTAATGAATTCTCAATAGTGTTGTGGCAGCATATTTTTATTGCTCTGCTCTTAGTGAGTCTCCATCTCTCCTGATGGCTAAAGGGACAGAGGGTAAGCTAAAAGCTAACTCAATATAAGCATACACACTGTATAATATATATATTTCTATATAACAAGCCAATCACACACACACAAAAAAAAGTAGATAAACATGTGGGGAGTAGTACAATGTAATGGCTGTGGGGTGGCAGTCTTCCAGGAGTCTTTCTGGAGGCTGAGATGCTGCCCTATTTGCAGACAACTCTCTGCCCTGAGGGAGGAAGTTGCCTGTCTTCAGGCCATGCTGGACAGTAGTAAGGGAACCTTCCCCCAGGCCACACTGGATGGTAGGAAGGGAACCTCCCCCATCCAGAGAGCACCAGGGCCACCACCACTACCTCAGAGGTTGCGAAGAAAGCACAGAAGTTGGACCACAGTGGGCTCAGGGAGGGTGAGGATGGTGGAACAGAGGCACACCCAGTCAGTTGTTCCACTCCACAATCCATACATCATTCTGGGTGAGCATAGCTCCCGTATGGATGCACCCGCAGAGGAAACTAAGGAGGCTGAGGACAACTGTCACAAGGGAGGCCCACAGGAAGGAGGAGGAGGACACCACAAGGAAAGGAAGCAGCTCCTGGTGGGGACTCAATTATTAGGGGGATAGAACTGGGGGGAGCGGGGAAAACTGAAGTAAGGTGCCTGCCTTGTGCCATGGCTTGGAGGGACAGGAAGTGCATCCTCAGGACCACGAGAACAGCTGTACGGGAGTCTGAGCTGGACATCATTGCCCACCTATGGACAAATGAATTGGCTCATCATGAGATTAGAGCAGTGCAGAAATACTTTGTAGAATTGGGGAGGGGCCTAAGACAAGTAGCACACACAGTATCCTTCTCAGAGGTACTGCCTGTCAATGGCATGAGTGAGGCAAGGGTACTTTGCACCATGCAGTTTAATGAATGGTTGAAAAAATGTTGTGGAGCACAGGAGTTTGACTTCATTGGGGACTAGGGTTCCACCTGGAGGGACACCAGTCTATACTGGCAGGATGGTCTTCATCTGTCCAGGAAGAAATCAAGTCTTTTGAGCAATCGGTTTAAATGCTTCATTGGCAAGCTTTTAAACTAGTCAAAGGGGGAGGCACTGATAAGCAGCAGGAAAATCCCAGCCTCTCCCTACAAAACAGGATACTAAATGAGAAAAAGACTGAGGTAGAAACATCAGTGAGGGATGCTGCAACAGAAGGTAAAGCCATCAAAAAATGGAGAGCAATGAGTACCAATGCCTGTAGTCTGAGTAACAAGCTTCTTGAATTAGTGGCTTTGATGGAGGAGGAACATCTGGATATCATGGCAGTCACAGAAACATGCTACACACAAAACCATGACTGGGACGTAAACATACCAGGATACACTATCTACAGGAGGGATAGGGAGGGTACAAGAGGAGGAGGAGTAGCTCTTTACACAAGGGAAGGAATCAAGGCAACAGAACAAAAGGTAAACAGGGAGGAGAAGAAGCACTGTGGGTAAATTTGGAGACCGGCAATGGCACCACAATCCGCACAGGGGTTGTATACAGACCCCCTTCTCAGAGGGAGGAAATGGACAAGAAAATGATAGAAAGTATACTTAGAATGGCAGAAAAAGGGGAGATATTGCTGATGGGTGATCTGAATATGCCAGATGTTAACTGGAGTGCAGTTGCAGCAGCCACTTCGAATAGTGGGATTATTCTAGATGCCCTACAGGGGGCATGCCTTAGACAACTAGTATTGGAGCCCACTTGAGAGGGAGCAATCTTAGACCTGGTTCTCTCAAAGGGAGATGAAGAGAGGATCACAGATGTAGAAGTTGGTAGCCATCTGGAAACTAGCGCCCATCGAACAGTATGGTTCACAATAAACACAGCAATAGAGTCAAGCCATACAAAGGCAAAAGTACTGGACTTTAGGAGGGCTGACTTTGCCAAAATGGGTGAGTGCCCAAGGAATGCACTAGCAAATGGGCAGAAAGGAGGGGTGGAAGAACAATGGGGAATAATAAAAATTGCCATCAAACCTTTGTGTGAAGCAAATAAACAAAATGAAATGAGGTAAGAAACCACTATGGTTCTCAAAGGAAGTGGCAGTGAAGGTTCAAGAGAAAAAGGAAGCATTCAGGAAGTACAAGGAATCACAGAAGGAGCAGGACAGAGAACTGTATCAGTTAAAGCAAAAGGAAGCTGGGAAGGCATTCAGAACAGCAAAGGCCCAAATCGAGGAAAAGATAGCCAACTCAGTTAAAAAGGGGGATCAAACCTTTTATAGGTACATCAGGGAGCGAAGGAAGACCAAGGAAGGAATAGTGAGGGAGGAAGAGTGGGAAGAGGGTGACTGTGAAAAGGCAGAGATACTAAACAAATATTTTTGCTCAGTATTTACAAAGGAAGAGGGGGAGGTACCTAAAACAAACAGTAGAAACACTCTGGATACAGAAGTTGATACCAACCCATTTACAGAAGAAAGGGTTCTGAAAGAACTCTTAAAACTGAAGGTGGACAAAGTAATGGTGCCTGATGGGATTCATCCCAGAATTCTAAAAGAACTAAGGGTAGAACTGGTGACACCACTG
This sequence comes from Neoceratodus forsteri, assembly GCA_016271365.2. Lineage (NCBI taxonomy): Eukaryota > Metazoa > Chordata > Ceratodontiformes > Ceratodontidae > Neoceratodus > Neoceratodus forsteri. The sequence continues at coordinate 1,160,155,929 of CM057459.1, read as the reverse complement.
ACTACCCTTTTTAACAAATCATGGGAGGATGGGGTGGTACCCGAGGACTGGAGGAGAGCAGATGTGATTCCCCTTCACAAAAGTGGGAGCAAGACAGAAGCAGGAAACTACAGACCTGCTAGTTTAACCTCAGTGGTAGGAAAATGATGGAATCACTTGAAGGAAAGAATTGTCGAGTATCTAGAGGCCAGAGGGGCACAGGACCCAAGGCAGCATGGATTCACAGAGGGAAGGTCATGCCAGACAAATCTGATAGATTTCTTTGACTGGGTGACCAAAGTAGTTGATTAGGAGGAGATGTGACATGGCCTACCTAGACTTTAGCAAGGCATTTGACACAGTCCCACACAAAAGATTAATATACAAGTTAGTCAGCCTGGGAGTGGGTTCCAAGATGATAGCCTGGGTAAAGAATTGGCTGGAGAATAGGACACAGAGAGTAATAGTAAATGGAGTCCACTCTGAAAAAAGGGGGGTAACTAGTGGGGTACCGTAGGGTTCAGTATTAGGACCGGTCCTCTTCATTGTCTTTGTAAACGACATTGCAGAGGGACTGGAAGGAAAAGTATGTCTCTTTGCAGATGACACAAAGATCTGCAACACAGTTGATGCACAGGATGGGGTGGAAAGGATGAGAAGGGACTTGGCAAGGTTAGAGGAATGGTCAAATGTATGGCAGCTTAGATTCAATGCTAAGAAGTGCAAGGTAATGCACCTGGGAAACAAAACCCAGGGGAAGAGTACACAATGGGGTGAGATACTAACAACAACAAAATGGAAAGGGACTTGGGGTGGTCTCATCAGATGACCTAAAGGTGGGCAAGCAATGTGGGAGGGCAGCAAGGAGGGTTGGGGTTACTGGGATGCATATGGAGGCATCACCAGTAGAAAACAGGAAGTTATTATCCTCTGTACAGACAGCTGGTGAGACCCCATCTGAGTACTGTGTGCAGTTTGGAGACCCAATCTCTGCAAAGACATAGACAGGATGGAAGCTGTCCAGAGGAGGGCATTCAAATGGTGCAGGGTCTGCACCGAAGACATATGAAGAGAGACTTAAGGAGCTTAATATGTATAGCCTCGAGGAAAGGAGGGAGAGGGGACATGATAGAAACTTTCAAGTGCCTCAAGGAATCAACAAAGTCCAAGAGGGTAGCATCTTTCAAAAAACAGGTGGTGCAAGAACAAGGGCACAATTTGAAGATGGGGGTGGCTCAGAGGTAATTTAAGGAAGTATTTTTTCACAGAGAGGGTTGTGGATGTATGGAATGGCCTTTCGGAGGAGGTTGTGGAGTCAAAAACAGTGTTGGAATTCAAGCATGCATGGGACAGTCATAAGGCAATTCTAGGGGGTGGGGGTAGGAAAAAGTAGGCTGCTGGTTAACTAGGATCTACAGCTTATCCATCAGGTAGGGAAATGAACAGACTGGGTGGGCCAAGCAGTCCTTATCTGCCATCAAATTCTATGTTTTTATGTTTCTATGTTAAGGCTAGACTACCTACTTACTCTGCTAGACTAGCCTTGCAAAAAAAAAAAAGCACAGACCCCCACAGCAGCAAGCTAGGCTTAGCATCAGTGGTGAAAGCAGTGTGGGTGGCCTTTATAAGCCATGATCAGTGCAGTGTGGTAGCAGCCACAGGAGCAACCAAGCAAGAAGCAAGTAATCCAGGTTGGGTGGGTTCGGTTTGTGAAGTGACTTGGTTGCGGACCACGTTGAGGACCTGTGATGGTCAGTTCTAGCATCCAGCTTCTGGTGGAAGGAGAGAGGGGGAACAGCTAAAAACTGGGCTGGTAGCACTTTGTGCCAGGCTGCTAGTTCTGGCCATATAGCCAGGTAAGTAAAAGTAAATAATTATTTTTACAGGGAGATTAGGGAAGGAGTAAGGGCTGAAATATTGATGTGTTTTTCATTTTTCTTCACCTCTGGGTGGCTTCATGACCCATAGGAGATGGATATTAAATGGAATGGAGTCAGGGAGAAAACTCGAGACAAAGTTCCTTTTTTTGGGGGGGGGGGGCAGAACTTCAGCCAGGAAAAAATTGGTTAGTAACTAGGTGGGTTTAAGACCAATTCTGATGCACTGCTCTAGGGTATATACAGATGAATCTTATACATTTGAATTTTTCCTGATTTGCATATCACTTTTCAGTCAAAACAAATAAGTTGTACCTTTTCGAGATGTTACAGACATTCTAGAGCTGTCCCTTGCATTCACAAACAGTTGAGCAGTATGGTATGCACAGACTATTGGAGCCCCACTATAGTCAGGATTATGACCCCCCCATACCCATGCTCAGGCACATTATGACAAAGGGCAAAGGAGACTGAAGGGGGGGTTCACCATTGAAATGAATGGGGGTATTTTTTATTACTATTTTATACATTATTGATGGAGAGTTGGAGATTAATGAAGCCCACCGCTCAACTAGCAAGGGCCTTGTTAGTAGGACAGTAGCCTTCATTATTCTCCAACTCACCATCATAACATATAAAACAGTAATAAAAAAACTCCTTTTATTTCAAGGGGGTATGCCCCAGCACTCTGACCCATGGACATCATCTCTTAAAGACTCCTGCCTCTGGCTCCCTACAACTCAAGTAAGAGACATTTTACTTATATCTATACTTGGTGGGTTATCTGTAGCAGCATGGCCATACACGCTACAGTGTGTGTGCTTGGGGGGACTGGCCATGTGGGTGTGTGTCGAGTTATTGCTACCTTTGTGTTTGCACCTTAAAGTCTGTTTGCATGGAAGCATTCAAAGCTATGGAGAGAAAATAGTAGGAGTACAGGCCAGACAGAAGTAATTAAGTGGTTTTGTGGGTAAGTTTATGTATTGGGGTGGAAAAAAACACATATTTTCATTGGTATATGTGCTACAGTTCAACTGTGAAACTGAGATGAGTAAGAGAAGAAAAAGAAAACTGAAAAGCATAACAGTGGCTACGCGCATGCCACATGCATGAAGATGTAATCAGATACAGTATGTACTGAAGTACAAGTGAGTCATATGTGTGCAGACAGTATGGCTTAGTGGTTAAAGGCACTGAAGTGCAAGCCAAGACACTTGGAGGCATGAAGACCTGAGTTTGAATCTCATCAATCCCCACTTGTATAAGGTGTGATCCTGTGCAAGTCATTTAACTTTTACTTGTGCAGTTATCGGTGACCACTTACTTTTTGCACGCATGCCACATGCATGCAGTCTCTCCCAATTTAACATAAAAATCATGGTTTCCACACTTGCTTACTGAACACATATCATATGCATGCAATCTGTTCCAATTTAACATTTAAATCTTACTTGCAGCATGCATATCACTTGGTTAGTTTTATGTGTGCAGCATGAAAACATTTCATATAATTATTTCTGTAAGGGACAGATATTCAAAATACTATAGGCCCATTGACACTGATCAGACACCATGGTGACTTCCCTCTCCACAGTTAGGTATTGGCTTCAGCTATTAGGAGGCTAGAGGCCTCACCAGGTTTGCACAACTGATTTTGGGACAACACTGTATGTCCTTTTAAGAACTCAAAACCAAGTTTTGCTTGCAGCAGGAGGATCATTATCGGATTCTTCAAGCCCTTTATTTTATAATGCCACAACAACACTTGCTCCAAATAAAGAGACATCAATCAGGTTTCGAAGAAATGTTTACTGGATGGTAACCCTTAACATTAGTCTCTACACTTTACTTAGCAAATCACATACCCAGGTAGAGAATCCCTAAGAATTAAGTGGGATGAGGAATCTGGGTCAAATTTACCCCAGAACACTGAGAATGTAGGTTGCATAGGATACGGGTGTTCACTGCCTCACTGACATGGAGGGAGTACAACTGGGAGATTTTGGTGAGATACTTTCAAACCCCTAAGGTTACCAATCATTTTGCTGCCAGTCATTCAGATGCTTGTTGGAGACAGTGTGGGGAGATAGGCTCACATGTCCATATTTTCTGGGACTGCCCAGTAATACTTCCTTATTGGCAGGCCATTCATGATTCTGTGCAAGCAATTTTAGGTTGTCAAATCCCCTTTACCTTTGCTAATTTTATATCAGCCTTTCCACACCTTCTTTAATGCCCTACAGATAAAGTCAAGTCAAATCCTGATGGTAGCCACCTAATGATACACTGGCTGTCACCCCAACTTCCAACACTTGCTCAATGGAAACAGAAATTTTCTGAGCTAGAAACAATGGTGCATATCACATCAGTCCTCAGGTTCAGACTACCTGAATTCCTGGAACTCTGGCAACCCTGGCATCAATGGTGCACCTCTATCACTTGAGGAGCAAAACCTTCTGGGGTATGTCTTAGAGTTCCTATCTGAAATCCTTTTTTCTATGGCCTGAGATTGCTCTTCATCCCCCTTACTATCCATCCAGGTTTACCCTTGAGATTTAATGACTCTTAAAAATCCTGGTGATGAATAAGGAATAATGCAGACAGGGTGTGTGTCATGCTGGGATAACCTCACACCTGGAGTGGTTGGGTACGAGGCCACAGGCCGAGTGCATCCAATGACCCAGAAGTGATGTTATCCCAGCACAACACACACCCTGGAGTGCATTATTTCTATTATACAATGGCTCATTTGTAAAACAAAACCAAAAACATTATTTAAAGCACATTATTTGGCATATTATTGAATGGGTACAGTTACTTATTAAAGAAATAGTGGCAATTTCTTGTTTTAGTCAATAGGTGGAGCTGCTGTGTTTTCATGTGGCTGTGTACTCTCCATGGTAAGGTTTTGTCAGTGCTGCTACTCTTTGTTCATGTGCACTATTATCTCTTTGTTTATGTTATGTTTCGGTAGACGGCTGTTAGTGGTTTTAATTTTCTTTTTTGATATATTTGCATTTCCCTGACTTGCTGGTTATACTGTTGTGTTTGGAATTGTAAGTTGACCACCTGCCCCCACCGCCCCCATCACAACCATCCGCCTGCTGCCTTGAAGAAAGAAATGAGAGGAAAGGATGCAGGTATGTTTGAGTTGATTTGAGTTAGTGGGGTATATTGTAAAAAAAACACTGAAGAATGGACTTGAGCAGTAAGCGTGCAAGTGAGAACTGCAAATGAGAGCTGCACATTAGCCATTTCAAAACATGCTTGCTCACTCTCAGTGGAGCCGCTTTCTCAGAGTGGCCTTTTCTTCAGTTGAATTACTTCTAATGAATAAATCATTACAAATGCTAGGAAACAATTCTATTTGTATGTATTTCAAAGGGGGGGGTTCTTTTCCTTCTAACTGGTTTAAATGCGGCCGTTGTTTGAGGAGCGAGCTTGGCACTTTTGAACTGAGATTTTCGCAGAATCACGCTAGGGAAAGCAGAGCTGCAAAGAGGGGAGCGCTGAAGCTGCTCGTAGGCATTGTAATGATGCTTTTCTTTTTCTTTCAGTGCAGTTTTATGTGGGCTGGCACTAGAGCTGTGATGTTATGCCAGGATAACATCATGGCTCCAGTGCTAGCTTGACCAATCAGAGTCCAACATTCTTCTTTGCCATTGTACGATATGTTATTTACCAGCTTTTTGGGATTTTGGAACCTTGACTTGTCTAGACTGGACTGCACTATGGTTAGACAATGGAGTCTTTATTGTGAATGGATTTGATGGAGCAGGTATGTGGGTATTCATTGTATTGATCTGTTATTCTTATGTGACAAGTGATCCTGTTGAGGCTTGGGATTTTCCTTTCCTCTAGATGTTGCATTTTACCAGCGATTCCCTCTTTTTTAACATTACAGATAAGAGAACTGATTATAGTTCATTTAATTTCCTCCAGTGTGTCAAGCAGGACTTATTAAATAAACTTAAGTTACTGTACAAAAACAAATTCAGAGACTGAGATAGGCACATTGAGCCTGTCCTCATTCCTTGTCATTACCTTGGGAGGGTTACAAAGGGAATCAAAACAGCAAAGTAATTTGGAGTTATCAAAAAGGGTATCCCGTGAAAAGGGTGACTGAGATTGAGCGACTCAGTCTCAGCACCTGTAAAGTCAGTGACCCTGAAAGGGTAGCAACCAGGAAGGGTAGGGTGAAGAGAAGAGTAACAGGATACCAAAAGAGCATGGAAGGTATCCGGAAGAGGACAGAGGGTATGTGATTGGTGGTGAGGGGGGTAGCTGCTGAGCTGGCTGTGTGATGCGGTGGTGATGGTGCAGGGTTCAGAGCTGAGGAGGAGCACAATATTTGGTGTTTTATGCATGGCTGTTTGTTTTTATTTTGCTGATGATCCCCTTCCCTGACATGCCCCCCCCCGTTTTTTATTTTGAGTGAGGGAGGTGTGGGGATGAAGCCCTCTGCATAAGTACCATGAGTGAGTTTCCTCACTGTGAGTGTACCTCTCCATTTTTGTTTTATGGTGATGTACACTTGTCCTAATGGGGATCGCAATTTGGCAATCTACGTTTTCACATAGAACCATAAAAAAGTGCAGCTATGGAGAAGTAAATGTGCATAATAAAAGCAAATTATATACAGCAGTAAAAACTAAATAATCATGAACTAACAGTGTGGCTACAAGTAAACAGTATAGAACTACAGTATAAAATTGGCAACATGTGTACAAATTACACAAACATGTATATCACATCTTCAGGTAAATAATGTAATTTTTAGAGGTTGCTGGGAACTTTACCCTGTCCTGCCAGCATAGACAAACAACCTCAAATGAACCTAAATTGTTATTCAAATCTGTCTTCTTTGGGGTAAAAATGTTCTTTCCTTCTAGGGTACATCCAGAAATGAATCTGAAGACCCCCTAAGACAGACTTACTTTGAAAAAACCAACTCCGTTTATGAATCGCTGGGGTGCTGAACTGCAAAGACAGATGCTGCAGATACTGTTTACTCACTGATTAATATACATGGATAAAGACTTTATACAATCCTTTCCCAGATAAAACACAGACTGTGCATCGATGCAGACTGTATGCTGAAAAGTGGAGTCCCCTCATTACACAGCCAGTGGAGAAAATGAAACAAGAGCTGCTTGTGCAAACCATGCACTGTAAAACACTACAGGTCAAAACTGTGGCACTTGTAATGAGCGTGTGGGAAAAGGGCTCACTTCAAGAAAACTTCCAGGCCAAGAACTCTTCAAAGCTGAACATTGTATTCTATATAGCAGAAGAATGGGCAAGAAAATATTTAATTTAATTACAAACTGGATGGATTATCATCAGCATAATGTTTTACCATTTAGGGAACTGGATGTACAGACTGAGGCCTGGAATTTCTATTACAGACAGTGAAAGGGTTGACTAAGACCTTGTCCCATTTGATATGTAGAGAGTTAAAAGCAAGTAGCATTGCAAGGTGACAGGCAATTTCTCTCCAAGGAGAGGAACTATTACTGCCAGGAATAAATGAGTCCACTTCAAGTCAAGCATGGCCATTAAGTGGCGAGGTGCAGCCATGGTTGCAAGTGGCCAGGAACAAAACATACAGGGGCAGGTATTCAAAGATGAGCACCCATAGTAACCTGTTTAGCATGCATTAGCATGTGCACTAACCGGGTTCGTGAGAGTGCTCCCAGCTGAGCCATATTCAGAGGCCCTGGGAGTGCCCACCAAACCTAGCAGTGCCAAGGCACTAAAATACCACTGTGCCTATGACAACGATAGAGACAATGAATACATAGTGGTGTAGCTGGTTATTGAAACATTTGCAGTGGTAGCAAACAGCTCCCTAAGTAATGCTGATTACCACCACAAAAAAACCTGGCACCTCTTAACATGGCACTAAGCCCATGCCCCCACCCCTGAAGGCAGGCACTTGTACTTCAGCCGTCGACCCCTGATCACTTACTCTATCTATTCCATATATGCCCTAGTGGTCCATGTTTCTGCCTACCCTGATAATTCATTATTTTTATTTAATATATGCCCTGGTGATCCAATGTGTCCCTCACCCTTGATTACTCATTCTAGTTATTCCATGTATACATCCTGGTGGTCGAGTATGTCGACCAACCCCTGACTGCACAGTCCATCTATTCTGTATATGCACAGGTGATCCAGTGTGTGTCCCTCCATCTGATTGGTCATCCGAGCTATGTACATTAATCCCTGGTGGTCAAGTGGGTCCTCCGCACCCTCATTCCTAGTATACAGTGATATAGAATATCCTGGTGGTCCAGTGGCACCCCACCCAACAGCCTTCTGAGCTGCCTGATGATATCTTATATCCCCACAACCCCTTAACCTGATTTCTTGCATGCTAACATGCCACATATGATGACCGGAAAAGCTTTTCTTCTCACCTCTGCAGCAGCCTACCATATGAGCTGTCAGTGATCATATGTACTGTAAAAACAGCTGCTTGTCAGAGTGCTGGGAACCAGGATGAAGGGAGTATGGGGAGATGGGATATCAGTGGGTGGTTTGGCTGGGGAGGGCTGTTGGGGGGGCCACTGGACCACCAGGACATTCTATATCACTGTATACTTTGGAGCAGGTGGGGAACACACTGGACCACCAGGACATATATGGAACAGACAGAATAGGCAATCAGAGGGGGACACACTGGACCACCAAGGCATATATGGAATGGATAGAACAGGTGATTGGAGTGGGGGCAATGGACCACCAGTCCATATATGGAGTAGACAGAATGGGTGATATGGGGTGGGGAGACACACATTGGACCACCTGGGATCACATTCCAGGTAGAAAAGTAGCACTAAGGGGTTGCTGCTCCCCATGCAAATGAGACCATAAGGAGCATACAACTGGCCAATTAGCACCTTGCATGTCCAATTGGCTCATTTGCATACTTGGGCTGAATATAGTCCACAAGGGTCATGGTGCTATCCAGTTTCGGGCAATGCTATTTCATGTGGGCTATGTACAACCATGGTCCATGCCTGGGCAGTGCAAATTCACTTAGCATTGCTCTGACATGGACCTATATTCAGTGGAATGGCATTGCTTTCTATCCATTTGAATATAGCAGCAGCAGGGGGCATGCAGAGGTAAGCACAGCACAAACAATTGTACTGCACTAGCTCCATCTTCTGAATAATGGGCCTTTAGAGGCGTTGCTATAAAGGGGGAGCCAAGAATAAAACATAAACTAAAAAAAATGGATTATGCATTAGGGAGCCCAGATTAGCTGAAAAACAGAAATAAAAAAGAAAGTTGCTTTGTTTGGACCTGTTACCATGTAACATGCCCTGATGTTGTTTATTCTGTTAGAAAAAGAAGTCTGCTGTTTACAAGGCCTGATATTGATTGCTAAATCAGTGTTTAGAACTCTGAAGATTCTGTTATCATAGAACCAAAGTTTTAGGATCAGCAAGTACAATGAGACAGCACTCAGCCTCTAGCTGTAAAACAATGAAAGAAAGTGCAGTACTCACCCACTTAATATACTGAAGGTACCTCTTTATTATGTGCAAACTGAGTGGTGATAAAAAAACTTGATACATTAAAATATGTTATGTAGCACTGCTGCCTGCACCCCACAGTCCAACCTTACAGTACCTTTCACTGTGAGCTTTGTCTGACGTTTTACAGTTAGAGGCTGAGTGCTGTCTCCTGGTATTTGTTAATTTAACTGTTGGAAGCACGGCACCTGGGACAGATGGGTAGCTCTTTTGCTTGTCAAAATTTAAGATATTTAACTGAATTCCAAGTGATAGAAACATTGTTATTATAGCTTTGCAGTAAAAAGAGATTGTATTCACATTGGTGCTTGGAAAACGGGAGTCACTGGATAGTTGGTAAGTTAGTTAGTTAGTTATAGTTAGTTAGTTAGTTAAAAGTTTGCTTTTATTGACTGGGAAAGGAGGGCTAGACAATTTTACCTATTTTCAGCCTTGGGGTAGGGGTGGGATACAGATGCAGACTCATGTATCAAACCAGATTAAGCTGTTGTTGGTATGTGTAAGGAAATAGGTAGAAATATGATAGTTTGAGATCTTTTATTGGACCTACATATGTCTCGTAAAAAAGTGGTATAGTACTAGAGCCATGCAGAATATAAAATTCTGCCTGTGGAATGCCCATGGAATTACCATTCCAATTCTGTGGAATTGGCTAAACAATTCTGCAGAATTTTGCCAAACCTAAACTTTCAGTTATGTTGCTGTAATTGTAAATGTACGCATCCAACTGATGCCCAGTTTAGTATGTGGACAGTCAGTAATGCTTTACAGGAGTATACCAAATTTCAGAGTCATAAGTTGAAAGGGGGAAGAGTTATTTGTGGCCAAACATTTACCAAAAATTTAATTTTCAGTTATTTTGATTTAATTTTAAAATGTCTTATCCAAATGTTTCCACAGTTTTCAGAATTTAGAGAAACACACAACAAAGGTATGTGAACCACGTTTTAAGTCTCAAACTTCAAAGGGGGTTGAATTATAGAAAGCCAAATATTTTGCCAAAATTTAGATTTCTGTTATTTTAGCATAATATTGATAGTATTAGTTGAAATGTTATAACATTTTACAGTATACTGGTTATCATTACATTTATGTGTGTACATGGTTTCAAATTTCTAGCTTTAAATGGGACTGAGTTATAGCCTGCAAATCATGTTGCCAATATTTAAATTTCAGTTATTTCCCTCTAATTTTAAAACAACACATCCAAATTTAACCATATTTGAAACATTTAAACTATTTCACATAGTCATTTCTGACAACATTCATATTTACAGCTTTAAATGGAACTGAATTGAAAGTAGTCAGACTTTCACATTTTAAAATTAAATTTTACAAGAATGTAAACTGCAAATTTATAAACCTCTGAAACTTTTAAATTAGAGAATGCAATGTCATTAAATTTAGCAGGTCCTTAGACCTTACAAGAAGATGGTGTGTGTCAAATTAAATGTTCGCTGCCAGAACTTGCAAAATAATATCTGCATTTAAAGTCGCATTCCATGAATCTTTGTAAAAATTTTGGAATTTCATGAAAAAATTCCATAAAATTGGAATTTGTTCATTTCAGTCAGCCTGATCTGGGGGATTTACTTTAAAGGATAGGGGCATGAGAGGCAGGTAGTGCTGGAGGTCACCAGGTTCAAGAGTTAGATGCATAGTCTTACCAAGAAATGGACAGCTGAGCTGGGTAGCACACTCCCACCCCCAGTTGGAGCAAGCACTGAGTGTCAACAATTCCAACCTGAATGCAGGATATATAAGGATCATACCCAGTAAACTGATGGTCCAGGGAGCCTGGCATGTGTGCAAGTCTGGGACATAGAGGTACTCAAAAAGATGTAGTTGGGGAAGACAGTGTCTGGGGCACCAGGAAGGAATAATTATGACTATTCTACTGGGATCGGTTGATAGGAGAAGGAGCACATGAATCTTGTTTTAAGGGCTTTTGTCACTGTAAAGAACAATGAGGATATCAGTGGAGATCAGTAGTTCTACTGAGTCACTCTGGCTATGCTAAGAGAGGAGGAATAGTCACAGAGATGAACAACAGGACTGCAAAAAGCTCAGGCCAGTGTATCAAATGAAGTATTGATACGTGCATTGTGAATGTTAAATCCCACAAAAAGAATTCTGGATGCTTCATCTGTGTGCTACCATAAATATTTGAGAAAATGTGACCAATAATATATTTTTTTCCACTGTAAATTTAAAACTGTTAAACCAGTTTATCCAGTTGTGTTAGATACACTGACATCAGATATGTATGTCAAATGTTAAGTCTTTGCTTGCAAGAGCAGAGAAGTTACAAACATCCACATTTTTGAGAGTTTTCACAACAATTTGCAAATATTTACATAGTGAAATTTGGAACCATTGTAATTTAAAAATCTCTAATTCAATTCTCTCCATATTTAGAAGATTGCATAACCCTTACAAAAAGGTTATTCACCTAGCTCCAAAGGTGCCTGAGTTATATGCAGATAAATGTTTCGTGAAATTTCCCACATAAATAAAATGAAAGACTTTGAGTATATATAATTTTGAGATGATACATCCTAATGTCATGAAATTTGGCACATTTTTAGAACACATATCATCAGCATCCTAATGCCATGATATTCAGTATGCCATTAGAACTCTTCCAAGAAAGTAAGTCTGCAAAGATTCAGAGCTCTAGCTCAACAGATGGCCAAGTTATGACCAAATTAATACATTTTGAAACTTCCACAAAATTCTGATGACATTTCATGAAATTTTGCAGAATTTTGAGAAATTTCATAAAAATTCCATGAATTCAGAAATGTCTTATTCTGCACAGCTCTATAGTATACAAGTTTTCAGGACCACAAAGGTCCATTCATAAGGTGCAACAGCATTCTGAACAAAATAAGCTACATTTATATTTACAGCTACATTGTTTAAATTGATTTATGACAGGATAAATTAGGTAAGGTGAACCATATTAGTAGGGAGTGTAAATAGATAATAATGAGGAAAAATGCATTAGCTGTGATGGAATGCCATTGAAAGAAGTGCTAAGATATTTGTAAATATAAATATGTAAATATTTGTTTATGTGTGTGTTGTGAAGGTAGAAGTGTGGTACATTGAATTTTTATTATGAGTATTTGAGGTGGATGGTTATGTGGATATAGTGGATGTGAATATTGTGGGGATATTGAGGTAAACTTATGTTCAGGTACATGACATTATGTTGTCATTGTGGCTAGGACTCTGGACTCATATTATAGTGGATATTTACTTCCTTCTGCTAGGTCTGTAATTTGAGTATATGTTGTAATGTTTTTACACTCTGTACTTATTAGGACGTGTGACTCATTTACTTGGGGATTCATGACAGGTGTAATTTTTTTGGGGGGTAATTATTATAGTGATGGGTGCAATTGATGGTTATTAGGATTCATTTACATATATTTCATTTTAAGTAGTTACTTTCCCCCGGGGGATGTAATTCCTAAGAATTTTTGTTTAGATTCCTTGGACTGTTTCTATATATGCATTATTTCGATTATACACTGACAATTTCTTGAAATCTGCACATATCAGGCTGCATAGTCTCAATTTCTTGGGGGTCCCTGACTAGCACTCTTTTTATCTGGCACTTACACTGACAATTTATATTATCATATATAAAATCTTGCTACACCAAGGTCTTAACATAATAGTTTGTTGAGAGTATGTTGGGAATATATCTCCAGCCGATTGTACTTTCATCAGTGTGATACACTTACTCACTTTGGGTATACATCATTTTCATCATTCTATATGCCATGTAAAGATAATGTCTGATGTTGTAATTTTGGGACTAATTTTTTTATTATTATTTTTTTTTACTTTGTTATATGTTACATTTTAGCATGCAGATGTTTTCTCAAGGGTCATCTCATTATCTAAGGTTCTGTTCTGAGCAGAGTGATGTACTGTGGCCTCTCTTGTGAAATATGTGTCTTAGGGAGGTTTCCTTCACTTGACATGCACTGTAATTTAGTGAACAGAAAATCAAGTTTTTTTTATCTATTAAACTGATACATGGTAACTCTCTGCCTGCTGTTATCTTTAAACAACCTTTGACCTTTAAATTTGGTTCAGCTGAAATCACTCTAGATATTCAAGCTCTCCAGTGTCACTTTAATTATTTACAAAGGCATGTTTTAAACCAATGAAAATGATTTCTGTTTTTTTTTTTCTGCATGTTCTAAGTGATAATAATATGGGATTTTCTAAATAACTCTCATTGTGCTTCTGACGAAGGACTTGTTGGTCTGTAAGCTAAAGCTTTTTGTTCTTTTTGTAACATCCTTGTTGGTCCAATAAAAGGTTATCAAACCATTTATTCTGCATTTGTTCTTATTAGGACCAATACGGCATTAAACATTTTGTTTGTCAAGATATTTGTAAGAGACAAGCAGAATACATACACTGAAGTGCTAATGTGAAAGATTTAGTGACATTAACACAGAAATGGGTGATAGTGAGGTGTAACAAAAAGGAAAAAATAAACTGGAATTTATGATGGGTACATAAACTATCAGTATAACTGTATAAAGTATGATTTAGTAATACAGGTGTTAGAGCCCTGCTGAGTTGTAGCATGTTTGAAACATAGTCAAACATGTTTCAAACTAATTTTAAATATGTTTATTAAACATAGTCATCCTTGTTGTGGCATAGTTATTTACCATGTTTGGTCATTTTTAAACATGTTTGGCATAATGCTCCTCTGCCAAATCATGGTCAAATATAGGTAAACTGGTAAATGTGGTCTGGGCATGGTAATGCCTTAACATGTTTTGGCCATTATATTCAATAATGTGTCAGTATCATACTTGTGTTCTTACCATGGTCAAACTAGGTTCATATAATAATGGGTTTTAAAAGCAAAAGTGGCTTTCCCTGGTGAGGCTAGCATGATTAAACCATGGTCAACCACTGTCAGCAATAGTCAAAACAAGACATCAAAGGGTTAAATGATCATGGTCAACAACAGTCAATAATAATGAATAATAAAAAAAATGTATACACAATTCATATTAATTCATTTTGTTCAATAACCTCAACATTCTACAGTGAATACATATTTTCCACACATCCTTTTGAAATACCTTTTATTTGCATGTCCAGTGCTGCTGTTGTTCCTTTTTACAGTTGCGTAGGCAGAGTCTGCAGCCATTTTGCGATTGCTCAAAAAACGAGCTACTGGATTCAGACCATGGAACTCTTCCATTCTGGAGTTTCAGAATGACTCTTCTTAAACTCCAAAACAGTCAGAAGCAGTCTGCCACATGTGTACTATTTATCTGCTTCTTTTTGGATTACTTGCTGCACCATCGGTTACCAGTCATCAGCGCTAATTAACTGAATGACTTTAGATAGTGGCCATTTCACAGGGCACTTTTTTTTCTTCTGTAATAGCAGAACTGGTGGGCTCCATGACTGACCAGTGCCATTCACAAGATGGCCGTGGACTCAGACTGAGCATGTGCGATACATGCTGATGAGCAGTCCTGTCACCACCATCATCTTGCCAATGGCATACTCTGGCATGCACTGAAAAAGTATTGTCTGCCACATCTCCGGTGCTGCTCTAAGCAGCTATACTCCACGAATGCTCTGAAAAACTCTGCCACGGCTCCGGTTTCCCTAGGTGAGGCTTTCCCAGTTGTGTTCCAACCTGTGATGCTGTGTTCCTTTAAATACTGAGCCAGGAGCACTTTGGGGGTAACAGCAGTTGTGGAGTTATTTTGGGTTCATTATATCGTGCATATCTGTGATATGGAAGGTGTCCAGTACTGAGCAAAAAGCTATCCCTCAGTTCATCAGGTAGGTTTCTGTTTGAATTATACATTTGTGGGGACAGTTGTCACAGGAACGCTTGCTGGCTATGTGGAAGAGTCTTGAACAGTTGTAAACAGAAAATGGGGCAGCCAGGTGCAGGGTGTGTGTTGTGTTTTTTTCTTTCTTTATTTTTTTTTTGGTGTGTGTGCTATTTATCAGTTTAGTATGTGGAGAAAGGACCCTTTTGTGAAGCAGTGAGTAATCACAAATGTGTGATGTGGTTTGTTCATTAACAGTCAGCAGAAGAAAATGATTTTGATTAGTAATTTAGCTGTCATGTGAATTTAGAAATGGGCTGCAGTCTGCAAGAAACTACTGTATATTGTGAGTTTAGCCTTTGTTCATAGTTTTTAATGAGGAGGTACAAAATATCCCCTGCCGCCCCACCCCATACTGACTTAGAACATCTTTATACTAGCACATGGCCTCTAAGGCAACCAGGCTAAAATGTCACATGCAGGAGAACTGACTGCTATGGAATAGAATACCCAGCAACTTCAATGAGGGGGTTTACTTCATCTTATTTTGCTGGAGAAAGTAAAAAATAATCCATGGTCCAAAGTTGGAAGTCATTTCAAGTTTGTGGAAGTCAAAATACTTCTCTGTTCCCAAATATTGGAAACCAGATTTGTTAAGCAGGATACCAAATGAGAACATTGGGAGCCTACCTCAAGGTTAGAGTCACCATCTGTGTTCAGGTCTGCTTGTGGGGAGTCTTTTTTTTCCCATTGCAGTTGCTGGTATCTAATATTTTTTATGTTCTTTACACCTACCTTCAACCCACCCTCCCCACTTTGTCTCCCCCGAAGGTTTCCCCACAAAACGTTCTCCTGCTGCTGACTTGTCCCCCCCATTGACTAACCCGCTTCCATTATTTTGCAGCCATATTAGCTCTTGTTAGAACTTGTTTAATGGAGTCTCTCCTTAATCATAACTGATAGAATGGCCTAACTACTATTTAGAACACCATAAAACTAAACTATTTTAAGATGTGGTGAGTTCTTACAGTAATTATTCATGCTCAAATAAATTAAATAGCAGTGCATGATAGTGGTGAAACGTTTGACCTATATTTCTGTTTTAGATTGCCCCTTATCTCCAGACATGTATGAAATGCTTCTTTCCCAATTCCCAATCTGCTTTAGCACTGTTTTCTGACATAAAATTGAAAAGGAGCATTCCTTTTAGTACGGCTTGCACCTTGTTTTCATTAGTATACTCAGTCTGTTCTGTTCACCAATTGCCCTATAAAGTTTGGAAGGAGTGTCTACTGCAAGCTACAGTAGTTCATTATATAGTAGTTAGAAGAAAAGTTACCTTAAAGTATGGTTGTTTAGAAACAAGAGAGAATACTAATGAAAACCTGGTTCTACCCATATTAAAAGGAGTGATCCTTGTATAATTTCAACTATACAAACAAGTGGCAAAGTAGACTCAATGGGCTGGATTCACAAAGCTTTCTGGGACTAAGCCCCACACTGAAACACCATTTGTGGACCAAAATCTCCACAGCTGTGGAGACTGCCGTGTACAGTACAGCAATTGAGAGGAAGATGTTACAGCTGGTCCCACTGGCCATAACAGTTCTCCACAGCTGCAGGGATTTCCCTGACACCACCCGCAAGCTGCCATAAATCGTGGAACCTGTCGTAATCTGGTTCCACCTTTGTGAATACCTGCAGCTTCAGGGAAACTGCAGAAACTTGTAGATCGGCAAGTGGGAACCCACTTGCGCCAGGTTTTTCCCGCAGCTGTGGGACATTCAGAAGTTTTGTGACTCTGTTTGGAAAAAGGGTATCATACAAGACAGGAGATAAAGAGCAATCTAAAATAGTATAAATATGAGATATATGCCATAGGCTGACTAAAAATATCACATTTATTTTTATCTGTGGGGTTTGACTTCTATGACCTCATGAGTGGCAGAGCCACAAGTGGAGGTCTGTTGAGGTCAATTCCTGCAGATAAAAATACATGTGATGTTTTTAGTCAGCCCATGGCATATGTCATTTATATAATGACAGTGCCTCTCTGGCAAAATTAGTTCTTTAAATGAAGATTTTACTTTCTCTGTTTTATATCACTGCTCTGTTTTTAACTGCAACAGATGCCATTGTGATACCATGAGGCATACTGCAAGTTGTTCTCTCATTGATTAAGAGCTCCTTTGTGACTAGCCAAAGTGGAAATAAATTCTGATGACCCATCTAAGATTGAAATAAATTATCTATTTCCACTTCAGGCCTGATACACATGAAAAAAATGCATTTTTTCAGTCATTGTATAAATGCTCTCAGTCATTGTATAAAAAAGTATAGGTCAAATTGTTAATCACTATCATGCACTGCTGCTTTATTGTCCTTGGATAAGCCTTATTTTTTCTTTATAAATTGCAAAGAAAAGTTAGCTTGTGATTAATATATATATATATTTGAGTTTAAAGTGTCAAATTCTGCATTAGGATATGCAAATAAATTAACCAAATGTGGTTGATATCCCACTTCTGACTGTGGGAAAACCATGGTCAAACATCAATGAACCATGGTTGCCCATGGTGCATTCAGAAGAGTCAGAAAACACACTGGGAAAGACCACACTGTATTATGTAGTTGAAATAAATAAATCAGAAACTTATAGGAAATGTTCCTGATTTTAAATTTGGTAAAAGATTAAAATGAATGTGTTTAGTTAGACCAGTGGATGCAGAATGGTAATGGTCAAGCATGGTCATTATGATTACAAATGATCAAGATTGACCAGACTCTGACCATGCTAGACTAACAATTGTTTTTATCTATGGTTATTGACCAGTCAAAGCAGGTTCAGAACATGGTCAACCATTTTCTACCATATTTTTTCATTTTTCTTATTTAATGTCCCATTTTTCTTATTTAAAATCCCATTCCAAGGCAAAAATATGGGACTTCAGAGGAGCTGACTTTGATAAGATGGCCAACAGAGTTAAGCTAGCCCTGGCAAAAAGAAACACAAGTGAGGGGGTACAGGCAAAATGGGCAAGCATTAAGGATGCAATACTTGAAGCAACGTCCCATTGTGTTAGACAGAAAAGGAAGTGCAAAAGAAGAAGGAAATCCACTTTGGTTCTCAAATACAGTAGCAGAAAAGGTCAGAGCCAAAAGGCTGGCCTACAGGAAATGTAAGGGAACACAGCGGGATGAAGATAGGGAGGCATACCAAACTGCCCTAAGGGAAGCCGGGAAGGCAGTAAGGCAGACAAAGTCCCAAACTGAGGAAACACTATACCTAACAGTAAAAGAAGGTGACAAGAGTTTTATAGATACATTAGTGAAAGAAGAAAGTCCAGAGGGGTATTGCTAAGCTTAATGGAGAAAAGGGAGCATGAGGAGGAGGGACCATGTAAAAGCATCTATCCTAAATAGATACTTTGCTCAGTATTTACTGAAGAGAAGGTAGGGCAGGGCCCACAGCTCAGCACCATGGACACAGGGGGAGGGAGGTGAGCACTACTCCTTCACAAAAGAAAGGATCCTACAAGAGCTTGCTAAGCTCAGGTGGATAAGGCAATGGGACCTGATGGCATACATCCCAGGGTACTTAAGGAGCTAAAGGTGGAACCAACAGAGCCATTAGCAGAACTGTTTAGTGAGTCTCTGAGCACAGGAGAGGTCCCAGAAGACTGGAGAAGGGTTCTGTAGGATCCTGCTCCACAAGAGTGGTAGCAGGGAGGAGGCAGGAACTACAGACCAGTCAGTCTTACCTCAGTAGTGGGCAAGATTATGGAGGCACTCCTTAAGGAAAGGATAGTGCAACACCTGGAATCCATAGGGGCACAGGATCCAAGACAGCATGGGTTTACAAAAGGAAGGTCCTGTCAAACTAAGCTCATAGATTTCTTTGACTGGGTAACCAGACTGGTGGACCAAGGGGAGCAGTTGATGTCGCCACCTTGACTTCAGCAAAGCTTTTGACACTGTTCCACATAGAAGATTGATAAATAAGCTGGTAGGCCTGGGTGGTTCGGAAGTTGGTCAACTGGTGGCAAACTGGTTGACGGGCAGAAAACAGAGAGTGGTGGTAAATGGTATACAGTCAGAAGAGATGCAAGTCACAAGTGGGTACCTTATGGGATCAGTCCTGGGGCCAGTCCTCTTCAACATCTTCATTAGTGACCTTGCAGATGGACTAGAGGGTAAGGCTTGTCTGTTTGCAGATGACACCAAGATCTGCAACAGAGTAGATGATCCAGATAGGGTGGGCAGAACGAGAAGAGATCTGGATAAACTAGCAAAATGGTCAGAAGAGTGGCAACTGGGATTTAATGCAAAGAAGTGCAAGATCATGCACATAGGAAAGAGAAACCCTGAAGCCACCTATAGGCTGGGAGGGGAGTTGCTAGTAGTCACAAAGGAAGAAAGAGACTTGGGCATCATCATCACTGATGACCTGAAATCATCCAAGCAGACCTCTAAAGCAGTAGGTAAGGCTAGGGGGTGTTAGGGTGTATTAGTAGGGGTATCACAAGTCGTAAGAGGGAGGTAATAATCCCTCTTTACAAGACACTGGTTAGGCCCCATCTGGAGTACTGTGTGCAGTATTGGAGGCCACACCTTCACAAGGACATTAACCAAATTGAGGCAGTCCAGAGAAGGGCAACCAAAATGGTGCAGGGACTGCATTAGAAGACATATGAGGACAGATTAACAGAGCTCAATATGTATACCCTTGAGCAAAGGAGGGAGAGAGGTGATATGATCGAGGCATTCAAACACCTTAAGGGCATTAACAAGGTGAAAGAGTCTAACGTGTTTAAATATAAGTAAAATAGCAGGACAAGAGGACACAGCATGAGATTAGAGGGGGCCGATTAAGGGAGAATATGAGGAAATTCTTTTTCACAGAAAGGGTGGTGGATGCATGGAATGGCCTACCTCAAGAAGTGGTGGCTATGAATACAGTGCAGAGCTTCAAACAGGCATGGGATAGGCATAAGGGAGCAATACAAATGAGTATGAATAGATAGGCCACTGACAGAGCAAAGGCCGATGGCACATTTATAAGGTAGAAAAAGAAATGGGCAGACTGGATGGGCCTTGCGGTCCTTATCTGCCGTCAACTTCTATGTTTCTATGTTTCTAATAGGTAAGAGCACTAGACAGTGACTGCCTACTTTTAGGCATGGCCTGGGAGGATACAATTGGGAACACTAGTACAGTACATTACAAAATAATACCTAACCAATACAAACATCAAGAAGAAAACAATTACAGCACATGACAATGAATAATCAGGAATGACAAGGATACAGTGTATAAGAACCATCCCCTAAAGTGGAAGTTAGAGTACAAACCAGCAGGCCAGACAGCAAGGGCCCAGTTATATACAGGAGCATGCAGTTTGCTTAATAAGGTATATACAGCAATCTCTGTGAAAGGTCTGCACTGTTTGGCAGGGATATAGCGATTGGATATATCATTCCATAGCAACAGTACAGAACTAGAGAATGCTAGATTCCCATATTTATCTTTGGTTTTAGGTGTTGGCAGCAGTCCAAGTTCAGCTGACCTCTGGGGGTTGGAGCTCCAGACATGCTTAAGAAGCAAGGCAAGGGAAACTGGCATCTGCTTGGGTAGGATATGGTAGATGAGACCTCCTGCTGTGAATTCACATGGTAGATGGCCAAATCCTCACTGAGGCAGCCCTTCCAAATGTAATAAAATATTTAAAGAGAAGACTGATGCAGTTTCTATGGTCTGCAAACATATGTCAAGTAAATAACTTTTGAATCATTTCATGGTTATTTTTTCCTTTTTTAACTGGGTTCTAGAATAATTTTTGAATAACCATGCTTGTAATATGCTTAACCACGTTTTAAAGCAGCAGCACGATAATGTTGAAATTTGGCCCATACCGTTTTGTGGAATTTCAGATTGCCCCTGATTGCCCCATATCTCCATTCTTATGTGATACCCTTTTTTCCTCATTTTGAAACTGTTACCATCTTTATTTCATAGTTGAAAAAAATAAAAGGAACATTCCTTTTAATACAGCTCAGACTAGTTTTTAATCAGTATTCTCTAATGTTTTTGAACACCCATTGTTAAAGATCATTTTTCTTGTTACTATAATGAACTAGCATGCAGCAGACACTTTTCCCTGACTTTATGGGACAATGGGTACATAAAAACAGCTGATAATACTGATGAAAACCTAGGTAGAGCCATGTCAAAAGGAGCACATCTTTTATTATTTCAGATGTGAAAAAAATTGCTGAAGCAGTCTCAGAATTCAGAAACAAGGGTATCTAGAAGTCAGAAGATGAAGCGCAATCTAAAATACCATGGGCTAGACTCTCAAAACTTTGTGCAAGCTATGCAAAGCTGGCTTGCTCTAATTGCCAGTGTGCCAGGGACCCTGAACCCAATTCTGTATTGGGTAGGGTCCTGCCGGCAATGTCCTGCAGCTTTCAGTAACCGTGGTCATGTGCCAGAGGGAGCAACTGGACAGGTTGTCATAAACCTGTGGCAGTTTAACAAAGCATTCTCCAGTAGTCTAGAGGACCCACCCACCTTGATTGCCTGCATGATTATTTATATCTTATATATTTCCATGGCAGGCTAGAGGCCCCTCTACCTATCCCTGATTGCCCCCATAATTGATTATATCTTATATATTTTACTGGTGATCTAGCAGACCCCTCCCTTCCCCGATCTCTCCCATTCTGTATTTATGTTTATTATCATTCCCTGGTGTTCTATCAGACCCTCTCATTCCTGATCTCTCCATATATATTTACAAATCATACCCTGGTGGTCTAATGGACATAGACCCCTCTACCCCTGCATGCAGTGCCCCACCACCTCACTCGCCTCCATCCCCTCCCCTAGCTGGTGACCAGCACGGTCCTCCACTCTCGGTCACTGACTTAGCTGTCAATGAACTGTATTGTACAGTACTTACATGAAACAAATAAAGTGCAGACAGCAGCAAAATGTATGATTGGTACAATAGTAGAAACAGGATAAAGAGCAAAATAAGTTGTCAAGCACAATTGCAATTTGAAAATTGTGAATGGCAGCAAGCAATGTAAAGTCCGTCAAAAGAGGTGCAGGAAGGAAGATGGAGGAGATTCAGCTGATTCCTGAGAGACCCTACTGAAGTGGAGTGAAGAATGGAATGATGGAGCTGGTTCCAGAGAGTAATGGTAAATGACAGGAGAAGGCAGACTGTCTAACAAAGGAATGGGATGAGGAGTGATGAAGATTTGCTGGTCTCTTGAGTGGAGGGAGCATAGAGCTGGAGGGACTGGAGAAAGGACTGAGGTTAGATAGGATGGCAGAGAGCCAAACCAATACTTGGAGATGAAGAAGTTGTATAAATGGCAAAGTAAGGAGTAGAGGGAGGATGGAAAGGGAGGAGTAAAAGAAGCAGTGGTGCATACCTGAAGGGGAATTACAGAGGGTGTCCAGTCTGGCTAGGGAAATGGAAGAGGCAGTCCCTTAGATGACGTCAGCATAGTCAATATCGGGAGCACCATTTTGGTGACCAACTCACTGCAGACTGGCAGGGATAGACAGTCTCTACTGAGTACAAAGCAGCAAGTTAGGGCAGAAATTTGCATGGACAGCATCGATGTGGGCAGAGAAGGTTACTTTCAAGCCACATGCTAAGGTACTTGAAGAAAAGGACCACTTCAGGAGGAGACCCATCCAACATAGAGAAAATTGATGGTCTCTAGAGCCTGTCCAGTTTTTGCTGGTGCCAAATGTCATAGACACTGTTTTTTTGTTTGTTTGTTTGTTTTTTGATTTACCTTGAGCTGGTTAGAACGAAACCAGTGCAATACATTGTTGAAGTCCTTTTGGAGTTGTTTTTTACTGAAGCTGTACAAGGGCTTAAGTAGAAGATGACTGTGTCATCTACATACATGTGTACATGTGAGATGATACAGGCAGAGAGGAGAACATTCAAGAAAATGGAGAACAGAATGGGACCTAAGAAAAAAACCTGTGGGATTCCAGCCTAAATAGGGAGGGAAGGTGATAACACTCCTCCAACCAGAATCAGCTGCTGGTGGACAGTTAGTTAGGACCGGAACCAGTCAGTAGTAGTAACATGGCAGCTATGATGTGCCCCAGATCCATTCCTGAGAAGGTAGAATTATTTACATGCAGCAGGAAGGGGAGGGTTGAGTGATGCTTCTGGAAGCCAGACTGGAATGAGGAGAAGAAATTGGTGGAGGTTAGAAAATCAAAGAGTCTAGTGTAGACAAACTCAAAAAACAAGTGGCACTCATTTTCACAGTTTTTGAAGCACTGAGTCACTGCTAGAGGTATTTCAAGGTCAGTACTGTTTAATTCTTAAATCACACTGGTGTACATGAAATCTGAGCAATATTTCAAATATTGCAGAGCAAATAGCTGTGCTGAGTATAGAAAAAGCGCAAGTGCCAAATCAAAATGAACAGCAGCCACCTCATTGCTAAGCCTCTCACAATTACTCCAGCGTTCCAGTTCTCTTTGAAATCTTCTTCTGGGGACAGGATCATTGAGGTGACAACAGTTCCTTAAATAGCCACAGACAAATTGCTTTTTAAAGGTACTGTTACTATATAACATCATGTAATGTGACTAACACAAATAATACTGTGATTTTCCCATTTTTACTTAAGGATAGGAAATCCACCCCGTAATGCCACAGTGAGATATACAGATAGAAATTCCTTAGAGAGAGGGGATGGAGGGGCAGCTTAGAGGGTTGTCAGCATGAAAAATGGTACACATTTGACCTAAAATTATCCATTAGCTCCATGACACCATTGTTTAGCCATTTCAGTTTTCTTACAGTCTTGTGTGACACAAGACCAAGGAAACAGAATGGCTAAATAACGGTGATCATGGAATTCTAAAAATTTGATCATTTTAAGTCAAATGTGTACCAACCTTCTGATTTACAGTATCTAATATATGTTTCTGGAGTCATCTATTTAACATGTTAGTAGTCCTCCTAATGTTCCATTTTGGCTCCATTTTTAGCAAGTTGGAAATAATCCATCCTTCAGACAACCTACAGAGAGGGAGATAGAAAAAGACATTGTAGAGAAAATAATTAAAATTCATGCTTTGTATAGATACTGACTTCTATTAAAGAGATATTTGCATGTTCAAATTAACAGTTTACAGAGATGGCATCCGGTCAACTTCATCATTTAGGTCCTGCAGTTTCAGTGACCTGAGTTTGTAAATCTATTTTTTTTCCACTGCACAGAAGTTTCAGCAATCTGGACCATCCTCTTTCAGATTGTTGAACTTGCTCTATGCCAAAGCAAATAATGCCCCAGGAGTCTGCGTTATGAAAGTATCTTGTAACGTGCCCCAGTAGTGTATCAACCTTTTGATTTACAGTATCTAGTATATGTTTCTGGAGCCATCTATTTAACATCCTAGTAGTCTTCCTAACATATAATTTACTACAAGGACACAAAATCATATATAATTCTGTGACACACTGTATAAATCAGCTTCCTCCTATTTTTTGACCTGTTTGTGGATGCAAGAAATCTCTGCACTGTTGTATATTGAAACACTTTGAATTAGCCTCGCTTATAGAAGCCCACTGGTAGTTTTGTCAACCAGTTCAGATGTCTGTCTTTGGGCTTACAATAGTGGCTACTAACTTGGTCATTAATACTTTGTACTTCCCTAAATGTAATACTTGGGGTTTGATTTATAGCTTCTGTTAGTACTGTATCACTAATTAAAACTGGACAATTCTTTTGAATAATTCTACATATTTGCCCTGCTAGTTGTTTGTATTCAGTACTTTTTTACAACATAACCCCTCTTCAGAAACCTCTGGAACATCTCCAATGCTTTGTTTCAAGCACTTCTGAGTAGTTCCTTCTCATCCTCAGTAACTGGCCATATGGTATGAAGTTACTCAAATATCTAGGGTGCGAAGATTCAGATCTCAGTAAGGAATTGGTGGCAGTATCCTTTTGATACCCTTTTGTGTCTACCTTTAATCCTGTATTTCCTATTATGGTCTTGTGTAGGAAGTTTAGTTCTCTTTCAGCAACCATCCCTGTACATTTCAGATTCAAGGGACTTGTATTTAACGAAATGAGGATTTCCTCTACATTTGTTTTGAAACCCTTCCACACATAGACCACATTATCAATAAGATGGAATCACTTAATGATGTGGTCTGTGTATGGGTTGCCCCGTGCATTATAGACATACTAGGAGGTCTCATCCCATGATCCCATAAGCAAATGTGCATAGGAGGGGCCATGCAAGTCCCCACTGCTGTACCATATAGTTGCAAAAAATACTCTCCATTAAATGTAAAATAGTTGAGTGATAGTATAAATCTGAGTGTATCCAATATAAAATCAACAGGCGTATTCTCATCAACCTCACCTTTTGTTAACCAGAATCTAACAGCACTAAATTTTCCTCATCTCTAATGGAGTTGTTCAAATTCACTGCATCTATCCCCAGCCACAGATATTGGTTGGACCATTCAAAGACCTCATACATTTCTAGCACGTCCATAGTGGCTCTTAAGTAGGATCTTTGACCTTTCACTTTATCAATAAAAAACACTGTTTCAGATATGGAACCGATCCCTAACACTGTTGGTGATGCTGGGGGCCTTTATAGGTTTTTATGAACCTTGGGGATGCTGTAGAATGTTGGTAACACTGGGTATTCTGTCATCATGAGTCACAATCCTTTTTCTATATTGCCTTCTGCAGCTACTTCTTGTAACATTCTAAATAATTTAAACATAATTGTGTGGTCAGATGTTAATTTTTTTGTAATTATTCTGATCATTAAAGGGACACTGTCAACCTGTTTTTCATCATAGTATTTCTAGTTGAAACCCCGCATTTTATGATTGCTTGACCTCTCTAAAATTCATTGATGTTGCAGTTTGTTTTGTCTGTAGCCTTGCTTAGTAGAACTGAAATGTATGGCAATGTGTATTTATAAACAATCTTGCTTTTGTTTACAGTCATGGTCCTGTTCTTACTGCATGTGTCCTGAGCATTAACAACACACATAGACAGTGCAGTCAATCATAAGACAGTACCCTCCTAATCTCCCAATGCATCATGAGGGGCTAGACTGTTTTGTGGGTGTTCCCAAGTCCAGGAAAGATGCATTTGGAGCTGATCAAGGAATGTAAACAAACTTGTTTTGGTGTGATAACACCAGTATGTTGGGCAGTCTGTTTTTTACTTTTTTAAAGAAAATAAGAGTCAGAATCAAACTACCAGCTACATCAACAATCTTTACAGAATTTTGGCAATCATAAAATATGTTTTTCAAACTAGGGACACTTTGAGACCTAAGGGAGTTGACAGTGTCCCTTTAAAGAGTATAAATAATTTCTTCACACTACAATTTATCCATCACTACAATATTCCCTCCTTTGTCGCCTCTTTAATTTCTATTTGTTTGCCATTTTTTTAAACATTTCCATAGCTTGTTTTTCTATAAGGGGAGTATTGTAAACTTGTCTATTTTCATTTTCTTTGGGCAGTTTATCTATGTGATTACTACTAACATTTCAAAATACTCTTATGCTCAGACAAAACAGTAAGGGGATTAAACTGTGATTTGGGTTCAAATCTCTTAGACCTAGTTTCTTTCACATTTTCATCCTAGTTCGTCCCCTTCTTCTGCTGATATCAGCGTACATTTCTATGTTGTCATTAGACAAAAGTTCACACTCTGCATATAGTATTTCATTATTCATCATGTCTAACAGAAATAAAAGTTCACCTATATCCTGTTCAGTTTGTAGTGATATCTCATGGTAACTGATGCAGTTATTATTGATGCATCAGTCCCAGCAGCACTCAGTTCTACCTCAAGCCCCATAGTCTCTGTTCTAGTTTCCTGTTTTTCTTTTTGTTGGAAAAGAAGTATTTAATGTTGTGTTGTCTGATAAATTTATGGACATCAGTTTCGGTCCGGAAGCGGTTTGGTGCTAAGCTCGGAACAAAAGAACAGTCCCCTCTTTAAGACTCATTTTTCTGCTATAAGAAGCTCTCTGCTTGACAAGTTAATTATTTGTTTTGCTGCATCTTCTGAAGACTTGCCCTCCTCCTGTTTTCTTCTTCTTCTTCTTCCACCTCTTCTACCCCCCCCGAGTTCTTCTTTTTGACTTTTGTTCCTGTGTTTTCTTTTGTTTTTGTTCATTGCTTTTTTGTCCCTTGAGGCTGATTTATGCTTGTCTTTTCTTAACAAAAAAAAAAGTTACAATTTTTTGGACTGGCTTCCAGGTCCTGATCCTTCTCACTTGCACTCTCTGTCACTGTTCATGCTTCTTGAGCAACCTTCATTTTATTGTTTGCTGTTGTAGTTGACCTCTCTTAAGATCTTGACCATCTGGTGCTTTGGTCTTTGTTTCCCAATAATATACTCTTCCTTCATTATAGTCCTGGTCATCTCTGTCTAGTTTCCTTTGTTTCCTAAATATGATTTCTTTTTCTGCTTTGTGTGTTTTAAGCTTAAGTGCTTTGTCTAGAGTTTCACATTCTTAATTTTCTTTAAAGGAGGCAAGTTATTTTCCAACATTAGCAATTTCAAGTACTATTTTTTTTTCTCATTTGTCTTTATCTTCTTTAATGATAATTTGCATTAGCCAGGATGAAAAATCAGCCAATGCCTCTTCCCAAAGGTCTGTGTTCTCAAACATTTTCAGGCCCAGAGAGAGTAATTTGTTAAAGTGCAGGACTATTGGGGCTCTCTTGTTAGTTATGTAGCTTTCTTCTTCATGCCCACCACCTCTACAAGAATTCTTTTTGGGAATCCACCAGTCTCTCTGTGAAGAAGTACAGTACTTCCTGGTAGCCTGTGAGGTGGGTGCATGAGGAAGGGCACCATCCATAATGGTGTGTCCTTCCCAGCGCAATCCCTCATAGCGATGGGAAGGTAGGGCAACCGGAACGAGGCTGTGGGTGAACTGGGCGACAGGATGTCGCTATGCATACATGCGCGGGGAGCAAGCATGGCAAGTGTGGGCTGACAGGGGGTGGAGATGCTGGAAGGGGTGGCACTGCGGTGGCTGGTCGAGCTGCATCTTGGCATCAGGGTTGGCTAGTGGTTGCGGTAGGAGGAGTACCAGGTTCGGGTCCAGGCGCTGGTGCAATTTTATTGTGCCCTGCCTGAACCTTTATTTTTTTTCCTGCTTTCACCTCCCAACATGCACCACCCTGGAGTTGAGAATCCTTAAGTAGGTGGGTGCGGGGGGTGAAGCCCCACTCAAGGGGGAGTGTGAGAGGTGCAGCCCCCCCACAGAAATCAGTAAAAAACCTGTCCTGGCGCCATTGTCCTGAGGCACTGAGGTTGTCAGAGTGCCAAAAATGTTTTCAGCACTCTGACTGAGTGATAACGATGATCACCTTTAGGCATTCACCGTTATCACATAAACCCATACTTCCTCACATATCTACTGACTCTAGCCCCCACCAGCTTCATAGCATGTCCTCTTGCTCTTGAGTTTCTTTTTTTTTTTCCCCAAGAAATACTTCCCTCTTGTACCATATTTACCAGGTATTTAAAGGTCTCTCTCATATCCCCCTTCCTCCTCTCTTCCATGGTGTACATATTGAGGTCCTTTAGTTTCTGCTCTAGGGCTTTTGGTGTGGCCCTTACACTATTTTAGTTGCCCTCCTCTGGAATGTTTCCACTCTGTCTATGTCCATCTGGAGATGTTGTCTCCAGAGATTTTATCTCCAGAACTGGACATAGTACTTTAGAATGTGTCTTACCAGTGATCTGAACGGCAGCAACATACGCCACCTCCCTCTTTCTGCAAGTAATACCCTTCCCTATGCATCCTAGCATCCCACTAGCTTTCCCAACTGCCTTGTCACACTGCCTGGCCTCCATTAGGTCATCCAGTTATGCCCATCCCACCATTTTCTTACCTATGAAATGAAGCTGTCCTGGCATCCAGGGCTTTGGGGTTTTATTAAACAGCAACAGTGCCTGA
Source organism: Neoceratodus forsteri (assembly GCA_016271365.2). Classification (NCBI taxonomy): domain Eukaryota; kingdom Metazoa; phylum Chordata; order Ceratodontiformes; family Ceratodontidae; genus Neoceratodus; species Neoceratodus forsteri. Next base: position 1,160,126,675 of record CM057459.1, on the reverse strand, counting down.
AAATGCAAAATACTGTGTGAATACTTGGTATTCTCGTGTTATTTTGTTGACATCACAGTAAAATGAGATCTGAGATGAACCTTGTTTTTCAGCTCATGATTTGTTGTCTCAGCGCTGCCTAATTTCACTTCAGTTTTTACCACAGCCCATCTTCTCAGCTCAGTTTTACTAATGTCAATAATTTTTATAATGTAATGTTATCAAAATGGCTCAGGTTTTAAAGTATTATCCATTCTCTACTAACCATAAATTGAAGGGAACAGGAAATGTGTACTAACTGGCAGCATCTAGTAATTTTCCTGGTAACAGAAATTAAGGACTTACCTCCTAAAGAGCAATGTGTACAATAACGGTACCTGAATTAACACTGATGTGAAAAATTGTGGTTTCAGTTGTTTTCTTTTGATGGACAACATTCTGCACAGTTCTTTTCATGGAATCAGTAATTTGAAGTATTTACTATGTCACAGTTTATGTACAGAATTCTAAGCATGAGCTAGTCTCCCAACACAACCATGCTCAGAGTTCTGTGCACAAATCCTGACATTGTTAAAACTCCAGATCACTGGTTCTACAAAGAGAACTGTGACAGAATGCTGCCCAAAAAAACAAAACAAAGAGGATAATGGATGGGCAACAGTAAACAACTATGCTGTGTTCATTTAAGGTTGTCATGACAACCAACTAGTCATTGAGAGCAGGCTCAAGAGGTCTAGGGTTGACATGACAACCTCGAGAAGTGAACACAGCATTGTTGTTCACTGTTGCCTATCCTATGTCTTTTATAGTGTATGGGCAACAGAGACCAACAATGGAGCATTTCTCGAGCAGTTATGGAATATCCATATTTTAATTGTTTGTTGCAGTGAGAAATAATACAGTCTGCAATGTACAACCTTCTCAAACCTACCAGTGCCTACATTTGAATGAACACTAACTTGACAACCAGCTCCTCTATTCTCCTTCTTTTCTTCTCCCTAATAAGAGAAAATAAAAGAAGGTTCACTCACACTGTCTTGTCTGATGGAACATAAAATGATCATTAATGCTCTTATTTTCTGTTTGTACTTCTAACACTGATATGGTTCCTTGCCATCCATCATATTTCCTCCACCCATCTCCACCCACAAGGTCTAACTGCCAGTGTGAACATGTGAAGGAGAGGGAGGTTTGAAACTTTTTGGATCTCCAAGAATTTCTACTAACTGGTTGCATGTCATTGTTTTTTAAGTCTTTGTGCTTTAAAATGTATTCTGGTTTCATCACCTTTTATTTATTTGATATTTCTGAAAAGAAGCAGTCCCCCAGCCCTACCTCAGTTCTTTTTCCGCCATCGACCTGTGCACATCAGCTCCACAGATACCTTCTACTTTAGTCAACTGCCATTTACCTCATTTTCCCCTTGCTTTTTATTTTAACTTAATGTGTGTTAATTTACATTTTCTCTTTCAGAGTTTTCTTCTCCACCCTTCTCTTCAGATCAGCAATGGATGAAGTGATCTTTGGCAGGCCTTTTTCTTTCCCAGGACTGGTTATATTCCAACCAGATCGGTGGAGGATCGGACTGCATCAGGATGTTAGGAGGCCTGCATGCTCTGCAGGTTTTCAGCTGCTGATCTCTTATCTGCTGCCTGAAGACCCTGAAAGGATTCCTCTGGCAGCAGACTCCTGTGGAGATGGAGAAGGAGTTCCAGGGCATTCAGAGAAGAAGACCTGTGGCAAGCACTTGCAGTAGGAGAGGCACAAGAAGAAACTCCAGGATCTCCTTCCTGTGGCAGGTAGACCTCTCCTCCCTCAGCAGCCCTCACCTCCTCCGTGCTCCCAGCAGTGGCACCACCCGCTCTCATCTGGGCCTTCAGTAGTGGTTCTTCAAGGCTTGGGGCTCTGTCCTCAATCTCTGAGCCCCTGTCCCTTAGAGCCTTTACTCCCAGTGGGTCCTAACACAGGAGTCTCAGCTGAGGCTTCAGGTTGGACGGTGGGTCTAATGTCTCCTGGCAATGACTGGGGCATATAATCTACTCTCCCGAGTGTGTGACACCCCTGCCCCCTTAGGGAGTCTGCTCCCTGTGACAGGCCTTACACCCAAGTAAATGCTGGACTCTTTTCAGACAGACAGTCACACCCTGTCAGGCCAACACCAGTTACCCCGATGTCAGACCTCTGCAAGGAGCCTCTGCCTCCTTTGGGGGTCTGTTCCTGGCAGTAGGCCTTTCCTTCCAGACCTATGCCAGGCTCATTTCAGACTGGCTTCAGCCATAGCTTGTCAGGCCAATGCTGGTTACCCTGATATCAGCCCCCGGTGATGCCTTAGCCAATGCCAGGCTCTTTTGAGATTGGTGTCAGCCATGGCCTGACAGGTCAACACCAGTTACCCTGACACTGGCCCCCGTTGACACCTCAGCTGTTACCAGGCTCTTTCCAGATGAGCATCAGCCATGGTCTATTGGGCTGATGCCAGTAACCCCAACATCAGCCCCCCAGTGACACCTCAGCCAACACCAGGCTCTTGCTCTTCTTCAGAGCTGATACCAGATATCTGGGTGCCCTCCTGCTGAAATCCAGGTTTCTGCAGTTTCGGAACCCGATGCCAGGGTCCCTTTTCAATGCCCCTACCATCGGTCCCAGATGTCCCATTGACAGATCCTACACTCATGTTGTTACTTGGTGGACATGCCTTAGAGGTGCTCCACACAGATTCTCTTCTTACCCCTCTAAGAGCTTTTGGGGGGATGAGGATATAACCTAGCAGGTTTTAGAGATGCCTCCTATGCTCCCTCCATGGGTGCCTTCCCTCTGCTAAGTGTCCTCAGCTTTGGCCGCTGTCAGTCTTCTTGGCACAGGCACCGGGGCTTCCTTCTTCTCTCTCTCTCTCTCTCTCTCTCTCTCTCTCTCTCTCTGACTCCTTCATGGATGCCTAGAGATTGGCAGTGAGGTATCACTGCGACACCCCTGCGGTGCCAAGTAGAGCAGATCATCTGTGCAGGACACATTGGGATGCACATTTCTTCACAGGCTATCCAGAGGCTGCCTTCACGAGCCTCTAAGTGGTCCATGATCGCCCCAACACCCTTTGCATTTTAGCACCTTCCCACTGCACTAGACAGTCGTCAGGTGGATCAATCTGACATGAAGAGACCCACTTATGCCACTGGTGCGGTGCTATTCCTTTGGTTTTTTCCAACCTAATGGCTCAGTACCGAGATGCCCTGTGAGAAAGGGACCATGAGGAAGCCTCAGTCTCTCTCTTGGATTCCTCTAACTTGGCCAAGAGAAGCCATGTTCCCACAGCAGGTTCACCCCATCTGTTACCCTCAGGATTATAATACCCTTTTCCATTAGAAAATTCTAGCTTTTCTGTGGATACAGGTGATAGATCCTGCCAACCATCTGGAAGAAGGCTGGGATTTCTCCCCACCTTTTCCTCATTTCATGGAACTCGAGGTACCATTGCCAACCTGAACAGTACATGGAGTTCAGTCACTTCAGGATGGTTAGTCTCTATAGCTGCTCCTCTTTCTGCATCGGGGACATTGACTTTGCACCCTAGACATTCATGTAGCATATCTCTGCTCCCAGATCTCCTGACCCCTCAGAGGTTTTTCTACAATTCCTCTTTCAAAGAAGCCACTTTCAGCTTCAAGCTCTGCCGCTCAGCCTGTTCTCACCCCCTATGACTTCATCTAGTGCTCAGCCATGGTGGCAGTGATCTTAAGGGGTCAGGTCACTTTTGTTTTCCCTTACCTGGATGACTTGCTTCTCGCAGCTCCCTCTGAGGACCAACTGCTAAGGACATTGGAAGGCACCTTTACCCTATTTTGTGACTTGGGGTTCTTTCTTAACCTCCCCAGTTTCCATCCCATGGCCCTGCCACAGGCTTCTGTTCTCCGGGGCCATCTGGGACACCATCTAGAGCAAAGCTTCCCTGCCTCTAGGTGGCACACACTACCTTTAGGCTCAAGATTGGCTGAGATCTTCATCCTGCCAACTTCTAGCCAGAGCTGCTCTAACACCACTAGGTCACATAGTGGCTGCCATTGCAATCATCACTCTAGCCCGGTTCCATTTGAGGGCCTACTAGTGGACACTGAGGGTCCAATGGGATTAGTGCACAGGTGACTTAGAGCAGTCTGTTTCACTCTCCAAGCCAGTGTGTTTACACCCTGAAATGGTAGTTAGACCCCTTCAAACTTTTTCAAGGGGGCCTTCTTCCGGAAAGTATCACCTCTGCAGATTCTGTCAACAGATCATTTATGTCAAGGTTGAGGCTTCCCTAACAGACCATCTCATTCAGAGGTCCTGGTATCCTCTGGAATGGTATTTCTGCATCCATATGTTTGAAATGAGGGTGGTCCTCTTGGCCTTAAAGGCATTTTGGACAGACCTTCTCCCAGGCCCCTTCCTTGCCCAGATGAACAATGTGTCGGTGGCCTTTTTTTACACACACGACCAGGAGGATACTCACTCATATCCCCTCTGCAGGGAGGCCATGAGATCCTGGTTTTGAGTGATTGAACACAGTCTGGAACTTACTGCCATACATGTTTCAGGCATCCAATACACCTTGGCTAACAGCTTATACTGGTCTTGGTCTAGGGCTCATGAATGTGAGCTTCTGCAATCAGTCACATGGGACCTCTTCAACAGGTGGGGATGCCTAGAGTTGGAACTTTTTGCATCCCAACTCTGCATCAGAATACTCAGTTCCTCTGCCCCTGAGCTTGCTTTTGCTCTTTCAGTTCCAGGGCACCTTGATCCATCTGGACCTAAATTCACTACAACTACATGTGTGGCTCCTGTAGTCTTAGCTGTTGCCCATTTCTGGATTTCCCCGAGGGTGGCAGATATCCTGGTGGCCACTAGGAAGCCTTTCACTGTGGATTTCTATCCTATGAAATGGAAGTGGTACTGCATGGGAGCTTCTGCCCATTCTCTTTCACCTTCACCTGCCTAGTGAACTTGGGTTTTTGGAGTACCTTCTCTCACTGTTGGATTCTGGCCCAGGTTACTCCTCGATTATGGTACATCTATCTGACATCTCTGCATATCATGTACCTGCTTGAGGGCAAGGCCCTTGCCCATCTGGATCTACCCCATACTATTTTATGGGACATCCTGCATCTCAAACCTCCCATAAGGGTCCCTGTTCCCCCATGGGATCTTTTGTTTAGGTTAGAGAAACTCCTGTTGCCTCTTCTTGAACCAGCTGCAAGTTGTGAGCTATGCTTTCTGTGGCAAAAAGCATTGTTTCTAGTTGCTATTACTTCTGCTCGAAGGATTTCTGAACTTCAGGTTTTGATGGGTAAATGGCCTTATTTAGTTTTCCACAAGGCCAGGGTGCCCTTGCGGACAGATTCTAATTTTTGTCCTAAAGTGATGTCTGAGTTTATGCTGAATCCAGACATTCATTTACCTGTTTGTTACCCAGACTACTCTACTTAAGGGGAGGTACTGCTTCATACTCTGGCTGTTCGCCAGGTGTTCTGTTATTACAAGAATCTCACCCATTTCATCTGGACATCTGATCAGTTGTTTGTTTTCTTTGCCCCATGGACTCTAGGGGCTCCAGTTTCTAAGCAGATATTGTCTAAGTGGTTGGTTGATGGCATTATGTTCTGTTACCAAAAGTATGACAATCCTTTACCAGACTCGGTTAAAGGCCATTCTATCAGAGGGTTGTCTGCCCCCTTCTCTTCACTGTGAAATGTTTTCAGCAGCAGATATCTGTGCAGCTGCTGCTTGGAGTTACATCCACACTTGTATTAAGCACTACGGTTTGGACATTGCTTCCGGGCCCAAGACTGGCTTTCGCCTTGCTCTCCTCCAAGGCCTTCTCTCGTAAAGGTTACACTATGTGTTTCTTTTCTCCTCCTTTTTGACAAGGGTTTGTTTTTTCTATTGCTTGAGACTCAGTCCTAGCAGTGTAGCCTGCTGCAAGAGCTATTATCGAAGTAAGATAGTATAGTTACTTAAGAAATTACTGTAACAGTAGATCTTCGAGAGAAGCTCTTGCAGCAGGTGCTGCTTTCCCTTCCTCCTTCCCCCATGTTCATTTTGTTCTTTTTTTTCCCTAAGACTCATCAGTCTCCTACCTGTGCATGCCAGGGTCTCTGGTGGGGGAAACTGAGGTAGGGCTGGGGCTGGGGGACCAACCCTTTTATGCCACTAGCTGACGGAAGTGGGCCGACATCAAGGGGTGGTCCCCAGCTGTACACTGCTAGCTAGAAGTTTCCCGTGGAGTCCTAGGGCTTGGCAGCTTAGTCCTAATGGTGTAGCCCACTGCAAGAGCTTCTCTTGAAGATCTGCTGTTGCGGTAAGTTCTTACATAACTGTACTTTTCTTATGTTTGCAGTTTGTCTTGAAATTACCCACACACACTATGGTGGCAGGATGTATACAAAACAAAGATGTGGGATCAGAATTGTATGTCATCTCAGTCCAGGGCTATTGCTTTCTTGAATGTATTACACAATTATAGCGTATGAGAGAACGTGATTACGATCGGTCTTTTTTTTTCTTCAGTTAAAAAAAAAAAGCGATTGGCATGGCTGTCAGGGTAATGGGAGCACAAGAACATTCCAGGTTGTTGTACCATCGTAGTGACGTACTCAAGAGGGTACAACAACTTCTAGATGTCACTACAATGGTACAACAGCATTTGGAATTCATAGAATTCCATTTGTAATTATGCTACCCCATACATTATTATGCAGATTACAGTTTTCACATCACCTTTTATTCATGCACAGTTACATATGGATCTTTAGGCTTATGGATATTATTTATGTAAATGGGAACATTATAAACAGTTGCCAATTAGAAATCATTTCCTGTCCTCTTTAAGGCAGAGTGTATTGCACTGAATTAAAGATTAAAATGTATAACAACTTTCTAAGTACTGTATCATCCTCTTGAATCATTGCATTGATTCAACTCCTGTCTGTTTTCTTTCTTTTTCTTTCTTTTTCTTTGCAATCTCTTGCTCATTTGTTTCCACTCCAGGGTAGCAAAGGTGAAGCATTCTTCACATTTTCAGCCTTCTAGGGTTCTCCTAGAATTTAAGTTTGTGTTCACTTTATCTAGTTTATATTTACCAGGTAAGTGCACTATTTGCCAATTTTCAGATACAGGGAGATTTCAATGAGGAAGACAAACAGCATTTTGAGTACAAACAATGCAAAAATTCAACATACAAAAGTTCAGCACAGTTTGCAAATACAGACAATCCAGTGCAAATCTGCAAATACAAAATAGTACATTCCAAGAGATAAAAGCATAAAAAATAAATAGCAACATCATTTTAAGAATACAAATAACATAGAACCTTGACATACCTCTCAACTATCTTTGATTTTCAGGGACATCTCTGATATTGTCTCAAAATGTTACTATGTCCCTTTTAAAATGTATGTTTCTGTGACTAAACAACTGGGGATTGAAAGCACAAAAGAGTGTCAAATATTAAAGTTACAGACGTATTTTTCTTTTAGAAAATCTATTTTGCACTAAGCCACTTAATATACCAGCTTCTTGAGTGCATATCATCAGTTTTGAATATGTGCTGTTAATTTGGGTCCTTTCTCCTTGATATTCATTAACCTTTTCTCTGATTTATGATGTAGCAGGTTGAGAGTGAGCTTGTTATGGAATTATAAATCATCAGTGCTGCTTTAGGCAATCAGTGTTGAATATTTACATGCATGTGGAGACCACACGTGCTGTACCAATGGCTAAACCAGTGCCTCATGCACAGTGTTTAAGAAACCAGAATGTTTCACTTATTAAACTGGGATTTGACCTCATTCATTTGTTGCACTTTAAACATACAGGGGTAGTAACCCGAGATACAAATGTAGTGAATCTGTACTACAGTATCTACCACAACAGTGGTGAATAGATTGGTAGATTAAATCATGTTGTTCTGAGACATTTAGTTTCACTTAGAACACATATTATTACACTTAAAAAATGTTATTTCTACTTAGAATCTGGAAATAGAGTACAGAGAACAATGGATCAGAATGAAAGTTTACAGTGGAAAAAGGGGCACTTTAAGCTAAAAAAGTAAAACAGTAATAAAAAAATAACAAAAGTGTGGTATACATTTGATTAAATATATAATGAGTTACAGTGGAATTACAAAGTAATTTCTACTCAAATGGTAAGATCTTGATCAGTATCTTGTGGCTTCTTCCCTCATGAGACATGGATCTTACCACACACTAGTGGAGATAAATGTGTTATTTCACTGCAACTTATTATCTATTCCCTGTATAACAGACTCCTTCTGTACCATCCTCAGTTACAATTTAATTCATGTCGACCACCCCTCCTACAAAAGGGGTGGTGGTCTGCTAATTTACTTTAGTTTCACCTCAATATATCCAAGATTCCATACAACACCAGAACAGGATCACTCTGTCAATTACTACATGCCTTCCTTCCCTAGGACACACCAAAAAACAAATTATTGTAGGTACCTATAATCCCCTTAAAGGTGGTATATCTGTGTATCTGCCCCCCTAGTCACTATCCTGCCCAAGACAGGATGAAATGAGACACCTGTCATGATAGATAGATAGATAGATAGATAGATAGATAGATAGATAGATAGATAGATAGATAGATAAAACAACTTTTATTTTTCAATAGGATGAAAACTTTTAGGACCAGGGCCCTGTTTAACAAAGTTGTCCTGAACTTTAAAAGGTTACCTACATAACACAGTATCACATTCATTATACAAGACAATACATATAAATTATTTATCTGAATTTTGGTAATGGGGTGAGCCCAATGAGACAGTGCAGTCCCTTTTTCAGGGCGACCTGGGAATAACTATATAAATATAAAAATAACTATACAGTTACCAAAACACCATAAATAAACACTACAAAAAGGTAGTTAGCAAGGAGATTATTGAAAAACATTCATGCAAAACAGGTACAGGTATCCATCCTTATAGTATCAATTTTGGTCTTAATATAATTTAGGGTCTTTGGGTGGGATATTCAAAAGTGTTGCGCCATGCGCAATAGGGTTGCGCATGCGCAAGTACGAAATTGTGCCATTCTGTGATATTCAGCAGGAGACAGTTGCACCACTGAAAACAGGCTGAGCAACAGCGCAATGCAAATGAATGTATGCTCAACTGGAGGGGGAGGAACCATGCATAAACTGCACAGCCCGATATTCAGCCGGGCTGTGCAGAGTTGTGCAGGCGCAACCCCCAACCTGCGCCTGCATGACTTTGAGCCAAAAAGGCTTAAGTCGAGGGCCACCCACAGGTGAGCTGCTGCATTGCAGGGTGCAACACAGCAGCTGCCACCTGTGGCTGGCCCCCAACCCAGTCCCTGTGCCCCTGCAGCCCAATCGCGGCAGCCGACTGTAAATCCCCCACCACCCTCACTGGCCCGATTGTGGGCATAGTGCCCCCACCAGCCCGATTGCAGGCAGCAATGCTTGGCCCCGAACATCCCTGGTGTGGTCAGTGGACGCGAAATGCCCGATTGCGGGCAGTATGTTTAAGAACCCCGAGCGGATCCAAATGCGCCCACTGCTGGCGGTATAGAACCCCCCAACGTAGCCCTTGTGGTCCAGTGGATCAAAATGCCCGATCACGGGCACAGGTATCAGAACCCTCTGAACATATCTCTGGTGGCTAGTGTTCATTCACAAATCTGGACTGTCATATACGGTATGGGCTGCACGCCCATTGGCTCTTGCTCTGCTCCAATGGGCGTGCAGCCCTACCAGGCAGTCAGTTGGCAGGCGGCGGGACGGCAGGCGGGCAGGATGCTGCTGGCTGGGGGAGCGGGTAGGGCTCGGTGGGTGGTGGGTGGGGGGAGACTAGCCACCAGGATACGCCCAGGGGGTTCTGACACTTACTGCCCACGATCGGGCATTTCGTCCACTGGACCACAGGGATATGTCGGGGGTTCTTAAACATACCGCCCGTGATCAGGCATTTGGATACGTTCGGGTTGGGGTTCTTAAACATACTGCCCGTGATCAGGCATTTGGATATGTTCGGGGGGGTTCTTAAACATACTGCCCACGTTCTGGCATTTCGGTCCACTGGACCACCAGGGATACGTTGGGGGGAGGAGCCACATTGCTGCCTGCGATCGGGCTGCAGGGGGTGTCGGTCCCCGATGGCTGCTGCCTGGCAGGGTCCAGGTGCAAGTCCTCAGGGATCGGCACACCTACATGCTAATGGCATGCAAATGGGGCCATAATCAGATGCAAATGGCCCCCCACGCCTTGCATGAATTATAGCCCCATTTGCATGTCACCTTTGGATCTCCGATTTTACTTGTAAATGGTACTTGCGCCACAAGTTGAATGCTCCACTCTGTCAGCTGGTGGCGCAAGTTCCACTGCGCCATGCACAGTCTGGAGTTAAGATATTCAAGCGAGTTGCTCAATAGCTAACCCTTTGAATATCACCCCGGACACACCCCTGCGCAACTATTTTGCTCAGTGCAAGGGCTTGCCCCTATGAATGGCGCAGTTTGAATATCCCACCCCTTGTGTTCTAAATCTCAAGTGTCAGTTCATTCCAAGTTTTCGGTAGATAGTATCATCTTTGCATTTTGCCATGAGAATTTTTCACTAGGGGAACCAATAAACACCTATTCTTTATTTCTCTCAGGTTATGGCCATGGGCATTTCTCCTGGCAAATCTAAACACGTACATTTCATCCCCACTAAATTCTTTGTAAGCCATTCCTCAATCCATGTTTTTCTCCACAAAGCTAGAGAATTCTATCCCAAAGATTTTGACATATTACAGTGATGGTTACCATAATGACAGCCTGGGAAAAAATGAGCCATTCTATAATAAATGTTATCCATTCTATCCAGTTTTGCCATGGCAGCATGTTGATAAATTGTGCTACCATATTATAATAATGATAACAAAAGTTGCTGTGCTGTCCTATTGTTTGAATCTTTCATAAGTATCCAGTTCAGCCAAGTAAGAGTTCAGGTATTGGCTGTAGAGGAAGTCAGCGTAATCAACCAATGATAGGAAAATTGATTGGACCAGTTGTTTCATGGCATCTCTGGTGAGAAATTGGTTGAGAAATGGAGCACATCACACCTTACTTTATTGGTTGCTCTGCAATAGAACTGACAGGGTCCTAGTAGCCAGAGTACAGTACAAATCACATTAAACTGCTCCACCAATGAGTTGCTTTAGCATTTCTGATTGAGTTGCATAAGCGTTGCTGGATTCAGTACCAAATATTGCACAAACGGTTTCTTAAGAGCTATAACTCAGTTTTGCATGACATTGTGATTGTGCTTAAGGTGCATGCCAACTGAGTAGCAAAAACATTTCATAAACATTGCTTTTGAGCTAATTAAGTGTTGGAAAATAATGTAGTATGAGGTGCCAATACTTTTCCAATTTAAAAAAAACCAACAACGCTAAATCAACTCATTGGTGAGAGAGTTTAATGTGACTTGTGCTGTAGTACCTGATTATCTAAGTAAGCACTCCTCCTCCTCCTATTGCCTGTGGAAAGCTAAGGTTCTGAAAGACCCCCCCCTCAAATAAAATCTTAACTTTCAGAGACTTTTCCAGCCAATGCTCCTCATTCCTTAATGCCAAACTGTCACTGGTGGATTGGTCCCCATCCTCTCCTCCTCCTCTGACATCAACTTGGCCCTGCACCTCTTCCAGTTCTACATTACTAACTTACAGGATAGACTCCTCCCTCACACTGAGAGGAAGGTTAGAGGGGCAGCAACTGACCTCCTCTCCCTCTTCCAAAATGGAGACAAATTCTGGGTAGTCTACGAAGCCTACTCCATCTTACAGGAGTGGCTGTCCTATAGAAACCTGTGGAATCAATGTAAAAAGGCAACATATTTCGCTAAGAGCACCTTCTGTAAAGAGCACCTGTTGGCCTCAGACATCAACTCTTGAAGTATGTAGGGGCACATCAAAGGCTTATTTGGTGGAAAGGGCATTAGTCATCAGTAGGGTTCCCTGCACCAACCAACTAACCACAGCTGATACCATCAATGACCAGTTTTACAATCTCTCTGCCTACTCACCCACCTGCCCTGTTGCACAGGCCACTCCCTCTGAGCAGCCTCTGTCCTCTCTCCCTCCTACCCACCCATGGTTTCTACTGAAAATTGTTACCAGATGGGAGGTCTATACCCTACTTAACACTCTTACTTGGTGCCAGTCCTGGTCCAGATGGTACTGAACATTTTGTAGAATTCTCCAGCTAGGCACCTCCTTTCTTGCTCTCCATAACTCACATGTTTAGCCTCTCTCTCCCCTTCTATCTCCCCCTATCTCCCTCCTCCCTCTCCCTCTCTGTCTCTCTCTTTCCTCCTCCCTCCTCCCTCCCTCTCTCTCTCTCTCCCTCCCCCTCTCTTTCTCTCTCCCTCCCTCTCCACCTCTTGGAAAGTTGCTAAAATAGTCAAAGTACCAAAAAAGGGTGACCCCAAGCTCATTTCCCAATATCACCCCATCACTCTTCTCTCCACTCTCAGCAAGCTACTTGAAAAGGTAGTAGCTAACTGAATACCTAAAGAAGTATAGCTCATCACCCCCTTAGCATGACTTTAGCAACTGGCACAGTACTACCACTGCCCTAGTCCAGTTGACTAACATTATCAAGACGGTCATGGACAAAGGCTTCCTCACTGCAGCTGTTTTCATCAGTCTGTTCAAATCCATGCATTTCATTCACCATATCCTCCTTTGACACAAATTAACTGAAGTTGGCCTCTCCACTTATGTGTTTACCTGGTTGACCAGTTACCTGTTGGACAGGCAGCAATTTGTTACATTTGGCAATGCATCCTCCAGTCTAATCTAGTTAACACTTTTTTGCACAAATAAAACAAATCTGTGAGCAGCAGACTGTGTTCTGTGGCTTCCTTTTGTTCTGGGTGTTTTACATTTTGTCTCTAAGTTGCAAATAACTAAAGAAGTCAGTTCACTTTCATCAAAATTCTTCCCTAAATGTACAAAAGTTTATTTACCAGTTTTGTCCATGTTTTCGTAATCAACTGCATAGTTTACAACTCAGTGTACTCTGTAATCTGAATTTTAGGTCTTATCTCCTTAATCTGAATTTTAGGCCTCACTGGTTATATGTAAATGTCATGCCCTACACTGGCTGCACAGTTCTTTAGTTCTCAGCCTGGCTACACCATACGCAAAGTACATGTATTCTTTTACATTGTTTCTGTTTTTCTCTGAAATTCATTACTTCTACTGTGATTTCTTTTTGTACATGTTTGTGCAGCTATTGTTTTCAGTTTGCTATTGCTATTTCACACCCTGTTGTATCCTCTCCCCCAGATCGCCATTGGAAATGAACCCTGGCAATGTATGCTTATTCTCGATGCAGTCACCATATTTTAAATAAATAAATAAACAAATAAATACATACATACATAAACCATAAAGCAGCAGTAAACACATATTAACATACACATGAGTTTAGTTGACTAGACATTGAAATTAATCAAAACACGAATTAGGTTAATAATCATTACCAGATCTAGATAACAGAAACAGTCCTCACAACAAAGTGAAAAATAATTAAAAAAAGCCTATAAAAAAACCTTAAATACAGTAGCTAAGAATCTTCCTTGGGCAAAATATTATCAAACCTGTCAGTTTTGGAGGTCACATGTGTGCCTGTCTAAGAGAGCTGCTTAATCCCTCTGCTGTATGACATCCCCGCAAGTACCCAACTCTATTCACAGCTTTCCACAACCAAGCGACAGACCTACCAATACCCAGTGAAAGAGAAGAATGGCTACTGACCTGATTGATTCTGAACCACTCCCAATGCCTCACAAAAGAAAGAAGATCTTCAACCCTCCTCCCACATAGCCCCAGCTGACCTCCAAAATGTTGATGTTGCAGGATCCCTGTCTCCCTTCTCTACCAGAAGCCATGCTCCAGACCAGCCTGCTTGAAAAAATTGCAGCCAGCATTGAGATTATTCAGCAAACTGTCAAAACACTCAAACCTGCAGTGAAGCCCTGAAAGGCTGGCTTGCATCTTTGGAGACCCAGTTGGCTGCAGTTACAGACAGGTAATGCACGATCGATGTCTTCACGGCACAGAAGCACAAAATGAATGGCTTACAAATAAAATTAAGACCTGGAAGAAGGGGACAAAAAAAAAAAGACTGAGGATCCTGGGTCTGCAGGAAGGAACAGAGGAAAAAGACGCTGTGTAGTATCTCTGTATGAATTTTCCCCTCTGGAACTGCCTGGATCCAGTAGTATATGAATTTGAAACTGACTGGGTGCACCAGATCCACCAAGCCAAAGCCAACCCCACTGCCCCTAAACCCTGTCCTCTTATTTTTAGACTCCTCAGATTCCATGATAAGGAACTTACCTTACCCACTGTGAAGGAGCTGAAAGATGCCCTGGTTACCAGTCAGCATATCTCATTCTACCCAGACTTTACCTGGGGGGTACTAGACAAAAGGTAGACCTTTGATAATGTTAAGGCCATCCAGAGGAATCGGGGATCCCATAATCCCTGCTGTAACTGCTTGTCATGGCAGTAACAGTTCAGGGCAAGGTGCAGCACTTCCAGACTCTGGAGGAAGCAGATCACTTTTTCCAGGCTATGCTTGCCCCTTCTGTTAATTTGAGTATATTAAGACACTGAATTGTTACACAAGGCATGCCTCTTGAGTGAGGGATAACACACCCTGAAGCGTCGAGGCAGAGTATACACATGTGTGGTGGTTGCAATTAGCATTATTGGCACTTTTTTTGTGTGCAATACTGAACTTATTGTTTGTAAGTACTTTGTTTTATCAAATCTCTCAGCAAAGGATTTTGAACTGAATGTACTGTTGTTTGGAGTGCTGGTTTCTTTATCAATACAATGTATTTATTATTTTCCAGCACCCGCTCTAGTCCTGAGCGCTGTCTTCTTTTGGTGCATGCTTTCCCCTTCCCCCCAAGATCTTCCAGGACACTGACCAGTACTCTGGCTGTGTCCACAGAACAGATGGACACTAAGCCTCAGGCAGCCACCTTAACAGCCAGAGAAGCACATAGTGAGCGTGAGTACTGATTATCATGGAGGAATAAGGAGTTGGGGGGTTAAAATTAGGGAGTGGAAAGCTCCCTAGCATGCACTTCTTTCTCTCAAGGCCTCATGGCTTTCATTTGAGTAGTACAGACACCATGCAAACTTTGGTGTCTTACAAGGTATTGTTGCATAAACCACTACTGCATACTTAACAGCTTACTGGCTCCTGACTGTATTTCTGTAATTGGCTTGCTGCCCATTTTTTGAACTTATCATCATGGCAAGGCTGACAGCTCTAGCTACAGATAGTGCACTTTATTGTCCATTTCCATTGAATCGCTAAGGGAGTCTGATCACACCTTGATATAGTGTTGCTCGGATAGTGCTTTTGGGATCCTACCAATATCGGTCAAATAGTGCTGGTATCCTCACTTGGATCCTACCAGATATCCTGCCAAAAACAGATGCAGGATCCAGGGTCAGATAGTGATGGATCCTAATTAAAATCCAGGTATCCTGGTTAGGATCCACAGATCCTAGGGCAGAAAGTTAGGATCTGGGGCCAGACAGTGATGGATCCTGGTTAGGATATAGGTATCCTAGTTAAGATTCATTGATCCTAGGGCAGATAGTTAGAATTCAGAGTCAGATAGTGATGGATCCTGGTTAGGATCTGATGGCTGGATCCACAGGCAGATAGTGGAAGTGTCCGGCAGATCCACTATCCTGCCACAAAGGGCAGGTATCTGTGGATCCAGATTTGTCCAGATTCATCTGAGCAACACTGCCTTGATATCAACCCTGTGAACACCTTCCCCAGGCCTGCTTGGGAGCTAATAATCTCTCTTGTCCCTCACTCCCTTTATCCAGTTATCCTAATGATGATGGACACACAAACAGGGTGGACCTAACCTGAGCAGATTCTAACCTTAGACCCTAGGTAGACTGATCTGAACTTAATGCACATAACCAACTCATTCTGACACAGCTGCTAAGCTGACCAGTATAGTTGCTACCCCTTTGTGGAAACATCTTTTAATGGTTGTTGAAGTGGGTAGTGTTATGTTATGGGCACCCGAGGTCATGTGTTGGGCACCCGAATTTCATACTAAACAGGTAGCAATTTTGGATACTTAAAGGACCTGCACCATGGGTAGATCTCATGGTCCTAGGGAAACCATAGTTGGTTCTCCTTTCCTGCTCTGTGCGTACAGTGCTGCAGGCTGGGGGACTTACTGGGCTACATGCCCTCAGTGGAAACAACGCAGCTCTGCTACTGATGTTATAGGGGACATCGCTCATGCCACTGCAAACTTCAGCTCAGGCTCTTTTGCATCAGCAAGGATTACACCTCTCTCCCCCCCCCCAAAAAAAATAAAACAATTCCCTTGCCTGTGCTACATATGCTACCTTCCTGCTTACAGTACTGTGCACATGGTAGCCAACACTTGGAGACCAGTACTTCAGCCTTCTATATGTGGCTGCGAGGGAGGTCAGATCCATATTTTCCTTCCATATTCACTGACAATTGAGGTAAACAGAAGTAAGTCATGGTAACTGTCCTCCTCCTCTTCCTGCCTGTATGTCAGGTAGGGCTAGCCACCATCAATTTGTTTGAGCAGGAAACAGAACCTTGGGATGGCTGGAGTGTCCTGTAATCATTTAGCCCAGCTTCAAGTGTGAGTGAAGGCTTAACAGCAATCCTTACTGTCGGCTACTGATAGTATATGGTATGCCTCTACCAGTGAGTCACAGTTGTTCTTTTGGGGGGTTAATTTATTTCTTGTTCAGGTTTACACTGTGTATAGTTTATTAATTAATTATTTCATTAATTTATTTATTCATTAACCAGGTTGGTGCACTGGTCTGAGGACCTTTTTCAGGCACAGTCTGGGCCAGACAATGGTAAATACAGTGTGAAACCAACAGCAGTGAATCATACATAAGCAAATCAGGAATCCAGTGCAAGTCAGGCTAATATACAGAGGTGAGGTAATAAATACAGGTAAACAGTTGGGGCTGCACATCTCCAAAATAATTGTTCTGCCCCCCCTTTGTGTGCCTTGGTTGGATACAGATAGGGTGGGATATTCAGACTGTGCCAGGCAGGGGCACAAGGCTGGGTGCAGCGCAACTGGGCTGCACCAGGGCATAGACCAGGCGATATTCAACAGTGCTGTGCCATGGCTCAGCACTGTTCAATATGGCACTGAGGGTGCACGCACTGCACATGGTGCAGTGGCACTTCACCAGCACAAGTGGCAGAAGGGGAGCAGGGGGATGCGCCAGCACAACCGCAATATTCAGCACTGGGCATGCAAATGAGGCCATTATGCAAGCAAGGTGCAAATGGGGCCATTTACATGTCATTATGGCCTCATTTGCATGCAGTGCACTGATCCCTGGTGACTTGTGCCTGGCGCCCTGCTAGCCTGCAGCCATCGGGGACCAATGCCCTGCAGTCCTTTGGCAGACCCAGCTCCCATACACCAGATCACGGGCATAAGTGATTTAACTCCCTGGTGGTCCAGTGGACCACTTTCCATCACCCAGTCGCAAGCATAAGTGATGTAAATCCCTGGTGGTCCAGTGGACACCCCCCTCCCCACCAGCCCACTGAGGTCCCCCTGCCACCCAGCACCCCCCCTCTAGTCAACAGTGGGTGGTGGCACCCTGCCTGCATGCCACCTGGCCACCCACCGACTGACATCATACAGTATAGTCTGTATGCCTATTGGTCCACTGCATGGTCCAATGGGCATACAGACTGTACTGTACTACATAGGCCCGATATGTGAATGAACACTTTTCCGGATGTCAGGTCACCTGGGAGTAGATATCACTGATTTGCTAGTTTGAAATCTCTGTTATGACATGGAACTGATTTACCCCCCCCCCCACTCCTCTTCTCCCTCCTGACAGTACTGGTCCATCCTTCCTCCTGGTGAAGATGGAACAGAAGTATTTATTTAGTATCTCTGCTTTTCCTACGTTATCCTCCACCCACTCCTCCTCCTTCTTAAGCCTAGCTATCCCATCCTTCTTGTCCCTTTTCTTACTTATATAGTGAAAGAAGGTATTTTCCGCCTTCTTTATTCCTTCAGCTATGTGCAACTCCTTTTGTGCCGTAGATCACTGGACTTCCTTTCTTGCCTCACTAGCCAACCTTAGGTAATTGTCCCTATCCACCTCACTCTTGGTCTTCTTGAATATCCTATAGGCTAACACCTTTTCCCTTACTGCCGGGGTGATGCCAGAACTGAGCCATCTGGATGCTTTGTCCCTTGTGTTCTTCCCCGAGCCTAACTCACTCCTCTGTGGCAACCAGTATTCCTTCCATAATGATGGACTGCCTTTGCTCAACCCCATATCTGCTCTGATGTCTGTCGGGTGGATTCTTAGCACTTTGCCTGTCTTCATGAAGTCTGCAATCCTGAAATCCAAGATTTTGGTCTTAGTCAGGATGCTTTCCCTGCCCATATCCAACTGGAACCACACTGTGCAATGGTCACTCCCACCTAAGGGCACCTCTACTATTAGTTTCTGTGTATGCTCTCCATTCATGAGCACCAGGTCAAGAATTGCCTCTGCTGTTGTTGGTTCTGTGACATACTGAGTCAGAAACCCACTTTGCAGTCCTTCCAGGATTGCCTGACTCCTAGCACATGTTGTGGATGGTACACTCCAGTCCACCTTGGGCAGGTTGAAGTCTTCCACAATTACCACCTCTCCCTTTCCTGCAGCTTCCAATATTTGTGAGCTCAGTTCCCTGTCCCTCTTATCATCCAGGTTGGGTGGTCTGTAAATCACTTCCAACCTTACCTTTCTCCCTTTATTGGACCATAACTGAACCCATAATGTCTCTACCTTCCCTTTCTACAATTCCTCCCTTGTACAAGTTATTTCCTCCCTGATGTAGACTGCCACCCCTTCCCCTTCCTGATTACCTTATCCGTCCTGTACAGTTTATATCCAGGGATTGAAAGGTCCCAGACATGGTGTGGTGTTACCCAAGTCCCGGGTACTGCTGCCATGTCCACCCGCCTGTCTGCTAATAGCACCTGCTGGCCATTCATTTTATTTCCGTCCTGTACAGTTTATATCCAGGGATTGCAAGGTCCCAGACATGGTGTGGTGTTACCCAAGTCCCGGGTACTGCCGCTATGTCCACTCGCCTGTCTGCTAATAGCACCTGCTGGCCATTCATTTTATTTCCAAGACTCTGTGCAATCAAAGACACCACTCTGCACCTAGAATCTGACCTTCCTTTCCTTCCATGTCTTTTTCTCTTCACATTTCTCCCATCTGTGTGTACTCCCCAACACACCTACCCTTGTTACGTGTTCCTCACCCACTCCACCCTTTGCTGTTTTCTCACTCCTTCCACCTCCTCCCACCAGACCTCTTCAATCGCTGTTGGGGGGGGGGGTCACTGATCTCCTCTTCTCAGAGTCTTGTGGCCTGCAGGTTTGCTGCACCCCCAAGAAGTTTAAATTAAGTGTACTGGTTATGTATTCCCCCAGTCACTGAGTACCCTCAAACCCTCCCTACTGAGGTGTAGCCTGTCTGGTGAAAAGAGTGCTTTGTTTGACCAGGTCTTATCCCAGTCCCCAATGCAGATGAACCTCTCCTCCCTGCACCATTTCCTCACCCAGTCATTAAAATCAGCTATTTTTCTTTTCCTGGCTGTGCTGACCCTTGGTACTGGTATCACTTTTGAGAAGGCCAGTGACCTTGCTTCCTCCCTGCAGATCTTCCCTAATTCCCTGAACCTACTTTGCACTACCTCAACCTCTTCCCCTGCTAGGTTGTTGGTTCCCACATGTATAACTAAAGTAGGTATTCCTCCAACCTCAATTACTGTTTCTCTTATTCTTGGGCCCACCTTCCCTGTGGTCATCCCTGGCATGCAAACCACCCTCCTGCTTGCATTTGGGTCCCCTTTTCTTCCCCAATGAATACTCCTAATTATGGTGTCCCCATGCTTGCCACCCTTCCATCCCCTCCACCTATGCTCCTCATCCTTCCTTTCTTACCTTCAGTAGTAGCTGCTTCCCCACTTAAGTTAACCTGGATGCAGGGGAAGCAGTTATCTCCTCATCAGCTATTTATCCCCCTAGCTGTTTTTCCATCTCCAACTCTGCCTTTCCCCTTCTGACTACTATGTCTGCTTCCACTTTTCCCTCCACTCTTCCTTTCCTTTTCTCTCCCCCAGCCTTCTCCACTCTATTTTGCCTGCATCCTCTTCCCTGCCCACTCTGATTACTTCCCTCTCCCCTTCCCTGTTCTTCTACTCTCAGCCCTGGCTCAATCTGACCTCTTACCTCACCTTCTGCTGCCCCCTCCCTCCTTCCAGACAGTGGCGAAAATCTGTTTGATAAAGGCACCCCTTCAGAAGTTCCCACCCTTGATCCTTCCCTTACATTCCCATCCCTGCCCCCTACCATTCCTCCACCCTTGGCTTCCTAGTCCTCTGAGGAACAGATACTCCTGTATACTGGGTGTTCCTCCATGCTCCTTCCCCTGCCTGGTGCCCTCACTCCTCCTGGCACCACCCATCTGCCTTTCTCTCCACTGCTCTGCTCCTCTGACTTCCCACACCATCCTCCACAGTTAGCATCTGAGCAAGTTTATTTCACCCCTTTACTGCTCCCAGCTCTTGCATCTCTTAGATTACATTACATTACAGGTGTCATTACAGGGTGTAATTACAGGCTCTTAGGTTCTGGTGGGAAGTATAAATTCTTGAATATTTTTCCCTTAATTACACTCTAGGTAGGTCTGCTGCTACTCAGTGGGAGGCTGTCATTTGGGAAAATTAATAGCCCATACATCCTGCCTCAGGAAGGAGAGGAAACAATTGACTCATCAAAGAGAATGGGACATAAAACAACATGAGCTTGATAACTAGATTATTTCCCACCAATGACCCTCCCTGTAACCTTGTATCACAGAGACAAGGGCAGCACTGGAAGAAACTTTCATCTATAGAACTGGATATGCCTTTTTCCACCTAAATGAAATGTACTGGGAGGTTGAGGAGCAACCCAGAAAGCTTCTTGCATATTGGTTGAGAGTCAGGGATGCAGACAAGTATATCCCACACATTCAAATGGTGCGGGGAACTCAGGTCTCCTCCTCTCCGCAGATTAATTGTGAATTCCAAAACAATTACCAGAATATTTACGCTTCTAAATTCTTCCCTTCTGCTGAATAGTTTGCATCCCTTTACTAAAATATCAGCCTACCTCACAGACTTAGCTAATCAACACCTAGTCTCACCCATAACTATCAAGGAAGTCCAAGATGCCATCTCCAGTATGTTTAGAGAAGAGTCTCCTGATCTGGATGGATTCACCAGTGACTTTTACACCCCCTTGCAGAGATCTTGTTTCCTAGATTGACTAGTCTTTAATGAAGCCTGGGAGAAGGGGATCCCCCCCTTTTATGCAAGCACTAATGACATTAATCCCAAAGAAAGGGAGATATAATATACTTTGTTCTCAGTTCCATCCTATCCCCTTAATGAATTTGGATGCCAAGATCTTAGTGAAGGTGCCTGCTGAGAGAATCAGTGACATCATGAGAGGCCACATACATCCTGATCAGATGGCCTTTCTGCCAGGCCACTTAGGGCAGACAGTACTCGGAAGATCCTGAACCTGCAGTGGTAAAACCAAACCTGCACTATGCCCACTGACACATTTTTTTTTTTTTTACCAATTATTTTACCAGGTGAGATACACTAAGCTGAAAGCTTGTTTGGAGGTGCAACCTGGGAGCACAAGGAAATTAAGTGACTTGCTCAGGGTCACACAGTATGCACCTAGGGGGCTGTGGGATTCAAACCCAGATCTCCAGATTTGCAGCTCAGAGCCTTGCCCCACTGTGCCATACTGCCTCCATAGATGATGAAAAAGCATTCATCATGGTGGAGTGGGCATACCTCTTTGATGTTATGTCCAGATTTGGCTTTCAGCAAAAATGTATCTTGTTGGTCAAACTTCTATACACTCAACCTATGGCGTCAGTCTTGACTAACTCTTTGGTGTCCCCAGCATTCCTATTAGGAAGGGGCATGAGACAGCAGTGTCCCATGTCTCAGAGGTATTGCCAGAACAAGCAGCTATGCAGGGCATGGGCCTCAACAGAAATAGATGGGGGGCTGGGATCCAGCAAGATCTCCAGAAGTTGTAGAAATGTTGGTGATCTCTGGTGCAAAATTACACATTTTGGCTATATATTTATTCTATTTTTCCCACTTGTTTTCCTATTTTGTGGCCTATTTTTGTTCCTTTGTCAGGTAGACTTCATATTGCAGATTATTAAGCAGCATTGGCTATTCTGCAGTGCACATGCGTGATGTGTGGTGAGAGCTTTATGTAAGCATAAGTTGATGAGAGTGACTGAAATAAATCAGCATGCAGCAGGAAATAACATTAATTAGATCACATTTACAAGAAGCAATTCTCACACTCTGGTCTCTCTCCTCTTCCTGCCCGAGTGCAACTTCACCTGCACCCACCTACACACTCACACAACATGGCAATAGCTTGGCAGAAGACACCAGGAGAAGGACTGCTGTGTGACTGAACTTCTCTGCTGGGACTAAAGTAGAAGAACTTTTGTATTTGGACCTTTAATTTAGGGTAAAAAAACTAACATACAAAAAAAAAAAAGTGTGTGTTTGGGTGAACTGAACTGAATGGGTAACAGAAAAGTCATCTAGGTGTAAATCTCAGGTGACTGAAAGGACTTAACTGCTGTGAGGTTTAAATTACTTGTAGAAAGATCTGGTAAGTAGGGGGAGTGGCTTAGCTAGAAGGAAGCTACATTTAAAGACTGCCTTAGAAAGATTCTGCTAATAGCTTGGCAGAAGATACCAGGAGGACTGCTGTGTGACTGAACTTCTCTACTGGGACTATATAGCCCTCCTTCCCTTCCCTCCACCCCGCCCCACCCAAAGCTAGTTCTATTTTTATAGGCACAGGATTTGACTGACAACAGGAACTTCCTGTTTAGGGGCAGGAAGTGAGTGATCACAGAACCACCAAGGACCCACCATCCTAGAAGGGCAAGAGTAGCCTCGGCCCCTCTAGCTGCTGGAGGTCTGCCTCTGAACAAGTAAGTGGTCTACTGAGAAATATAAGATATTCTTGTCTCAGAACAGGACAATCAGGAGCTTAAAGGGCACACAGGCAGAAAGTAAGGAGAGAGAGAAAAAAAAACTGACGAAAGAGTAAGGATTGCAAACAGTTAAGGGGTCAGAAATAAGACATAATTGGAGTGGTAGTGCAGTGGCTGTGGAGCAGTCTTCCGGGAGATATTCTGGAGGATGCGGTGTTGTCCCATCTGCAGGCACCTCTGGGCTGAGGGAGGAGGTTGCTCATCTCCATGCTGAGTTGGCCAGGATTTGTGGGACCTCTCTTCCATCCAGGGACCACCAGTGCCACTGCCATTGCCTCAGAGAGGTTGCCAAGAAAAAGGAGCAGTTGGACCACAGTGGGCTCAGGGAGGTGAGGTGGTGGAACAGAGGCACATCCCTCCAGTTGTACCTCTCCACAATTCCCATGCCATTCTGGCAAAGTGTGGTTCCTCTATGGAGGCACCTACAGTGGAGACCAAGGAGGATGCTGGGAACCTCCACAAAGGAGACCCACAGGAGGGTGGCAGGGGACCCTGCAGGGAAGGAAACAACTCCTGGTGGGGACTCCATTATTAGGAAGGTAGAACTGGGCAAGGAAGGGAGAGGGAGGTAGGTGCCTGCCTGGCGCCATGGCTTGAGGGACAGGGAGCGAATCCTCAGGATTGCCGAGCAGCTGCACAGGAGAGGGAGTTGGATGTCATTGTCCACCTAGGGACAAATGACCTGGCTAAGAAAGGGATTAGAGAAGTGCAGGAAGAGTTTGTGGGGTGGGGAGGGGGCCTTGAGTCAAGCACGCACGGTAACCTTCTCGGAGGTGCTACTCATCTATGGCATAGGAGAGGCTAGGGTGTTCCGTACCTATGATTCAATTAGTGGTTGAAAACTGGTGTGGAGCTCAGGATTTGGCTTCATTGGGGACTGGGGTCCACCTGGAGTGATACGCTCTATACTGGCATGATGGGCTGCATCTGTCCGGAGGGGAACCAGGATCCTAGGTGATAGGTTTAAATGCTTCATTGGCAAGCTTTTAAACTAGCCAAGGGGAGGCACTGGAAAGGAGCAGGAAATCCTAGCCCCCAAACAATCACTGTAGAGGTGGCAAACACCAACATGGAGGTGTTGATAGGAGAAGGGTAGGGTAAATGGAGAAAGTGACAAAGGCAAGAAGGACAGGGATGGGGCAAAAGTGGGTAAGGCCATCAGGAAATGGAGGGTAATGAGTGCCAATGCTCGTGAGTCTGGGCAACAAGCTCCTGAGCTGGTGGCCTTAATGGATGAGGGATGCCTGGATATTGTAGAATCACAGAAACATGGTACACAGAGAACCATGACTGGGATGTTAACATACCAGGGTACATAACCCACAGGGAGAAGAGGGGAGGAGTAGCTCTCATGTAAAGGAAGGGATAAAAGCAACTGAACAAAAGAGTAAACAGGGAGGAGAGGAGGCACTGTGGGTCACCTTGAGACTGGAAAGGGCACCACAATCCGCACAGGGTTAGTATACAGACCTCATGTCTGGGGAAGGAATGGACCAAGGATATGATGGAAGGCATTCTTAGAATGGCAGAGAAAGGGAGATACTGTTGATGGGAGACCTGAATATGCCAGATGTTAACTGGAGCACATTTGCTGCAGCCACATCCAAGAGCAGGGCCATTCTTGATGCCTACAGGTGGCAGACATTAGACAGCTAGTTTCGGAACCCACTCGTGAGGGAGCAATTAGACCTCGTACTTTCAAATGGGGCAGGAGAGGATCTCAGATCTAGAAGTAGGTTGCCATTTGGGACAAGTGATCATCAAACAGTGTGGTTCACGTTAACTCAGCTACAGAGTCAAGCATCACAAAAGTGAGGGTACTGGACTTTAGGAGGGCTGACTTTGGCAAGATGGGAGAGTGCTCAGAAAAGCACTAGCAAACAGGCTAGAAGGAGGTGGAGCAACAATGGGGAATTATCAAAACTGCCATCACAGAGGCAACAAGCCTTTGTGTGAAGCAAATAAACAAATCAAAATGAAAGAAAAAGCCACTATGGTTCTCAAGAGAGATGGCTGTGAAAGTCAGAAAGAAAAAGATAGCATTCTGGAAGTATAAGGAAACACAGAAGGAGCAGGACAGAGAGCTGTACCAGTTAAGGCAGAAAGAAGCAGGGAGGGAAGTCAGACTAGCAAAGGCCCAAACTGAGGAAAAGATAGCCAACCCAGTTAAGAAGGGGATAAAACCTTTATAGGTACATCAGCGAGCTTAGAAAGACAAAGGAGGGATAGTGAGGCTGAATAGAATGAACGTGGTGAGCGAGAGGGGACAGTGAAAGCAGGAATACTGAACGAATATTTTGCTCAGTATTCACAAAAGAGGAGGGGAAGTGCCTAATCCAATTAACAGAAGCACTTTGATAGGGGGGTCGATCCCAGTCCTTTCACAGAAGAAAGGGTTCTGCAAGAACTCCAAACTGAAGGTGGACAAAGCAATGGGTCCTGATGGAATTCACCCAGAATTCTAAAAGAATTAAGGAAGGAACTAGTGAAACCACTGGCTACTTTTAATAAATCATGGAGGATGGTGTGGTACCCGAGGACTGGAGGAAGGCGGATGTGATTCCCTTCACAAAAGTGGGACCAAGACAGAGGCAGGAAACTACAGACCTGTCAGTCTGACCTCTGTGGTAGGGAAAGGATGGAGTCACTTCTGAAGGAAAGAATAGTTGAGTACCTAGAGGTCAGTGGAGCACAGGATCCAAGGCAGCATGGGTTCATGGCGGAAGGTCATGTCAGATGAATCTAATAGATTTCTTTGACTGGGTGACCAAAGTAGTAGACCGGGAGGGGCTGTGGACATGGCCTACCTAGACTTTAGCAAGGCATTTGACACAGTCCCACACAAAAGATTATTAGTCAAATTAACCAGCCTGGGAGTGGGTCCCAGGGTGGTAGCCTGGGTAAAACATTGGCTGGACAACAGGACACAGAAGGTAATTGTAAATGGAGTCCACTTTGAAGAAAAGGGCGGTTACTAGTGGGGTACCGCAGGGTTCAGTATTGGGTCCAGTCCTTTTTAATGTCTTCATCAGTGACATTGCAGAGGGACTGGAAGGAAAAGTATGCCTTTTTGCAGATGACACAAAGATCTGCAACAGGGTTGATACACGAGGAGGCGTGGAAAGGATGAAAAGGGACTTGGCAAGGTTGGAGGAATGGTCAGACGTATGGAAGCTAGGATTCAATGCAAAAAAGTGCAAAATAATGCACCTGGGAAACAAGAACCCAGGGGAAGAATACACAATGGGTGGGGAGGTAGTAACAACAACAAAACAGGAAAGAGACCTGGGGGTAATCATATCAGATAACCTTAAGGTTAGCAAGCAATGTGAGAAGGCAGTAGGGAGCCAGGGTATACTGGGATGTATAGGAGAGGCATCAGCAGCAGAAAACAGGAAGTTGTCATCCTCTGTACAGACAGTTGGTGAGACCCCATCTGGAATACTGTGTCCAGTTCTGGAGACCCCATCTCCGCAAGGACATAGACAGGATAGAGGCAGTCCAGAGGAGGGCAACTAAAATGGTGCAGGGTCTGCAAGAGAAGCCATATGAGGAGAGACTAAAGGAGCTTAATATGTATACCCTTGAGGAAAGAAGGAGAGGGGACATGATAGAAACTTTCAAGTCACCTCAAGGAATCAACAAAGTCCAAGAGGGTAGCATCTTTCAGAAAAAGAGACTTGCAAGAACAAGGGACACAATTTAAAGATAGAAGGAGGGCGGTTCAGGGCAATGGAGGAAGTATTATTTCACAGAGAGGGTAGTGGATGCATGGAACAGCCTTCCTGAGGAAGTTGTGGGGTCTAAAACTGTGGGAGAATTCAAGAATGCATGGGACAGACATAAGGTAATTCTTATGGGGGGGCAGGAAGATATACGCTGTTGGTTAACTAGGATCTGCGGCCTATCCTGTAGGAAGGGAAATGGGCAGACTAGATGGGCCTAGCGGTCCTTATCTGCCGTCAAAGTCTATGTTTCTATGTTTCTATGGCACAAGTGTTATAGCCTTTGTTGCACACCAGCACCATAAATTTCCTGTCACTAACTAATAATCATTTTAGTTTTATTAACTGTTGCAGAGATATGGAGAACAGAATCAATCCATATCCTGAGTGGGATCTAGCCCTTCTACTCCTACTCATTCCATTCTCCTGCTACCTTCTTCATATCCATGATGGTTCCCATCCCTCTCTGACCTAACCTGCAAGGGGATGTGGCTGACTGAGGCCAATGGCTGTAAATAAAGCTCTTCCTTAGGAGGGACTTCCTTGGCTCTCATGCAGAGCAGTTTGCTGTTGCTGCTGGCAGAAGGTGATGACTGGAGCCCATCCAGGTAGTGCCCACATGAATAACACACTGGCAGGGCAACAGCAGGAGCAGCGGTGAACCTCCGGCCTTTACACTGAAGCAAGACTGGCAATAATTCTAGCAACATGGCACCAACATGCACAAACACGAGGAGTGAGCCCGACTAACTCTGTGATCATTTGTTTTGAACCACACACCATGCTGTGCTACAGTAGCTGATGGTGATGTGACATGAGTAGTCGTGATACAGTGGATGCTATGTTCTTGTGGCTGGAGGTGGAGTATATGGACCAATCTCCATTCTTGCTGGGGATCTGGGTTGAAGCTGCAGCCTGCAGAGAGCTTTTAGTGTTTAAACATAAAAAGCTAATCAGCGCACTGCAGGGAAAGTTTTGAGACCCAAGGAAAAATGTTTGGGGCCCAGGCCCCAGAGACCCAGTCCTACCAACACCTCTGCCCTTTCCCTCTTTCTCTTCCTGTTGGCAGCAGAGTCCTTAGTGCATAAAATTCAGGACATCTATATCCTTTGTTGGTTTTGAAGTGTCTGGGACCTCACATACAGTAAACTTACATTATTTTCAGATGATATTACTTTGTTCCTCTCTGACCTACCCAGTTTATTTATTTATTTATTACATTTTGGTGACCGGGTGAGTCAACAGAGCCCCAGAGGCCCCTTTTTCAGGGGCAACCCGGGATTTCATAGCAATTGATGAATAAACTGTGTGAAACAATGAGCGCAAATTACATGTAATGCGAACAACATATAGTCAAGGTAGCATTCGGGAATGTAAAAGTACAAAAGAAGTAAATAGGGTGAGCCGCAGTGCTGATAAGTAGTACTTGACCTAATGGATACACACTAGAGGCAGGATAAGTCTTGGAAAACCATTTATCTGTGGAGTGGTCTCAGGAGCAAGTGCAATGGCAAGTACTGGCTACCACAATATGGACCTTAAGCCTAGTGTGGAAACTTTTGACAGAAGGTGCTTTCTGCACCCCGGGAGGGAGTATGTTCCACAGGGTGGGAGCAATGTGGGCAAATGACTTGCTGCCCGCCTTGGTTCTTACTCTGGGGACATCTAGGAGAGTTCAGTCTGTTGTGCAGAGGAGCCAGGTATTGATCTTTAGAGCAATGAGTCCAGAGAGACTAGGGGGAGGAGTCAGGCTGATTAACTTGTAGGCTAAGCATAGCAGAGGGTCCTGGAGGCGAGCGTCCAGTGAGGGCCAGTTTAGTAGAGATAAGGTGTCACAGTGGTGATCCCTGGGGTTTGCCAGGGAGGTGAAGCATGACACTTTATTGTACAGTACTTGGAGTCTGTGCCTCTCAAGCTTCGTCAGTCCATGAACAACTGGGTCAGCACATGTGAGTGTCTGGAGGAGGGTGCTGGTGGCAACAGAGATCCTGACTTCAGGTGCCAGCTGATTTTTCAGTCGGTAGAGGGTGCCTAGTTTCCCATGTATGGTTTTGTTGACTTGGTCCACAGGGTTCTTAAGGGTGAGACCCTGGTCCAGGGTGAGGCCGAGGTATTTTAGGGAGGGCACTTCTTCTAAGCCGTTGCCTGTTCATTGCCAACACTGGATGCTATCATCTAGGAATACTCCTCATTGTCAGGGTATAAGCTGAATGAGACAAAATCACAGGTTATGTCACTTAATTCTGCCTATACAGTGGCATCCCCCAGGATGGAACCCAATTCTGCAGCATTTTGCAGCACTCTGCGGAATGCTGCAGCAGACCAACTGAATAAAGCAATGTAATTTCAATAGCAATTAGTCCCTTTTGTCATTGAGAAAAATGTGACAATGCCAGGACTAAGTGAGTGCTTCAGTTTCCTGCATGATAAAGGGAACTAATTGCCATTGAAATTACATTGCTTTATTCAGTAGGTCTGCTGCAGCATTCCGCAGAGTGCTTTAAAAATGGGTTTCATCCTGGGGATGTCACCATGTACACAAGCTTTTTGCAGACTATCCTAACCAATGGGCCACTGAGGGGGTTACCTATCTAGGTATACAGCTGTGACCCTAAATACCAGGTACCATAGCAGCTAATATACGTGTTATGCTGCACAAGCTAGACACTGACATCCCAAAGTGGGGCAATTTCATTCTCTCCATAAGAAGCAGAGTTAATGCCCCCAATCTAATAACTATGCCCAAGCTTCAATACCTTCTCTCCAATACTCCACCTCAGATCCCAGGCGCCTTCTTTAAAACTCTGGCTTCCAAGCTGTTCTCCTTCATCTGAGCAGGGAAGGCATCAAGATCTCAATCTCTAGCTTACATAGAAATTGATGTCAGATAAAGACCGCAAGGCCCATCTAGTCTGCCCATTTCTTTTTCAACCTTATGAATGTGCCCTAGGCCTTTGCTCCGTCAATGGCCTATCTATTCATACTTATCTGTATTGCTTCCTTATGCCTATCTCATGCCTGTTTGAAGCCCTACACTGTATTCATATCCACCACCACTACCTGAGGTAGGCCATTCTATGCATACACCACTTTTCTGTGAAAAAGAACTTCCTCACATTACCCCTTAATCGGCCTCCCACTAATCTCATGATGTGTCCTTTTGTCCTGCTATTTTTCTTATATTGAATCATGTTTGACTCCTTCACCTTGTTAATGCCTTAAGCTGTTTGAATGTTTCAATCATATCACATCTCTCCTTCCTTTGCTCTAGGGTATACATATTGAGCTCAGTTAATCTGTCCTCATATGTTTCTGATGCAGTCCCTGCACCATTTTGGTTGCCCTTCTCTGAATTCTCAATTTGGTTAATGTCCTTGTGAAGGTGTGGCCTCTAGTACTGCATGCAGTACTCCAGATTGGGCCTAACCAGTGACTTGTAAAGAGGGATTATTACCTCCCTCTTCCAACTTGTGATACTACTACTAATACACCCCAACATCCCTTACCTACTGCTTTAGAGGTCTGCTTGGATGATTTCAGGTCATTGGTGATGATGATGCCCAAGTCTTTCCTTCCCTTGTGACTGCCAGCAACTCCCCTTCCAGCCTATAGGTGGCTTCAAGGTTTCTCTTCGCAATGTGCATGATCTTGCACTTGTTTGCATTAAATCCCAGTTGCCACTCTTCCGACCATTTTGCTAGTTTATCCAGAACTCTTCTCATTCTGCTCACCCCATCCAGATAATCTACTCTGTTGCAGATCTTGGTGTCATCTGCAAACAGACAAATTTTACCATCCAGTCCATCTGCAATGTCACTGATGAAGATATTGAAGAGGATTGACCCCAGGACTGATCCCTGAGGTACCCCACTTGTGACTTGCATCTCTTCTGACTGTATACCATTTACCATCACTCTCTGTTTTCTACCCATCAACCAGTTTGCCACCCAGTTGACCAACATCTGACCTATCCCGAGCCTACCCAGCTTATTAATCAATCTTCCATGTGGAACAGTATTGAAAGCTTTGCTGAAGTCAAGGTAGGCAACATTAACTGCTCCCCCTTGGTCCACCACTCTGGTTACCCAGTCAAATAAATCTGAGATTAGTTTGACAGGACCGTCCTTTTGTAAACCCATGCTGTCTTGGATCCTGTTCCCCTATGGATTCCAGGTGTTGCACTATCCTTTCCTTAAGGAGCGTCTCCATAATCTTGCCCACTACTGAGGTTAGACTGACTGGCCTGTAGTTCCCTGCCACCACTCTTGTGGAGCGGGATCACATGAGCCCTTCTCCAGTTTTCTGGGACCTCTCCTTTGCTCAGAGACTCAATAAACAATTCTGATAATGGCTCTGCTAGTTCCACCCTTATCTCCTTTAGTACCCTGGGATGTATGCCATCATGTCCCATTGCCTTGTCCACCCTGAGCTTATCGAGCTCTTGTAGGACCCTTTCTTTTGTGAAGGGAGTAGTGCACACCTTCCTCCTTCCTGTGTCCATGGTGCAGAGCTGTGGGCCCTGCCCTTCCTTCTCTTCAGTAAATATTGAGCAGAAGTATCTGTTTAGGACGGATGCTTTTACATGGTCCTCCTCCTCACATGCACACTTATCCCCTTTGATCTTAGCAATACCTCCTCTGGACTTCTCCTTTCACTAATGTATCTATCAATCAACCAATCAATCATTTTATTTAGCCAGGCATAAACACCATTGAGCAAGCTCATTTTCAAGGTGGTCCTGGGCATAAATACAGTACAGTACACTTCATAAGATTACAATTACGGTGGACAATGGTGCAAAAAAAAAAAAAGGAAAAACATTGTGAAGGTGCAGGTCAATATGGGCCTATGCATACCCGACAGCATAATTAACATGCAAAGGTACATAATGATAAGCTTTACTGAAATGAGAAGAGACAACAATCCCATATAATCTCTGCTGAGTAAGAGCTCATACCTAAATGACAAAAAATAAGGAGGTATTAAGGAATAAGGTAGAAATTGGGGTGAAAGAGTAGGCAGCCAAAAGGGAGACCAGAATAGGTAAAAGGTAGAGAATAGGCAGGGTCATCTTGGATTAAGGGAAATAGGCTTGTAGGTCCTAGGTTTCTGTTGTTAGGAATGTGGGGTGGATGAGATACTTAGGCGTAGGATTTGAGAGTGGAACCCGAGGCTTAGGGGTCATCGGCATCTGAAACAGTTGCATGATTTCTTCAGATAATCTGCTAATAGAGCTTTGAATGTGAAAATGTTTGGAAGTGCAGATAATTTTATCTATAAATCTATAAAGTCTTGTCACTTTCTTTTACTGTTTATGCTAGTGTTTCCTCAGTTTGGGCCTTTGCCAGCCTTATTGCCTTCCCTGCTTCCCTTAGGGAAGTTTGGTATGCCTATCTTCATCCCACTGCATTCCCTTATATTTCCTGAAGGCCAGCCTTTTGGCTCTGACCTTTTCTGCTACTGTGTTTGAGAACCAAAGTGGTTTCCTTCTTTTGCACTTCCTTTTCTCACTAACACAATGGGATGTTGCTTCAAGTATTGCATCTTTAAGGCTTGCCCACTTTGCCTGTACCCTCTCACCTGTATTTCTTTTTGCCAGGGCTAGCTTAACTCTTTTGACCATTTTATCAAAGTTAGCTCCTCTGAAGTCCCATATTTTTGCCTTGGAATGGGATGATTTTGTTCTAGTGGCCAGATTGAACCCTACTGCGTGATGATCACTGGCACCCAGGTGGCCTTCTACCTGGAGATCTGTGATTCTTTCCCTGTTAGTCAGTACTAGATCTAAGATAACCCTGTCTCTTGTGGGTTGTTGTTTGAGGCCCTCCCCCTGTAGGGAATCCACAATGTGTCTAGTTCTGGCAGATGTCCCTGCTGGTATTGACCAGTTTGTATCTGGCATGTTGAAGTCTTCCATTATCAGAACCTCTCCTTTAGCTGTCATGCTTTGTATGTCTTCTAACACTAATGTGTCTATGTCATCCCCCTGGTCTGGGGGCCTGTACACAACCCCAGTTCATATGGCTGTCCCATTTCCTGTTTGCAGGGTGACCCACAGTTCTTCTGGCTCCTTATGTGTATTCTGAATTTCTGTAGCTTTGATATTTTCTTTGACATAAAGGGCCACCCCCTTTGTACCTCGGTTTCTTCTGAACAGTACATAGCCAGCTACTGAAGTCTCCCAAGTGTGGTTACTTGTAAACCATGTCTTGTTAATGGCTACTACATCCAGTTTAGCCTCTGTCATTACTGCCTGCAGGTTTGGGATCTTGTTTCCCAGACTGCAAGAATTTGTGTACATGATTTTGCATTGGTCAGATTTCGGTGTGTTAGTTGTTGGGTGAAGTCCGGTGTTTCCCCTTTACATCATTTGGGGAGCTGGACCTCTTTCCTTGCCTGGTGATGTAAATGACTTACAAACATGCTGAACTCCTGTATGACCACTAGCTGAGAGGGGAGGGGTGTTCTTCCCATTCGACATATCGGGTTCTGCACCCCTCTCCCCATTTGCTAGTTTAAATATTCTGCAAAGACATCAAACTTCTGCCCCAATGCACTGACTCTCTCCTTAGTCAGATGCAGTCCATCAAATTTAAATAACTTTAGCTCCCCAAACTATTGCCAGTTCCCTACAAATTTGTTTCCTTTTTCCTGGCACCAACCCTTGAGCCACATGTTTAGCTCCCTTATCTCTCCTTCTCTGACCTTCTGTTCATCTGTCCCCCCTCTCCCAGACTGGCAGGATCTCAGAGAAGGAGATACTGGATGAAATGGATGATAGTTTGTCACCCAGCCTGGTCAGATGTTCCTTGGTCTCCACAACTGACCAGCTGGTGAGAGATCATTAGTCCCTATGTGTACTAGGACATTAGTGTTTTCTCCTGCTTCCCAAACAATCTTAGCAATATGGTCAGTGTCTCTCCACGCTGATGTACCTGGGAGACATCTGACCATTACCCCTGGCTGGAGATACTCCAGCTACATAGAAACATAGAATCTGATGGCAGATAAGGACTGCTTGGCCCACCTAGTCTGCCCATTTCCCTACCTAATGCATAAGCCACAGATCCTAGATAACCAACAGCCTACTTCCTCCTATCCCACCCACTAAAAATTGCCTTATGTCTGTCCCATGCATTCTTGAATTCTCCCACTGTTTTTGACTCCATGACCTCCTTAGGAAGGCTGTTCCATGCATCCACAACCATCTCCATGAAAAAATACTTCCTCACGTTACCTCTGAGACATCCTCCCTCTATCTTCAAATTGTGCCCCCTTGTTCTTGCACATCTCTTTTTCTGAAAGATGCTACCCTCTTGGATGTTGTTGATTCCCTTGAGGTACTTGAAACCTTCTATCATATCCCCCTTCTCCCTTCTTTCCTTGAGGGCATGCATATTAAGCTCCTTTAGTCTCTCTTTGTATGTCTTCTGGTGCAGACCCTGTACCATTTTGGTTGCTCTCCTCTGGGCAGCCTCCTCCCTGTCTATGTCTTTGTGGAGACGGGGTCTCCAGAACTGCATGCAGTACTCCAGATTGGGACTCACCAACTGTCTGTACAGAGGGATAACAACTTCCTGTTTTCTGCTGGTGATACATCTCCCTATGCATCCCATTATGCCCTCAGCCCTCCTTTCTGCCTTCTTACATTGCTTGCCACCTTTATATAAGTGTCCATTTGTCTAGCCAATGTTTGACCCAGGCTACCACCCTGAGACCCACTCACCGGTGGGCTAATTTGTTTATTAATCTTTTGTGCATGCCTGTGTCAAATGACTTGCTAAAGTCTAGGTAGGCCATGTCCACAGCCCCTCTCTGGTCTACTACTTTGGTCACCCAGTCAAAGAAATTAATTAGATTAATCTGACATGACCTTTACACTGTGAATCCATGCTGCATTGGATCCTGTGCACCACTGGCCTCTAGCTACTCAAAAATTCTTTCCTTCAGAAGTGGTTCCATCATTTTTCCAACCATGGAGGTCAAACTGTCAGGTCTGTAGTTTTCTGCCTCTGTCTTGCTCCCACTTTTGTGAAGAGAAATCACATCTGCCCTCCTCCAGTCCTCAGATACCATACCATCCTCCCATGATTTTTTAAAAAGGGTAGTCAATGGTGTTACTAGCTCTCCCCTTATTTCTTTTAGAATTCTGGGGTGAATCCCATCAGATCCCATTGCTTTGTCCACCTTCAGTTTTAAGAGTTCTTTCAGAACCCTTTCTTCTGTGAAAGGACTGGTATTGATCCCCCTATCCAGAGAGCTTCTATTGACTGGATTAGGTACCTCCCCCTTCTCTTCCTTTGTGAATACTGAGCAGAAGTAGTCATTCAGTATCCTTGCTTTATCGCTGTCTATCTCTGCCCACCCACCATCCTCTTTATTCAGCCTCAGTATCCCTCGCTTTGTCTTTCTTCACTCCCTAATGTACCAATAAAAGGTTTGATCCTACTTCTTAACCAAGTTGGCTATCTTTTTCTCAGTTTGGGCCTTTGCTATCCTTATGTAGT
The DNA here is from genome assembly GCA_016271365.2 of Neoceratodus forsteri. Taxonomy (NCBI): domain Eukaryota; kingdom Metazoa; phylum Chordata; order Ceratodontiformes; family Ceratodontidae; genus Neoceratodus; species Neoceratodus forsteri. Next base: position 1,160,091,219 of record CM057459.1, on the reverse strand, counting down.
GTCAGAATAATGCTGGTTCTCTAAACGCTGATGGCTGTGCCACTTCCCCTTAGTGCTGAAGCCCTTGAAGGCCCTTCTCCTCCTCCTTCTAGCCCCCCTTCCCCAACCCATCCATCAAAGTTAATATTTTGAAGTATCCCAGCTACTTACCTACAATACTTTAACAGGCAAGGGGAGAGCAATATGATGAAGGATTCCACTAGATACATTAACTTGACATGGGAGGTATAACCTTTTCCCATCTTATGCCCCCCTCAGGAGAAACTACTCTTCACACACTCCACTCTAAGGCTTGAACAAAAACTCTACTCACTCCTCGGAGCCCATAGCAGAGCAGGGGCTGGGATTAAGGGTATATCCATTCTATTGTTCTGTAACTCAAGCACCCTGAAGGCTTTTGAGTATACCTTCAGCAACACCAAACAATTTCTTTCTCCCTTGGCAGCAAAGATACAATATTATAAACTGTACACTTGTTTGCTCTTACTTCTTGGAGGAGACATTTCCTTCCTCCCTAATTATCTCTTATGTTTAGAGTGTTTTCATAAATATGAGATGAGTCTAAATGGATACACTAAATTGCTGCACATACAACAGTACCATACCCAATATAATAACTAGATATATGTAAAGCAGCCATATATCCTGTATTCTGAATGCAACTCCAGTATATGTATCCTTACTGGATCATGTAACCTCTCTCCTGAAGGAACTTATGATTGTGTAGCTCTTTGACTGTATGTAGTTCATTTCACTGTGGTGGTTGATAATGTCAAACTTGTTAAAATCCAATAAAAACTTTTATGGCAAAAAAGAACAACCTGACAGTTTCACTTTTTAGTTCTTAACCACTTTGTGCTATTAAGAGAAAAAGGTCTTAATTTTTTTTTGGGGGGTGGGTGTATCTGTTTTCAGCCTTTTAGAGTTTTTTTTTAAAACATTGAACTGGTAATTAACAAATTTACAGGATCTAGAGATCCTGGGATCAGCTCCATGGATGCCAGATTTCAGGTGAGTCAGTTGAATGATGGCTGAGTTATTTTTATTTATTTTGTTTTTGTTTACCAGTTAGACTACACTAGACAAGTAAATGCCTCTTTACAGGTACAACCCAGGAGGGTACAAAAATAATCAACAATCAAATATACAGGACAAAATTGAGGCCAGTGGATCTGATCAGCAGTGCAGCATGAAAACAAGACTAACAAAGCATAATATAGTCAAATGAAGCAAAAGGATAAAGCTCTTACTGGATCATGATTCAAATAGCATACCTAAAGCAAGCATAAATACAAAACTAACATATATACAGGTTTACCCAGCTGGACATTAAAATGACGTGAAGGACACATCAGGTTAATAACCATTACTTGAGTCAGATAATAGAGATGATACTCAGAGCAAAATGCCAGCAGGAAGCTATGATGAGCAGGAGCAAGTGCACTCTCCCTTTAAGTGCCTCTGCAGGAGCTGTCCTGAGCAGGAGCAAGTGCACTCTCCCTTTAAGTATCTCTGCAGGAGCTGTCTTGAGCAGGAGCAAGTGCACTCTCCCTTTAAGTGCCTCTGCAGGAGCTGTCCTGAGCAGGAGCAAGTGCGCTCTCCCTTTAAGTGTCTCTGCAGGAGCTGTCCTGAGCAGGAGTAAGTGCGCTCCTTTAAGTGTCTCTGCAGGAGCTGTCCTGAGCAGGAGCAAGTGCGCTCTCCCTTTAAGTGTCTCTGCAGGAGCTGTCCTGAGCAGGAGCAAGTGCACTCTCCCTTTAAGTGTCTCTGCAGGAGCTGTCCTGAGCAGGAGCAAGTGCACTCTCCCTTTAAGTGTCTCTGCAGGAGCTGTCCTGAGCAGGAGCAAGTGCACTCTCCCTTTAAGTGTCTCTGCAGGAGCTATCCTGAGCAGGAGAACAGTCGCTCTCCCTTTAAGTGTCTGCAGGAGCTATCCTGAGCAGGAGCAAGTGCTCTCCCTTTAATGTTCTGCAGGAGCTGTCCTGAGCAGGAGCAAGTGCGCTCTCCCTTTAAGTGTCTCTGCAGGAGCTGTCCTGAGCAGGAGCAAGTGCACTCTCCCTTCAAGTGTCTCTGCAGGAGCTGTCCTGAGCAGGAGCAAGTGCACTCTCCCTTCAAGTGTCTCTGCAGGAGCTGTCCTGATCAGGAGCAAGTGCACTCTCCCTTTAAGTGTCTCTGCAGGAAGCTGTCCTGAGCAGGAGCAAGTGCACTCTCCCTTTAAGTGTCTCTGCAGGAGCTATCCTGAGCAGGAGCAAGTGCGCTCTCCCTTTAAGTGTCTCTGCAGGAGCTATCCTGAGCAGGAGCAAGTCCGCTCTCCCTTTAAGTGTCTCTGCAGGAGCTGTCCTGAGCAGGAGCAAGTGCACTCTCCCTTTAAGTGCCTCTGCAGGGCTCCTTTGAATAGCCCTTATGAGGGAAGGCTGTGGATCTCTAATGGAAGGAATTCCAGAACTTCGGGGTGAAGACAGAATGCAACAATTTGGATTTAACATTAAATTGCCTACTTAACCCTAATCTCCAGGTGCTACCACACCTGTACTATATATATGTATAAAATGGCAATAAAAAATCTAGAAACTTCTTTGACTAACAGAGGTCCCCCGACCATGCATTAAATTCCTAGAACTTCATGACCAGTTCATGGAGCTCATTTCAATGCCTTAAAATCCTTATTACCTGCTACCTGTAATTGGCATATTACAACACTGCCAAAGGAAATTTCAAAACCTGTACTGATGTCAACTTGAAAATCCCATACTTTGCTACCTTCATATTTATATAAAAAAAAAGAATTATGGCTGCGTGGACTGAGCTCCACAAATATTATGCCATCATCATCATCATCTCAGAAGAGCACTGTGAAAGTGTGTGATCGGACCACTGTCTGATGTGCTTTCACAGTGCTGTGGCACAGTTTCCAGTGGTTGTGTTCATGCTACCCTTCCCCTCCGCTGGCTGCATAAACACACTTACATCGTGGGGCACTTCTGTTTCTTCCACAGTGGTGGAAGTGATGGCCTTCATGCACAAGATGGCCACTAAGTCAGAATACAGATGCATGACTATCGTGCATGCACAGTTCTGTCATCGCCTCCATCTTATGCACAGCATGCTCTGGTGGTGCTCATTAAAGCTTGCAGCTTGACATCAGCATACCACAGGGAGCAAGGGTTGTGGATGCCAAAAGGTATATCAGCACCCGCAGCTGCAGGGCAAGGTACCCCAGATATCAGATACACACAAGCGTGGTGTATCTGGTTTGCCTTTGAGTACTCCAGGCTCGAAGTCAGGCCAGTTCCTAGCCTCAGCTTCACTCCAGCCCATAACAAGTTTGTCATGACATCTATAGGCAAACCTTTTAAACTGAGACTAATCTTTTTTGCAAATGTATGAAAATAATGATTTCAGTGCTTGAAACAATTGGTGAAACTGAAATAATTACTTAAAATCTATTAAAATGCAGTATTGCACCACACCCATATAAAACTGTCTGGAGAACTGTAAACATGCATACATTTGCTAGTGGATGCTTCAAACTGAAAAAACGTCAAAAAAAGTCTGACTGCAACCAGTTTCTAAAGTACTGTGAATCAAAAAATAAGTCCAGATGACTCTGTACAAGTTTTTGGAAAGAATAGTTACCATTTACCCATCTTATATTTGAATCACAGATCTTAGGTCTATGTGTCTGTTGTCATAGCAACCAAGTTCAACTATGTGGAAACATCCTTCCAAAGTGCCTAGGAGATAAATCATAATAACCACACCCTCTCCCCTTGGTTCTGTCCACTCACCATGCTTGGGGGTGCCAGAAGGGCGGAGATGCCTGAGACTGAGAAATGATAAGCAAAGTTTAAATAAATAAAAAAACTGAAATCATTACATAAAATCTGTTTACATGCAGTATTGCACCACACCCTTACAAAACTGTCTGGAGAACTGTAAACATACATACATTTGCTAGTGGGTGCTTCAAACTGACAAACATCAAAAATGTCTGACAGAAACCAGTTTCTAAAGTACTGTGAATTGAAAAATAAGTCTAGATGACTGTAGAAGTTTTCAGAAATGATAGCTACTGTTTACACTTCTTATATTTGAATCACAGCTCTTGGGTCTGTGTGTCTGTTTTCATAACTACTAAGTTCAACAATGTGGAAATGTCCTTACAATGTGCCAAGGAGATCAATCATAATCACCCCGCCCTCTCCCCTTGGTTCCGGCCACTCACCATGCTCAATTGGGGAGTAGAGGATGCCGAAGGACAGAGATTTCCAAGATTGAGAAGCAACAAGCAAAATTTAAATAAATAAAGTGGAGCTTCGAGGCACTACAACACACCTACAGATGTTGCTTCATGTGGTCACCTACCACATCAACATGGGATGGGCCAGGCACCCCCTTCCAGCAGTTATCTGAGTCAGTGTTGGTGGTGGATTTATGACAGAGTGGACGCTGTGTGAGGACTGTTTGCTTAGAATGAATGGCTCATTCACTTTTGTGTGCCGTGTACAATTGCCAGAGCATGAGGATAATAGAACTGGGAATTTTGTAGGAAGTGTGAGACTGACTATGTTAAGAAAGGGAATTAGGCAGAAAACCCACTGTCAAAATTGCAATAAGACTTTTACCATCTGCCCTGGGGCTAGGGTTTCCATCTTTTACAAAGCCCAAAGTAGGATATTTCTTATTGAAACATGATTTTTTTTTTGCAGGACAGTACGTAACCTTGACCAAAGCAATAGATTTGTTTACTCTAAATAATCAGAATAAAGACTGAGTGGTGTAGTTTTTTAGTCATTTCTATTGTTTATTATCATTTTAAGGTATTTTAGTTAAGGTATTACAGTTTTATGCAACGTTTAGAGGAATGTTAGTAAATATTTTTTTCAACTATAAGGTCAGAACATGTACTATTTTTCATGTTTTTATTGCAGGACACAGCTGCTCAAATCAAGACTGTCCTGCAAAAATCAGCACAGGTGGTAACCCTACCTGGGGCATCCTCACACAACTATCAATTGCAATGGCTCCACACTCTAACCGTACTGGTGTCAGTTATACCTGCTCCCACAATCCCTTAGGGAGCTCCCAGAAAGAAACCAGGACCAGCTGCTTAATCGTTGCAGCCTCGTTGATAGTTGCAGTGCAAATATATGATGAAGGATTAAAAAATGGGCATCACAAATCCTGAAATCTGATTGTCTGAGATGCATGTCTGTCCAATACTAAATCTTCCCACAACCCACACATAAAGTTCCAACTGACCTTTTCACAGAAATCATCTGAAATCACGACACAATTCCCCACTTTTTTTAAAACACAGTAGCCACATTTTTTCCCCACTGCTAAACTCAAATACTTTTCTGCAACATGATAAACTTTAATATTGAATTCCAACTTCACTACCAGCACAAAAAGAAAAGTATACCCCCTCCAACATACAGCTGCCACAATTATCACTCCTCAGTCAACGTTATTGAAGCCACAGGCAACCGCTACTAATTTCACTTCTGATCCTTGCTGCAGTTACAAGACCCCCACCCACCCTATTGATAACTACTCAAACACCACAATAGAAACAAGCTGGTCAAGTCCCAAATTTACCAGACAACAGGGAAAATTTTAATGGGGTATGGCTTCAGCTACCCTCCAGGAACTACTTGAAATGAGGTGGGGGTGGAAGAAGAAGCTGATATATAATGGTATAGATTTCTATGCAATGATACGGCATTACAGCTCTGCTGTGGTCAGCAACCCACTGACATTTTCCCTTGGATGGGTTAAAATAGCAAAGTTTACCTTTTCTGGTTTTGGCCACATCCAGTGAACTACTACAAGAATCTTGCTTTCAGTGTTGGCAAATGGCAAAAGAAATAATTCACTGATGGAGCCCATCACCTTTGATCTAGTATTGAGCATATCTGACAGGGGTCTGGGGATATGTTTTTTTATTATACATTATGTTGCATTTTTACCCTTCCTTTACTCAATTTTATGCTTTTAGGGGACAGCACTCGTAAAAGCTCTGCGCAGCAGTATCAGCTCTGACTAGAGTTTGTTCATTTACCTGCCCAAATGTTATATAAACCGCAGTGTCTCATCACATTGTTTAACATTGCCAACCTTTTAAACAAGCTTTAAAACACAATAATAGAACTAATAAATCTTTTCTTTGTGTAGCCTACACTGTCTCCCACCAACGCTGCTGCTTTTGCCACCATAAACATATAGTTCTAGTGTGCCACAAACAGTAACGGGACAGAACAAAAACCCATACAGACACTAGGGGCCTGATTTTCATAGGCATGACATGGCCCAGGGACTAAGTCCATCTGCACAACTCCCAGGTGCAAGGAAAACTCTGCACACCTGCAAAAATGCAATTTTCAGCATTTTAAGTGCATGAGTGGAATTTTCTTTTTTTTTCTGCGGTTGTGCAAAAAATGCCTCCCCTGGTAATATCAGGCATAACAGTTTTCCACACTTGTGCATACAAATATGTGCAAACTACCATAGATTGTGAAAAGGGTTGCCAAAACTGAGTCCATGCAGAACAAACTATTGTTGCATAAGTAACCTCTTTCTTGTGTAACTTTTTTTTCCGCACACACACAGTTCTTCCTCTTTCGAAAATCTGGCCCCAGGAACTCCACAACAACAGCAAGTGCCATCAGCAAACTTAAAAGTCATACTGTCAGCCAGCAACCGGGAAGCAAGTGAATTCTGCTGTCACATGTTGGCTGTCGATATTCTGCCATGCCTACGTCACAATGGCTGATTTTTGATATTAGCCATTATGTCTCAGTGACCCTGTAAAAAGAATACCAGATATGTTCCCTCTTCTGTCCTGAAATACTGCCTCTTCCACTGTCTCTAACCAGACTTTCTGGATATGCTGCCTTCTGCTACTCAGCTTGCAGACACTGCACCAAAAACACAGGCATACTCATTCCCTCTGTTCCCCCAAATGCCTTTTTACTCTGTTTCCTGCTAAAACTGAACTAACACCATCTTATTCCAAAATTGCCCAATTTAGAAGCATACCACTCTGAAGCCCCAATTTAATTACAAAAAAAATCAAAGAATAAAACACCCACCATCCTCACCATACTTGTGTAATAGAATAGCACCACCCACTTCATTAAAATAGAACAAAGCCACCTACTTTAAATAAACAAGCACTATTTAATCCAAATGATAAAATTCTCTGATTTCAATCAAATACATTTAAATATTTCAGATTAAAATGTTTGTAAAAAAAAAAATTAAAAGTGTATTTTCTATTTATCATTATAAATGAGCCATTTACAAGTGTAAAAAGCCAGTCCGTGGTGAGCCTTAAAGAGTTTTAATGCACACCCTAAGGGCATAGTATAGCATGAATCCGCAGGCTGAGTGTCCTTACACACCCGTGAAAGGCATTAAAATCCTTTATAACACTTCTGACCATTTTATGAATGGGTGTAATAATGCACTCTGGATATGTGACAATGCTGTAAAAACCTCACTTCCTTGGTGGTTGAAGGCCCATGCATGACTCACCCAGTTGTTAGGTTATTGCTCTATTGCCACACACTCAGCTGTGGATTATTCCTTACATAATGCACACCCTGCAATGGCTTATTACTTACATAAATATATATAAAGATATAGTTAACAATCGGCAGTTGTGCCAGCCGGGATACCATGTAGTACCATGCAGCAAATGACACGACATAAAATGCTGCATGACAAAAGGGGCTTAGCTGCCATTGAACTACACTGATCCTTGCAACATTTTGCAGGTACTGCATTGCATCCTGGCTGGCGCTGCTGTGTGTTAATGTATCTGTAAGGGTTAAAGTATACAAAGTAAGGAAATCAAAAGTTAGGGGAAAAAGTCCCCAGAACCTTGGTGAATTTTTGATCTGCTGTTTCCTGGGTTTGGTAAAATCCACAGTATAGTGTTGATGTCACCCTATCTGTGGCACCTTCTTTGCAAGCATTATTGTTTCAGTATTTTACTCTGTGTGACAAGACAGTGTGAAAGTTAGGTTGATATCCATGCTGCATTGTATGATCATTGAAACCTAAAGGATTAACACACCAAAAGATTCTCAAAGACCCCAGTCACTGTTTCCACGAACTTTCTGTTTCCCTACTTTGTGCACTTTTTCATTTTTTTATTTAGTTTTCTAACCAGGAGTAGCACACTAAGCTGAAAGCTTTTTTATGGGAGCGACCTGGGAGCACAGGGAAGTTCAATGACTTGTTCAGGGTCACACAGTATGCAAGTGAAAGCTGTGGGATTCAAACACAGGTCTGGTCTGCTGGATATCACCAGATTTGCATCTCAGAGCCTGAAACCATTGCACTATTCTGCCTCCCACTTTAACCTACTCGATGCATTAATGTAGCTGTTTGCAGTTTACTTCCAGCAAGTCCTGTGTGAAGCAAAAGAGCCACTGCCCATGGTACCAGACCTGTAGCTTGCTTTGTTAAGGGTCCTGTGGGCCAAATGCAAAGTAGCAGAACCAGCTGGCATGGCACCAGACCTGTAGCTTTCTTTGCCCAGGGTCCAGTGTATTTATTAGGTGGTTATGTTTAATTTCGTTTTTTCTTAAGAAAAGAAGGTGACCACCACATTTGGTTTAGAAATAGTATAAACCATGCAAAGGTTGGGATTGAGAAAATAAAATCCATGGTGCACAGGCATGAGCGCTGTCGCGAGGCTCAATTTTTTACCATGCCACTTGTAATTATAGGATTCCCCAGTGAATTATTAAATGCTGAATTGGTGGTGGTATGTAAAAAGACAAAACCGAGCACTGAGAGCATCGAGTTTTAAATTTTTAATCCTGACCCAAAATCCCACGCATGCGCAACAGAGGCATATGTCTTGCACATGCGCGGGATTTTGTATGTGCCTCTCTCTCACGCATGCGCGAGATTTCGGGCAGGATTAAAAATTTAAAATGCAATGCTCTCAGTGCTCGGTTTTGGCTTTTACATACCACCACCAATTCAGCATTTAATAATTCACTGGAGAATCCTATAATTACAAGTGGCATGGTAAAAAATTGAGCCTTGCGACTGTGCTCGTGCCTGATGCGCGTTCTGAACCTAGCGAGACTTCCGGTGTTGGGTACTTTTTGATCGGGCCGAGGGAATGTTGACTTTTGTTGAAAATGACCAAAACAGGTACAAAACTGCATTTTTCATATCGCTAGATGTATTTTACAACACGTGTAGAATGGGTTTGTGCCAGAACTCACATTGAATATGTATGCCTCCAAATGAAGGGAAAAAGCTGACAGTGCCCCTTTAAGTGTGTGTGTTCAATCCTGCTTTGGGATGGGTCATGTGATGTGCAGACTGCTCATCTCTTACCTAGGATTTATGGTCTTAGGCTCAGCTACACTGTTTCTAGTGAGCATTCCTTCCTGCGCAGCAGAAGGTCGATGTGAAAGTGCTTATTATGTTTCCATCCTCCAGACAGACAGTTTCAAAACTAAACTAAAAGGACAAAAAAAAATAATGGATTTACAGAGAGGGATAGAGTAATAAGATGGACTCCGTTAGGAGCAGGGAAGGAACCACTGCTTAGTTCCTATCCCCTAAGGCTGCATTCATTTTTTCCTTTTTTTCATATCTTTTAAACTGTGGCCTTTTAAAGATAAAAGAATATAAGCATTTAAAGACTTTTTTTTATTATTATTTGGTAACTGGGTATGGCCCACTAGGCACAGATGCCTGTTTTCTGAGGCTACCCAGGAGCACTGAGAAGGTTAAGTGACTTGCTCAGAGTCACGCAGTGTGCAAGTAGAGGTTATGGGAATCAAACTCCGGTCTCTGTGCTGGATGTACCAAGCTCTTCACACTAACCTCTAAGGCTATATTGACAGCCCCAGCCTTGGCTGGAATATTCCTTGGTTGTTGCATGAAATTGGAATCCATGCACTAGAGTTTAATGTTTGCTTACAGTTTATAAATGTAATTTAATAAATGTGTATTTTTTTCCTTTGGTAACCAGGTAAGGCCAACTAGGCACAGATGCTTGTTTCAAGGGACAACCCAGGAACACTGGGGAGATTAAGTGACTTACTCAAAATCACACAGTATGGAAATGAAGGTTGTGGGAATCAAACCCATGTCTGAATGCTGGATGTACACAGCTCATTTACAGCTCATTACTGTAACCTCTAGGCTATACTGTCAGCCCCATAAATAGTGAACAATTTAGACCAGGCTGTTAATATCTCAAAGGAGAACTGCCTTGAATCAGCAAATATGCATTTTTGTAGAATTAGATGTTATTTATTAAAATACCAATTCTCCAGGGGCGCTGATGAGCAGCTAAGTAGCAAGACGCATTCTCCTCGAGCTCCGCACCCTGAAGACCTAAATATAATATTTTTTTTCATAAAACTAAGAAAAGAGACTTGGATTCCGCTGTACTATTACCCGGAGGTGTACAAGAATGGAGCAATATCTCACAAACGCAACAGGGAAGCCCGCTAGAAACGCTGGGAAAATCTAAAGAAACAACCTGCAGGCCCAATTTCCTTCTCAGCGGCGGAATTGGCTGTACTGGGGTGAGAGGTGATGATGCAGGTGCTGGCTGCCCTGAATCCCCGCTTCAAAAAACTGGAGGATCAAATTGAAGCAAAGTTACAAGAAATTGCGGAGAGAACTGCGGCACATGGCAAAAGACTAACGGAGGTTGAGGAGCGTACAGCTAGAGTTGAAGATGTAATACAGCCTCTGCCAGAGAAAATATCGGCTTTAGAAAAGGGGCTGGAGGATCTGAGGGAAGCTTTTGATTACCAGGAGAACTATGTTAGGAGTAACAACCTTCGCTTACGAGGGCTCCCTGAAGGGAAGGAGGGCCCAGAAATAATGAAATTTTGTGCTGAGAAGCTGCCAAAAATCCTGAAATTACAACCTAAAGGTGGAAAGCACAAGATCGCAAGGGCACATAGAGCAGTGCTCCCAAAGCCAGGCATGGGCCAACCCCCGAGAAGTATTGTTATTCGGTACCATAACTTTCAGGATAGGGAAGCAGTGATAAAAGCCTTTAAGGTAAATCAACCTGTTGAGATAGATGGAGTGAGAATTCATGTTACGCAGGACTACTCGAATAGATTACTCAAGAAGAGGCGGGTGTTTGCTACTGCAATGGCTCAGTTAAGAGAGATGCAAGTGGAGCATTATATGATTTACCCTGCGAGTCTGAAAATAAAGCATGAAGGAGCGGTGTATTCATTCCCATAGGGCTGAGAAGGTGAACACCTTTATAAAGGAACTCAAGAAGAAAGCAGGTTGAAGGGAGTTGTGAAAAGGATGAGAAGGACTTGAGACACTAACTGTTTCTTTTGGAAGGGAGGTAAATCCATGGTTATAAATTGGACTTTTCATGTTTAATTTTGTAAATGTTGGAACTCGAAAGGCTTTGGGTCAAATCGGTCGATAATTGAACGAGATTGTTTGTTGGGGAAGCATACGTTGAGATTTCGGAAGTGTGGATGAGAAGACTCGCAGGGGCTGGAGAAGTGCTGGAGGATCATCCGTGGAGAAAGTGGGCTGGGAGGGACAACTGGTGGTCTGGGCCTAGCGTGTGAGGATGTTTAAAATCACGTGGCCTACCCCACCGGCCTTAGACCGGGCCAACCGAAGAGAAGGAAGTCTTATAATTGAAAGAGACTGAAATTGGAGTTATGGGGTTTATGAAAAGGGGGAGAGGGGGTTATGATGGAGAAAGCGCTATGATTTGATACGAGCTGAAGGGGATTAGGTTGAAGTGGGTCCAGCTCTATAATGTATATATGTTATGAATCAGATAGGCCTATACAGGCCACAGATGAAAGAGGTCTCGGGGGAGGGATGAGGAAGTAGCTGCTCAAATAGTAGATTCTAGGAGGTGCTGCCATGATGACAGGAACGAGCAACGAGGAGCGATGGATAATATGCTGGAGAGAGGAGTGCTGGGAGGAAAAGAAACAATTTGAGATGGCTGGGAATAGAAGTAGTATCAGGAAAAGGGGGGTTAAAAGGGGATTTGTAATATTCTTAAGGGGAAAATCAAAGAGCTATCGAGATTCACATTCAAGGGAAAAGGATAAGAGGGCATGTATGGATAGTAGGGTTATGGATATGGTTGCTGGGATGTTGATGCCTGGCCTTGGGCAAAATTGGGGAGGAGGTGGAAGGAGGGTAAGAGGAATGCTGCAGGAAGCATTTGGAAGGACAGTAGAAAAGGAATAATGGAAAGAGACAATGGTGAGAGGTGATCTAGTAATACAATCCTGGAATGTTCATGGCCTCTCTTCTCTGATTAAGCGGAGTGCGGTGTTGACGGCTCTAAAGAGAGCACAAGTGCAGGTGGCTCTCCTGCAGGAAACACATCTAACATCAGGGGAGCATGTAAAACTTTAAAGGGGATGGGTGTGTGCGTGTTATGCTGCCTCATTTAGCCCACGTAAACAAGGAGTGGCGGTCTTGGTGCATAAAAACCTACCATTTCAGATTATGAAGGTCCTTGCAGACCCTAAGGAGGGTAGATATGTGTTTGTTGCAGGGGTTCTCCATGGCCTGAAAGTCACGTTTGGGAGCGTGTATGCACCAACTAATTTGGACCTGGGGTTCTACAACAATATTTTGTCCATACTAATGAGGGAACAGTTTGAGAACCTGGTTATGGGAGGGGACTTTAACTGTACACCTGATGCTACCCTTGATCACTCGGAGGTGAAGGGTCATAGAGATCCTTGTATTAGGAGATGGAGGGAGGGGTTGGCAGAACTGAACCTGGTGGATGCCTGGAGAACAGCGTATCCTCAGGATAGAGAATATACTTTTTACTCAAACCCACACAAAACTTGATCGAGAATTGATCATGTCTATGTAACGTTTGATTGGTATAAGAAGCTTAGAAAGGTGGCACATGGTCTTATACATATTTGAGACCATGCAGGAGTAGTCGCGTCCTTTCGTTCTCCAAGTGAGAGGGGGGAAATGCAGACATGGAGATTCCCTACATATATGCTAGGCTCGCAGGAGTTTCAGGAATATGTGAAAGAGCAATTTAAATTTTATATGGAGGGAAATGCACCAACTGCCACTTCTAAACAAATGTTATGGGACGCAGGCATGGCGTACATGAGAGGGCAATTATAGGGTATATGGCAAAACATAGAAAGAACAGATTGGAAAGACAGTGGACCCTTCAACAGGAATTGAGAATACTGGAAGGGAGGGTATCAAGAGAGGGAAGGAGGTGAACAGGCGAGACAAGAGCTGGTAATAACCAGACAGGCGCTTAACACTTTATTGATGGATGAGGCCAGGAAAAAACTGTTCTACTTGAAACACAGAGTATATGAATGGGGGAGCAAGCCAGGGCCTTTGCTGGTAAACCTTGTAAAGGGAAGAAAAAATGTGGTGCATATCCTGGGGATTAAAACTAAAAAGGGGCAGATGGTCACTAAACATGTGGAGATAAGGGACACATTTAAGAAATACTATGAGGAGTTATATAGGGCAAGTGGAGAGGGAAGTGAAAAAGAAATTCTTGACTTCTTGGCTAAGCATAAACTGCCCCAAATAACAAAGCATCAACAAGAGTTGTTAGGGAAGGAGATCACAAGGGTGGAAATCATTGGGGCCATTGACATGATGAAGACCGGGAAGGCATGCGGCCCAGATGGCCTGCCCTCAGAGTATTATAAACTGCTGAAGGAGGAGGTAAAAGAGGTAATGTGATAGGTATTTAGGGAGGGAAGAGAGAAAGGGGAACTGCCAGATACAAGTGGTTCTGCCCTGGTGTGTGTGATTCCGAAGCCGAATAAGGACCTAATGGAATGTTCATCACATAGACCAATATCCCTGTTAAATTGTGATGCTAAGGTGTTTGCTAAAATTTTAGCTAGTAGATTGGAGAGTATTCTTCCAGAATTGATCCACCCAGATCAAACGGGTTTCATAAAAGGTAGACACTCATATCATAATATCAGTAAGGTCCTTAATGTTGTGGAACAGGCCAAGAAAATGGGAGGGCGAACGGCTATACTGTCAATGGACACCGAAAAAGCGTTCAACAGGATTGAGTGGCCATATCTATTTACAGTCCTGGGACGATTTGGTTTAGGGGAAAGCTTCATTAAAATGATACGAGCACAGTGTCAGGCACTCAAGGCTGCAGTCCTAGTTAATGGGAACATAATGTAACAATTTAGGCTCCATAGAGGGACAAGGCAGGGATGCCCCCTCGCCCCGCTGCTATTCGCAATGGCAGTAGAACCACTGGCTATAGCCATCAGAGAGGACTCAAGAATACAAGGGATAAAGGGGAAAAGTGGAGGACAGCATAAAATTACATTGTATGCTGATGATATGATGTTATATGTGAGGAACCTTACACAGTCTATGCCTGCTTTGCTGGAAATCATAGGTCAATTTGCCACATTTTCAGGATATAAATTCAATCTGGGGAAGTCTGAGATTATGCTATTGGGAGAAGAGAGAGGGGATGTGGGTGGTACATGGGGTCTGAAGAGGGTAGGTATGCACCTCACATGTTTAGGGATCAAGATAGGTAGGGATTTGAGATCACTCTATAGGCTGAACTACACCCCATTATTAAAGTTGTTAAGAGAGGACATGGATAGATGGAGAAATTTGCCTATATCATAGATAAGACGTATTAATCTGCTTAAGATGAACATTCTCCCTAGAATTTTATACCCATTACAGATGTTACCAACAGGATTGACAGGGAAAGATATAAAGGCATTTGAAAGGACTGTTCCAGATTTATATGGCAAGGGAAGAAACCTAGGGCTAGTTTAAATAAGTTAAAAGCTGTTCAATCTAAAGGAAGGTTGAACTACCCAGATATGAAGTTATATTTTTGGGCGGCACAAATGAGGATTATTAAAGACTGGGTGTATAGGCCAAAGGAGGCTAGTTGGATGGATTTGGAGGAGGAGGGATTAGGGGTTCGAATATCGTCTGTCTTAGTAGAAGCAAGTAGTAGTGGGCTGCGGGATAAGTGTGGTTTTGAGTATCTTAGTGAAGGAGGTAGTGGATAGCTGGGACCAAATTAAGAAGGTAATAGGGCATCAAAAGGGGGAATCATTTGTTTTGCCACTGACTGGGAATCCCTTTTTTATCCCCGGAATAGGAGACCCAATATTCCAGAATTGGGAAGACAGGGGGGTAATGTGTCTTAATGATTTAAGGAAAAAAGGAGTGACTCATTCATTTAGTGAGCTTAGGGAGGACCTGGGCCTGCCTGCACACCATATGTTTAGATATTTCCAGGTGAGGAAATATGTGCAGGGTATTGAGAAGCAAAGAGCCCCTGGTGCCTGAATACAGATTGTGGAAGAATTGCTACAGCAACTTAAACAGAAACCTGTAGGCATTGTTAGGAAGGCTACATCTCTCCTGTGTCTCCAGTGGCCAGATATGACAAGCAAAACCAAACAATTGTGGGAAAGGGATCTGGGAGTTAAACTCTCGGAGAAGCAATGGGCTTTAATGAAAGGGACGCACCAGGGCCTATTACTCTGTAATAAGTATAAGGAGGTAACATATAAATTTGTTCATAGGCTGTATACCCCACCTGTTGCAGTGAACAAGTATAATCCAACAGTCTCGGCTATCTGTCAGAGATGCAGATTGGTCCTGGGTACCTACCTACACTCATTTTGGGCATGCCCAATGCTTCAAGCTCTCTGGGGTGATGTGGTTAAGGAGTTGGCAAACATGAAGGGGCAGCAGGTTGGAGTAGAACCGCTTATAATGCTGTTTGGTGTAGATGACACACACTAGGAGGAATGGGAGATCCTGGAGAGATGGGTGAGAATACTCCTGGTATTGGCAAAGCAGTGTATTCTGAACACTTGGGTTTCTGGGGATAAGCCTACAATTAGAAAGTGGAGGAATCTTGCATGGGATGTGCTGCAATTAGAAAGCTTGATGTATAAGGCTAGGGGGAATGAAAATCAGTTTGTGAATATGAGGGCACCCTACTTAGATTCTATGCAGCCCTTGGAGCAGGAAACAATAAAATTTGGAAAGAGGTGAAAAGGGTATAGATATTCGCATGGAATGAAGTGAATTCTCGATTAGCTGGGGGTGGGGGAAGGCGAGGTGGGACGGGGGGGAGTGGGGTAGGGTTTTTCTGTTTCTTCTCTATTTCTGTATTTTGTTCTTTTCTCTCTTTCTTCTTTGTCTTCTTTCTTTATTTTTGTCTCCACTAGGATATGCATCCTAAATATAAAATATAGAGATATGTACTAAATTTGAGATGGATGTATAAAATCTATAAGAAAGGTAATTGAATCAACTGCTGATACCAGATGGATGTAATGGGAGAGGTTTGTAATGTATGCATAATACTAATAAGTGTTGGTGGAGATATATATTTTTGCTTTGCTGTAATACGAAAAGAGAAACTAGTAAAAAAAGATTATGCAAAAAAAAATAATTCTCATTTTGTTACTGTTTAATTTTAACTGGCCTTTTGGTAAATTCATTAAGTGTTTCTGATTCACACACTGCTGGCTTTGACCATTTTAGAACAGAATGGTCTTGTCAAGAACTTACATTGCTGGTACAATGCATCTGTGTCCTGAATTAGGTTTATGGGGGCATAAACAACACCATACAATTCTTAGATGGCACTTTGCAGCAGTGTGTAACCCATAACTATCACATGGGGTTAACTAAAAGGACAGCAAAAATGGGACAGAAACAGAATGGGACCCACTATATGAACAAAAGCTTCCACAGGAAGCATTGCTCACAGGTTCAGTGTAGTTTTCCTTCAACTAAGCTATTTTATTTAAATGGTAAGGAACTCTATCCTGGACATTTTCTGTAACATCATAGACCATTTTTAACTGATGGATATTGCAATACATGATTACAGTAAAAGACTAAGCAAAACTATCATGCTTATGATATCTAATTTGTAAACCATTGTTTGCATATTTTACTGGTAACATTGTCAATATGGTACAGTTTTATATCTCTTTTTTTTAAATTGCACTGCTGTTTTCTGTACAACTGGATGGTGTTTTATTGCTGTCTAATAGGATAACTTATCATTTGGGCTCACTTTTTTAACTTTGAAAACAAGTTGGAACTGTTATACATGAGTTGAACCCTTAATATTACATATTAAATATTCTGATATGATATAAAGGTATTTTTAAAATTACTATTGTCATTATAAATATGCATTTATGTATATAAAAACCTGGTTTGGAAAAATTGCCCTTTATAATGCAACAAGTGCCCTTTTTATCTTTGGCACCCCCACCTTTTACAATCTTCCAGTGCTCCTGGGGGAAGGCACACACACACACACACACACACACACACACACACACACGCGCGCGCATGCACACACTAGCATGAACTCTGACTAAATAAATTTAAAAGGACTGAATTAGCAGCATGCCAGTTTTTGATGATTGTGACTAAACAGCACTATATGGAACCAACAAGAAAACAACTTTGGTCATTTGATAGCTCTTCACAGCCCTATCGGCTCTGGCTAGAGTTTGTTTACTATTAGGAGTCGTGGGAGTTGCTTGACTGTTTGATTGCTGTTTTAGAACTAGAAAGCAACATTTCAGTTTTTTTTAATGATATCCTAGTGTACTTACCCCTTCTTTTCTCCGAATAACTCATTTATATAAGGTGCCTTAATTATTCCATGTACTGGTCTCCTATTTTTGGTTTAATTTTTTAATAAAGAATCGAATATAAGTCCTTTTTCAGACACCCCTAGCCCAACCCCCCACCACCACCATTGTTTTGCTAAGTTTCCTCAGTTGTGGTTAATGATTCTTTTTTTAATTATTTTATCTCTTGTCACATATTTAAGTCTTGGTTCATTGTTGCAGCATATATTAATGTTTGTTCTGTGAAATTATTTGACCACAGAATACTATTGGGATATAGAGGATGAATGAAAAAGAATCTCTAGCATATATTATGTGGATTGTGGTTACTAGTTAGATTGTGTATTTTGCTTCTTATTGATTACAATTTATAATGTATTTTTTTGTTTGTTATTGGTCACAATTTATAACTTGTTTAAATCAACAAATGGGTTAAGAGTAAAATTATGCTGGATACATTTTAGTATTTTGCTGTTGATAGCTTCAAAACTATATTCTGGTTGAATATCTGCATAGCACAGTTATACCGTCAAAGCTGCTTTATTCAGATTCATCAAGGCTTGATTCTCTGCACCTGGATCTGGGTTCTACATTCAATGAGCCTAATGTTCTATAATATACTACCCCTTATTGGAGATTGTCTTTTTATACATTGCTTCAACAGTTTAAATATTTTGCCAGTATGCCACAGCACAAACTTTACAGCGATCTCGTCGATACCAACAAGATCGACAGATCGATGTAAATCTGCTAGGGACACCGCATTGCTATCCCTGGTGTTGCACCCACTCCCAAATCAGCTCTTGACCTCACATTTGATTATTATGTTATAGGTGAGGCATAGCCCCCCCCAAAAAACAATTTATTTTGCAGTCAACATAGTACCGTCTATGCAACCTGGGGTCAAACTATTGGTGTTGCTGTGGCATCATAGATCCTTTAATTAACAGAACGTAGCCAGAGGCCAGGGAAAACAATCTATTTATGGGACTTTTTTCTCCCACTAGACCACCAGGTATTTTTCTAATATAAAAATAGCAATAGGTATATGCTGGCAGGATAATTGTGCACTTTGTGGAAAAGCCGTTGGAGGATGATACTACAGTTGGGATGTTGTGGTTGGTATCTGTGATCTCTGGTTGCAGTGGCAATAGCAGCACAGATCATTATGGAACCATGATTTTGGACTTGTCTGTATTTCCCTCACTAGACCACCAGGAATGTGTTTCTTTTTGTGGTATGATGTATTAACATAAAAAATCATCACTTAACATATGTAATAGTATGAATAACACATAGGGAAAGTGATGATTTTTACCTTTTCAACAAACTGAAAGAACATTTAAGGGAAAATAGTGCCCCACTGTTTGAAGGCTGCTGCTACAACAATTGTTGCTGAATGAGCTCTCTCCTCATTTACGTCAACAAGTTGCACATTGGAAGCCATTTTCAGGGAGTCAGAATGAGGAAGATTTGCATTGGGAGAGGCTGCTGTTTACATTTTTTAAATGCTATAACACTGTATTTATTCTAATTAAATACAGTAAATACAGTTTCAGCATTCATGTAAACAGCAGCCTTTATTTAAATAGCTATAAAGCTAGATTTTCAAAAAGTAATATAACAAATGTATGTGTTTTAGGTATTCATGAAGTTGTACTGTACTTCTATTGATATGCTTTAACAAGACCCTCAAATGCACATACTAAAATATAACATACTAGCAGAGTAGTCCTAAAGGTCTATCAAGTCTGCTCAAAAATCAGCACCTGGTTAAGACACCAATGCTGTCCCCATCTCCCCCAATAAATCTCCTCAACCCCATCCCCAATCAGAATTACACCTCCATATTTTGGTAGCCCTCAGCTTTACCTTACCCTTTGCCTGTTCCAGCCCTCTCTTAAATCCTTCCACTGTATCAACAGTCACCAGTTCCACAGACAGTGCATTCCATGGGTCCACCACCCTCTCAGTAAAATAGTACCTCCTAATCTCCCACTGAGCCTCCCACCAACCAGCATCATGGAATGCCCCCTTGTGACCCCTTCCTCCCTCAGCCAGAACACCTTATTTGGGCTGACCCTGTTCATCCCTTTAGACATTTAAAGACCTCAAGCATATCCCCCCCATCCCTCCTCTCCTCCAGGGAGAATATGTTCAGCTCGTCAAGCCTCTCCTCATAGGATCTTTCCCCCAGGCCCTGTATCATTCTGGTCACCCTCCCCTGGACCCTCTCCAGCAGTGCAATGTCCTTCTTCAGGTACGGGTGCCAAAACTGCATGCAATATTCAAGATGCGGTCAAACCAGGCAGTTATATAGAGGGAGAAGTACCTCCCACCTCCTTGAGGTTTTCATCCTGGCAATGCACCTGAGCAGTTTATTTGCTTTAGCTGCAGCCCTCCTACATGGCTCAGAGTTATTCATTTTGGCATCCACAACCACCGTAAGACCCTTTCACCCCCGAAACCTGCAGTTTCTCTGCACTCAAAAAGTACTCATGGTCAGGGTTTCTAAGCCTCAAGTGGAGAACACTGCACTTCTTGGCATTAAACCACAGTTTACAAGTGCATGACCACCTTTCCAGAGTCTCCAGGTCCCCATCTAGGACTCTTCTATCCTCCTCCTCCCCATCCACCACCACCCTCAGCTTTGAGTCATCAGCAAAGAGGCTCATCTCACTCCTAATACCATCCCTGATGTCTGAGATGTGTGCATTAAACAGGAGTGGGCCCAACACTGACCCCTGTGGGACACCACTGATGACCTACCTTGAAGAAGATACCTCCCCCTGACCACCACCCTCTGAAACCACCCAGTTAGTCAGTTTCCTATCCACCTCACCATCCTTTACCCCACTATTAATGTAATTCTGACTTGGAACTTATGTAATGAGCTTGTTCTCAAAGGTGTCATTCCGAGATCACAATAAAATAAAAATGCTGCATAGACACTAGCTATAATGCATCACCAGTTAGTGACTGTGTGACCCCTGCCAGACTAAAGAACACTGTTTGGTTAATTATTTTGTTAAATTGTTTATTTTAATACAACTTGTTTAACTAGTTTTGAGTCTGTTATTATTATGGGTATGTTTGTTGCCTTTTTTTTTTTTTTTCATGATTCTGCAGTGTGTTTCATTTTGAAATCCACACTAGGTGCTCATTCATGATGGCTAGGTTCAGCTTTGCATAGACCACACCAAGCACGTTCATGTGATATTTACCTCTGCTGGTTTCACAAGAATGGACCCTAGCCACAGGCACGTTAAAAGTGAGGCTAGAATGCATACAAGAGAAGTGATGGGCAACCAACACAGGTCATAATATCACTTTCTGTGTTCGCTATCAGACCCTTATGTTAATTGTGTTACAAATCTCACAGTCTAAGTACCTATGACTAGAGTCCATGACGACCTGCAGTTTAAAGCTTCAGAAAATAGTCTGTAAGACTAAATGCAAAGAGGCAGTTTTACATTGGATATTGCTCATGGATTTGTAGTACTGTACTGATTGCCCTCTCCTACTGTTTTTGCAGGTTTCCTTCTCTCCACCACACACAGTATTCTCATTACAGTACCTGTAGTTCATATAAAACATGGCAGCAATTCAGCTTTCTAGGTGTAGCTGTTTTGTTGTTAATTGAAGTTCATTGTTGTTATAGATTGAGGGAGTGCTCTCAGGAAATCTGTGAGCTAGCTTTCACTGTGACTGAGTAACTCATATTTTGTCAAGAATGTCTCATGCACTGGAGCCTTGAAAATGAGCCCATTTGGGGAGAAGTTTTAAAATATTTAATATATTAATTACTTAACACAGTCAATAACATGCTGTATTAATACTGCCACAGAAACCACTGTTACAGTTGGATTCTTAGGATATCAGAACTGCTCATCTTTGGTTGCCATTCTCTAAGAATGCGCGTGTGACTACTTTTATGATAAGAGTGGTTCCACAGCAGTATTTACATACATTACAGGCTCCTCCAATAGAACTGGGCTCTGACAAACTGGAATGGCTCCAGTATTTTAGGTACCAAAATTTGAAGCCTTCTGTCATCACTGTGATTACTTTATATGTCAGAGTTTCTGTAGTGAGGTGTGTAGGAAACTGTTCCTCATTGACACCACAGAAGAACTTCAGCCCTGTGAATCACCCAGGTTTCAGCCATTGACTTGCATTGCCTAAGAGCAGAGGAGGGCTTTTTCAAGAGGAGATAGAGTGGAGGGTTTGCTCCTGATTTCCCTCTGTATGGGACCCTTTGAATCTGTTGTTTGAGTGGATGATGGGTCCTGATCCCACTCCTTGGCAGGGACCTTTTGATTTTACTGCTGAAGCAACGAGGCACGCTCTGGTCCCTGTCATTGCTAGGACACATTGATTTATGAAAAGTCCACAGGTCCAGTGCTCATCCCAGATCCATCATCCATCCTAACTAGTACTACATCTTTTTTTTACCTTGTTTACTGCTGGCATGTCCAGTGCTCAGTTTGGACCCCCAACCACCACATCTTGTTTTGTTTATTGTCAGCAGATCTGGTGCTCACCTCAAACCCATCATCTCATGTCCACCACATCTATTTTTAATTCATTGTCTGAGGGTCCGGTGCTCACCTTGGACCTGCCATCTCCTGACCACCACATCTTTTTTATATATTGTTGGCGGGTCTGGTGCTCACCTCAGACCCGCAATCTCCTGACTCCACATCTTTCTTTTTATTTGAAAGCCAGTGGGTCTGGTGCTCACCTCAAACCTGCCATATCCTCATCACCATATCTTTTTTTTTTTTATTGTTGGTGGATCCTGTGCTCACCTTGGATCCACCATTTCCTACTACTACTACTCCAGCAACTTTAAATCCCAACTCCAGTCCAGGTCAGGTTCCTCTGCATATTTCTGGCAATTGCTCTGCAACCTTCCAGGTCACACTTCAGTTCAAGCCTCCAACTTGCTAAACATCGGGGGAGAGTCTCTCTGTGACTCAACTGCTATTGCTGAAGCCTTCAATAAATTCTTTAAGTCCTAAGCCCTCCTGACAACCCCCCTCATCCACCCTAGATCTTCCCTCAGTCCTTGATGGTTATGGCTACTCCTTTCCCCCTATCTTTCTGCAAGAAGCCTACAAGGTGTTAATGGCCCTTAACCCCTCAAAATCCAGCCCAGATGGTCCCCACCCTACGTTTCTCTGTATCTCTGCCCCTGCCATAGCAGCACCTCTTGCTCATCTCCTCAGCCTCTACCTTGCACAAACACCACCCCCCTATCCTGGATACATGCCAAAGTGCTCCCCCTTCACAAAGTTAGGGACCCATTCTCTCACGGCAACTATAGTCCCATATCTCTCTAGACCCATATCTCTCCTCCCAGCTCTCACAAAGTTACAGGAATCTTTAATCTACTCCAGGCTCCTGGAATACATAACTTCCATGGACAGCCTCTCACCTTACCAGTCCAGGTTTAGGAAACAGCACTTAACCGTCTCCTCCCTGTATCGATTAACTGACTCAATTCAATCTGCAATGGATGAAAGCCATGTCACTGCAACTATCTGTGTGGACTTGGTTAGGGTATTTGATTCTGTCTCCCACACCCTTCTTCTTCACAAACTGGAATCTGTTGGGCTAGCTCCTGCTGCTACCCACTGGTCAACTCTTATCTTAGGCACAGGCAGTAATCTGTTCTTGTAGGTATCTCTCTCTCTCTTCACCCCACTTCCTAGTCTTACTGGTGTTCCACAGGGACCCATTCTGGGCCCCGTCCTTTTCTCTATTAATGATCTACCTACTGTCTGCTCCCCATCCAAGATTCATGTGTACATGGATGACACCGTGTTATTCTACTCAGGTCCCTCCTCCCTCAAAGTCACTGCCCCTCTTCAAAGTGATTTCAACAAGGTGCAGTCCTGGTTTCCTCAACATCAACTAAAACTCAGCTCCAGAAAGACAATTTCTATGTTCTTCAGTTCCAGGCAAAAGCTGTTAAAATCTTTCATCTCCCCTACCTTCACCACTTTCGACAGTTCACCTCTTCAGTCAGTAAACTCATTCAAATAACTGGGAGTTTAGCTTGACAGCAGTCTCAGCTTCTCTGTACACAAAGACTACATCTAGATCCAACTGTTTCCCTGACCTCTCTTTTTTCCCTAGGATATCCTCATCTCAGACTCCTTTACTCCATCTCTCCCAAAATCCTCCAAATATGCATTCTATCTCATCCCTTACCCCCTTCCTGCACTCCCTATCGCTCCTCCTTCCTCTCTGTTTCTTACTACCACATATATTTTTTTCGTATTTACTGTAATTGTTGTCTAATGTATGCCTCCATTGCAATGTCTGTCTCTCATTTTGTATCGATCTTGTTTTATTTCTGTCCAAACTGTACTTAATCTACTGTTTAATCATTTTTCCGTACGCTAAGCTTGATTTAACATGTTGAATTAATTGTTTTCTCAAATTTGATTTCTGTATTTTCCCTCTTAACTGTGCTGCCTCTCCCATGTGCTGCATCGCATGTATATATATATATGTATTTCAAGTTTTGTTTTCTCCTGGGTCCTGCCTGAAAATAGGCATTCCTATGACTAGCGCACCCACCCAGTTACCAAAAGCAAATAAATACAATAAAAAATAAATCTGCCTGAAACTTTGCCTCAAACTTGGTGTCCTTTCCTGGCACAAAGACTGCTTCCCTTTGGCTACCCGGCATGACCTAGTCTTGAAAACTATTCTCCCTGTGTTAGATTATGCTGACATTGTCTACTGCTCTGCCCTGGCAACCTCTCTTGCTAGACTGGACACCCTGCCAAACGGTGGCCAATTTGCTTCTGCCTCTCCCCCTCTGACTCACCACTACATCTTCTACTCATCTCTCTCCCTTATGCCCCTTCCCACAAGGAGCCAGTTGCACAGCTTCATCTTTATTGGTAAATTCTGGTTCAGGTCTCTACGTTTTGACTCAGCTACTACCTTTCTATTGTCAGCTCCTCTGAGTATTCTCTATGCTCCATGCTCAGTCCTAGCTGCCTTCTCCTACTGCCTTTCTCACCTCTGGAACCAACTCCCTGGGGCCATCTGCCATGCCCCCTCCTTCCATGCCCTGAAATCCCTTCTTTGCTCTCTTCCCTCTGACCCTGCAACTGCCCCTTGCCCCCCCGTGCCTCTTTCTACACCTCTTGTTCCCACCCCCTTCCTAATGCTATAGCCCCCCCTCAGGACCATAAAGAACTTTACTGGATTATTATTATCCTTCTTTATTGCTTCCTGTTCTCTCTTTCATATGACTTTTGTTTATTACTGTAATTTACCACAGCCTGATTTGAACTTACCAGAGCATTGTATTATACTGTACTGTATTGTATTTATTGCATTGTATTATACTGTACTGTATTGTATTTATTATATTGTATTATGCTGTACTTATTGTATTGCATTATACTGTACTGTATTGTATTTATTGTGTTATATTATACTGTACTGTATTGTATTTATTGTATTGTATTGTACTTATTTGCAGGTATTCTTTGTTTTATATCCTTTTGTGTTCCCTCCCCCAGGTTGCACCTGGAAATGAGCCTAGGCTCAGCGTGCCTCTCCAGGTCAACAGATTTTTAAATTGAATAAAATAAATAAATATCCCTACTGGCACATCCATTTTTTATTTATTGCTGGTGGGTCCAGTGCCCACATCTCCCAACCACCACATCTTTTTTTTTATCTAAAGTCAGCAAATCCAGTTCTCACCTCAATCCCACCAACTCCCAACCATCACTTCTGTTTTTATGTACTATGAGAGAGTTTAGTGCTCACTTCAGACCCACAATCTACCACAACCTCTTGATTTACTGTTGGCAGGTCCAGTGCCCACTTCAGAATCCTCATCTCCCCACCACATCTTTTTTATTTATTGTTGGTAAGTCTGGTGCTCAATTCAGACCTCTAATCTCCTGACCAGCACATTTTTAATTTTTATTTGAAAGGCAGTGGCTGCAGTGTTTACACCAAATTTGCCATCTCCCAACCACAACACACACACATATATACATATATATATATATTTTTTTTATTTATTTATTTATTTATTGCTGGTGGGTCTGGTGTTCACCTTGGACCACCATCTACTGACCAGCACATCTCTTTTTTAATTTTTATTGGTGGATCCAGTGCTCATCTCAGACCTGCCATCTCCCAAACATCACATCATTTTTTTTTTTTGTTTAATTTACTGTTAGTGAGTCTAGTGCTCACCTTGGACCTGCCATCTCCAGACTAGAACATCTCTTTCTTATTTATTGTCAGTGGGTCCAGTACTCACCTCAGACCTGCTATCTTCTGACCAACACATCTTTTTTATTTATTGGTGGCAGGTCTGGTGCTCACCTCACACCCACCTTCTCCCAACAAACACATCTATTTATATTTAATGGTGGTGGGTCTGGTGCTCACCTCAGAACCACCTTCTCCCAACAAACACATCTATTTATATTTATTGGAGGCGGGTCTGGTGCTCACCTCAGACCCACCTTCTCCCAACAAACACATCTATTTATATTTATTGGTGGCGGGTCTGGTGCTCACCTCAGACCCACCTTCTCCCAACAAACACATCTATTTAAATTTATTGGTGGTGGGTCTGGTGCTCACCTCAGACCCACCTTCTCCCAACAAACACACCTATTTATATTTATTGGTGGTGGGTCTGGTGCTCACCTCACACCCACCTTCTCCCAACAAACACATCTATTTATATTTATTGGTGGCGGGTCTGGTGCTCACCTCACACCCACCTTCTCCCAACAAACACATCTATTTATATTTATTGGTGGCGGGTCTGAATGCTCACCTCACACCACCTTCTCCCAACAAACACATCTATTTATATTTAATGGTGGCGGGTCTGGTGCTCACCTCAGACCCACCTTCTCCCAACAAACACATCTATTTATATTTATTGGTGGCGGGTCTGGTGCTCACCTCAGACCCACCTTCTCCCAACAAACACATCTATTTATATTTATTGGTGGCGGGTCTGGTGCTCACCTCAGACCCACCTTCTCCAACAAACACACTATTTATATTTATTGGTGATGGGTCTGGTGCTCACCTCAGACCCACCTTCTCCAACAAACACATCTATTTATATTTATTGGTGGCGGGTCTGGTGCTCACCTCAGACCCACCTTCTCACATCAAACACATCTATTTATATTTATTGGTGGCGGGTCTGGTGCTCACCTCAGACCCACCTTCTCCCAACAAACACATCTATTTATATTTATTGGTGACGGGTCTGGTGCTCACCTCAGACCCACCTTCTCCCAACAAACACATCTATTTATATTTATTGGTGGCGGGTCTGGTGCTCACCTCAGACCCACCTTCTCCCAACAAACACACCTATTTATATTTATTGGTGGCGGGTCTGGTGCTCACCTCAGACCTGCTATCTTCTGACTACCGCATCTTTTTTTAAATCTTAACAACAGCTTAGGTGCTCACCAGAGCCCACCATAAATTGACAACCCAACCAGACCATTTTTTTTAACTGAGTCAGTGAGTCCTGTGATAACACCAGCCCTGCCATCTCCCAACCACTACATCTTCTTTTTTTTTTATTTATTTTTGGTGGGTCTGATGCTCACCTTAGACCCACCATCTCCTAACTGGTACATCTCTTTTTACTTTCGCTTGTGTGCATGCGCAAGGAATGTCTTGCAACAGTAGGACTTTTAGAGATGTGTAACCCTCCTTGCCAATGCAGTGCTCAGTGTAGCAGACGCGACCCTAGGGGACCAATACATGCCAAGCTGTGTATGACAGCAGTTCAGCTATGCTGGTCTTCACTTGTAAGAAAAGGTCCACTGCAATCAGTGGTGGTAGCATGTATGCAATTTGCATGTCTACATCAGCTGAACTGCTGTCATGCACAGCTTGGCATGAAATCCTTCCCACTTCCTCCCTCTGCAAATCTCCTCCCCCTTCCTCATTAGTGTTCTCCCCGCCCCACATTATGTGCTGAGGGGGGTGACCAATCCCCCTCTGCTCATGTACCCCCCAGCACTCTGTGTGGCTGATGGGTGTGCCCAATACCCCACTGGCTGCAGCCCCCCCAACAAACATGTAGGTGGCATGCTGGGAGCCCACCCTAGTGTGCCAAAGGTGTCCATTTCTTTTCTTTTTTTTAAGTCCTGTGAAAGAAGAAAACAGTTCTTCAGTGAGTCCCTGCCCCCAACCCCACCCTCTGTGCACCCACCTCCCCACACCGCCGTCACCCCATACTTACCTCTGGAGCCTGGCACAATGATCTTCGGTGGACCGGGAACATGTCTGCACTCTTCAAAGCCAACCTCAAACTGAGGAAATGCTGGTAAGCTATATAATGGCATAAATAGGGTATTTCCAACTTAGGTGGCTATCTCGGCAATTTTTTCAACTTTTGGCTCCAAATTTTCAACATAGGGTTGTTGACACCCCTTCTCATGAATTCAGTCACTGTCATGACATTATTCACTCCTGAAAGGTGATTTCGTGGTCACTGCACAGAATTGCCTTTCGGGACTGATCAACAAAATGACAGTGTTGGTGATCATGAGGTGGGCTCTCAAAAAGACTATGTTGCAAATTTGGTGAAAGATTTTCAAAAACATTACTGTTTTATGAGCATGCATTGTGCAGTTTCCATACACACACTCATAAGTTCATGAATTTGTAGTATTTTCACTCCAGATTTTCAACATAGGCATATTTCCACACCACCTTATGAACAGTACAGCTGTCATTTTTCACATCCTGGCCAAAATGTGTTTCTTCACTTCTGGCGCAAAATAGCGCAGTCCTTGCTGGAAATCAGTGTTCGCTACAGAATAAGACAATCACTGTGACACTGTTCATGAGTAGAGGTCCTAAAATGCATACTTTGAAAATTTGGTGGCAAAAGTCTATAAAATGGCTGTGTTATGAGCGTACATTGCACAGTTTCTACACACACTCGTAAATTTATGAATTTGTAATATTTCCAGTCTAGATTTTCTACATTGCATTTTCCCACATCTCCTTATGAACAGTACAGCTGTCATTTTTCATATCCTGGCTGTAATGTGTTTTTGCACTTCTGGCATGCAATAGCACGGCAGCCGTGGGAAATCATGTTCAGTACAGAGTAAGAAAATCACAGTGACACTGTTCATGAGCAGACATCCTAAAATGCCTACTGTATGGTGAAAATTCAGTGCAAAAATTCCAAAAAATGACTGTTTTACGAGTCTGCAATTCACAGTTTCCATGCATACTCATAACTTTGCAAATGTGTCATATTTTCACTCCAGATTTTCAACATTTGCATTTTCCCACACATCCTTATGAACAGTACAGCTGTCATTTTTCACATCCTAGCTGAAATGTGTTTTCACACTTCCATCACATAACAACATGGTTGCTGTGGGAAATCAGTGTACAGTACACAGTAAGAAAATTATAGTGACAGTGTTCATGACCAAAGGTGACAAAATGCTTGTACTTGAAAATTTGGTGAAATAATTCCACTGAATGACTGTATTACAAGTGCTGGTTGTGCAGTTTCCACACAGGTTCATACCCTTGAGCACAACCAGGGCATTAGGGTTCCTAAGACAGACACTTAAGAAGCATGAGGGTGGAATGTTAATCAGATGCAAGAGGAGTTGCAGAGAGGCACTCTGTTGGGATATGGATGCTGAAGGGACATGGGGGAGGCCTGCATAAATGCCAAACACCAATGCAAATACCAGCAAGTGAACATTCGGCATTGACAAATGCTTGTTTATTTATTGTTGGTGGGTCTGGTGCTCATCTTAGACCTGCCATCTCCCAAACACCATGGGCCCAATTTCAGATGGCATGGTGCAAATCACCGGCACTTGCAACTTTTGCCAAATGCTGATGCCCCGGGGACCCTGTGCACGATTCCAGAACAGCCAGGGTTCCCGGCAGCAATGTCCGTGACTTGTGGCACCACAAGCATTGTGCCAAAGGGAGGGGGCACCTGAACAGGGTGCTGCAAGATGCAGTAAATGCCCACTGACAGGGTACAAGCTCCTCCATCCCTGATCTCCACAGATGCCACCCTTATTCCCCTGCAGGGCTATCGGAACCCCTCCAGGTCCTAATCCCCAAGTAATGCCCCGCAGGGCTGTTCATGTCCCTGATCCCCCAGTTATGCCCCACCAGGCTGATCATGTCCCTCCAATCCCTGGTAAGTGCTCCACAGGGCTGATCATGTCCCCCCATCTCCGAGAATTGCCCTGCAGGGCTGATCATGTCCCCCAAGTCATGATCCTCAATTGCCAACTCACCGGTAATTGTAAAAATGCACATCCTATTACCCTGGTAGTCTTGTGACCCCCACCCAGCAGTGCCAGTCCATCCCCACCCCTCCACATAGGTTCTCAGTCAGCGACTGGCACATCCCACCTCTCACCTCCATGGCCAGCCACTGACTGAGCTCCCCCGTGAGAGCATGCTGTTGTATACAGTACATGCTCAGTGAATGACAGCTCATTCATTTAGCACATATTGTATACAGTAGTATGCGCTCAGTGTGAGCTCAGTCAGTGGCTGATCATGGAGGTGAGCAATGAGATGTGCCAGTCGCCAACTGGGAATGGGTGTGGGGGGGTGGACTGACACTGCTGGGTGGATGAATGGGGGCCACTAGACTACCAGGGCTAATGGGATGTGCATTTTTACAGTTACCAATGAGCTGGTGATTGAGGAACGGGGTCATGGCTAAAAATAGGCAATTTCTTAGTCTACAGCATTTGCCTGGTAATCAAAATCTAAATAAATAAATAAAATGATTGGCCCTGCAGGGCACTTCTCAGGGCTTGGGAATGCCTGCAGAGGCCAGTCATGTGCAGTCCCCATTGAGGGATGGGTGGATGAGGCATATGTAGGTTCATGGGGGGGCCATTGGGTGCACATGACACAGTGGTGCACCCCTGGCAGAAGCAGAGTACAGTTAGACCAGATAATAGTTGGTCTAACTGTACTTGGACTAATGTCTTCTGTGGAGTCTCCTGGAATAACAACTGTGCTGTTCCGGCAGCCATCCTCTTACAACAGGGCACACCAGCTGCCATAAGCCCCCTTGCACCATGTAGCAGGGGGTTTCTGGCGTACATGGGGTCATAAGGCCACTTCGGCACAGGCAGCTTGCAATATGTCACAGGCTGCCTTTTGGAATACTGATTGCTGGAACTCATGGTGCAAAGTTCTACTTGGGCCATTTCTTTTGGCGCAAGACACTTTGCGTTATGCATATCCATTCTGGATTCGGGCTCCTCATCTGTTTTTTTTACATCAGATGCATCGGCCATGAATGGGCCTACAAAAATGAGTCAAACTTCTTGGTCTGCAGAGTGCCACACCAGATGGGAGAAGTGGGCTGCCAGCACTGTCTACTCCACAACACAGGCTGCCACCAAAGTGCCACCCCACTGCCGACAAAACACACCCCATAACCCTCCATTTATAACCAAGACTCATCATGGTTCACTAAAGCTCAGACTGTGGCCCATTACTTTGATGTAATTGCTAAATATTAATGAATATTTTTAATGCAGTGGCGTGGGGCCAAATTTTATCAATAAAGTTGATTTACATGTTTGAAATTACTCCGGCCAGTATAATTACATGAGATGTAACATCTTGTTTTCATGGGGGTGCCAGGGAGAACAGGAGTAGTTAAAAGGTTAGCATATTCCAACAGCAATAGTTATATTAAGCTAAAATATACAGATATATATATATTTATATTTTTGGCTTGCTGAAAAAATAGAGCCACTTTTTGGAGGTAGTAGTAAGGCACACAAAACATACTGTACCTGAGATTATACCAGGATTGATGCCTAATTGAAAGAAGCTTGACACAGCTAAAAAAAGGAGGGTAGCTATGGCCGTATTGATATTGTGTGAGAGTGGAACATGTGAATGAAGAGCAGAGGCTTAAATTAATTCACATTGGAGATGATGGTAGCACACAGTGAAATGTAACATTTTTCATTTTAAAGCTTATTTTAGGC
The DNA here is from genome assembly GCA_016271365.2 of Neoceratodus forsteri. Lineage (NCBI taxonomy): Eukaryota > Metazoa > Chordata > Ceratodontiformes > Ceratodontidae > Neoceratodus > Neoceratodus forsteri. Next base: position 1,160,059,502 of record CM057459.1, on the reverse strand, counting down.
AAAACAACTACTGTTTTTAGGCCTAAAGTTGTAGTATACATTACTTTACTAGATAGCCAGATTTGCTAGAACCTACATTCCCTCCTATGGTTCCATTGCCTTGCTCCTTTCTTCACTTTAGCCTCCCTCCCTTTTGTTTTTTTAATGCAACTGTATGCATGAAACACTGACGCTAATTAATTTAGATTCAGTTAGTATTGTTAAAATAAACTAAATTTGCACATTGTATTTTACACAGATTTGCACATTGGTACAAGTTTACATTTTCTCTAAAAGTTTCAACATAGTTGGTTGTTTGAATACTGACTTCATGAATATTCTTTATTAGGTATTTAAAAAAATTGTTTTGCTGACCCCTGATGAAGCCTTGAAGGAGTATTTGCGACCCTGATGGGGTGCCACTATTTTTTTTGTAACAGAACCTGAATCAAAATGGCTTGATCCATTGTAACTTAGGAGTAATGTATGAACTAATTTTGAAAAAAAAAATTGCTTCCTTCTAATTAACAAAAACATTTCAGTCTTGTATGTTGTGTACCCCCCACCCCCACCCCACCCCACCACTGGGATTTAGCTGGCATAGTTCTTTTGTTTTGAGTGGGGGGGGGGAGACAAACACCAATACCACATACTTGACTTTTCAATTCTGCCCTGACCTCCCAGGAGTGTGGGTGTCTTCAGGTAGGCAGGGCTGCAAATCAATTGGGGTTAACAGACATGTATCCTGGAATAATTAATTGTACATAGCACAGATAAAGGTTACATAGAAACATAAAAAAAGTGACTGCAGAAAATGACCATAGGTCCATAGAGTCTGCCCATGGGTTTAAAAGACCAGTTGTGGGTCCTGGGATCTAGACCCCCTTCTGAGTGTTACCCTTTCCTAGTCCCACAGTTGAGTCCTTGCTCTATCCCACCCCTTTTTGAAAGCTGTTACAGTCCTTGCACTCACCACTTCTGCTGGTGAGCTGTTCCAGTGCTCCACTATTCTTTCTGTGAAAAAATGCTTTCTTATATCCTTTCTGAAGCTCCCGCCCTCTAGGTTCAACCATACAGATTAACTGATCTTGATCTACTAAGCTTATCATTATTACAGTGGTAGAAATGCATGCTGCATAGGGGTTTCGGATGGTAAGTTCCAGTTTGTTCATTTATAGTCTTCCACATGGGAAATCTGAGTTCTTATGGGGGACATTGCCTGTCAGACTCAAGTGCTTTGGTTATGTTTGGGGCTACAGACAACCCAGGGGAGGGGGTACAGGTATTTTCATGACAAGATTATTCTAGTAAATGTATGGCTTTCCCGCAACACATTACAGGGTTCTTTTGTTACCTAATAATGTTCCCTCACAGTAAGTATTCAAGTAAACTAATACAGGCTAATGCAGAATTTTTCCTGTGACCATACTGCGGAACATTTACTTTGTAACACACATACAGAGGCCAGGGCACCAAACTGCTTGAAGTCAGAAGCATTTGGTCAAATATTTAATGCTGCCCAGCAAACTCCACTCTGTCCCTCAGATCTGGTACCCTCGGGGGGCACTTGGTCTTCACATCTATGCTAACTCAGCCCTTCCTTGGTTTTCTCAGTGATAGACAGGTGCTTAGACATTCCCTTTCATGCTTTTCAGTCTCCTTTCAGGAGGGAGGGCACTGGGTACCAATTAATGCAGTTGGCCAATCTTGAATTGTTACATTTTACAGCTTGATGTTACCAGACAGTCTCAGGTTTCCTTGTAGGTTGCCTTTTGGTGTTGCCAGATAGTCTCCAGTTTTGGTCCATTCCTTTACATTTGAACAGTCCCTCAGGAATCTTTCCAAGTGGGGAAATTCACTCCAGGGGAGGGGGGACACTGATGAAATTGGCTGCCGCCATAATTACCAAGCATTTTAGAATCACTCAGAAGGAACTTTTAGTTAATGTGGGAGAGATGCTGCAGATTCTCCAGTACACAGAATGTTAGGTTGTATTTGGCTAGGTAAGAGTCTATCAAATACATACATGCCAAGTGATAATGTAATTTGATTCCAAAAAACAGTGATGAAGATTTAGCTAACACATTGGTGAAACTTATACTATGAGAGCTGAAAGTTGTTGGTGCCCCGCCCCCAACCCATGCCCATACATCATGTTAAATGAGAGAGAGAGAGAGACAGAGACAGAGACAGAGAGGGAGTTAGAGACAGAAACACAGGATTATGTGACGGTTCAGTCTTCTGTCTATCTTTCTGCCTCTTGAGTCTCTCAAATTCCTCTCATGCAGTCCTATGGGATGTGGCCAGATTTTGGTTTTTAAAGTCGATGGGTCCAGTGCTCACCTCAGACCTGCTATCTCATGACTGGCACATCTGTTTTTTTTATTTATTGTTGATGGGTCCAGTGCTCACCTCAGATCCGCCATCTCTCAACCACCACATCTTTTTTTGTTAAGTGTTGGCGGATCTGGAGCACCTCAGAATTATCATCTCTCTACCAACTCATCTTTTTTAAATTTATTTTCAGTATGTCTGGCACCCACTTTGGACCAACAATCTCCTGACTACCACAACTTTTTTTTAATCTAAATGACAGCTTTGGTTCTCACCCAAGGCCCACTATTTCCAGATCACCACATCTTTGTTTTTTAATCTATAAATCAACAGGTCTGGTGCTCACCACTGACTCACTATCTCACAACCACCACATATATTGTTTTCAGTTTACACTCAGCAGGTCCTGTGCTCATCTAGAGCCCACCATCTCCTGACCACCATGTCTATTTTTATTGTCAGCAGATCCAGTGTCCATTTCACACCCACCATCTCTCTTTTGTTATTTATTGTCAGCAGGTCTGGTGCACACTTCAGAGCCACCATCTCCCGAAAACCACATTTTTGTTTTACTTTGTTTCCTTTCAGGTCTGTTGCTCACTTTGGACCTTCCAGCGCGTGGTCACTACATATTTTTGTGCATTATCAGCAGGTCCAGTGTTCCCTCAGACCTGCCACAAAATATTTTTTTTTTCTATAATCTATTTATGTTCCTGGCCATGACAGGTTTGGTTCCCCTCTGCTCCTGCTCCACTACATCCCACCATCCATCATCTCCCCAGGCTTACCATGGGTGGATAGTACCCCTAACAATTTCTCCCATGGTGGGGTTAGGAGTGAGAGGGCCATCCTCCTTCTTGATGCCTGAATCCTGTGCTGCTGACTTGGTGCCCTGCTGATGTGATGAGTGGAGGAGCAATAGGCAGGTGTCATTCATGCCTGCTGTGCCTTCCATTTTCTTTTGATTTTCTCCCATCACAGTCCCATCTATGACATACACAGGCAAGCGCATATGCATGGAGGCACGCATGTGCCCTGAGACTGTGAATACCTCCGTCCCATGACTTTCTTCTGTCACTCAGCTTCCTATGCACTACTACCCAGGCTTCTGCCTGGTGGCAGCTGGGAGCCAAGACTGTCAATCACCCTGATCAAGGAGCTGAGAGCTGCCAGATGGCCACTCGATCTTCTCCCAGATGTCTCCTTCTCCTGGCTGACCCCTGGTAACTCCTGCTTCTTCTGAACATGGGTCACTGGTATAGTAGGAGGTAAGGCACTCAGTACCTTAGCTTTTCATGGGTCCACCACTTCAGAATACAGGGGGCAGCATGCCCGGTCATTATGGTGCCAATTGAGAAGTCACTGTTCTCTCTTTTTGTAAGGGGCTATGCCCCCTGCATCCCCCATACACACCCTTTCTAAGGATACTAACTCCGGAGACGCAGACCTCAGGGAGGGGGCAGTGAATCTGGCATTTGGTGCTGCAATGACCTAGCTCTGTAATGTCAGCACCCTAATGGCTGGAAAGGGCTTTCCACACCACTGGTCAGGAATTACAACTTTTTTTTTTTTTATTTGAAAGTCAGCAGGTCTGTTGCTTATCTCACACCTACTATTCTCAGGCCACCACAACTTTGTTTTAACTTAATGCTGGTAAGTATGGTGCTCACCTTAGACCTGCCATCTCCTGACTGGCACAACCTCTTTTTTTCTCATATTTATTTTTGTCAGCAGGTCCAGTGCTCACCTCTGACCCACCATCACCTGACCACAACATCTTTTTTAAAGTCAGAGCTTCCAGTGCTCACCTCCAACTGGCCATTTATCAACCACCCCATCATTCTTTTTATTTATTGTTGACTGGTCTGGTGCTCACCTCAGACTCAAAATCTCCCAAATGGCACATCTTTTGCTATTCATTGTTGGTGGGTTCGGTGCTTACCTCAGACATACCATCTCCTGACCACCCCATCTTTTTTTAATTGTCAGCAATTCTGGTGGTCATCTCAGACCTGCAATCTCTCAACCACCACATCTTTTTTTTAGTTTAATTTATTGTCAGTCGGTCCAATACTCACCTCAGACCTGCAATCTTCCGATTTCCATGTCTTTACTTTTTATTTATTTCAGTGGGTCTGCTGCTCACCACAGACCTGCCTTCACCAGACAGGTACATATTGTTCTTATTTATTGTTGGCAGATCTGCTGGTCACCTCAGACCCGCCATCTCCTAACCGCCACATCTTTTTCTTTTTCATTTTAAAGTCAGCAGGTCACCTCAGACCTGCCATCTCATGACCACCCCATCTTTTCCTTTTTGTTATTTATTTTCAGCGGGTCTGGTGCTCACATCAGTGCCGCAATCTCCCATTTGGTACATCTTTTGTCATTTATTGTTGGTGGGTCTATATTCACCTTGGTCATGCCATCTCCAGGCCATCATATCTGTGTTTTACTCATTGTGGGTGGGTCCGGTGTTCTCTTCAGACCTGTACTCTCCAAACCAGTGCATGCTTTTGTATTCATTGTCAGTGGGTCTGGTGCTCACCTCTGACCTTCAATCTACTGACCAGCATATTTTTCTTTTAATTAAAGTTAGGGGGTCTGGTGTTCACCCTGGACCTGCCGTCTTCCAGCCACCACATCCTGTTTGTATTTATTACTGGTAGGTTCAGTGCTTATCTCGGTCCCACTATCTCCTGACAGTATGTCATTTCTTTATTTATTGGCAGTAGGTCTAGTGCTCACCTTGGACCCACCATTACCCGACAGGTATACAGTATCTCTTTTTTTTATTTATTGTTGGTGGATCCGGCGCTCAGCTCAGACCAGCCATCTCCCAACCACCACATCTTCTTTATCTTAATTTAAATTTGGCAGCTACAGTACTTGCCTCAGTCCTGCCATCTTGTGACGACCCCATCTTCTTTTTTTTAATTATTGTCAGCAGGTCTAGTACTTACCTTCGACCCACAACTCCAAATTAGCACATTGTTTGTCATTTATTGTTGGTGGACCTGGTACTCACCTCGAGCATGCCATCTCCCAATGAGCATATCCTTTTGTATTCCTTATTGGTGGGTCTAGTGTTCATCTCGGACCTGCAATCTACTGACCAACAGTTTTTTTTTAATTTAAAGTCAGTGGGTTCGATGCTCACCCTGTACCTGCCATCTGCCCATCACCACATCTTTTTCGTATTTATTGTTTGAGGGTTTGGTGCTCCCATTGGACCCACCATCTCCCATAAGCACATCTTTTTTTTATTTATTGGTAGTAGGCCTGGGGTTCACCTTGCTCCCATCATCTTCTGACTGGCATATCTTTCTTGTATTTATTGCTTATGGGTCCAGTGCTCAACTCGGATCCACCATCTCTCATCCACCACGTCTTTTCTTTCTTAATTTGAATTTGGCACATCAAGTGCTCACCTCAGACCTGCATATCCAAACTGGAACATCTTTTTACATTTTTTTGCTGCCGGGTCCAGTGCTTACCTCAGATCCAACATCTCCAAACCACCACATCTTTTTTTAATTTAAAGTAGGTGTGATGCTCACCTCAGTCCTGCCATCTCCTGACCACCATATCATTTTTTGTATTTATTGTTGGCAGATTCAGTGCTCACTTCAGACCTACCATCTCCTGATTGCCACACCCTTTTTTTTTATTTAAAGTCAGTGGGTCCGGTGCTCACCTTGAATCTGCCATCTTGTAACCACCTTTTTTTTTTGTCAACAGGTCCAGTTTTCACATCAGACCCACAATCTCTCAACCAGTACATCTTTTTTTCTTACTAATTGTTGGCGAGTCTGGTGAGCACCTCATACTTGCCATCTCCTGACCACCACATCTTATATTTTTATTATTTATTGCTGGCATTTTTGGTGCTCATTTCAGATCCACGATTTCTGAACAGCACATCTTTTCTTTATTTATTGGCAGTAGGTCTAGTGCTCTTCCCTGATCTGCCATCCAGACTGGTATTTCTTTTTTTATTTCATGTTGGTGGGCTAGATGCTTACCTTGGATCCGCCATCCCTGAACAGCACGTCTTTTTCTTATTTATTGGCAGCAGGTCTGGTGCTTACCTTTGACTCACCATCTCCCAAACAGCACATCTTTATAATTATTTTTGCTGGCAAGCCTGGTGCTCACCTCTAAACAACTATCTTCTGACCACCAAATCTTTTTTCATTTAAACTTGGCTCGTCTGGTGCTCGCCTCGAACCCCTCATCTCCTGACTACATTTCTTTTTATTTATCGTTGGCAGGTCTTGCACTCCCTTCGAACTTGCTGTCTCCTAATCACCACGTCTTTTTTAATTTATTGTCAGTGGGCTTGGTGCTCACCCCAGATCCACCATCTCCTGACCTACATCTTTTTTTATTTGTTGTCTGTGGGTTCAATGCTCACTTCAAATCCACTAACTTTTGACTAACACATCATTTTTTATTTGAAAGCCAGCAGTTCTGGTGCTCATGTCTGACCTGCTATTTCCTGACCACAACATATTTTTATTATTTACTGTTGGTAGGCCAGTGCTTGTCATGCAACTAACATCTCCTGATCACCCTATCTTGTTTTTATTTATTGTCAGTGATCCGGCGCTCACCTTGGACCCACCATCTCCCAACCACAGCATCTTTTTTATTTATTGTCAGTAGGTCCAGTGCTCTCCTCAGACCCACCATCTCCAGACAGTCATATATTTTTTTATTTGAAAGTCAGCAGGTCCACTGCATACTTCTGATCTGTTATGTCCCAACCACTGCATTTTTTTATTTATTGCTGGCAGGTTTGGTGCTCACATCAAATCTGTTGCACGCCTTGGAACTGCAATCTCCTGATCACCACATCTTTATTTTTTCATTTTTTTGCTGGCTTGCCGCGCGTGTGCGGCAGTCAACATATTGGGAGAGTGCAGCTTTGGGGGAGCGGCTGCTGTTGGGTGAATGCAGGGGCGCATCAGTGGTCGTGCTCATTCCCAATAAGCCAGCATGCTTGCGCTGACACCAACATTATGTAAAGTGGACACAACTTCTGAACTCAGTGCCGCTTGCAATCAGAGACAAACTCGTCAGCAGTGGCACTTTGTTTCTAGTCCCATCACTTTACATAATGTGCCGTTCCTCCCAGTACAGAGTGCCATGCTGGGCCACCCTTGCATGGCAACTGCCATGGCCAGTGGGGTGCCAATCCTGTCGGCTCCACACCCCCCCTCCCAGCTGTCCTTCTGCCATGCTGAGAGCCCACCCCAGCGTGGCAAACGTTCCGCGTCGTCTTATTTTTTTTTACCTGCAAAATATAAAACGGTCACATGGCGCTTCTCCCTGCCCCCGTCCCACAACCCGTGCCCACCAACTGTGCACCCTGCCTCCCCACACCCCCTCACCCCATTCTTACCTCTGGAGCTTGGTGCGATGATCTTCGCTGGACCGGAAACACGTCTGTACTCTTCAAAGCAGACGGCACACTGAGGAATTGCTGGTAAGCTGTATAATGGGCTAGATAGGGTTTTTTCAACTGTGTTGCATATCTCAGGCATTTTTTGGAATTTTTGCACCAAATTTTCAACATGCGGTTTTTGGGGCCCCTCCTCATGAAGTCTGTCACTTTCATGGCATTTATATGGCTCGAAAGGTGATTTCGCAGTCACTGTGTGAAATCACCTTTCGGGGCCCATTAATGAAATGACAGTGGTGGTGTTCATGAGGTACTCTCTTAAAAAGTCTAAGTCCCAAATTTGGTGGAAAAAATCCAATAAATGCCTGTTTTACGAGCATGCATTGCGCAGTTGCTATGCAGGCTCGTAACTTTGCGCATTCACAATATTTTACTGCTGGATTTTCAGCATTGTCATTTTAATACCTCCTTGTGAACAGTACAGTGATCATTTTCCACATCACTGCCAGTGTGTTTCCACTTCCGGCGCACAATAGCGCAGTCACTGTGAGAAATCAGTGTTTGGGCCAGATTATGAAAATGACAGTGACACAGTTCATGAGCAGAGGACCTAAAATGCCTATGTTGAAAATTTGGTGATGATACTCCATACAATAACTGTGTTACGAGCATGCATTGGCAGATTGCATGCACACTCGTATCATCGTGCATTTGTGATATTTTCAGTCTGGATTTTCACCATTGCCATTTTTCCCCACCTCTTGATGAACAGCACAGCCGTCATTTGACATATCATGCCCAAAATGTGTTTTCGCACTTCCGGCGCAGAATAGCATGATCGCTGTGTGAAATCACTTCTTGGGACACTTTGAGGAAATAACAGTGACACTGCACATGAGCAGAGGTGCTAAAATGCCTATGTTGAAAATTTGGTGCTGAACACCCATAAAATGGCAGTGTTGCAAGCATGCATTGTATATTTCCCAGACACCCTAGTAACTTCGCAAATTTGGTATATTTACATGCCACATTTTCAACACTGGCATTTTTACACCTCCTTATGAACTGTGCAGCTGTCATTTCTCACATCCTGCCCGACATGTTTTCCCGCACTGCACTACCAAACACCCAAAGGGACACCCTACTGCTTGTCACTCTCTGCAGGGTGGGGGTTGGTTGGCATCAGTTCAGTACTTCACTGCCATTCCTATGATGCATCTGTCTAACTCCTGCACTACCAATGCCAATGCCAGCAAGCCAACATTCGGCATTGACAAATGCTTGTTTCATTAGGTACAGCGATGACCTTGGTCCTGCCATCTCCAGACCAGCACATCTATTTTTCATTTATTGTCAGTTGGTCTGGTGCTTAACCCAGACCTGCCATCTCCTAACCACCACATCTTTATTACATAACTAAAAGTCAGCAGGTGTGGCGCTCACCTCGAACCCAGCATCTTGCAATGATTCTTTCTTTTTGTCTTATTATTTTTAGTAGGCCCAGTGCTCATCTTGGACCCACAATCTCCTCACTGCCATGTCTTTTGTTATTTATGACTTGGGAACATAAGCAGCAGGCTGGTAAGGACAGAGGTCTGGGGTTATATTCAAGGCCACTGTTTTTCGGTTTTTACTGGAAAACCTGGTAAAATTCCAGAATTAGGGCTACCTGAAAACCGGTAAAAACAAAGATTTCATGGAATCTGGCATTTTATATCAGATCAGTAAATCTACAAAACTTGTATTTTTCTTATAATTCCTTCCTGTACTAGTTTCAGTTTGCTTTATTTAAGGCTATGTATATTAAGCTTTCTTTAATTCTGATTTTTTATACACATACTAAAAGAATGATAGCAGAATCCCGGTATAATCCAAAAATTGGAGTAACAATCACCAGTGCAATTCTGGAATCTGAAGTCTTGAAAATGGAATTTCATTGCTTTAGTCACCGTAAATCAGTGTCTTTGGTTATATTCTGTTTTAACTGAAATATTCCTGGATGGTAGACCCACAGTGAGCATAGGACTCACTTACATTAAATTTTAAAAAAATGCACTGGTCAAGAAATTGTAGCTACGATATGTCAAATGATGGCTGTGCTGTTCATTTCAATAACGTAAAAAAATGCCAGTGTTGCAAATGTGGCATGAAAATATACCAAATTTGTGAAGCTACTAGGGTGTCTGGAAATAGTTTTGTAAGTGAAATTAGTTCTATGTGTTAAAAATTATTACCTTGAGTTAGAACTGTTACTTGGGCTGTGATATTGTAACTTTGGAGGCTTGGGAACAGTTGTTTGGCAGTGATAATTACAGTGAAATTTAAATGTGTTGTTTGCCTGGTGTTAGAGGAAGGGGACATTAGCTGGAATTACCTTGTCTTTAACAGGAATTACCTTGGCCTTCATTGTTCACTTGGGAACATAAGCAGTAGGCTGGTAACGACAGAGGTCTGGGGTTATATTCTGTTTTAACTGAAATATTTGAATAGTTTTGTAAGTAAAATTAGTTCTATGTGCTAAAAAGTATTACCTTGAGTTAGAACAGTTACTTGGGCTGTGATATTGTAACTTTGGAGGCTTGGGAACTGTTGTTTGGCAGTGATAATTAGAGTGAAATTTAAATGTGTTGTTTGCCTGGTGTTTGGTAAGAGCCCTTCCACCCACCCTGTTTTGTAGGCTTTCTTAAATACTGAAAAGCCACTGGGAGTTGGGATTGAAGGGCTGGTATTCCTGTTTGGGACTGAAATTCGGAGCAACAGGAGCTGGTGGGCCTGTGACATCATACGGTACCTGATGTCTGCGTACACACACTGTTAGTGGGACTGAACACACACTGGACTGTGTATGTTTGTGAGACTTGGGAGCTTTATTGGTGGGGTTGAAATTGGGTTTGTAAATAACTGCAGTCAGTATAGAGAGAAACTGTATTCCAAGGGAAAGGGACTGAGAAAAGGGGGGGTGCCATTATAAACAGAGGAGGATAAACAGGGTGGCCATATTCCACCATGGCAGGCATCATCGGAAGGGTTGTAGGCTGCACAGACTGTGGGATGGAAATAATTCTAAATTGGGCCTGGAGAGATGGAGGCTGCCCACTCTGTAGACAGCTATCTTGTATCAGAAGTGAGGTATATTGGTTAAGGAGTAAGCTGGAGGAGCTGGGGGGTGTCCAAGGATAAGGGGTGTGGATATGGGCAGCAGAAGGGTGGGGCTGAAGGGAGGCTGGGGCAGTGCTCTGAAATTACAGGACATTATGTTACAGCAAGTAGGAGGGGGGATATTAAGGACAAAGGACCCTTAGATAGGGATGTTGACGCTAAGGGGAAAGCGTACGGGGTGAACATTCTGAATACAAAGAGAGTGGAGGGGGAAGAGTCAGGAGGGGCTGTTGTGCAGAACCCTAATACAGCAGACTGTGGGAAAGGAGCTGCTAAGGTGAACAGAGCAGGAGGGGAAGAAGAGGGGCAGTTTAGAGGTGCAGTCAGAGGAAACTCAGGTTACTTGATGGAGGCTGACATAGAGTGTCACAATAAATTTGAGCTGCTAAACAACCTAGAGGGGGAGGAAGGGGTTGGTGGAAATGAGAAAACTTATACAGAGGCCGGGGAGAGGGAGTCGGATACCCATAGGGCATCACAGACTGGCTATGGAAAGGATAGAAATAGTCCCAGAGGGAGAAGGGAAAACCTAAATGTTAAGCAAATGGGGTAGATGCAACATATTGCAGAAATGAGGGAGGACAGCATGATTGGAGAGAAACTGGGAGACAAGGAGGTGGGAGAGGAGCCCCTTCAGCAGGGGGTCAGTACGAGGATGGGGCCCTAGCTAAGGGGACCCACAGAGCCTCTGAGGCAGGGGTACTATTACAAGGGGAGGATGGTGGTGTGGGGAAGAGCCATCAACCAGGATAAATGGTTCAGATAAGAGAGGTTAAAGGGACACCTATTCAGAGGGGTTGAGTTAAGTGGGCAAAATAGTGAGGGAGGCAGAAAGGGGAGGGTGAAGAGGGGGTCTCTAATAAGGCAGGAAGACTCCCATGGAATTGAGATCATGAATAAAGGGGGGGAAGGGGGACAGAGAGGGCATAGTGGAGGTAACCATAAGGATGATGGCGGTGTTAAGGTTCTGTTATTGGGAGACTCGATGATTAGAGGTATCCAGTGGGAGGGACAGGGCGGTGGATACCATAGCCAGGTGAAGGTAGTGAGTATCTCAGGACTGACAGTGCACAGAGCAAAGTTCATGGTGTATGAAATGGTTAGGGATTGTGGAGGGAAACTGGATTTCCTGGTGCATTTGGGAACTAACGATCTAGAGGGAAATAGCATTTTGGAAATCCAAGCAAGGTTCCAAGAACTTGCCAGTGTCTGTCGGGATAATGGATGCAACATTTCCTTTTCAGAGATATTGCCAGTACCAAAGGCCTCAGTGGAGAAAAAAATGAAGCTCACAGAGGTTAATGACTGGCTCAGGAAGTGGGGTGAAGAGAGAGTGGGTTGGGTGTTAGAGGCTGGAATGGGTTGGAGGATAAGGGACTATATGCCAAGGACAGGCTTCATCTTGCTCCATTAGGGAAGGAAGTCCTTAAACAGGGGATGGCTGACTATATTCAAGAAAGGTGGGGTTTAAACTGTGAGAGGGGAAGGGATAGGGAGAGGCTGACCAGAAGCCCTCTCCTCCAGATGAGGGAGTAGCCTCTCCAGCCCAAGGGGAGGGAAACAGACTGGGTGGAGGTTTCAGGAGGAGTAGAGGAGGTGGAAGTATAAGGAATCTGGGTGGGGTTCAACAAAGAGGATCAGGGATAAGGGGTGGGGGTTGGTGTTGGTAAATGCCAGGAGCTTGGGAAACAAGTTGCCAGAGTTCCAGGCCATGCTGTTCGGGGGGGAGAGTGGATGTGGCTGCAGTCACGGTGACGTGGGCCAACAAAAACCATGACTGGGACCTAAACGTATGGGGGTATACGTTGTTTAGGACGGATAGAAAGGAGGGCAGAGGGGGTGGAGTGGCTATGTTCATTAGAGATGACATAGAAATTGCTAGGGTAGAAGAGGCAGAGAGAAACGTGGAGGCCTTATGGGTCACCTTATGATCCCCAGCAGGAGATAAGGTCAAGCTGGGTGTAGTATATAGGCCCCCCGGGATGAGTGATGTTCTAGAGGATGGTTTGCTGGACAACATCATTGCCCAGTGTGGACCAAAAGGGTAGGAGTGGTGTTGATGGGCGACCTTAATATGCCAGGTACAAACTGGGGAACCATGTCCTCTAAGGTGGCCAAGGAGCAGAGGCTGCTGGACGGCTTCCAGGATGTGTTCTTAACACAGCATGTGATGGAACCCACAAGGGAGGGGCATGTCCTGGATGTGGTTCTGGCAGATGGGGATCTGGTAAGGGACATGGTTGTACAGGACCCCCTGACTGGAAGCGACCACAATACTGTCTGGTTTCAAATAAGCATGGGGGGAGGGGGGTAAGATTTAGGACACTGGCAGTGGACTTCAGGGGGGCAGACTTTATGGGCATGGGAAATATTCTCAAGGATCACTTGAAGGGGATTACATCAATGACAAGTGTGGAAAGGAGATGGGAGGTCATGAAATGGGGACTTCATGAGGCAGTCAGGATCTGTGCTAAGTTGAAACGTAAGGCAGCAAGGTCACATAAACCATGCTGGTGGTCCAGTGAGGTACAGGTAGCAAATAGCAATCAGAGAAAAGAAGGCGGCCTACAAAAAATATAAAACAACAAGAGGGGATAGGAATAAGGAAATGTACCATCTTGCATCTAGAAAAGTCACTCGTATGGTGAGGGGAGCAAAGTCCAGTAAAGAGCAACGGCTGGCACAGGGGATACATTGAGGGGAAAAGGGGTTCTTCCGGTACATTGGGGAGCAGAGAAAAACTAAGGGCCATCTCAGCAGATTGAGATCAGAAGGAGGTGGGTGGAAGAGGTGAGGACCAGGCAGAGGTATTTAACAAGTACTTTGCCTCTGTGTTCACTGGGGAGGGGGATGGGATATCTACAAAGCAAGGCATGAAGGGGATAGAAGTGGCAGTAAGTGGGATCAGGGGAGCAACAGAAATGGAGCAAGAGGGAGGTAGAGGTACCCCAGGGGTGTCGCATCTGGGTAAGGATAAAAAGGCCAGTAAGGTGGAGGGGACAGATGATGCTATCTCTGCCAAAAGGGTGTGGTTAGCCCTCAAGGCCCTAAAGAAAGACAAATCTCCTGGGATGGATGGCATTCATTCTAGAGTACTATGGGAATTGGCGGACATACTGACTGCACCCCTGGTAGAGCTCTTCAACAGGTCACTTGAGACAGGGAGGGTACCTAGGGATTGGCGAGAGGCACATGTGGTGCCAATCCATAAAGGGGAGTCGAGGGAAGTACCAGGTAACTATAGACCCATCAGTTTGACCTCAGTGGTGGGAAAATTAATGGAGAGTATACTAAAGGAATGATTGGGGGTGTACTTGGAGGTGAGAGGTCTGGATAGTTGGCAACATGGGTTTGTGCAGGTAGATCATGTCAAACCAACCTTGTGGAGTTCTATGAATGGGTAACATCAGAACTGGACAGGGGAAAGCCTGTGGATGTATTATTCTTGGACTTCAGCAAAGGCGTTTGACTTTGTCCTCACAATGGTCTGGTGGAGAAACTGATGGGGTTAGGAGTAGGCCCTTTGATGGTCAGATGGATTGAAAACTGGCTAGCTGGATGCACCCAGAGAGTAGTGGTCTGTGGGGAGGCTCCAGACCCTAGAGAGGGTTGGTAGGTGGGAGTACCGCAGGGCTCGGTCCTGGGTCCGATCCTGTTTAATGCATACATATCGGACATCAGGAAGGGTATAGGGTGTGAAATGAGTCTCTTCACGGATGAATCCAAGATGGGAGCAGTAGTTGAGGGAGAAGAGGGGAGGTTGGCCCTGCAAGGGGACCTGGACACCCTGGAAAGCTGGGCTCACACATGGAAATTACATTTCAGTATCACAAAGTGCAAGCTGTTGCATCTTGGTCGGGGAAACCCTAAACACAGGTACATCCTGGGAGAGGTGGCGCTGGAGGCCTCAATAGGGAAAAAAGACCTAGGAGTCATGGTGGATACATGTATGAATAACTCTGAGCAGTGCAGGAGAGCGGCTAGCAAGGCAAACAGGATGTTGGGATGCATCGTAAGGGGGATCACCTCTAGGAGCAAGGAAGTGATTCTGCCGCTGTACAATGGACTGGTTAGACCACACCTTGAGTACTGTGTACAGCACTGGAGACCACACTTGAAGAGGGACATACAGCTCCTGGAGAGGGTACAGAGGAGAGCAACAAAGATCATATGAGGACTAGGGGATTTGACGTATGAGGACAGACTTGAGGAGCTCTGCCTGTTTTCATTGGAGGAGAGGAGAGACAGGGGGGACATGATTGAGGTCTTCAAGTATCTCAAGGGAATAAAAGGGTAAACATGGAGGGGATCTTTAGACTAAAGCAGGGAGGTATCACCAGAGGGCATGGTTTGAAGTTGGAAGGTGGAAGGGTGAGGGGAGAAAAGAGGAGGAGGTTTTTAACTGAGAGGGTGGTGGACCCTTGGAATGCACTGCCTGGTGAGCTGGTTCAGAGATCCACAGTGGAGGGCTTCAAGACAGGGTGGGACAGACACAGAAAGTGGATGTATCAGATGATGGCCTGTCCCAGGGGGGTGGGGATAGATGATAGGGGTTTCTGGAGCACAAGGGATGGGAGGGCCTCGGCACCCAACTAAGGATCTAAGGTTTGAGCAGACTCGATAGACTGTAAGGCCTAATCTGCTGGCAAATAGTATGTTAGTATGTTATTGTTGGTGGGTCTGGTGCTCACCTAAGACATGCCATCTCCAGACCTCCAGATCTTGTTTTATTCATTGTTGTCATGTCTGGTGCTCTCCTCTGACCTGCAGTCTCCCAATAAGCACATCTTTTTAATTCATTGTTGAGGGATCCAGTGTTCACCTTGGACCTACAATTTCCTGCCCAGTGCATTTTTTAAAATTTAATGTCAGTGAGTCCTATGCTCACTGTGGGTCTGCCATCCAGCAAGCACCGCATTGTTTTGGAATTTATTGTTGGTGGGTTTGGTGCTCACCTTGGACCTGCCATTTCTTGATAGTTCATCATTATTTATTGTCAGGAGATCTGGTGCTGACCTCAGACCCACAATCCCCTGGCTGGCTCATCTTTTTTTTATTTATTGTTGGTGTGTTCAGTGCTCACCTCAGACCCACCATCTCCCTCTACCACATCTGTTTAGTTTTTCTTAAAATCAGCACGTCCAGTGCTCACCATGAACCTGCCATCTCCCAACAGACACATCTTTTAAAATCTTTGGTCAGCAGGTGCAGTGCTCACTTTGGACCTGCCATCTTCCAACCACCACCTTTTCTTTTTTTAATTTAAAGTCTGCAGCTCTGATGCTCACCACGGCTGCACCATCTCCTGGCCACCACATCTTTTTTATTGATTATCAGTGGGTGCGGTGCTCATTTGGACCCACTGTCTTTTGACTACCACATTTGTTTTTATTTATTATTGGTGGGTCTGGTGCTAATCTTGGACATACTATCGCCCAACTGCTACACCTTTTTTAAATTATTGTCAGCAGGTCCAGTGCATACTTCAGACCCGCCATCTCCCAACCTCCACATCTTTATTTATTTGAAAGTCAGCAGGTCCTGTGTTCACTTCTGACCTGTCATTTCCCAACCTCCACATCTTTTTTTATTTGAAAGTCAGCAGGTCCTGTCTTCACTTCTGACCTGCCATTTCCCAACCTCCACATCTTTTTTTTTCTGTTATTTATTGTTGGAAATCCTTTGCTCACTTCTGAACTGCCATTTCCTGACTTTAACATTTGTTTCATTTTTTATTGTTTGCAAGTTCAGCACACACCTCAAACCTGCAATCTCCCAACTGGCACATCCTTTGTTATTTAATGTCATTGGGCCAGTACTCACCTCGAATCCGCTATCTCCCGACTACCACATCTTCTTTCTTTATTGTTGGTGGGTCTGGTGGTCACCTCAAACAAGTCATCTCTTGAGTGCTATTTCTTAATTTATTTATTTTTCGTTAATCCAGTGCTCATTTTTGGACCAGCCACCTCAAACCACAGCACCTTTTTTAATTTAAACTTTATGTGTCCAGTGCTCACCTTGGGCCCTCAATCTCCCAACCCCAATTTTGCATTATTTATCATTAGCAGATCCCTGTTTTCTCCTCAGACCCATCCTCTCCCGATCACTATATTTTCCTTTATTTATTGTTGCAGGTTCAGTGCTTTCCATGGACCTGTCATCTCCTCACTAGAAACATAGAAGCATAGACTTTGACAGCAGATAAGGATCACTTGGCCCACCCAGTCTGCCCATTTCCTTACTTAATGGATAAGCTGCAGATCCTAGTTAGCCAACAATCTGCTTCCTCCTACCCCCCCCCCAGAATTGCCTTATGTATGTCCCATGCATTCTTGAATTCCCCCACTGTTTTTGACTCCACAACCTCCTCAGGAAGGCCATACCAAGCACCCACAATCCTCTTCATGAAAAAATACTTCTTCACCTTACCTCTGAGCCATCCCCCTTCTATCTTCAAATTGTGCCCCCTTGTTCTTGCGCATCACTTTTTCTTTAAAGATGCTACCCTCTTGGACTTTGTTGATTCCCTTGAGGTACTTGAAAGTTTCTTTCATGTCCCCCTGTCCCTCCTTTCCTTGAACGTATACATATTAAGTTCCTTAAGTTTCTCTTTATATGTCTTCTGGTGCAGACCCTGCACCATTTTAGTTGCTCTTCTCTGGACTGCCTCCATTCTGTCTATGTCCTTGTGGAGACTGGGTCTCCAGAATTGCATGCAGCACTCTAGATGGGGTCTCACCAGCTGTCTGTACAGAGGGATAACAACTTCCTATTTTCTACTGGTGATGCCTCTCCCTATACATCCCAGTATCCCCCAGCCCTCCTTACTGCCCTCTCACAGTGCTTGCCCAGTTTTAGGTCATCTGATACGACTAGCTTGAGGTCCCTCTCCATTTCTGTCGTCGTTAGTATCTCACCCCCCATAGTGTACTCTTCCCCTGGGTTTTTGTTTCCCAGGTGCATTACTTTGCACTTCTTAGCATTGAATCTAAGCTGCCATACATTTGACCATTCCTCCAACCTTGCTAAGTCTGTTCTCATCCTTTCCACCCCACCTTGTGTATCAATCCTGTTGCAGATCTTTTTGTCATCTGCAAAGAGACATTCTTTTCCTTCCAGTCCCTCTGCAGTATCACTTATAAAGACATTGAAGAGGGCCAGTCCTAGAACTGAACCCTGTGGTACCCCCACTAGTAATCCCCCTTTCTTCATTACCCTCTGTGTCCTGGTCTTCAGTCAATGTTTTACCCAGGCTATGATCTTGGGACCCACTCCCATGCTGGCTAAATTGTATATTATTCTTTTGTGTGGGACTGTGTCAAATGCCTTGCTAAAGTCTAGGTAGGCAGTATCCACAACCCCTTCCTGATCTACTACTTTGGTCACCCAGTCAAAGAAATCTATTAGATTCATCTGACATGACCTTCCCACTGTGAACCTATGCTGCCTTGGGTCCTGTGCCCCGCTGACCTCTAGGTACTCAACACTTCTTTTTTTCGGAAGTGATTCCATCATTTTCCCTATCACTCAGGTCAAACTAACAGGCCTGTAGTTTTCTGCTTCTGTCCTGCTCCCACTTTTTTGAAGTGGAATAACATCTGCCCTCCTCAAGTACCACACCATCCTCCCATGATTTGTTAAACAGGGTAGTCAGTGGTGTCACTAGTTCTACCCTTAGTTCTTTTAGAATTCTGGGATAAATCCCATCAGGACCCATTGCTTTTTCTTCTGTGAATGGGCTGGTATCAACCTCCCCCATTCAGAGTGTTTCTGTTGTTTGGTTTAGGTACCTCCCCATCTTCATTTGTGAATACTGAACAAAAATATTTGTTTAGTATCTCTACCTTTTCACAGTCATCCTTTGCCCACCTCCACTCCCCTTAATTAAGCCTCACTATCCCTCCCTTGGTCTTCCTTTGCTCCCTGATGTACCTATAAAAGGTTTTATCCTCCTTCTTAACTGAGTTGACTATCTTTTCCTCGGTTTGGGCCTTTGCTGTTCTGACTGCATTCCCTGCTTCCTTTTGCCTTAACTGGTACAGTTCTCTGTCCTGTGCCTTCTGTGATTCCTTGTACTTCCTGAATGTTATTTTTTTCTCCCTAACCTTCCCTGCCACCTCCTTTGAGAACCACAGTGTTTTTTGTACATTATTTTGTTTTTTTTATTTGCTTCACACAAAGGCTTGTTGCCTTAGTGATGGCAGTTTTGATTATCCCCCATTGTTCTTCCACTCCTTCCTGCCCATGTGCTAGTGCATTCCTTAGGCACTCGGTCATTTTGGCAAAGTCAGCCCTCCTAAAGTCCAGGACCTTTGCCTTTGTATGGCTTGACTCTACTGTTGTGTTTATCATGAGCCATACTGTTTGATGGTTACTAGTTCCCAGATGGCTACCCACTTCTACATCTGTGATCCTCTCTCCATCTCCATGTGACAATACCAGGTCTAAGATTGCTCCATCTTGAGTGGGTTCCAATACTAGTTATCTAAGGCATACCCTCTGAAGGGCATCTAGAATGACCCTGCTCTTGGATGTGGCTGCAGCAAATGCACTCCAGTTAACATCTGGCATATTCAGGTCCCCCATCAACAATATCTCCCCTTTTTCTGCCATTCTAAGGATACCTTTTATCATTTCCTTGTCCATTTCCTCCTCCTGATATGGGGGTCTGTATACTACACCTGTGCAGACTGTGGTGCCATTGCCTGTCTCCAAATTGATCCACTGTGCTTCCTCTTCTCCCTGTTAACCCTTTTGTTCTGTTGCTTTGATTCCTTCCCTTATGTAGAGAACTACTCCTCCTCCTCTTTTACCCTCCCTGTCCATCCTATAGATTGTATACCCTGGTATGTTTACATCCCAGTCGTGGTTCTGTGTGTACCATGTTTCTGTGACCACCACACTATCCAGATGGTCCTCTTTCATCAAGACCATTAGTTTAGGAAGTTTGTTACCCAGACTATGGGCATTGGCACTCATTACTCTCCATTTTTTGATGGCTTTATCTCTTGTAGCCCCATCCCTGCCCTTACTGATTTTGCTTTCTCCATTTATCCAAGTCCTGCTCCCTACTGACCTTTCTACCTTGGTCTTTACCTCATTTATTTATTTAGTTTTTATTGACCAGGTAAGTGCACTAGACAAATCCTGCCTATTTTCAGGCACGACCTGAGGGAGGGCAACACAGATGAATGCCAACTGACCTTGAATCGGATTAAGCTGTTGGTGGTATTTTTAGTGAATGAGGGAAATTTGGCTAGGACACTGGGGAAATTTTCCTACTGCATTGCTGGCAGTAGGGGGACTGAGTGACTGTGGGTCTGGTCACTTCTGTTTGGTTTGTGAAGGAAGATGGACATCTCAGGGGAAGGAAAGCGGCTGTCAAGCTCTGCTCTGGATTCTACAGCATTTAATGTGGATAACACCGTATGTAATGATATAGTGTTGAAAGACACACAGATACCTGTGTTTACTATGGATTTGGCTCAGCCTATGATTCGGTCGGTGAATAGTACAGATTCTACTGATACCTCTAATCAAGACACTCTCCAGAAGCAGCTTAGGCTTCAGCTCACTGCTTTGGCAAAAGAACAAGACTGACATCAGCAACAGCTCTGCTCAATGTATTCCTCTGCTACGCCTGTCAGTATTTCCAAATAGGCTGTCATCTGCCATGATGCTGAGACTCGCAGAGAGATTCCTGATTCTAACCAGTTTGGTGAGTCTATACAAGTTTATAACATTGTGAAATCTTTGGAAAATGGTTCCGTGTCAGCTGGCAGTATAGAATCAGTAACAATTCCATGCCTAGAGCCCTCATTGGATTCAGGAGAACTGCAACATAATTTGAACTTGCTACTTGTTGATCAAGCACACTCTAAGGACCCAGATAAGCCCAACTTGGTCAGCGATAGCTCCGTTCCTGAGCCACGCTTTACCACTCTCTCTAAAACTGCAGGGTTTGTGTTTCGGAGCCCATTAGCTACTTCCCCAGCTGACAGCCCTAACTCTGAGGCTTCCTGTGTATTTCAAACTACCCCCTTAAACCAAGATGGGGTTTTGGAATTCTCTTTTCCAAAACAACATCAGCTGCTACTGGACAAGTCTGGGGGATGATGGTATGGAGAAACAGGTCGCTCTTATTTTCTCTAAATGAAATTTGGGGACAGTAGACACTTTGAAAACCTCTACATCTCAAAGTCCTTTGGAACTTTACTCGAGATCAATTCCACCTGATCCTCCCTCACAGCCCCTTGCAGCAGATTTATGGTCTCCACAACAAGCTTTAAGTGAAGCAGGGTGGACCTTGTAAAAAGGTACCTGGCTTCCTACACCTGGTTGGAACCCAAAATTAAACTTTTCACAAAATGAGCCAGCCTGGAAACCCAAGTCATCTGCTGAACTTTTGTAACCTGCTGCTTGTTCAGATGCCCTACCTCTGGAAGGGCCCTCTACTGCGGCCTCTCACACCAATACTTCTATACTTACTGAAATTTCTGATTCTGCTTTAATTAAAGGAACTGAACATCTTTCTACTATGTCACAACATAATTCTGATCCTGAGAAACCTTTAATGTCTGATTTATTTTCTAAAATTAAGAAGGAAGCTGCACCTCGTACAAATGCAGTCAGGCTTTGTTATAAAGTTGGGTTGGAGGTTAGGCCTGATAGGCATTATATGGGGAAAAGTTTATTAAAGGATTATCTGCATTCTTCACCTAGAGAGGTCTTCGCTTTTATTAACATTTCAGGTGAAGACAACTTTGACATTAGTTTTTATTCTGCCTATGCCTTGGATTTGTTTTGAGAGTGGTATAACCAAGTAAAATTTTCACTCATGTGGACCCCCTTTCTAGTCATACCATTGTCTAATTATTTGATAAAATAGGTCACAATTATGTTTAGGAATGAGGGGGTTCATGTGGATGATATTGCCTACTGGTTGTCCCAAAAAAGTGAGGTTCATAGTTGTCCTGAAGCCATTCTCAATTCTGAGCAGTTTTGGACTGGGGATTGGAGGTTTAAGGTAAAACTTCAACAAACTGATAGTGGTATTGAACATATTTCCAACTCTTTTTTATTGGGGAGAGATGGGGGGGCTGTTTTTATGCTGGGCAGCCTAGGACCTATTATAAATGTGGGTCTCACACCCATTTGTCTAGTTCTTGTAACAAGCCTCACTGTGATAATTGTGGGGAAATAGGTCACATTGCTTTTCAATGTGCTAATCTTACCAAATGTGACTTATGTGAAGACACTGGACATGTCTTCTCAGAATGTATGTGGGCAGTGAAAAATAAAGCTTCTAGTGGTAGCCCTGATCTTCTTATTCAGAAGGCTCAGGATTTGGCAGCTGGACCTCTTCAGACAGAGGCTGCCTCCCTCATGGACGCTGCTAACCCACCCCTAGATATATCTCAGACCACAGGGCAGTCAAATGGACAACCTCTCCCTGGCCCTTCTGACCCCCTCTCCTCCTTTCTCCTGTTTGTTATGGGTCTCAGCAGGATATTTCAGCTCCAGATCCTCCAGTTCCTTCTCCACCATTACTGTTTGGAGGTCCTCAAGGAACCTAAAACCTCCCCCCAGGTGGAGACTGAATCTAGCAATCCCTTTGCTGTTTTATCCATGCAGTGGGGTGATACAGACATGGATTGTGGAGAACCTGATTCTTAGCTAATAAAGGATAGTCCCCCATCCCCTTTTCACTCACTGGAAGGGTACAAAGGGAAAAAGACAAAATGACAGAAAAAAGATGGCTCAACTGTACTCTGTTAAATGGGGTTTACAGTTGGGTCCTTAAACGTTCACAGTTTATTAAATCCAAGTAGACGCCAGACAGTTCATGATTATATTCATAGTTCTTCTATTAATATATGTCTCCTTCAAGAAACGTGGATGCTTACACTTAATCAAGCCAGGGTTTTTTCAAAGGGAATGGTGCTGAGCCCTTCCTACTGGTCCTTTGGTCAACAGACTGCTGATGCTCTTGGCTTTCTTTTTAATTCATATGATTTTTCTCTCATAAAAAAATATTGACTTAATTCCAGGGAGATTAATGATTCTTGATGGAAAATGGAACTCCATGGTATGCAGATTTATTAATGTTTACTGTTCTCAGATAAAGACAGAACGGGTTGCTCTTTTTTCAGTGATTCAGCCCTTTTTACTCACTTCTTTTCATATTTTTTATGTGGCGACTTTTAACTGTGAGTTACAGCAAGCAAAAGGTAGACTTACAGGTAAAGGGAAAAATATCTATTGTGATTCCAATGCTTTATTTCAATTATTAGACACATCTACATTGGACAACAGTAGACTGTTCCAACAAGGGGTTCCAAAATTTACCTTTAAAAGGAATACCCTTGCGGCTATAATTGATTATATCTTTCTATCTAATAACCTCCTCCCTTGTAAATGTTATACTTTCCCTATGGCTTTTTCAGACCATTTGCTCCTTCAGTGTGTTTTTTTCTACCAGTACAGTATTAGCCTCCCAAAAACCAAGGTGGAAATTCAGCTCCCCTCTGTTAAAGCATCCGCTTGTGCTAAATCATATTAAATTATTGATCAGTGCACAACTCTCAGTTTCTATCCTTTGTGAAGATTTGAGAGACTGGTGGAGGGAGTCAAAAGGGGACCTAAAAATACTGTTACTAAACCTTGAAAGGTCTGGTAAAAATTTGAAATTTCTGCATTATTTGAAATTACGCCAGCAGTTGTGTTATTTATGTTCCATGGCAACTACTTCAGAATTTGATTACTCTTCCCAAATAACAACCATAAAACAACAATTACAGGAGGTTCAATGTAACATGGCTAGTACTATGAAAGTGCTTTTCCAAGAGGGCACTGAGAAACAAACTTATGGGGATCCCTATGAGGCTTTTAAATAATATAAATACAAAATAACAATGTCTTCTTTGATAACACAGGATGGGTGCCAGGTATAATATACAGCT
This sequence comes from Neoceratodus forsteri, assembly GCA_016271365.2. Classification (NCBI taxonomy): domain Eukaryota; kingdom Metazoa; phylum Chordata; order Ceratodontiformes; family Ceratodontidae; genus Neoceratodus; species Neoceratodus forsteri. Next base: position 1,160,035,658 of record CM057459.1, on the reverse strand, counting down.
AGGATTCATGATACAATCAAACAATTTCTGTTATTACACAAATCAGTGGAGTCCCCTAGTGTACAGGATATGGAGAATTTTTTCAGAATGATGAAACTTCCAAAAATTAGGTTTGATATGTCCAATTTAACTGCTCCTATAACAGTTATGGAAATTGAGGCTGCTATTAAATCTCAAATGAATGGGACCTCCCCAGGGATTGATGGATTAATATCAGCACTGTATAAAGCATTTCCCTCTGAATTTTCAGAATGTTTGGCTTTAGTATTTAATTCTTTCCTCTCTACCTTTAAATTTCCCCTTTGGTTTTCAGAGGGTTTGCTGATTTTTCTGTTTAAATCAGGGGATAAAAAGAACCTTGAAAATTGGAGACCAATTACAATCCTTAACTCGGCTTATAAATTATTGACTGGAATTTTAAACTCATGACTCAGGTCTTTTGCAAACTTGGTAATCTCTCCTTCTCAATATTGTGGGCTCCCTGGAAGAAAGATACAGTGGGCTGTTATGATTATCAGGGATTTAATTGAGCATTTTTCTTCAAACGGGCAGTCAGGGCGTATTATTTCTCTAGACCAAACAAAGGCATTTGATCGGGTTTATCACCCCTTTTTGTTCTTAACTTTACACATTATGGGGTTCCAGTTTTCTTTGTAAAGTGGATAAAAGCACTTTATGGCACTGCTATCATCCATTCAGTTATTCATAATAACATTACAGAAGGTTTTCGTATGACCACAGGGGTACTTCAGGGGTGTTCCTTAAGCCCACTACTATATTTATTTATGATAGATACATTATTACAATCATTAATGCAACATCCAAGGTGGAAGGGGTATTGGGATCCCCTGGTTTGTATGAACTACATTTGCAAGCATATGTAGATGACATTTGTGTGTTTTTTTTCAGATTATACTTAAATTCCTTCCTTTTTGGATTTTTTGGTCACTTACTCTCACATTTCTAATTCAAAAATTAACAAACAAAAAGTTAGGGTGTATTTATTGGAGTTAGTTTTCCTGATGAGATTCACATTCAAGGTCTTCACATCTCCTCGACTCTGGTTAAGATTCTGGGATTAATGTATGGGCTTCAGAATCTTGCAACTTTGAATTGGGAGCATGCATTATCATCAGTTAATAATAAAGTACAAGTCTGGAAACACTGGAGATTGGCTAAACTGAAAAGGGTACAGGTGATTAGACAGTTTTTAATTCCCAAATTATTATATACTGCAATAATATTTCCACTCCCTCAAGAATTTGAAACTAGAATATACAGTCTATTTTTTTTCAAATGCTTTGGGGGGTAACAGGCTTAATCCCATTAAAAGGCAATAAACCTGTCTGGCAAAAAATAAAGGGGGGGTTAGGAATAGTGGACCCAGTCACATTTTTATTACTTTATTCATTTCACAAAATGTTACGGTGGGATTATTACCATCAGTATCTCGGTATAGTTCTTTACTAAAATATGTTTTCAGTCATTATTTTTCAGCCCAGCATAAAAATCCCCCAAAACTATCACAATTTTTGCAGGTTCCACAATTTTTTAAACCAGTGGTCAAAAAACTTTACAAGTGGGGTCTTTCTAAACAGACTATCAAAGAGAATAAGGGGCCTAAATTATATGAAACTGTAACATTATTATTATATCCTTCAGTGCCAGCATTAAAAAATTGTCCTTCCACATTAATCCCAGGGGTACTTTCTCAACTAAACAATCCCAGATTACCGGGCTATATGTGGGAGTTTCTATGGTTGACTGTAATGGTAGGATTGGGGTTAGAGGAAATGCCAAACACAAGGTTAAAGAGGAATGGGTATGTCCTTTTTCTGGTTGTATAAACCAGGAAGAAACAGTTGAGCATGTATTCTTTCATTATTTCTATGCTAGTTCCCTTTGGAAATAACTGGCTTTAAAATGGCATATGAAATGGTTATTGCTTTGTAATTATGATATCCTGGTTTTGGGTCATTTTCCTCAGCTCGGGAACTATTATAGTACAGAAACTTTACACATCTTTTGTTGTTGTTTAAAATACTATTTATGGCAGGCTAGATGCCAATGGGTCCTCTATCAAAGAATAATGTCTTATGATACAATCAGTTTGCTGATTCAAAAAGCTATGGAGAAGATTTATTTTAAAGATTTACAATTTGGTACTGCACAGAAGGTGACTAACTGGTGGAAAGGGTTTACATTGTTTATAAGATATAAATAGATTATGAGTAATAATAGGTGGGGTTTAGATACTACTTTCTGAAAAAAAGAAGAAAAGGGGAATGAAAGCAGGTTTTTTTCTTTTCCTAAGATAGGTGTGGGTGATAGGTTATGTATAATTTGTAAATAATATTGTTTGTGGAAATTTGACTGTTTACTCTTTATTTCTAATCTGTATTATGTCTTATTCACCTTACTATTTCTTTTGTACTTCTTATGTTTTTTTTGATGTTGTCATAATAAAAAATTCCCCTACTCTTTTCGATAAGTGCCATGAGATCTTTAACATACACCTGAACTACCACCAATCCAGGCAGATGAGACCTCGGTTTAACATCTCATCTGAAAGACAGCACCTCAGAAGTGCAGCACCCTTCTCATGTTGCACTATAGTGTCAATACTGGGATACTAACCCAAGTGCCAGATATGGGAACTGAACCCACAGCCCTCTGATCCCCCAGCCGCAGAGGCAAGTGTGCTACCTACTAAGCCACTGACACTGACTGATTTAATACTCTGTTTTGAAGGAGGAGGCTGGCAATTCCTTGCTGCTTATCAGTGCCTCCCCCCTTGGCTAGTTTAAAGCTTGCCAATGAAGCATTTAAACCAATCACTGAGGAGACTAGTTCCTTTCCCAGACAGATGCAGAGCATCATACCAGTATAGGTGGGTATCCCTTCAGGTGGAACCCCAGTCCCCAATGAAGCCAAAACCCTGTGCTCTACACCAGATTTTCAACTGTTCATTGAATTGCATGGTGCAGAGTACCCTCACTTCACCAATGTCTTAGACAAGCTGCACCTCTGAGAAGGATACTGTATGAGCTACTTGTCTAAGGCCCCTCCCCAACTCCACAAACTCCTCCTGCACTGCTCTAATCCCATGCATGGCCATGTCATTTGCCCTTAAGTGGACAATGACATCCAGCACTGTCTCCCATGCAGATGCTGTTGTGATCCTTAGAATCCGCTTCCTGTCCCTCCAAGCCATGGCACCAGGCAGGCACCTTATTTCACTTTCCCCTGCCCTCCCCAGTTCTATCCCCCAAATATTTGAGTCCCCCACCAGGAGCTGCTTCCTTTCCCTGCTGTATCCTGTGCCACCTTTCTATGGGCCTCCCTTGTGATGGTTGCCAGCAACCTCAGTCTCCACTGTGTGTGCCTCCATAGGGGAACTATGCTCCAGCAGAATGGTGTATGGATTGTAGAGTGGTATGTCTGAAGGGATGCACCTCTTTTCCACCACCCTCACCCTGCCTGAGCCCACTGTGGTCCAACTGCTGCTCCTTTTTGGCAACCTCTGAGGCACAGGTGGTAGCCCTGGTGTTCCCTGCATGGGGGTTCCTATACTGCTGTCCAGTTTGGCCTGGAGATGAGCAACCTCCTCCATCAGAGCAGAGAGTTGCTTGCAAATAGGGTAGCATCTCAGCCTCCAGAGAGTCTTCCAGAAGATTGATGCCCCACAGCCAGTGCATTGCACTACTCCCCACATGTCTGTCTTCTTTCCAGTTTACCCTGTGTATTTTTTTTAAAGTGTGTGCACTTTTACCGTCAATGCAGTGTGCTGTGCTGGTAAGGATATGACAGTTGTATGCCCCTAGAGGAAATTATGTCAGAACCCCTGGTATAAAGGAAGTGACACCAAGAGGTGGTGGGTTGAGGGGCAGGGGGGCCTAAGCTGTGCCCCCAAGACACAATCAACTACAAGCTCTGACCCATCACTATGATGAGTGTTGACCTTCCTTTCAGCAAGACAAGCTGCACAATGAGTTAACAGAGAAAATACCCAGCAAAGAAAAAAACAGAAAAATCAAGCAGTTCAGCAGAACACAGGTATGCCTCCCTGACCCTATACAACCTGGTATTGTGTGCTCTGAAAGCAATCAGGAAAAACAACCTCCCCCATCTGAGGCTCTGTCTGGATTCAAATACACAAACTGCAGCCTTTGCTATGGGAGCTAATCAGCCACGACCACTAGTAAATTATTTAAAAATAGTTTGATGCAAACCATCACAGAATACTAGTAGACAGTCCAGTTACCCACAAGGGAAAAATCAAATATGCAGTATTTCAACCCTTCTGAAGTTACTCACAAGATAAGCAGTTTTGCAACCCCCCTCCTTGATTTAAAACCTAAAATAATTAAACCCAAAGCAATACCAATGTAAGAATGTAAAGTAAGGAACACCTCCCTCAGATATGAGCAAGAGTGAGATCTGTTGCAGATTTCTAGTCCAATATAGTATCCCTCATGCAGTTCTCAGTTGTTTCAAAGCACACCCTGTTCCAACTTCAAGAAGATGGGCTTGTGTCTGAAACTGTAACACACCAGTAGTTTATAGTAATCTGATCAATTCTGTAAGACTCCACCCAGGACAATTGGCTATGATACAAGCCTCTTTGACCCACTGCAACACTTTGTGCAGACAATTCCCCCCACCTGAGGCTCTGTCTGGATTCAAATACACAAATTGCAGCCTTTGCTATGACAACTAATCAACCACCACCAGTAAATTATTTAAAAATAGTTTGAAGCAAACTGTCGCAGAATACTAGTAGACAGTCCAGTTAGCCACAAGGGGAAATCAAAGATGCAGTATTTCAACTCTTCTAAAGTTACTCACAAGATAAGCAATTTTTCAACCCCCTTCTTGATTTAAAAACTAAAATAATTAAATACAAAGTGATACCAATGTAAGAATGTAAAGTAAGGAACACCTCCCTCAGATTTAAACAAGAGTGAGATCTGTTGCAGATTTCTAGTCCAATATAGTATCTCCCATGCAGCTCTCAGCTGTTTCAAAGCACACCCTGTTCCAACTTCAAGAAGATGTGCTTCTTTGTTTTATTTATTTTTTATTCTTTGTTTTATATATTATCAGTGGGTCCAGTGCTCACCTCAGAGCTGCCATCTTTTGACAACCACATCTTCTTTTTGTATTTTAGTGGGTGCAGTGCTCAGCTCATATCTGCAATCTCCCCACTGGCACATCTTTTTTTATTTATTATTGGCAGGTATGGTGTTCACTTTGGATGTGCCAACTCCCAGCTACCATATCTTTTTCTTTAGTTTAAGTCTGAGGATCCAGTGCCCAACACAGTCTCACCATCACATCATGAGCACGTTTCTCTTTTTTGTTTGTTTTATATTGGGGTCCAGTCAGTTGGCTGCAGTGGTTAGCTGGCTGGCAGGAGGAGTGCTGAACAGAAAACAGCCTCCAGACTGCAACAGAAGAGATTCTAAAGTCCTCACACAGGCTGCAGCCACAGGGACCGGAGTCAGCAAGCAAGAATGGCAACTGCAAGATGGACTCTGGTGACTCTTGCATGTCTGATCATTTGGGGGGTTACATATAGAAGCTCCATGGACCACACGCTATTAACTTCTCATAAAGTTTCTGTATGTACTTTGTTTGGTGTGAAATGGTTCCAGTCTCACAATATTGAAAAAAAATTCCAAACCACTCATCATGAATCACTTAACTAATAAATCTTAGGTCCAAGCCCCTACTTTTAAATCTTCCACTATTTAAAGCATTATAAATCATGACCCATGTTCCCACTATCAAATCCCTACCCATCAGCCCAATGACCCCAAGGTAAATGCATTCCACGACATCATCTCTAGTAATAGAATTCCACCTAGTCAACCATCATTATCCACCTTTAAACAGTGCAGCCTGTGACTAGCACAAGGTTCACATGCTGGGACTGACTCTTATCTATACCAGTGAGTGAATGAGTATCTCAAAAGTAAATAGACTTTCCTCCATGTTACTGGCAGATGGCATATCCTTGTAGACTGTATATCTGTTCACCCATAACTTTCAGCTCTGTTACTTCAATTTTAGTTTGTATAATTTCAGATTTCTTTTTTAAACATGACAATCCCATACAGCCACAAATTTGGATTGCAACTATTACAGGGCAAAACTGATAACATTGTCTGTTGAGATTGGGGACCAATCAGTTACCCCGGGTCAGCTAGGAGAGAGGACAAGTCCAGTGACCTAAAGGACCTGAGATTAATACATTTAGGGTGGACCTTAGGATAGTGTATCTTGCACAAACACTAAACAATATGATGGTCACTGAGGGTATCAGGAAGGATATCTGCATTCACAATACATTGGTGATGAAATAAGGAGACCCAGTCTAATAGAGAGTAATTTAAAGGTTAGGTGAGTGAGTGAGTCAGAAATCAATTGAGTAAAATGTAGTGACTGTACATTTTAAATAATTTTATTTGCATCTGGGGAGAGCCAATTTATATTAAAGTTACTGAGAATGCAAAGCTCACCTCTGGAAGAGTTAGAACAGATAGATGAAAGAATCTCAGTAACTAAAGCAGAGGAAATACCAGGGCATCAGTAAACAGCAGCAATAAAGATGGGGACAGAAAAAGGAAGGGAGAGCTTGAGTAGGAGCAGTACATAGGAAGAGGGGGAAGAGACAACAGAAGCAGTCACAGTTAGATATTGGTGGATATGTAAACAACACCACCACCACCCTTCTTCATGTGATCTTGCCTGGCTACTGTGTAGCCAGTGATAGCTAGAGAATAATTCTGTACATTAGAGGAGAGCCAGGATTCAGACATAACTAGTACATATAGCCATAGGTTAAGCATGGCAGGCTGAGCTGGCCCATCGGTGCAGTGGTTGGATTTCTTCTCATGATGCCGGTTACCCAAGTTTGGGAACTGGCCCGGGTTGCCAGAGGGCTGGCTGGGGGGAAAAGGATTGAACTTCCTTGACTGCTCTCCTTCTCTGGGGGGAGGGTGGGTGTGTGTGATCGGTGCTGCAGTGACACCCTGCGGAGGCTGGGTTCACTACTCGCATTGACACTAAGTAGAGTTAGGGGTGGGTCAGACTTGGGACATCATTGCATGTCCCCACCCCTTCCTACATGGGGAAAAAGTAATGTGCCCTCAGCTGTCTTCATGAAGGTCTTCCCCAGTCTCTATCAGCCTCTGCCAGCAGCTCCTGACCAGTTATTTGTATCAGGGCACTGAAGTGGGCAGTGTCATTACCCCACCCTCTGTGGGGAAAGCCAGAGTTGAATGTGGAGTGCAGGCAATTGATGGAGGTGGAGACTTTGGGGTCTGTGACCAGGATGGATCCTGATGGTAGGAAGGCACACAAAAAGCAAAGTAATTAAAAAAAAGGCATGGCAGGCTCTAAGGATGAAGTACTGAAGGGACCAGGATTAAGTTCAATGCCACTTGCTAACAAAAATAGCAAGGAAACAAGGTGCTTTAAAGAACCAGAATTCCACCTGGCAGAGGGAGAACAGACAGAAAGTGGCAGAGAGCTTCAAGGTAAAGCCAAGGAGCATGTATATTTTGACACCAAGTATGCCAAGGGAAAAGGAGATGAGAGGGAAGAGAAAGGGATTTATTTATTTATTTAAAAGTTTTACCAAGAGATCATACTGAGTGGACTACCACTCAATTCCAGATGCATCCTGGGGAAGGGAACATGGGAGGGTACATGAAACTTTGTGAGACAATCAACCAAAATACACATACATTAAACCAAGCAGTGGGTATGAGGAGGGGGAACATCTAAAATAGAGGGAGGAGGAGGAGAAGGCAGTAGATTGTGGAAGAGAGATGAAAGGAGAGAGAAGGGTAAGAAACACCAAAGAATTTAACAGTACATTGGAGAAAAAGTGCAAAAATATTTACACAGATAAGTAGTAAATGACCAGCTCTGGTTAGAGCCATTGTTGCATTAACTTGATAACAGTGTTTCATGGGCTTAAATGTAAATATGAATTGCTGTAGTCAGCGCTGGGTGTAAATTTCATTTCTGGTAAAGTTAGATCATTTATCTGGTTGATCAAGTGTTTCTCATGTGTTTAAAAGGCGAGCAGCGAGTACGTCTTGTACTAGATGGGGAAAGAGAGGGAGTTCTGCACCAGGACCTTCAAATAATGGTAGAAGTAATGGTACAGAGAGGAGAAGTATGGCAACACTGGGGACTGTGGGTCAGTGGTTAAAAGCCTATATCAAGGTGATGGGCACTTTCCATCAACAAGAGACTTTGTCCTCAAAGGAAATTGTAAATGTTATTTTGAAGGACATGTAAAGTTGCTAAGGATAGTGACAGAAAAAATAAGGGAGGCAGAAACTATTATAAAGAACAGGGAGATCCCAAAGGGAAAGAGTCCCACCATGATTAAAGTTATTCAAGAAAGCAGGGGGTTATCAAAGGAGGAGAGGGAAGGAGCAGTTAAAGGAGAAAGGTGAAGAATGAGGAACAATTGGAAAAAGGAGAAAGTGACAGGAAGAGAGTTGAGGGATGTCAAAATGGTGCAAGGTCTGCATCAGAAGGCTTAGGGGAGGAGACTGAAAGAGTTCAATAGGTACACCCTGGAGGAGAGGAGGGAGAGTTGGGATATGATGGAGCCCTTTAAATACCTAACATGGGTTAATAAGGTACAGGAGCGAGAGATATGTTTCAGAGAAATGGGTTCTGTAGAACAAGAGATCATGATATAGAGCTAGAAAGAGATAGATTCAGGAGAGATGTGAGGAAGTACTTTTTCACAGAAAGGGTGGTGGATTCCTGTAACAGCCTTCCATGGGAGGCAGTGGGGGTGAAACCAGTTGTGGGTTTCGAAAAATGCCTTGGATAGGCACAAAGGAATTCTGGGAGGAAGGAAGAGACAGTGCTGTGGGTCTGCAGCAAAAGTGATCATAATTTATTTATTTATTTGCTTTTGTTAACCAGGTAAGCACACTAGACAGCAACGTGCCTATTTTCAGGAGTGACCCAGGAGAGTTACAGGGTATCCATAGAGACACAATTACTTACAGGAGCCACATGCTCCAACAGTTGGTAATACGATAGAGGCTACATACAGAAGCAATATGCTCTGCCATAGGGTGATACAAAGGTAACAAGAAATAACAGGTTAGGAATTCACAGCAAGAACAACAAGGCAGGAGTCAAACATTGAAGTGGTTTAAAAATGGGCAGACAAGATGGGACCAGCGGTCATTATCTGCTGTAAGTTTCTATGTTTCCATGTATGACAGGTTATGTGATGCAAATGGATACAGTGTAAAATTATTAATATGTGCAACAGTAATACTGAAAACTGCATGGCACACATATTTCATGTTGTACTATGCTACACAGACACAATAGTCAAATGGGTAATAATTTACAGTATGCATTGAGCAAGAGAGAAAAAATCAAGAGGAACACATGTGAAGCACTATACTACTCATAGAGTGGTGACAAAATGATAGGTACATATTGTATGAAGTTACTGTATTATGATGGTACCCAGCTGTATACCAATGTTGAGTTTGCTACAATATGGGATTTTAGTTATTTTTGTTTGATTTTTAATAATCCAGACATTGTGTACACAGTAATGATAAACAGCTAACAATGTTTCTTATAATCTCTGACCTTTTTTGTTTTTGTTTTTTAATTTTTACCACTTTATTGATTTTTGGGAAATCATTTGTAACGTGGCTGCAATTCTGTTTGGCCAATTAACTTTTGTTTTTGAAAATGGAAGGGGTGGAAGAGATAGTGCTGTAGAGCAAGCTGAGTCTGTAGCAAAAGCGATAATAATTAAAACTGAGCAGAATACAAGGGCCCAGCTGTCATTATCTGCTGTCAGTTTCCATGTTTCTATGCATGACAGGTTATGTGATTTAAATTGAATACAGTGTAAAAATATTAATATAAACACTGATACTGTAAACTATGTGGCATACATAATTCATGTTGTACTATAATACACAAACATGATAATCAAATGAGTAATAATATATGCATTGAGCAAGGGAGAAAAAAATTGGGAATGCATGTGAAGCAATATACTACTTATAGAGTGGTGACAAAATGATAGGTACATATTGTATGAAGTAACTGTATAATGATGATACCCACCTGTATACCAGTGTTGAGCTTGCTACAATATGGGATTTTAGTTATTTTTGTTTTATTTTTAATAATCCAGACATTGTCTACAGACTAATGACATGTAGCCAAGAATATTCCTTATAATGTGTGACTTTGTTTTTTCTGTTGTTTTTTTTTTTTGTTTGTTTTTTGTTTTGTTTTGTTTTTGTTTTTCACCAGTTTATTCATTTTTGGGAAATCACTTCTAACGTGTCTGCAATTCTGTTCAGTCAATTAACCTTTGGTCTACCTATGCATGCTTTATACAAGACAGTACTGTATACAGTATATTAATGGCAGTGGCACAGTGTTACCCTTAGGACAGGCTGTGGTGTGCATTTGAATAGATGTAAAAACTGTGCCACTGCACTATACATCAAGTAAAAATGGTGTCCCTGATTTTGAGCATTTGTCCCTGATTTTAATGAGCAGTGTCCCTCATTTTGGTCCTGGCAGGGTGAAAGGGGCGCATTTGAGGGGAGCCAGGTATTACAGTCAACACCCCTATGATTTCTTTGCAATCCCCTATGATGCCCCTTGCAGCCCCAGGAAACCCCTAAAACATTAGTTGTTTAGCATTTACCTCTCCTACAAATATAAAGTCATGAGAGTTCCAATGCCAATAAGAATTATACAGGTCCTGAAAGGGTTAACATAAACCAACTCGTCAGACAGGAGAAAGAGAGAGAGAGAGAGAGAGAACTGTAATTTGAAATTCATCTGGAGTTAGCTTGCTGGTCTGTTGAAGGTTATGTCAGTAAATGATTTGCCCTCAAAAGACTAACAAGTCACATTTCAATAATAAATAAAATTAACAATCCAGCAAGTGAACTTAATACATCCTGTGTTAAAACAGGTCAAATATACTTCTGAAGTTTTCTTTTGACAAATACCTGGTACATCTTTCATTAAATGAGGGTTGTATTCCACAGGTCTGGAGGTCTGCTATTGTAGTTCCAATTTTTAAATAAAGGTGATAGGGGACAGCTGAAAAATTATGGACCTATCAGTCTGACCTCTCACTGCTGTACGATTATGGAGTAACTGATTAAAAAGCATCTAGAAGGATTCTCAAATGATAATCATATGGATGACTCGAAACAATCTAGGTTTACCAAGGGAAGGCCCCGCTGTACTAACTTGATCAGTTTTTATAAAAACAGCCTAAATCTGGATAATGGAATTCCTTCAGACGTCATTTACTTGGATTTCTCCAAGGCTTTTGATAAGATGACATACACTATACTAATAACTAAATTATTGGACTTGGGTATTGATTACTGTCTGATTAAGTGGATTCACTGCTGGCTTACTGACTGTTATCAATGTGTCCATATTAATAAACCTTGTCTAACCAAAGAGAAGCCAGTAGCAGTGTCTCCCAGGGATTAGTGCTAGGCCCAATATTATTTAATCTTTTTTATATCTGATATGGAGAGTGATCTAAAAAATAATATAATAAAGTTTGCAGATGATGCAAAGTTAGGAGCTGAGATTAACAGCCTTTCCCAGTACTTTTGCTTAGTGGAAGACTTAGGGAAACTTGAATCTTGCACAGTGAGAAATGGAATGATTTTCAACACTAATAAATGTGTCACCATGCATTTCAGGCACAGAAACCCAAACTATTCTTGTATAATGAATCAAACAATTTTTAGAAATTTCAGTCCAGAAAGAGATCTTGGTTTCCTAGTGGACAATAAATTTAACTTGTCTAATTATTGCACAGCTGCTTCTAAAACAGCAGTAGGATTGATTTCTAGGATTAGATGCGCCTTCACTACAAGAACTGAGCAATGTATTATCCCTCTATATAGGAGTTATGTTCGTCCCCACTTGGATTATGCATCACGGTTTTGGTCTCCTCATTTAATTAAAGACATTGATTGGGTGGTGAGAGTTCAAAGGTATATCACTAAAATTATTCCAAGATTAAAACATATGACATACTCCGACAGATTAACCTCAATTGGACTACACCCTCTCTATATCAAACATCAAAGGGGCAATCTTTTTACTTCTGCATAAGATCCTATAGAACCATGATCTTACTAATAGCTGTTGACTCTCTTATGGTACTGTTATGAGTATTACTAGGTCTCATAACAAAAATTTAATAGTACCACAGGTTAACTCCAACAAAAGAGACAACTTTTACTCAGTAAGAATAGCTAGAGTTTGGAATAAATTACCACCATTCATTATTGATATCAAAGATTTTAATATCGTTAAAAAAGCCCTAGATGATTACTATTACAATAAGCACATGTTTGTGAAATTTTAACCCACTGTTGTGGGTTACATTCTCAATGGGCCTTGTGCCTTCTTATGTCCACGTAAACCTAGTAGTAAAACTAACTCAAGTGTTTACCTAATCAGTGTGGGCTGTTGAATCAGAAGGAATCATTTCTGTGCTAGTGTTTACTTTAGTCTGGGGGAAGGTCCAGGAAAAGTTTCTAATTGCACTGCTGCCACCAGAATTGATAGTGTTCGACTGCTATCTGCAATATTCAGAGAAGTGTGACTTGCCTTTGTGACTACTCAGGGATGCTAGCTGTCATGCATGATGAGAGACAAATAAGCTGAAAAAATAGTAGTGCACTGTGGGGGGGAGGGAATGAGGGGCGTGATTTGGAGTTATAAAAACATGTACTGCAACTCCAGATTTGTACTTTGGTATCCCATTTTTACAGCAACAGCAAGACTGCTGCAGACTCCGCCCACTGCAGTCAAAAAAAGGAGACAGACAGGAAGGTAGAAGGAGGAAATTAAACAGATAGGGAGACAAAATCAGTTGGACTTAATAGACACCGAAATAAAGGAAGGAAGAAAATAAATCCAAGAAATACAGGGGTTAAAAAAAACTGCCCCAGAAAGAAAGAAATTACTAAACAGAATACATTAAACAGACAGTCACAAGGGATTACTTACTGAAGCCCTTGGAGGGGAGTGAGGAATAGTTGCTCAAGGAGCAACAGCTGAGCTTTTTAAGGATGTCAGCCAAATGAGGCACCAGAATTACAATAAGTAGGTAGGCCAAAACCAAAACAAAATTAATAAAAATAGGTGACGTGAGTTAAATAAAACTGTAAGAGACAATAAAAAACTAAAAAGGAGAAGGTACATAACCAAGAAATGGGTAAAACATAATAGTTTTGGTGAAAATATTTGCAGTTTAAATAACACAAGCAATTACTACACAGTAGAAACACCTACAGTATAAACAGAAATGAGAAATAATGCTCACAGTTCAATACACAGTAAAACAAGGAACCCAAACAAGGGTGCCCTCAGAAAGCAAGACCTAAAGATACAATTATAAAGTTACAACTAACAGATGAAAAGCAGTTAAGAAACAGAGTCTAATACAATTACTAGGTTGAGGGAGGTGGGAGGGATAAAATTGGAAGGTTACTGTGAAAAAGCAGAGTTATGCGCTGTCCCAGTAGAGTAGAGGGCTGAGGAGCTGGTGTCTTACCTCACTACACTGGTGACCTGGGTTCGGGAACTACCTTGGATCGCTGGGGTGCCAGCTCAGGGTGGGGGAGGGTCAGAGCAGGATAGATTCAAGGCTGTCCTCTCCTAGGGGTGGATGCCTGCCCGTCTGTAGTCCCACTCCCAACGGGTAGAGGTAGAGTGGGTGTGTAGGTGGTAACAGGCAGTGGCAAAAGCCAGGGCAGGGGCGGAAGGGGCCAGCAGATCCTGGCACATATGTGCACCTCCACGCATGTACACGCATGTGTTCATCATGGCCTTGGGAGCGGGTGGGAGAAAAATACAAAGCAATAAAAAACAATTGTATATGGAAGAGAGAAAGAAAAAGCAGAGTTATTAGATAAGTACTTTAGCTCAGTATTGAAGAAGGACAGTAGGGGACCTGAGCTATAGTCAAAGGGGAAGGAGGGAAAATGGGTGGATCTTAGCCCAATCACTGTGGATAGGGTTAGGGTAGAGTGAGATAGATTGAGGGTGGACAAGGCAATGGGGCCTGATGGGTTACACCCCAGGGTGATCAGGGAATTGAAAGAGGAGTTGGCAGCACCCTTGACAAGGCTCTTCAACTTGTCCCTGGATGCGGGGAGAGTGCCAGAGGACCGGAAAAGGGTGGACATAGTGCCTTTACCCAAGGGAGGTAGTAATGAGGTGAAGGAGAACTATTGACCTGCCAGCCTCACGTCAGTAGTGGGGATGATAATGGAGGCATTAATCAAGGAGAAGGTGATGGATTACCTGGAGGAGAGTGGCTTGCAGGACAGCAGACAGCATGCCTCACAAAGAGGAAGTCTTGCCAGACAAACCTAATTGAGTTCTTTGATTGGGTGACTCAGGTGATTAACCGGGTGGGTGGACTTGGCCTGTCTGAACTTCAATAAGGCCTTTGGTGCCATCCCCCATAGGAGGCTGGTGAGCAAGATGTAAAGCCTGGAGTTGGGTTGGAAAATAAGTTTGGTGGAGGCCTGGCTGGCAGTACAAATTCAGAGAGTGGTGATAAATCGGGTGCACTCAGGGATGGTGAGGGTGAAGAGTGGAGTGCCACAGGGGTCAGTTTTGAGTCTGCTTCTCTTCAACATTTACATCAGTGATATTGCAGAAGGTTTAAGGGGGAGGGTATGCCTTTTTGCTGATGATATGAAAATATGCAATAGGGTGGACAGCCCAGTGGGGGGTGGAGGACACTCAAGAAAAGGTCAGGGATGTGGCAGCTGAAATTTAATGCCAAGAAGTACGCTGTGATGCACTTGGGGAGTAGGAACAGAAGAGCAGGGTACACCCTAGGTGGTGAGTAAATCAAACTAAAAGAACAGGAGAGGGATCTGAGGATCATAGTCTTCTCAAACCTTTAAAGTAGGAATCCAATGCAACAGGGCAGCAGGAAAGGCCCATGGAATGTTGGCATGCATAGGCAGGGGCATTACTAGCAGAAGGAGGGAGGTAATAACCTCCCTTCTTTTGCTAGTTATGCCCCTGCCTAAGCATGCTAACATTCCATTGGCCATTCCCACTGCCCTGTTACATTGGATTCCTACTTTAAGGTTTGAGGAGACTATGATCCCCAGATCCCTCTCCTCCTGGAAAATCTCCTATCCCTTGGCTTCTCAACCCAATCTGTGACATGGTTCCAAAACTATCTATCTAATAGAGCATTGTTGAATGTTACCATTTGTATTCTATCTGAACAAACCCATATTAATACTAATATCCCTCAGAGCTCCTCTATCTTGGGCCTGCTTCTCTTTACTATCTTTGTTAATCGCATATCCCTCAGCACCCTCCCCCCTGCATCTCTGTCCTCTAGACGGATGATCTAATCTTGTACTCTAGTGCCAGCAGTGTGTCTGATATTAACCATAACCTCTCTACTACCTTCCAGAAAATCCAGTCCTGGTTAACTAAGTTAGTTCTCAATGGGGCCAAGACACAGGCTATGCAATTTGGCTCAGCTGCCAAACTGAAAGACTGCCGCAAGCATTTTACCGTAACCTGTGCCAATGGCTCTTCCCTCATGGCCATTATCATCTTCAGATATCTGGGAGTTCTCCTGGATGCCACTCTCAGCTTTGAATTGCATATCCAGACTATTTTTAAGTGGGTAAACAGCAAACTGGGGGTGGCCTACAAAACCTGTTATGCTCTCACGCCTTCAGCCAGACTTGCGATTGCCCATGGCATTCTTCTTTCAATACTATCCTATGGATCCATCATCTGTATGAATGCTTCCAATGCCACTCTCCATAAGTGGGATGTTAGCTACAATAACATCTGTCATTATGTCTCTGCATCTCCCCAGCTCAAACACCATTGCCAGCTTTATGCTGACCTCAAATGGCCCTCTTCCCACTCCCATCAGCTGCTTGCCCTAGGATCCCTCCTGGATGGTATTATAACATCAAATACTCCTTTGACACTTGCCTGTCTGCTCTCTCCTCCCCCCCCCCAGTCTTCCCCGTATGGCCTATGCTCCTAGAACTTATCTCTGCTACAAGTCTCTAACTGCAAATCTGTTAAAGGTACCAGTGCCTTTTTCCATGCCGGTCCCAAATACTGAAACTCCTTACCACCTGAGGTCCACGAGGTGACTAGCCACCACATCTTCAAAAAGAGACATCGCACACTACTTGCTGACCTTGCCGTATGCACCTGTTATAACCCACCTTAGACTCCCTGCCCTTAGAGACCAGAAAACCTGATTGGATTTCAACCCCTCTACTTCACTACCCATCATCCTCTCACTCCCAGCAGTTTCTCTGTGACATCTCTCCTTACCTTACCTTAACCGCCCATCCAACTATTAGGTGGCCCAGCATAGCCTCCTTTCAAGATTATGTTTTTGTTACCATCTTCTGCCCTGTTCCCAGCCTCAACCCCCTTTTACTTTTATCCCCTCCCTCCTAGTTGCCAGCTCTTATCCCCATGCCTGACCGTATCTCTGAACCTAGCACCTCCTGAACCTCAGCTGTTGCTGCTTTCCTACCCCCTGTTTCATATTCCCTTTGCACTTATAAGTTATTTGTCCTATTTTTAGATTTGTATGTTGTGTCATCTGGATTATACCCACTGTATCTTACTTTCTCTTATTCTTGCTTAAAGTTCCTAGAGTATTCTCCTAGTTTGTCATTTAACTTTGTCTGATCGATTTTCCTGATGCTTTGACTTGAATTGTATGTTGCTAATGCTTTGACTTGAATTGTATGTTGTTAATTGCTGCACAACCAATGTATGATACCTTGTTTTTGTATGCTGATGTCGCCTGCCATCTGTAATATCTGTAATGTTTCCTTGTAACCTCCTGGGTTGTGCCTCAAAATAGTCATTCACATGGCTAGTGAACCTACCCAGTAAACAAAAGCTAAATAAACAAAATAATGCCCCTTTACAAAGCCATGATGAGGCTGCACCAGGAGTATGGGGATCAGAACTGGAGGCCACATCTCCGCAAGGATATAGATGCATTGGAGAGGGTTCAGAGAAGGGCAACCAAGATGGGGCAGGGTATGCAGGGAAAAACATATTAGCTGAGGTATAAGGAGCTGGATCTGTACCCGCTGGAGACAAGAAGGGAAAGGGGAGACATAATTGAAACTTTTAAATATGTAAAAGGACTCAATCAAGTGGGAATAAAGGGTTTACTTAAGAGTAAGGAGGGGGCCAGAACTAGAGGGCACAGCCTCAGACTGCAAGAAAAAAGATACAGGGGCAATGTGAGAGGATGTTCTTCATGCAGAGGGTGGTGGAGTCCTGGAGCAGACTACCTGATGGAGTGGTGGGGCTAAATCAGTGAACAGGGCGCGGAACCGGGGCGGGAGGCAGCCGCCCACCACTTTTGTGCAGCCTAGAAGATTGCCCCTATGCTTCTGTGAAGGGTAGCGGAGCTGACTTTATGCGTTTTTTGTTTGTTTGTTTTCCTCGCGATTCCCTTCTTCTCTAGCTGCATATGGGGGCAGGATCTAAATATGTGATGCGTACCCCAGACGGACCCTGATTGAGATGGCAAACATATCTCTCAATCAGGTCCGCTTTAAACAAAGGCGTGTCTTTAGTTGGGGGTGGGTCGCGCGGGCTCTTTAAATGCCCAGTGGTTTCGTAGCTTTTCCTATCCTGCTCTGTTCCTGCCTGGAGTAGACCGAGACTCGAGCCTGAGGAGCTGTGTGCATGGTCCGTGGTCTGGATAGTGCGGAGAGCGGAGGTGACTGACTGAGTCTGACTGTACTGAGCTCAGCTGAGAGGAGAGTCAGAGAGTGAGAATCGAGGGCAACTAGGCGGCGCATAGTTGGAGAGTCGGACTGGAGAGACTGGTCGGGTTGTGGAGCTCAGCTTAACCGGGGGCAGCTGCTGCTAGTGAAGGACTACAACTGCGGCGTCGGCGTCAGGACGGCATCCATAACTAACTTTTGTCTTTAATTCCTTAGCTGCAGCCTGCAGCAGCAAGTTGGTGCTGGTGGACTCTGTGAGTTTTTGTGGCCTGAAGCCTGAATCAAGTAAAGTTCTAGCTCGTCACTCGTGGGGTGACGCTCAGTAACACGGCGGCGTTCGTTCCTTGAATCCTGCAGGGTAGTACTGAGAGTGAGAGTGAGAGTTGGAGTAGGGTCCCGAAGAGGAGCGGCAGCAGTGGAGCCTGTCTGAAGAGGAGAAAGCTGGTACTGAGACTGAGATTAGAAGAGCCCCCAAGTTCCTGAGCCACAGTGAGGAGGAAGCTAGTCGGGACTGAGTCTGTAGCTCAGGAGCTGTTGTGCCTGAAGAAGAGTAGCTCCTACTGTGCCTGGGCATCTGGAGAAAAGAATCTCCTTATCGATGGCGGGCCGGCGGCAGCGCAACATCTTTTCACTGACTGTACAGTCTGCACCAGATACCACTAAAAAAAGTAAGTCACATTATTTGTTGTATATATTTTGAATTCCAAACTAAGTATTCTGTAATATGGTATATAACAAGTAACCACATGACTTGCCCTTAACCAGTTGGATGTGTGCAGCAAAATTAAAATGCAGTCAAATGCTCATGAATATGCTGGATAGCAGCACTGGTGTTGATACTACGCATTTTGAGCAACTGTCCTGAAAGAAAAATCAAGCTAAAAAAGAAAAGAGGTAAATTATTTGCAGTTTCTTTCTATGGCCCTGTTAGTTCAACACCACTGCCTGTATAAACAGCAGAAAAATGCAGAAGTTCTGTGGTGAATCCTGAAATCCAATATAAGAACACCAGCAGTACTTCTGTAGTATCAGTTTCTTCTGTTCCTGACTCTGTGGCACTAGAGGGCATGAAAGAAGAAGCCCCAAAAAAAAAAATAAACAGTCTAAAACCATTTTTTAGGCATGGCAGTTGGGGTTCAGTGCCAAAAAGTGCAAAATCATGCATCTAGGGCACAGGCACCCCAGTGCTTAGTATAAGATGGGGGGAAGGCGGAGGCTGTCAGTTGCTAGGGAGAAACAGGACCTTATGGTTATTTCAAAAGACCACAAGGTATTAGTACAGTTGTGACAAGTATGTGGGCTGGGCTAGTGGGATGCTGGGATGCACAGGGAAGGGACATCACCAGCAGGATGAGGGATTTGGTGTACTGCTCTCTGGTACACCTCCACCTGGAATACTATGTTCAGTTCAGGAAACTGCACCTAAAGAAAGATATAGACAGGGTGGAGGAAGTCCAGAGAAGCAGAAACAAGAAGCCACACAGGCTACGAGGGAGGTGTTTCAAGATGTATATTCTGGAGGACAGGAGAGTAAGGGGTGACTTGATTGACCCCTTCAAGTACCTCACAGGGGTAAACAGAATGCAGTGAGGGGGCCTCTTCCAAAAGAGGGCAAGCTCTTGAACTGGGAGGCATGCTATGAAATTGGGGGGAGGGGGGGATTTAAAGAAGGTAGTGAGAAATACTTCTCTTAAGGGTGGTAGAAGCATGAGAGGGTAGCATGTTATATGATGGGCGATGGCTCAGGCTGGCTTTGATTTGGGAGCTTCACCACCCCTATGCTTCAGCATCCTGAGCGTTTCTAATTCCCAAATTGAGGTTACTGGTGTCATGAGGGCAACAAAGCAATGCAGGAACACTTGCACTGTTTGTGTCTTCAGGACAAATAGGCTCCTGTGTGGGAGTCTGGGGCAGGTTTGGGGCTCACGAACACCAACTATAGCCCTGAAAACTAAACAATGTTTCTCTGCATCACTACTTTCTATTTAATCTACCCTTCACTGGAAAAAATTATTCTTGTTACCAGCAGAAAAGTTAAAATGTTCCATTTTCACCTTGACACAAATCCAAAAGTGCACATTCACATGCATAAAAATAGAATCATGCCCCATATTCATAGCCTTCTAGATAATATTGTG
The DNA here is from genome assembly GCA_016271365.2 of Neoceratodus forsteri. Classification (NCBI taxonomy): domain Eukaryota; kingdom Metazoa; phylum Chordata; order Ceratodontiformes; family Ceratodontidae; genus Neoceratodus; species Neoceratodus forsteri. The sequence continues at coordinate 1,160,015,677 of CM057459.1, read as the reverse complement.
GCATGGCATTTCATATGTACTGCTTTTGACATTACTCAGCAAAATTCCTCCATGAGGCTTAGCCTGTTTGCCAGTCTTTTGTCTAACTGTAAATTCCATGTTTTTTTTTTGTCTTATCAATAAATGCACAGCTGAGGAACACAGTCTTATGTGAGCTAAATAATACTACAGGGGCTGATGGGGAAGGGGGCTGGGCACGTTGCAGAGGTGAGTGGCTTGAATCCCATTACAAACGGCAGACTTCCCTGCATTTATGGAAGGACTAAATCAGAGGGCAAAGGATGGAATTGTAGAAGGGGACAAATGGAAGGTGGTATACATAAATGCCAGACATAAGGGCATCAAGATGGATGAAGCTTAGGTGGTGAAGGCTGCAGACAAAATAGACATAGTGACTGTTACAGAAACTTGGGCTAACCTGAACTGCTGGGACTCTAAATGTTCCAGGGTACAAGCTCTTCAGGAAGGACAGGGAAAACAGAAGGGGTTGGGGTGGCAGTGTATGTGGGGGATGATATTAAGGGGTGTCTAAAGCTACAACAGTTAAGGGGGAGGGGGCACTGTGAAAACAGGTTAAGTGGAGTAAAAAGAAGTGCAAGGTAGGGGGTAGTGTACAGGTCACCAGATTGGTTACACTTTATTTTGTCACTTACCTACACTCTAGTTACAGTGTAACTACACTGCAACTGCATTGCAATTACAATGCAGCTGCATGCAACCAACATGCAACTACCCTGTTTCATGTAATTAGATATTACGTTGAAACAGACACAAAATAAAGTGTAACCACCAGATCTAATGACCAAAATGGATGAAGCTATGGAGACAGAGATAAGGAAAGTGGCAAGATCTGGAGCCATGGAGACCTGATTCTAAAAGCGTATGTTTGTTGCAAGGTGCCTGCACCAAATGGGTATGATGCAAGTGACACCTTGCATCAAACTTTATAAAATCCTGATTTTTTGAATGTGTTGAGATTGGAAAAAGTAATTAACTGCACCCAGAGATGAGAACAACAAAATGATGTCGCAAGATATGTATTGCTGAGCCAACTAGCTCTAAAGTAGGCGCTGGTCAATACACATACAAAGAAATATATTTTGGGACTGGCCTATAACTGCACCCACTGACTTAACGACAGAATGCTGGTACTGAGATTTGGAAATTTGTGTTGAGATTGGGATGCCTTGCGCCTCAAGCCTCCAGGCCCTGCGACAGAAGCACCGTTGCACCAGGTTGCAAGAGGGTTTGCACCACAGTGGGGCTGCACCATCTCCTTATTTGTAATTTTGGAAGCCCCACCATGGAGGCAACAGAAGGTTCAAGTTAGACTAGCCAGGAGGAGGTTTAAGAGACATGAATCATTGCCAGACACTGGTGATGGAGGGTACCTGAAAGTAGGGGGCAGGAGCAGAAGGTGCATGGGGTGCCCTAGAGGGCATCGGGGAGACAGCGGGAATGACAGGAATGTGATGTGGCACCCAGCAGCCATGGGTAGTGACATGGCCCCAGGTGGGCACAGAAAGGCACTGCTTTGTGGGAGGTTGGCAGACATGAACAGTGACACAGCCCCCCCATAGGTGCAACAATGGACCACCTGTAGGTGGTAGGTAGCCTGCCACGATGGGAGGTGGGTACCAGGGGACTATTGGTGGTGCTTGAAGAACATTCCCTCCACCACTGGCAGTCCTCAACCTTCAGCTAAGCTTTACACCTTCAGGGTTGTCAGTTGTTGCACCTATGGGGCAGGTGAAGTGCTGTGTCCATTAGTGCCATGTCACTGTCCATGCCCAATCCCCATGAGGCGGTTCCATCCAAGTGACTGTGCCACTTCACATCCCTGTCATTCCTGCTGTCTTCCCAAATCCTCTAGGGCACTCCCCATGCTCCTCCTGCCCCAGGCCCCTCCTGGCTTGCATATGCATCCCTCAACCTTCACAGCCCCTCTAGTGTTGTGCTAGGCAGTGGGCTAGATCCCTGTGGCAATCCCGCGGGTGTGCCAAATGTTTGGTGCAAGCCTGCAACTGCAGTAACTCCTGGGTCTTTGGTGCAGGGACTAATCTATAAAACTGGGCACAGGGTTCTGATGCACTTGAAGTTTGCCAGCCTAGAGTGATACAACTTGCATCGCTCTAAGGGCTCTTTTAAAATCAGGCCCATAGTGTTAATGGCTTACTGCAAGCTTCCAGACATAGGCTGGGGGACGGCAGCTACTATAAGGCAGAAAGGGTCAAAATTTGTGGATGTTACTCTGGACTGTTTCCTCACACAATGGGTGAGTGAAGCTACAAAGGGAGGGCAGCACTACACCTGGTAATGTCTAATCAAAACATTAGGGTGTCCCATGACACGAGCGACTCATCTTGAGTAAAAGATTGCTCTTAAAAGAGCCAAATTCTAAAACGTCTGCTGTTCTCCAAAAGCACTAATTTTTTAGAACATGAAAAGGCCCTTTTCAAACTGGCAGTAGTGAGTAATGTTCCTATTTACAGTAATGAGATTCATCATACCTCTAAAAGACTCTTATCTAATTGTGCCTGAATACACAGTTGAAAAACTGTTTTGTATTGTGGTTTGGAACCTAGGCAGAGAACAACCTTGATTGGGTATGTCTCTAATGCTGACTATAGGTGGGAACTAAGAATCTCGGATACATTGGAGTCTGCTTGTTTACAGTTTTGTAAATTACTAGAGAGCCAATTGAAGGTGCATCTGGATGAGGGGAATAAGCAGCTTAACTGGGTATGAGAGTACAATGGTGTTCATTCCATTTCGATTTTAAAATAAATATAAGCTGATTATGAACAGTTAGGAAAGACTGGAGGCATTGGCATGTTGTAATCTAGCATGGGAGGATAGCCTGAGCAAAAATCAATTTGTGATCTGATGACAAGCAATGCCTGGCCCATCTTAAGCAACCAGGTATTGGTGGACTTTTGAAATTGTTTTGGTGGTGGTGGAGGAAATACTCAGCAGAGTGAGGAACTGTCTTTATTCTCATATGAGAAAGCGGGGTATGAGCCAGTTCCTACTTCCCCTTAGTTATGGAGCTGTGGTATACTGCACAGCCCCTAAAGCTACCCTGTATAGTTGTTGGACCTGTACAGGTTCTGGAGATGCACCCCTGTGAGCACTTGAGGCCCCACCATCTCCTGTTAAACAGCCACCTTGACTAGCTAAGACCTCCATTTCTGGAGCCTATGGGAGTGCTATGGAACCAGTTAAAAAAAAAAAAAAATTGCACTGTCGGGAGTTCAAACGACCACATACTGCTGCTAACATAATTTGTGTATCGCGTGTCCCCCTCTCTCTCTCGACTGACTCTGCACATCTGCCTTTTTAATTCCTGTGACTGGTGGCATTCACGACCTAACTGTAATTGTTCTAATAGCTTGGATTGCCAGGACTCACATCTCAGCAATCTAGGGAGCATTTGCATTATAAAATAGTGATTTACAAATGTGTCTAAAGTGAGCTGGGTGTGGAGGAGGCAGCTGTAAGCATGCTTAGAATGATTAATGATGCATGTTTTACGTAGTGTAGCACTGGCAGACAATGGCATGGAATCTGCCTTGCATGTTGGACTGGATTAGAGTATGCCACTGTTGTGTTCAGGGGTGGTAAATGAAGTTGCCACTTGGCATGACTTGTGTGAGAAACTACTGAGTGGTATAGGGAGCATTAAAAAGTAGTACCACTGTGTCCAAGTTCTCCCTGTGGGCACAGTTAATGAAACAACTGAGGTTTGTGCTTCTCGTATAAAAACAATTCAATGTTGGGTGAATAGCATAGTCCTTGCATGCACTGAACTTTGGCCTCTCTGTCACCACCCTTGGTTGCATAGCCAGGCAGTAATAGGGTAGGGAATTGCTTACTCCCCTTGCTGCTGGGTCATCTCTGAGAAGGAAGAGTTGCAGAAGTTGGGCATTTGAAAATTCTGAGTTGCAGCTGCTGGGAGAGGGTGGCCGATATGTGACATAGGGGGAGGAGGCAAATTTCACAATACTGAAGTCATGGCCATAACAAAAGCCCTGCCACTGTAACAGTTGGGCAGCTGAGTAACAGTGTTGGTGGCATACAAAACAGTTTAATTGTCAGTACCAGCGTCGCACTGAGTTCACCTAGTTCCAAAAGGTGAACTTGGATTAGTAAAACATCGGGTTTTGTTCTCTACGAGAATCCAGTGGCTTGGACTGAAATCAGACCTCTGATACCTTCTTATTACAGCTGGTAGATGTGTCCATTCTGAGGAGTATGTAGCTTATATGAATGTGCGTAAACAAGTACAACATTTTATACCCTCTTGTCTTGCTACTCATGCTGCTTTACTGACCAAATCTCCCTTAAGCAGAATGTCTTTTTTTAGTTGTTTTTTTCCTCTGTTGCACTGCTGGCTTGTCTTCAGGAGGGCGCCCCAGTCCCATTCCCCAGTGTCTACAAGCCAAAGCCTCCAATAAATGTTATTGGACTCCAGTCTTGTACACCGGTGCAATACACAAGCATTTTGCTGCATGGATCACTAGCCGAGAATATCTAAAGTAGGCCCAGTAGTTGCGGATTGATAACTATTGACAACGATTGGGGGGGGTTGAGAAAGGGCAACATATAAAATATTTGCCATAGAAATTCTATTGCTTGCTTGCTTAATGTTCATGCTGCAGTACCTTATCAGAAGATGGTAATTGGATGGGTTCACTAAACTGTACGCAATTCTTTCTCAGAGCCTGCACGGACTCACTGCATTCAAATATGCCACGGTCTGAGAGACGAAAACGACAGATGGAGAAACAACTGGCTGATATTGCTGCCAAGATGCCAAGAAAACTAAATTACTGGTTTGGGAGTGCCCCCATACCAACAGCTTCAGAGCATGCAAGGGACATCGCTGCAGGAATAATACCACTGACACTGCCACAATCACTGCAGCTGTCAGCTGTACAGTATTGTAAGTGCCAATGTAACTGTGCATACCACCGGCTGCCAATGGCCTCGACAGAGTCAAATGCAGCCATGTTTGTTTCAAATGCTGCATCAGTGCTAGAACCAACATGTCCTTGCCTGATGATTGTCCTGCAGCTGCTATTCCAGTGCCCTGGATGGTAAGGCCTGCTCTTTCTCTGATACAGAAAACAGAGCTGCAGAGCTGTTCCCAATGAACAGCAACAGTGATGGCAACATCGTTGCATGTCTCTGAGAATACTCAGCTCACAGCAGTTGAACCAACCGTGTCTGAATCTGCTGTCTCTTTGTCTCTCCCCTCCTGTTCTGAGAAAGCCTGGGTAACTGCAGTTGAACCAACCGTGTCTGAATCTGCTGTCTCTTTGTCTCTCCCCTCCTGTTCTGAGAAAGCCTGGGTAACTGCAGTTGAACCAACCGGTCTGAATTTGCTGTCTCTTTGTCTCCCTCCTGCTCTTCTGTTTGTTGCCACAATCTTAACAGTGTTTTTCAACCAAGCAGTGTTATTGATACTTGATCAAACAAGTCATTCTGATAACCAATGGGAGAAGTGAAACAAGAACTTGTCAAACACGGTGGTTTTCATCTTTCAACTGGCTAACATATTGTGTTTCAAAAGGATGTGTGTTCTGCTACTACTGTCGGGCAGCAGTGGAAAGAAACTAATCACAGGCAGTCGTTGTGGTGAAACTACATTCATTTCAGCAGGATTTAGTGATTGGAAGAAAGCAATTGACAAATTCAAGAAACATCAGACATCATTATTCCACCATGAAGCTGTTGAGAAGTATACTGCATTCAACAACACAAGGATGAACGTTGGTGCTCAGCTCAGCCAGCATCTTGCACAGGAACAGGCAAGAAACAGAGACCTGTTCCTGAAACAAGTAAATGCAATAAAGCTTCTAGTTCAGCAGGGACTAGCAATTCGTGGCCATGAAGAACAGGAAAGCAACCTGAGGCGGAATGCTAAGTAGGGCAGTTGACATGCCAGAACTACAGGGATGGATCCAGGAAGAAGTATCAGAGTTCAGATGTTGTGAATGAAGTCATGGAAATCATGGCACATCAGCTGCTGAGGAACCTTCTGGAAGAGATACGATATGAATCAAAGCTGTATGCAATCATCGCGAGATGAATCACAGGATATTAGCCAACATGAACAGATGACAATATGTATCCGATGGGTTTCCTGCCCCATTTTGTTATACATGAAGATTTTATTGGGATGTATGAAATGGCGAAGACTGATGCAGAATCCATCACCAGTGCCATTAAGGATGTCCTAATAAGATGCAACTTACCAATCAACAACCTGAGGAGACAGGCGTATGATGGAACAGCAAATATGAGTGGATGCATTTCTGGAACTGCAACAAGAATTAAGAGAGAAAATCCACTAGCATTGAATGTCCATTGTGCAAGTCATTCCTTGGACCTGGTGTTGCAAAACTGTAGCAAAACGAGTGATGCCATTGATGATGCTCTCAGCTTTGTCCAGAATTTAAGTGTGTTGATTCAGGGATCCCCACAGAGGCTGGCTCTTTATGAAAATATTGCAGTGAATGACAGTGACGACCCTTACATGATGATAGAAGGCCTGCACTTACTTTGTCCAACAAGATGGACAGCAAGAACAAAGAGTATCAAGTTGGTTCTCAAAACTATGGAGCACTCCATGACACCTTAGAGGAGCTGAAGCGAGACAAAGCTACAGATGTGCGAACTAAGGTCAAAGGCCTGATGTCGGTGATGAAAAGTTTCGGACCTATTTTGGACTGGTTGTATCATACAACATATTCAGCGTATCAGAACAAGCGGCTTCAATCCTGCAAACAAAAACACTGACAGCAGAAACTACAATGATGAGCATAAACTCCCTGAAGAAGAATTTACAACGCCACGCGATGACTTTGACCAGGTCTATGAAGGCATCAATGAGGCGCAACTACTGAAAAAAGTGAAGGAGCCAAAACTTCCCAGACAGCACTATGTGCCAGCAAGGCTGCAACATGGTAGTGCACCACATCACCATCCCGAATCTGCTAAGGACTGGTATCGACAGATGTACTATGAAGCCATTGATGCTTGTCTTGTTGAACTAGACCGACGTTTTGATCAAGAAACCTACACTTTGCTGTCAACAGTAAACAGTAGACAACAAATCAGGGCAATTGAAAAATAGAACAGAGAATTTGTTGCTTCAAGTAGCCAATGCAAAGACGTTTTCAGTTCCTCTTCAGATCACACAGTTGTATGGAGATAAGGACTTGGACATTGACATTCTGAATGCACAACTGAGCTTGCTCCCAGGACTTATGCGGCAGGTTCTGCCAGAGGTGAGGGCAGTAACTTCAATCAACACCATTATTGATGCCTTGGTGGGAAAAGACTGCCAGCAGCAGATACTGTATTCAAGTAGTGAAGCTCATTCAAATTTACCTCCTCGTCCCAATGAGTACAGCAACTGGGAGAGATCTTTTCAACTCAGCGGACGATAAAGTCTTACTTAAGAAGCACCATGACAGAGAAGAGGTACAATCACCTAATGCTGTTGCACATTCACAAAGAACAGAACAACTTGGATCGGACACTAATTGTTCGGGAGTTTTTGCAGTGAAACGAGAGCGACTTAACTTTTTGGAAAAATCTGATACAGAAATTCTGTACTTTACAGAGATTCATATGGTGGTAAATTTGTTGCTTGGTTGTGGTGGCCACAGGGCTTGGTGGGCGCTTGCAAGGCTTACCAGCCTGAAGTGGCTCCCAGAGCATTCATGGGATGATTTGGTGGCCACCAGGGCTTGGTGGAGGCTTGCAAGGCTTACCAGCGAAGTGGCTCCCAGAGCATTCATGGGATGATTTGGTGGCCACCAGGGCTTGGAGGAGGCTTGCAAGGCTTACCAGCCTGAAGTGGCTCCCAGAGCATTCATGGGATGATTTGGTGGCCACCAGGGCTTAGTGGAGGGCTTGCAAGGCTTACCAGCCTGAAGTGGTGACCAGAGCATCAAGGATTAATTCATGACAGGAGTATAGATGTGATGGTAAATTGGTTGGTTGGGTCTGTGGTATGCAGTAGCAACAGTACAGGAATGAATGAGGAGATGTCTTTCCTTTATTTAATTCTTTGGAACATTGGCCCATTTCCAAATGTATCCCTCCTCCATCCATCCATCCAGACTGCTGTAAAAATCTGTTTATACCCTGTCGTTGTACAATATTGTTTACTGTCATTGTATACTATGATTCATTAATAAATACACTTACGATGTACACTGATTCATTAATAAATAAGCTGTGTAAACATAATGGCTCTGTGTCTTTATTTCTCCAGCCTCAGGAGTTTACCTTGTCGCTGGTGGTTGGGCTTAACTGCTCACTTAATGCATGGCAGAAGTATAGATGTGATGGTAAATTGGTTGATTTTTGGTGGCCACCAGGGCCTAGTGGAGGCTTGCAGAGGCTTAACATCCTGAAGTGGTGACTAGAGCATCAAGGATTACTTCATGGCAGAAGTGTAGATGTGATGGTAAATTGGTTGATTTTGATGGCCACCAGGGCTTGGTGGAGGCTTGCAAGGCTTACCAGCCTGAAGTGGCTCCCAGAGCATTCATGGGATGATTTGGTGGCCACCAGGGCTTGGTGGAGGCTTGCAAGGCTTACCAGCCTGAAGTGGCTCCCAGAGCATTCATGGGATGATTTGGTGGCCACCAGGGCTTGGAGGAGGCTTGCAAGGCTTACCAGCCTGAAGTGGCTCCCAGAGCATTCATGGGATGATTTGGTGGCCACCAGGGCTTGGTGGAGGCTTGCAAGGCTTACCAGCCTGAAGTGGTGACCAGAGCATCAAAGATTAATTCATGACAGGAGTATAGATGTGATGGTAAATTGGTTGGTTGGGTCTGTGGTATGCAGTAGCAACAGTACAGGAATGAATGAGGAGATGTCTTTCCTTTAGTGAATTCTTTGGAACATTGGCCCATTTCAAATGTATCCCATCCTCCATCCATCCATCCAGACTGCTGTAAAAATCTGTTTATACCCTGTCGTTGTACAATATTGTTTACTGTCATTGTATACTATGATTCATTAATAAATACACTTTACGATGTACACTGATTCATTAATAAATAAGCTGTGTAAACATAATGGCTCTGTGTCTTTATTTCCCCAGCCTCAGGAGTTTACCTTGTCGCTGGTGGTTGGCAACCACTAACTTCTATCTTGAAGTTAGTGGAACCAAAACTCTAACTCATTAGTGTGAAGACTGCATGCTTGGGACTGGTGATGCACATTACTATGGCATCTCTCTGTTGCACCTCGACAACCACTGTAACAGGTTAAGGAATGTGTGGTTCAAGCGTCATGTGGAGCTATTGGAGGGAATGGGTGGACAGCTGCTTTCTTAATATTGCTGTACACATGAGCAGACTTAGACTGGTGGTCTTTTGCTGGCACCTTTGTATGCCGTTGCATAATTAGTCCTAAATGGGACTGCATTGTTAACATTATGATGTGTGTACATGATTTATTGTATTTTTGTATGGCAAAAACTAGTGTTGAAAGTGCCCTTTTGACACTTAAAAGTGCACCTCTGATCCTCCGCCCCCTCAGTTTTTACCATCTTCCGGCACCCCTGTCAGTGAAAGAATTCAAAAGGGCATGGTACAAGCATATGGGTTTGAGTATCAGGGGGAGGGTGGGAACTGGCAGGGAGGTGCAGGTGTAGGGGAAAAAAAATGGCAGACTAGATGGGCCAATGTGGTCCCTTTCTGCTATCAAGCTTCTATGATTCTGTGATAATACTATAAGAAAACAACACATATGTATGGCTCACAAGAGTCGAATACAAAAACAGGAGAGTAACTACTAGCATAATTACATACAGTAACTAACTACAGAGTATTACATAACATAAGCAGATAGTAAAACTAATCTAAAGTAAACTTCCTCTCAAACAAAAAATGAAGAGTGTAACAACAACAGCAATTAAACAGTAGACAACAAATCAGGGCAATTAAAAAATAGAACAGCATGCCAACCCGGTGGCACTGAGGGTTGAGGCGCTGGATACCATACCTTGTGCCACACTGGTGACTCAGGTTCGGAAATGAGCCTGGGCTGTCAGGGGTTGGCGGGAAGGGAGAGGATTGAGTATCTGGAGGACAGCTCTTCTCTCTTGGGAGGAGAGGGGTTGCACTCCCACCGAATGACTGCCCCCAGGTGGAGGCCTGGGGGAAGTGTGAGTCTGTAGGGTGCACAGAAGAGGTGGGTACTACAGGACTTCCATGAATGTGTGCGTGCCTCCACGCATGCACATCTGGCATGTGCACCCCAACAACGGGGATCGGGGAAAAAAACCGGAGGGGAACATTAATCCTCCGGCTGCTGGATGAAGCCCGGCTCTCTACAGGCTCCACTCCCGGGTCAAGCAGAAAGGTAAGCCTTGGTAATTCCGGGATGTTGGAGTTGGGAGGGTCGGTCTGAAGGAGGCACAGAGGATGGGAGCATAAACAGAATATGGAAAAAAAAAGAAAAATAGAACAGCAAAAGTAATTAAGCAGCAGTGTACAACTGTTCACAATACTCAACAACTTATGGAAATAACTAGATAAATTAGAAAATAATATAACAATAGCCTAACTAGTTTATAAATTGAAGGAGATTTTAAGATAACTACAGAGATTGTTCAGACTTTGTTAGATGTTTTTGTAACTGGGAGTGTATTTAGATTCTTCTTCTTTAACATATGGGGCCCGGTATTAAAAGCAGCGCAAAGCAGAGCACAAAACATTGCTGTGACTTACGATTGCCCAGGAGCCCAAGGATGCTATATTCAGTCGAATAGTGCACAGGCACTATTTGACTAAATATAGGACCATGTCAGCGCAGTGCTAAGTCAAGTAGCGCTGCCCCGACATGGATGCCGAAGTACACTGCCAGAATTGATAGCGCCTGAATGCCTTCTGCAATATTCAAAGGGACCCATGCAAATGAGCCAATTGGGCATGCAAGGTACTAAGGGGCCATTTACATGCCCATTATGGGCTCATTTGAATAGGTAGTATGGCAGGCTATTGTGGCACCAATCCCCCATTTGCCCACTCCCAGAGTTGTGTAGATATCCCTGGTGTTAGTGGACCCCTCCCTCCGATTGCCAGCACATACTGAGAAATCCAAATCCCTGGAGTTAGTGGTCCTCCTCTGATTGCCAGCCCATATTAAGAAATCGATGTCACTGGTGCTAGTGGTCCCCCCTCCCACCAATCGCCGTTTCATACTTAAAAAGAAAAAACCTTCCCCAATGTCAAGCGGTCCCTTACAGCACCAATCCATGGTACCGCTACTTGAAATCCCATAATCCATGACATCTAGCACCCCCCATGGCACCGAGCATCCACCCCCAGTCACCTTACTGGTATCCTCAGTGCCACAGGTACGTACAATGACTGGCACAGCCTCCTCACATCTCCTCAACCAGTTGCCATATGTCTAGGCAGGGACCACACCACTAGTTTTTTGGACAGAGTGACACACCCTGTCCTATAAATAAAATAATAATAATAAACAACTTTATTTATAGACAACTCTTTACCAAGTATCAGAGCACTGTACAGTAAAAACAATTAAAACCTTAAAATATTAAAGTACAAATAAAGTCAGAAATGTTCAATAAAAATCAATTACTGACAGCCCTAAATGCAAGCTGAAATAAGTTAGTCTTATTTCAGGTGTTCTTAAAGCTCTCCACTGTCAGGCACTCCTGTATCCGGCAAGGTAGAGAATTCCACAGAGTAGGGGCTGCAAATGAAAATGCCCTCGATCTAGATGTTTTTAAATATACCCTGGACATCTCCAGCAATCGCTCATCAGTAGAGTGAATCAGTCGGAGGAGGCAGTAAGAATGCATGAAATCTTGCAGGTAGCTTAGTCCCTGTCCATGTAGGGCTTTATAGGTCAACATACTGACCTTGAAGGTGATTTGCCACCAAACTGGCAGCCAGTGCAGTTTCTGCAGCACAGGCATAATGTGGCTGGATCAAGATGACCCAGACAACTGCCTGGCCGAAGTGTTCTGCACCAGCTGCAAGCAGCAGATATCAACCCCTGGACACCCTAGGAAAAGGAAGTTACAGTAGTCAACGCATGAAGTCATAAAGGTGTGGATCAGAGAAGGTAAGTCACCAGACAGAACTAGGTGCTTAATCCAGGCAATATTCCTCAGAAGAAAGAAAGAGGACTTAACCACAGATGACACCTGTGAACAAAGTGTTAGACTGTCATCAAGAATTACCCCCAGATTTTGCACCTGTTCAGAGGTCAGTAATTGGGACCACCCCAAGCCACAGTCCTGATGGGCACCCCATCCCTGACCTCTCTAGCTGGTGACCAGTATCCACCGCCAATGCCTCGGTCTTGTCTGAATTGAGCTTTATCCAGCTGATGTTCATCCAGTCCTGGATTTCTTCAAGGCAGTTACTAAAAACGAGAGCTCACTGTTCTGGATGGGCACCAAAAAACAGGTAGAGCTGTGTATCTTCTGCATAACAGTGAAACCTTAGCCCATACCATCTTGCAATGTCCCCCAATGGCAGCATGTACACTGCAAACAATATGGGGGACAGCACGGAACCCTGCGGCACTGCACAATGCAAGGGGAAAGCTTCAGAGGTAGAAATCCCAGAGACAATGCTCTGTGATCCACCAGTGAGGAATGAATGAAACCATCTGAGGACTGTATCAGACAAGCCATAGATGGTCTGCAGGCAATCCAGCAGCACCCCATGGTCCACAGTGTCAAAAGCTGAAGAGATAAAAAAAACAAAAAACAAGATGGTACGGAATCTCTGACCTTTTGCAATTAGGAGATCACTGAGCACCTGAACCAGAGTGGTCTTAGTACTATAACTTTAGTGAAAACCTGACTGGAGAGGATCATAGTAAGATGGTTCTCTAACTGCAGTGCCACGACCTTCTCAATAATCTTCCCCACAAAGGGAAGATCAGAGATCGGATGATAGTTAGCATAGTCTGGGTCAAGCAATGATTTTTTGAGCAGGGAAGTTACCACTGCCTCCTTCAGGGAGCAGGGGAACTTGCCTGTCTCAAGTGAACACTAGATAAATTCTGCAAGGACTGGGATGATGACATCAATACAGCCTATTAAATGGCGAATAGAGCCTGGATCCAAACTACAACTGATCGGGTGCATGTCTCTGAGAATCTGCACGACATCTTCGAGCCATCCAGCAGAACCCAGGTGAAGCGACAATTTGCCGACCACCATCTCCCCTCCCCCCCACAGAACAAGCCAAAAGAATCTCCAATTTGATGCCAGCAATCTTATCAGCAAAGAATTGATCAAACTCTTCACACTTTTTGTGAGAAAATGCTCTCTGTACTTTTAGACAGGCTGGATTGCACAGTCTGTCCACAGTTTGGAAGAGCTGAGCTGGTCGTTTCTGAGCTGCAGCAATCTCCTCAGACAGGAATTCTACCTTCTTACAGGAGATCGCTGACTGATAATCTTGAAAATGTCCCATCAGTCTAAGTCTGTCTGCATCCAGGCCAGTTCTCCACCAGCTACATTCTAACCTTCGCCCTTCTCATCTCAACTGCCTCAAAGCACCATCAGACCAAGGGGACTGAGGGCGAAGAGTGAGAGGGTAAACCCGGACAGGTGCAAGGAAATCCAGAGCCCCACCACAACCTTGTTATAGGCCTGTAGACGGTTTTCAGGACCCTTGCTTGTATCTGGTAATCCCAGTAGTTCCAATTCTGCCCAAAGACCATCTGGGTCACACCCTGCAAAGGGTGGTATTGGACCATTTCCACTGGGGCAGACCTTTAAGGGAGAGCAAAGAAATTGAACCTTATGGAGTGATGATCTGGCCAACCAACTGGTTCATCACCAAGCTGGAGATTTTCATCCCCAGGATGAAAACCAAGTCCAATGAGTGGCCTTTAGTGTGAGTCACAGAGGTAACTACCTAGGTTTCATAGGAAAATTCAAGCAAAAATGGACAATAAGTCCGTGGTGCTTGCCAAGTGTGCTACCCAAAACAAAATGTCACGTCGTCCACGATAGCTAGGTCTAAGCTTAATTTGAAGAAATCCGTATCAGGGCACTTTACTACAGCAAGTGGGAGATTATTCCACATTTGGACAACTCTGTTACTAAACCGATTTTTTCTTTGCAGTGTCTTCCATTTAGCCAAGACTAGTTGGTTTATTATGTTTTCTAGTACTTGTTCTGTGTTCACTAGGTATAATCCCCAAATCATCCCAGAGCATTGGATCAGTCGTAGCTTTGAAAAGGAGGCACATATCCCCTCTAAGTCTCCTGTAGCAGAGCGTGTACATGTTTAGTGATATTAGTCTATCCTTATAAGTCTTATTACTCATCCCAACTATGCTCTTAGTGGCCCTACGTTGGACACCCTCAAGCCTTGTAATATCTTCTTGTATGTAAGGTGACCAAACCTGGACACAATACTCTAAGTGAGGTCTGACTAAGGCAGTGTACAGTGGAAGAAATACTTCCCTTTTTCTGCTAGAAATGTGTCTGAGGATACAGTTTAGTATTTGGTTGACTTTTTTGATTTGGGTACTGCAGTGGGTTCTAAATTTCAAGTCAGGAGTTACAGTTATTTCCAAAGCTTTTTCTTGGTGAGTTACTGCAAGAACATTGTTTCCTAACTTATAAACATAATGATTATTATGTGTTCCCAGGTGCGTAACTTTGCATTAATTAGTATTTAAGAGTAATTTACTTCAGTCTGTCCAATTAAGAGTTACATCAAGGGCTAGTTGAAGGGTGCCTCATTTTCAGGGCCATTAACCCCAGTACCTAACTGGCAATCGTCCACAAACTTCAACATCCATATATTGGGTATATCAATTCTGAGCAAAGCAATGTAAATATTAAAGAGACAGGAGCCCAAAACAGACCCCTGAGGGAACCCACTAGTGACCGAGACCCAATTGGATAATACTCCATTGATGGATACCCTCTGTTTCCTTCCTCTAAGCCAACCAATAATCCAATTTAGGATGTTAGTATTTAGTTGGTAGGATGCAAGGGTATCAACAAGCTCTATATGTGGGAGCTTGTCAAAAGCCTTGGCAAAATCTAAGAACACAATGTCAACAGAGTTTCCCTGGTCTATTTCCCTACTGACAGAATCATAGAAAGCTAGCAAATTAGTTTGGCAGGACCTAGATTTAGTAAACCCATGTTGCAAGGGATCAGTTAGCCCAGATTGTGTGAAGCCCAATGAAGACATAAGTTGGAGGAAGTCTAGACCAAATAACGAGAGTCTGTCATTGAGCTAGGCATCAAAGTCACCCAGCACCATCAACCTGGGAGACTCCAATACCATGTCAGCAATGAATTCCATGACTTCCTGCAGGAACAGCTTCTCAGCGCCAGATGGACTGTAGATGAGAATAATCATGCACACCACACCCGTGACTACAACACACTCAAAGGATCTGTTTCCCTCAGCTGGCACATCCACAAGGCTCAATTCCAATTTAAAACAATTGCTACACCCCTCCCCTGTGATCCAACCTCCCACGGTGTATCACCGAGAAACCGACTGGAATTGCTGCTGCCAAAATGGGGCCAGCATTTTCATCCAGCCATGTCTCAGTGATGCAAGCCAGATCTGCTGACCCAACAAGATCAGCTATAATAGTGGTCTTATTCCTAACAGATCTAGCATTGCATAACTCCGTGTGAGTTGGATGGGATACCAGGACCAGCCAAGCTACTGGCCCACTGCAAGAGGAGCCCTTTGATATGGGCACCAGACAAGACAAACCTTATTAGGGATTCCATTTTGCCCCAGGGCGTCTCTTGGTTCCCACTACCCCAATCTGGCTGCCCTGCTCCCCCCGAGATCCAGGAACCATGCCCCTCCATCTTCTGCCCACTGTCCCCAATGCCCTACAGCAGCTTTAAACCACCACAGACAGTGGAGGGCAGTTAAAAGGGTGGAGGTCACGGAGCTCGGAAGGGGAGTATTGCCTAACAGGGAGAGCCACCTGCCAATATGTTTTAAAAAGCCAAAATTCCATACCTCATTGTTCAATTTAACAATAACCAAACCCACTATAAATAGAAACCCACAACCCTCCCCAAATACATTTCTAACTCGAATACAAACTAAAACCCAATCACTACTAAGATCAAACAAACATTACACCAAATCACTTCTGTATTAAATAAACAAACCCAACCCCCCACTTAACTAAAACCCCAATAACCAGATATAAATTCAATTAACATCGGGAAGAGGTAAAAGAAAAAAGAAAAGTCTTGAGCAGTATAGACTGGCTTTTGGATGAGGCTCTCGGCCCCAACAGAACCAGTTTTTATGGTCTGACAGCTGGACTCTCACTCTAGCAGTTCAAAGTCTTTGGTCCACTACTAAAGCAGTAAATCTACTAATGCTTGGCTGGGGCTCTCACTCCCAGCCAATCCAAGTTTTTGAAGTTCACCACTGAATTCTTCCTCCAGCAGACCAAATGAATCTTGTAATTCTCAGCTGTGGTACTCTCCCTCTCATAGTTCGACCACAAAAGTTAAAACATAAAATGGAGGGTCTCTCACCCCCTCTAAACCAATCTATGAGGCAGTGATGTCTCCAAAAATATAACAAGGCAAGGGACCAAAAACTGATCCAAGGCAAGGAACCGATAGTCCTATGAATCCATCAGTTCTCAACCATATCCTCCTTACGATTCTTCAGTTCACAGAGAGCCCCCCCCCCCCAGTGACCACCATATAAAACTGGTGATCTCACAGGATTTAGGGCCCTCCGGCCAGGACCCTCCAGCCACTGACCCAAGGATCCCAAAGATAACCAAGAGAACCTCTGCTCTCCAGCAGAGGACCACCTGCCTTCCTCCCAGAGACCATCCAGTCCCCACAGCAGCCACCAGTCGGGGCTCCCAAGTCCTGTAGACCACTCCACTTGGTTACAACAGTCCTAATTTTCTGGGGCCACCTATCCACCAGACAGTACCCTGGCTATGGGAAAACGCACAAACTGGCCCTGGAAGACAAGGGACACAGGCACAAGATCCCCCGGCTGTTCTCCAACCACCTGACAGCCCAATGCCACTAGCTCACTGAATGCCCCCTGCTAAACTGCAGGCAGCACCACTGAACAATTCTCTCAGACCCCTCTAGGCCAATAAACCATCCCCCCACACCTAAATCACTCCCAGTAGTTAACCAATAGGCCCCCAATATCCATAAGACCAGCAAGAACCCAGAAATTCACAGTATCTCACGACCCAGGGCTCAGTTCACTTCAGCTTCAGCCTGTTCTTTTTCCACATGGATGCTCCACTTCCACACATTTTAGCTCCACTCCCTGGGTATTGGATAGATAAAAAGATGGCCAGAGTTAAAGGACTCTTCACCCGCTGCCTCCGTCTGAATTGGAGCATAATTTATGACTTTAAGGAAGCACTTTCAAATAGCGCCAGCACCTCCGATAACAGAAAAAAGAAAAATGACTAGAAAGCAGGAGAAAAAGCGCTTCACTCCCAGAGAAGCAGCACTGCAAGCATACGAGGAATGAAATCCTGCTCCTGCCCTGACCCTACACCACAAACACAGTTGGCGCAATTGCGGGACAGCAATACATACAGATACTTCGACAAATCAGAGAAAGAACCTGAAAAACCAGAAATAATCGCAGTGATACTAATCTCACTACTTCCTTCCTATTAAACTAAAATCAGAACAAAAAATAAGAAAAAACAAAATTAAAACTTAGAAATCTGCAGGCTAATCTTCTGACTGGCTCAAAGCTGCCACCATCTTGATGAGCGCGCCCTTCTAGGACATACAGCAGCCAGCCAAAGAGGTGTGAAGAGGGCTGTGTTGGTCATCGTATGCACCTGCATCAGGGACTTGGATTTCTCAGTATGGGCTGGCAGTCAGAGGAGGGACCACTGGAACCAGGGAAGGATGTTTCAGTATGGGCTGCTGATCGAGGAGGGACCACTAGCACCAGAGATTTGGTTGTATCAGTATGGGCTGGTGAGCTGAGGGAGGGGGACCTGTAGCACCAGGGATTTCATTGTATCAGTACGGACTGGCAATTGGGGGAAGGGCACTACCACCAGGGATTTGGATTTCTCAATACAGGCTAGCGACTGATGTATCAGTATGGGCTGAGGATCCAAGGCGGGCAGACCACTAGAACCAGGGATCTCACTGTATCAGTACAGGCTGGGGATCAGAGGGAGAGAACCATTTGCACCAGGGATTTAATTGTATCAGTATGGGCTGGCAACTGGAGGAGGGCAGTAGCACCAGTGATTTGGATTTCTCAGTATAGGCTGGCAGTCAGAGGGGGTGGACCACTAACATCAGGGATTTCGTTGTATCAGTACAGGCTGGCAATCTGAGGGAAGGTGGGGACCATTAACATAATTGATTTTATTGTATCAGTATGGGCTGGCAATCAGAGGGTGGGGACCATTAGCACAAGGGATTTTATTCTATCACTATGGGCTGGAAATGAGATGGTGGGGACCACTAGCACCAGTGATTTTGTTGTATCAGTATGGGCTGACGATCTGAGAGGGGGACCACTAGAACCAACAGTTTCATTGTATCAGTGAGAGTTGGTGATGGGGGGCACTAGAACCATGGATTTAATTGTATCAGTACGGGCTGGTGTCCAGAGGGAGTGGGATCACTAGCACCAGGGATTTTGATTTCTCAGTATGGGCTGGCAATCAGAGGGAGGTGAGACCATTAGCAGCAGGGATTTTGTGGTATCAGTATGGTCTGGCAATCTGGAGTGGGACCACTAGGACCAGGTATTTCATTGTATCAGTACATGCTGATGATCTGAGATGGGTCACTAACACCAAGGATTTTGTTGTATCAGTATGGGCTGGCGATCGGGGAAGAGGGATCACTAGTACCAGAGATTTCATTGTATCAGTACAAACTGGTGATCTGATGAGGAGGGGCAATAGCACCAGGAATTTACACTGAGTATTTGCATTTGTATTACTTCCTTCTCTCCTTGTGGTTGCCCGAGACATGCGTGACTGCAACTGAATAAACCGTAAAATGATGACTCAATCACAGCGCATGTCATGGGGACTACCGATGAGGTAGGGTGACTGGATGGGGTGGGTTCATGCATGCAGTATCAGGATATCGCTACAGGAATGCACATGGGGGGGTGAGTGAACATGATCAGCAAAGGGTGGGAGGGGTTTTCAGGGATGGTGCCGCAGAGGGCTGCCGAGCTGGACCCATGACGTGGTGGGTGGATTTGTGGCTTGGGTGGACAAGGTGCTGGGTTTGGTCCGGGCGCAGGTACTTTTTTGTTGCATCTGGCCCGCGTTCTTTTTTTATGTTTTGCACCCTCCCCGACATGCAACCCCCTGGAGTTGAGAATCCCTAAGTAGAGGGGATGTGGGGCACAGCCTCCCTCATAACACGCTAAAAATGTAAGTCCCCAGTGCCATTTGCTTTGCACTGGGGTGTCATGAATGCCAAAACGATTTTCAGCACGTGATTGGCCAGTAACAGTGGTCACCTTTCGGCAGTCGCCACAGACATACAGAACCCTCCTTGTCTATCCAACTACAAGGGCTTCCCTTTGAGTTCTAATTGTATTCTCTTGGTCATTCCTTCCCCCAGAATGTGGCTCACTAGAATGTCATCCCCGGGCAGTTGCTCTGTTGTTGCTGGCCTCAAGTCCGCAGTGTGGCCTTACTTAGTCTGTTCTGCTGCCTGCTAGCTAGCATTGCTACTCTTAACGGCCACTCTTTCGCTCCTTACAACCCCTTTAGAACCAAAACCCTAGCCTTTGGAAGATGACCATACCTTCTCTAACCTGTTAACTGCTAAGGAGCTGTGTCCCTGTCATATCTGGGCTCTGAAACCCCTGACCCTGTCTTATACGACTCACCTGGCCAAGAGCTCCATCCTCAAGCCTAAGTCTAGCAAGAAATGATGCACACTGCCTTGCCTCACATTATTTCTGTTGTTACTTATTCTACTGGCCAGATATATTGAACCTAACCCTGGGCCCCCTGCAGCTTTGTGCACCTCTCTGCCTGCCCGCCCCCCATGGCTTATGACAAAGGGCTTAAAAGTTATCCATCTTAATGTCCATAGCCTTCTGCCTAACCATGTCGTGCTTTTTGCTTGGGTTGCCAGCTACCATGCAGACATACTGGGGGTCACGGAAGGTGGTAATCTGCCACCCTAGATTCTGTGTGTGCTCTTCCAGGGTATACTATAATCAGGCAGGATTGGGCCGGGAAAAAACAAAAGGGTGGCCTGCTACTCTACTATAAGACTCACCTTAATGTGTCGGTCATATGTCACCCGCCTCCTCCATCCCCTACCTGTGAATTTCTCCATGCCTCACTTTTACTGGGTAACACAAAAGAACTGCACCTAGTTTGTGCCTGTAACCCTCCCAAATGTGGCATACAAGGACTCTTCTTCCTTCTTGACAGCCTTAGTTCTAAGATGATTTCCAATTAATTACTAGTGTTTGGTGATTTCAGCCTGAACTGGACAGGTTGCAAAGCCAAGCAATATGAACCCCTGCTGGTAGGCCTTGCTCACTCCCAACTTATTGTCGAGCCAACTAGACTTTGTTCCTCTGAGATGAAAAGTACGCTCTTTGACTGGATACTGTTCAACAGGCCCAAACAAATTGTCTCATCTGGTACCCTTCCTGATGCCATCTCTGATCACTCCCCAACCTACTGCACCTGTAAAATCTCCCCACCTATAACCGCCTGCAAAGTGATCCAAATGAAGGACTTCTCCAAATTCAGCATTGAGGCCTACCATGCTGACCTGAAACACACAGACTGGTCCCTGGTCCTAGCCACAAACGACACCTCAATTGCCATTGATAACTTATTTGCAATAGTCTCCTCCCTGCAGGATAAACATGCCCCTCTTACAAAAAGGAGAGTGAGGGGCATTGTTACCAAATGGCTACAAGAGGCTTATTTTCCCTTATGAAATTAAGGGATAAATACCAGGCAAAATTCAAGGCTATCAATGATATGTCTATCTTCCAGGAATATAGGCAGCTCTGAAACTCTTGTAAAAAAGTCATCTGCTCTGCCAAGAGTGAATTTTGTAAATCCACCCAGTTATCTTCAGCTAGGGACCCAAGGAGCTTCTGGTGAAATATTAAGAATTTTGTTAGTGGCTCCTCCAGAGCCTGCGTCACTGACATGCTTATTGGCGGGGTCAGCTGCAACAATGCCTTAACTGTCACTAATACATTTAACTCCCTGTTCTCAGATATGTCTGCCTACACTTCCCAGTTCCCTGCTTCTAGTGAACTGAATCCCGACAAGGATGACCCCACGATCCTCATTTTACATCAGGGCTATTTCTGTCAGTGAATCTCGGAGACTCCTTACTGGCTACTCTCCCCACACTGGTGCTGGTCATGACAACATAGAGCCCAAACTTATTTGCCTTGGGGCCACCTTCCTTGCCCTGCCCATCTCCCATATCATGAACACATCTCTGGTTACTGGGATCATCCCTGACATGTGGAAATTAGCTAAGGTTTTTCCTGTATACAAACAAGGTGACCCACGAAACCTTGAAGACTACCTCCCTATTGCTATCCTTTCAGCTATTAGCAAACAGCTTGAAAAAGTGGTTGCCACCCAGCACACAGCCTACATCCAAAGCTATGACCTACTTACCCCAGCCCAACATGGCTACTGTA
Organism: Neoceratodus forsteri; assembly: GCA_016271365.2. Lineage (NCBI taxonomy): Eukaryota > Metazoa > Chordata > Ceratodontiformes > Ceratodontidae > Neoceratodus > Neoceratodus forsteri. The sequence continues at coordinate 1,159,993,964 of CM057459.1, read as the reverse complement.
AGGGGCACAGTACCTCTACTGCCCTGGCCAAGGACACCTCCGAGATCAGGACTGCTACTGATCTAGGCAACTTGACTGGTTATATCTTTGTTGATCACCCAAAAGCCTTCGATCTGGTTGGCCACACATTCTTGTGTTCCTCACTCCAGTCCCTTGGCCTCCCCCTCCCATCCTAGCCTGGTTCACCAATTACCTACTTGGAAGGCAGCAACTCAATTTAACAAGGGTCTCTCGGAGCCCATGCCTGTTAACTCTGGGGTACCTCAAGGGTCTGTTCTTGGGCCCATGCTGTTTTCCCTTTTTGTCAATGACATGCCTCTTGTCCCAGCTCATGGTTGTTTCATGCTATATGCTGAAGACCTTGTTATCCTAACTAGCTCACAGGACATCAGTGTCATCAACACCCAGCTCAATGCTGACTTTGACCCCATACAATCCTGGCTAAAGGACCACACACTAGCCAACAACCTCAAAAAAAAAAACAGGCTATGCTCTTTGATTCCCTGGCCACAGCAAAAGTCTGCCCTGCTCCCCCGAGAGTCAACAGAGCCGAAGGAGCCCTTATGCAGGTTGCAAACTCCCTTAAATAGTTGGGGGTCACCCTCAATCCACAGCTTGACTTCTCCCTGCATATAGGCAATGCTGTCCTACAGAGCTAAAAGCTACCTCACCCCAGAAGTGCGTCATGCCCTGGCAAAGGGGGTCCTTCTACCCACGCTCTGCTATGGACTTGTCTCCTTCATGCATGCCTCCAAAACCCATCTAGCCAAATGGAATGTTATCTATAACAATATATGTCGCTTTGCTTTTTCTGCCCCCCCACCCTGCCTCACTCACCACTGTGAGCTGTACAGCAAGCTCGAGTGGCTCTCCCCTGACCACCATTGAACCTTTGTTTTAGGCAATTTCATTGACAATATCATTAGAACTGCTACTCCCCCTGTGCTAGCTGACCTATTCCAGCCTCCTAACCTCTCCTACACATTAAGATCTAGTGGCTCCCAAGTATTCCTAGTTCCCAAAACCTGCACCTTAATGGGTGATCAGGCTTCCGCCATCTGTGCACCTAGACTATGGAACTCCTTCCTGCACTTGTTCGTACCTCCCCCTCCCACACCTGCTTCAGAAAGTTCCACTGGGATGTTCTGAAACTCGCCTTGACCTGTCTTTTTTCCTAAGATAGCAACCCCTTTCAGCACTGTGCTGCACTTTATGGTCCTGTCTGGTCATCGTCCCGAGATCAGTGTGTTTACATATTTTTAGCTGTCTATCAAATGTTATTCTGTCATGTGATGTTCAGCACCCAACTGTCAATGCTACCTTGTTATGCTATGTTTTCTAGATGCCTTCCTGTTAAGTCATGTTGCATCTGACTATTTACCTTTCTCTGAAATGTTGTAATACCTGCTGTTCTCTATATCAAGTAATCTCCCAGGTTGCACCTGAAAATAGGCATATGACTGTCTAGTGTGCTTACCTGGTTAACAAAAGCTAAATAAATAAATAAATTGTATTAGTACAGACCAGCAACTGGCGAGGAGGGAAAATAACTAGCACCAAGGATTTCATTGTATCAGTCGGAGCTGGCAGTCATAGGGAGGGAACCATTAGCACCAGGGATTTCATTGTATCAGTGAGGGCTGGCAATCAGATGGTGGGGACTTCTAGCACCAGGGATTTTGTTTTATCAGTGCATGCTGGTGATTGCAGGGGGAACCACTAGCATCAGCAATTTCATTGTATCAGTGAGGCTTGGTGTTGTGGGGTACACTAGCACCAGGGATTTCATTGTATCAGTATGGGCTGGCATTCAGAGGGAGGGGGAACCACTAGCACCAGGGATTTGGGTTTCTTAGCAAGGGCTGATGATTGGCGGAAGGGGGGGCCTTGCACCAAGGATTTTATTATATCAGTACACGTTGGGGATTGGAGGGAGTGGGGACCACTAGTACCAGGGATTTGGCTGTATCAGTATGGGCTGGCAATCGGAGGGAGGGAGGGAGGACCACTAGCACAAGGAATTTTATTGTATCAGTACAGGCTGGTGATTGGAGGGAGGGGCCCATTAGCACAAGGGATTTTAATGTATCAGTATGGGATGGCAATCAGATGGAGAGGACCACTAGCACCAAGGATTTTGTTGCATCAGTATGGGCTGAAGATCTGGGGGAGGGGGGACACTAGCACCAACAATTTAGTTGTATCAGTGAGGGTTGGCAATCATCAGGGATCACTAGCACCAGGGATTTTATTGTATCAGTATGGGCTGGCGTTCAGAGGGAAGGGGACCAGTACCACCAGGGATTTGGATTTCTCAGTATGGGCTTGTAATCAGAGGGAGGGGGACCAGTACCACCAGGAATCTGGCATTCTAAGTATGGGCTTGTGATCAGAGGGAGGGACCACTAGTACCAGGGATTTCATTGTATCAGTATGGGCTAGTCTTCAGACGGTGGGAGCATCACTTGCACCAGGGATTTGAATTTCTAAGTATGGGCTTGTGTTCGGGGGGTGGACCAGTAGCACCACGGATTTGGATTTCTCAGTTTGGGCTGGCAATCAGGGGAGGGACCACTGGGACCAAGGATTTCATTATATCAGTACAAGCTGGTGATCGGGGGGGGAGCACTAGTACCAGGGATTTCATTGCATCAGAATGGGCTGGCGATCAGGGGAAAGACCACTAGTACCAGGAATCTTCTTGTATCAGTACAGACTGGCGGTTGCAGGAGGGTCCACTAGTACCAGGGATTTCATCAAATCAGTACAGGCTGGGTATCTGAGGGGAGACCACCAGCACCAGAGATTTCATTGTATCAGTATTAGTCTGCAATCAGGGAGGGGGAACCACTAGCACCAGGGATTTCATTGTATCAGTGAGGACTAGTAACCAGATGTTGGGGGCCACTAGTACCAGGGATTTTGTTGTATTAGCACGTTCTGGTGATTGGAGAGGAGAGGAAAACTAGCACCAGTGAATTAATTGTATTAGTAAAGGTTAACAATTGTGGAAAGGGGCACTGGCACTAGTACCAGAGATTTCATTGTATCAGTATGGGCTGGTGTTCAGAGGGAAGGGGCACCACTAGCACAAGGGATTTGGATTTCTCAGTATGGGCTGGTGATCAAAGGGAGAAGGGACCACTAGCACCAGGGAATTGGATTTCGTAGTATGGGCTGCTGACTGGGGGGTGGGGACCACTAGCACCAGATATTTCATTGCATTTGTATGGGCTGGCAATCCTGGGGAGGGGCTACTAACACCAGGGATTTCATTGTGTCAGTACAGGCTGGTGATCTGAGGGGAGACCCCTTGCACCAGACATTTCATTGTATCAGTACAGGCCAATGATCCCGGGGAAGGGCCACTAACACCAGGGATTTTGTTACATCAGTACAGGCTGGCGATCAGAGATGGGGCCACTAGCACCAGTAATTTCATTGCATCAGTGAGGGTTGGTGATCAGGGAGGACCACTAGCACCAGAGATTTCATTGTATCTGTGTATGGCGTTTGGAGAGAGGAGTGACCACTAGCACCAAGGATTTGGATTTCTCAGCATGGGCTGGCAATCAGAGAGCACTAGCACCAAGATTTCATTATATCAGTAGGCTGGTGATTGGAGGGGAGACCACTAGCACCAGGAATTCTTTTTTACCAGTACAGGCTGGTGATCGGGGGGGAACACTAGCACCAAGATTTAATTATATCAGTACAGGCTGGCAGTCTCATGTGGGGGGGGGCACTAACACCAGGAATGTTGTTGTATCAGTATGGGCTGGTGATTGGAGGGAAGGGGATCCACTAGTGCCAGGAACTTGGATTTCTCAGTACTGGCTGGTGATCAGAAGGGGGACCACTAACACCAGAGATTTAATTCTATCTGTACAGCCTGTCAATTAGCGGGAGAGGGGACCACTAGCATCAGGGATTTGGATTTATCAGTACAAGCTGGTGATTGGTCAGGGGGTGACATAGACCACAGAGGGCATGTGTACTCCTCCAGAGGCCAATCAACTGGATGGCTGCATTACCTCCAGCAGCCGCTAGGGTTGTCTGGGGTAAGGCAGTATGGCGCAGTGGTTTAAGTTTCTGATCTGCAAATTTGGTGACTTGGGTTTGTATCCCACAGCCCCCACTTGCATACTGTGTGACCCTAAGCAAGTCACTTAACTTACCTGTGCTCCCAGGTCGCACCTGTAAAAAAGCTTTTAGCTTAGTGTGCCACTCCTGGTTAAACAATTAAAAAAAAAAAGTCCAGGTTTTGTTTAGCAGTACAGTATTCGTGCTGAGCAAAAGGACTGTGCTAAACCATTTTGTGCAGCACAAAGCCACTGAATATGGGGTAACGCAGCAATTTCTATACACACACCCCCATGCCTGCCCACAAGCATTATGTTTTGCATGGGTGCTAACCCTCTTTGCCCATAACTGCTCCTTTTGAATATGGGGATCCAGTACAAATCCCAGTTTGTGCAGGCAAAGACTCATTAGTTTCAGTGAAAACGTTTGAATATCAGGCCCATGGTGATCATATGGATTCTTTAAATAAGACAATTCATAAATGTCTTCGAATGTTGTATAGAGTAAAATTATTTTTACTACCTGAAGCAAGAAAATAGCTTGCACAGAATTTTCTGCTGTCAGTCCTGGTATATGGTCATATTTGTTATGGAACAGCCCCAAATGTCAGTTTTAGTAAAAACTGAAGTATTGCTGCATAAAACCATTTGTTTTGTATGTCTGACTCCTTTAGGTATGCATCATTATGATCTTTTGAAGTTAGTGCAAAGCCTATCTGAGTAACAGAGCAATTAGTACAGTGGTTTAAGTCTCTGAACTGCAAACCAGGAGACCTAGGTTTGAATCCCACAGCTCTCACTTGCATATTGTGTGACCCTGAACAAGTCACTTAACTTTGTTGTGCTCCTAGATCACACCTGTAAATAAGCCTTTAGCTTAGTGTGTTTCTCCGGGTTAAAAAAGAAATCCAAGCTATAAGTATGAATTTGTTTGTTTTGTTTTTTGTTTACAGCTCAATTTGATTTGCTGCCAGCTTCTGTTAGTTCTTTATTTAGTCAAACAAGGTCACTGCCGCCCCGACTTCCTCTCCAAGTCTGACCGCCCTCGCGGTCCTCCAGCACGGATTGAACCTTCAGGGTTCAGTGCCAGAAGTGGCGCTCACAGACTGCAAGGCAGGTCACTTGCCGTCTTTGGCTGCCGCTGCCCCAACTCCCTCTCCAAGTCTGACAGCCCTCGCAGTCCTCCAGCATGGATTGAACATGGATCGCCAGCACAAAGCCTCCTATTGGTGCGGCTTTGTGGTGGCGAGTCCTCATTGGTCTGCTCTCTGCCTCCCAGCCCTTCAGATTGGTGCACCTTCTCTATGGGCTTTTGCACTGATCCGAGGGACTGAGTTTGGCCGCCGATAAACTTTGGAACTGTAGAAACCCTGTAATTTTTCCCAAACCACTGACTAGCTCTGTACAAATACTTTGCCTGTTCTTGCATTATGGCTGATTAGACTTTCTCTAAAACCACATTCTAGCTCTGTAAAGATACTTTGCCTGTTTTCTGTTATAGCTGTTTTAGATTTTCTGCAAACCATACCTGACTGCTTTAGAGTACTAGAATCAATAGATTACTGTGTAATACTACTGCACTCCTAACTATATCACTCACTACCTTCATTTTCTTGCCCTATGGCTCGCTATGACTGTTTTTTATTTTGTTTTCTAACCTCTGCTTGAAACTCTCACAAACTGCCTTTTCCTGTTCTCTAACCCCCCCACCCCACTCCACTACTATATTTCTCTGCTATTTTTTGCTTAATCCACCCCCTCTTGGCTATCTCATAGTTTCCCCGCCCTCCTGCTAGCCTTTGTCTACTGCTAATTATTGTTCTATTATCTCCTCAACTGCTCCCACCCCCCCCCGTGTCGGTCTGACACCAGACACCTCGCCCCACCTCTCCCTGACCCCTACTTTTGCTGTTTCTCCCACTTTTATCTCCATGGTTCAGCACCAGAAGTGACACTCACAGACTGCAAGGTGGGCCACTTGTCGCCGCTGCCACCCCCGACTCCCTCTCCAAGTCTGACCGCCCTTGTGGTCCTCCAGCACGGATTGAACCTTCAGGTATGGCCATTAGTTGAATTCCAGCACCAAAGCCTCCTATTGGTGCGGCTTTGTGCTGGCAAATCCTCATTGGTCCGCTCTCTGCCTCCCAACCCTTCGGATTAGTGCGCCTTCTCTATGAGCTTTTGCACTAATCCGAGGGACTGAGTTTGGCTGCCGATAAACTTTGGGTCTGTAGAAACCCTGTAATTTTTCTGCTGCCCCCGCACCCCCTCCCAGGCCTCCTTTAAATACTCAATCGCTACTCCAACCTTGTACATCTCTCCTCTCTTAGTGCTCGTGGCATCTATAGCTCCTCCTTCTTTCCCTGACAGTCATTTTGTGCTCTCTCATTAATCAATCTCACCCAAAAACCTCAATCCTAGCTCCCTTTTCTATTTTCCGTTTTTCTACTCTCACACTTCCTTTTTCCCTGTTGCGTCCTGACCTGTCTTTCTCTCTTTTCATAGCCAGTACCTACACCTGTCTAAACTATGAAACTACTTATGCTACTGGCTTTTCTTATACCTTCCCTTGCTCTGCTCCACCTATCCTTACCCACTGTTCCCACTGAACCTAAGGCTCTTCCACTTTTTCAGTCACATGACTACATATTTTCTAACCTTCTCCTGCTACCCTCTCTCCATTATGACACAACTCCTCTTCCATTTAATAGGCCCTGGCTACTGTTGGAAGCCCATGCACTAAAACGCTGTCCCCTAAACGCAAGAACACTATGTCCATTCCTGCAGCACAAACTTTGATATCTCCTCCTACTAGCCCTGCAGCTCTCTGGTGATATACACTTTAACCTGGGACCAAGTAACAACATACAGAAGCCCCCCCCTCCAATGTCAAGGGCCTTACTGTTGTGCACCTGAATATGAGGAGCCTACTGCATAACTTTGCTGAACTACAAGCCTGGGTCACCCTTTACAGGCTGGATATCATCTGCCTTTTGGAAACCTGGCTTAAACCTTCTGTTCAGGATTCTCAGTGCTCACTTCCCTCGTGCAATCTCCTGAGATTTGATAGATCCACTCCTAAAAGGGGGGGGGGGCACAGCCATCGATTTTAAAAATCACCTACCGGTCACCACTATCTCCTCAGCTCCCCTCATCCACTGCAAAGCACTTCATGTCATCCTAACTCTTGGCTCAAAAAAACTACATATTACCTGCGCCTATAACCCCCCATCGGGTGATATAAAAGGACTTGATGAACTTCTTGATCAGACCTCCCTTCTATCCGGGAGAACTGAGGTTCTTTTACTTGGCGATCTCAATCTAAACTGGCTTGAAAACTCACTACACGTACTACAGTCCAAGATCCAAAGTTTCAACCTTCACCAGGTGATCAGTGACCCCACTAGAACTTCCCAGCATTCAAATTCCAGTACTCTGCTGGACTGGATAGTTACCAACCACCCAGAAAATATTATCTCCTCTGGCATTTTAGCAGATGCTATCACAGACCACTCCCCCACTTTTTGTATATGGGGCAAAACAAGACCCTCCCCCTCAAAGCCCCGTTTTATCACCTTTCTTAACTATGCTAAGTTTGAACCACAATCCTTCCTACTGGACATTGCCACTGTTGACTGGACCCCACTCTTTAACTCTAATGACCCTCAGTCTGCTCTAAATATATTTCTGACTCACTTTCTGGAGGTCCAGGAAAAACATTGCCCTCCTGTTACCCGTTGAGTAAAAAATAAAAATACTTGGTGGCTAAAGACCAACCTCTCACCAAACTGCGACAACGAGACACATCCTGGATACTCTACAAAAGCACAGGCCTCCCAGCTAGCTTAAATTTCTACAGAACTCTCAGGAACTCCTGCAAGAAGGAAATCAAAAGGGCAAAAAGTGCCTTTAGCAAGGATCTTTTAATTAAATCATATGGTGACCCAAAAAAATTCTGGTCCCATATTAAATGCTTCCTAGGATCAAATACTGCCCCCACTCCAACTGATATGTCTCTCAGTGGTGTCCACTGCAATAATCCCACCACTATTGCAAACTTTCTAAATACCCAGTTCTCTGACCTCTCCAACTATACCTCAACCTTCCCAGCCAGACTGTACTCTAATGACCAACCTGAAGCTACTGGGCCCAAATTTCATTTCAAGGCTGTCACTCGCCTTGAAGTTCTAGACTGCTCAAAAATATCTCTGATTTCACTGCTGCTGGGTCGGATATTGTGAACCCAGACTCCTAAAGCTAGCAGCCCCACACATAGCAGCACCTCTCGCAAAAGTGTTTTCCCTCTCCCTCTACCATAGCTATGTCCCAGCTATATGGAAGAATGCCAAGATTACCCCTGTATTCAAAAAACAGGATCGTAAAAATCCCTCAAATATAGGCCCATTGCCATATTACCTGCTCTTAGCAAAATCCTTGAGAAGCTCGTAGCCACTCAAACCATTGACTTTCTGCAGAAACAAAACCTTCTCTCGTCAGCACAACATGGTTTCCGTAAGGGTTATAGCACCACCACCGCATTACTCAAATTTACGTCTGATACCCTAGCAGCCATGGACTCAGGTCTCCTAATGTGGGCAATCTTTATTGATATGATGAAAGCCTTTGACCTAGTGGATCATCCTATCCTCCTCTCTACTCTAAGATCACTGGGCTTCTCACATAATGTGACTGCATGGTTTGACAGCTGCCTGACAGATCGGACACAATGCATTAAATTTAACTCCACCTTGTTAGATTATGCTACCATAAATATTGGTGTGCCACATGGTTCTATTCTAGGTTCCCTGCTCTTCTCCATTTTCATTAATAATGTTGCCTCACTCCTTCCCCATACAGCTTCCCTACAATATGCTGATGACATTGTCTTGTACACCAGCGCTAAGAATATTTTTGAAATCAATCAACACCTCTCCCAAGACTATCAACAAATTGAAAAGTGGCTGTTAAGAAATAGACTTGTCCTAAATGTCTCTAAGACTCAAGCCATGCTGTTTGGTTCCAATGCTAAATGTAAATTTGCCCAACCCACCTTTAATGTCTCCACTATAAATGGTTCATCACTCATGGTTGTACCCTCTTTCAAATATCTGGGTATCACTCTTGATCCAGCCCTCACTTTTGATCTTCGTATCCAGCAGACTTGCAAACTGACTAACATGAAACTTGGTATGGCCTACCGTTCCAACTACATACTCACTCCATCTGCTAGGCTTGCCATTGCCCGTGGCCTACTACTTCCCTCACTCATGTATGGGGTGGCAGCATATGCCTCATCAGGTAAGACTAGCTTTCAGAAGTGGGATGTCACATACAGCAATATTTGTAGATATGTGTCCTCCTCACAACAACTAAAACACCACTGCCACCTCTACACTGATCTTTGATGGCTTTCTCCATCAGCATCTTGTGTCTATGCACTCTGATCTGTCATTGTTAATATCATCCGAAATCAAACACCCAAGCGTCTGGCGGAACTTTTCATAAACCAGACATCCAGCTATGGGCTTCACTCAGCTGTCAATGCCCAAGTTGTCATTCCCAGACACCACTCCTCCAAAGGTGCTAGTGCTTTATCCTGCCATGCCCCCAAAAAGTGGAACTCCCTTCCATTAACTCTTTGTCGGGCATCATCCCATGCCTCTTTCAAGTTATTGCTGTGCAACCATCTTGCCATCTCGTGCTCTTGCTCCCATTTCAAACCCTCTTAGCCCAGTTTTTCTGTACTTTAACCATTACCCTTACAGCCTTTCTATGCTCCTTTCCCTTAACAAAATAACTTCTGTACTGTTCTGTCTCTTTAGGTTGTTACAATGTAATTTTAATTACAGCTAATCATCATCCTCACCTCACCAATTTCCTCCAATCTCATCCTAGCCCACCTCTGTTACACTCTCCTCCCTGCCCCAGTTACTCCTCCTGTCTCTTGCATTCCATCTTCTTTGACTACTAGATGGCACTCCTGCTTGTTTTTAGCTAATTGGACTGCTGCCTAATTGCTATCTGATGACTCCTACAGTTGCCCTCCCTCGTTTGTATTATTATATAGTTTTTGAAGAATTTGTTGTATCTATTTCTATTTCTACTTGTTCACACTACCTGCACTGTATCACTATGTATGTAAAGCACTTACTGTATACATGATTGTACTGTCATTTTGTTCAAAATGTTCTTGTTTCTGTATTGTCCCGGATCGTGCCTGAAAATAGTCATTGCTATGGCTAGTGCACCTTACCCAGTCAACAAAAACTAAATAAAAAATAAATAAATAAACTAAACAAACTTATAGACTGTGTTATGAAGTTTTGTTCATGCGTACTTATTTAGGACAGCGATCTTTGGCCTATCAAGCTCCATCCTTGTAAAATACTCTTCAAGTGAAAGATTAATCTGTCAAGCATTAATGGTTTAAACAGCAAATGAATGTATTTACTTGACAGAAACATTTGTTTCTGTTTCTGAAATGTGATGTCATTTATTTTTTGTTAAAAATGTTTTACCTCATTACTTTGCAAATCTGGTCAGTCAAGAAAATTAACATTTTACTCAAGGTCTAACCAGGTCTTTTAAATAAAATTGCAACTGGCAACAACCCACTATAGCACATTGGGCAGCATATTCACAGTCTTTGCGCTGCACAAACAATTCCGCTGGAGAACTCCCACCATCCCACCCACATTAGGGGTGATTTGTAGCCATTGCCCATAATTGGTGTTGGGCATTTGCACACCAAGCACTCATTGTTTTTTTGGGGGGCATGGTTTGCTGATCATAAATAATGTGGGCCCAGGTTGGCGACCTGCCATCTACCTACCAGCATATATTTCTCTTTTTTTTTTTGTTTAAAGTCAGTGGGTCCAGTCACTGTTCATCCCAGACCTGCCATCTCTCAACCAGCCACTCTATTTCTTTTGGAGGGCTTGCCCGAGGTTCAGTGTGTGGAATAGCTCCTCCCACAACCTCTACATAAGCCCTCCACTGACACTCTTCCCTTGCCTAAGGAGTGTTTTCCATTCCTGCATGGCTAGCGTGGCTGTGCCTGGCCTGTCTGCTGACTGGTTTGTCTCATCTCCTTCTCTCCCCTTCTCTGCCTTGTCTTGTGTGCCGTAGTTTGTTTCTCCTTTTTGTTTTGTTCCCTTTCCATTTCTTTCCTCCCCCATGCCTCTCCTCCTGCTTTGCTTTTGTCTTGTTCTAATTTTTGGGTTCCTTTCCTCCCCACCATCTCGCATTGTTTCCTACCTCTGCACAGCCCCTCGCACTCTCTATCATGCATTTGATTGTCTATTCATTGGTTTCAGGGTATAACATCTACCTACTCCCTCATAGTACTCGGAGTTTTACCTACTGAATGCTGCCAGGATATCCATTGTTGCTTTGATGCCGTTATGTGCATGCTTTAGCCAGGAGAATTACGGAGTCCTGACTGCCTCAGCTCCTCGCTACGCTGCTTCCAGCAGCTCTCCACTTCTGTTTCCTGTGGTCCTTCTTGTTTTGCTCCAACAGTCTCTCCTTGCCAGCTCGACCATTCCTCCAGGCAGTCAGCGTTCCAGTGCCATACCCCTAACCAGGTACTTTTCTCTAGCCTCTGAAACACTGTCGTATCACAGCTTTCAACATCTTTTAGTTGCTGTAAATGCTTATTTACTAATCCTAAACATCGTACCAAAGTTTTACCAGGATGACCACTAGTATCTTCTGCAGAAGTTCATCAATATACCATTAATATGTTAACATGGCTGGATTGATTTGACCACTGCCCATACTTTGCTCCTCAACATATTATCTCCCCTGACTAGGACTGGCTGTGTACTACTTGATTACAGGAGTTTGAATCAAGCTGATGTCTCACCATGCTCCCCACCTAAGGCTAACTATTATAGTGCCTTCTATTGTTATGTAACTGTGCTTCTACAAGACAGAACTTTTTTCCTTCATGGACGGACTGTTTACTATGGCACCCACAACCAAACCTTGCTACTCACATATTGCTACTTCTAAGGGGGAGGGGGAACGCCTTTTTAAAGTGACATGTTTGCCCTACCATCTATCTGCCATTCCTGCACATACCGTTCTCTACTCGTACATGACAAAGGAGTAAAACAGCCTTCCTAATGCCCCTTATGTACACTAATATCCCTTGCTACCTGTGTGATACCACCTATGCTTTACTACTAGGTATCTAATTGCCTAATGCCTTCCCTATGTACTATGGCTAAGCATTCACATCTCTTTATATGTCAAGTTCATATCTCCTCCATATTCCGTGTACAGTACTACTTTCAGGCTGCCTCCATTTATGTTCATTCCCTTTTTATATCTCATCCTTGCAGCAGATTAGTGCTTTATTCAGCTCATACCAGCAGTTCTCCTGCTTCCATCCATGGATGGGAGGAATCTCTACAATCTGCTGAGTCATACCATACCTTCTCTACCTCATTCCAGTTGCTGCTTCCTTTTGGCAACAGAACTATCTCCTACTTACCAGCTCGACATCCTCTGTCCCTAACTCTGCTTGGCTGCATTGAGTGCAGGTTAGCTTGCCCTGACTACCAGGGATGGGAGTCATGGCTACCATCTATGACACATTATCATACCATCTTTAGCTCATACTAGTTGCTGGTTCCCTTCGGGAACAGAGCTGTCTTCTAATTACCAATTCGACATTCTCTGTCCCTAACTCTGCTTGATTGCATCGAGTGCAGGTTAGCTCAACACGACTACCAAGGATAAGAGCAATGTCTTCAATCTACAGACTTCTACCATGCCTTCTCCAACTTATGCCAGTTGCCGCTTCCCTTTGGGAATGGAACTATCGCTCTCTACGTGCTTTCATTTTACTTCTGCTGTTTCCCATCACCACAATACATCTACCGTTCTTGATAGCTGACTGAGTCTCCAGTCTACTGCTTTTTCTTATCTGTTCTCAGCCTGATACCCAGCTGCCACTTGCCTCAAGAACAGGACTTTGCTCATCTTGCTTAACTAACTTATCTTATCTGCAGCCTAGACAACTTCTTTGGCCAGGAACCTGATTCTAATATGGACCATCTTCATTGTTTGCATCTACACTGATACAGATTGCTACTTTCATTCTGGAACAGGACTCCCCCAACCAACTTCCTTCATTGTTCACATTCCCTAGCCAGTTCCAGCCTGGATCATCTTGCCTCGACCAACTCATCTGGACCATGTCCTTCCATTCCACTGATTCATGTGTGTTTTTTTCTCCACCTGCTACCCGATGCCACAAACTTTCTGGACTTGGATCCCCTACTGCTGAACAGTCTACATACCTCCTCACTGCAGCTGTTTCTCCAGCCTCAACATCTACACACTACAGAGACTACCCTGCAGGGTCTATGGCCCTAGCTCACTTCGCTGTATCCGATGTCTCCTCTCACCCTAATGGAGGTTGCTGCTTCCCTTCTGAACTGGGACATTTCACTCCTCCAGCCTTTCATCCTCAGTTCTGTCTGTGACTTCAACTATAGAATCAGGACCTCTTTGATTTGGTTGTCTCCATCATGTCAGTTTGCCATGTCCCTTCCATCACTGGGCCCTTCTGATTTGAATGATTCTGCTCGACTTCCTGTGCTTCCAAGGACCTTCATTTGCAAGCCCCTTTGGCATCCTTCCATTCTCATATGATCTTGCTGGCTTGTTCAATCCCTCTCACTCCTGTTCAGCTGCCTCATAGACTTCCTTGCTACAGGTTCTCCGTCCAGCTGTCATACGAAATTATTTTCATTGCTGATTGGAATTCATCTTTCATTGCTCCATCTCTTCCCATTCTCTCCTCTGGTTGCTTCCAGTCTTCATCAGATATGGGATCTACATTACTCATAGGGCTTGACTTGGCTCCCTGGCTTCCATGGATCATACTCCTATGCCTTCCTTCAGTATTCTCGCACTTTGCTGCCATTCACCATGGACCTGATGTCATCCTGCTCCTTCCTGCTCTGGATGTCCTCTGGCTTCACCAGGCCCATTGCTTCCTCTGCTCATTCCTTCAGTTGCTCAGGATCCACTCTGTACTTCCTTCACATTTGACTGGCTGCCTTCTCCTCTTCACCTAGCTGGCTCGGGGCTTTGTACTGTTTGCTGTGGCTCTTTTTTGCGCCTTATACCTCATTTCTGACCAATACTCCTACCAAACCATTTGCTTCCATACAATACATCCCCTACTTCTACTGCTGCCCTTCTAACAGTACCTTCCACTATTGATTTGAGCATTCTTTCATTGCTTTGGAGTACTACTTCTGCCAGCAAAACATTCCTTGGCTCACATGCCCCACAGACTCTTACATTATTGTTGAAGTCTCACACTGCCCATTCAGTTCTTTGCAATCAATCATGGAATCCCAATCACCTGGACAATAGAAAGATCCCCTCCATCTCTACTGGATATACCCTCCAATTCCTGCCCATCCAATCACCATCATTCCTCTGAAGCCTCTTTTTATTGACCATCCTCATACATGGAAAGGACTTAAATCCTTCTGTTCTGTTCAGACTTCATAATCGGCATTGCCTCTACAGATACTGGAAATCGCAAGATAACCCATTCAACTATGGACTTCTTTTGTTTTACCGTATGCTGTCTCTTAGTTCAACAATGACACTGATGACCATGTTAATCAACTTTGACTTCCCAACAGTCATTGCTAATTTTAGGAATTGCATAGATATTGTCCAAAATATTCATCATGGGATCTCCATTACATAGCTGATTCCCGACTCCACACCATCCACACCTTCGATTTCACTCCCGGACATCATCATTCCTTATACTATTATCTGCACCTGTTCATCTAGTACTTTCTGCCAGGTTACTTGTTCTGCCAGTGGCTCATTCAGCCTCTTCTTCTCAAAGCACCTTCGTTACTCTTCAGTAAAGACCATCACCGAGAACTGGCTCTGCTGAATCCTATCTGGTAATCCATAACAGCTAAGTCAAATTCACCAGCTCAGCCTTGCATCCCAATTGGAATTTATCTGCTGTTGCACTAAATCCTATGGCACCCTGCATTTATAGATCTCACTACCATTCTGGCCTATAGACTCTTCCTCTCATCTGCCTCAAGCTTTCTCATGTGCTTCAGCATCAGAATTACCCATAAACTTAACCACCTATGCCACCACAGTGCATCTCCTAAATGGTCACACTGCAGGAATATCCACATATACTTCAGATTGTGTACCAGCAAATGATTAAGAACAAAGTCATGAACATCATGACCAAGGAAGCCATCACTACCTTATACTGAATTTCCAGTCATTCCTCATATACACTAGGTACCATCTGGATGGTTCCACAAATTATCTTCTGGGCTTTACTAATCACTTGTGGCATTACTTTATTCAGACACTCAGACTCCTCTACTCATTTTCCTTTGGGATACCTACCTAGTGACTTTCGCTTACTAATCGATTCTTTACCTACAGACTATCTCACATATCAAACCTTACATGAATTTGACCAGTCACGCATAACTTTACTAATCATCATAACTATCACAGTGTTCCGTTTGGTCTTATGTCAATCTCGTCTTGCTCTTCCGCTTCATAACCTTAATACAATTCCTTGGACAGCCATCCTTTGTCACTTCAGAAATATGGTCTACACTAGCCATTCTTTAACTGGACCCACTTTACACATAGGACTTTACCATCCCTACAGAAAGATATACCCTTCATCTTCAGGACCAGCATTCAAGCTATAGCTTCCTTGGATCAAGAATGAACCATCATATACATGGCACTCAAAGACTCATCTACAAATTATACTCTCTGGATGTTTCCTTAGAGACTCCTTGTTCTATACAGAATTCCTAGCCTCCAGACCATACCCTTACATTCCAGCCTCTCAAAAGTTGGATCGTTCACCAATGACTTCTTCTACCATTGCAGTTCCACCATTCCCAGTTTAGTACCTTATCAATTCACTCATGATCTCTCTGCCTATTACAATTCAGTTGGACAGGCATCATTCATTATCTGAGATACTTGGACTTCCTTCGTCCTCCTTCACTTGATTTATTTTATACTCAGGATCCTATCGCTCATTCAGAATGGATCTCCTTTTCAACTTTAATATCATCATGCAATCGGCATCATCCATGGATCGAAGATGGATTATCATCTCTCCAAGCAACTCTCCAAATTTGAATTAGCTGTGGTTACTAGAACCTAGATCCTTCTCCATTTAATATGCCCAGAAGGACGGACAGACCTCCGGCCATGGGTCCTCAGAGGTTTCCTCCACCTGGGTTTTTTTTCCCTCTCCTGAGTGCCAGGGGGTCATACTCTCCAGGTGTTGGAGGAGGTTTCTTTTTGGGCCTTCTATTCCCTACAAATTACTACTTACCTACCTACTACTGCTCAAGGGTGGGAATACAGTAAAGCCACAAAAAATACCACAAAGTTACACAAGCATACCTCATTTCTCCTCATTGCTGTTCCACAAACATTGAATGGAGGGCTTGCCTGAGGTTCAATGTGGGGAATAGCTCCTCCTACAACCTCTACATAAGCCCTCTGCTGACACACCTCCCTTGCTTAGGGAGTGTTTTTCATCCTCCACCATATCCTCCTCCTCCTTCTCCAACACTCTTCTCACCCATGCTCCTGGGCCTTCTATTCCCTGCAAATTACTACCTACTACTATTCAAGGATGGGAATAGAGTAAAGTCACAAAAAGTACCAAAAAGTTACACAAGCATACCTCATCAATCCTCACTGCTATTCAACAAACATTGAATTCTTGTTTAAAGTCAGTGAGTCCAGTGTTCATCCTAGGACTACCATCTACCAAACAACTCAGAGTAGAGGGAGAGGATCATGTCGCCTCCACTGCTACAGTGGTCACATAGACAGACAGACAGATCCAGGCAGGCAGAGTCACAGTAGCCTGTGAATATATAGTATTAACGGTCATGAACAAACAACCCCCCAGACCATGATCCTGAAGGGCTCGAAACTTTCCTCACCATTTGAGATTGTGGAAGGGATTAACTCATTCTTTACTGACCTAGATGTTTACAAAACAGGTCTCCCAGGTGTCCACCCCCTGCCTAAATGCCCCACTAATGAAACCCACTGCCCTCCATTTCACTTAAAACTCACCTCTCAAAAGGAAGTCCTTAAGCTCCTCTTGGACCTCGACCCAGATAGCTCCCCTGGCTTTGACACCCTGCCTCCTAGATTCCTCAGGCTTGGTGCCACCATGTTGGCTCATCCAGTTGCTCTATTGAGCAATAGATCCTTCACTACATGGTCTGTACCAGACAAATGGAGAATTACAACTGTTGTCCCTGTCCACAAATTGGGTCCAACTAACCTGGTTGAACACCACAGACCAATTTCTATCTTGTGTCCCATGGCTAATATGCAAGAAATGATCTATACAATCACCTGTACTCCTTTCTTGAACAGTCAAACATCCTAACACATCATCAGCATGGCTTCAAGAAATCCCACAGTACCGAAACTGCTCTATTGAAGTTCACCACTGACGTCTACCATGCCATGAACCATGACAATGCCACAGGAGCTGTCTTCATCAACTTCACAAAGGCCTTTGATCTGGTCAACCATGCACATTTAATCTCAGCATTACAATCACTAAGTCTTGACACCGACTCCCTCTCTTGGATCTCAAACTATCTATCCAACCATTTCCAGAGTGTAAAACGGATTGGGACTCTTTTCTCTCTCTGTCCTATCATGGATGGGGTCCCTCAAGGATCTATTCTTGGGCCCCTGATTTTCTCCATCTTTATAAATGACCTGCCCCAAAACTGTGGAGAAGAATCAGTACAGCTTTATGCTGATGATGCCATTCTTTACCATCATGGCACCGATGTCTCCTCCATTAGTGTTAATCTGGAAAACAACTTCCAGCAACTGGAAAGCTGGTTCAAAGAGAACTTGCTAGTACTGAACACTAAGAAGATGAAGTCCATGCTGTTCTGCCATACATCTTTTAAGGCAACCTTTCAGCCTTTGTTTATTTGGACATCCTCAAGTAAGCTACTTGAAGGTGTGGAATCCTTCAGATACCTGGGCCTAACACTCGTGAACACCTATCCTTCAACACTCATTTTAACAATGTTGTCAAGTCCACTAACCTAAAACTCTTCCTCCTCTATCGTACCTCCCCCTACCTTACTACCTGTGCTAGGAAGATTATCTCCATGTCTGTCTTACTGCCTGTCTTATTCTATGGTGCACCTCTAATTCACTCAGCCAGGACTACCACCCTAATCAAACAGGCCTACCACAGGGTTGCCCACTTCACTGGTGCAGCTCCTACTCGGGCACACCACTGTGATGTTCTTAAAGCCCTAAACTGGCCATCCAAGCCAAGAATTGACCTCCCTGTACTCTGCACCACATTCAAACTAACCCACCTACCGCCACCACCTGTACTTGCTGTGCTACTCACCAGGAAATCCTTCACCTGGATCCTTCGACACTCCCACCTTCCACTGTTAACACTTCCTAAAGCACGACCAGCCATTGGAAAAAGATCTTTCACCTTCTCTGCTTCTCAAAAATGGAACTCCCTCCCACACAGACTACTCTCCTGTGCATCCCTTCCCCTGTTTAAAAGAGTGTACAAGGAGATCTTCTTTCCCTCACCAGTCTGCGGTGGTAACTGCACCTAATCATCCATTGCAATTACCCCCTCACTCCCTCACCTACATCCTGCTACACATTTGTTCTAGCCCCTTCTCTGTATCCCTTATCTCCCATCTCTCACTCCCCCTCTCTGTCTTTCACACCAGTCCCTACACTCCCCTGCCCCCTGCCCACTCCCTCACAGTCTCTTCCACCCCTCCATCCCCTGTTTCTTCCACTATCCATCCCTACTTTTCTTTCCCAACACTTAAACCCTTCCCTCCCATGTTTTCCCTATTGCCTAATCATCAACCATCTTGGCTTTTCCTGCTTCCTCAACCTGCCTGGCTTTCCAGTATCTGTACTGAAACCCCTCCCTTCCCTTCATCCTCATTCTACTCAACTATAGTACTATATAAATATGAAAATTTGTTTTTAATACTAATAGAGTACATTACAAGCTTTATATATGATTGTATGAGTTTTAATGTATGATTCTCTAAGACTTAACAAAATTACCTGCATGAGTGCTATGGTCTCCAGCCTCCCACACAGCTAGTTCCTAGCTCCATCTAAGCCTGTAAACACTGTACCTTGTCATTGATGCATCAACCGTGACCTTCCTGGAACATCCTGGCTTCAGAGGAATAAAGCTGATGACACTGCCAGCCAGCTCATCCTTCATACCTGTAGCCTGCCTACTACTACTGCTACTTGATGTATCCCATTTTATCTTATGCTACTGTACCTACAGTATTCTATATAATGATTTACCTAATGTTTAATGTATGTAACCATGGAATTGCTTTATTCCCCAGGTCACCCCTGAAAAAGGGATTTGTTTGTCTCATTGGGTCCAACTGGTCATCAAAATTCAAATAAAATAAATATTGATCAGGGTTAAAGAGTGTAAGTATCATATTGCTCTAATCTCTTTGGCCATCAAGAAATTAGTTCTTAAACATTGGATGGACCAATCATGCCTCTCATATAAGGAATGGTTACACAAATGATCTTTTTGTCTCAGAACGGAGCGTATGATTGCCAGTGTGCAGCATAAGCTCCCTCTCTTTGATAAAAAATGGGGAAAACTTTATGCGCTATATTTGCACTGATTCTGGCCCTGCTCTCCCTGATTCTTCCTCTTATCTCAGGCCGCTTGGCCTCTAGTTTAAACCTTGCTACTAGGTGCAGTTATGTCTCTTAAAGTGCTGCTGGAGGCTATCCAACACAGTTACCTAGTGCAAGGGGTGATGGATCCTTCTAGGAAGGGGAACATACTACACTTGGTGTTAACAAATGGAGACCAAGTCCAGGATGTGGTAGTACAGGACCCTCTAGCAGGAAGTAGCCACTGCTTAGTTTGGTTACTCCTCAACACAGGGAGGATGTCTGCTAAGACCATGACAAGAGTGTTGGTTTTGAGGAAGGCAGACTTTGCCAGAATGGGCAGCATCCTAGGGGGATATTTAGCTGAAATTAGCCCAGGGATGGATGCTGAACAGAAGTGGGTAATCATTAGGAAGAGGTGAAATGAAGCCACACACACGTGTGCCAAATCTCAGAGTAAGCAGTCCAGGTCAAAAAAACCTAGTTGACTCAGCAAGGAGGCGGAGGGGAAGGTGAGGGAAAAAAGATTGTCATTCATTAAGTTAAAAAAATCTGGGTATGAGAAAGATAGAGAAGTGTTCTCAAAGGCATGTAGGGAGGTGACCAGGTCGGTCAGGGCAGCCAAGGCAGCAAAGGAACTGAAGTTGGCTCACAGAATCAGAGAGGGGAATAAGGGTTCTTTAAATACATAAGGAAGAAGAGGAGTTGTAGGGATAACATTGTTAAAATCAAGAAAGAGGGAGGATTGGCGGAACAAGGGGAAGATCAGGCACAGACACTCAATGAGTTTTTCTGCTCAGTGTTCACAAAAGAGAGGGATGGACCAATACCACAGGGAAAAGGGGCAAAGGTGGAGGGGGCAGAGATAACAGATGAGGTCATCCAAGAGGATTGAGTTCTGAATGGCCTTAAAGGCTTGTGGGTGGAAATGCCACCAGGGCCAGATGGTGTACACCAAAGGGTCCTGAAGGAACTGGCAGAGTTATTGACGGGCCCTCTGACAGACCTATCCAACACCTGCTTGGAGATGGGGAATGTACTCAGGGACTGGAGGATGGCTCACATGATGCCCCTTCACAAGAGTGGACCCAAGGACCAACCAGGTAACTACAGACCAGTGAGCTTGACTTCCATAGTGGGGAAGTTGATGGAAACCATTCTGAAGGAGAGGTCGATAACCTTTCTTGATAGCAATGGCCTGCAGGATGAGAGACAGCATGGGTTTGTCACCAGAAGAACTTGCCAAACTAACCTGATCGACTTCTTCAACTGGGTTAGATGGGCAGTTGACGAAGGCCACGCTGTGTACTGTATGTCCTGTATCTGGACTTCAGTAAAGCTTTTGACTCTGTGCCACACAGGAGGTTAATGAGCAAGTTGAGGGACATGGGAGCAGGGGAAAAACTGGTGGGGTGAGTTGAGAGCTGGCTGCAGGGCAGACAACAGAGGGTAGCTGTAAGGGGGCAGACATCCAAGCCATGAACAGTAATGAGTGGAGTACTGCAGAGTTCAGTGCTGGGCCTCATTTTGTTCAATGTCTTCATTGGCGACATTGCAGAGGGGGTCAAGAGTAAGATCTGCCTGTTCATGGACGACACTAAGATTTGTACAAAAGTGGAAAATGAGGAAGGGAGGCAGGCACTCAGAGAGGATCTAGCTAAACTCAGACACTGGCTAGGGAGTGGCAGTTGGAGTTCAGTGCTAAGAAGTACAAGGTCATGCACCTTGGAGCCAGAAATCCCAAGAACAGCTACTGTCTGGGGGGACTGCAGGCAATGGCTTCAGAGGAGGAAAGGGCCCGTGGGGATAATAGTCACAGGTGACATGAAGGTATCTGCACAGTGTAAGATAGCTGCAGCAAGGGCAAATAGGATGCTGGGGTGCATTGCCAGAGGGATCACCTCTCAAAAAGGGGAAGTCATCCTGCCATCATATAGATCACTAGTGAGGCCACACTTAGAATACTGTGTACAGTACTGGTGCCTATACCTCAAAAATAATGTGGAATTACTGGAGGGAGTGCAGTGTAGAGCTAGGGGAGTTGCCATACGAGGAAAGGTTGAAAGAGCTCAACATTTACTTACTGAAAGACAGAAGGGTAAGAGGGGACATAATAGAGGCCTTTAAGTGCTTGAAAGGCATAAACAAAGTCAGGGAGGGAGGGAGAATTGTTCCACTTAAAGGGGGGAAGGGTCACTAGGGGGCATAGTCTGAAGTTGGAAAGGGGACGGTTTAGGAGGGAGATAAGGAAGCACTGCTTCACAGAGAGAGTGGTGTCAGGTTGGAACGCACTGCCGGAGGAGTTAATCGCTCAAAGGACAGTGGATAGCTTTAAGCAGGCATGAGATGGAGTCATGGGCAGGGTTAGTACAGACAAAAACACAAAGGAGGGAAGGACTGGAAAAGAGGAGGAAGAGAGAGATTTGGGTTGTGGTGGAGCAGCGGTAGTGATCTGAAACTAAGAGTTGCACAATCGGGCAGGCTTGATAGACCTGTGGGCCTTTTTCTGCTGGCAATTTCTTATGTTTGTATGTTCATAAGGGGACACACTCTAATGGGTAGGGAGTTGGGCATTTGGGGGATGGGGGAGATGGGGCTGGGGGGGGTGTTGTGAGTGTTTTTGTTTTGTTTAACCTGTACACATACCATGTCCTAACATCTGTATGTTCTTATTACTTAATAAAGATCTTGCTGAATTAAAAAAAAATAGAGAATAATGTATGGGCAACCATACACAACAAGGCTGTGTTTCTATCGAGGGGTTGAGATGACTGCATATGAACCTCGAGATCAAAGCTTGAGAGGTCCATGCTGTCATCTCAACCCCAAGATGGAAACACATGCCGAGTTGTGTGGTTGACCATATTTTATATTTTATAGTATACGGGTTTTAACACTAGAGTGACAGACCCCTACTGAAGTGAAAACAAAAAATTTGCCATTTCTTTGTTCTACTCACATATCAAAATCAAAGTTCCAGACTTTTGAAAGGTAAAAGGTATGAATTTGGGCACTGGGTGGTTAGCAGGTAGCTAGGTGTAGAATAAATGATAAATTTAAAACTGTATGACCTTTGAACTGTGCATAACAACTGTTCAGAATGTGCATAACAACACTTTAGAATGCGCATAACAGTTTAGAATGTGCTTAACAAGGATTTTGAGCAGGTTGATTTTTATACATAACAAAGGGTAACCATATACTATAAGAATATATAGTATTGTTTGGCATAGTAGTGACATCATAATGACCCTACACTGCACTCAAAATGCAACTCAATTCACAAAGCATTGGTTTAGTAATCATGCAAAGATCTCATTATCTCATTTGAGTGTTTAAAGTTCACAAACTGTACTTCACTGTCTTTTCACTGGTTGCTATGCTGGTGTATATATATGGAAGGAAGATTGCTTACAGGCCATCAAGGCACTAGCTGGTCAGCTATACACTGTCACACAACCCAGCAATATGCTGCCCCTCCACAGGAATGTCCTTCACCTCACAGCACCATAGCACTTCCTCCCCTGCTGGGTCAAATAAGAGCTCTAAAATACAAAAGCATAAAAATTCCTGTTGATTCCTTTTCACCTGGGTACAAGATAACAATTGAGGTGGTTACCCAAACATACCCCTTCACTCCATTCATCTTCCAGTTATTTGGTCTAATTACAGTAGTAAAACAAAGCTACACGGTTCTTTTTTCAGTACAGATGTTTAGTCACACAACAGAGAAGTGAGTGTAGTAATGTGTAAGCAGCAAAACTCCATATTGTCCTATCACTAGGTGTATGGGAGCCAGCATTCATTAATATACTTCTGCACTGAAGTGCTGCTCTTGGCCCCTGTTGGGGAGAAAATGTTGTGGCGAAGGGGCTGTGGTGAAGGTGAAGGCAGAGTTGTGGTAGGGTGAGGGACAGTCCAGTGGTGAGGGCATACTGCTGGTGGGGTGGTGCAGTGCTGTGTGGCTAACGAGCTTTAGTATATGCTTAGAAAAATGGAACATCTCCCATTCATGCCATCAACTAATAGTCTGCAAAACTGAGTTTGATGCTTTTCAGCACCGTTGGTACTTTGATTTAGATAGCTATATGCAACTTCAGGGGATATGACCATTTTTCTTTCTTATTTTTTCCAGCAGTTTCCCAGTCCTCTCAACTCCATTAAGGTTCTTAAAATTATGCTTTGACTTTCTATCTCAGATGTTATTTACTACATAAAATAATTTTTTTTTTGAGAAGCAACTGTAGTAAATTGCCCTGATATGGATTCTTTCAAATCAAGCTTAGACCAAGCCCTTGGAGATGACGTGAAATTTTATTTGGGGTAACACACTTGGCAAGCACCAAGGACTTATTGTCCGTATTTGCTTGAACCTACCTATGAAACCTATGATAACATGGGATTTTTTTTTTCTATTGTTTGCCGATAATATTGTCTTTACACAAGAAAAAAATTAAAAACAGTTTCACAATTGTTAAGAATACACACATTCAAAAAATTGTAGTAATCTTATTGCACATAATTTCTTATACAAAATAGCAATATTAGAAAATATCTACATATTTAAATACTTCACATCGCACATACTTTATAAATTACAATATTACTATAATGTTATACTCTATATACGTTATTCAAACAGCTACTGATATTATATGAAAGATACTGAACATTTTTTCTTGTGTTGTTCTACAATCATGTGTAATATAGTCTGGATGTACCATTCTGTCTCCTTGTGTCATTCTCCAGTGAATGGGAATTCATTGTGGTTCAAATAAATGATGGTTGTGATTCTAGACTCCAATCTGAAGGGGATTCTAATTTATTTACACACTTTTCAAGCTCTTTAGTTTACCACCTCTCAATACCATTGGCATTTTGACAAATCTTTCTTTATCCACTCGGAGTAGACAGTGCCTAGCATTTGGCAACAAGCCAATGCTGTCCCTGTCTACAAGGGAGGTAAAACTATATTTGTAGATAACTGCCAACCAATCCCAATTCTTTGTCCATTAAGTAAAAGTCTGGAAAGAATTGTTTTTAATCAAGTTAATGACTAGCTGAATAAGTATAGTCTGTTAGCCCAAGAGGAGCAGAGTTTTAGCAGTAGTAATAGTAGATTTTGTTTATAAGGCACCATATCCCATGGGCACAGGACACCTTACATTAAAAATAAATAAATTCAGATTAAAGAACAATCAATAAATTAAAACTAGGACAGTTAACACAGCTCTGGTAGTATAAACAAATAAAATAAATACATGAAGTAACATGACATAATAAACACGCAGGGTGATGGCACCAGCACTACCTAGGTCAGATTCAACAATCTGCTGAGTATAATTACGGTTGATGTCTTACTCATGGGCTCTGTGCTCATAGACCTGACTAAGGTATTTGAAATGACTGGCTATGATCTTTTGTTGCATTGATTATTGGTGCTGGTAATTTCAAATTATGCCATTTCATGGTTATACAGCTGCTTACCAACTCATCAAAAACTAGGGGCTGCTTATAGAATATAACATTGATTAAAAACTGTGGTAAAGACTGCAACCTCCCAACTCCCTATGTACTTTCCAATGATCTTAGGTCTGGGGGCAGGGTGTGTTACAGGTGCCACCATCAAGACTAAAGTCTCTTGATGACTGGACTTTTCTGTGGCTGCTCCCACCCTCTGGAACATTGTCCCTGATGTGATCCACACTGCTAATACTATTAGATCCTTTCAACACAGATTAAAAAGTTACCTACTTATCCAGACCTTTGTGTATGTTTCAGTTTTGCTTTGTTAAATGTATACATTTTAAGCTATCTGTATTGACAAATAAGAATTTTATGTGTGTCTGCTTTAGTGCACAGTTTTAAAATGGTTTCTTTTCAGAAACAGTATATAGGTGCTCTGAGTCTTGAAGGGCTAGTGCCATTTATAAATCAATAAAGCAAACCAAACCAACTGATACAGAAATTCTGCATTTCTCTCTAGACTATTGTTCTGTCATTGTCTGAAATGCTGCAGCTAAGAAATATAGAAATATAATCTTTGATGGCAGATAAGGACCGTTTGGCCCACCTAGTCTGCCCACTTACCTACTTAATGGATAAGCTGCAGATCCTAGTTAACCAGCAGCAGACTTCCTCCTATCCTCCACATGAAGTTTTATGTCTGTCCCATTCACTCTTAAATTCCCCCACTGTTTTTGACTCCATGACCTCCTCAAGAAGGCTGTTCCATGCATCCACAACCCTCTCCATGAAAAAAGCTTCCTCACATTACTTCTGAGCCGTCCCTCCTCTATCTTCAAATTATGCCCCCTTGTTCTTGCACATCTCTTTTTCTGAAAGATGCTACCCTCTTGGACTTGTTGATTCCCTTGAGGTACTTAAAAGTTTCTATCATGTCCCCTATCTCCCTCCTTTCCTTGAGGGCATACATATTAAGCTCCTTTAGTCTCTCTCTCTTCTTGCGTCTTCTGGTGCAGACCCTGCACCATTTTGGTTGTCCTCCTCTGAACAACCTCCACCCTATGTCTTTGTGGAGATGGGCTCTCCAGAACTGCATGCAATACTCCAGAAGGGGTCTCACCAGCTGTCTGTACAGAAGGATAACAACTTCCTATTTTCTACTGGTAATGCCTCTCCCTATGCTTCCCAGTATCCCTCTAGCCCTCCTTACTGCCTTCTCACATTGCTTGCCCATCTTTAGGTCATCTGATATAACTACCCCCAGGTCCCTTTCCAATTTTGTTCTTGTCAGTATCTCATCCCTAATCGTGTACTCTTCCCCTAGATGTTTGTTCCCCAGGTGTATTACTTTGCACTTCTTTGCATTGAATCAAGTTGCCATATAGTTAGCCATTCCTCCAACCATGCCAAGTCCCTTCTCATCCTCTCAGCCCCACCTTATGCATCAACCCTGTTGCAGATCTTTGTGTCATCTGCAAAGAGGCATACTTGTCCTTCCAGTCCCTCTGTAATGTCTCTTACAAAAACATTAAAAAGGACTGGACCCAGAACGAAACCCTATGGTACCCCACTAGTAACCCCCCCTTTCTTCCATGTGGACTCTGTTTACTATTACCCTCTGTGTCGTGTTGTCCAGTCAATGTTTTACCCAGGCTACCACCCTGGAACCCACTCCCAGGCTGGCTAATTTGTTTATTAGTCTTTTGTGCAGGACTGTGTCAAGTGCCTTGCTAAAGTCTAGGTAGGCCATGTCCACAGTCCCTCCGTGGTCTACTACTTTGGTCACCAAGTTAAAGAAATCAATTAGATTTGTCTGACATGACATTCCCACTGTGAATCCATGCTGCCTTGGGTCCTGTTCCCACTGGCTTCTAGGTACTCAACAGTTCTTTCCTTCACAATTGATTGCATCATTTCCCTACCAGTGAGGTCAAACTGACAGGTCTGTAGTTTCCTGTCTCTGTCTTGCTCCCACTTTTGTGAAGGGGAATCACATCCGCCCTCCTCCAATCCTCAGGTACCACACCATCCTCTCATAATTTGTTAAAAAGAGTAGTCAATGGTGTTACTAGTTCTCCCCTTAGTTCTTTTAGAATTCTGGGATGAATCCCATCAGGCACCATTGCTTTGTCCACCTTTAGTTTTAGGAGTTCTGACAGAAACCTTTGTTATGTGAAAAGACTGATATCGACCCCCTATCCAGAGTGCTTCTATTGACTGGATTAGGTACCTCCCCCTCCTCTTCCTTTGTGAATACTGAGCAGAAGTATTCATTCAATATCCCTGCTTTTTCACTGTCTCTCTCTGACCACCCACCCTCCTTTTTATTCAGCCTCAGTATCCCTCCCTTTGTCTTTCTTCACTCCCTAATGTACCTATAAAAGGTTGTATCCTCCTTCTTAACTGAGTTGGCTATCTTTTCCTCAGTTTTGGGCCTTTGCTATACTGACTGCCTTCCCCGCTTCCTTCTGCTTTAACTGTACAGTTCTCTGTCCTGCTCTTTCTGTATTTCCTTATACTTCCTGAATGCTATCTTTTTCTCCCTAACCTTCCCCACCACCTCTTTTGAGAACCATAGTGTTTTTTTCTTGTTTGCTTCACACAAAGGCTTGTTACCTCTGTGATGGCAGATTTGATGTTTCCCCATCATTGCTCCACCCCTCCTTCCTGCCTGTTTGCTAGTGCCTTTCTGAGGCACACTCCCATTTTGACAAAATAAGCCCTCCTGAAGTCCAGTAGCTTTGCTTTAGTGTGACTTGACTCTACAGCTGAGTTTATCGTGACCCACACTGTTTGGTGGTCACTTGTTCCCAGATGGCTACCCACTTCTAGATCTGAGATCCTCTCTCCATCCCCATTTGAGAGTACCATGTTTAAGATTGCTCCCCCCCCCCGAGTGGGTTCCAACACTAGCTGTCTGATGCATGCCCCATGTAGGGCATCCAGAATGGCCCTACTCTTAGATGTGGCTGCAACAAAGGTACTCCAGTTAACATCTGGCATATTCAGGTCCCCCAACAGCAATGTTTTCCCTTTCTCTGCCATCCTAAGGATGCCTTCTATCATTTCCTTGCCCATTTCCTCCCCCTGCTATGAGAGTCTGCATACAATCCCTGTGTGGATTGTGGTGCCATTTCTAGTCTCCAGGGTGACCCACAGTGCCTCCTTTCCTCCCTATTTACCCCTTAATTCCATTGCTTTGTTCTCTTCCCTTACATAGAGAGCTACTCCTTCTCTTCCACCCTCTCTGTCCCTTCTGTAGATTGTGTACCCTGGTATGTTGACATCCTAGTCATGGTTCTCTGTGTAATACATTTCTGTGACTTTCACAATATCAAGGCATCTCTCTTCTGTCAAGGCCACCAGTTCAGGGAGCTTGTTATCTTGACTGAGGGCATTGGTACTCATTACCCTCCATTTTTTGATGGTCATACCCCTTTTTGCCCCATCCCTGTCCTTACTGCCTTTGTCTATTTCTCTATCGTTGATAAACCAATATCAATAGAGGGATGTTATTAAACACTGATTACAACAGTATATGTAATTGTACTTTACTCTCTAGCTATTAAATATATCATTGCAACCCCTATGTTGACCTTGCCATTTTTGTCTCAAAAAATTAAAGAGCTTTTCTGGGATTGTTTCATTGACAAAGTCAGGGAAACCACTGATTGTTTACCATTAGCTGGCTTATTGTCATCTAAAAACCAGTCTGAGAAATGTGAGAAGTAATCATTAGCGTGCCCTCATTGTACCCCCATTGAAAATCTCATGGTCTAAACAGAATTCTCTAATTCTGCTGCTAAATTCTGCAGCAGTCTACCCAAACCCTCTGCATGCATCCTATAGTAATTGACTGTTTAAAGACAATCTAGGGAAACATATCATGGTTTGGCTAATTAATTTTGTTGCTGTTTTTAATTTTAAAATTGTATCTCTGTGTCAAACTGCCATTTCAAATGGCTTGGTCAAGGCCGTTGACCTGGTTCCCCATAAGAGGTTGGTCAAAAAGTGTGGAAGACCTGGGTGAAGGGGAAAAAGTGGGTGGCAAACTGATTAGCTGGGAGAACCCAGAGTATTGTGTTTATTGGAGAATACTCAGGGATGAGGAAGGTTAGCTGCTGGGTACAGCAGGGGTCAGTGCTCAGATGGGGGACTGTTTGGCTTGTTCATAAAGACATTGATGACAGATGCCATTAAGGACAACATTTGCAGCTTTGTAGATAACACCAAGCTCTGTGGGAGGGTGGACACAGCAGCAGTTTCAGAGACTTGAGGAAGGACCTCACAAAGCTAAAAAGGTGGTCCAGAATCTGGCACCAAATGTTCAACACAAAGAAGTGCAAGGTTATGCACCTTGGTATTGGGGGAGTATCCGGCATGGTGTCCAATAAGGAGAAAGTCCTGAGGATGGCAGTCTTAAACAACCTGAGACCCACTGTACAGTGCAGCAAGGCAGCCAAAAAGGTTAACAGGATGATGGGCTGCATAAGCAGGGGGTTCACCAGCAGAAGTAAAGAGGTCATACTTCAGTTGTATGGATCCATGTTGTGACAGTAGCTGGAGTACTGCATGGAGTACTGGAACTCCTCTCACAAAAAGGACATTAACCAGCTGGAAGTAATACAGAAAAGGGCCACAAAAATGGTTCAGGGGCAGCAGGGGCTCCCATGGGGAAGAAGCTGGAGAACCTGAATATGTACTCAATTGAGGACAGAAAGGAATGTAGGGAAATTATAAAGATTTAAGTGCCTCAAGGGTATTTACAGGGTTGACCCCATTGAACATTTAAAGACCAGCAATAACAAGAACATGATGGGACACAATTGCACACTGGCTGGAGGTAGGTTCCAGGAGGCCAGGAGGCACTTCTTCACAGAGGGGGTGGTGGCAGGGTGGAACAGGTTACCAGAAGATGTAGCCAACAACAAAACTGCTGACAGCTTCAAGAGAGGGAGGTAAGTGTGTCTGCAGATTGGGAGTAGAGTGACATATAAAGAAGGCAACATGGACTCTGCATTGCGCAGACTCTATAGACTGTTAGATCTTCTTCTCCTGGCTAAATCATATGTTTTTATGTTGTCTTACTGTATACCAATGTGAATAATATTTTTGTGGTATATTTGTTTCAAACCTTTGGACCAGGTTTTCTGTCAAAATGGGTCTTTTAGTCTGGTAAACATTCCCAAATAATAAATAAATGAAAACCAAATTAAATCTAGTGTGGTGGAATAATGGATGAGAAAGAACCCATACCAGCCTATGAGTCACCAACAAAGTGAACACAGAACATAATCTAAATTTTTGATTCCATCTGAATTGATAAATCTTTTGTTTTCTTTTAGGGTGCATCTTCAAGTGTGTCTGAAGAAAAAGGGGGAATGATCTCTATTTCCAACTCAGTTTATGATCTTTACATGACATTCTGGAACTGAATTAAAAGGCTGATGCTGTCTGTAGGTTTACATCACAAAAGTGACCCTGCCTTGATGCTGCAGATTCCACTTTATCACCTCCAGTCGAGGACATGGGTTCTACTGACTGATCTGAGATAGACTGCATTAAGGAAAGAGCTCTCATTGCCTCAGAATGAAACATGAACCACTTCTAATGAACATGGTTGCACATGCCCCGCAGGCCAAACTGCTCTGAAACTTGGATCAAGTGCGTTGGAATGACAACATTCTCAGTTTTAAATAGTGGAAGTGCAAAACTTGGGAACACCTGTCACTGTCATCATATTGCACCACCACTGATTTGTGCTAAATATAAAACCAGGGGTATGTTAAGGGGGCCATAGTCATCCTGTGACCTAGTCATAATGCAAACATTAGAAGGTGTAAAAGTTGGTAACAATTGCCAATATTCCAGTTATTGACTGTAGCAGAGGTGTTGCATGTTGTAATGCCAGTTACATTTTCTATGCCATTGTTAAACTCTGGTGCTGACAGCCATGCTGTTTAGAAGCCCTCCACTCCTCTCCTTAACTCTTACTCACCTTAATGGCTCCAGTGGGCTAGCTGATCTGGTGTTATGTGGCTTATCAGCCTACTCCATGGCAGTTCATAGGACTCCCACACCTTGGTTTACAGTTAATAGTTGTGGCATCCATTGATACTCACCAAAGACTCAAAGTAAATATTGTTTTTATGATAAAACCAAAGTAGAGTAAAAATTAAGCAATGATTTGATACAGTCAGGTATCATATTGCTCAAGTCTTTGTGGATATAAATAATTATAAAATAAACTTTTGTTTATGAAATTTCATGAATCATTATTAATGAGCATGTTTATTTTATAGGAAATAAATCTGCTTAAGTCATCCCTTGATTACACCATATATTGAATGACAAAATGTTGGAGTGAATGCCAATAAAGAAATTCATAGAACAACCAGATTTCAGCGATATTATTTATTTCTGAGCACCCCTCCCCCATAGCCAACATAGCATGTGAAGCATCTGGGGTAGCTCCAACACTAAAAGCTATATAATACTATTTATTTCATTGCCTATATCAACCCATTGTTTTGTTCTTGCATCCACTGGTACCCCCCCAGCCCCATCTCTCATAGGAGTTGATGCTTTGTGATGTCATCCACCTAAATCCTTACCCACACTATCTTCACCTTCTTTTCATAGCACTATGCAGTATTACCTTCCCCCATCAACTGCTAAGAGAGGTTCTACAAGTAGGAATTGCAGGAGGTAGCAAGTGGCAGTGCAAGGGTTACCACCATGTTTTTAAGCATGGTGGCCCCACTCCCTTTCCCACATTATTGCAAACACTTTTTCGATTATGCAGGAAGTATTTGTGACCCTCGCTGATCACAGTTGAATGGGATCACAATGACCAATTAGCACCACTACCATTAGTGTTTGCCTATAGGGCTCCATGTGTATTCACCTTAAGACTCTCTAGAGCCATCTATAGACTAGTCACCTGACCTCCCTGAGCTTCAATCCATCACAGCAGTAAAACTGGGTAGAACAGGACCCTCACTGTTAACAAGATGCTTCATATCAGATGATTATTCATTCTTTGGTAAGGCCCACTAGGCATAAGAGCCTGTTTTCAGGGGTGACTCTGGAACATTGGGGAGGTTAAGTGACTTGCTTGAAGTCACACTGTATGCAAGTAGAGACTGTGGGACTCAAACCTAGATGTGCTAGATGTGCTATGCTCATTTGCAGCTTTTTACTCTAACCTCTAGGCTATACTGGTAACCCTGATCTGGTCAAGACAGAAGACACATTTTTGTTTGCTGGTCGCTCTCCTCCATGGGCTAAGTGCAGTCACACAGGACTATACTTTGCCCCAGGAGAACAGCAGTACTGGGAAACATCTGATTGGAGTCTATGAAACCTCTAATGTGCACTGTAGGCTATTGAATCTCCTACAGCTGCAGCCCTGTTCTGATGCCAGCTGCAGGAGATTCTGGGATTTGTAGTTACAAAAAAACACCCCCTTGAATGTCAACAGAATCAAGTTGATTCAATCTACTATAATGCAGTAAACAGTAAGTAAAAAAAAAGTTTCAGGGACCCATATTCAAGAGTGGCTGGCATCGCCATACAAGTCAATGCACTGCATATTGACTTGCACCAGCAGAAAATGAAAATTACGTACCTACCATAATTCTTGGTCTTTCTGTGTATCTTAACCATTCATCACTATTGGGTATAAGTCAGAGGATTAGGACCCCGTGGAAGCACTTTTTTTTTTTTTGCAAGAGGAGGAGCCGATGCAGAGATGGAACCAACCTCGAGGCCAATGAATTACGTGACCCTCACGGGTTGGCCAGTAACTGTCATCAACACCTCCTCAGCCCCAGTTCTGCACACCAGCGAGAGACAGAAAGGTAAAGATGGTTGGGAGGGTGGGCAAGGGATCCCAAGGGATGGAAAAAGGAAAAGATAAAAACTAAAAGGAGGAATATGCCTCAAACAGGAAAGGAGGGAGCCTAAGGGTTTGGGGGTATTAAGGCCCCAATCTCCAGGTGAAAAAGAAAGGGTGGGAAAGGAGGGGTGGGGGGATAAGAAGAAGGAAAAAAGGAAGAGGAGGAAGAGGAAGAGGAAGGGGCACCACCCCTGAGGCATTAGCCTGGACTGATTTGAAAAGGCAAGCCACAGTTTAAGAGACAGCAGTTGGAGCAAAGGCTTGGAAGATGGCACCCACTGAACAGGAGAGGTAGGCCAATGATCAGGGCAGGCAGTGTCCTCCACTCCTGCTAGATAATTGAGGCAAAAGGACTCCTAGAAGGTGCCCTGGAGACACACCCCAGGAGGTGGAAAACTTAAAACTTTTGAGAGTGGGGTCCCTCTACAAGAGGAACTAGAAGGGAAAAACAATTTCCCAAAGGAGATTGCCCAAGGAACAAGGGAAGAGAATAGCTGAGGGGATCAGGAGAAGTCCCCCTCACTCCCTGGGGCGCCCTCAAGAGGAAAAGAGGGAGACAGAACCCCAGGAGGTACCTAGGTAGAGAGACGGAGAGAGAGAGAGAGAGCGTCTCTGATCCCCTACAGCATAACCCTTCCTGTATGTCTACCCAGAAGAAAATCCTCCCTGATCCCAAAGGGGAAGGGGTGGAGGTGCTGATGACCAGAATCCAAGTGGAAGAGAAACAGGGAGGAGTAAAAAATCACCCAGAGACTGAGGCCCAAGAGGGGAAGGTGGGCTGGATTTGGTGATGTATGGTGAAGATACCTAGAAAGATCAAGAATTACGGTAGGTACGTAATTTTCATATCTTATCTGTGTCAGTCTTCATCATTTATCACTATTGGGTGAGTACCAAGCCCCCCCAAAGGGGGCACAGCACCTACCCAAGAGACAGTGTCCCTCAGCCTCCAGTGGGGGTGATACCAGAGGAGAGAACCCTTGCAGGCCTGGCTAGGCCTGGGACTGGTCCGGGTGAGGTGAGGATTTCCTTGCAGGAGAAGGAAGGTGAACCCTGAAGCTTCTACCTCACCCTATGGGAGAAAAGGTTGGTCCTCCGGAAGGTGGAGGGAGTCACCCTACACCGGGCCAGGAGTGACAACCAGGAGCGATGAAGCCATGCTGACCACCTGATGCTGATCACTGTCCCCACTATCCTGGAGGCCACCA
Organism: Neoceratodus forsteri; assembly: GCA_016271365.2. Lineage (NCBI taxonomy): Eukaryota > Metazoa > Chordata > Ceratodontiformes > Ceratodontidae > Neoceratodus > Neoceratodus forsteri. The sequence continues at coordinate 1,159,959,558 of CM057459.1, read as the reverse complement.
TTGGCATCATACCATGCCCATGCTTGGTGCCTTGCAAGTTCCAGGCCTCGAGCAGAGACAGCAATGGCTTGTCTGATTTCCTCTGAGTCAGGCAAGGAGGCTAGAACCTGTTCTAGTCATGAACACAACTACCTGTTGTAGGTAGCATGGTGGGCCTGATGCACTGCTAGGCAGAGCAAGATCAAGAAACTCTCCTTCCCCAAAAATCAAACTCAGAATCCTGGGATCAGTCATGGCTTGGGCTTCTATGCCCAGAGGGAGTGTCCAGGAGTGTCCTGCCTGAAGGAGGGTAAGGCAGAGTTCCTGGAGACCTCAGGGGGGATGCAATACTGCTGGCAAAGGTTCCCTGGGGCTGGAGCTGGGACAACGCGACATCCCCAGACCCTGTGTGATGCCCCAGAAGGGAGCAGGCCAGGTGGGGACCAACATGTCAGCCACACTGTACTCACCTAAGAAGGCACACACGAACTGGTCCAGATTCCATTCTCCTAAGGTGGAAATGTAGAGCATGTTGAGCAACCCCAACAGGAAACACTGATAGCTAGAGAGAGATCAGCTGCTGGGGAAAGATGGATAGAGGACTCCTCTCCCTCAGAGGAGGAAGACGAGGGTGCCAATTAGCTTGGAGAGTCAGGGCCACGCTGCACTGGGGAGTTGTGGAACACCTGTTTGTCCATGGCTCGAAAGTAGGCAGGGTACAGTGCAGCCATGGCCCTGAACTGTTCCCAGGTAGGGGGCCCCATAGGACCAGAGATACCTAGGAGAGAAGGATGGGTTGGCAGAGGCACAGGGGCCATGCAACTCTGTGGAAGAGCATGGCCTCTGCCCAGGCAGGGGGACCGTACCGGCAACGTCAAGAGAGGAGGAGACTCAGTGGTCCCAGCAGATAAAGGCCACTCAACTAAGCTGGAATGGCCAGAGCTGAGCCCGAGAGAAGAATTCCCCCTGTGAGGTGACTGGGGCCGTATTAACCCAAAAGGGCAACCCCTGATCTCCAAAGAAGATGTCCCTCCCGGATGAACCTCGGGGGAGAAGACTGGCCCAATTCTACAGCTCCTCCCTGAGTCCCTGCAGTCTCCCAAGGGAGGCCCCTACTCTGAAGCCAGCTCACTCAACCCTTTGGACTCTAAAAGAGCCCTCTTCCTCACCACCAGCTGAGGCAGGTGACACCCCACAACTGACTCCTGGGAGACAATTGAGAGTGGAGCACCCTCCCCTGCCTGGGACACCCCAGCCCACCCAGAAGTTGGGCTAGCCAGGACTATTGCAGGAAGGGGTATACCTCTTGAGGGAACAGATGGATCACCAGCCCCGGGCTGCCCTGCAGTGCCCACCTGGGCACTACAGGACTGGTTGGAATCACCAACCCCAGGACCAATGAGCTCCGTCCGCTTCTCTGGAGGGAGCTGAGTGGGGGCTGAGGCTCTAGAGAAAGAGGAATCAGAGGATTCTGAGGAATCTGGGAGCCAGTCCAGGTCAGCCTCTGAGTCATCTTCCCCAGAGGAGGCTCGGACCCAGATGACCCCTCGATCCCTCTCAGTAGCAGCACCAGTCCTGCACTGCCTCTGTCCCCAGCACTGCGAATGACACTGGAGTTAGAAGCAGTGCCAGGATCAGGAGTGGTACTGACAGGCAGTGCTGAGGATGGCACCAGCCTGGGCTCAGGGACCCCAGAGCGTGATCCCAGGGGAACCTTGCCTCCCACCTGGCCCCTGAGAGGACCAGACTGGGCCTCCTGTACCATGGAAGGGGCCCCTGCTGAGGCAAGGCTAGAATAGGAAGAGACCCCTCCCTCAGGCTGTATAGGACCAGGAGGGGACCTGGAGGAAGGGTCAAGAACCTTGTGCTTGGCTTCTAGAGTACAAGTACTCAGTATCATCAAAATAAAAAGGAAAGATCTTACCAGACGGCTCTGAGAAATGGAGGCAGAGCAGAATTTGAGCTGGAGCCGATGGACTAGGTCACTGACACAGATTCTCGAAGCACTTCCACATGAGGTCCTCACTTGATGGCAGGAGAAGCAGAACTGGGGCTGAGGAGGTGTCGACAACATTTTCTGGACAACCCTCAAGCGCCACGTAATATGTTGGCCTCGAAGGCAGGACCATCTCTGCATTGGCTCCTCCTCTTGCCAAAAAAAATAAAAATGCGGGGTCCTAATCCTCCAACTTATACTCAGTAGTGATGAATGGTGAAGGCTGACACAGATAAGATCAAATGGGATATTCAGAAAGTGTGCCAGCTAATGCAGTCACGCAAACACAGCTGAATATCCCACAGTGGGAGATGCGTGGTGTTGCAGGTGACCTGTGACCAGTGCGGAGAATACGAAACTGCATGATGGAAAGCCACTTGTGCAGCATGCACAACTGCAATATTCAGCTATAATATGCAAATAGCCTCATTGCACAGTCTGCACCCAAACAGCACATTTGCATCCCATTACTGGAATGTAGTCAGGCCATTTGCATGTATAATTCCAGATTTGCGGGGCAGCACCACCATTCCACAGAGGTGACCATGAGGTAATGCAGCCTAGCAGGCAGGTGAGGAGTCATGTTTGTGTGAGTGTGGAATGCACTGGCCTGTGTACAGTGCTAATACCCATGGCCATGTATGTGCATGTTGTGGCCACACATGCAACACTGTAAGTGTCTGGTGTCTATGAGGGATGCCCATGATGCCACCTGTCTGCAAGTGGTGCTACCTCCAGCCCCCACTGCCCACACTTGTGCAAGTCCACATCCAGAACACCATACTGACCCTCCACACAACCCCTTTGACATTGTCACAACACATGGATGGCATCAGTGACATGGATGTGGTTCCTGGTGGCATGGGTCTGGCAAGGGCATGTTGTGTGCACCTATGGCATACCACTGTGGGTTTGTGTCAGTGGTCTGTCCCTGACCCATGCCATGCTGCCATAAGTACTGCCATGCATCCTTATCACCATTGTCCCAGAAGTGTCCATGGGTGCATACCACCTCCTTGTGATGCTCTGGTGGTGACATGGGTGCATGCAGTGACACCTAGTACATGTGCTGCATTGTAGCTGTCTGCTCTGCAGGTGTGCTGGGGGAGGTGACTGACCATACTAGCATGGGGCAGCTAGGCATCTATGACCTAGGTGCAGTGAGGGAGGTAGCTGACTGGATGGTGCCAGTGGTGTAATCCACTGGTATCTGGCAGATGCCTGGCAAGCAGGCACAGTGCATCACTACTGTCCTGGCATGTCTGTTGTCTTTGGGTGCCCAGAGCTCATCCTGGAATAGCTCACAGAGCTGTCTCAGGATATTCTGTCTTCAATTCAGCAGCCTACTGTGGGTGGCTTGCCGCATTAGGGCAGCCCTTTTCTTGCCTAACTTTGCATGGCACAGATGTGGGATGCATGGCAAATGCACCATACAGTCACTCTGAATATACACATGCATGGCATAATATGCAAGTGTGTACCCACTTGTCCTACGTTGCATACATTATATGTCCACGATCCAGCATTTGGATATACGCAATTAATTTCATCCTTTTGAATATCATGCCACCGCTCATTTCCCGAGATCCACCATGCATCCCATTTTATGCTGCGCAAGTCTTTTGAATATGGGGGCCTCTGCACACAAAGTGCAAACTGAGATCAACCACACACTTGGATGGGGGGGCTTGTTGTGATAACTGTTCCTTTTTCGGGCTCTGAACATGTACTTGCTGAAGACTAGAAGGATATGGGATTATATGATAGAGATTTCCTAAAAGGAATGAACAATGTAAATTGCGAGGAAATATTCAGCAGGTCTGGCAAGTCAAGAATGTGGAGACATATGAGGAAGCTGTCATGGGGGAGATTCCCGTTGGATGTGAGAAAGTTTTATTTTACAGAGAAAGTGATTGCAGCTTGGATTAGCCTACCAGCAGAGGTAGTGGGTGCAGGAACTATGTGTGGCTTGAGAAACAGCTGGGACTGAGTAAAAAGCTTAATAGTTACACTGGAGTAAAGCAGTAGGGTAGGGGAAAGGGAGGGAGGGAGGTTAGGGCAAAAACCATGACTAGACATTAGTACTGGGGTAGTATAAGATAAAAGGGAGCAGACTGGGTGGACTGATAGTCTTTTTCTGCTAATATTTTGATACAGCATTTTTTGTAGCTTTTTTATTGCTAGTCTCCAAAAAGAAAAAGTACAATTACTGTGGGAGAAATTACATAGATATCAGTTCTATAAACAATTACAGTAGAATGCTTGCCTGACTTTGTCTGCAACATCTATGGGAGCAACGCTAATTCACAATTAATTACTTTCATATCCGTAACATTTATAGCACTGATCCCTTTGCATCCAATGAACTGGGAACCAGTTAACATTAAGTTTAATGTTTAAACAATATACAGATGATAGACATCTTAAGTATCCCTCTTTACAACACTTTATAGAATCAATGATTCTTCACACCCAGCCAAAAGAAATGGGATAATAGAAACATATCATAATCGAGGTAACAAGTTCACTTTAACTTTTAACGGCTCTACCATGCTGGTTTAACATTCTTTACATTGACCGGTATTTCACCAACAGAAATCATGTCAACTGCAAGTTGTGGTCTACATGATTTCTATGTGTCTACAGGTCCTGTATTTGTGATCGGGGGGCTCTCCCCCATCTTTCAGATTCTCGACTCCAGTCAGAGTTGTTTCGGGGCGGTGGTGCAGGACTGAGAGACAGCATGCCCCTGTCTCGGGCACACAAACACAGTGACCTGTCAGCAAAGTGTTGGTTTTGCTGACAGGTGTGTATTTCACTCTGTTGGTGTCGCCATAAGCGGGGTATACCACTTTCAACAACATACAACAAATAGAAATCTTAACATTAAAAGTCTTGCATTACTTTACAGGGATACTGTCAATCTTTTTTGCATCATATAATTTCTAGTTGAAAACCAACATTTTATGATTGCTTACCTTCTTAAAAATCCACTGATGTTGCTGGTTGTTTTATCTGCTTCCTTTCTTATTAGAACTGAAATGCATACTAATAGTTACTTACACCCAACACTGTTTTGTTTCAAATCATTGCTCTACTCTTATTGCATACCTCCTGAACATTAGGAACATCCCAAATGGTGCAGCACTCATGATTCATTAATTTTCTCTCCTCCTGCACATCAAGAGTAGCTAGCCTGTGTTGGGAGTGTTCCCAGGTACAGGAAAGATGCAGTGGGAGTTGACAAGGGACTGTAAATAAGAATGTTTTTGTGTGGTAACACCAGTAATGTGGGCCATCTGTTTTTATTTTTAGAAAGAAAAAAGGAGTCAGAATTAAACTACCAGCCACATCAGCCGTCTTTTTCTTTGCTTAAATGAGACCCCCTTCTTCTAATAAAGTATCTGTTTGCTTAATCCAAGCAGGTACTAACTCCTGCAGAGATAGAAGTGATTTTATCAGTAAAAAGCTGTATTTCTAGACTGCTGTATCTTGCTCTGAAACCAAAGTGTTCTCTTCTGTCAAAAACAGCAGGAAGCTGTAATTGAAGACAGCTGCTTTTGTACTACTAAGCTACTAAGCCACACCCCCAATTAGATTCACCCTCTGCTCTGACTCAGTAACTTAAGCTGATACAGTCCCCTTCCTCAGAGAAACATACAGGGACTTTCTTCTTCTTTTTTTACTTAAATGAGACCCCTTTCTTCTAATTAAGTATCTGTTTGCATAATCCAAACAGGTTCTAACTCCTGCAGAGATAGAAGTGATTGTATCAGTAAAAAAATCTGTATTTCTAGACTGCTGTATCTTGCTCTGAAACCAAAGTGTTCTCTTCTGTCAAAAACAGCAGGAAGTTGTAATTGGAGACAGCTGCTTTTGTATTACTAAGCTGCTAAGCCACGCCCCAATTAGATTCAACCTGTGTTCTGACTCAGTAACTTAAGCTGATACAGCTCCCTTCCTCAGAGAAACACACAGTGACTTTCTTCTTCTTTTTTTTTTACTTAAAGGAGACCCCTTCTTCTAATAAAGTCTCTGTTTGTTTAATCCAAACAGGTACTAACTCCTGCAGAGATAGAAGTGATTTTATCTGTAAAAAATCATATTTCTAGACTGCTGTATCTTGCTCTGAAACCGAAGTGTTCTCTTCTGTCAAAAACAGCAGGAAGTTGTAATTGGAGACAACTGCTTTTGTATTACTAAGCTGCTAAGCCACGCACCAATTAGATTCAACCTCTGCTCTGACTCAGTAACTTAAGCTGATACAGTGCCTCCAGTCATCTTACTGGTACTGAGGGAGCTGATTGGTAGCAGATGTGGGGGTGCATTTATGCAGAGAAAAAGTGCTGGGGTTCATCATGTGTGCATAAGCACTCAGTGACAGTCACAAAATAAACAGAAATAATGAAAACATTTTTACAAATGATGAAAAAAAGGGGGGAGTTTCAAAAGGGGGATTCTTTCAAACCACATGAACCCCTCTCCCTGGCAACGGCTGTGCAGAACCAGATTAAGCTGTTGGTGGTAGCATTTTTAGCAATTTATCCAGGTACAGTATAAGAAGATCTGGGAACCACTGGAAACTTTGTTGACCATATAAAAAATATGGGCTAGAATAGGCCTTTTTTCACTGGTGCATCTCTTTCATTCCTTTTCTGTTTTGCAAAAATTGGTATTAATAACTATTCACCTTACATTTGTAAGTATTAATAGGCTGGGTGGAACCTGTGGTTACCTTTATTTACTCTCCGATGGTTTGGGTGGGGGAGGGTTTGAGGGAGGGTGGAGGTATAACAATATAATAGTAGGGTATTACAACTTTCTACTTCATTTGCAGAGATATTGTTCACTGATAGGTACTATTAGTGGTTTACTGGTTTTACTCTGTATGGTCCGAATACCTGGCTGTAACTTATAGTTACAGCTGTGTTCATTGTTTTGTTCTGTCTATAAATCTGCATCACTGCATAAATAAATAAAACATATTAAATCTGAAGAAGAGAAAAAAGCTGTTGGTAGTATTTTTAGTGACCAGAGGGACATTTGGCCAGGAAACCAGGAAAATTACCCTACTCTTTTTGAGAAGTGTCATGGGATCTTTAACAGCCACCTGAACAACAACCAGAATAGTTAGTTTTTGATGACAGTGAGAATTATAATGCAATTAGCAAAGTTTTGCACAGTATAAATATTCATACCTGTTATAAAGGGGGGGAGCAGACACAATAGACCAGAGTCCCTTCTGACCTTAAAGTAGTATGTTACAAGGTTGCTATGACTATAATGATATCATACATATACAGTTAGCCTGAACAGATAATGTCTCACAGACAGTGGTAATGTTTTCATAGTAATAGTTCAATGGGCAGGTACTCTTACGGGATAACGAAGCTCAGGGTCCTGACATGTATGGGCCTGGCACCAATATCCTGAAATTAGGCATGCCCGACATTTCAGTCCAACAGCGAAATGTCATTTCGCTGAGCAAAACTATATATCACTCTGCGAAATGCTGGGTTACGCCCGTGAAATATGGTTTGACCTGGTGTAACCATAACAGGGATGCGGAGAGAGGTTCTGGCCGAGCTGCTCCATGTGTGGAGTGCTAATGCTCCTACAGCTTGGCTAGCAGGCTGTCAGGGTGGGGTTCTGTTCCTGTAGTGGGAACATTTAAAAGTTTCTTAACTCCACAAAGCTAACAACCAACTCCAAGGTCCACTCCCCCTCGGAGTTCATTACTTTAGCTAGGGGGTACGGGGAGGGGCAGAGGCCCCGGGTGATATGATGGCCCCAGGTCTCTTTCCTGCTTGGTGACTATAAGCTCCATGCCCTCCTCCCCATCTTATACACAGCTCTAAATGCATATTGTTTCACCTTTTGGCATTGAAACCCAATTGCCATCCCCTAGACCTTTCCTGTAGTTTTCTGATAACCCAGTTGCAGACTTTTGTATAACCCACAAAGAGACACACCTTACCTCAAACTCCTCCACAATGTCACTTATGAAGACATTGAAGAGCACAGATCCCAGCACTGAAACCTATGACACTCCATTACTCACTTTCCTATCTCCTGAGTGGCTACCATTTACTACCACCCTTTACCTCCTATCCTTAACCAGTTTGAAACCCAGCTTGTCACTTTCTCTCCCTCCCCAGGCTGCTTAGTTTCCAAAGCACCCTTGTGTGCAGCACAGTGTCAGAAGCCTTACTGAAGTCCAGATAGGCCACATCCACTGCTCTTCCTAGACCCACCTCCTTGGTAACCCAGTCAAAGAAATCTATGAGATTAGTTTGACATGACTTCCCTCTTGTCCAACCATGCTGCCAGTGGTCCTGCAGTTCTTTTGCCTCCAGGTGTTCCACAGACCTGTCTTTCAGTAGTGTCTCCATTAACTTCCCCACTACTGAAGTGAGACTGACTGGCCTGTAATTGCTAGAATTCCCCCTACTGCTGCTTTTATGCACAGGGTCCGCATCTGCCCTCTTCCAATCCTCTGGAACTTCCCCATCTTCAGTGCGGTTCTAATAAGCACTGCCAGAGGGTGGTCACCACCTTGCTCAGTTGCTTTAGGATCCTTGGATGAATCACATCCAGCCCTTCCTTATTCTCCTTTAAGGCATCCTATCCCATCTGTACTTGTATTCACTCCCCCCTCCTGTTGTTTACTGAGGCATGCTGGTCCATTCTGCCCCTACCCTCTACCATGAAGACTGAGCAGAAGTAATCCTTCAGTAATTCCACTTTCTCTTGATTCTCCTCTATGCAGCCCCCCCCCGCCTTCCTGATTACATAATTTCTACTCTTCATAGTTCATGATTTTTTTATCTTATTCATTTTATATGATGTCCTATGGTAGTATAGCATCTGATCTTGCATTTATAATAGCCAAAATAGGTCAATAATATAGGATTAAATTTCAAGGCATACATTGTATATCCATAGTCTTATTAGCAGTTACGAAGGAATAAGTGTATTGTGCCAAATAGCCTCTTATGCAATCAGCAAAGGCTGAAAACAGAAGACACAAACATATGTTTCCTCTTTCTCAAGACTCATCTGTTTGCTTAACTGTATCTCACAGAAACACAGAAACATAGAAGCTGATGGCAGAAGGAGACAGCTAGGTCCATTTACTCTACCCAATTGTTTTAGAACTGTATTGACACTCTAGTTGCCCTTTGTAGTCAGGGCTCCATTGTGTCTATTAAATGCATTCTTAAATCTCCCTCAAGTGATGACCTCCACAGCCTCTTGGGGCAGGCTGTTCCAGGTGTCCTCCACTCTTTCTGTAAAGAAAAACTTCCTGTTGTTGGTAGAGTACCTCCCTCCTTGCAGCCTGAGGTCATGTCCCCTGGTCCTGGAGCCCTTCTTGAAGTGAAAAGGTTCCTGTGCCTGTACCTTGTTAATGTGTTTTATGTACTTAAATGTTTCAATCATGTCCCCTCTCTCTTTTCTCTGCTCCAGGGAGTACATATTCAACTCCCTAACTCCTTCCTCATAGGATATGTACTGCAGACTGCGAATCATTTTTGTCACCTTTCTCAGTATTGTTTCCACCCGGTCAATGTCCTTCCTGAGGTGAGTCCTCTAGAACTGGACTCTGTATTCCAAGTGAGGCCTGACCAGTGATCTATACATTGGTAGTACCACCTCTCTCCTCCTGCTTGTGATTCCCCTTCCAGTGTAAAGAACCGTTCTGTTGGCCTTCAACGTTGCCTTCTCACATTGCTTGGTAACATTCAAGTCATCGAAGATTATGATTCCCAAATCTCGTTCCTAGTTTGAGGCTGCCAGCCTCAAGAGAAGTAGGAAAAAAAAACTATGATGGTCTTAGGGATCTAGATCATGGGGAGCCCAAAATAGAAAGTAAACTAAAGCACTCTAAACAGAGCACCTCAGTACAAAGCACTCATACAAATGTTACCTGTGGAACATATATCCATAATTATACCATGGACATAAGTGAACAGCCAATGAAATGGTCAGACTGGCAGTTTATCACCAGTGTAATTCTTCTGATAATCACTGTCTGATGAGTAAATGGTAATGGTACAAAAGATTATCTACATCCTAATCCTCTGCAGCCCAGGAATAAATACAATAAAAATAAAAACACAAAGCAACCTCTTTAAAAGTTGTATTTTATTATAGTAAAAAAAAACTTGGTATAATTGCAATAAGCCACTTGAAGGATGTGGGTTATCGGTGGATTTACCATGGCTGGCGAGGATTTACCCACTCGGCTGCACCTCATAGGAAAACCACTCCAGTCGTGGTAAATCCCTTGATAACCCATACCCCCTCGTGTTTTATTGCTTAACTCTGTAACTTGTTTTCATGTGCTGCTAGCCTGCCGTTTCAGTTACAGTACTCCCGAACCCCTTAGTGCCTTGCAATTGCCACTTCCAATATGGATGAGGCCTAGCAAATTGCTGACTCAGCGCTCACCAACCCTGCTTGTAATGACACCTTTTGTGATTCATAAACCTTTTCAATATGCTGATCGACATTTAGGGATGAGACAGTGGAACCCTAAAGAGGAAGGGTGAAATATCACACGCATAATGAACGCCCACTGTAACACTCCTATTTGCCTCATTTTGCTGCACTTATCTGATTAATCCAAGATCCCTGCAACAGCACTGTAAGTATTTTCATGTGCAATATTTTATTCATGGTAATGTACTCTGCCTTGTGATGAATATTTGGAATAATGATTTACTTATCCACTATCCTTGGAGACATCGTTAACAACTACATGATTCTATCTCATAATGTTATCCTTGTGAGCAATAATGGAAATTAATAATTTATTCATATCACCACCTACAGTAAATGGCACATTACAAGTCATTTGTACTGGCATGAGCGGCGCTTGTTTAGAAAAAAAGATATTTTGGTATATTGAGGTTGGATGGTAAGCTACCTCATATTTCCTGCAAAGCACTGGATTCCAGCTGTCTTTTGTTGAACCTTAGAGGTGTGAAAAGTAGTGGTTAATGGTTCACCCACACAGATATGAGTGGAGCGATTCTCAGTAGTAAGCTCTCAATCATAGACAATGACTGCCTGGCTTGAGGTTTTTTATAGGTAAAAGACAATTGCTTTGCAAAGACTCTGACATCTCTAGGTTCCCTTTGAACCCACCCCACCCCACCCTATAATTTTAGATACTTTTCTGCTTATACAGTAATTAGTATATGTTCTATATTGAGTTTCTCCAGTAACTGTAAATAAAGGAATACTGTGAGTGGATGGGATACTCAGCAGTTTCCTCTCAGGGATTATTGCTGAGGTCTCTGCTGCTGTGCAACATTTTTATCAATTATTTGAAAGCTAGGGTCTTCAGCAGTTGTTGAAGTTTACTGATATAAAGCAGGCCATGGTGGTGAACTTCCTTGAGGATGGGGACTCTCAGGAGAGCCTAAACAAGTTATGTGATAGGTCAGACTCCTGGAGTGTCAGATTCAATTAAGTCAATTGCAAGGTGCTACACTTGGAGTGGAAAAGAATGGCATGACCTGCACACTGTGTGGAGCTTCTCTAGCTGCAGAGGAGATAGAAAAGGTTCATAATAGACAAAATGGTGATATGCAGTGTGCATCCCTGTCTAGAGGGCTTTCAGAATGCTGGTGTGCATCATGGGTGGGAGGGATGGGAAACAGTAGAACTGCGGAAGTAATCTTTCCACTTTAAAAAGATCTGGTTAGGCTAATCCTGGAGTACTGTACTATTCTGGCTCCTCAATACAAAAAACACATAAAAGCAGTTGAGGAGGTGCAACGAGGGGCCACAGAAATGATAAGGGGTAGGAGGAATAAAACACCTTATGCACAGCATTAGAATGCCTTTCAGCAAGTAATCTTGCCAAATTCCAGATCTCTAGCTTAATAATAAGCCAAGTTATAACCAAATAAATGTATTTCAAAAATTCCACTGAATTTCATTAAATTTTAATTTGTTCAAGATGACTACCAGGCTGGGCTGCCATTTACCTGAGCTCTCAGTGTAGCCTGCTTAGAGTAGTCTCGGAGCTCAGTTTAGCTGAACTCAGCTGTTTTTATAAGCCCATGATATTTACTTCAAAAAGAAACTGCCAATGCCCAGACTACACTTAGAAGCCAAAATGTAATTTTCTTTTAATTTTATTTTTTATATTCATTTGGCCTCGTGAGTCCAGGTCATGTCCCTATCATGACACATTATTTTGAACTTTAGTTGAAGCTGGTGTGTTTCTTAGCATTCAATTTATAGGCAGTTTTGAGGCTTAGGGCTGGAGCATAATTAGATTGAGAGAATAAGTTATGCTAGGAGCTAACTTTTAAATTTTTCGTTAGGGCAGTCTGTGCCACCATTATGGCCTCTGGCATTGAATTTACCTGCTCTGCATTCCCTGGCTGATTGGCTCCTTGTTACTAACTTCTAGGGCTACAGTTCTTGAGAAGTGCTACCATCAACAACCAGTCAGTAGAGACTTCCTGTCCTGTTTGTTAAGTCTTGCTAACTTGCTTAGCGCACTTAGTCTCTGTTGCACTATCAAAGTGAATTGTTGTGGCTTGATACTTTGGAGGTAGCTCCCCAGAGCTCATGTTTTCATAGATGTGCCCTGTTGTACTATATGTACTTTTGAGTTCTCTCTTTTGAGCCTTTGACTCTGTAGACCGTGGTGTGTTGCTGGATCTCCTTAAGGGGCTGTACGGACTCACCAGTAATGTCATCAATTGCTTTGTGTCCTTTCCCACCAGCAGAATGCAAAGGGTTGCGTCGGGGAGTTTCTTTTCTCACCCGAGGCCTCTGCCATGTGGAGTCCCCAAGGGTTCAGTCCTCTCACCCATGTTTTTCCGGAGCATAATATGCCCCAGGGTAAGATCATTCAATACTACAGCATTTGTTTCCACTGTTATGCAGATAAAACCCAGCTGTATATGTCTTTTGCACCGAGAACTGGTGGTGCTGTGGAGGTACTATACGCGTGCCTGGCAGAAACATAGAAACATAGAATTTGACTGCAGATAAGGACCGCTTGGCCCACCCAGTCTGCCCATTTCCCTACCTAATGGATAAGCTACAGATCCTAGTTAACCAGCAGCCTACTTCTTCCTACCCTCACCCCCTAGAATTGCCTTATGACTGTCCCATGCATGCTTGAATTCCACCACTGTTTTTGACTCCACAACCTCCTCCGGAAGGCCATTCCATGCATCCACAACCTCTCTGTGAAAAAATACTTCCTTAAATTACCTCTGAGCTGCTCCCTGTATCTTCAAATTGTACCCTTGTTCTTGCACACCTCTTTTTTGAAAGATGCTACCCTCTTGGACTTTGTTGATTTCCTTGAGGTACTTGAAAGTTTCTGTCATGTCCCCTCTCCTCCTTTCCTTGAGGCTATACATATTCAGCTCCTTAAGTCTCTCTTCATATGTCTTCCAGTGCAGACCTTGCACCATTTTAGTTGCCCTCCTCTGGACAGCTTCTATCCTGTCTATGTCTTTGCGGAGATTGGGTCTCCAGAACTGCACGCAGTACTCCAGATGGGGTCTCACCAGCTGTCTGTACAGAGGGATAATAACTTCCTGTTTTCTAGTGGTGATGCCTCTCCCTCTGCATCCCAGTATCTCCCCAGCCCTCCTTGCTGCCCTCTCACATTGCTTGCCCACCTTTAGGTCATCTGATATGACTACCCCCAGGTCCCTTTCCATTTTTGTTGTTGTTAGTATCTCACCCTCCACTGTGTACTCTTTCCCTGGGCTTCTGTTTCCCAGGTGCATTGCCTTGCACTTCTTAGCACTGAATCTAAGCTGCCATACATTTGACCATTCCTCTAACCTTGCCAAGTCCCTTCTTATCCTTTCCACCCCACCTTGTGCATCAACTTTGTTGCAGATCTTTGTGTCATCTGCAAAGAGACATACTTTTCCTTCCAGTACCTCTGCAATGTCGCTTATAAAGACATTGAAGAGGACTGGTCCTAATACTGAACCCTGAGGTACTCCACTAGTAACCCCCCCTTTCTTCAGAGTGGACTCCATTTACTATTACTGTCTGTGTCCCATTCTCCAGCCAATTCTCTACCCAGGCTGTCATCTTGGGACCCACTCCCAGGCTGGCTAATTTGTATATTAATATTTTGTGTGGGACTGTGTCAAATGCCTTGCTAAAGTCTAGGTAGGCCATGTCCACAGCCCCTCACTGATCTACTACTTTGGTCACCCAGTCAAAGAAATCTATCAGATTTGTCTGGCATGACCTTCCCGCTGTGAATCCATGCTGCCTTGGGTCCTGTGCCCCTCTGGCCACTAGATACTCAACAATTCTTTCCTTCAGAAGTGATTCCATCAGTTTTCCTACCACTGAGGTTAAATTAACAGGTCTGTAGTTTCCTGCTTCTGCCTTGCTCCCACTTTTGTGAAGGGGAATCACATCTGCCCTCCTCCAGTCCTCGGGTACCACCCTATCCTCCCATGATTTGTTAAAGAGGGTAGTCAGTGGTGTCACTAGTTCTACCCTTAGTTCTTTTAGAATTCTGGGATGAATCCCATCAGGCCCCATTGCTTTGTCCACCTTCAGTTTTAAGAGTTCTTTCAGAACCCTTTCTTCTGTAAATGGGCTGGTATCAACTTCTGTATCCAGAGTGTTTCTACTGTTTGTTTTGGGTACTGTACCGTCCCCTCTTCCTTTGTAAATACTGAGCAAAAATATTTGTTTAGTATCTCTGCTTTTTCACAGTCACCCTCTGTCCACCCTCCCTCCCCTTTTTTAAGCCTCACTATCCCTCCCTTGGTCTTACTTCGCTCCCTGATGTATCTATAAAAGGTTTTATCCCCCTTCTTAACTGAGTTGGCTATCTTTTCCTTGGTTTGGGCCTTTGCTGTTCTGACTGCCTTCCCAGCTTCCTTTTGCTTTAACTGATACAGTTCTCTGTCCTGCTCCTTCTGTGATTCCTTGTACTTCCTGAATGCTTTCTTTTTCTCTTAAACCTTCACTGCCACTTCCTTTGAGAACCATAGTGGTTTCTTACATCATTTCATTTTGTTTATTTGTTTCACACAAAGGCTTGTTACCTCTGTGATGGCAGTTTTTATTATTCCCCATTGTTCTTCCACCCCTCCTTTCTGCCCATTTGCTAGCGCATTCCTTAGGCACTCACACTTTTTGGCAAAGTCAGCCCTCCTAAAGTCCAGTACTTTTGCCTTTGTATGGCTTGACTCTATTGCTGTGTTTATTGTGAACCATACTGTTCGATGGTCACTAGTTCTCAGATGGCTACCCACTTCTACATCTGTGATCCTCTCTTCATCTCCATTTGAGAAAACCAGGTATAAGATTACTCCCTCTCGAGAGGGCTCCAATACTAGTTGTCTAAGGCATGCCCCCTGTAGGGCATCTAGAATAACCCTACTTTTCGAAGTGGCTGCTGCAACTGCACTCCAGTTAACATCTGGCATATTCAGATCACCCATCAGCAATATCTCCCCTTTTTCTGCCATTTTAAGTGTACTTTCTATCATTTTCTTGTCCATTTCCTCCCCCTGAGAAGGGGGACTGTATACAACCCCTGTGCATATTGTGGTTCCATTGCCAGTCTCCAAATTTACCCACAGTGCTTCTTCTCCTCCTCCCTGTTTTCCCTTTTTTTCTGTTGCTTTGATTCCTTCCCTTATGTAAAGAGCTACTCTTCCTCCTCTTTTACCCTCCCTGTCCCTCCTGTAGATAGTGTATCCTGGTATGTTTACGTCCCAGTCACGGTTTTGTGTGTACCATGTTTCTGTGACAGCCATGATATCCAGATGTTCCTCCTCCATCAAGACCACTAATTCAGGAAGCTTGTTACTCAGACTATGGGCATTGGTACTCATTGCTCTCCATTTTTTGATTTCTTTACCTTCTGTTGCAGCATCCCCCACTGACCTTTCTACCTCTGTTTTTTTCTCATTTAGTACCCTGTTTTGTAGGGAGAAGCTGGGATTTTCCTGCTGCTTATCAGTGCCTCCCCCCTTGACTAGTTTAAAAGCTTGCCAATGAAGCATTTAAACCGATTGCTCAAAAGACTTGTTCCCTTCCTAGACAGATGCAGACCATCCTGCCAGTATAGGCTGGTGTTCCTCCAGGTGGAACCCCAGTCCCCAATGAAGCCAAACCCCTGTGCTCTACACCATTTTTTTAACCATTTATTAAACTGCATGGTGCAAAGTATCCTCGCCTCACTCATGCCATTGACAGGCAGCACCTCTGAGAAGGATACTGTGTGTTCTACTTGTCTTAGGCCCCTCCCCAATTCTACAAAGTCCTTCTGCACTGCTCTAATCTCATGTTGAGCCAAGTCATTTGTCCCTAGGTGGACAATGACGTCCAGCTCAGACTCCCATGTAGCTGTTCTCGTGATCCTGAGGATGCGCTTCCTGTCCCTCCAAGCCATGGCACCAGGCAGGCACCTTACTTCAGTTTTCCCTGCTCCCCCCAGTTCTATCCCCCTAATAACTGAGTCCCAGACCAGGATCTGCTTCCTTTCCTTGTGGTGTCCTCTGCCTCCTTCCTGTGGGCCTCGCTTGTGACAGTTGTCCTCAGCCTCATTAGTCTCCTCTGTGGGTGCATCCATAGGGGAGCTATGCTCCCCCAGAATGGTGTATGGATTGTGGAGTGGAACAACTGACTGGGTGTGCCTCTGTTCCACCATCCTCACCCTCCCTGAGCCCACTGTGGTCCAACTGCTGTGCTTTCTTCACAACCTCTGAGGTAGTGATGGTGGCTCTGGTGCTCCCTGGATGGGGGAGGTTCCCTTCCCTTCCTACCATCCAGTGTGGCCTGGGGGAAGGTTCTCTTACTAATGTGCAGTGTGGCCTGAAGACGGGCAACTTCCTCCCTTAGGGCAGAGAGTTGTCTGCAAATAGGGCAGCATCTCAGCCTCCAGAAAGACTCCCGGAAGACTGCTGCCCCACAGCCATTACATTGCACTACTCCCCACATGTTTATCTACTTTTTGTGTGTGTGTGTGTTTGTGTGTGTGATTGGTTTGTTATATAGCAATATATATATTATACAATGTGTATGCTTATATTGTCAGTGCAGTGTGCTAGAGAGGATATGACAGTGATATGCACCTTGCACTCCTGAGGAAATTATGTCAGAACCCCAGGTATAAAGGAACTATTTCCAGGGTGGGCGGGGTGAGGGTGGGAAGGTTGGGCCTAAACCTGCCTTCACAAAACAGTCAGCTAAGAGCTGACCCACCACTGCGATGAGTGCCTTCCTGTCAGCAAGATGCCCTACACAACAATTTGACAGAGAAATGCCCTGCTAATCAAACAGAGAAACATCCAGACATCCAAGTCAGACACAGGTAAACCTCCCAGCCCCAAACAGCCTCGCGGTTTACGCTCTGAAAGCAGTCAGCCCCAAAATAAGTCAGCTGTGCTTTATACTCTTACTGCACTGAAAATCTTAAGAATTGTAACAAACGTAAAGCTAGATCCACCTCCCTCTGTTGCTTGAAAGACTGTCTTTTCCTGATAATTCTAAGTTCCTTATTTCACCTTTCAATTAGAAGTAGACTCCACCTGCAGAATATCTGCTATAAACCAAAGACAATTGTAAGGTTCACCTCCCTCTGTTGTGAGCACAACTCGCTTTCTTGCAAATCCTATGTTCAGTATTGCAGCTTCCAGGCAGAGGTAGTTTCAGTTGAATAATATTAGCTGTTCTGATGAGTTTGCTATAAAACACTTGCTTATAATACTATTGTTCTCAGGTATGTTACCAAAGCTATTGACTGATAAGTAGCTGTGATGTAAGCACTTCTTGACAAAGTCTGGTCTGGCCTTATGAGGCACACACAGATAAACACAAAAAAAAACAGTTTCCATCCCTAGGTCACTGTCTGGGTCAAATACACAACCTGTACCTGCACTTATTTCAGGATTTATGACAAATTCTTAGCCCAGGGTTTAAACTCTTTCTGCACTGAAAATCTTAAGAATTGTAACAAACGTAAAGCTAGATCCACCTCCCTCTGTTGCTTGAAAGACTGTATTTTCCTTATAATTCTAAGTTCCTTATTTTACCTTTCAGTTAGAAGTAGCCTCCACCTGCAGAAATATCTGCTGCAAACCAAAGACAATTGTAAGGTTCACCTCCCTCTGTTGTGAGCACAACTCACTTTCTTGCAAATCCTATGTTCAGTATTGCAGCTTCCAGGCAGAGGTAGTTTCAATTTGAAGACTATTAGCTGTTCTGTTCAAAGACTGGATGGCCTCCAAATGGATAAGTCTCAACCCAGACAAAATGGAGGTACTAGTGATCGATCCTGGTCACCAGTGTGAAATGGAGGCTGATGGGGATAGCCCTATCTTGATGTTGGGCTCGACCCTGCTGGTGGCTACTAAAAGAGAGACAGATCTGGGTGTTATCTTTGATGACAGATTCACATTTTAGGCTCAGGTGTTGCCCGTCATCTGGAGTAGTTTTTATAATTTGAGGAATACTTTCCAGATTAAAGCCCTTCTCCAGCAGGAGGACCTGCCCTTACTGTAGCATGCATTTGTGATGCCTATGCTCAACTACTGTGATGCACTTTATCTCTGAGTTAGTGGAGGAGTCCTGCGTCTTAAACTACTTGACTTGACGCAACCAGCAGTTGTTGTTTACTGACCTTTGTGGGAATCAATAAATCTCCTTGTGTTTTCTCTACTTAAGCTACTTGACTTGAAAACATAGAATTCTTACTTTCTAAGTAATACTGTGCTACATCCCAGACATGCAAAAAATATACTGTGGATTTCTCAACTAGAACCAGGTAGAATTTACTTTTATATTGTAGAACCTGGTTATACCCAATAAAAAATGTGTTTTTACTTGGTAGAACCGGGATTTAGCAGAACCTGGTTATTGTTGGTAGAACCTTGTTTTACTTGGTAGAACCCAATTCTACCTGTTTCTATCTGGTAGAACTTGTTTTATGTGGTTCTACCTGGTAGAACCAGGTAGAACCGAGTAGAACTTTTTGGGGTTCTACTCAGAAAGTTTGTGAGGTAGAAAATTAAGAGGTTTGTGCAGCCCTATTGTAAAGTGCCCTCAACCTCAGGGGTAAGATGCTTCATGAATAAAGTTTTACTTACTTACTTGCTAAACCTAGGGTGAGAGGCTGAATGCTCTTAATATGTTCATGTTGGAAAGAAGGAGGATGTGGGGGACACAATCTCAGTTTCAAGCATGCTATAATCAAGGGCATAAAGTTCATAAGACTGAAGACTGAACATTCCAAGATGTTTGATCTGGTGTCCTTCCACCTTCTTTCAAATAAGCCTTTTATGCAGCAGTCTGCTTTGGCTTTAGTTATTCACATGTTCCCATTTGCAGACTGAAGAAATAGTTGTGATATGTCCTGGTGCATTGCTGTAAATTCATTGTTGGTGACCTCCTTCTGAGAGCTGAGTTTGGTGATCTGATGTCTTAGTAGCAGGTCACTGGAATACTCCCCTGAAGCTCAGAGGAGGTAAATTCAGGGGTAATGTTAGCAGGCCATTTTACCTCCAGAGAATGGGAGCCTACGAATAGTCTACCGGTAAAGAAAGAAGACATGAAGACAGTACAAAAGTGCAGTCTTTCAAGGTGAGTCTGTGTCAAATGTCTGCTTTATAAAGAAATCATAGGATATCCTGGCTAGTACAGTGGGTAGGGATCACTTAAGAATTAATAATTATTTATACGTTTGGTTAGTTTTTGTTGACCAGGTAAGGAGGACTAGGCAATTCTGCCTATTCTTAGCCTTGTCCTGGGGGGGGGGGTACTGAGCAAAGTGACATACAGAACCAGCTTAAGCTGTTGGTGGTAGCATTTCAGGCAATTTATTCAGGTATAAGAAGATCTGGGAACCATTAGAAACGTTGTTGACCATATGAAAAATATGGGCTAGAATAGGCCTTTTTTTTTCACTGGAGCATCTCTTTCTTTCTTTTTCTGTTTTGCAAACGTTGGTGTTAATTAAGCAATAAGACATGACCAGGGGTTAGATTAACAGTCTGTTAAACACCCCCTAGGGGTGTAATGTGGCACAAGGTGCAATTGCCCCTAGGGGGTGATTGACTGTTAATCTAACTCCTGGGAGTGCCTTATTGCTATTATAAAAAATTATTCCAAAAGAAAAGTGTTAAAAGTATACTTTTTAAATGTTTTCTTAATTTAGAGGGAGATTTGTAATAAAATAGTTCTTCCACCAACAGTTTCAGAATGTTGGTTCAAAATCAGAATGCAGCATTCCAGTCATTCAGCAGTGCAAGAGGATGAAATGCTGACAGGAAGAATCCATGTGCCATGATAATCAGGCTGTACATGACAATATAACAAGGATTAATGTAAGGCTGTCAGAATCCTAAC
The DNA here is from genome assembly GCA_016271365.2 of Neoceratodus forsteri. Classification (NCBI taxonomy): domain Eukaryota; kingdom Metazoa; phylum Chordata; order Ceratodontiformes; family Ceratodontidae; genus Neoceratodus; species Neoceratodus forsteri. The sequence continues at coordinate 1,159,939,211 of CM057459.1, read as the reverse complement.
AGCCAATCAGATTGCAGCATTTCTGAGACCCTTCTTATAATAACTATTCACCCTACAGTTGTAAGTATTAATAGGCTGGGTGGAACCTGCGGTTACCTTGATATACTCTCTGATGGTTTGGGTGTTGGGGGGGTCATGGGAGAGGGGAAAGGGGAGGTATAGCAATATAATAGTATTGGTATTATAACTTTCTACTTCATTTGCAGAGATACTGTTCACTGATATGTACTATTAGTGGTTTACTGGTTTTACTCTCTACAGTGCGAATACCTGGTTTTAACTTACAGTTACAGCCGTGTTCATTGCTTTGTTTTGTCTGTAACTCTGCATCACTGCATAAATAAATAAAACATATTAAATCTGGAAAAAAAATGCTGTTAGTGGTATTTTTAGAGAATGGAGGGACATTTGGCCAGGAAACTTAGAAAATTCCCCTACTCCTTTTCAGAAGTGTCATGGGATCTTTAACGTATACCTGAACAACAACCAGAATAGTTAGTTTTTAATGACAGGGTAACTACACTAGACAAAAATGCTTATTTTCACGAGTGAACATAGAGAATTATAATGAAATTAACAAAGTTCTGCACAGTATAAAATATTCATACCTGTTAGTAAAAGGGGGGGGGGGGGCAGACACAATAGACCAGAGTCCCTTCTGACCTTAAAGTAGTACGTTACAAGGTTACTATGACTATAGTCATACATGATGATACATGAAACAATGACATCATAGATAGACACTTAGCCTGAACAGATAATGTCTCACAGACAGTGATAATGTTTTCATAGTAATAATTCAATGGGTGGGTACTCTTACGGGATAATGAAGCTCAGGGTCCTGGTATGTATGGGCCTGTCATCGATATCCCAAAATTAGGCATGCCTGACATTTCTGCCCAACAGTCAAATGTTATTTCTCTTGTCAAAACTATATTTCATCCTGTGAAATGATGGGTTACGTCCGTGAAATATGGTTTCACCTGGCGTAACCATAACAGGGCTGTGGAGAGAGGTTCTGGCCAAGCTACTCCATGTGTGGAGTGCTAATGCTCCTACAGCTTGGCTAACAGGCTGTTCGGTGTGGGGTTCTGTTTCCGTAGTGGGAACTTTTAAAAAAACAAAGTTTCTTAACACCCCAAAGCAAACAACCAAGTCCATGGTCCGCTTCCCCTTGGAATTGGTTACTTTTGTTTGAGTGGTGCGGGGGGGAGGCCCCTGGCTTGATATGAGGGCCCCTAGGTCTCTTTCTTGCTTGGTGACTGTAAGCTCCAAGTCCTCCCCCCATCTTATACACAGCCCAAAATGCATAATCATGCTCGTTTTGGCATTGAAACCCAATTGCCATCCCCTAGACCATCCCTCTGGTTTTCTCATAACCCAGTTGCAGACTTTTGTAGCATCCACAAAGAAACAAACCTTACCCTCAAACTCTTCCAAAGTGTTACTTATGAAGACATTGAAGTGCACAGGTCCCAGCACCGAACCCTGTGGCACTCCACTATTCACTTTCCTATCTTCTGAGTGACTACCATTTACTACCACTCTTTACCTCCTGTTCTTAACCAGTGTGAAACTCAGTGTGTCACTTTCTCCCCCTCCCCAGGCTGCTTAGTTTCCTAAGTACCCTTGAGTGCAGCATATTGTCAAAAGCCTTATTGAAGTCCAGATAGGCCACATCCACTGCTCTTCCTAGATCCACCTCCCTGGTAACCCAGTCAAAGAAATCTATGAGATTAGTTTGACATGACTTCCCTCTTGTCCAACCATGCTGCCGGTGGTCCTGCAGTTCTTTTGCCTCCAGGTGTTCCACAGGCCTATCTTTCAGTAGTGTCTCCATTAACTTCCTCACCACTGAAGTGAGACTGACTGGCCTGTAATTGCTAGAATTCCCCCAACTGCTGCTTTTATGCACAGGGTCCATATCTGCCCTCTTCCAATCCTCTGGAACTTCCCCATCTTCAGGGAGGTTCTAATAAGCACTGCCAGAGGGTGGCCACCACCTTGCTCAGTTCCTTTAGGATCCTTGGATGAATCACATCCAGCCCTTCCTTGTTCTCCTTTAAGGCTTCCTATCCCTTCTGGACTTGTGTCCACTCCCCCTCCTGTTGTTTACCGAGGCATGCTGGTCCATTCTGCCCCCGGCCTCTACCATGAAGAATGAGCAGAAATAATCCTTCAGTAATTCCATTTTCTCTTGATTCTCCTCAATGCAGTCCCCCCCTCCCCGATCTCGTGATTAGATCATTTCTACTATTCAAAGTTCATGATTTTTTTATCTTATTCATTTTATGTGATGCCCTATGGTAGCATAGCATCTGATCTTGCATTTAAAATAGCCAAAATGGGTCAGTGATATAGAAATAAACTTCAAGGCATACATTGTATATCCATAGTCATATTAGGGGTTATGTAGGAGAGGGAGTATATTCTGCCAAATAGCCTCTCATGCAGTCAGCAAAGGCTGAATACAGGAGACACAAACATGTGTTTCCTCTTTCTCAAGACTCATCTGTGTGGTTAACTGCATCTTACAGAAACATAGAAGCTGATGGCAGAAGGAGACAGCTAGGTCCAACTAGTCTGCCCATTTGTTTTAGAACTGTTTTGACACTTTAGTTGCCCTTTGTAGTCAGGGCTCCCTTGTGTCTAGCCAATGCATTCTTGAATCCCCCCCACAGTGCTGACCCCACCAACCTCTTGCAGCAGGCTGTTCCAGGTGTCCCCCACTCTTTCTGTAAAGAAAAACTTCCTGGTGTGGTACAGTACCTCCCTCCTTGCAGCCTGAGGTCATGTCCCCTGGTCCTGGAGCCCTTCTGTAAGTGAAAAAGTTCCTGTGCCTATACCTTGTTAATGCGTTTTATGTACTTGAATGTTTCAATCATGTCCCCTCTCTCTGCTCTCTGCTCCAGGGAGTACATTTTCAGCTCCCTAACTCTTTCCTCGTAGGACATGTACTGCAGACCATGAATCATTTTTGTCACCTTTCTCTGTATTGTTTTCACCTGGCCAAAGTCCTTTCTGAGGTGAGGCCTCCAGAACTGGACTCTGTATTCCAAGTGAGACCTGACCAGCGATCTATACAATGGTAGTACTACCTCTCTCCTCCTGCTCATGATTCCCCTTCCAATGCAGACCAGCGTTCTGCTGGCCTTCAATGTTGCCTTCCCACACTGCTTACTAACCTTCAAGTAATCTGAGATTATGAATCCCAAATCTCATTCTTGGTTTGAGGCTACCAGTCTCAAGAGAAGTAGGAAAAAGCCCTACGATGGTCTTAGGGATCTGGATAATGGGGAACCCAAAATAGGAAAGCAATCGAAAACAACCTAAAAAGATAACCTCAGAACAAAGCACTCATACAAATGTTACCTGTGGAACATGTATCCATGACTCTTCCACTTGTTTGCATGTGCTCCTAGCCTGCCATTTCAGTTACAGTACTCCCGAACCCCTTAGTGCCTTGCAATCGCCACTTTCAATATGGATGAGGCCTAGCAAATTGCTGACTCAGCACTCACTAACCCTGCTTGTAATGACACCTTTTGTGACTCATAAACTGTTCCAATATGCTGACCGACATTTAGGGATGAGACAGTGGAACCCTAAAGAGGAAGGGTGAAATATCACACGCATAATGAACGCCCACTGTAACACTCCTGTTTGCTTCATTTTGCTGCACTTAGCTGTATAATCCAAGATCCCTGCAACAGCACTGTAAGTATTTTCATGTGCAATATTTTATTCATGGTAATGTACTCTGCCCTGTGATGTATAGTTGGAATAATTATTTACTTATCCACTATCCTTGGGGGCATCGTTAACAACTACTGTACGTGATTCCATCTCATAATGTTATCCTTGTGAGCAATAATGGAAAGTAATAATTTATTCATATCACTATCTACAGTAAATGGCACATTACAAGTCGTTTGTACTGGTATGAGTGGCGCTTGTTTAAAAAAAATGTTTTTCTTGGTATATTGAGGTTGGATGGTCAGCTACCTCATATTTCCTGCAAAGCATGGGATCCCAGCTATCGTCTCTTGAAGCTTCGACATGTGAAGAGTAGTGGTCAATTGTTCAGCCACACAGATATGAGGGGAGTTGTTCTCAGTAGAAAGCTCTCAATCATAGACAATGACTACCGGGCTTGAGGTTTTTTTGTAGATAAAAAGGCAATTGCTTTACAAAGACTCTGACATCTCTGGGTTCCCTTTGATCCCCACCCACTCTATAATTTTATACACTTTTCTGCATATACAGTGATTATATACTGAGTTTCTCAAGTAACTGTAAATAAAGGAATAATGTGAGTGGATGGGGTACTCAGCAGTTTCCCATCAGGGATTATTGCTGAGGCCACTGCTGCTGTGCATCATTCTTAACAATGATTTGAAAGATAGGGCCTTCAGCAGGTTGTTGAAGGTTACTGATATAATGCTGGCAAGGGTGGTGAACTTCCTTGAGGATGGGGACTCTCAGGAGAGCCTAAACAAGTCATGTGATTGGTCAGACTCCTGGAGTGTCAGATTCAATTAAGTCAATTGCAAGGTGCTACACTTGGAGTGGAAAAGAATGGCACGACCTGCACGCTGTGTGAAGCTCCTTTAGCTGCAGAGGGGGTAGAAAAGACTCATAATTTGCTAAATAGTGATATGCAGTGTGCATCCCCTGTCTAGAGGGCTTTCAGAATGCTGGTGTGCATCATGGGTGGGGGAAGGGATGGAAACAGTAGAACTGCGGAAGTAATCTTTCCACTTTAAAAAGATCTGGTTAGGCTAATCCTGGAGTACTATGTGCTGTTCTGGCTCCTCAATACAAAAAACACATCAAAGCAGTTGAGGAGGTGCAATGCAAGGCCACAAAAATGATAAGGGATAGGTGGAATAAAACACCTTTGGCATAGCATTAGGATGCCTCTCAGCAAGTAATCATGCCAAATTCCTGATCTCTGTCTCAATAGAAAGACAGGTCATAACCAAATTAATACATTTCAAAAATTCCATTGAATTTCATCAAATTTTAATTTGTTCAAGATGGCCAACAAGGCTGTGCTGCCATTTACCCGAGCTCTCAGTATAGCCTGCTTAGTGTTTATACAAGCCCATGATATTTACTTCAATACGAAGCTGCCAGTGCCCAGACTACACTTAGAAGTCCACATTTAATTTTCTTCTAATTTTATTTTTATATTCCTTTGGCCTTGTGAGTCCAGGTCATGTCCCTACCATGACACATTATTTGAAACTTTAGTTGAAGCTGGTGTGTTTCTTAGCATTCAATTTATAGGTAGCTTTGAGGCTTAGGGCTGGAGCATAGTTAGGTTGGGAGAGTAAGTTATGCTAGAAGCCACCTTTTTATTTTTAGTTAGAGCAGTCTGTGCCACCTTTGGGGCTTCTGGCATTGAATTTACCTGCTCTGGATTCCCTGGCTGCCTGGCTCCTTGTTACTAAGTTCTCGGGCTCCAGTTCTTCGGTAGTGCTACCATCATCAACCAGTCAGTAGAGCCTTCCTGTCCTGTGTATCAAGTCTTGCTATCTTGCTTAGTGCACTTAGTCTCTGCTCCACGATCAAAGTGAATTGTTGTGGCTTGATACTTTGGAGGTAGCTCCCCAGAGCTCATGTTTTCGTAGATGCGTCCTGTTGTACTATATGTGCTTTTGAGCTCTCTATTTTGAGCCTTTGACTCTGTAGACCGTGGTGTGTTGCTGGATCTCCTTAAGGGGCTGTACGGACTCACCAGTAATGTTATCAACTGCTTTGAGTCCTTTCTCACTAGCAGAATGCAAAGGGTTGTATCGGAGAGTTTCTTTTCTCGCCCAAGGCCTCTGCCATGTGGAGTCCCCAAGGGTGCAGTCCTCTCACCCATGTTTTTCCCTGTGTATATTATGCCCCAGGGTAAGATCATTCAACACTACAGCATTTGTTTCTACTGTTATGTAGATGAAACCCAGCCATATAAGTCTTTTGCACCAAGAACTGGTGGTGCCGTGGAGGTACTATATGCGTGCCTGGCAGAGATCCAAGACTGGATGGCCTCCAGATGGATAAGGCTCACCCCAGACAAAATAGAGGTACTAGTGATCGATCCTGGTCACCAGTGTGAAATGGAGACTGATGGGGAAAGCCCTATCTTGATGTTGCGCATGACCCTGCTGGTGGCTACTACAAGAGAGACTGATCTTGGTGTTATCTTCGATGACAGACTGACATTTTAGGCTCAGGTGTTGTCCTTCATCCGGAGTAGTTTTTATCATTTGAGGAATACTTTCTGGATTAAAGCCCTTCTCCAGCAGAAGGACCTGCCCTTACTGCAGCATGCATTTGTGATGTCTACGCTTAACTACTGTGATGGACTTTATCTCTGAGTTAGTGGAGGAGTCCTGCGTCACCTGCAACTAGTGCAGAACACAGCAGAAAGGTTACTGACTGGCCTCCTGAGGTCATGTTATGTGATCCTAGAGCTGCGTGACGTGCACTGGCTGACAGTGTAGTGAAGAATCTCTGTTGAGATGGGTCTTTTCACCTACAAAGCTCTATACGGTCATGGCCCAAGCTCCCTGACTGATCTTCTGACTCCCTGCCATTCTCAGCACTCACTGCACACCACTGAGGAAGGCCTCCTAACAATTCCCAGGGCCTGGCTTAAGACATCTGGTGACCATGTGTTTGCAATGGTTGTGCCAGCTCTGTGGAATTCACTTCCAAGGTCCTCAATGGAGGCTCCCTCATTGGAGGCCTTAAAGCAGGGTCTGAAAGCACATCTTTTCAAGAAAGGGTCTGTGAATTGAGCTACATTGGCTGATGATCTTAACTAATTTTATTTTATTATTTTGTCATCATTTTGTTATTGAAATGTGGATCCATTGTTATTTCTGTTTGTATATTACATATTGTATGAAGGGCTGCAAGTTCGGTTCGACCTTGCCCTAAAATAGTCAACCCCCAGTTTGTGTTTGTTCTGCAGCAAACATTTTCAGACAATGCAACTTTGGTTCGCTAGATTCATCCCATCAAGGAACAAAAAAAGTTATCCTACCCAGCAGCAGCACATGCTCCTAGGCTTCTGTCTCTCATCAGTCATACATAGCAGCTCAGACCCGTACTCAGCAGGTGTCACACACTTCTCCCCAGAGGCATAGAAACATAGAAACATAGACTTTGATGGGAGATAAGGACCGCTTGGACCATCTAGACTGCCCATTTTCCTACCTACAGGATAGGCCGTAGATCCTAGTTAACCAACAGCCTATTTCTTCCTACCCCCCACAAGAATTGCCTTATGTCTGTCCCATGCATTCTTGAATTCTCCCACAGTTTTAGACCCCACAACCTCCTTAGGAAGGCTGTTCCATGCATCCACTACCCTCTCTGTGAAATAATACTTCCTCACATTGCCCCTGAATCGCCCTCCTTCTATCTTTAAATTGTGTCCCCTTGTTCTTGCAAGTCTCTTTTTCTGAAAGATGCTACCCTCTTGGACTTTGTTGATTCCACTGAGGTGCTTAAAAGTTTCTATCATGTCCTCCTCTCCCTTCTTTCCTCAAGGGTATACATATTAAGCCCTTTAGTCTCTCCTCATACGGCTTCTCTTGCAGATCCTGCACCATTTTAGTTGCCCTCCTCTGACTACCTCTATCCTGTCTATGTCCTTGCGGAGATGGGGTCTCCAGAACTGGACACAGTACTCAGATGGGGTCTCACCAACTGTCTGTACAGAGGGATAACAACTTCCTGTTTTCTGCTGCTGATGCCTCTCCCTATACATCCCAGTATATCCCCAGCCCTCCCTATTGCCTTCTCTCACATTGCTTGCTAACCTTAAGGTCACCTGATATGATTACCCCAGGTCCCTTTCCTTTTTGTTGTTGTTACTACCTCCCACCCATTGTGTATTCTTCCCTGGGTTCTTGTTTCCAGGTGCATTATTTTGTACTCTTTGCATTGAATCCTAGCTGCCATACTTCTGACCATTCCTCCAACCTTGCCAAGTCCCTTTTCATCCTTTCCACGCCTCCTTGTGTATCAACCCTGTTGCAGATCTTTGTGTCATCTGCAAAAGGCATACTTTTCCTTCCAGTCCCTCTGCAATGTCACTGATGAAGACATTAAAAAGGACTGGACCCAATACTGAACCCTGCAGTACCCCACTAGTAACCCCTCTTTCTTCAGAGTGGACTCCATTTACAATTACCTTCTGTGTCCTGTTGTGCAGCCAATGTTTTACCCAGGCTACCACCCTGGGACCCACTCCCAGGCTGGTTAATTTGACTATTAATCTTTTAGAGGCAGTCAGCATGATTGGAGGAAGGGGGATCAAGAGGAATCATAGGCAGTAACAGAGGCAACCATTGGTGCAGACTGGTCGCAAAACACGTGGTTTGCTGCCAGGAACATTCTGTGTAATCTCTCAGCTGAGTGTTTGAGGAGAGTTGTGGTGTGGTTGGGTAGTCTGCTACACAAAAAAATTATTCACTGATTGTTGTACCAGAAAAAAGATGGTAAATGGAAAAAAGAAAGAGAGTTCAGTATTAGAAAGGGCATTTGGGAAGGAGAACGTACAGAAGGGCAGGGTTTTCTAGGGAGTCGAGAGGGATGGCGCATTTGCTCTGCTTTGCGAACTGAGGGCTAGTGTAGGGGTACTATACTGGGCACGAACAGCTGCTGTGTAAAAATTAACTAAAGTCACAGTACAAAAAGAAAAAAAAAATTGAGACTGCAGGGAGTGAAAAAGAAAGTAAAGCACAGGGCATCTGGCTCAGCAGAGAGACAAAACATCCCTGATAGATACTGTGAGTGCTGTACACTGCTATGTCTGATTTCTAGAGGCTGAAGATTTAGAAGTAGATGAAACAAACAACCAGCAATTTTACAGCACTGAACTGAGCTACAGTGCAAAGCTGGTGGGTTTGATCCCATTAACCCCCTCTTGCATACTGTGTGTCTCAGAGCAAATCACTTAACTCCTTGTTCTTCTAGGTTGCACCTCACAAACTCCAGCTTCGTGTTTCTGGTCAAACAATTTCCCCTTTCCCTTATATTTACCTCCTGTTATGCTAGTGCTTAATACTAATACTGCCCTCTGGTAATCAATTTCCCTGTATTTCCAACATTGACAACCAGAAGTGCTGCACTGAGCTGTAAGGAGTAAATAAATTTACCTGAGTCTGGTGCAGCTATTTGAGGCCACCAGCAGTGCTGTGCTGTACTGTACTACTGACTTCTTTGGAACTAAATCTCCCTGCATTTTCAGACAGTACTTGACTACTTGACACAGCCAGTTGTGCTGTACTGACCTATTATGGAGTAAATATCTGTTTTTAGTGCAGCTTCTCGACATACCCTGCAGTGCTATACTGACCTGTTTGGCAATAAATCTCCCTGTGTTCAGTAATCAGTACTTAATGTACTTATAGTATATGGTTAGGGCTTATTGTGTATGGAGAATGGTGATTTTCCAAATCTTGTTCAAAGATCAAAAAAGTTGTACTCTTGCACAGATGTCACATTGAAAGTACAACAACTTTTTAACCTTGTCCTGCAACTTGACTCGACACAGCTGGCAGTTGTTTCGTGACCTGTTTGGGAATAAATGTACAGTACCTGTATTTTCACTACTTAAACTACCTGACTTGTCGCAACCAGCAGTTGTTGTTTACTCAACCTGTGTGGGAATCAATAAATCTCCTTGTGTTTTCTCTACTTAAGCTACTTGACTTGAAAACATAGCATTCTTACTTTCTAAGTACTGCTGTGCTACATCCCAGACATGAAAAAAATATACTGTGGATTTCTCAACTAGAACCAGGTAGAATTTAGTTATATATTGTAGAACCTGGTTATATCCAATAAAAAAATGCGGTTTTACTTGGTAGAACCGGGATTTGGTAGAACCTGGTTATTGTTGGTAGAATCTTGTTTTACTTGGTAGAACCCAGTTCTCCCTGTTTCTATCTGGTAGAACTCACTTTTATGTGGTTCTACCTGGTAGAACTAGGAAGAACCTGGTAGAACTTTTAGGGGTTCTACTCAGAAAATTTGCAAGGTAGAATTTTAAGAGGTTTGCACAGCCCTATTGTAAAGTGCCCTCAGCCTCAGGGATAAGGAGCTTCATGACTAAAGTTTTATTTATTTACTTGCTAAACCTAGGGTGAGAGGATGAATGCCCTTAATATCTCCATGTTGGGAAGAAGGAGGATGTGGGGGAAATGATCTTAGTTTTAAGCATACTGTAATCAAGGGTGTAAAGTTGACAAGACTGAACATTCCAAGATGTTTGATCTGGTGTCCTTCCACCTTCTTTCAAGTAAAACTTTTATGTAGCAATCTGCTTTAGCTTCAGTTATTCACATGTTCCCGTTTGCAGACTGAAGAAATAGTTGTGATATGTCCTGATGCACTGCTATAAATTCATTGCAGGTGACTTCCTTCTGAGAGCTAAGTTCGGTGATCTGATGTCTTAGTAGCAGGTCACTGGAATACTCTCTGAAGCTCATAGGAGGTAAATTCAGGGGTAATGTTAGTAGGCCCTTTTACTCCCAGAGAATGTGAGCCTATGAATAGTCTACCAACAAAGAAAGAAGACATGAAGACAGTACAAAAGTGCAGTCTTTCAAGGTGAGCCTGTGTCAAATGTCTGCTTTATAAAGAAATCATAAGATACCCTGGCTAGTGCAGTGGGTAGGGATCACTTATGAATTAATAATTATTTATACATTTGGTTAGTTTTTGTTGACCAGGTAAGGAGGACTAAGCAATTCTGCCTATTTTTAGACTTGTCCTGGGAGGGGGAAGGTACAGATGCAAAGCGACATACAGAACTAGCTTAAGCTGTTGGTGGTAGCATTTCAGGCAATTTATTCAGGTATAAGAAGATCTGGGAACCACTAGAAACGTTGTTGACCTTATGAAAAATATGAGCTAGAATAGGCCTTTTTTTTTTACTGGTGCATCTCTTTCTTTCCTTTTCTGTTTTGCAAACGTTGGTTTTAATAACTATTCACCCTACAGTTGTAAGTATTAATAGGCTGGGTGGAACCTGTGGTTACCTTGATATACTCTCTGACGGTTTGGGTGGGGGAGGGGAGGGGAGGTATAGCAATATAATAGTATTGATATTATAACTTTCTACTTCATTTGCAGAGATACTGTTCACTGACATGTACTATTAGTGGCTTACTGGTTTTACTCTGTACGGTGCGAATACCTGGTTTTAACTTACAGTTGCAGCCATGTTCATTCTTTGTTTTGTCTGTAACTCTGCATCACGGCATAAATAAATAAAACATATTAAATCTGGAATGAAAAATGCTGTTAGTGGTATTTTTAGAGAATGGAGGGACATTTGGCCAGGAAGCCTAGAAAATTCCCCTACTCTTTTTGAGAGGTGTCATGGGATCTTTATCGTCCACCTGAACAACAACCAGAGTAGTTAGTTTTTAATGACAGGGTAACTACACTAGATAACAAGCATTTGTCAATGCCGAATGTTGCTTGCTTCTATGTGCTGTTTAGGTATTTGGAAGTCATTGGAGTGCAAATATTGAAAATTTGCGAACCTGACGGTAGAACATGCAGAACACATGCTCATAAACAGTCATTGTTAGGAAATTTTCACAAAATGTCTAACATAGCCATTTTAAGACCTCTGCTCATGAACAGTGTCAGTGTGATTTTGTTAATGTGTCCCATACATTGAGTTTGCACACCGACTGCGCCATTGTGCGCTACATGGGCGGAAACATGTTTTGGGCAGGATGTGAAAAATGACAGCTGTACTGCTCATGAGGAGGTGTGGTAAAATGGCAATGTTGAAAATCTGGGTGAAAATATTGAAAATTTGTGAACTTACGAGCTGTGTAGGAACTGCGCAATGCACGCTCGTAAAACAGTCATTTTTTAGTAATTTTTTCACCAAATTTTAAACATAGCCATTTTAAGACCTCTACTCATGAACAGTGTTACTGTGATTTTCTTAATTTGTCCCATACATTGATTTCGCACACCAACTGCGCCATTCTGCGCTACAAGGGCGGAAACACATTTTGGGTGAGATGTGAAAAATGACAGCTGTACTACTCATAAGAAGGTGAGGTAAAATGATAATGTTGAAAATCTGGAGTGAAAATATTGAAATTTCGCGAACTTACGAGCCTGCGTAGGAACTGCGCAACGCACGCTCGTAAAACAGTCATTTTTTGGAATTTCTGGACCAAATTTTCAACATGGGGTTTTTGGGACCCTTTCTCATGAATGATATCACTGTCATGATGGTATTCAGGCCCAAAGGGTGATTTCTCAGTGACTGCATGGTCACTGCGCAAAATCACCCTTCGGGCCCGAATAACGCCATGACAGTGATATCATTCATGAGAAGGTGTCCTAAAAACCCCATGTTGAAAATTTGATCCAGAAATTCCCAAAAATGGCTGAGATATGCAATAAAGTTGAATCCCCCCTATCTAGCCCATTATACAGTTTACCGGCATTTCCTCAGTTCGCGGTCGGCTTTGAAGAGTGCAGACGTATTCCTGGTCCACCGAAGATCATCGTGCCAGAGTCCGGAGGTAAGTATGGGGTGAGGGGTGTGTGGGGAGGCTTTGTGCGCAGTGGGTGGGTGCGGTTGTGGGAAGGGGTCGAGACGCGCAGGGACCGCTTTTGTTTTATAGATTAAAAAAAAGACATTTGGGACGTTTGCCACTCTGGGTGGGCTCCCAGTGTGGCACAAGGATGAAGGCCATTCAGCCGATGGGGATTGGGCAACCCCATCGCCAAAGTGATTGATTGCCACGCTGGGGTGGGCTCCCAGCGTGGCACCAACTAGCGGGGGGGGGACGATGCAGCTCAGCTGGCGGGGATTGGGCACCCCGTCGGCTACACAGTACATGCGGGGGCGCGCACGCCTGCGTGTTGGGGGGGAGCTATGCTTCTTATCGGTGCTCACTGAAGCATAGCTCCCCCTTTCAACTGTATGCCACTGCATTTTGGAGCGTGTCATAGACAGCTCCAAAATGCATTGGCTTACAGGGGCCGTGCCTGCCAGCTCACTGACTGAATTGGAGAAGGAGGTGACACACCTCCGAAATCTCCGATGATGGCACTATGTTTCTTGCACATGCGTGCAAGCAACATAAAAATGCCTATTTTCTGGAGTGAACAGAGAGAATTATAATGAAATTAACAAAGTTTTGCACAGTATAAATATTCATACCTGTTAGTAAAAGGGGGGGCAGACACAATAGACCAGAGTCCCTTCTGACCTTAAAGTAGTACGTTACAAGGTTACTATGACTATAATGATATCATAGATAGACACTTAGCCTGAACAGATAGGGCTGGATATTCAAACTGCGCCATTCAAAGGTGCAAGCCCTTGCGCTGCGCAAAATAGTTGCGCAGGGGTGTGTCCGGGGCGATATTCAAAGGAGTTGCGCTATTGAGCAACTCCTTTGAATATCACCCCCCAGCCACAGCCACTGTGCATGGCGCAGTGGAACTTGCACCACTGCAGGTTGACAGAGTGGAGCATTCAACTTGCGGTGGCGCAAACACCATTGCGCCATGCGCAAAATCCTGATATTCAAAAGGTGACATGCAAATGGGGCTATAATTCATGCAAGGCACAGGGGGGCCCATTTGCATCTGATTATGGCCCCATTTGCATGCCATTAGCATGTAGGTGCACCGATCCCCGAGGACTTGCGCCGGGTTCCCTGCCAGGCAGCAGCCGTCAGGGACTGATGGCCCCTGCAGCCCGATTGCGGAGAATCAGTGTACAATCCCCACCACCACCCTGAGCCCGATGCAGGCATAGTGTACTCCCCACCAGCCCGATCGCGGGCAACAATGTAACTCCACCCCAATGTATCCCTGGTGGTCAGTGGACCAAAATGCCAGATATGCGGGCAATACGTTTAATAAACCCCGAGACATAGCCCTGGTGGCTAGTGTCCCCCACCCCACCCACCCACGAAGCCCACCACCCGCTCCCGCCCGGCAACGCGGTACACTCATCCACCTGCCTGCTGCCTGCCACCTGCCGACTGACTACCAGTAGGACTCCGCCCATTAAGTGCAGAGCAAGAGCCAATGGGCATACAGCCCATACCACAAATGACGGTCAGATTTCTGAATGAATTCTTTCACAAATCTGGACTGTCATCTCTGGAGAGAAGCTGCATGCCCGATAGCTCTGCCACCAATGGAAATGTCTGCTCTGGGCAGTCAGCTGCAAGCGGCAAGCGGCAAGGCAGAGTGAAGACTCTGCCACTCCCATAAAACTGCCTTGAAGCAGGAAAATAGAACCGTAGTGGAAATGAATGAAAGGGCATGCCCACCAGGGCTATCTGACGAGAAAGGACAATAAATGTACTGCCTGCGATCGAGCATTCGTCCACTGGACCTAAAGAAATGAGAGAGCACATTACTACCTAACGATCGAGCTGATAAGGTACTATGCCAGCAATCAGGCCAGTGAAAGGTGAGAGACTCACGATCGGCTGCCTGTGATCGGGCTGCAGGGAAGGCACAAGGAGTGGGTTGGGGGCCAGCCACAGGTGGCAGCTGTGTTGTACCTGCAATGCAGCAGCTCACCTGTGGGTGACCCTCAACTTAAGCCTTTTTTTTTTGGCTCAGAGTTGTGCAGGCGCAGGTTGGGGGTTGCGTCTGCACAACTCTGCACAGCCTGGTTGAATATCGGGCTGTGCAGTTTATGCATGGTACCTCCCCTACCAGTTCAGCATGCATTCATTTGCATTGCGCTGTTGCTCAGCCTGTTTTCAGTGGTGCAACTGCCTCCTGCTGAATTTCGCAGAATGGAGCAAGTTCGGACTTGCGCAGGTGCAACCCTATTGCACATGGCGCAACCCTTTTGAATATCCGGCCAATAATGTCTTATAGACAGTGATAATGTTTTCATAGTAATAATTTAATAGGTGGGTACTCTTACAGGATAATGACGCTCAGTCCTGATATGTATGGGCCTGTCATCGATATCCCGAAATTAGGCATGCCCGACATTCCCGCCCCACAGCCAAATGTCATTTCTCTTGTCAAAACTATATTTCGCCCTTTGAAATGATGGGTTACACCCATGAAATATGGTTTCACCTGGCGTAACCATAACAGGGTTGTGGAGAGAGGTTCTGGCCAAGCTACTCCATGTGTAGAGTGCTAATGCTCCTACAGCTTGGCTAGCAGGCTGTTGGGTGTGGGGTTCTGTTCCCGTAGTTGGAATATTTAAAAAAACAAAGTTTCTTAACTCCCCAAAGCAAACAACCAACTCCATGGTCCGCTCCCCCTTGGAGTTGGTTACTTTTGTTTGGGTGGAGTGAGCAGGAGGCCCCCGGCTTGATGTGATGGCCTCTAGGTTTCTTTCTTACTTGGTGACTGTAAGCTCCAAGCCCTCCCCCCATGTTATACACATCCAGAAATGCTTAATCTTGCACTTTTTGACATTGAAACCCAATTTCCATCCTCTAGACCATTCCTCTACTTTCCTCATAACCCAGTTGCAGACTTTTGTAGCATCCACAAAGAATCAAACCTTACCCTCAATCTCCTCCACAATGTTACTTATGAAGACATTGAAGTGCACAGGTCCCAGCACTGAACCCTGTGGCACTCCACTATTCACTTTCCTATCTTCTGAGTGACCGTCATTTACTACCACCCTTTACCTCCTGTTCTTAACCAGTTTGAAACCCATTGTGTCACTTTCTCCCCCTTCCCAGGCTGCTTAGTTTCCTAAGTACCCTTGAGTGCAGCATATTGTCAAAAGCCTTACTAAAGTCTAGCTAGGCCACATCCACTGCTCTTCCCAGACCCACCTCCCTGGTAACCCAGTCAAAGAAATCTATGAGATTAGTTTGACATGACTTCCCTCTTGTCCAACCATGCTGCCGGTGGTCCTGCAGTTCTTTTGCCTCCAGGTGTTCCACAGTCCTGTCTTTCAGTAGTGTCTTCATTAACTTCCCCACTACTGAAGTGAGACTGACTGGCCTGTAATTGCTAGAATTCCCCCTACTGCTGCTTTTATGCACAGGGCCCGCATCCGCCCTCTTCCAGTCCTCTGGAACTTCCCCATCTCCAGTGCGATTCTAATAAGCACTGCCAGAGGGTGGCCTCCACCTTGCTCAGTTCCTTTAGGATCCTTGGATAAATCACATCCAGCCCTTCCTTATTCTCCTTTAAGGCTTCCTATCCCTTCTGGACTTGTGTCCACTCCCCCCTCCTGTTGTTTACTGAGGCATGCTGGTCCATTCTGCCCCTACCCTTTACCATGAAGACTGAGCAGAAGTAATCCTTCAGTAATTCCACTTTCTCTTGATTTTCCTCTATGCACTCCCCCCGCCCCCCCCCCGACCTCCAGATTTGGTTATTTCAACTGTTCAAAGTTCATGATTTTTTTATCTTATTCATTTTATATGAAGTCCTATGGAAGTATAGCATCTGATTTTGCATTTAAAATAGCCAAAATGGGTCAGTGATATAGAAATAAACTTCAAGGCATACATTGTACAACCATAGTCATATTAGGGGTTACGTAGGAGATGGAGTATATTGTGCCAAATAGCCTCTTATGCAGTCAACAAAGGCTGAAAACTGAAGACAAAAACATGTGTTTCCTCTTTCTCAAGACTCATCTGTGTGGTTAACTGTATCTTATAGAAACATAGAAACATAGAAGCTGAATGCAGAAGGAGACAGCTAGGTCCAACTAGTCTGCCCATTTGTTTTAGAACTGTTTTGACACTCTAGTTGCCCTTTGTAGTCAGGGCTCCCTTGTGTCTAGCCAATGCATTCTTGAATTCCCCCACAGTGCTGACCCCCACAACCTCTTGGGGCAGGCTGTTCCAGGTGTCCCGCACTCTTTCTGTAAAGAAAAACTTCCTGGTGTTGGTAGAGTGCCTCCCTCCTTGTAGCCTGAGGTCATGACCCCTGGTCCTGGAGCCCTTCTGTAAGTGAAAAAGTTCCTGTGCCTATACCTTGTCAATGTGTTTTATGTACTTGAATGTTTCAATCATGTCCCCTCCATCTCTTATCTGCTCCAGGGAGTACATTTTCAGCTCCCTAACTCTTTCCTCATAGGACATGCACTGCAGACCATGAATCATTTTTGTCACCTTTCTCTGTATTGTTTCCACCCGGTCAAAGTCCTTCCTGAGATGAGGCCTCCAGAACTGGACTCTGTATTCCAAGTGAGGCCTGACCAGCGATCTATACAATGGTAGTACTACCTCTCTCCTCCTGCTCGTAATTCCCCTTCCAATGCAGAGCAGCGTTCTGCTGGCCTTCAACGTTGCCTTCCCACACTGCTTACTAACCTTCAAGTAATCTGAGATTATGATTCCCAAATCTCATTCCTGGTTTGAGGCTACCAGTCTCAAGAGAAGTAGGAAAAGCCCTACAATGGTCTTAGGGATCTGGATAATGGGGAACCCAAAATAGGAAAGCAATCTAAACAGAGAACCCCAGAACAAAGCACTCATACAAATGTTACCTGTGGAACATGTATCCATGACTCTGCCACTTGTTTGCATGTGCTCCTAGCCTGCCGTTTCAATTACTGTATTCCCGAACCCCTTAGTGCCTTGCAATTGCCACTTCCAATATGGATGAGGCCTAGCAAATTGCTGACTCAGCACTCACTAACCCTGCTTGTAGTGACACCTTTTGTGACTCATAAACCTTTCCAATATGCTGACTGACTTTAGGGATGAGAAAGTGGAACCCTAAAGAGCAAGGGCAAAATATCACACCCATCATGAACACCCATTGTAACACTCCTGTTTGCTTCATTTTGCTGCACTTATCTGAATAATCCAAGATCCCTGCAACAGCACTGTAAATATTTTCATGTGCAATATTTTATTCATGGTAATGTACTCTGCCCTGTGATGTATAGTTGGAATAATTATTTACTTATCCACTATCCTTGGGGGCATCGTTAACAACTACATGATTCCATCTCATAATGTTATCCTTGTGAGCAATAATGAAAGTAATAATGTATTCATATCACCACCTACAGTAAATGGCACATTACAAGTCGTTTGTACTGGTATGAGCGGCGCTTGTTTAAAAAAAGACATTTTTTTTGGTATATTGAGGTTGGATGGTCAGCTACCTCATATTTCCTGCAAAGCATGGGGTCCCAGCTACCGTCTGTTGAAATTCGACGTGTGAAGAGTAGTGGTCAATTGTTCAGCCACACAGATATGAGGGGAGTTGTTCTCAGTAGAAAGCTCTCAATCACAGACAATGACTACCTGGCTTGAGACTTTTTTGTAGAAAAAAATGCAATTGCTTTACAAAGACTCTGACATCTCTGGGTTCCCTTTGATCCCCATCCCACCCTATAATTTTATACACTTTTCTGCCTATACAGTGATCATATACTGAGTTTTTCAAGTAACTGTAAATAAAGGAATAATGCGAGTGGATGAGGTACTCAGCAGTTTCCCATCAGGGATTATTGCTGAGGCCACTACTGCTGTGCAACATTTTTAGCAATTATTTGAAAGATAGGGCCTTCAGCAGGTTGTTGAAGGTTACTGATATAAAGCTGGCCAGGGTGGTGAACTTCCTTGAGGACTGGGACTCTCAGGAGAGCCTAAACAAGTTATGTGATTGGTCAGACTCCTGGAGTCTCAGATTCAATTAAGTCAATTGCAAGGTGCTACACTTGGAGTGGAAAAGAATGGCACGACCTGCACACTATGTGGAGCTCCTCTAGCTGCAGAGGGGGTAGAAAAGGCTCATAATTTGCAAAATAGTGATATGCAGTGTGCATCCCCTGTCTAGAGGGCTTTCAGAATGCTGGTGTGCATCATGGGTGGGGGAAGGGATGGGAAACAGTAGAACTGCGGAAGTAATCTTTCCACTTTAAAAAAGATCTGGTTAGGCTAATCCTGGAGTACTGTGTGCTGTTCTGGCTCCACAATACAAAAAACACATCAAAGCAGTTAAGGAGGTGAAATGCAGGGACACAAAAAAGATCAGGGGTAAGTGGAATAAAACACCTTTGGCATAGCATTGGGATGCCGCTCAACTAGTAATCGTGCCAAATTCCAGATATCTGTCTCAATAGAAAGACAGGTTATGACCAAATTAATACATTTCAAAAATTCCATTGAATTTCATCAAATTTTAATTTTTTCAAGATGGCCACCAGGCTGGGCTGCCATTTACCTGAGCTCTCAGTGCAGCCTGCTTAGTGTAGTCTCGGAGCTCAGTTTAGCTAAACTCAGCTGTTGTTACAAGCCCATGATATTTACTTCAATAAGAAGCTGCCAGTGCCCAGACTACACTTAGAAGCCAACATTTAATTTTCTTTTAATTTTATTTTTATATTCCTTTGGCCTTGTGAGTCTAGGTGATGTCCCTACCATGACATATTATTTGAAACTTTAGTTGAAGCTGGTGTGTTTCTTAGCATTCAATTTATAGGTAGCTTTGAGGCTTAGGGCTGGAGCATAGTTAGGTTGGGAGAGTAAGTTATGCTAGAAGCCACCTCTTTTATTTTTAGTTAGAGCAGTCTGTGCCACCTTTGGGGCTTCTGGCATTGATTTTACCTGCTCTGGATTCCCTGGCTGCTTGGCTCCTTGTTACTAACTTCTTGGGCTACAGTTCTTCTGTAGTGCTACGATCATCAACCAGTCAGTTGAGCCTTTCTGTCCTGTATATCAAGTCTTGCTATCTTGCTTAGTGAACTTAGTCTCTGCTCCACGATCAAAGTGAATTGTTGTGGCTTGATACTTTGGAGGTAGCGCTCCAGAGCTCACGTTTTCGTAGATATGCCCTGTTGTACTATATGTGCTTTTGAGTTCTCTCTTTTGAGCCTTTGACACTGTAGACTGAGGTGTGTTGCTGGATCTCCTTAAGAGGCTGTATCGACTCACCAGTACTGTCATCAACTGCCTTGAGTCCTTTCTCAATAGCAGGATGCAAAGGGTTGTGTTAGGGAGTTTCTTTTCTCACCCGAGACCTCTGCCTTGTGGAGACCCCAAGGGTTCAGTCCTCTCACCCATGTTGTTTGCAGTGTACATGCTGCCCCATGGTGAGATAATTCAACACTACAGCATGGGTTTCCACTGCTATGCAGATGAAACCCAGTTGTATTTGTCTTTTGCACTGAGAACTGTTGGTGCCATGGAGGTACTAAATGCGTAGCGGGCAGAGATCCAAGACTGGATAGCATCCAGATGGCTAACATTCCTCTTGACCATAGATACCAAGTGACTAGCTTATATCCAGGCAATCAACCCCAACTCCCACAATCTAGCTTCACATAAACCTCGACTCAGGGTTCTGTAAACAACCCCTCGAAGCTGTCTTGTCTCACTATAATGACCCAGGGTTCTATAAGATCCTAGCGATAGTAACCAACTAATGTTAATCCACTATATTGTAAGACCAATGTATAAAATGTCTATTGTAATAACTGTGTGACCAATGTATGTATAAAATGTTTAATGTGTGTTCTTGTACTGACGAGGAGCATTTGCAAAGGAGTCTATAACTCAAAGGATTGTAATTCTGATTCTCATCAAACAAATAAAAATAAATAAATAAGGCTCAACCCAGACAAAATGGAGATACTAGTGATCGATCCTGGTCACCAATGTGAAGTGCAGACTGATGGGGTTAGCCCTGTCTTGATGTTGAGCTTGACCCTGATGGTGGCTACTACAAGAGAGAACAATCTGGGTGTTATCTTCGACGACAGACTGACATTTTAGGCTCAGGTGTTATCTGTCATCCGAAGTAATTTTTATAATTTGAGGAATACTAGCCGGATTAAAGCCCTTCTCTAGCAGGAGGACCTGCCCTTACTGCAGCATGCATTTGTGATGTCCAAACTCAACTACTGTAATACACTTTATCTCAGAGTTAGTGGAGGAGTCCTGCGTCACCTGCAACTAGTGCAGAACATGGCAGCAAGGTTATTGACTGGCCTTCTGAAGTCATGTTATGTGACCCCGGAGCTGCATGATCTGCACCGGCTGTCGGTGAAGTGAACTATCTCCTTCAAGATGGGTCTTCTCACCTAAAAAGCTCTATACAGTCATGGCCCACACTACCTGACTGATCTCCTGACTCCCTACCATTCTCAGCACTCACTGCACACCACTGAGGAAGGCCTCCTAACAATTCCCAGGGCCTGGCTTAAGACATCTGGTGACCATGCATTTGCAATGGCTGTGCCAGCCCTGTGGAATTCACTTTCCCTATTGTTTAACCAGGTGAGACACACTAAGTTGAAAGCTTGTTGACAGGTGCAACCTGGGAGCACAGGGAAGTTAAGTGACTTGCTCAGGGTCACACAGTATGCAAGTGGGGGCTGTGGGATTCAAACCCAAGTCTCCAGATTTGCAGCTCAGAGCCTCAGACCACTGTGCTATACTTCCAAGGTCCTCGAGGGAGGCTTCCTCATTGGAGGCCTTAAAGCAGGGCCTGAAAGCACATCTCTTCAAGGAAGCTTCTGTGAATTGAGCTACACTAGCTGATGATCTTAACTAATTTTATTTTATTATTTTGTTATCATTTTGTTATTGAAATGTGGATCCCTTGTTATTTCTGTTTATATATTACATATTGTAAAGTAGGGCTGCAAGTTTGGTTCGACCTTGCCCTAAAAATAGTTGAACCCCCACCCTCCCAGTTCGTGTTTGTCTGTGAGCGTGAACATTTTCTGTGAAAATGTGAACTTTGGTTCGCTAGATTCATCCCATCAAGGAACAAGAACAAAAAAAGTTATCCTACCCGGCAGCAGCGCATGCTCGTAGGCTTCTGTCCATCATCAGTCATACGGTGCAGCTCAGAGCCATACTCAGCAGGTGTCACAAACTGCTCCTCAGTGGCAGTCAGCATGATTGGAGGTAGGGGGATCAAGAGGAATAATAGTAACACGGGCAACCATTGGTGCAGACTAGTCACAAAACATGTGGCTTGCTGCCAGGAACGTTCTGCGTAATCTCTCAGCAGGGTGTGCGAGGAGAGTTCTGGTGTCATTGTGTAGTCTGCTTCACAAAAAAAGGATTCATTGATTGTTGTGGCAAAAAAAAAGGCAAATAGAAATAAGAAACAGAGGGCCCAATTCCTAGTCGAATGTCATAACTCACCAGCGTATGTGAGTTGCGACATTCGCTGCTACGCCAGGGTTCCTGTGCTGCATTCCAAGAGTGGCAGGGTCCCGGCACTTGTGACATGTGGAATACACCATGTGGAGGCTTACATCTTGGGCTTGGCATTGAAGCCCAGCAGGTCGCAAGTCACCAGATGCTACTGGCAGACCCCCCCAAAGTCCCCCTGCTCTGGAACACCACGTCACACACCAGGGGGCATGGGGGGCAGGACACGTGGCACAGGCATCCAGGGGGCACACCAGAGATCGGACCCCAGGGGTCCCCAACAGTTGGGGTGGGGGGCAGGGTTTTGTCTGTGGTGGTGCAAGGGACACATCAGTGCCGTTGCCATGGCAACAAGGGGTGGACAGCTGTTGGCTAGCACTATCAGATGCCCCTTAGAGCAGCTCCAGGCTGCTCTAACTTCGCGCCAGCAGTTCGGCTCTCCTAATCGTGCTAGCGGGTTACGGCAGCTGCCCTCCTGGAACAGGGCACAGTTGCTGCCATAACCCACACTTGCACCTTGTCGGTGTGGGCTGCAACATAGTGGGTGGTGTAACCCATGTTTGTCATAGCTTGCAGGCGACATATCGCATGGCGCCTCATGGAATCCCAGCCGGCGTACCGCTTGGCGCAGGTCGTGAGATAAACCAAGGGGGTTTGGCGTATCTCGGCTTATGCCGGCGTACCTGGTCTTGGAATCGGGCCCTGAGTTCAGTATTAGACAGGGAATCAGGGAAGGAGAAAGTACAGAAGGGCAGGGTTTTCTTGGGAGTCAGAAGGGATGGCTCATATGCCCTGCTTTGTGATCTGACGGCTAGTGTAGGGGTGCTATTCTGGGCACGAACAACTACTGTGCAAAAATTAACTAAAGTCGAAGTATAAAAGGGAAAAAAATTGAGACAGCAGAGAGTGAAAACATAGAAACATAGAAACATAGAAGTTGACGGCAGATAAGGACCGCAAGGCCCATCCAGTCTGCCCATTTCTTTTTCTACCTTATAAATGTGCCATCGGCCTTTGCTCTGTCAGTGACCTATCTATTCATAGTCATTTGTATTGCTCCCTTATGCCTATCCCATGCCTGTTTGAAGCCCTGCACTGTATTCATAGCCACCACTTCTTGTGGTAAGCCATTCCATGCATCTACCACCCTTTCTGTGAAAAAGAATTTCCTCACATTCCCCTTAATCGCCTCCCTCTAATCTCATGCTGTGTCCTCTTGTCCTGCTATTTTTCTTACATTTAAACATGTTAGACTCTTTCACCTTGTTTATGCCCTTAAGGTGTTTAAATGTCTCGATCATATCACCTCTCTCCCTCCTTTGCTCAAGGGTATACATATTGAGCTCTGTTAATCTGTCCTCATATGTCTTCTGATGCAGTCCCTGCACCATTTTGGTTGCCCTTCTCTGGACTGCCTCAATTTGGTTAATGTCCTTGTGAAGGTGTGGCCTCAATACCTGCACGAGTACTCAGATGGGGCCTAACCAATGTCTTGTACAGAGGATTATTACCTCCCTCTTACGACTTGTGATACCCTACTAATACACCCTAACACCCCCTAGCCTTACCTACTGCTTTAGAGGTCTGCTTGGATGATTTTAGGTCATCAGTGATGATGATGCCCAAGTCTCTTTCTTCCTTTGTGACTGCTAGCAACTCCTCCCAGCCTATAAGTGGCTTCAGGGTTTCTCTTCCTATGTGCATGATTTTGCACTTTTTGCATTAAATCCCAGTTGCCACTCTTCTGACCATTCTGCTAGTTTATCCAGATATCTTCTCATTCTGCCCACCCCATCTGGATCATCTACTCTGTTGCAGATCTTGGTGTCATCTGCAAACAGACAAGCCTTACCCTCTAGTCCATCTGCGAGGTCACTAATGAAGATGTTGAATAGGACTGACCACAGGACTGATCCCTGAGGTACCCCACTTGTGACTTGCATCTCTTCTGACTGTATACCATTTACCACCACTCTCTGTTTTCTGCCAGTCAACCAGTTTGCCACAGTTGACCAACTTCTGACCACCGAGCCTACCTAGCTTATTTATCAATCTTCTATGTGGAACAGTGTCAAAAGCTTTGCTGAAGTCAAGGTAAGGCGACATCAACTGCTCCCCTTGGTCCACCACTCTGGTTACCCAGTCAAAGAAATCTATGAGATTAGTTTGACAGGACCTTCCTTTGTAAACCCATGCTGTCTTGGATCCTGTGCCCTATTGATTCCAGGTGTTGCACTATCCTTTCCTTAAGGAGTGCCTCCATAATCTTGCCCACTACTGAGGTAAGACTGACGGTCTGTAGTTCCCCCTCCTCCCTGCTACCACTCTTGTGGAGTGGGATCACATGAGCCCTTCTCCAGTCTTCTGGGACCTCTCCTGTGCTCAGAGACTCACTAAACAATTCTGCTAATGGCTCTGCTAGTTCCTCCTTTAGCTCCTTAAGTACCTGGGATGTATGCCATCAGGTCCCATTGCCTTATCCACCCTGAGCTTAGCAAGCTCTTGTAGGACCCTTTCTTTTGTGAAGGGAGTAGTGCTCATATCCCTCTCCCCTGTGTCCATGATGCTGAGCTGTGGGCCCTGCCCTACCTTCTCTTCAGTAAATACTGAGCAAAAGTATCTATTTAGGATAGATGCCTTTACAGGGTCCTCCTCCTCACATGCTCCCTTTTCTCCATTAAGCTTAGCAATACCTCCTCTGGACTTTCTCCTTTCACGAAAGTAAAGTACAGGGCAGCAGGCTCAGCAGAGAGACAAAACATCTCTGATAGATACTGTGAGTGCTGTACACTGCTCTGTCTGATTTCTTCTCTAGAGGCTAATGATTAAGAAGTAGATGAAGCAAACAACCAGCAATTTTACAGCACTGAGCTGAGCTGCAGTGCAAAGCTGGTGGGTTTAATCCCATTAACTCCGTCTTGCATACTGTGTGACCCTGAGCAAATCACTTAACTCCTTGTGTTCCTGAGTTGCACATCGCAAACTCTAACTTCATGTTTCCGGTTAAACAGTTTCCCCTTTCTTTTTTATTTTAGTCCTGTTCTGCTAGTGCTTAATACTAATACTGCTCTATGGTAATCAATTTCCCTGTATTTTCAAAATTGACAACCAGCAGTGCTGTACTGAGCTGCTTATTTATTTAGCTTTTGTTTACCTGGTAAGCACACTAGACACTCAAGTGCCTATTTTCAGGTGCGACCCAGGAGAATTACAAAGGTACAAGCAATAACATTACAGAGACAGGGTAACAGCAATTTACAGGGTACAAAGGTACAAGCAATAACATTACAGAGTCAAGGTAACAGCACATTAACAGGGTACAGTCAGGTACAGGCAGAAGACCACAGGCAATAACAATTCAGAGACATGGTAAACGGCTATCAGACAAGGTATTGCCAGGAAGGGCATAGAACTACAGTCAGGTATAGGCAGATAACTAATTAAAGGCAGTACAGTGTTAGGGCATGTAAGGGAGTAAATAAATTTACCTGGGTCTGGTGGAGCTATTTGAGGCCACCAGCAGTGCTGTGCTGTACTGTACTACTGACCTGTTTGGAACTAAATATCCCTGCATTTTCAGACAGTACTTGACTACTTGACACAGCCAGTAGTGCTGTACTGACCTATTATGGAATAAATGTTGCTGTTTTTGGTGCAGCTACTCAACACACCCAGCAGTGCTATACTGACCTTTTTGGCAATAAATCTCCCTGTGTTCAGTAATCAGTACTAAATGTACTTATAGTATATGGTTAGGGCTTATTGTGTATGGAGAATGGTGATTTTCCAAATCTTGTTGTAGGGCCGTTTAAAGGTAAAAAAAGTTGTATTATTGTTCTGATGTCACATTGATAGTATAACAACTTTTCAACCCTGTTCTGCAACTTGACTCAACACAGCTGGCAGTTGTTTCCTGACCTGTTTGGGAAAAATGTATCTGTATTTTCACTACTTAAACTACATGATTCGACGCAGCCATCAGTTGTTGTTTACTGACCTGTTTGGGAGTCAATAAATCTCCTTGTGTTTTCTCTGCTTAAGCTACTTGACTTGAAAACATACCATTCTTTCTTTCTAAGTACTACTGTATTACATCCCAGACATGCATAAAATGCACTGTGGATTTCTGAATGAGAACCAGGTAGAATTTGTTATATATTGTAGAACCTGGTAATACCCAGTAAAAAATGTGGTTTTACTTGGTAGAACCTGGTAATATTTTGTAAAACCTGGTTATTGTTGGTAAAACCCTGTTTTACTTGGTAGAACCCAATTCTACCAGTTTCTATCTGGTAGAACTAAATTTTATGTAGTTCTACCTCGTAAAACTTTTTGGGGTTCTACTCAGAAAGTTTGCAAGGTAGAACTTTAAGAGGTTCTCACATTCCTATTGCAAAGTGCCCTCTGCCTCGGGGATAAGGCACTTCATGAATAAAGTTTTACTTTCTTACTTGATAAACCAAGGGTGAGAGGCTGAATGCCCTTAATGTCTTCATGTTGGAGAGAAGGAGGATGTGGGGGACATGATCTCAGTTTTAAGCATACTGTAATCAAGGGTGTAAAGTTGACAAGAATGAACATTCCAAGATGTTTGATCTGGTGTCCTTCCACCTTCTTTCAAATAAACCTTTCATGCAGCAATCTGCTTTGGCTTTAGTTATTCACATGTCCCAGTCTGCAGACTGAAGAAATAGTTGTGATATGTCCTAATGCACTGCTGTAAATTCAATGCAGGTGACCTCCTTCTGAGAGCTGAGTTTGGCGATCTGATGTCTTAGTAGCAGGACACTGGAATACTCCCTGAAGCTCAGAGGAGGTTAATTCAGGGCAATGTTAGCAGGCCCTTTTACTCCAAGAGAATGGAAGCCTATGAATAGTCTACCAGCAAAGAAAGAAGCCATGAAAACAGTACAAAAGTGCAGTCTTTCAATCTAAGCCTGGACAAATCTTTGCTTTATAAAGGAATCATAGGACACCCTGGCTAGTAGAGTGAGTAGGGATCACTTATAAATTAATAATTATTTCTGCATTTAGTTAGTTTTTGTTGACCGGGTAAGGAGGACTAGGCAATTCTACTAATTTGCAGCCTTGTCCTAGGGAGGAGGGGGAAGATACAGATGCAAACTGACATACAAAACCAGATTAAAGTGTTGGTGGTATTTTTAGTTAATGGAGGGAAATTTGGCCAGGAAACTGGGGAAATTTCCCTACTCACCTCCAAGGGAACCATTTGTCATCCTGGTCTCTGACCAAGATGGCTAACCAAGGGGAGCTGCTGGAACAGATGGATGTGCAAGAGGTTGGGGAGCAGGTCTCCTCCCCTGCCTCACCTTTTCCTGAGACCAAAAAGCAAGATAAAGACAAAGCATCTAATGGAATCACAATAACTTCTACAAGAAAAGAAAAAGAAGATTTTTAGCAGCAAGGGCTATCTCTTGCTTAACTGCGAGCCCTTGTGCAGGCTGAGGAATCCCATTATCAATATAGACATCAAAAACTTAAGAAAGTGATGCAGGCAGCACAACAAAGTAAGGAACCGAGTAAAAGTGTAATGCAGCGGCAGCTGTCAGAGGCTGCCACAGCAACGGGACATGCTGCTGGCGTGGCAAGAGAACAACGCACAGACCAGCAGACTGCACCACACGATACTCCAGCTGCAACTTCAGGAAACTCTGCAGAAGTAACTACAGCAATCACATACACCGGGGGAGTGCTAGGAATGGCATATACAGACATCACGTCTGGCCTGAGATGCTCCTCGGGTGGCATACATAAACAAAACTCCTGGTCTGTGGACACCGCTCTGGAAGGAACAGGATGGATATGAAATGTTGTGGGTAAGTGGATCTCAGGTCCAACGCCCATAATTACCTCTCCATCTAGAAATACTGAAGTCAGTGATGTACAGAGTAAAGGGAAGACAACTAGAATTGAATCTGTTATAAAACAAAAAGACATTTCTGTCCCCTCTGATCTAATCAAGGATTTTCCTTTAGAGTTACCTAAGGAACTGCAGTTAAGTGATAACCTTGTACTCCTCTTTACAAATAATGCTCCAACACAAAATGTTTCTACTACAGTTACACCAGAAGTGGAGTCAGTACCTTCAACAAGCCATAATACTGCAGGACATACAGCTGCAACGGAGGGGCCCTTTAAAGCACCACTTAATATACCAGATAGCACTACTTCACTACCTTATGCATCATTGTTTCATCAGCCTATATATCTTGCCAAATGTCACGATTCTGTTAGACTTCTTTACAAAGGAGGACTAGACACTCTTCCCGGCAGAGTATTTGTTGCAAAAGCTTTACTAAAAGACTCAATTAAATTTTCTGCAAATGAGATTCATGCTTTAATTCATGTATCAGGTGAAACAACCTTTGATATTAGTTTTAAGTTAAATGCTGGTCTACAAAGGTTTTGGTCAAAATTTCATGCACTAAAACAACCCTCCTTATGGGGCCCTTTTGATGCAATTCCATTGACCAAACCTACATATAAAACCATCACAGTTTTGTTTCACAGTGAGTGGGTCAGTGTTACTGACCTAATATACTGGCTAAAACAAAGGTGTGCAGTACTAGGATCTCCTGAAGCTAGTTTTGATATGGAGCACATTTGGCCGGGGGGGAAGGGTGGAGGGTAAATGTTATGCTTAATTCTACTGATGCTGGGCTTAGCCACCTTCCTAACTGTTTTTCTTAGGGAGAGATAAGGGTGTGCTCTTCTACACCGACCAGCCCAAGGCCTGTTACAAGTGTGGGTCAACAGCACACCTCAGCAGTATTTTCAACCAGGTAAAGTGTACCTTATGTTAAGAACTTGGGCATACTAGTGGTCATTGTTTGAATGAACCCAAGTGCAACCTCTGTGATGGCCTAGGCCACACATATCAGAGTTGCATATGGGCTGCGCACAACCAGGCTGACCCATCAGATGCTTCTGAACAAGGGCTCTTAATTGCTATAGCACAGAGGGCTACTTTTCCCAAACCCTCTCCACAGGCTATGACAGATGGAGCTCCCTCCCCACCCCCCACCTGCACAAGAACTGTCTTTGGCCAACTCCCTCTTTCCCGTGCTTACCACAGCAGAACTTCCACAGGTTGAAGGAGTTATGGAAACTAACTTACCAGTCACTGAGAATACAGGATCTACATCTACTGACCATACCATTATGCCACCCCCACCCCAGGCAAACTGCCACAAAAAGTAAAAAGAGTACTAGGAGAAGCCGGACACAGGAGTTGCCAGCTTCAAAAATCTCTAAAAACTCTGACTTGGCCTTATCAAATCATTTTGAGGCTTTTCAAGCCACCTTGGAAGTCTCGGACGCTGACTCAGAAGACGCCTCTCTGTGGTCCTCCCAGGCTGATCCCCTCTCCGATCAAGAGGCGGATATTCAACCAAAAAAATCTGGGAAACAGCAAAGGAAATCTCGAAGAGTAAATTGAAAAAAAAACCTGAGACTGACATACATAAGTTTCTGTGTTTTCCACTCTAAATGGCACAGCCTAGCTTTAAAGTGGGAGCTATAAATGTCAATAGTATAAAATGCACTAGAAAGAGGCAAATAGTTATGTCTTACATACTCTCTAGCCCCCTTGACATTATTTTCCTGCAAAATAACAGACTCCATAATATTTCAGAACTTAATACTGCCACAGAATCTTGGTATGCGGGGCCTTCTTACTGGTCCATGGGGGAAGATACCTGCTCAGGGGTAGGTATCCTGTTCAAGTTTCATGTACAGGTTCATGTAGTGAAACTAGTGGATTTAATTCCAGGTAGATCCTTGATACTAGATACTAAAATTTCTAATACATATTACAGGTTTGTTAATGTGTATGCCCCACAGACTAAAGCCGAGAGGGTCTCTTTATTTCAGGCAGTACAACCGTACCTCACATCCTCCCACTCTATTATATTAGATGGGGATTTTAATTGTGGTTTAGATACCAGTATAGAAGGAAACACACAAAAACTAATAAAGTGTTTTATGACATGTCTACCCCGAAAATTCTTACATCTTTCGTCTATATCAGTGACAGAAGTTGAGTTTTCTCATTACAAACTGCTTACACTACAGATAGGCCCAATACCAGTTGCCACACAAGGCCCAGGTTACTGAAAATTTAATTCATCTTTATTGGCAAAAGCAAACGTAATACAGAGAATCCAATACTTCTTAGCTGTAAAAAAAATCTGTAATTGAAATGTATGATAATACTGCCCTCTGGTGGGAAGATGTGAAATTTGAGATAAAACATCTACAAACAGAAGGCAAATCTTGTAGAAATGTAGCCTATTTTCAGTACCTCCATAACAGACAGCAATTACAAAAATTACAGACTCTAGCATGGACCACCACCCATAATTTTACCACTCAAATCCAGTTATTGAAGCAAGAAATGCAAACATTCCATCTGAGACAACAGAGGAGTTTAAAACAGCAGCAGAATTTCTGCACCCATGGCATGGCAGAAGTTCTTTTTCCATTCTTACACTGTAAAGACAGAAATAAAAAAAAAGCATACATGAACCATCTCCTTCATCACAATGGTACACTTTATTCTGATGTAGACTAATTACTTAGAATAGTTTCTCAACATACTAACACTCATTTCAGCAAGAACACTAGCATATCGGAAAATCTTCCAGAATGTTTACCTGCACACTTGTTACACGCATGTCCTCCTTATTTATTTATTTATTTATTTGCTTTTGTTAACTGGGTAGGGCACACTAGACACCAAGCGCCTATTTTCAGGTGTGACCCGGGAGGGTTACAGTGGTGGAGGCATACAGGAAACAGTTACATACAGTTGGTGGTAAACCTGAGTCAGTTTCATACAATAGAGGCAAACAACGGGATTGATAGAATAAGCAAGCAGTAAAGTACATGTAAGGTAATCAAGAAAAAAACAACGAACATTACCTGAAAATAAAAAGGAAGCAATGCATCATTATATTCTGGAGGACCTCACCAAGGACGTTTCTCCCCAAGAGATTAAAACAGCTATTAGATCTCTACCAAATAATAAATCACCTGTTATAGATGGAATTACCACAGCATTATATAAAGTTTTAACTACAGTAATTTCAAAAGAATTAGCATCAACCTTCATACACATGCTCAAAAATGATTTATTCTCACTGAACATGGTTCAAGGTCTGCTAATTTATCTGTTTTAAAAAGGCGATAAAAATTGAACAACTGGAGACCCATTAGCCTCTTTAGCACCGATTTTAAAACATTGACTAAAATACTTAATGCAAGATTATTGCATGCAACTATACATCTTATCACCTCGACACAGTCCTGTTCAATCCCAGAGAGAAAAATGGTTAATCACTTGTTTTTATTAAGGGAACTCATAGAGAGGGATAACAGGACAGGACTGAAGGGATTTCTCCTTTCTTTAGACCAAAAACCAGCTTTTGAAATGATAAATCACCAATATTTGAGGACAGTATTAGGCCACTATGGCATTCCAGCCCCATTTATACACTGGTTCAAAAGTCTGTACGAAGTAGCTACTGTTATTCCACTAGTCAATGGATGGTTAGGCACTATGATTCACGTACAGAGAGGGGTCAGGCAAGGGTGCCCACTCAGCTCTCTACTATATGTGTTTAGTATAGACCCTCTTCTTAGGGTGTTAAACTCCTCCCCTCTGCATTCACACATTCAAACAGATTCTTATATAGTTCCCCATATTGCACAGGCTTATGCAGATGATATTACGATTTTTGTGAAGGATGAAACCTCAGTGGAACAGGCAATGAATATTTGTAAACAATTTTGTAAAATATCTGGAGCTACACTTAATCTACAAAAGTGCGTAGGTAGGCAATTAGGTTTCCCTGACAATCCATTAGATAATATATCAGGAATTACCCTTACAAGAGATCCTATTACTATTTTAGGCTCCATTTTTGGGTCAGGAGATCTTGACACACTTAACTGGCGACACAAACTTGAACAAGGGCAGAGAATGATCCAGAACTGGAATAAATGGCGAATGAGCAAACGTAAAAGGATTCATTTAATAAAAACATTCCTGTTACCCATCTTTCTACGTGTTAGTTACTGTTTTCCTCCTCCCAAATCTGTGGAAGCTACATTGTACAGCATATTTTTTCAGGCAGTCTGGGGGAGTAGACTGAAACCTTTAAAAATAAATATTCTCTATTTTCTAATAAAACATGGAGAGCTATGAATGGTGAATCCTCTGGTTATATTTTATAGTATTTATATAGTCACTAATTTAAGACCACTTCTTACTCATGTTAGATTACCCTGGATACTGCTAAATGAAGTGTTGTAGCACATGGTTCGCACAATGGAGTAGTGACTTTTTGCATATTGTGAAATGCTCACAAATTGGTCCCTCATATATTAGAGAAGTCTTTGTTAGACTTAGGAGCTGGATAATAACTGCTCATATGGTTTCTACCTTGGCCAGGAAGGTGTATATAAAGAAATTGCACAACAGCATTTTTTTGATCCTATCACTTTCCCAAATTTTCCTGAGGCCTCCCTATTATCACTTTTAGATTTTTTAAACTGTTCTAGAATTTCAGAAAGGATGTGAGATGTCCACTGGCGTTGCTGTCACAGCAAACTTAAAGTGAAAGCAAACCAAAGGCACAAGCAGCCGCCAGAACATGCGTGCTCCAGACCCCAGGGTCACCAGCAACAAGAAACTATGTCACATTTATTCTTTACCTGTAGTTAGCATCACAATTCTGGAAATTTATAGCAACCCAATGCAAAAAAACCTGTTTTGCTGTAGTCAATACTGATGTATTGATATATGGATTATTTAATAATTCATGGTGGCCATGGGATAGATCTACAATAAGTAATACAGCAGTAAAATGGTACATTTGGAACTCAAGATGTTGGTTTACTTTACAATAAAAGGATATCTCTTCTATTGAATTATTACAAAAAATTATTTGGGAACTGAAAATGATTTATCAGACTGAAGTGAAATCAAGAAGTAATACATTTTTACTTCAGGCCTGGAGGAATCTTTCTTGGATTACAGATTCTGATTACACATTACTTAAGTTACAGTATATGGTAAAGGTTAGATAGTTATACATCCGTACTTTTGTTTTTCTGTGTGATTTTCAATAAAAACTAAATTCCCCTACTCTTTTCGAGAAGTGCCATGGAATCTTTAATGTCTACCTGAACAACAACCAGAATAGTTAGTTTTTGTTGACAGGGTAACTACACTAGACAAAAATGTCTATTTTCTGGAGTGAGCAGTGAGAATTATAATGAAATTGACAACGCTTTACACTGTATAAATAGTCATACCTTTTAGTAAAGGGGGGGGTAGACACAATAGACCAGAGTCCGTTATCACCTTAAAGTAGTTTGTTACAAGGTTACTATGACTATAATGATATCATTCTTAGACAGTTAGCCTGAGCAAATAATGTCTCACGGACAGTGATAATGTTTTCATAATAATAATTCAATGGGTGGGTACCCTTATGGGAAACCAAAGCTGAGGGCCCTGACATGTACGGGCCTGGCATCGGTATCCCGAAATTAGGGATGACCAACATTTCAGCCAAACAGTAAAATGTCATTTCGCTGAGCGAAATTGAATTTTGCCCAGTGAAATGCTAGGATACACCTGCAAAATATGGTTTTGCCTGACGTCACCGTAACAGGACTGTGGAGAGAGGTGCTGGCTGAGTCTCCCCATGGTGTAGAGTGCTAATACTCCTACAGCTCAGCCAGCAGGCTGTCAGGGATGGGATTCTGTTTCCACAGTGGGAGAATTTAAAAAAGACAGTTCTTAACTCCCTGAAGCTAACAACCAACTTCAAGGTCTGTTCTCCCTCAGAGCTGGTTACTTTAGTTAGGGGGTGAAGCCCCACCATGTAAGGGTTGCGGGGGGCTTTGCTCCCGCATAATGCAAATCCTCATCAGGATTTTGAAATTCAGTCTCCCAACCTCGGCATAATGTAGGTCTGGAAACTGAATTTCGGGATTATATTGGTAATCCAATGGATGTACACAATTTATGAGGAGTTATGCTTGTGCAATGTTGCTGACAGCCTGAAGGTATTTGAATGGATGTGTTGTTGACTGTCAGAAATGGATACGCTGGCCATTTGCACTTTCTGTCTCATGGGAAACTACCAGCCTGTCAGGGTAACATGAAGGCAAAGGATCCCTCCTGAGGAGGGTTCCACCCCAAGAGGTGCCATGGGAACATAATTCTTTTAGGCTAAAAATACCTTAGGAAGGAGCCCAAAGGGAATGGTGTGCCATAGGAGGAGGAGAAGAGGATGGTGGGGGCTAAGAAATAATGCTTCTGAGTGAGGCTGGAGGAAGCTGGCTTAAAAAGCTTATGAAAGGAAGGTGACTGGTTGTTCCTTACCACTGACTGCAGGCATAGTCTTTGAAATGATTGGGTATACACAACTTAATGAAGTGCCATGCTTCTGCAACATGACTGATGGTCTGAAGATATCTGAATGACTATTGTTGACTGTTATGCATGGATATGGCTGTTTGCACTCTCTGTCCCATGGGGAACTACCACCCTATTGAGGTACAATGAAGGCAAAGGAATCCTATTGAGGAGGGTTCTACCCCTACAGGTACCACAGGAACATAATTACTTTAAGCTAAAGGTGCTTTAGGAAGGAGCACTAAAGTACTGCACAGCAGGTGGTGAACACAGAGCCAGAGTGAGGACAAATTGACCACAACTAGTGACGACTGATAACAGACAGAGCCTGAACTGAGCGATGACTGACAGTAACTGGTAACTGACAGCAGACAGAGGCATGATTTCCATAAGCAGAGAGGGAATGGCAAAATAGAAAGGGGGCCGCCATTCAACCCCAACTCTCAGTGGAAACCTACTAGGGTAAGTGCTATACTAATATAAATACACTGTATTATGGACCACTTTCTGTGGAGACTGCCTCATTTTAATAACCTTCAGTGTGACTTTCTAACTGTGACGGAGAGATTTTGAATGAGAAGATTAGGGGTTGATGCATGTGCCCACTGGAGTCTGAGCAAGGGGTGTGCGGGTGGAATTTTCTGGTTCTGCTGGGTTGAGTTGGGTTGGGCAAATCAGAACCAGAACCAAAACTGTAATATGTAAGCATTAATCACCACCAGAGGAGGGCTCTGCCGGTGGATTAATGCCCACTGGGTGAGTTGGTGCCCAAGGCGCAGCCGAGGTCCAACCGCCCAGCGGCATTATCCCAGCAGAGCCCAACGCTGAAGGTGACACGTGCTTGTAACATAGGCTCATCACAAGCATAAACAAGCCTATGTTACCGGCATCACCTCCGGCGAGCAGCATGGACACAGGAGATAAACTAGACGGGAACTCACTTGTCCATTTGCTACTATATTTACTCTTGCGTCTCTCACTCATGTTTCACCAGCAAATGGCAGGAAAGTGCAGCACTTTCATAACGTACAAACAGTTTAATAATAGAGCGCACTACATGTTCGGTTTTAACACACAGGTTTAGATGTCCAGAAATAGCTCTAACTTGATGAGGAACATCACTGTATCTTTGGGGAGAAAGGGTAAATTTGAGTGTAAAATACAAAGCACAGTGAGAAATGCACAGCAAGAACTGCACAGCAGTTGAGCGGCACGACTGAATGTCAAAAATGCCCCCAATTCCAGCCCTCGTCCGCAACCGCCAAACCTTTCCCTGTCCCCAGCCCACGACCGCTGCTAATTAAAACTGATTTAGTCGGCAACCGCCATTTAGCCTAACACAGGCAGCTACCTTTACAATGCGCTGTATTCAAGAAAACTACTGCCAGCATTAACACTTTGCCAGATTCAGCAATGTGGCACTGAACAACATGGGACATTCTGCTGGCAATATCGGGTTAGTCAAGGGAAAGTAAACTGGTGCTACCGCTAGAGCTAATAAGCAGCTCTGCAGCGCTGCTGGTGGGGGCTCGCGGCGGTGACGGACCGGGCGGTTACCTTGTAGGCTTCCATGGCTCAAGTTGAGTACTGACCGAGCGCCGCGCATTTGTGGCTTAATACCCGCCTCGTTTCAGTCAGCTGTGGCCATTCGGCGAATCCTGGCTCTGCATTACAGCGGGCGAGACTGAGCCGTGTTACAAATAGTAATAATTAGTGTTGCAGTCAGTAGAATGACACAAGACTAATGTTACACAGTATTTATTTAAAATTTTCGTGTAACAGCCCTTTGACTCACCTTGACTGTTCCGGGAGCCTCAAGGTCCCCGCAGGAAATGCCTCTGAGGGGCCTGGCCCTGGTTCAGGGGTATGTTTGAAGGGTAGTGCAGTGCCTCCACCCAGGGAAATGGCAGTGAATACCTGTAGACAAATAGCAGATTACCCCCCTAAGGAAAACACATAAACTACCCCCAAAGCAATTTCCCACAAAAAATGAGAGCACCCCTTTTTTCTGCAATAATCTACCACAACAGCAGTTAACAACAACAGTATTTTATTTTAGGGATGGGGACAGGGGAGCTCCAACAGCAACAGTAACTGATTAACAATTCTGTCCCAAACAATCCCCACCTTCCACCTGTGGGTGCACCCGTCTTTCTCTTGGCAGCTGCCCAGAATGTCTATACAGTCATTTTAGTGGTTACATCACTGCGGGTGCTGCTATCAATGCAGGAATCTCTCACTGGGGCCCAATACTTTTAAACACAACTTTGTCATAAATTCAGACCTGGGTGCAGTTTTCTGGCAGAGTCCTGCCCAGGACATAGCCCCTTATTTCAACCTAGCTAGCTAGCTAAAGACTTCCCAATGCTACAGCTAAGTGTTCCTACAGTTCAGCAGTTTAAAGGGGGGTTCAACTACTGACTCTAACTGCACCCTGTTGGTATCATGTTGGTGGTACACCCCAGGAGCAGCAGGGCTGGCTAAAGAAGTTGAAGAACATTGGTATTCACCTGCCTGTCTTTCTCAATCTTGCCTATGAGGTCTTTGTAGACAGTGTTTCCTAAGCAGACCTCTCAATGTCTTCCTCCACTGGTCTTCTTTGTCTTTGGTCTAGGGGCAGGCCATGCATGGTCCCACTAGGCCCCTCTGTTGCACAATTAGCAGCTGGACTTTGACTCAGTCTCTAACCCCAGCACTCTCACTTCACTTCTCTTCTCCACCAATAGCAGTGGCTTGGCTCTGCCACAAGGCAGCTCTCCTCTCCCATGGAGGAACCCTGTCACCCACGCAGTACAACTTCTCCTAGGTGAAGCCCTGACGGTAGTGCAGGTAAGTGGGTGGCATGCATAGGGAGTGTGCTGCAGAACCACAGCTTGTGCATGCCTCCACACACATACATGTGGCCCTGGCATGGGTGGGAGAAAACAGATCTGGCGGGCTCAGTGATTGCCTTGTGATGTTCCCAGTGGCTGGAATGCCAACTGTGGTTGGATGCGACCCCAGGCTGGAGCTCTGACCGCTAGCTCCCCAAAAAGGGGCCAAAAAATGTAGATGGAAAAAAAACCCTCTCACTCAACAGCAGGCTCCAAAATCTCCCTCCTTCTCAGGCAGCAGCACTGACTCCTTTGCACTCTGCCTGCTGAATCAAGCTAGGGCTGAACTGCCTGTTGGGTCCAAATGCAAGACTTAGGCTTTATAACCCTCTAGCAATATCACCTCACTCCTTCCAGCTCTGGGATCCAGCTTGATTCTCCCCTTTTGGCAGGCTGGCAGCAGTATTTATAGATTTATCAAAGTCCCACTCCGATTGGCTGCTTCACCCCCCGGGCAAATCTGGTGCCCCTTCACCCATTCCTAGCAGCCCCCTCTGAGTGCTTAAGTCCCTGGGGACTGCGATATTTGTTTATTTTCAGTCCCCACCTGCTACCCTATATTGTTTTCATGTTAAGTCCTGAACAGGGCAGAAACCACTTCCCCCCTAAACTGGAGGCTGTCTGCTCTGGAATACATCTAGTCCCTGGCTCTGCTGCCTGCCCTCGAGCGGGTGATAACATTTAGTTTACAGCCATAGCCAAAACTCACTTTAGGAACTGTGGCTCCTTTATATTTTAGCTCCCTGGTGACTGCACATGTTTGATAGGGCCCGAGTCGCCATCTTTATTGTTTACTCTGTGGCCCGGGCTTTTTGCATCTCCGCTAAACATTTCCCTTAAGTGCCTGGAGATGCGCAAACATCAGTCGGACCTCAGCACTCCTTGGAACATGGGCCAAAGTCACAGAATTTCCACAGCAGCAGCCACAAGAGGCATCGAGGTTGCCAAGGTCCGGAGCCCACTACCCGAGACCACTTAGGAACACCACCAGGAGGAGCGGAGGGCCAGAGCACAACAGGTAGACCCATTGTGGGGCTTACACTGGTAACAGAGAGAGGTATCCTGAGCCAAAGCTCTTTTCCAGGTGCGACCCAGGGGAAAGGGAAGGTGGTGTAGTGCAAATATAAGGACTAATTACAGTATAAATAAGGCAATACAAGTAATAAAAACATACAGTGCATGAAATTATAATGAACAGAGTGGTAGGCATGGGTATAATGCTTGAATATTTACCTGACAAGTTTGAATAAGCAGAAACTACAAGAAGTAGCTAAAATAAGCAGGAAGAAAGGGAAGAGTCAAGCAAAGAAGGGGCAAGGCAAAATTTGAGGAAAACAATAGGAATCAGATGGCTGGGGAGAAGAAAAGTGCATAAAGAAACAAGTAAAGTAGGGATAGAGAGGGCCTCACCCTGGTAGGTCTGGATCTGCAGCACTGAAAAGGCCAGCATGAACCAGTGCCATAATTTCTTTCTCCATCTCTTCCATCCCACCCACACTGCGCTCACTGATATAGTCTCACACAGTTGTAATATTGGCCTTGTCAATGCAACTAATGTTTGTCCTGTAGGGGAGGAATGGAAGGTGTGCAAGATTGATACAAGCAGTACTGTCTGTATGTAACTTTCTTTTAATAGGCATGTGCGCAAGAGGCAAATAGCCCTTTGGGCAACTGTGACAAAGCAGTATGGACGTGACAGCAGGCAGCCAGACATGCAAGGTGGCAAGAAGCAGAGGTGTACTATGGTGACTGACTGATCCTACTAATATTTTATTTAATGGAAAAAAAGCCAAGTGCTTAAAATGCAACTAGTTGTTCGGACAACTGTGACAGAGCAGAACCCAAGTGGATGTGGTAGCAGGCAACCAGGCATGCTAGATGGCAACAAGCAAGAGCATACTACAGGGACCAAATAGTCCTACAATTTTTTTTTTTTTTTAAAGGAAAAATAGCCAAGTGCTTAAAATGCAACTAGCCCTTTGGGCAACTATGACAGAACAGTACACAAGTGGACATGACAGCAGGCAATCAGGCACACTAGGTGTGGCAACAAGAAGAGGCACACTACAGTGACCAACTGGTCCTACATTTTTTTTTAAAGAAAAAAATTGTCAAGTGCTTGAAATGCAACTAGTCCTTTGGGCAACTGTGACAGAGCAGTACACAAGTTAACATGACAGCAGGCAGCCAGGCATGCTAGGTGGCAACAAGCAGAGGGGTACCACAGTGACTGACTGGTCCTAGTAATTTTCTTTTTTTTTAAGGAAGAATAGCCATACTACGCTGACCCACTGGACTGGCTTTTATTTTTTTAAGAAAAAATAGCCAAGTGCTTAAACTGCAAGTAGCCCTTTGGGCAAGTGTAAGAGAGCAGCAAAAAAGTAGACAGACAGCAGACAGCCAGGCACACCAGGTGGCAACAAGCAGAGGTGTATTACACAAGACCCATTGGTCCCAATGCTCCAGTCTAAATTTCACTCTTTGATTGTTATTTTTTTAAGATATGATTTTTTTTCAGGCATTTTTTTCAGTGTAGTTAGCCACCAGTAGCTACCATCTGCCCAATTCCAATAGCCCAGGACTGCTTCTTGCAAGGCCTTAGTTGCTACTGCTCCAGTTTCCATCTCATTCTTTGATTTAGTTATGATATTTATGCCATTATTTTTCCTTTATTTATTTTCAGGGCAGTTTGTCTAGCCCCCTTCTGCCCACTACCCATGCCCTAGACTGTGTTTCACCAGGCCCTACTTCTGCACCAGTCTCTCTGTCTTATGGATTTTTTTAAATTTTCTTCCAAGTATTTTTTTCAGTGCAGTTTGGCTAGAGACTCCCTCCCCAATGCCCAGTGCCCACTGCCTGGAGTCCTCTTCTGCTCTTTGTTACTTTGTAAAGATAGTAATAACATAATAATATTTTCTTGCAGGTATTTTTTCAGTACACAGTTTAGCTGTAGCCCTCCCCGCTCCCAGAGCGCACTGTATACACTGTTAAAAAGTAAAAGGGACGCACTGGGACTGGTGCTGCTCACAAGAACTACAGTAAGCATTTACAAGAGACACTCAGACACTCACCACCCTCTATAACATTATCACGTGGCTCTTGCAGTTAAAGACAACCTTTATTCAATATCAAACAGACATGTCAATGACTAACATGTTTCAGATAAATAGTGATATCAAAGGACACTATTTGTCTGAAACGCATTATTCAAACTGGCTGGTTTTGGAGGGAAGTAAAATAAGAATGGAGGACTCTCAAGGGTTAAGAAGGTCATAGGAGACCTCTAGATCTGTACCTAATGAAAAAATATAAATGATTCTTCAATAAAATAAAAGCAGCACCTCCAGCTGTAACACCAGTTTCACATGTTATGATCTTCCTGTGTTGTGCAATAAATTCACAGCTCAGAGAGGGGACCCAGAATGGAACTCTGCTATGTGCTTTAACACATTATCTTCACTGCTGTTTCTACGCCTGATTGTTAGATTCAGTTTGTGGTGTTGCAATGTTCTTTAAACTGATTTAAAAAATCACCTCCAAAACACA
Organism: Neoceratodus forsteri; assembly: GCA_016271365.2. NCBI lineage: Eukaryota > Metazoa > Chordata > Ceratodontiformes > Ceratodontidae > Neoceratodus > Neoceratodus forsteri. The sequence continues at coordinate 1,159,898,205 of CM057459.1, read as the reverse complement.
AGAGGTTATCCTGGCCATTAGATAAACAGATATTCATTTTTACTGATTAAAAGATGTTTTAGGCCATGATGTGTGTGTGTGTCAGGGTGTTGCTTAGCAACGGGTGATTTGGGTTTGCACTACAAGCCCAGAATGCCAGGCTGGCTGGTAGGAGGAGGCTGCAGTATCCTATTTGACACTTTTGTCCTCTGTGAAGGAAGGGTTGCAGCACCCCGCTGTTTGATTTCTGTTAAGAGGGGAGGCACTGGCAAGTCCTGTGCATCCATAGTGATGTTGTGGACTCACACTTCTCTGAGAACAAGGAAAACAGAGATGCTTCCTTTACTTATGAAGACATCAATCTAATAGGGGCCCACATAGTGTCACCTGACATTTAACTTGGCCTCAATCCCTCCCTTCCCCAGTACTGGAGTTGGTCTCCTGTCAGGACTTTGATCCACCCTGTGAGCCATGCCACGTAGCAAAGCCATACGGTGGTGAGATAACAAGGAGGCCCAGCGGAGGTTCAGGATAGTTGCGGGCAGATCTTCAGATGGATGTTGGACTGGTGTTGATCACTGGCTTGAGGAAAACAGCCTTGTAGAGGGTGGCAGCTAAATGCATAAAAAGATATTTTAACCAACTTCTGAATCCTGACAGGATGAGATGGTGCCTTTTAACTTAAAGCATGAGTGATCTGGGTTCTGATACTGTGGGCTGCGAAATTAACATATGTGTCACTGTAACTCCACCTGGAGAGTTTCCCTGAAATATCTGCTCGTACATAGTTACACTCAGAAAACAATATATTTAGCAGGTGTGCACAATTCAACCCAGCAATGCATGGAAAGTGCAAGAACTTCAATAAACCACAAGCATCCATTAGTGCATGTCATGTTTGCTTGCTAGTATTTGCTGTGTAGATGTTGGGCCTAGATAGCATGGCTAATGCTGGGAGTGGGGGTGGGAGAGAACACATAAAATGACATTGAGTGCCTACAGGAAACAGCTGTGTGGTACAAAATGCGGAGGGGTGGGAGAGAGAAAACGGAAGCTGTGCAGTACAAAAAGCACAAGAAATGTTCATAGTAGGAACCTTCAAGGCAGTACACATTGTGACAATAGCTTCCACTTTGCACTTTTCAGCTCCATGGTTGACTAAATAGATGAACATGACCACACAGAGAGGGCAGATAGTGTGTAGTATTAGACAGGAGACTGCTAAGCCTAAACCTATGATTGGCGGAGATAGACAAGCCCCTAAAAGCCAATCACACAGTAGTAGCAACATTTTTGCTTATACTGTTGACAAGCAAATACAAAAACTTTAATACACAAGTAAAGTACAAGAAAAAGGATCATATTTATTAGGGTAGCAGGAATAAGGCTCTGGAGAAAGAAAGGAAAGGGTAAGGCAAACAGTAAAAACTGAAAATTACAATTGAGCAAAGCATCTCCCTTTCACCCTCAGAATAGTCTTGCAATGTTTTCACCTGTTTGGTGCACCAGCTATATTTACCTCAGATATCCCCTATGATGGCAGCCATCGCCATGTTCAAAGATATCATACGTTATAGCGCACAACAGTGTGCTATTGGTGTGTAAACATGCCATCCGATGTTGGGGGAGCAAATGCTGAATTTGTATTTCATTAGCCTACTGCTTGGTGTCTTGTGATCCGTTGCTCACTTCGGTGTGATTGTGTAGCCACTGGTGATGTGGAGTACACATCTAAGGTGGAACACCTAATAACCAATACAAATTCATGTCTGATAGCCCTCATTTTTGTACTTTGTGAAAGGCCACCCTTGCAACCTTCCTCCTCTCCCCTTCCCCCTTCCCGTATCTAGCTAGAAAGCCAAGTTAAAAATCAACATCTACTGTACCTTAAAGAGCGAGTGGTTAGTAAGAATTCTTTTTACTAGTAGTGTGAAAAGCAAAGGTGAAAATCCCTTGTTTCAGTGAACTGTCAAATATTTTATTATAAAAGGTAAGAACATAATTACAAACACATCGAAATACAATAAATAAAAGTCATCTATCTATTAGAAGTAAACAGCTGTCTGAGCAGAGGTTGGATTTCCGCTTGTGATGCCAGCGACCCAGGTTCTGGAACAAACCCGGAATGCTGGAGGGCTGGCCGGGGAGAGAGGGATCGAGCGTCGGATGACTGCTCACCTTCTTTCAGGGTGAGGGCAGGGAGGTAACCCGGCACTTGCTGACTCCTGGCGGAGGCTGGGGGTACAGCAATGCACTGGGTACCAATGACTAATGGGGCATGGTAAACATCAGCGTACACCTTGATGTTAGTGGCATGCTATGCATCCGGGCAGCAAATGAGAAAAAAGCTCCTTGGTCGACTGGATGATGGTCACCAGCTCTCACTGCCATGGGACCCTGAGCAGTCCATAGACCACCTCAGCAGCACCCAGGCCAAGAATGAGTGTGCTGGCCTGCCCCACCAGTGTCTTCTCCCTTGGAGAAGGGGGACCCATCTAGTAAAGGGTTAAGCTGGGTTACCCGGGGGGATCCACAATGTGGGGTGGCAGGTGGCTGCATCGGGGCAGTGTGGCAGTGAGGGGCATAGGAGGCCTGAAGGATAGGCCGGCACAAAGCCAGGGGAGAGGAAAATAAAAAGAAGTAAATAGCTGCTCATTGACTTAGAAACAAAGAAACAAAAAACATAGAAGTTGTCAGCAGATAAGGACCTCTTGGCCCACCTAGCCTGCTCTATATTCCCTATCTACTGTGCTACTGCAGACCCTACTTGATCTCTGGCCATCTTTCCCCATTACCTTACTTTTAATGTCCTCTTGTGTCTATCCCATGCATGCTTGAATCCTGTTACCATTTTAGCACCCATCACCTCTGCTGGGAGACTGTTCCAGGCATCCACCACCCTCTACGTGAAGAAGTATCTCCTTACATCTCCTTTGAGCCTCTCTCTTCTAACTTTATAGTATGACTCCATGTTGTAGAGCATCTTTTTCTAGGGAAAATGCAACCTTCCTGTACCTTATTAATACTTGTAAGGTATTTTAACATTTCTATAATATTCCCTCTTTCTCTCTTTCCTCTAGAGAATACACAGTTAGTTCCCTGAGTCGTTCCTCATAGGGTTTTTGATGCAGGCCCTGCACATTTTGGTAGCCCTCCTTTGTACCGCCTCCATTCTATCTATATCATTCTAGAGGTGGGGCCTCCAGAACTGGACACAGTATTTGAGGTGGTGTCTTACCAGTGATCTATACTGGGGTAATACTACCTCCCTCCCTCTCTGCTGGTGATGCCCCTCCCTGTGCACCCGAGCATCCTGTTAGCCTTCCCCACTGCCTTATCACACTGCTTGGCTACCTTCAGGTCATCAGGAAAGATTACCCCAGTTCCACTTCCTGTTTTCTGTTTGCTAATACCTCCCCTCTCAGTTTGTTTGTTGCCCCCTGGGTTTATGTGCCCCAAGTGCATAATTTTGCACTTTTTTGCATTGAAACCCAGCTGCCATTCCCTTGACCATTCTTCCAGGTTTTTGAGATTTTCCCTCATTCTTTCCACCCCCCCCCCGGTGTGTCCACTTTGTTGCAGATTTTTGTGTCATCCGTGAACAGGCATATTTTCCCTTCCAGCACTTCCGCAATGTTGCTAATCAAGATACTGAAGAGGACCGGGCCTAGTACTGACCACTGTGGCACCCCACTGGTCACCTTGCCTTCTCCAGAGAGGATCCCATTTACCACCACCCTCTGACTCCTATTGCTTAGCCAACTTCTTACCCATTTTACTACTTTTGGGCCCACTCCTAGGTTGACCAACTTGCTCACCAGTGTTTTATGTGGAACAGTGTCAAAGACCTTACTGAAATACAGGTAGGCCACATCCACCGCTCCTCCCTGGTCCACTGATCTAACATTATACGAGAGGTATCTGTTCTAAGCCAATCAGAAGACAGGAAAACTCAGTTATTATCCCACAAACTACTACAAGCACAATTTAGATATGCCCATAGTAGGTTATCCACATTCTGGCAACTCCCACAGTAGGTTATCCACATTCTGGCAACCCACACAGTAGGTTATCCACATTCTGGCAACTCCCACGGTAGGTTATCCACATTCTAGCGACGCCTATAGTAGGTTATCCACATTCTGGTGATGACCTCAGTAGGTTAATCTATCTATTGGAAGTAAACAGCTGCTCTTTAGCTAAGATTAGCCCATGCTATTTCATCCCTGCTTTTGTTATTGCTACTGTATATTTCTATCCCCCCTTATGTAATGGTGTGTCAGACTATTATCTTAAAAAATACTTTTTGTTCACACAGTAACCGAGAAGTCTAATTCCTTTAAAGACATTTTCAAACAACAACACGGTATTGTACAAACAAAAATATAAACACCCTGGCTTCTGGTATTTATACAGGACAGTACAGTCTGCACCATAGAAAATAAATATTTCAGTGTACAGCATGGAGCAAAGCAAACAAATAACTCACAAATACAGAGCTCCACTTTTTCAGTGAAAACTGAAGGGGATAGCAGCATATTACACAGCGCAGCACAGCATGTTTTACAATGACAATTTTGCAATGTACAACTAATATAAATGTTTTTAAGGCAAAAATGTGCCAACACACATTTCAGGGGACAAAAGCACAAACACACTGTAGAAACACACAAATACAACTGGAAAAAAATATTTAAAAGTCAGTAATAGGAAAACAGTCATTTTATGGTCAGATGTTTCAGTACTACTGTACATCAGTGGGTATGTTTTACCTTTCCACAGTATTGGTAGCTGTTCAGTCATTCTGTCCTTTAATTTGCAAGAAATGGTGGTGTTAAAACAAAGTGCTGTCTGCCATGGATCATGAAAACATTGATCAGGTTTCCAGGAAGCTCTTTTGCCCCATGTGCCATCATAGTTTACTTTATGTGCCCATTTCACATGTTGTATATGGTGTACAGTACAAGAACAGAAAAAAATCAGTACCGCAAAAGCATTCAGGTTTGTTTCAGCTGCAGCATCTGAAATCCTTTCTTTTGTGCTTGTGAGAGGCATAATGTCTATATCTGGCAGACTATTCATTGTACCTGTGATATGACCATGGATTGTTCAAAGTGGAACCAAGACATGTACCCTTTCATCTGCCATTGCCTACAGCACTGTGTCACTGTTTTGCAATGAGTCTCGCATTTCCTCCACCTCAATATTGTCAGTTTCTTCTAAAAGACTAGCTGTTCTGTGCCTCTCCAGTGGTGTTTGATGCACATAGCAATGGCATTTGCTGCTGCATCTCCCTCATTCCCCTTTTCAGATTTTGAATCATTGCCTGCAGATGGAATTGCCCTGCTATTAATATTCCTCATCTATTGGCATCCCTGCTTCCATTCTGTAATGCTCTCCTGAATAAAACACTCAAATTTGCCAGAGGGCCGGCTGGGGGTGAGGTAGTTTGAGTGTCCGCCAGACTGCTCAGCTCCTCTGGGGAGAGGGGGATTCTTTGGCCCGGGGGTAGCCTGGCTTCTGGCATCAGCTGGAGATACCACAGCCCAGATACCCGACCAATGGGGGAGCATGATGGACGCTGACATAAGCTGTGGTGCTGTGTGGCACATCACGCTCGGGAGGGGGGGTGTACAACAAAAAATGTTTCTTCACGGTGTGACACCAGTGTGAGGACTTGATGGCTGGTCTTCGCCTTCCAGCAGGCCGGAGTACCTCTCAGGGCACCAATGAAGACTTGATACCTCTGGAGAGGGGATTTTGGGGAGGCCTCCCTCCTACCATGCCCTGCCTGGAGGGTAAGCCGTGGCTGTATGGGGGAGCCCCGAGAACGAAGTAACGGCAGCAGTTAAGGTAGCTGGGTGACAGTGCCAAGGTTGGGGTGGGGGAAAAATAGAGAGTAAAAAAAAAAAATACATTCAAATTTGACTTTCTCTCCTACTCTGTTCTGTGTTGTAGCTGTTTTCACATCAGCCCCAGTCTCTTGTTGCTCTGTAGCTGCCTTTTCCTCTTGTATGCCCTCTGCCTGCTCTTTTGGTACTTCCTGGTCCTCTGGGACATCCTGCTGCTAGGGCAATTCCTTGACCTGTGGATGGGCCAGCTGCTCTGTGCTTCTTTGTCCTCTGGATGGGTGAGCTGCTGTGGTACTTTTGTGTCCTCTGGATGGGCCAGCTGCTGTGGTACTTTTGTGTCCTCTGGATGGACCACCTACTGTGATACTTTTTTGTCCTCTGATCGGGCCAGCTGATAGGATGCTTCCATGACCTCTGGATGAACTGGCTGCTCAGGTGCTGTTCTGTCCCATGCTGCTGTCTCTTCTTGTGCATGGGATGCTGACATGAGGATTTCTTCATGCTCTTTGTAAAAGGATGGTTCATGGTCCCTGGTGATGAGATCACACTGTTTGGAAAAAAGTAATGCAGGTAGAATTGAAATACTTGAAACAGAAAAGTGATTGCCTGCCTGCCTACAAACTATACTTATCAGAGTCTGACTGATGTGCAGGGTGCCCATCTGGAGAACTGAACCAGGGCAACACATGGAAAAAGAAGAAGAATTGTAAAAATTGAGATCAACATATGTTTAGTGTATGGAGAGTTTCTATCAAGTTGCTTAAAATTATTGATAGCTTGCATCCACATAAACAGTGTTAACATTATAATGCACATCAGTAAATAGAGTATTTGGTAAGCAGGGGTAAATGTGTGTGTTAGATTCATGGCGCTATATGAAATTCATAGCAGTTGAGAACTACTGGAGTAGCTATTATTCAAAAAAATAATAATACAAAAGAATGTTGTCTTACCGTGTATTTCTTGGGCTCCTTTCTAAAAATCTGGCATTTTACTTGTGGTTCAGCATTTTCCTGCCCCTCTCTTTCTTATCACAGGCGTTCTGCTCTTCGGTTACGGTACCACTTTTCTCTTCCTGTCAGGTCTGGCTACATTTAGGACCTCATAAAAGTTTACAGTTCCAAAGCTGGTAGTCATCTTCAATCCAAAATACAGTGATACAGAGTATTGCTTCTCTCTGTACAATATGTAATCTCATTTTTCAAGCTTGACAAAGCCCCCAGTACATACTTTTCTCTGACTTCAAGACAGCTATCAGTTTGGATCTGATTGGCTAACATTGCGTCTCACATCATAGTTACATCATGCCTCCTGGATAGATCCTCAGCATCTGGTATGTCTTCTCCTTAACCCCAGCTTGTGATTCATAGAAGCATAGAAACATAGAATTTGACGGCAGATAAGAACCGCTTGTCCCACCCAGTCTGCCCATTTCCCTACCTAATGGATAAGCTGCAGATCCTAGTTAACCAACAGCCTACTTCCTCCTATCCCCCAGTAGAATTGCCTTATGTCTGTCCCATGCATTCTTGAATTCCCCCACTGTTTTTGACTATATGACCTCCTCAGGAAGGCTGTTCCATGCATCTACAACCCTCTCTGTGAAGAAATACTTCCTCACATTACCTCTGAGCCGTCCCCTTATATCTTCAAATTGTGCCCCCTTGTTCTTGTACATCTCTTTCTTTGAAAGATGCTACCCTCTTGGACTTTGTTGATTCCCTTGAGGTATTTAAAAGTTTCTATCATGCCCCCCTTTCCTCAAGGCTATACATCTTAAGCTCCTTTAGTCTTTCTTCATATTTCTTCTGGTGCAGACCCTGCACCATATTAGTTACCCTCCTCTGGACAGCCTCCACCCTGTCTATGTCTTTGTGGAGATGGGGTCTCCAGAACTGTACACAGTACTCCAGATGTGGTCTTACCAACTGTCAGTACAGAGGCCCAACAACTTCCTGTTTTCTACTGGTGATGCCTCTCCCTATGCATCCCAGTATCCCCCCAGCCCTCCTTACTGCCTTCTCACATTGCTGGCCCACCTTTAGGTCATCTGATATGACTACCCCCAGGCCCCTTTCCATTTTTGTTGTTGTCAGTATCTCACCCCCCAGTGTGTACTCTTGCCCTGGTTTTTTGTTTCCCAGGTGCATTACTTTGCACTTCTTTGCACTGAATCTAAGCTGCCATACATTTGACCATTCCTCCAACCTTGACAAGTCCTTTTCATTCTTTCCACCTCACCTTGCATATCAACCCTGTTGCAGATCTTTGTGTCATCTGCAAAGAAACATACCTTCCCCTTCAGTCCCTCCACAATGTCACTTATAAAAACATTAAAAAGGACCGGCCCCAGTACTGAACCCTGCGGTACCCCACTAATAATCTCCCTTTCTTCACTGTGGACTCCATTTACTATTACCCACTGTCTCCTGTTGTCTAGCCAGTGTTTTACCCAGGCTACCACCCTGGTACCCACTCCCAGGCTGGCTAATTTGTTTATTAATCTTTTGTGCGGGACTGTGTCAATGCCTTGCTAAAGTCTAGGTAGGCCATGTCCACAGCCCCTCCCTGGTCTACTACGTTGGTCACCCAGTCAAAGAAATCAATTAGATTTGTTTGACATGACCTTCCTGCTGTGAATCCATGCTGCCTTGGTTCCTGTGCCCCACTGGCCTCTAGGTACTCAACAATTCTTTCCTTCAGAAGTGATTCCATCATTTTCCCTACCACTGAGGTCAAACTGACAAGTCTGTAGTTTCCTGCCTCTGCCTTGCTCCCACTTTTGTGAAGGGGAATCACATCCACCCTTCTCCAGTCCTCAGGTACCACACCATCCTCCCTTGATTTATTAAAAAGGGTAGTCAATGGTGTTACCAGTTCTTCCCTTAGTTCTTTTAGAATTCTGGGGTGAATCTCATCAGGCCCCATTGCTTTATCCACCTTCAGTTTTAAGAGTTCTTTCAGAACCCTTTCTTTTGTGAAAGGGCTAATACCAACCCCCTATCCAGAGTGCTTCTATTGACTGGATTAGGTCTCCCCCGCTTTTCCATTGTGACTACTGAGCAGAAATATTTGTTCAGTATCCCTGCTTTTTCACTGTCGCTCTCTGCTCAACCACCTTCCTCTTTGTTCAGCCTCAGTATCCCTGCCTTTGTCTTTCTTTGCCCCCTAATGTACCTATAAAAGGTTTTATCCCCCTTCTTAACCAAATTGGCTATCTTTTCCTCAGTTTGGGCCTTTGCTATTCTGACTGCCTTCCCCGCTTCCTTCTGCTTTAACTGGTACAGTTCTCTGTCCTGCTCCTTCTGTGTTTCCTTATACTTCCTGAATGCTGTATTTTTCTCCTTTACCTTCCCTGCCACTTCTTTTGAGAACCATAGTGTTTTTTTCTTTTGTTTTGATTTGTTTATTTGCTTCACACAAAGGCTTGTTGCCTCTGTGATGGCAGTTTTGATGTTTCCCCATTGTTGCTCCACCCCACCTTCTTGCCTGTTTGCTAGTGCTTTTCTGAGGCACTCTCCCATTTTGACAAAATCAGCCCTCCTGATGTCCAGTACCTTCATTTTTGTATGGCTTGGCTCTACAGCTAGGTTTATCGTGAACCACACTGTTTGGTGGTTGCTTGTTCCCAGATGGCTACCCACTTCAAGATCAGAGATGCTCTCTCTGTCCCCATTTGACAGTACCAGGTCTAAGATTGCTCCCTCCCGAGTGGGTTCCAAAACTAGCTGTCTGAGGCGTGCCCCCTGTAGGGCATCAAGAATGGCCCTGCTCTTGGATATGGCTGCAGCAAAGGTGCTCCAGTTAACATCTGGCATATTCAGGTCCCCCATCAGCAATATCTCACCTTTCTCTGCCATCCCAAGGATGCCTTCTATAATTTCCTTGTCAATCCCCCCCCCCAAGATGTGGGTCTGTATACAACCCCTGGGCAGACTGTGGAGCCATTTCCAGTCTCCGGGGTGACCCACAGTGCCTCCTCTCCTCCCTGGTTACCATTTAGTTCTGTTCCTTTGATCCCTTTCCTTACATAGAGAGCTACCCCTCCTCCTCTTCTTCCCTCCCTGTCCTTCCTGTAGATTGTGTACCCTGCTATGTTGACATCCCAGTCATGGTTCTCTGTGTACCATGTTTCTGTGACTGCCACAATATCCAGGCATCCCTCTTCCATCAAGGCTACCATTTTGGGGAGCTTTTTACCTAGACTATGGGCATTGGTACTCATTACCCTCCATTTTTTTCTGGCTTTATTTCTTTTTGCCCCATTCCTGTCCTTACTGCCTTTGTCTTTTTCTCCATTTACCCCTGTCCTTATCCCTATTGACTGCTCCATCTTGGTGTTTACCTCACTAACTACCCTGATTTTTTTGGGGGCTAGGATTTCCCTTCTCTTTTTCAGTGCCTCCCCCCTTGGCTAGTTTAAATGCTTGCCAATGAAGCATTTAAACCTATCACCTAGGATCCTGGTTCCCCTCCAGGATAGATGCAGACCATCACACCTGTATATGCCTGCATCCCTCCAGGTGGAACCCCAGTCCCCAATGAAGCCAAATCCCTGAGCTTTGCACCAGTTTTCCAACCAGTCATTGAATCCCATCATGCAGAATACCCTAGCCTCATCCATGCCATAGACAGGTAGCACTTCTGAGAAAGTTTCAGTGTGTGTTACTTGTCTAAGGCCCCTCCCCAACTCCACAAACTCCTGTTGCACTGCTCTGATCCCATTCTCAGCCAGGTCATTTGCCCCTAGGTGGATAATGACATCCAGCTCACTCTCCATTGCAGCTGCTCCCAAGATCCTGAGGATTTGTTTCCTGTCCCTCCAAGCCATGACACAGGGCAGGCATCTTACCTCCCTTTCCCCTCCCTTCCCCAGTTCTACCTCCCTAACAATCGAGTTCCCCCCAGGATTTGTTTCCTTCCCCTGTGGGGTCCTGTGTCACCCTCCTGTGGGTCTCCATTGTGGAGATTCCCAGCTTCCTCCTTGATCTCCACTGTGGGTGCCTCCATAGAGGAACCATGCTCTGACAGAGTGGCAAATGAAGTGTGGAGAGGCACAACTGGAGGGATGTGCCTCTCTTCCACCATGCTCACCCTCCCTGAGCCCACAATGGTCCAACCACTCCTCTTTCTTGGCAACCTCTGAGGTAGTGGCGGTGGCCTGGGTAGTCTCTGGGTAGGGGAGCAGGTTTTCTGAATCATTGCCAGGTCAACAAGGAGACAAGCAACCTCCTCCCTCAGACCAGAAAGGTGCCTGCAAATAGGGCAGCAACGCAGTTTCCAGAATGTCTCCTGGAAGACTGCTGCTCCACAGTCAGTACATTGCACCACTCCCCACATGTCCATGTCCCTCCTGTTACAGATGCTTTTTTTGTTGTGTTTTTGTTCTTGTTTTAGTGAATGCAAGCTTGTGAGTGTCTCTACCCCTATTCAGTGTGCTGTGCCTTTAAGGATATGAACAGGTGTATGTTGTTAGCAGTTTTGGGGAAGTGATGTCAGAAACCCTGCTATAAAGGAAGTTATGTGCTTGGGGTGGGTGGGGTGTGTGGAAGGGTGGGAGGGAGTAAACCTATGCCATCCAGAAACAATCAACTACAACTCTGACCCTCCACCCTGGGAAGTGCCTTCCTTCCTTTCAGACACCTATTTCACAGAGGTTAAGTACCAGGTCTAGTCACAAATGACTGCAAATATCTCCCAGCTACAGTTTCTCCCTGGAAAATTAAAGTTGAAACTAAGACAAGTCAACCCCAAAAACAGAATCAATACTAGTTACTTACACAGGTCCAAAAAGTAATAATTCAGTTCAGTGTAGTCTAGAAAATAACCTCCTTGATTTAAGGAAGCTCTGGCTGCTTTCTCTCTCTCTGTGTCTCAGCAGTCAGAAACCACAAACAGCTCCTGTTTTAAGTCCACAGTTCAACTAGGCCCCTTTCAGCTCCTCCCCTTAACAAACACCTATTTCACAGAGGTTAAGTACCAGGTCTAGTCACAAATGACTGCAAATATCTCCCAGCTACAGTTTCTCCCTGGAAAATTAAAGTTGAAACTAAGACAAGTCAACCCCAAAAACAGAATCAATACTAGTTACTTACACAGGTCCAAAAAGAAATAATTCAGTTCAGTGTAGTCTAGAAAATAACCTCCTTGATTTAAGGAAGCTCTGGCTGCTTTCTCTCTCTCTGTGTCTTCGTCACCATTCATGGCCACACCTATGTTACCTATTCCTCTACTGTATAAATATGGCGCATTTCTGTGGCATGTAATCACATCTAGATTTTCAGATTGAGAAACCACCACCTTTAAACACAGAACCACAGAATCTGATGGCAGATAAGGCCATTTGGCCCACCCAGTCTGCCCATTTTCTTCTACCTTCATTTTTACTGCTGACCCTACTTCATCTACGGCACTTCCTCCTCTTCCCCCACTTTCTTACCTTTATGATTCCCTTGTGCCTATCCCAGATGTTTCACACACAAACACACATACACACACACATACACACACACACTGTTTTCACCTCCACTACCTCCGTTGGAATGCTGTTGCAGGAATCTACCACATTTCGGTGAAGAAGTTCTTCCTCATGTCTCCCCTCAATCTGCCCCTCTCCCCAGCTTAATAGCATGACTCCTTATCCTTGAGCACCTTTTTTTTAAAATGCTTCTCTCCTGTACCTTATTTACCCCCTGTGAGGTATTTAAAGGTCTCTATCATATCCCCCTTACCTCTTCTACTCCAGGGTGTACATTCTGAGCTCCTTTAGCCACTCCTCATAGGACAATTGATGCAGACCCTGCACCACTTTGGTTGCCCTCCTCTGGACTGCCTCCATCCTGTCTATGTCCTTCCTAAGATGTGGCCTTCAGAACTGGACACAGTGTAACCCCCTTGTTCCCAGTGATTACTAGAATACCAGTTAGAATCAGTGGTAGGCAGGGAAAGCAGCTAGTGAAATGCCAGTTAAATGGGTTTCACTCTGTCACTCTGTTCTCAGGCTCAGCTGAGCTGTGGAGGGATGATGTCATTTAGAACTGTCGTAGCACCACAAGCCACTCTGGCCAGCAGCTGCTGGGGAGTGAGTTAGAATTTTTATGGTAGAGTGATCTAGAGTCTAGTGGAGGAGGCTGCAGTGTTAGGCAGCTCCTCAGTCAGCTCTGTCAGAGTGCTATCTGTTTTTCTTTTGGTTTTCACCCTAGTGTATGACAACTGTTCCAGCTTTTCAGAAGTGGTGGAGACCTGCGCCAGAGGGTTTCCTAGTGCCCCATCCCAGGAGGGATGGGGTGAACTCTAGGATTCAGGGGCAATCTCCTGGTCCTTTACGGACTTTTGAAGCTGCCTTGTGACAACTACTCTGTGAGTACTTTGTGTTGTCTGTGTAAACCCAGGAGTACCTGCAGTTTCCTGTATGGTGATTTCTCTGACAAAGGGACCCTGTCACCTGAGATTTTCTCTGTAAAAATGTCTGCCTACATTTGGAGTCCAGTATGTGACCGTCCATGTACAGAACTTTTATCTTCTGACACCTCTGTGGTGCATGTTTGTAGTATGTTAAGTGTGTTATGCATTTGAGACAACATCTAGTTTTCTACAGTTGTGCAGTGTTATTAACCAGATGAATGGCTGAGTATAAGCTTGTAAACAAAAGGAGGGAGATCCCCCATCTGGAGTAACCAGTTTACCTCTATGGGTTCTGAAGGGCACCTATTACTTTTTCTTCAGTGTAATTGACCAATGCCTGAAAAAATAATTTACCCCTGGATGTGGGTTATTTCCATTCAGTTTACCCCAGTATAGTGGGTTCTGAAAGTTCTGAGCCTATATGTGCTCTTTAGTAGTCATGTGTACCACCTTCATCCTGTGAGAAATGAGAAATGTACCAGTACCTGGCCAGATGTGCCAATTTCCAGTAGGAACCAGTGTGTTCACCAGTGTGTGTTTTCTTCTTCCTGTGCTAAATGGGAATTCAGGAATGCCTGTACCTCAGTAATCTGCATTACCAGTGTTTGTAGCCCTATGGGGGTCCATCTTTACTTTGTGATTATTCCTACTCTGTTACGTGAATAAAAGCCACACTCTAGAATCCTAACCTGGTTTTTATAGTAATGTTATTGCTTCCTTGTGACCAGAGTTACTTGGGTGCCCCTTTCCAGAAGTGCAAACCTAGCATACCCCTGACAAACGCTTTCTCCCAGGGACCTGGGTTGTTGGCCATGGCAATTGGTCCCTACCAGGTGTGTGCCAGGCAGTTACCACACTTGGTTGTCTGTTTTGTATAACAGTCTAGTCCACTCTGTATATGGTGGCTTTGTTTTTTTAAAAAACTTCTTGCAAATGTAAACCCTCGCCCCTCTCTTTACCCCTAGACGCTTTGGTGAGAGGAAAAGCCTTACTAGTTAAACAAGGCCTGTGGAGGGGGGTTACAACAGTATTCAGGGTGAGGTCTTACCAGTAATTTATATAGGGGCAACACAACTTCCAACTTTCTGTTGGTGATACCCCTTCCTATGTTCCCCAGCATCCCAATAACCCACCAGACTGCATTGTTGCACTGCCTGGCGACCTTTAAGTAATCCAAGATGATTACCCCTAGGTCTCTTTCCTGCTTTGTCATTGTTAGTAACACTCCACCTGTGTTATACTCTGCCCCTGAGTTTCTATGGGCTAAGTGCTTTATTTTTCACTTTTTTGCATTAAACCCAGCTGCCATACCTTTGACTACTCCTTCATTTTTTCAGATCTCTGACCATCCTTTCCATCCTCCCCCCCACCACAGTGTCCACCCTGTTGCCAATCTTGGTGTCATTCACAAAGAGGCAGATCTTCCCTTCCAAGTCCTTTGCTATGTCACTTATAAAGACATTAAAGAGGACTGGTACGAGCACTGAACCCTGAGGTACCTTACTGCCCACTCTCCCTTTCTCAGAGCAAACTCCATTAACTACTACCTTCTTTCTCCTATCTGCTGATCAGTTTCTTACCCAGGCTACCACCTTATTGCCCACCCCAAGCAACCCAGCTTGCTTACCGGTCTCCTGTGTGTAATGGTGTTGAAAGCCTTACTGAAATCCAGGTAGGCCACATCCACTGCTCTTCCTTGATCTAATACCTTGATCACCCAGTCAAAGAAATCAATAACATTTATTTGGCATGACATCCCCGTGAATCTCGCTGCCATAGATCATGTAACCCACTGGATTCAAGATACAGGGCTCCCTCTTTTATCCATCAATCTCTGCATATCCTAAATTGTGGTGGATAAAAGGGAGTGGCAGATAATAGAGGGTGGCTCTTAAAGGGGAACAGTATTTAACGTGCCTTGTGTATTTTCGTACTGTTCTCCCCACCCGACTGTGGTGTACCCATGTACCTGCTTTTTTTAACGGTAATCATGGTCTGTAATGTACTCTCTGAAAAAGTCCTGTTTAAGCCTGCACTGTAACAGTCCATCTCTCCATTTTCCTTTCTGCTCCAATGTTTTGAAATGTGGAGCAAAGACGTGCTCGTGCACATGGCGCAGTGCCTTGTGAAAATATGCACGTTCATAGCAACACAGCTCCATTGTGTCACACGCAGTTTATCTACTTTTTATGGCACTTCTTATGTCACAATTGTGAATGTATGAATGAAACCCTGTCTTAAAATGCACTTGTGGTCAATTGCCTTTCATCAATGTCCTGCTAAAGCGTTTATCATAAGAAAACACGGAGGTGGACTATGAGCTTCTGCTGAGGAGTCCACTAATTTGCAAAGATGGGTTCTTGCCACTGTACATAAAGTCAGTATCACCATCTCCATTTGTCGCACATTAGTGAACCCTAAGCATGGGAAGAGCACCAACCTGTGTTCTGGTCTTTACAGTACACTGTTCTGTCACTGGCAATATCGAAACTAATTCCTTTTTTTGTTGCTTACACTCCCCATCCCCTCTTTCTTTTTTTTTTTTGTCATTGTACTATGGTCATGAAGAAAATCATGGTACCAACAGCTGTGATACATATCTGTTACTAATGAAACGAGGAGGGCAGAACACTATTCGTCAAGCGCTTTATGGGACTAACACTGGCCATCTCTCCTTGACCCCTAAACACACGTTTTAACTTGGGTGGCAGTGGAGGAAAACAGCCAACTGCTAGCCCACCCACCCTGGAGGAAGACAGAGCCAGGAACATATGGGACACCACAAATGGATCATTGACATTGTGCAACAGTGACACTGACTAATTACAGCATAAGCACTGACCCTCTGAAGTAATTTTGTCAGGAGTCTGGCATGTCAAGGTCCTTTGTCTGTGCGAAGGTTGTGTTCCCATGGTTATATTTCTTTATCAAGCACACAAATTAGGCACTAACATAAAAAGGGACAGGGAGAAAGTGATTACGTGGCTTCTAAAACTCAATAACACAATTGCTACACAGTGTGAAACAAAACACAGGGTACTGTGAGGCGATGCAGTCAAACTCGAATAGGGACCACTGGGCGAAATAAAACACTCATCAGTAATGCAACTTACGTATGGTGAATTATGCCAAGAAACAGGCAGCAGTGCTTGAGTACAACATCGCTAATGCCAAGGGTTTGGGGCAGAAACAAGGTACATAACATCTATGACCTGAATGACTGGGAAGTACCACAATGAAAAAGGGAGACAGGTGGATGCATTTAACTGTGCTGCTGCTATCAAGAGGTGGAAAAATGGCATCAGAAATAATTTTGCAGCTTCTACACTCTGTGCACCACACTAAAACAAATACTGCCAATATTACCAGAGCACGGCCAGGAGTTAGAGGTGCTCTCTCAACACTTCCTCGTATGCCAACATGAATACACAGGAAATCAAAGGGGAATGAGGTGAACCTTACAATTGTCTTTGGTTTGTAGCAGATATTCTGCAGTGAGGCTACTTCTAACTGAAAGGTGAAATAAGGAACTTAGAATTATCAAGAAAAGACAGTCTTTCAAGCAACAGAGGGAGGTGGATCTAGCTTTACTTTTGTTCCAATTCTTAAGATTTTCAGTGCAGGAAGAGTTTAAAGCACAGCTGACTTATTTTGGGGCTGACTGCTTTCAGAGCACAAACCACCAGGCTGTTTTGGGGCTGGGGAGGTTTACCTGTGTCTAACTTGGATGTCTGGATTTTTCTCTGTTTGATTAGCAGGGTATTTTCTCTGTCAAATTGTTGTGTAGGGCATCTTGCTGACAGAAAGGCACTCATCGCAGTGGTGGGTCAGAGCTTTTAGCTGATTGTTTTGTGAGGGCACAGTTTAGGCCCGGCCCCTTCCCACCTCTCACCCCACCCACCCCTGGAAATAGTTCCTTTATACCTGGGGTTCTGACATCATTTCCTCAAGAGTGCAAGGTGCATATCACTGTCATATCCTCTCTAGCACACTGCACTGACAATATAAGCATACACATTGTATAATATATATATGTCTATATAACAAACCAATCACACACACACACACACACAAAAAAAAGTAGATAAACATGTGGGGAGTAGTGCAATGTAATGGATGTGGGGCAGCAGTCTTCCGGAAGTCTTTCTGGAGGCTGAGATGCTGCCCTATTTGCAGACAACTCTCTGCCCTGAGGGAGGAAGTTGCCCATCTTCAGGCCACACTGGACAGTAGTAAGGGAACCTTCCCCCAGGCCACACTGGACAGTAGGAAGGGAACTTCCCCCATCTAGGGAGCACCAGAGACACCACCACTACCTCAAAGGTTGCAAAGAAAGCACAGCAGTTGGACCACAGTGGGCTCAGGGAGGGTGAGGATGGTGGAACAGTGGCACACCCAGTCAGTTGTTCCACTCCACAATCCATACACCATTCTGGGGGAGCATAGCTCCCCTATGGATGCACCTGCAGAGGAGACTAAGGAGGCTGAGGACAACTGTCACAATGGAGGCCCACAGAAAGGAGGCAGAGGACACCACAAGGAAAGGAAGCAGCTCCTGGTGGGGGACTCAATTATTAGGAGGATAGAACTGGGGGGAACAGGGAAAACTGAAGTAAGGTGCCTGCCTGGTGCCATGGCTTGGAGGGACAGGAAGCGCATCCTCAGGATCACAAGAACAGCTGCACAGGAGTCTGAGCTGGACGTCATTGTCCACCTAGGAACAAATGACTTGGCTCATCATGAGATTAGAGCAGTGCAGAAGGACTTTGTAGAATTGGGGAGGGGCCTAAGACAAGTAGCACACACAGTATCCTTCTCAGAGATGCTGCCTGTCAATGGCATGAGTGAGGCGAGGGTACTTGCACCATGCAGTTTAATGAATGGTTGAAAAATGGTGTGGAGCACAGGGGTTTGGCTTCATTGGGGACTGGGGTTCCACCTGGAGGGACACCAGCCTATACTGGCAGGATGGTCTGCATCTGTCCAAGAAGGGAACAAGTCTTTTGAGCAATCGGTTGAAATGCATCATTGGCAAGCTTTTAAACTAGTCAAGGGGGGAGGCACTGATAGGCAGCAGGAAAATCCCAGCCTCTCCCTACAAAACAGGGTACTAAATGAGAAAAAGACTGAGGTAGAAAGGTCAGTGTTGGATGCTGCAACAGAAGGTAAAGCCATCAAAAAATGGAGAGCAATGAGTACCAATGCCCATAGTCTGAGTAACAAGCTTCCTGAATTAGTGGCCTTGATGGAGGAGGAACATCTGGATATCGTGACAGTCACAGAAACATGGTACACACAAAACCATGACTGGGACATAAACATACCAGGATACACTATCTACAGAAGGGACATGGAGGATAAAAGAGGAGGAGGAGGAGTTCTTTACATAAGGGAAGGAATCAAAGCAACAGAACAAAAGGGTAAACAGGGAGGAGAAGAAGCACTGTGGGTCAATTTGGAGACCGGCAATGGCACCACAATCCGCACAGGGGTTGTATACAGACCCCCTTCTCAGGGGGAGGAAATGTACAAGGAAATGATAGAAAGTATACTTAGAATGGCAGAAAAAGGGGAGATATTGCTGATGGGTGATCTGAATATGCCAGATGTTAACTAGAGTGCAGTTGCAGCAGCCACTTCGAAGAGTGGGGTTTTCTAGATGCCCTACAGGGGGCATGCCTTAGACAACTAGTATTGGAGCCCACTCAAGAGAGAGCAATCTTAGACCTGGTTCTCTCAAATGGAGATGAAGAGACGATCACAGATGTAGAAGTGGGTAGCCATCTGGGAACTAGCGACCATCGAACAGTATGGTTCA
Organism: Neoceratodus forsteri; assembly: GCA_016271365.2. NCBI lineage: Eukaryota > Metazoa > Chordata > Ceratodontiformes > Ceratodontidae > Neoceratodus > Neoceratodus forsteri. The sequence goes on along the minus strand of CM057459.1, from coordinate 1,159,879,152 downwards.
TAATAAACACAGCAATAGAGTCAAGCCATACAAAGGCAAAAGTGCTAGACTTTAGGAGGGTTGACTTTGCCAAAATGGGTGAGTGCCTAAGGAATGCATTAGCAAATGGGCAGGAAGGAGGGGTGGAAGAACAATGGGGAATAATAAAAACTGCCATCACAGAGGTAACAAGCCTTTGTGTGAAGCAAATAAACAACACAAAACGATGTAAGAAACCACTATGGTTCTCAAAGGAAGTGGCAGTGAAGGTTCAAGAGAAAAAGAAAGCATTCAGGAAGTACAAGGAGTCACAGAAGGAGCAGGACAGAGAATTGTATCAGTTAAAGCAAAAGGAAGCTGGGAAGGCAGTCAGAACAGCAAAGGCCCAAACCGAGGAAAAGATAGCCAACTCAGTTAAGAAGGGGGACAAAACCTTTTATAGGTACATCAGGGAGTGAAGGAAGACCAAGGGAGGGATAGTGAGGCTTAATAAAGGGGAAGGATGGTGGGCAGAGGGTGACTGGGAAAAGGCAGAGATGCTAAACAAATATTTTTGCTCAGTATTTACAAAGGAAGAGGGGGAGGTACCTAAAACAAACAGTAGAAACACTTGGGATACAGAAGTTGATACTAGCCCATTTACAGAAGAAAGGGTTCTGAAAGAACTCTTAAAACTGAAGGTGGACAAAGCAATGGAGCCTGATGGGATTCATCCCAGAATTCTAAAAGAACTAAAGGTAGAACTAGTGACACCACTGACTACCCTCTTTAACAAATCATGGGAGGATGGGGTGGTACCTGAGGACTGGAGGAGGGCAGATGTGATTCCCCTTCACAAAAGTGGGAGCAAGGCAGAAGCAGGAAACTACAGACCTGTTAGTTTAACCTCAGTGGTAGGGAAAATGATGGAATCACTTCTGAAGGAAAGAATTGTCGAGTATCTAGAGGCCAGAAGGGCACAGGACCCAAGGCAGCATGGATTCACAGTGGAAGGTCATGCCAGACAAATCTGATAGATTTCTTTGACTGGGTGACCAAAGTAGTAGATCAGGGAGGGGCTGCGGACATGGCCTACCTAGACTTTAGCAAGGCATTTGACACAGTCCCACACAAAAGATTAATATACAAGTTAGCCAGCCTGGGAGTGGGTCCCAAGATGACAGCCTGGGTAGAGAATTGGCTCGAGAATAGGACACAGAGAGATAGTAAATAGAGTCCACTCTGAAGAAAGGGGGGTTACTAGTGGGGTACCGCAGGGTTCAGTATTAGGACAGGTCCTCTTCAATGTCTTTATAAGCGACATTGCAGAGGGACTGGAAGGAAAAGTATGTCTCTTTAAAGATGACACAAAGATCTGCAACAGAGTTGATGCACAAGGTGGGGCGGAAAGGATGAGAAGGGACTTGCAAGGTTAGAGGAATGGTCAAATGTATGGCAGCTTAGATTCAGTGCTAAGAAGTGCAGGTAATGCACCTGGGAAACAAAACCCAGGGAAGAGTACACAATGGCGGTGAGATACTAACAACAACAAAAATGGAAAGGGACCTGGGGTAGTCATATCAGATGACCTAAAGGTGGGCAAGCAATGTGAGAGGGCAGCAAGAAGGGCTGAGGGGATACTGGGATGCACAGGGAGAGGCTTCACCAGTAGAAAACAGGAAGTTATTATCCCTCTATACAGACAGCTGGTCAGACCCCATCTGGAGTACTGCATGCAGTTCTGGAGACCCAATCTCCGCAAATACATAGACAGGATGGAAGCTGTCCAGAGGAGGGCAACTAAAATGGTGCAGGGTCTGCACCGGAAGACATATGAAGACAGACTTAAGGAGCTTAATATGTATAGCCTCAAGGAAAGGAGGGAGGGGGACATGATAGAAACTTTCAAGTACCTCAAGGGAATCAACAAAGTCCAAGAGGGTAGCATCTTTCAAAAAAAGAGGTGTGCAAGAACAAGGGGGCACAATTTGAAGATAGAGGGGGCAGCTCAGAGGTAATTTAAGGAAGCATTTTTTCACAGAGAGGGTTGTGGATGTATGGAACGGCCTTCCGGAGAAGGTTGTGGAGTCAAAAACAGTGGTGGAATTCAAGCATGCATGGGACAGTCATAAGGCAATTCTAGGGGGTGGGGGTAGGAAGAAGTAGGCTGCTGGTTAACTAGGATCTGCAGCTTATCCATTAGGTAGGGAAATGGTCAGACTGGGTGGGCCAAGCGGTCCTTATCTGCCATCAAATTCTATGTTTCTATGTTTAGCACACACACACAGTAAGTGTGGAGGAGAAGATGCACATTAGAGCTCATGCCAGGGAGAAAGTGCGGTGACACTACAGAACCGCAGAGCATGGGGAGCACCACCTACAACAAAAGGTAGGGAAACACAGGCTAGCATATGTATTTAAACTATACAAACAAATAATAAAAATATGGACATCTGGATTTCTAGAGGCAAACTTCCACACAGCGCTGTTACACAGTTAACTATTGTTCTCCTTTAAAGGGAAGATATCATTTCCAAAAAAAATGGGACAGGAGCTTCCATTGGCATTAAGTGTGGGGAGCAGACATAGATTGGGGCATTCCGGTCTCAGCTACATCATGAGGCAGTACCATCCTCAATTCCATATAAGGAGCATTTCTCAAGCAGCTGGTTTCAGAACCCATTACAGATGGGGAAGTGTGGGGCTGGCACTTACAGAGACAGCATTACTGACATTACAGCTGACAGCCCCAGGGAACAATTGATCACCGTATTGTGTGGTTTGGCCTACAGACAGGGCAAGAAAAAAAACACAGACTAATACAAAGATCCTGGACTTCAGGAGGGCAGACTTTAAGGAAATGGAGAACTGCCTCAGAGAATGCCTCGAAGAGGGGGAAGGCAGAAAGGGAAGGGAGTCTCAATGCAAAAGGATTAAGGAGGGTATAGCCCAGCAACGGCATGCTGTTTGAAGGAAGTGAATAAGGGAAAGAGGTGGTAGAGGCCACTATTGTTCTGTAAGGAGATGGTAAAGGCAGTGAAGGAGAAGAAAACAGCATTTAGAAAATACAAGGAGACCCACAAGGATGAAGACAGGGATGTACTGTATAACTGGCAAAACAAAGGGAGGCAGGAAGGAGGGTGAGGACAGTTAAAGCAGTAACAGAGGCAAGGATAGCTGAAGAGGTAAAAAGGAGACAAGACCTTCTTCAGGTAGGTGGGGGAATGAGGAAGACAAGGGGAGGGATAGTGAAAATCAGGAGGGTGGGGAGACTGCACAGGGGAATATCAAGAGACACCGGAAATGCTAAATAATTACTTCCACTCAGTTTTCACAGCAGAGGGTGAGTGTATAGACCAGGCTACCACAGTAAGCATCGGGGGAGTGGACACAAGTCAATTCTTTGTGAAGAGGGTTTGGAATGGATTGGAAGTCTTAAAGGAGAAGAAGGTGATGGGGTCGAATGTTTTTAATCCAAGGGTCCTAAAGGAACTGAGCATGGTGCTGGCTACCCTTCTGGAAGCACTTTTTAGCACCTCACTGGAGATGGTGGTAGTTCCAGAGGACTGGAGGAAGGCCAATGTGGTCCCTGTGCACAAAGGTGGCAGCAGGGAGGATGCTAGAAACTACAGACCAGTTAGTTTCACATCAGTGGTGGGGAAGTTAATGGAGACACTACTAAAGAAGAGATTCATGAAGCACCTGGAAGCAAAAAGGCTGCAGGACCAGTGACAGCATAGTTTCACGGGGGGAGATAATGTCAAACTAATCTCATAGATTTATTTAACTGGGTTATCAGAAAGATGGATCCAAGGACAGCAGTGGAAGTGGCCTGTCTGGACTTCAGTAAGGTTTTTAACACTGAGCTGTACAGAAGGTTAGTTAAGAAACTAAGCAGCATGGGGGGGGAGCGGAGAGTGACAAACTGGGTATCAAACTGGTAAAAGAATAGGAGGCAAAGGGTGGTGGTAAATGGCAGCCACTCAGGCAATAGGAGAGTGACTAGTGGGCTGCCAAAGGGTTTGATACTGGGACCGGTTCTCTTCAATGTCTTTATAAGGGACATTGTGGAGGAGCTTGAGAAGAAAGCATGTCTCTTTGTGGATGATACAAAAGTCTGCAACAGGGTTGACACTCAGGAAGGGATGGAAGGAATGCAAAGAGATCTGAGGAAACCAGAGGAATGGTCTAGGGGCAGCACCTGGAATTTAATGCCAAAAAATGCAAGGCTATGCATGTAGGGTTGCGGAACCCCGGAGCTGTGTATCGGATAGTTGGAGTGGAGCTTACAGTCACTAAACATGAAAGAGACATGGAGGCATCACATCTGATGATCTCAAGGTGGCTGGGCAGTGTGACAGAGCAGTGGGAAAGGCTAGCAGGATGATGGGATATATTGGGAGAGGGATTTCTAGCAGGAGGAGGGAGGTGATGCTACCATTGTATCGCTCACTGGTGAGGCCCCACCTGGCGTACTTTATCCAGTTCTGGAGTCTGTACTTCCACAAGGACACTGAAAAGGTGGAGGCGGTACAAAGGAAAGCAACCAAAATAGTGAGGGGGTTGCATGAGAAGCCATGTGTTACCTGGAAGAGAGCAGAGTGAGAGGGGACATGATTGAAACTTACAAGTACCTCACAGGGTGAACAAGATGCAAATGGAGGGTCTATTTCAGAGAAAAAAAGGCACTAAAACAAGGGGTATACAATGAAGCTTTTGCAGAAGTGCTTCTTCATGGAAAAGGTGATGGATGATTGGAAACGTCTGCCAAAGGAAGTAGTGAGGGAAATGACTGTGAGGAGATTCAAACATGGATTTGACAGGCACAGGGTCGTATTAGGTAGATTAATGGGGGGGGGGTGACACCTATGGGCAACTAGGGTCAGTGGTGATGGAATAGGCAGGGACAAGAGGCAGACTAGATGGGCCTAGAGGTCATTTTCTGCTGAGAAAATCTGTTTCTATAAATTCAGTGCTGTGCTTACTGCATGTACATGTGCAATCGAGTTTTCTGGGTCGTGTAGTGTAGTGAAGTGTAGTGTAGTGTAGTGCTACAGTACAAGAGCAATTTAAAGTCTTCCTATTTCTGTAAGCTCATCATGTTTTGCTAATGTAGTGATGGACTGTATAATAATCTACGTGTTGTACTATATGTACTGTAGGTAATGTAGTGTACCTAAAAAGAGGCAGATACTGATGGCCTTTTTATCCCCTAACAACATATGTCCTCTCATTAGTGCAGCCAACAAACATGAGCAACTGGAACAGGCTAAGACACGGATGGAAGAAAATGGATACTTTCATGAGACTAAAAGGCTCTTCCCCAACACCCGTAATCCTGACGCCATGATCCCGACACTGAAAATCCTGACAGTGAGATTTTGCCCACAGTGGAGTTTGTTATTATAATTAGGGGGGTAGGGTGGGGGGCAAAGCCCCCCGAAACATGAAAAACAAAATCTGCCAAGGGCAAAATCCACAAATCCCACTAGCGGGATTTACGATGCTGGGATCTTGGCTTTGGGATTATAGGTATTGGGGAAGAGCCTGTCAGTCTCCTGTAGTATATCCAAATGAACAATCTGCAAACATTATTTTTATTGATGCAAGTACCACAATAATTTTTCTCCATGGCTTTACTGAAACTAAAGCTCAGCCCCCCGTCCCCCTTAAAATACATGTCTGCCATGCCACTGCATGCCACAGACAAGGGCTAATACTACTATTCAGTGGCATTATGAAGAGTGATTTCTACAGAGAGGAGATAATGTCCGATACACAGGTGCCCTTTATCCAGCAATTTTTTGCAGATGGACATCGGCTTTTCCAAGGTTCGATACTGGCAGAGCAATTGGTACTGTCAGTTTCCCTGTGCTCATGGTGGGGACATACAACACAGTATTTTATGTGTTTACTTTGGTATCCTGTGATAAGGGCATTATTAGATGGGCTAATTATAAAATGGCAATGCCATAAGGGCAACTGCCATGAGGGCATTGGACATGATATGGCGGAGTGTATGTGGGTGAGGGGGGGCTCACATGACAGGATGGTGACTGGGCATCTGGGTGCACACCTACAGGGTGCCATGGGCAGAACGGTGACTCCTGACAGGGCGACACCATTCACAGCAACTCCTTCGAGGGCGAAGGAGGAAAAAGCACACAGCAGGAGCAAGGACAGGGGGCCGCAAAAGCAGTGGCTATAGCAGGAGCAGTCCAGTGCAGTCACATGGAGTACCGCCGCAGCCCCCCCCGGGCTGGACTGCCCCTCTGAACCACCCCCAGAGCATCACGGACCAGGGCACACACACCCTCAACACAAGGCAGGCTTCAGCCACTGCAGCACCTAAACCATCATCGCAGCACACTGACACCATCACCACCATCGATAGCAAGCAGCCCAAGCAGCCACAGGTTCGGAAACCACTGCAGGACACACACCACACAAGAAATGCAGGTACCTACCACACCATCACTTGCCGAGCTCCACTGCTGTAACCACACTGCTGCTGCTGCAACCACTGGCGAACCAAGCACCGACCATGACGTCCGGCAGACCACCTGCACCACCGCCACAATGCTATAGCAGGCCACACCCACATACACTTATCTTTTAAGCACGCTGGGCAGGGGTTGGGTGGGGACACACACACACAGGTGTGCAGGCACATGCCCCCATGTAAGCCACACAGTGACAGCAGGATGGCCTTCTTACAAAGGATGAGCAACATAATGGCGGAAATGCTGCTGATTGCAAGCAAAAAAGGGAAGTCCTTTCTGTCCCACGGTGGATACCTTTACCACCGGAACAAGGAGGTCAAAATAAAAACGTACTGGCAATGCCTGCAGGACCACCGCGCCAGCTGTCCTGCACACGTGAACACCATAGTGGGCAATGTGGTGTACACAGAGAGAGGCCACAACCACATGCCCGATGCAGGTGAAGAGGGGGCCCACAAAGTCCTCACACAAGTGAGGAAGCAGGTGAGAACCACAGCCGAGGGCACTGGCAACATCATCGCCCACTGTACCGCCAACATCCCCCCAGTGGTGGCAGGCAGGTTGCCACCACTGCAGCATATATGGCACACGGTGCAGCATGTGTGCCAAGCGGCATGGGGTGGCCATGCCACACCCGCGACACTGCAGGACCTGGTTGTCCCACCCAAATATGCTATCACAGGTGCAAGGGACATCTCCCTGCAGCACTATAGCGGCCTCTCAGGGGAGAGCATCCTGATGTTCGCTACACAGCAGAGGCTGCAGTTCTTGGCCTCCTGCGACCAGTGGTTCATGGATGGCACATTTTGCTGTGCACCACCGCTGTTCAGGCAGTTGTACACAGTGCACAGCATGTGTGAGGGCATCATGCTGCCTGTGGTGTAAGCCCTCATGCCCAGCAGGTTGGAAAGGACATACTCACAGATATTTGGGGTCATCAGCCACTTTGTGGGGTGGTGTGTGTCCAGGGACAGTCCACATGGATTTTGAGCGGGCAGCATGGCGGGCACTTGTGCTGACATTTGTGGGCATGGACATCAAGGGCTGCCACTTCCACTACTGCCAGGCCATCTGGAAGAAGCTGCAACACATACCCGGCTTACAGACCTGCTATGCCTTTGATGCAGAGTTCGCTCTCCACATCCAGATGCTGCTGTCTCTTGTATATGTGCTAGTGGATGCGGTGGAGGCCGCATACAGGGAGCTGGTGGACACCTCTTTCTATGCCTCCCAGGATGACTTCCTGCACCCACTGTTGGACTACATGGAGGCAACATGGATCGGAGTCCAGTGGGCAGGACGGCACACTGTAGGCCGCTGTTCCAAGTGCCGACTTGAAACATGTATCAGGTGACACTGGATGGCCATGCCAGGACAAACAATGTGGAGGAGGGCTGGTTTAGGGGCTTCTCCATGCTGGTGGGAGCCAGCCACCCCACACTGTGGTGCTTCCCTGACTGTCTGCTGCAGAAGGTGTGTCTCACTGCTGTCCAGCTTGAGACACTGCTGTCCGGCGCACAGCGACCATGTTCCAGGTGCTGGTACTGTGACCTCACACAGCAGCTCGAAGCAATTGATTCAGAGTACGGTGGCAGGGACACACCTGACTACCTGCGTGGAGTCACATACAATCTCCACCTGCAGGTGTAGGAGGGTGTTACACTAGCCGCACTGCTGACAGTGCCCCTGGGACTCCTGTTCCAGCATCCCCCTGTACTCCTTGTGCGCCCCTGCATCCATCCGCACTCTCTGGCATCCACAGCTCATGGCACACCTTGCCTGGCCATTCCCGGTGCCTACCATACCACCTCACACACATGGCACACATCTCCATGCTGCTTCATGGGTGCAGTGCCCCCTCACAGTGTCCCCATGGCTCATCAGTATCTGTGTTCTGTGTCCTTGTGGCACCCCTTTCAGCCCCCCAGTGTCATGGTTGTCAGCTGGACTTTGCTTTGCATATAACTCCCCCCTCGATGCGGTCCCCTTTCAGCATAAGCGGTGGTGGCGGTGTTTTTTTTTAAACTGAGGAGTCGCCATTCTGTCATTCGTGGCAGATGCCTGTTGCTGTGCCAGTCATTCCCCTTGTGCCATCACCCTGCTCCATGTGCCTCAGCTCGCTTTGCTTTCCCTTGCTCTTCAGCATGGCCACCATTCCTGCATTCCTCCTCCAGCAGGCACCGTGCCACCAGTTGCCATACCGCTTTCACCCTTATGACATAGATCCGTTTACTTTCATGTGTGTTCTTTCTCCTGTACAGATAATGACCCAAAGCATGTAGCATCTGGGGTGTTCATAAAGGACCAGGGAGTGAACTGGATCAGAACACTACCCAAATCACCAGACCTGCACCCAGTAGAGATGGTATGGCATCACATGAAGCACTGCCTTTGGAGGAGTGTTACACCAAGGAATCTGCTCAGCTAATATGGGCCATAAGACACTTTTGGAGGAGAATACTGACAGTAATAAATATATGGAGCGCATGGATAAAGTGATGCCAGCCATTGTTCATGCCAATGGTTGCACCACTGTAATGTAAAAATAATAATAATATTAAACGTTATTTTCCCAGCAGTGAGTGTTTTTTGCTATTTTTTGTACCCACATCTTTGCTGTGTCAGGATGTAACACCTAGCCTGGCAGCATCCTGAGACATGATCTCAGGTTTGATAATCGCAGCTGTGGGGGAATCGGTTCAAAAAGTCTAATTAGCTACTGAATATAACCAAGGTTGTGTTGTGGTGTAATGTTCCAAATTCCAGAACTTAACAGGGCAGCATAATTGGATATGATTTCAGGTTTGCTAATCCTGTCTATGGGGGGTGAGGGTGGGGAAAACAAAGGTTATTGGAATCCCTATGAAGGAGGCAGCAGACTGAAGGAAGAAGTACAGCAAGAAATATTGTATGTCCATGTCCCTTAAATCATCAGCATCAAAGAAAGAACAGACTATTCTTCCTGCCTTCAAATGACTTTCACAATACATTTCTAGCACCTTAGATTCAATTATGTGTCAGTGGCTCAGCAGGTAGCACACTCACCTCTGAGGCTGGGTGATCAGAAGGTTGCAGGTTCTATCCCCACAACAGGCACTTGGGTTAATATCCCAATACTGACACTGCAGTGCACCATGGGGGGGGGGGGTGCTGCACTCCTGAGGTGCCATTTTTCGGATAAGATGTTAAACTGATTTCCCATCTGCCTGTTCTGGTGGTAGTTCAGGTGGATGTTAAAGATCCCATGGCACTTCTGGAAAAGGGTAGGAGAATTTCCTTAGTGCCCTGGCCAAATTTCCTCCCATTCACTGTGACACCCATAGCTTGATTTAGGAGTCATCTGCTCCAGCAGTGACGTCTTATGTCAATTAAATTTATATGCAGTAGGATTCTTTGTATGTGTGTTCCACCAAGCACCTTTAACTCTGGGACACTCCTGGCTGAAGGCATTATGGTGCTGTTAAACTTCTCTGACATCATTTTCTGTATTTCTCAAATGAGTATTTTAAACCAATGGGGATTTTTTCTGGGTTTTTTTCTGCATGATCTAGCTGTTAAAAGTATTGTTTTTTCTAAACAACTGTCATTAGGCTTCTGACGAAGGACTGGTTGGTCTGAAAGATAAAGCACTTTGTTCTTGTTGTTATATCTATGTTGGTCCATTAAAAGGTATCAAATCGTTTGCTTCTGGATCTCCCATTCACTAAAAATACCACCATCAGCTTAATCTGGTTCAAGGTCAGTTGGCAGTCATCTGTATCTCCCTCTCCTGGGTTGTGCCTGAAAATAGGCAAGAATATGTCTAGTGCACTTACCAAGTCAACAAAAACTAAATAAATAAATAACTTATATATCTACATTAGGGTCTTGTGAAAAACATTCTTGTTTTCAGTCAAAGCTGTAACCCCTGGCCTGCTAATTCATTATAATAACTGGTGACCCCTGTTATCAACCCATTTTCAAGTGCTGTAAAAAGTCGTATCAACCCGCAGGTTGATACGAAAAAAGTCATATCAACCTGCGGGTTGATACGACTTTTATAGTCTCGTGCCGAGAAGCCAGCAGCGGTCCACACAAACAGACTAAGGCAACAGCAGACGATTCTCCGACCACAGATTGTCACACAGCATAACCTCCGTTTTAACAGCAACATACAGAGCCAAGTAACAAAGTGTAATCATTTATTCAGTTATTCAGAACTATAGTATTTACTCTGCAGGAAGTCTCTCAACTAAAAGTGTACTTTCAGGACTACCCTTATTGTTTCCGTAAGCGGCACAAACTTTCACCTCTGTTCCACAGCGACTGTAATGACCCTACCCATCCAGATGACGAAACAACTCACACTGAAGCTAAAGGACTTGGGTAAACAATATAAAAACTAGAAAACATTTTTTTTTAAGTTTTATTTTTTTTACTTCATTCTTAAGATCTTGATTTACTTTACCCGACAGCCATCTATTTACACCAGTTATTATAAAAAATAAAACATATGTAGGTGGTTGCCATTCAGTTTTTTTACACTTCCTCTGTGTGTGATTATAGAGAAACCTCCTATAATCACATACCTTGGGTGTGTAAAAAAACTTCATATCAACCTCCTACATATGCATTATTCTATATATGTATTCAGTTGAGAATGTCACAGAGTATTCCCAAGCCCCCTTGTCAGTCAATGCTGTATCCCTGGCCCGCTGCATCATTAAGTAAAAGTGCTGCTTACACAGAGAAGGTGCTGTATATTCCATCTGTAAAACAGAAATTCATAAAGGGGTAAAGATGGACAGGTACAGGGTGCTTTTTATCCAACATCCTGGTTCTACAAATTAAGTAAGTTTCCTAATTTATGCTATGAAAGCTATGGCATCATGATATTATATATAGTACACCATGTAAACTCTGAAATTCTCTGCATTTATCATCTTATTTTCTACTTAAAGGGGTATGTGGGACAGTGTACAGTAGGTAAATGTATGGTAATATGTGAACACAGAGCAAGTGTATCAGATCTGCTTCCCAGACACAAGGTCAAGATCAATCTCTGAATCCAGCCTCAGAGTAATGGAACTCCTACTGTGATGTAGAAGCAGTGTCCCACATTTGCACACTACGCAATCGTGCACCATCCACGCCAAGTGATATGGTACAGTACCTGTTGGCTACTGATGCTGATGTTGACTCCAGTTCCACCTACTGTATTTTGGGAGGGGGGTTGCTGGGGCAGGTGCTAACATTTGTACAGTAACTGCAGTTGAGGTAATGGCATTTTACTGATCCTCTACTGCGCTATTCTGTTTGATGGTGATGCACTTATTGTGCATCTGATGTGTAAAGCTGTGTCTAACTTTGTTCAAACCATTTTCCCCAAAATGTTACCTCACAGTATGGATTTCACAGAACATCTCACCTGTGTGACCTTTGGCATTCAGTGTGCTGTCTCATTCCGATCCAGTACATTGCATCAAAATGGCTATGCAAGTATGTGGTGTGTCAGTGGAGAGTGTGTATGAAGGCTTGGGGTATACCCCAGAAGGTTGTAGAGGCTGTCCCTCTCCAATTGCCAATTCTCCCTAGGTGGAGGTGATCAGGCAGGTGACTGAGCCTTCAAAGGTTTGTACAGTACACACCTGTCACGGGTTGCTGGTGCATGCTTTCTTTGTTTTTGTGAGTGTGTGTGTGTTGTCACAGATGTTGTCTCCATAGAATTTCAATGAATGTCCAGGACAGATAGTTCCAGAAAGGAAAGACCAACCTGATGGGGCCACATCTGTGCTTATGGCATGGAGGCACCAGTGACCAAGGCCACTTTATATTCTGGACTTGCTGTCCTGGAGATGGGCAGGCATGGTGCCCTCTATAAGGACAATGTGGGAAGTTGGGGATCCTGGAGGAACCATTGAAGGTATGACTGTGGTCTGGGGCACTGTGTGCCAGCTATGCATAGCTGGAGGATTGCATGTGTAACCCACTCATGAGTGTCATCTGTGTTCTTCTCATTTCACTGGTATTGTGGTCCTCTGTGAAGGATGGTGTTGGTGGCTAGGGGGTACACAGCCACCACCCCAAGGGTTCACACGAGGATTCACAGGAGAGGAGGGGGAAGACTAGGCCTGCAGTAATTATTGCCAATGTCCATTGATGGGCTATAGTTTGATGTTGTTTCATATAAATAAATATTTATATACTGTACTACATCTGTCTCATTGTAATTCCAGCAGATAATGACATCCTACCTGCTGGGTCTGTCATACTGTATTCAGACAGGAATATGACAGAGTGTTTCCAAGAGCCTGCTATCTTCAGTGAAAACTGCATCTCCTGACATGCTGATTTGCATCATTACACACTGGACCTGGTTTTCACTCTGGGTCTTGGGGTTGATGACCTCAAGACTAATCCAGTCATTTGTTTGGATCATAGCACCGTGAGGTTCATGTTTGGGCCCCCTGAGGGTCCATTCTCTGTGGAGATGGTCTGGAACCACCCATTATGGGGATTGTCCCCAGCAGAAATATAGAATCTGACTGCAAATAAGGACCGCTTGGCCCACCTAGTCTGCTCATTTCCCTAACAGATGGATAAGCTGCAGATTCTAGTTAATCAACAGCTTGCTTCCTCCTACCCCCCACTAGAATTGCTTTATGTCTGTCCCATGCATTCTTGAATTCTCCCACTGTTCTTGACTCCACAGCCTCCTCAGGAAGGCTGTTCCATGCATCCACAACCCTCTCCATGAAAAAATACTTTCTAACATTACCTCTGAGCCCCCCCAATCTTCAGATTGTGCCCTCTTGTTCTTGCACATCTCTTTTTCTGAAAGATGCTACCCTCTTGAACTTTGTTAATTCCCTTGAGGTACTTGAAAGTTTCTATCATGTCCCCCCTCTTTCTCCTTTCCTCAAGGGTATGCATATTAAGCTGCTTTAGTCCCGCTTCGTATGTCTTCTGGTGCAGACCCTGCACCATTTTGGTTGCCCTCCTCTGAACAGCCTCCACTCTGTCTATGTCTTTATGAAGATGGGGTCTCCAGAACTGCACGCAGTACTCCAGATGGGGTCTCATCAACTGTCCTGTACAGAGGGATAACAACCTCTTTTCTACTGCTGATGCCTCTCCTTATGCATCCCAGTATACCCCAGCCCTCCTTACTTGCCTTCTTACATTGCTTGCCCACCTTTAGGTCATCTGATATAATTACTCCCAGGTCCCTTTCAATTTTTGTTGTTGTTTGTATCTCAGCCCCCACTGTGCACTCTTTCCCTGGGTTTTTGTTTCCCAGGTGCATTACCTTGCACTTCTTTGCATTGAATTGGAGCTGCCATACATTTGACCATTCCTCCAACCTTACCAAGTCAGGACTGGAGCAGGACTACAGGTGGTACTGGACCTACCAAGTGTGGAGTCTGTGTGCGACCAGGATGGAGGAGACTGTGGCAGTCTATAATAGGGCCATTGGTGCAACCTTTGACTCGATTGCACCTGTACATGTCTGACCCTTATCTACTTGCCGGAGGCCCCCTTGATTTGATGGGGCACTGAGGGAGTTAAAGATAAATGGTTGGAGGTTGGAGCGGTGCTAAAGGAGATCAGGATTGATGGAGGACAAATTGGACTTGAAATTACATTATTTTTTTTTTTACCAATTATTTCACCAGGTGAGACATACTAAGCTGAAAGCTTGTTTGCAGGTGCAACCTGGGAGCACAAGGAAGTTAAGTGACTTGCTCAGGGTCACACAGTATGCACCTAGGGGGCTGTGGGAATTCAAACCCAGGTCTCCAGATTTGCAGCTCAGAGCCTTAACCCACTGCGCCATACTGCCTCCTAGTCATTATGGTGACTATCAGAGGAAATCACCCGAAAGAGGGCAGATGTTTTGTCCAGGGAGATTGCTGTGGCAAGGAACAGACTGTCTCTGCTCTTCCGCACAGTGGATGGGCTATTACATCTAGCCTGTCTCAAGGTGGGAGGGGCAGTTTCAAACACAAGGTGTGAAGAGTTTTCTCTGTTCTTTGCTGACAAAGTTTCCTCTATCATGACAGAGATCTCTTCCAGTGTCATTCAAAGGGCTTGTGGGATTCTGCTGAGATGTGCCAGGGCACCCCTCTTGAATGGGATGAGTTTGACCCAGCTGGAGTGGAGGAGGTGGCTGAGATAGTCTTGAGGCTGCGACCAACATATTGTGATCATGACCCAGGTCCAACCTGACTTTTGTTTGGATGTGTGGATCTGATAGGATCTGTGGTTGATGAGATTATTCAATGTTCCTTGGGGAGTGGGGTCTTTCCTATGGCATTAAAAAAGGCCTTTGTTAGACCCCTGTTGAAGAAATCCTCAATGGACCTACAAGCAACTACAGACCTGCCTCAAACCTTCCATTCTTAGGGAAGGTTTTAGAGAAAGTGGTGGCCATCCAACTCGAGATGCATCTTGCCTCCTCTGCCATTTATGATCCCCATATGGAAAAGAAATATATTTCAAATATATGTTGTAAAATATATTTGAAATAGTTTTTGAATTTCATCCATAAATAGATTTTTATAGTAGTTTCCAGATATATGCATTATATTTCATTTTAGCTGATTTAGTAATATTTGAAATCTATCTGATGAATTTATTTCTGATATACCTTAGATACTATTTTTGTATATTTCATTGGAATATCTTGGTAATATTCTGTGAATTGTTATTATCTCATGTGGAAAAGAAATATGTTTTAGACATATTTATAAAAGTGTATTTCAAATATACTGTATGTTTATTGCTACAGTATGTCTGAAGTACAGTATATGTATATATCTCAAATTGGTTTTGAAATATCTGATTTATTTGCAGACTATATGTGACAGATATATTTAAGATATATCATAAATATATTTCAATGATATATTTATTATAGGTGCATGATATATATTTAAGTATCTGCTTATATATTTTGAATGTTTAATAGATATACTTTTCATGTAGTTGACATAAATCTGAAATAGTTGTTTAAATATATGCATTGTAAAATTATCTTAAAATACCTAAACAATCTTGAAATCATATATTATTAACAGTACATACGGAATTTGTTATATCAGCAACCATTTAAATTACTATAGTACACTTATTTAAATGATGCACCATTATTACAGATTACGCACTTATACGTAGAACTTTTCTGTCGGTCTTATTACTGTATTTTGTGAGACTCAAATTGGTATTTAAACCACCCCTGTTGGATTCCTTTTTATGTCGGGGTGAATTCCAGCATGTACCTTTTTTTTTTACTCTTTACCTTTCCCTCTGGTGAGTAAGCTAATGCTGTCAATTCAAAACTATTTAAAAAATAAAAATTACTATGCTTTTGGTTAATAAACTGTGCTTTTGAAATATGCAAATTAGTTATGCAAATCTGTACACAGTACCATAACAAACATTTACAAAAATATATTTGACATATATACAAAAATATATTCTGCATATATCCTACACATACTGTATTTAGTGGTGGGTGAAGTGGCCATAATTTACTCCTTGAAGTGATTCATGGAGTAATGTGGAATCCATGGAGTAATCAGCAACACAAAGCGGAGTACTTCACATCATAATGAGGAATGCGAAGTCCATTGAAAACAATTACTTTGCATTACTCCGCCTTCCCCAACCACTTCTCCGCCAATTTTAATGTGAAGCATATAGAAATCAATGTACTTTGCATCACTTCACCTTGTTATTGAGCTCCAAGGTGAATTTTGCAGTGCTTCATGGGATTGCAGACCACATGGACTCAAGATTGATTTGCACAGCCTCAGTTCTGGGTAATGTGTGTGTAGGTAGCTGTAGGAGACAGTTTGCTCTCAGAGCTCTCTGTAATTCAAACTCTCTAAAAGCTGTTAAAAAAGCCTTTTTGAGTCATTTTTTTGCTTAAAATTTAGTGCATCAATTGTAGAAAACTCTCCTGTACTCATATTACCAAGTGTTTATTGTTTGTGTGTGGATTTTGAATGTTAATTTTGAACATTCAGTCTGTGTACTGACAGACACTGGAAGTGTACTTTGGGTATGGTTGTATTTGTGGTGTAGGTAGATTAACTTGGAGAAAAGGGCATTTTTTTCTCTTTTGGTTGTATTTTTGTTGTATAACTGTGTTAATGTACACACAGTAATATTTTTAGTAATTCTTTACATTTGTTTGCTGATTGTTGTGGTGCAGCAGTGCATAATTTCAGTTTGTTTAAAATACGTGGTTATATTACTGAAGTTTTCAAGTTTGCTATGCATTACTTGTAGTGTGTGTGTGTGAGTGTGTGTGTGTGTGATGCGTGCCATCAAATCAGACACCTTTTATTGTGTCACAGAGTAATTGCAGCAGTGTGAACCTGCTATCCACTGCACCTGCATGATTTTGTACTGCTTTGTGGTATCTTGGTTTTGGACTGTTACTGCAGTGCCCCCCCCCCCCACCAACTGGCAAAATGTATTCTTTTCCATATTGGATTGTGACTTGTGAGCACTGGTTAGTTAAGGTGTTGTTGTGGCTTTGCATCTGCATCTCTTCTTGAAGCCACAGTTGGTTTTTTTTGGCTTCACATCCAGCAGCCCAGACTGAAAATTCCAAAATTTTCTTGGTGATCCCCCAAAATGCCTACAAAGAGATGTGCAGGCAAAGCTGTTTCTGGCCATGGCACTGCTGCCAGTGGTAATGCTTTGGATAAAGGACTATCGGTACACATAATTTTCTTGGATTTTTCCAAGGCATTTGATTCAGTGTCGCATCAAATATTAATAGCTGAACTAGAAAAAACTAAAGATTGATTCTAAAATAATAGGATGGATACATGCTTGGTTATTAATTAGATTTCAGCGAGTATCAATCAAGGGCCACCTATCAGATTGGGGCCCAGTAAGTAGTGGTGTACCTCAGGGCTCGGTTTTGGGCCCTACCCTCTTTAATATCCTTATATCAACCATGTGTCCTCTAAACAATTCCTGTTGGTTGGTTAAATTTGCTGATGATTGCAAAATAGGATGTATTATTAATGACCAAAATTCTGCTGTAGAAATGCAAAATAATTTAAATCACCTGGTCAACTGGTCTATAAAAAAAGGTCTTCTATTTAATGAAACCAAATGTAAGGTAATGCATTTGGGAAAACACAATCCTTGTTACACATATACTATTAATAATGCTTACTTGCAAAAAACCATGCAAGAAAAAGATTTAGGAGTAACTATTACCAACAATTTTACATTTAATACATGAATAATAACAGCCGTTAAAAAAAGCAATAAAATTTTAAACTGTATATTAAGAAATATTAAAAGTAGAGATGCAAAAGTTCTATTACCATTATACACTGGTCTTGTTAGACCACATTTAGAATATTGTTGTTCAGTAATGGCTCCATATTTAATTAAAAACAGAAAATTAATAGAAAACATTCAAAGAAAAACAACAAAGAAAATAAACACTATTCAAAATTTAGACTATGAAACTAGACTAAAAAAAACAGGCCTGTATTCAATGGAATATAGGAGACTTCGTGGTGACTTATGTCTAACATACAAAGCATTTCAGAACGATATAATTTTTGAAACTATAGGATTGGAAAAGAATAAGATTATTAAAACTACTAGATCTCACACACTAAAACTCAAAGGTACTAAAAACAATACAATTAAAAGAAACAACTGGTACACTCAAAGGATTGTTAATCCATGGAACAACCTACCAACCGATGTGGTGCTTAGTAAATCAATTTCTTCATTTAAAAATGATTTAGACAACCATATTGGCGATTTAAAATATAGCTTCCACCCATAATAAGGTGGCGTGTTCATAAAAGGTAGAAATACCTACTGAACTCGTACTAATCTATGAACCTATGAACCTATGAAGATTGTCTGTGGGTGTGGTAGTACGCAGAAGTGCATCACTGATGTAAGCAAAGGGATTTCTCCCTCAGTGTTTTTTTACAGCGCAGTCGGTAACTTCACTCATAGTTGGAGGAGATGATGTTCCAACTGGTGGTGTTAGTGCAGTTGCTGGTGCTATGAGAATTGCTGCCTCAAGTTCCACTTCTGACTAGTTGACCGTGTCCAAAAATATAGTTGAGTCTAAAGCAGTGAGTGACAGTGCAGATGATGTCATACTCCCCAATAACATCCCCATGGTAACTGAACATGATTCTGATCATCATAGCAATGATAACACACAATGTCACATTTCTTCCACCATGGTTCAGGTCAAGCATTTGCCATGTAATGATTCACAGTGCAGTGCAAAAATATTGGGTGATGGTGGTGATGACTATAATGATGTTGCTGTGGTTGCAACATGTGGTCCAGATGGCATCCAAGCAGAATATGTGGATGTGGATGATGTTGATGAATATGATGATGTTGATGATGATGTCAGTGACCCCTGTTGGGAACCGGAGAAAAAGAAAGTCAAGGTGGGTGTGTATGGGTCTATTTGCATTAACCCCACCTTCTGTAAAAAGCTGTGATTTAGCAGTTTCAGTTGATGATGATGATGATGACCCAATAATAATGAAAGGCAGCTGTGGTGGTCAGTTGCAGTCCAAGTGTGTCCTGCCTGAAAAATCATGTAGCACCCCCACCCCCATTTCAGGGCTTAAAAACATAGAGTCCAATAAGCAGCATCAAGAAGATGTTAAAAGTAGGGGATCACAATCCCTTGTTTGGGATTTTTCTGTGCAAGATGCAAATGATGAGTCAGTTGCAATCTGCCAGCTTTGCCACACACGTGTGAGTCGAGGTAAAAAGGGGAGCCATCCGTGCACATGGGGACAGCATACACATCATAAGAACAGGCATATGGTACTGTGGACCCAGCACAAGATGGCAGCTAATACCAGAGTGGAGCATTCACCCTCGTCATCAACAATAACGAGCATGTTATCCCCTTCCATGACTGTGGATCAAGTAGGAATGTGTGCAGTAGCGATGAAATAACAGCAGAGGATTACTACAGGCATGATGAGGTGGAGAAGAATAATGATTTTGAAATCTTGTCCAGTGGTGGTAAGAGTAGCAGTTTTGGTGGTGGTGGTGGTGGTGGTGTGGTGGTGGTCAATGCAGTACATCTAGTGCAAGTGATACATCAACCCCTGATCGTAAATCTGGGGAAATAACCTCATTTGTGGATTTTTTCATCACCTGTACAACCATCTTCATCACATGTCCACACTCCACCCCTGGCCATTTGCAGAGCAGAGCCATTTGTCATCACACCCCATGCAACACGTTTAAGTCAGCCTACGTTGCAAAGTATTTTTGCCCATAAGCTGAAGTACCCACCCAATCATACAGTGTGACATGAACTTAGTGCAGCTGTAGCTGAAATGCTGGCAATTGATCTGTTGCTCTTCTACTTCATGGAGAATTCTGGGTTCCGACGGTTTGTGGCACGTGTCTGTCCAAAATGGAAAGTCCCATCCAGGACATACTTTTCCACCCGTGCTGTCCCTGAGTTGTACCGTACTGTGTCCAACTCTGTAAGACATGCCCTTCAACATTCCCCCTCTCCATTCATCCCTTTATGTATGGATATGTGGACAAGTGGCAAAACAGCGGGGAGTTCATATTTGTGTATAACTGCACATTGGGCGCAGGTGCCAGGTGTTGTTTGTGCTGTTGGTAGTATGAATAATCAGTGTAGTAAGGTGGAGTGTCATGGTAACAATCTTCCAGGAATTCGACAGCATGCAACGATTGCTATGCGCAATGTGAGTGTCATTGTGTTCCCCCATAGACCACCACCATAAAACCGCTGTTAGCCACTGCCACCAGATGCAGGAAGATGTGAGAGGGAATGTCATAATGTACCTATGACCACCACCCACCACCACCATTCTGATGATGTTTTCCATTATATGTCCTGCCCATGCCAAGGCAGAGGGAGTTGGACAGGAGACCACATCCATCAGCCACAGGCACAAGGCTTCTTACTATCAGTACTTTAAAATGAGTATGTGTACTAATGTTTTTCATGCTTTTCAACTTCCTTTAACAGTGTTTTGTTTCATGTTGCTTTTCTGAGCTGCAGTGGTCAAACACGTACGGTCAACTTATTTTGTTTTTACAGGTTAACAAATGACTTTCCTTCGCTGAAGGTCTGTATGGTACATTATTACTGTCTACAGCAACCTATGGGATATCCACTTCCATACTAGTAAGTATATCAATTTTATTTCATCTGTTCCTTTTTTGTTGTTCATTTTTTCATAAGAGTGCAAATCCGACTGAAGATTCATGTAATGTAGGTGACATGTACGTCACATATTTGTCCAGCACATCACATACTGTATTGCAGCTGCAGCCATGCCAGTGTTGAAAAAAGTTTGACCCAGGTCATGACTTGACAAGATGTGGTTTTAAAATGTAACTTGATTTACGACACAGGGACACTGACACAGTGTGTTGGTTATAGCCTGGTGGTACTACATTTGTGATGTGAAGATTTGGTCTTCATGTGACTTCAGTGGGACAGCTTGCTATCTGTTAATCAGCATATATGATGGGGTGGAGCTGCCACGGCTTAAACATTATGTGTTACTGCTGCAATCAAGTTGTAATAAGTCCTTCATTTCTTTTTGCAGGAAAGTTCCTGATGCTTTGTGGTGTCATAGTTGCCTTATCCAAATAACTTGTTCAACATCATACCCACCCCGGGGCGGCAGACATGCAACAAGTAGTATGAATCGATAATGACCATACTAGGATTTCATACTAGGAAAGAATAGGCACACAGAAGGCCGAGGCCTGTATATGTGTATGTCTCCAGCCGTGCTGGTATAACATCCCTAAATTTACACTAGGAATCTATCAAGATTTTGTTTCAATGTAACATGATTATTACATTCCAAAAGTGAACTAGGAATGGTATTCCATAGTGGAATTATTCTATGAGTGTAGTATGATCTTCTTTTATTAGTTCTGGGATATGTTAGTACCAACTGGTGGATATGACTTCTTAATTTACATTCTCATCTATTATAGATCATATCTACCTGGTTCATTAATTCAGTATCAGTATGTATCTTATGCATTAATAAGAGGTCTCCTGTCTTTCTCCTCAATTCCAAGGAGTACATGTCCAGTTCCCGTAGCCTCATCTCATAACTCTTATCGTGCATGTTGGTAACCAGCTTTGTTACTCTCCTCTGTACCCCCTCCAATCTAACAATGTCTCTTTTAAGGTATGGGCTCCAAAGAGGAGAGCAGTAGTCAATATGTGGTCTCACATATGCCATGTATAATTGCAGGACACATTCCCTGTTACAGGATGTGAGACTTCTTTTTATGCAACCTATAAGTCTGTTGCCTCTGTTAATAATGGAATAGCAATGACTTCCAGAGGTTAGCTCAGAGTTGATAATTACTCCTAAGTCACTGCGTTGGACTGTGGAAAATAGTTTATGACCATTTAGTGTATGCTGGTTTAGCATGTGTGTAGTACCCAAGTGCATAATTACACACTTCTTTGTATTAAACGACATCCGATTGTTGTGTGCCCATAACTCAACTTTCTTTAGATCAACAAGATTTGATATATCTTCCGGTGTTTTAACTGATGCTGCTATTTTGGTATCATCAGCGACCCCCTGGCCTACCATTGGTGACTTCAGATCATACCCCTGCTGCAGTTTGAATTCTGGTGCCATTTTCTGCTGAGCTGAAAGGCAGAAGCACTGATTGACCCCAAAACTTTTACTGACGAGGGGCTAGGAGATTTAAAGCAGCGCAGACTGCTGCTGATTTTTACAACAGACTGGAACTTGTGTAGGAAGTGGGCGGCTCTTGCCCCCTGCATCCACGAAGCCGCACACCGCTGGGTTGAGGCCCTGGGAAACCAGGTGGACCTCCCATGCAGACAAAAAAATGAGTGTAATTGCTGAGACACTTTCTGCTGATTAGTCGGGAACTGAAGGAGTTGTGGAGGGGCTGGTAGCTGCACACAGGAGCTCTACTGGACTTGATTTTTCAGCCCACCTGTCCACCCCGTTCTCTCCTCCCATTAAATGCCAAGTAGCCACGCCCTCAGTTTAACATTGGCCAATTAAACTGAGTTAGGGTGGTACTGAGCAGCTGTCAAAGGACAGCCCTGTAGTCTCTTGGGTGTTCCTCTTCTGGCTACAGTGCAGTGCCTACTCACCCAGACTGCTAACTGTCTGGCAGTCTGAACCCTGTGATAAAATTCATACTGGTGATCTCCTCTTGCCAGTATAATCAACTTATAGCCGGTCTTGTTGTATTATTCTTAACTGATATATTTCAATCCAGTTTGTCTGCTGTGTACCAGTTTAACTACATCCTGTTCAGCCTAACTCATGCCTGCGGAAGTAATCACTGCCAGCATAATTTTTATTCCTATCTGCCTATCTCATGTACGCAAAATAAATCTAGTTGCCTCTAGACTGTTAATCTGCATGGTATCCTCTAGTCTCATGGTGGGAAACCTGCAGGGTAATTCTCTGTCTCTTGGTGGCAAACAGACACATCAGAAGGTGGCACTGTACCTATTGTTCTGTTTACTTGCCTGCCCAAACCTATGTCTGATGTCTCCCATATGATTAATACTAGCACTATGGCTCTACTAGTCAGCTAACTGTCTTTATCACATAATAATACACTAGTTGTTCTTGAGATAAGTGCCAGTAAGGTACAAATAATCTATTTCCTGCCATTTGCCAGGCTACTAAATACCCGTTTGGCACTGTCCTGTGTCCCTTGGTGACCTATGGCGGAAATCCCCCTTCCTGTCTCAGCCGGACAACCGTACTGGGGCAATCATGGGACTTCCTGAGCTCCCATCAAAGCTAGTCCTGTGCCGGTTACTCCTGGGCACTATTGCCACTGTGATCCTTACTGCATCATGGATCCTCTGGATCTCAAGGGCGGGTGACCCCTTGAAAAGAGACCCCTGGTGTACATGTGTCCAGCCGATGGAGTCTAACTTCACCTTCTCAAACATTCTAGCAGACGGCTCACCCCTGACCGGGGTACTCAGTGGTCTTAACCTGAGGAGCCTTCTGAGACCTGCCCCGAAAGGTCAGGCGTTATGACCGGAAGCCACAGAACAAAGATAGATCTCCTCCATTAAGGCATCTATTCTGGCTCCTGCTGGTGACCCTTGTGCTATCAGGGGACATAGAACTAAACCCAGGACCATCACTCCAGTCCACACCTACACTGGCGGGCTGGTCAGCGGTAAAAGGGCTGAAGGTAGCCCATCTTAATATCAGAAGTCTGCTGCCAAACCTGACGGAACTTCGTGTCTGGGTAACTCGTCATAGTCCAGACATTCTTGGCATTACAGAAACCTGGCTGAAACCTTCCACCCCAAACTCTGTATGTGCCTTCCCTGGTTATGACCTCATCTGTCATGATCGTCCGGGAAGAAACAGAGGTGGTGGTATCCTGGTCTACTACAGGAGCCATCTTAACCTATCTGCCCTACCTCATCAACAGACAGTGCAGTCCCCCTGTGAGACACTGCACACGGTGCTGTTCCTAGGGATGACAAAAAAGATACACATTGTATACACCTATAATCCTCCAAAGGGAGGCATAGAGAGACTGACTGGCCTTCTTGACACAGTTGGTGCAGTAACACGGCAGAATGAGCTAATCATTCTGGGTGACCTCAACCTCACTTGGCTGGGTGGCAACACCAAAGCCTTTGAACCGTCACTTGCCGGTCTCTCACTGACACAACTTGTCAAGGACCCTACCAGATACTCTACAAATGGTGGTAAGAGCTCCCTCCTGGACTGGATCAAATAGACCTGATAGAATCAGCTCATCTGGTATCCTACCTGATTCTATCTCTGATCACTCCCCAGTGTACTGTGTCTGGCGGATCACACTTCTGAAAATACCCTATAAAATTATCCAGATCAGAGACTACTCTAGGTTTGATCTGTCCTCCTTTCAAAATTATATCAAGTACACTGACTGGTCGGCAGTATGGAATGCTCAGGACTCCACATCCGCTGTCAGTCACTTCCTCATCTCGTTAAGGGCCCTGCAGGAGAAACATGCCCCCCTCATCAGATGGAGGGTGAGGGGAATGGCTACTAAATGGCTTCATGGTAGTCTCCTGGCCCTCCTCAACACTAGAGATAAGTGCTGGGCCAAGTTTAAGGCCACGGCTGACCAGGCTATCTTTCAGAGATACAGGAAACTCAGAAATGAGTGCAAAAAAGAACATAAGGATAGCCATGAGTGAGTTCTGCAAATCTGCGTTACTGAACTCGGCTAGGGATCCAAGGAGGTTCTGGAGGAATATTAAACACGTTGTGAGTGGTACACAGAGCACTGAGTCCACTGATATGATAACTGAAGGTTCCAGCTGCAACAACTCAGAAACCATTGCGAACTCCTTCAATCATTATTTTTCTGATCTGTCCGAGTATACCTCGACATTCCCCAATGGTGGTGGTGTCAGCGGCAACCAGCTCATAGCACCATCATCACCCCGCCCGCCCTTTCTGTTCAGGGCAGTGGTGGCTCAAGAGGTGCAGAAACTGCTAGCTGGACTCTCACCCTTCTCAAGTGCTGGCCAAGATGGCTTGGAATCAAAGCTCCTCAGTCTTGGTGCCCCCTGGCTTGCCCCCTCTGGTGGCACACATCTTCAATCTGTCCCTGTCAACTAGAGTTATCCCAGACATATGGAAGGTTGCCAGGGTAGTCCCAATCCTTAAACGGGGAGCCCTAAACTGATCCTAGGTTTGATCTGTCCTCCTTTCAAAATGATATAGAGAACTATCGCCCCATATCCATCCTATCCGCGGTTAGCAAACTTCTGGAGAAAGTTGTGGCAGGGCAACTTTCAGAGTACTTACAGGCATATGACATAATGTCTCCTGTACAGCATGGATTCAGGAAGAGGCATGGTATCTCCTCAGCCCTAGTTACTGTTTCATCATGGATTAGGGAGGCCATGGACCAAGGCAAACTCTCGGGGGCTATCTTTATAGACCTCTCGAAGGCGTTTGACCTGGTTGACCATGACATGCTATCAACACAGCTTAGATCAATTGGACTATCCACTGCTGCTCTCAGTTGGTTCTCCAACTACCTACATGGTAGAACACAGGGGGTTAAATATGGCAAAGAGCTCTCGGGTCCCATCTCAGTAACAATGGGGGTCCTCAAAGGCTCCGTCCTTGGACCAATGCTCTTCTCCATTTTCGTTAATAATCTCCTCGCAACCGCTGCTCACTGTAAACCAATCCTCTATGCAGATGATCTGGTCATCCTGTCTCACTCCCCAGAGGCGGGGGTCATGAACAACCACCTGAGTGATGACCTAAGAAACATTCAGACATGGATCCTGAACCATAAGCTAGTCCTTAATCTAAAAAAAACCCAGGCCATGCTCTTTGGGTCCCGGGCTAAGATTAAGGCCTCCCCTGTGCTGTTCTGTGTTTCCGGTAAGGGAGATGTCCCGATCCCAATCACGGACAATCTCAAATGCCTTGGTGTAACATTGGACCCACAGCTTGACCTTGGCCACCATATCCAGAAGACATGCAAAACTGTCAACTGTAAACTGGGTCTGGCTTACAGAGCAAAAAATAACCTCACGCCGGCTGCATGTATTGCTCTGGCTAGAAGTATGCTTCTCCCCTCACTATGTTATGGGCTCCTGTTGTTTGCCAACAACACTAAGGCCCATCTCACTAGGTGGTTGATGGCCTACAACAATGTCTGCCGCTTTGCCCTAGCGTCCCCCCAGCTCACTCACCACTGTGATCTCTACAATAAGTTAAACTGGCTCTCGCCCTCAAAGCACATTGACTTTGTCCTTGGTTGCTTCACAGGAAAGGTCCTCAACACAGGCACCCCTCCAGGGGTGGCAAGTTTTCTGGCCCAAACTGTTCCCTCATCCTATCATCTTAGGTCTCAGGGATCTGCCACACTCAAGGTACCTGTGACTCGGACTCAAATGGGTGAAAGGGATTTTGCAGCATGTGCCCCCAAACTTTGGAACACCTTCCCAGCCCAGGTTCATGTTGCCCCCTCTCAGGGAAGCCTGCGTTCCTCCCTATGGAACCATCTCAAACTCGGATCGGCCTGCGGGTGCCAAAAACCCCCGTGACATATGTTAGCACTTAGCATTCATGCATAACAGCTGGCCCTTAAGATGATAGTTTTGTACTTGCTGCTACCAATCCTTACCTTGTACTGGTCCAAAACTGGCACACACCACTACTCTGCTGTACCTATTCTAACTAAATGTGCCTCATATGCCTTGTACTTTGTGTATTCTACATTATGATGTTCGCACGTGACATGCGAGTTTGTTTTTTTCTAACTTGTACCTTGTTGTCTCATGACGTGTAATCTTTTCCTAATTATGTACCATGTTGTCCCAAGTGTGTAAGTATGTAATTTCCTGTACTCTCCCTGGTCGTACCTGAAAATAGGCAAATTGTCTTGTCTAGTGTACTTACCTGGTTAACAAAAGCTAAATAAATAAATAAATAGAAAAACTGTTGCTATTAGTGGTTAAATCAGATATAAAGATGTCAAGCAGCATCGGGCCCAATACTTACCCCTGAGGTACTCCACTTGTCACTGAACATGATTCTGACAAATGACCCCTAATGCATACACTCTGGGTACGTTCATTTAGCCATTCTTCTACCCAGTTGGTAATTTTGTTATTTATACCTAACAGTCTCATTTTATGAATTACAAGGTCAAGGAGGACCTTGTCAAATGCCCTACAAAAATCAAGGTAGACCACATCCACGGGTATGATATTATCCAAGGTCTTACTAATATATTCATAAAATACCAAGTTTCCCGTCAAACAAGATCTGTTGTTTTTGAAACCATGTTGTGATTTGTCTCTGAGCCCTTTTGTATTTAGGTATTTCTCTAATCTGGTTTTAAGTAAGGATTCAAATATTTTTCCAGTTATACTTGTCAGACTTATTGGTCTGTAGTTGGACATGTCTGCATGATCTCCTTTTTTGTAGATTGGAGTGACCACTGCTGTTTTCCAATCATTAGGTATTTTATTACTTGAAAGGGTCATATTGAAAAGTTTGTGTAAGGGTCCTAATAGCCAATCCTTCATAGATTTTAGGAGTCTAAGATGAAGTTTATCTGGCCCTGGTGATTTATGTATATTAATGTTGTTTAATAGAATCATAATCTCCTCCTTTGATATTGTCAGGTCTTCACCATTGGTGTTTCCTGATGGTATGTCTTGAGGTTTCATTTTAGTATTAAATACAGAAGTAAAGTATCTATTGAATTTGTCTGCAATTACCTGGGGAGCTGTTATCTCTTTTGCATCTAGTGTTATGGGTCCTATTGTCCGATGTGTTTTTTTTTTTTATTTATGTAGGAATAGAAGCTTTTCCCTCCTTCTTTTCTCTATGCTAAACCATGTTCAAACTTTCTTTTTTCTATGTTTATTTTGTTTTTGCAACTTTTTAGGATTGATCTATATTTCCATTTGCTGTAATCATTCCTGTTCCGTTTCATTTGTTTGTATGCCTGGGTTTTTTTTGTTTAATTAGTTTGGTTATAGTGGGTGTTATCCAGGGTGGAATCTTATCTTTTGTGTTATAGATTATTTTGTTGGGAAAATATTTTGCCTCTAATCCTAATATTTTGTTTTTAACAGAAGTCCAGAGATCATCAGGGTTGGTTGCATAAACATCCCATTTCCATTCAGAAAGATCTGATTTTAACTGAACCAAATTAGCTTTGTTATAGTCTTTGAAAACTGTTTTTCCAATTTCTCATTTAATTTGTATTCCACTATCAAATCTTATAATGTTATGATCGCTGCTTTGTATAGGTGATTTAACCTGAATGTTAGTAATTTTATCAGGGCTGTCGGTTAGCAGTAGATCGAGGATGTTGTTTTTCCTTGTTGGTAATTTAATTAATTGATGTAGTCCATTATATGAGCAAACATCCAAAAACAAATTCTCTTAGCTGTTACTTCCTGTGTAATTGTTCCAGTTTATACTGGGGAAATTGAAGTCTCCCATTAATATTATTTCTTTATAGTTAGATTTGCTACTAATACTATCGAGTATAACTTGATTTCTTGTTGAATCTGTGTCAGGATGTCTATAACAAAAGTCAATGAGATATTTGGGATGTCTGTCCCCCAACAGTTCTACCCAAAGGATTTCAGTGGAAGTATTTTCTGGTGTATCAATGACTGGTTTGAATTTAATATTGTCCTTTATAAACAGTGCAACCCCTCCACCTACTTTACTGTCTCTATTTTTGAAATGAGTTATATAACTGGGTATATTTCAAACAACATGAAGTCTTGCTGTATTCTGACTGTTGCAGTTAGCCTCAGCACTCAAACTGACCCGGGAAGTAGAGGGTTAATTTCTATGCAGAGCATAGAACATTGAGCTTGAGCTCAGTTCAAACCTCTGTCTGTTGTACTTTGAAGCGCAACCGTCAGATTCTTTACTCCGCATAACTGAATGGTCGCTCCGAAGATTTCTCCTTTGCTCATGGTTAGAAAGTCAGTTAAAGTCCTCAGTTTTACCGATTATTTTTCGTAAGTTTCGGTGCAGATCTCTGTCTGTGGTACAGTAAGTACTAGGTAGTGAACTAGACATAGTAAACTTGTGGAAATTGTAAAAATTGATTTTTCGACCGGTTTGGCTGAACCAGCCATTTAGTGAATTATATATTCTGTCTTTATTTCTAAACTTAGAGTGTGGTTACCGGTCCTTATCAGTTTAAAAAAAAACTAATTTTCTTGTGGTTTTTTCCAATACCCGTGACACAGTTAGAAGCCGATAAGGGTATCGTGCCTGGTTGTTTGCCATAAAAAGGGTAAGTTTATGGTTAGGATGGCTACGTCTGAGAAACCCAAAAGAAAAACTGGGCCCACTGGGTTTCAACACTGCAGTGTTTGTGGGTTGGTCTTTGCTAAGGCTGATCCCCACACCACATGTGTTTATTGTCTGGGGTTTGACCACCTCAATTCAGACTGCCAAATCTGTAAAAAATTCCCTAAGTCTACCCTGGAAAAAAGATTAGGTAGGCTTAGGGATAAGGAGACCGAGAAGTCTGCTGACCTGGATGGCCAGCCCAGTTCGGTTCTGACCGAACCTGAGGGAGTGCCCTCTGACCAGGGTGATACTTCTTTGGGCAAGAGGAGAGCTGATCCTGAGGGATCAGTTCCTACAAAAAGAAAAAGGAAAGAAAAATCGCCCAGTTCAGATCCAGAGACCCATTTTCCAACCGGATTTCTATGAACCGGATTTGGAGGGGATGAAGATTATGATGATGATGATGATGATGATGATGATGGTGTGGAAGGTCTAGATGTGCCCACTGAACTGGATATCTCCCCAGACAGGCCTTCTGGTGTTTCCCCTCCTAGGCTTTCTGAGTCCCCTTCCCACTACATGTTTTACAGGAAAGTGGCAGAAACTCTCCATCTCACTATGGAAGAAGCTGTAGAGGAACAAGGGGAACCTGATTATGTAGAGATGATGGACATCCCGGAGTCCAAGATACTGTCTATTCCCCTTCATAAGTCTTTTGGGAAACAGACACAAAAGATTTTAAAAACTCCAAATTCTGTGCCTCCTGTCGACAGAAGGATGGACAAAGGTACGCCTTTTCAGGTTCGGGTACAGAGTACTTGTATGAACAATGCAGCCATGTTGGGGTTGTGCAGGCTGCAGCCTGTGATAAGGCTAATATATGCTTGGCTTCACACCTCCCAGATAAAGACTCTAGGAAGCTGGATGCCATGGCAAAGAAACAGTACATGGCATCCACCTTGGCTCTCAGGTAGGCTAATTATATGGCCTATGCAGCCAGGTACCAGAAGTCCAGGTGGGACACTGTACTGGCACTGGCTAAGCAAGCCTCCCCCCAGCTAGCCTCAGAGCTTGAGGGGGTGGCTGCTGATGGGATTGAGGCATCTAAGGTACAGTTCCATGCTGCTGTGGACTCCAGTGATGTGTCATCTAGAGTCATGGCAACATCTGTGGCTCTTCGGAGAATGGCTTGGCTCAGATGTACTAGCCTCTCACAGGACACCCAGACTAAGGTCATGGATTTTCCTGTTGTGGGTAATTCTCTGTTTGGGGAGCAGACAGAGAATTACATGAAAAAGATGGATGAGCATAGGGCCACCTATAGGAGTGCACAGGCCAAGGAAAGGCAGGTAACTCCTCTAAGGCAGCAAGCTAGGGGCAGGGACAGGCCTTTTCTTAGACCTTTCGACCAAGCGCAAGCCTCTTCTCCCTTTCCTCAGAGGGGGTTCTTCAGAGGGAGAGGCAGAAGAGGGATGAGCAGGGCTGCATCCACCCCTCAACCTAAGGCTCCTGCCAAGCAGACACCCTGATGTGTCAGCCCGGGTCGACTCCCCCATTCCTGTAGGAGGCAGGCTGGCTTACTTCATCCAGGACTGGATGTCTGTTACCTCAGACAAGTGGGCCCTGGAGGTGGTAAGCCAGGGGCTGGTACTCAGCTTCAAAAAATTTCCAAAGCTGAGGGCCAGATCTTTTCCACCTGCAAGCATCTCCGAAACCATTGCCCTAGAGGCAGAGGTTTCATCTCTACTGGCTCTAAAGGCTGTAGAGAGAGTTCCTATGTTGCACAGGGGCAAAGGTCTGTACTCCAGGTACTTCCTTACACCAGAAAAGACGGGAGTGGTGACCCATCCTAGACTTAAGATACCTGAACAAACATCTTTTAAAACCAAAATTCAAAATGGTGACTCTGGGAATAATCATTCCCTCTCTAAGGCCAGTGGACTGGCTAGCCTCTCTGGACTTAAAAGATGCCTACTTTCACATTCCCATCAGGTGCTCTCACAGAAAGTACCTCAGGTTTGAATTGCCTTCAGGCCATTATTAGTTCAAAGCTATGCCCTTCAGCCTGACATCAGCTCCAAGGGTATTCACAAAATGCCTAGCAGTAGTAGTGGCCTTTTTTAAGAAGGAAAAATATTTCCATATTTCCATACCTGGATGACTGGCTCATTGTGGGTCAGTCCCCAGACTAAGTTAAGTCAGACCTGCAAGTGACTCAGCAAGTGCTCACTTCCCTAGGATTCCTTCTCAGTCTTCCCGTCAGTTCTCGAGCCTGTACAGCTCCTCACCTTCATAGGGGCAGAGTTGGATACAGTCAAAGCAAGAGCTTTTCTTCCCCTGGAAAGGGCAAGGGCTATTGTACAGCTGGCTGCTTCATTCCACCTTCTGTTCTCTCAGCCAGCAAGGCACTTCCTTCAGTTTCTGGGCCACATGGCAGCTTCAACAGCAGTGGTCCAAGGGGGCCAGATTTCAGATGAGGGACATTCAGTTTCACCTGAAGGCCTTTTGGTCTCAGAAGAAAGATTCTCTAACCAAACTAGTTCCAATGACTCAGACTCTGATCCAGGCTCTCCAATGGTGGCAGGAACAGGGAAACCTCAGGCAAGGAGTCCCATTCATCACTCAATCTCACTCTGTGGTCCTAACCATGGATGCTTCTCTATTGGGGTGGGGAGCCCATCTGGGGGCTCTCACAGCCCAGGGACTTTGGTCCCCTCAGGAATCCCTTCTTCATATCAATCTCTTGGAACTCAGGGCAGTCTTTCTGGCCCTGCAAGCTTTCTCTCAGTCAGTGCAGAAAGGAAAATTACGTACCTACCGTAATTCTTGATCTTCTTGGACGAGTCTCCACCACTCATTCACACTAGTGGGATTGGCGCCGGAGGCACTAAGACCCATCGAGAGCAAACTTTTTGCTGGAGGGTCGGCGCGAGAGACGGCGCCGCGAGACACGGCGCCGCGAGCAGCGGCTCGAGCGGTAATGACCATCTCGGCGACGACCCTCCAACCGCCTCAGTACCTTTTTTACCAAGGAGGTGCAGCGCAACTAACGTAAAGGGTAAACCCAACATTAAAAAACGGACATAAGATAGTCCGTATGACCCGTGTAAGAAGGGTCAGCAAAGAAGTCCTCACGGCCTAAAGATTTGAGGGAGTGAAGACCAATACAGCGGTGAGCTCGGGGGATGGAGGGTGGGCGTGTGAATGAGTGGTGGAGACTCGTCCAAGAAGATCAAAATCTACGGTGAGGTACGTAATTTCCTATCTTCCTGGACATAAGTCTCCACCACTCATTCTCACTAGTCAGGAAAGTGCCAACTGATAATCCCCAAAAGGGCGGCAGGAAAGCCAGAGCTCAAGCGTCTAAGATAGAAGCCCATTAAGGATAGTTCTGCCGAATGCGGAATGTCCGCCTGGCATGAACATCCAGTGCATAGTGCTTAACGAAAGTATGCACTGAGCTCCAGGTAGCGGCGCTGCATATATCTGCAATTGGAACATTGCGAATTTCCGCTAGGGATGCCGCGACCGCCCTAGTAGAGTGAGCGTACACTCTACCTTCTAATTTAACTTGAGCCATGGAATAGCAATGATGAAGGCATGCCACTAACCATGAAGAGATACATCTAATAGCGACAGGTTGACCCAGCCGGGTGTCGCTGAAAGAAACGAAACAGTTGCTGAGTCTTGAGAACATCCTTGGTTCTATCTAAATAGAACCGCAAGCTCTCTAACATCCAAGGAATGAAGAGCTTGTTCCCTTCATTTTGGAAATTAGCGTAAGCGGAAGTACCAGAGGTTGGTTCAGATGGAATTCTGACACAACCTTGGGAAGAAATTTAGGATGAGTATGGAGAACTACTTGTCCTTATGGAATACAGTATCACGGAGGTCCGTAACCAGGGCATGTATCTCAGAGACCCTGTGGGCTGGGGTATGGCCACCAGGAAGGCAGTCTTCAGGTAAGAATTTTAGCTCACAGGTAGCTAAGGGTTCGAAAGGCTTCCGAGTGAGCATGTCCAGCACCAGGTTAATGTCCCAGGCTGCAACTGGACGCTAACAGGGTCTGGTATGGAGAATCCCTAAGAAATCTCTTCACCATGGTAACTGAGCCAGAGTTAAGGAAGAAACCGCTCATGGAACGCTGAGATGGCACTAAGGTGAACTTTAACTGTGGAGTACTGAAGACCTAAGTTTGATAGGTCCAAAAGATACTCCAGAACCTTGCCAGGAGGACAGGAAAAGGATTCCAAGAGGATTTTGCACACCAGAGAGAAACGTTTCCATTTGGAGCGTGCGTTTTAATTGGCTGGCTTCGAGCAGCCAGAAGGATGTCTGAGACTCTCGAGAGACGTTGAACCGATTCACTTCTATCTCTTCAGGAGCCAAGCATGAAGGTGAAGTGATTTCAGGTTGGGATGGACCAACGAACCCTGAGTCAGAAGACTGATTTGCAAGGAAGTGGTCTCGGAGGGCTGCCAACATACTGTTGAGTAGAGAACCATAGTTGCCGAGGCCAGGAAGGAGCAATGAGAATCATCTTGGTCCCCTGAGACTCAACTTGAGGAGTACTCCTGGATTAGAGGAAGTGGTAGAAAGAAAGAAAGCCGCTTTTGTCCACCGCAGCCTGAACGCATCCTGACAGAAAATGCCAGGCCCTGGATTTCTGGAGCAGAGAGAGCAGTTTTGCGTTGAGTGGGGATGCAAAAGGTCCAGGTCTGAGTCCCCACTCTTTGAACAGGGACCGAGCTACGGCTGGATCGAGACCACTCGTGAGGGTCTGCCTCCGTTCTGCTGAGGTGATCTACTAGGCCGTTTTGTATACCTGGCAGATAAACCGCTTGAATCAGAGACTTGTGCTCCAAGCACCACTCCCACACCCTCATTGCTTCCTGCAAAGGGGATAAGAATAAGCACCGCCTTGTTGATGTAATACATCACTGCTTTGTTGTCCGTTTGAAGGAGAATGTTCTTGTGACAAAGGACATCCTTCAGAGCTCGGATTGCATAGAGGACCGCCTCATCTCCAGGACATTTATGTGGAGATGAGTTTCGAACTGAGTCCCATACACCTTGAGTGTGGAGGAGAGACAGTGAGCTCCCATCCCATTAGCGATGCATCTGTGGTGATGGAGATCTGATGATCGGGTGAGCAAAGGGAATCCTTCCAGGAGATTGCTCTCTTGAGACCACCAGGTGAGAGACCCTAAGGGGCTCCGTCACCTTGATGGGATAAGACTGGGGTGAGGTCGGGGACCACTGAGTGGAGAGCATCCATTGGGTGGTTCTCATGTGCAGTCAGGCCAGAGGACAGTGAAGACCGGGACGCCATGAGACCCAGCATCATTGCGATAGAGAAGCTGTAACGATTGGTTCTCCTGATGTAACGGCCCATACGAAGGATGTCGAGTCTTCTGTCCTCTGGAAGGAAAGCCTTCGCTGAAGAGTGTCCTAGAAGCGTCCTATGAAAAGGAGCCTCTGGGAGGGTTGCAGTTGAGATTTTTTCAGATTCAGCAGAACTCCCATGGGCGTGAGAAGGCGAGAAGTCGTTTGCCACGGCTTCAAAGATCACTTAGCCGGAAGGGCTTTTAAGCCAATCGCCCAGGTAGGGAAACACCGGAGTCCGACTTTCCTGAGATGCACCGCGAGAACTGCAAACACTTTGTAAAACTCAAGCGCCGAGGATAGCCCAAAGGGCAGGACTTGAACTGATAATGCTGACCCAAAGCTACAAACCTGAGGAATTTGGCGGTGGGTCGGGTGGACGGGATATGCTGGTAAGCATCCTGCATATCCAGAGAGGCCAGCCAGTCGTGCTGATGCAGCAAGGGTAACAGGGTACCTAGAAATCATCTTGAATTTCTCCCTGGGGAGAATTTGTTTAACTTTCTGAGGTCTAGAATGGGCGCATCCCCAGATTTCTTGGAACCAGAAAGTAATGGGATAGAACCCTGTGTTTCATGAATGCGGGGCACCAGTTCTATTGCCTGTTGTTCAGAAGGCCCTGGATCTCTTGAGGGAGATCTGACTGAGAGGCCGACAACCTGGGTTGTCGTATGGGAGGACAATTCGGGGGTTCCAAGAAATTGAGAGAATAACCCTCGCGAATTATCCGAAGAACCCATTTGTCTGAGGTTATGGACTTCCACTGGTTGTAGAAGTACATCAGACGACCTCCCACCGGAGGAGAAAGTTCCACCTCGGGCAGAGTGGATGAAACTTAGCCAGCGACTCATAAGGTGGCGCTGGGAGCTTTGGGTCCCTGCGCTTTCTGCTAACGTCTTCTTTGAGGTTGGGCAGGTTGGCTTTATGGAGCTTCCCTGCCTCTCCCTCAAAGGACTGACGACTATGAAACTGACGTCTGTTCACATGCCCCGAGAGGGGCAGGGAGGTCTGGCCAACAATGGCCGATCTAGTCTTCTGAGTGGCCTCTAAGGCTTGCTCCACCTGAGGCCAAAAGAAGGAGCCATCAAAGGCAGAGCCATCACCTGCTGCTGAGCATCATTCGTGAAGCCAGAAGTACGCAGCCAGGAATGGCGCCGAGTACAAATCCCCGCGGCTGCTGAGCGAGAAGCAGTGTCGAAAGCGTCCATGGCGGCTTTGACCTGTTGGTTATTGGACTCAATACCTCTAATAACGGTCAGAAGAAGCTCTGACTTGGAATCCGAATCTGGAAGAGCTTCAACCATTCTTTCCATAGAGTGCCACAGGATATACTCATACTGAGAAAAATAGCCTTGATAACTGGCAATACGCATACTTAGAGTGGAGGCAGCAAAGACTCTCTTACCTAATGTATCAATCTTACGAGACTCTTTGTTAATAGCTCGAGCTGTAGTAGTTTGAGGAAGAACGACCTTGTCATTCTCTGCCAGGACTACAATAGGATCCACAAAGGCTTGGGATGCCAAAATGGGACGATCCTTGGGAGCTGAATACTTCTTATCAATGGATTTAGCCACTGAGGGAATAAGAGCAGGGTTATTCCATACCATTTGAGACAGCGTCCCGAAGGAAGGCTGAATCGGAGGAGTCAAATCCGTAGGGATCTCCGAAGCATGAAGATACTGGAGTCTTAATATCTTCCCAGGATCGATGTCTGTAGTCTGGAGAAAGAGGGATCCCAGGTTCTTCAACAGAGACTTAAAGGACAGGTCCTCGACCACAGGCTCTGTAGCAAAGAAAGATCCTGTTTCCTCCACTTCATCCCCAACCGAAGGTCTGGGTCAGGCTCAACATCATCTCCTGATGGTCCAGAAAGGACTGTTTGGACAGGAAAGGAGTGAAAATTAGGAGAGGAGAAATGGCAGAAAACAAGGAGAGTCCCAAGGGCTGCGGGCGCCAAGACGGCAAGCAGGCTGAAGATGGCACCGAGGAGAGGTGCACGGCGCCCGAAGAACGCAGCCCGCAAACACCCAGGCCCGCGATGATGCGCGCTGCGACGGCGCAACCGACGGCGCCGGTGGCGCGCGCGCAGCAACGCGCCGCGGATGACACCGTGAACGGCGCCTCCACGAACAGCACCGCCCAATCCATCGGCACCACCGGCGGCGCCGTGAGACCGAGCGGCGCTGCCAATGGCGCCGAGAGACCACGCAGCACCGCCAACGGCGCCGCAAGCTCCGGCGGCCCCGAAAACGGCGCCAACACGGCCACAGACCCTGCAGAAGGCGCCGGAAAAGCCCCGGGAACCTAGAAAACAAGAGAAGGAAAAAAACCAGGAGATAAGGGCATCGGTGAGGCCCCCTGCGCCGCAGCCATGTGAGGGGAAACACCTACAACGGGAGTCGCTAGCACCGCAAGAAGGCGCCGAAGGTGACTAGGGAAGGTCCAACCGCCAACCTGATCGCTGGAGGAGCCCGAGGGCCCGAGGTAACCGAGCCAGGCAGAAGAACCAACCTCCGAGCCCATCGCTCCCAGAGCGGCCCACTGATGAAACTGCTCATCTGGAGCCCTACCTATAAGCGGGAGGGGCTCGATGCTCGGGGCAGAAGCGATTATCGGAAGTTGGCGACTCCGAAGAAGGAGACCGGCAACTAGCAACGATAACCGACCGTCGACGCGCAGACATACCAGAGGGCGACCTCGAGTGATGCCTTCTCTTTTTTGACCTGTGGGCCGAAGAAGAGCTCGAGGCCGAACGGCGCCGAGAATGCGACCGTTTATTTTTATGCCGGCGGGGGGACCGCCCATCCCCCCGGGCATCGGACTGACCGTAGTCGGAACCCCGCTGAGGAGAAGGAGGCTGACCGGACCCAGCCCGGCTGACTGAACAGCTTTCATACGAAGTCTCCCTACCGTCACCTGACCTGCTCATGGTCGACTCCGTCCAGTAGGCCGAGACTTCTTCAAGTAAGTTAAATTTAAATATTAGAAAAATTTTACGAAAAATAGAATAAAACTAAGCGATACTACTATCGTGATAATGTTACAAAAAAACAAACTGAAAACTATGCGCTAGTTAGAAGTTTGACTCCGATAATGACGGCGTCGTCACTGAAAGCGCCTCGACAGAGGAGAAAAAAGGAACTGAGGCGGTTGGAGGGTCGTCGCCGAGATGGTCATTACGCCGAGCCGCTGCTCGCGCTGCGGTCTCGCGGGCGCCGCTCTCGCTACCGACCGCCAGCAAAAGTTTGCTCCCGATGGGTCTTAGTGCCTCCGGCGCCAATCCCACTAGTGTGAATGAGTGGTGGAGACTTATGTCCAGGAAGATCAACGTGATTCAGGTCAGGACAGACAACACCACCACCATGTGGTACATCAACAAGCAAGGAGGAACTCGGTCCATGGCCTTGTGCATGGAAGCCATAAAATTGTGGTCCCTAGCTTATTCTCTGCAGACCTCTCTGATAGCAGTCCATCTTCCAGGGAAGGACAGTGTGCTAGCAGATGCATTGAGCAGGATCTCCCAGGGCCATCACAAATGGTCCCTGGACCCTCTGGTGTTGAAAGTGATTTTTTCAAGGTGGGGTACTCCAGAGATAGATCTCTTTGCAGCCCCAGACAATCACCAACTTCCTCTGTTTTGTTGCAGACCCCCAGTCTTGGGCTCAGTCCCTCTGGATGCTCTGATTTTGAACTGGAAGGAAATTTCTATATGCCTTCCCTCCTTTCTTCTACTGTTCAAGGTTCTGGTCAAGATAAGGTCCACAACCCTGCAAAGTGATTCTGATTGCTCCAGACCGGCCAGGCAGCCTTGGTACCCCCTTTTGCTGTCCCTAGCAGTCCATCTTCCCCTGTCTCTTCCCAGGAATTACAACCTGTTAACCTCCTCTCAGGGGAGGATTTGGTACCCCAAAATTCAGTCTATCAATCTCAAGGCATGGCTCTTGAGGAGTTAGAGTATGCAGATTTGCATCTGTCCCAAAGGGTTCTGGATATTCTCAAAGCCTCTCGAAAGCCTGCCACCAGAAAAACTTATAACTTCAAATGGAAAAGATTCAGCATTTGGTGTTCCAAGAAGCAGACACTGCTGAATTGTCTACAGTTCTGGATTATATGGTTCATCTTAATGGCCTAGACCTCAGACCAGCTACTCGAAAAGTGCATTTGTCAGCTGTTTCTGCTTTTCTGTCAGTGGGAAAGCCTTCCTCACTGTCATCTCACCCTGTATTCTGTAAATTTTTCAAGGGATTGCTTCACATCAATCCCCCCTTTAGGGATCCTACCCCTGCTTGGGATCTTAATGTTTGCATTGCTCAGCTTATGCAACCCCCTTTTGAGCCTTTGTCTTCAACAGAGCTTAAGTTCTTGACTTGGAAAACTGTGTTCCTGGTAGCTATTACCTCTGCCAGGTGTATCAGTGAATTGCAAGCTCTGTCAGCGGAGCCTGATTTTATCTCATTCCATAGAGATAAGGTGGTCCTTAGAACTAATAGGAGGTTTTTACCTAAAGTTGTTTCAAATTTTCATCTGAACCAATCTGTGTCTCTCCCTGTGTTCTTCACTGATCATTCTTCTTCTGGAGAAAGAAGTTTACACAGTTTGGATGTTAAAAGAGCCTTTAGTTACTACATTGAGCATACTAAGGCTCACAGGTTTGACTCCCTCCAGTTGTTTCTCACTTATGGGGAAGTGGGGAAGGGCAAACCTGCCACTAAAAGAACTATTGCCAGGTGGATTGTCTCTTGTATTCAATTCTGCTATGAGAAGCTGGACAAAATACCTCCCTCAGGCCTGAGGGCTCATTCAACTAGAGGTACAGCTGCTTTCCTGGCTGCGGCCAGCGATATTCCTTTGCTAGAGATATGTAAAGCAGCCACCTGGAAAACAGCCCATACATTTACCAAGCATTAATCCCTGGACATCCAGGCTTGGAGTGATACTCGGTTTGGTACAGCAGTACTGCAGAGCCTATTCCCAAGGTAGGTTCGATCCCTCATCCATGGAGGTACTGCTTGGTAGTCTGCAATAGTCAGAATACAGCAAGACTTCATGTTGTTTGA
This sequence comes from Neoceratodus forsteri, assembly GCA_016271365.2. Taxonomy (NCBI): domain Eukaryota; kingdom Metazoa; phylum Chordata; order Ceratodontiformes; family Ceratodontidae; genus Neoceratodus; species Neoceratodus forsteri. Next base: position 1,159,839,402 of record CM057459.1, on the reverse strand, counting down.
AGAAAAAATTACTCACCTTAGTAATTATGTTTCTTCTAATGGAGTCTTGCTGTATTCTGACCTCCCTCCCTCCCTGCCTCCCCTCTCAGAACCTGTTTTTTGGGAAATGGGCTGGCAGATGCAGTGTTGCACCCTAGGGGTGCATTTGGGCACTCCATCCTTTTAGAGAGGGGGAGTGAGTTATATTATTAATTTAACAGTCTTAAGTTGTTCAGTACCTGGTGTTTGATTTTGGATTTCTTGACTTGAGTCTTTTGGGGATCCAAAATATTTGGTTGCCATTTGGCTAGACTCCATTAAAAGAAACATAATTACTAAGATGTGTATTTTTTTCTTATATTCCATTCGTAATTTTTGTTCTATCATGTTTCTGTTAATGCAGCTATGTCAGTATTTTCTTTCATCATTAGGATATGAAGTTCATCCATTTTTGTTCCGTGTAAGCTCCTAGCGTTGGTTAGGAGAAATGCCAATCCAGGTTTTCTAGTGTGTATTTTTTTATTACCCCTGGGTTTACTAGTTAAAGTTGGTAGTTTATTTGTTTTGTTGTTTTTTATGGATGGTTCCCTTTGTCCCTTGTTTTTCAGTTTCTTGTATGGTTCAATACACTGGCCCAGATATTCAAAAGAGTTGAGCCATGCGCAATAGTGTTGCGCCTGCACAAGTCCGAATTTGCACCATTCTGCGACATTCAGCAGGAGGCAGTTGCGCCCCCGAAATCATGCTGAGCAACAGTGCAATGATAATGAAGGCATGCACAACCAAAGGGGGAAGAACCATACATAAATGGCGCAGTGTGATATTCAAAGACTTGCGCAATGCACAACAGTGGAGCAAGCGGAAGTTGCGCCATAGCAGAAATGAGCCAAAATAAAAAGGAGCAAGGAAGAGGCGCAAGAACGCTACAGGGAAGCCACATGAGACAGAGGCACACAGCCAGTGCAAGTGGCAGGAACAGGGCAGGCCAGGGAAAGGCCACAGTTAACAGCCAGGCACAGGGAAGGTGTGGGGAGCCACACAGCACAGAGGCCAGCACAGTGTACCCGGTGCAGGGGAGGTAGCAGCCAGAACAGTGGGGGAATACAGTAACAGCTGCCGGGGGGGTGAACGTAAGCCAGGGACATGGCTAGTGCCACCTTTCACATGAAGGCCGTAATGAGGGGGGTGAGAAGGTGGGCGGCAGGGGGGCGTGGCCGTGGAGGGGCCTTCGGCGGTATGCCCCCAACTGGCAGTACCAAACTCACACCAGCTTTGAGCTGTACACTGATACTGAGATTGTGGGCTGGTACCGCCTGAACAGGGCAATTCTGAGGCAGCTCCATGAGCTGTGCAGTGATGTGATGCAGGCACCCACACGATGGAGCCATGCCCTGTCAGTGGAGACCAAGGTAACAGCCTGCATGTGCTTGCTCGCCACGGGTACCTTCCAGAGGCCAACTGGGGACACCACAGGCATAACCCAGTCAGCCAAGTCATGCCACCTCACCCAATTCCTCAGCGCACTGCTGCCTCATGCTAAGGAGTATATCCATTTCCCCAGCACAGCGTCAGAGTGCACAGCAAATATACAGGAGTTCCACAGGGTAGCACGAATGCCTGGTGTGCTAGGGGCAATAGACTGCACCCATGTGGTCAAACACACACCAACTGGCCATGAGGGGGCGGCATACATAAATCGTAAGGGCTATGCCAGCATCAACTGCCAGGTGGTGTGCGATGCCAGGGGGTGCATCATCAATGTCTGTGCCACGCACCCTGGAGGAGCACACGATTCTTTCATCTAGCACCATTCAGCACTGTGCCACAGATTCAAGAGTGGGGACATCCCTACTGAACACCTAGTGGGTGAGTATGCAAACCAAATGGACAAATATAGGGCCTAGGGGACATGGCCAGAGGTGCCATGGGTAGTGGCCAACATGGCTTGGGACAGAGTTATGCTGATCACCAAACTAACCTCCACCATCTACACACAGGTGACAGTGGATACCCACTCCGTCCCTGGCTGCTCACACCCTACCGGTGGCCCACAACCCCATCGCAGCAACGGTACAATGAGGCACACGCCACCACACGCAATGTCATCGAGTGGGTGTTCAGGATGCTGAAAGCATGTTTCCATTGCCTGGACACCTCTGGCGGTGCCCTACAATACAGCCCCTCAAAGGCCTGTGGGATATTCCTGGCCTGTTGCATCCTGCACAACATGGCCAATGAATGTGGGATAGCCGTACAGGTTGAAGAGGGGGACAGTGATGGGGACACCGGTGATGATGGTGATGGGCAGCCCCCCCTTGTCCAACAGGACCCCCGACTGCTCCGGCTGGCACAGCTGCACCGGGACACCATCACGGAGGAGCACTTCAGCAAATGCAGGTAAGTCATGGGGCCATGTGCAACCTCCAGTGGCCAAGGCACAACCCACAAGCACGCAAGAACCCATAGTGGGGGTGCATGCCATCGAGGGAAGTGGCAGGGCACAGAGGCACACCCACAGTCAGGGATGGGTGAGGATTAACATGCCACACTGAAGGACACACACACACATGCACACACACAACGCAACAAACGTGCACAGAGGCCAGAAGGCACACCGACCCAGAACGCACACCCTAGCAACACACATGTCCACAGGCCACCACGCCCACTGCCTGTCCATGTGCGTGTGTCAGATGCTGGGCACCATTGCACTTTGGTGTACAGCGCAACACAGGCATCATCATGCACACGTAACTGCGGACAGCAGCCGGCAGGGTGTGCAGGTGGACTGTGTGTCCACGTGCAGGGCCAGGTACCCACCCGTGCACTACCCACTGAAACACACAATGCACACAGAGCAGCACCAGACAGTAGCCACACTGGGAGACAGGTCAGTCTCGCAACACAGTGCCACGGCCACCACGGATGCATGGGCAGCCCTGCTGAGACCCGCCAGCACTGGCAGGCTGACCACTGGCCTCAAGGGGTGGCACCGATGGTCCCCCAGGTGTTCCACTGCATGAACGTGACCATGCCTGCATAGGGGTCTGCAGCACACCGAACATGCCTGCACCAGGAATGCTTGGGATGCCCACAGCTGAACCCAGCGTCGACAGGGTGGGAGTCGCATGACGCTGGGAATGAGGGGTGGAGAGTGCACTATGTGGTGTCCGCGATGCATGGGCACCTGACTGTGTGCCCATTGTGGACATGACAGCAATGAACGCCTGTGCATGCTTGTCAATGGCAGCGGTCACATTCTCCCACAAACCGTCCATCCGTGCCAGGATCCGTTTGGTGTCCCTGCTGCGGCTCCTCTGCCCACTCCAGAGCCAAACACAAGTGCTTCCACGGACGTCGAAAGCCGCATCTGCTGCTGGACCGATGCTCGCAGTAGGGGGGTGTGCTCGTCCAAGAGGTCATCAGCCTCCTCTGCATCCTGTCCCTCAGGGTGTGCAAGGGCCTGATGTAAAGCACCCCTTGAGGGTGGGTGCTGCACACCAGGACCAGGTCTGGGCATGTCCACAGGTGGTGCACAGATGCCGTTGCTGAATCCTGTACCTCCAGGTCCAGTGGGCGACTGCTGATGCTGCCCCTCTGGCTGCCACACCCCAGGGCTCAGTGGTGCCACCGCAGTGGCCGCAACAGTCCCACTGTCCTGAACAGACACCAGTGCTGCCCCACTGGTGCTGACAGGCACAGCCTGGGACTGTGCTGACACGCAGGCCCCCACGGCAGCACCACCCACAGCTATTGGCATGAATTGCCCTGCTGTGTGTTCATCCTGTGGCACACACGAGTCACTGCCCATGACGGTCGTGTCATCATCACTGGTGCCAGACTCTGCCCCGGCCACAGCCACAGTGTGCTGGCATCCATGGATGCCAGCATGCTGGGACACAGGCAGGGCTTCCTCCACACCTGTCTCAGTGACATCAGTGTGGACAGCCAGGCAGACCCACTGTCGTACAGATCCACACATACCTGTGGAGGTGGATGGTCCCACCTCCGACTCCATCCAACTGTCCGCAGTGGACAGGCCCACCACCGCTGACTCATGCAGACGCTCAGGATCTGTAAGGGAAAGCAAAGTCGCATTACTGCGTGTGACCTACCCTGCCCCCCTGACAGACCATGACTTACCATGCAGAGATTGGCCACCACCCATCTGGAAGCCACCGCCCGGAACTCCCTTTATGGCACTTTCGATGCATGCTTGCAGCAAGCCTGTCCTCCACTGGGGTGAGCTGTACCACCTTTGGCTGTCCCCCACCTGTTGCAGCACATGCTGCCCTGATGGCAGCCACCTTCTCCTTTACCCTCCTCCTGTCTGTGCCCATCTTCTTCTTACACTCCTGCATAGAGCGCTGGTAGCTGCCATGCAGGTTCACGGCACGTGCCGCCTCCTCCCATGCAGCAGTGTGGGCCTCAGTGGTGCCCCGCCGTCCACTGAGCAGTGGCTCCTGAGCCCGGTAGGCCTTGAAAAGGGCCTCGGTTTCAGCCTTAGTAAAATTCGGGCCTTCTCCTCCTCCCACCACTGTTGTCCTCCTCTCCAAGAATGTGCTCGGTCATTATGTAGCCTGTAAGAGTGGCAGTTGTTACCTGTGACTGTTCAGTCCCATGCATATACCTGAATCCACAGTCCACACTCCCACACAGCATACAACTCACCAATAAACTGCAGTAACTGACTATGGCCACTGCAGCACATTGTCGCACCTTTATAGTGCAGTCCATGCAAATGAGGTGAGGAGCAACTTTAATTAGATGCAAATTGCAGTGCTGCACCATTGAATGGCTGATCGGATGATTTGCATATGATGGCTGAATATCTGCTTTGCGCAATTGTGTTGAACGTGCTGAGCCAATGGCACAGTTCTGTGGCATGCGTAGTACACCTCACTGCGCATGCCCAGGTTGCTGACGCAGGCATCTGCCACGCTGATGACATGTTGTGCATGGTAGGCAATGCTGGGCATGGCCACCATTGTGCCAGTGGCACTATAGCGAAGCTTACTACATGGCGCTGTGGCAATGGGCCTTCATAGGCGCAATGGCCCAACTGCCTGATAGTCCGCTGTGGTGCTGGCACACAGGCAGCCAATTGCGCTACACACATTGTCATCCGATGGCACTGTGCGTGGCCTTGTGCCAGGGACCCTTGACCCTGTACCTGACCTTTACCCCCTTGGTGCCATGCGTCAGGCATAGGTGCACCTGTATCGCGCTGTTCGGTAACAGCGCGGTAGGGAATGGCAGCGCTGTACCGTGCAGCATCTGCACATGGGGTACCACACTGCAGAGCGCCATATTGCCTACTATACCTAACACAATGGTGCGGAGAAGGGCTGCTCCCTGGACGGCCATCAAACTGGCAAATCTGGTGGCCACAGTCAAGCCACACCATGGGCCTCTCTTTGGGGAGGCCTCCATGGATAGGGCAAGGTCCCAGGTGTGGCAGGAGGTGGCCACAGCCCTCGAGGAGGTGACAGGCAGGGGCCGAACAGCTGAGCAGTGCAGGCACTGATATGGTGACCTGCAGAGGAGGGAGCCGGAGCTACTGGCCAGACTGAGGTCACATGCCAGGAGGGGCACGGTACCACGTCCAGGTAGGGGTTCCGTCAACACACTGTTATCATCCATATGAGTCACAGTGTTGTATGTGTCCAGCACATAGGGGAGGGACCGTATGGGGTTGGCCGTGGCGGTGTTCACAGGGTGTGGGGTGGGTGGGTCTGGCTGGGTGGGGGCACACTCCTTGGGGCAGGGGGACTTTGCTTCGGGAATGTACTGATGTTCTTCTCTCATTTTTGTCCCCACAGGCCTGGATGAACTGCGCCGAGTGCGTGCGGAGCGAAGGGTGATGGAAGCCACAGCCAGGCGGGCCGAGGACCATCAACGGCCACCTGACTGGCCCGATGTGGGTGAGTGCCAGACATCCATGATTAATATTACATGCTATGTGACAAGGTGGGCAGCGGGGCATGGCCATCATTCATTGACATCACTGCCATGCACGCCACTTATTACAGTCAACACTGTCCAGTGGCAATGCATGTCTGGGTGTGCATCACTGGTGGTGCATGCATGCACCAGGTGCATGGCTGTGCCACTGCCTTTGCACCACATAGCCATGTCACTAGATGGCCACGGTGGTGCTGTGCGTGACTTGGCCGGTGGGTGTGTGCAGCGTTCCGCATGGCTGTATGCACCTGGGTGGGCAGGTCCTGTGGACGTGATCACTGCGGCTGGTCACACACCATCACAGTGGTATGTCCCATGGCCAGATGCCATGCACAGTGGGTGGGCTGTATGGGGTTGTGCATTCACACCTGTTGACTGTGCTCCCTTGTCCTAGGTGCAAGACATCTGAGGGAAATCAGGGACACCCTGCAGGAGCTCCTCATTCTGGCACGTGAGACCGTCACTGTCCTTCGGAGGATCAATGAGTCAGGGGTACTTTGGAGGCACAGAGCCAGGGGGAGCCAGAGCCTGGACCGGCGTGGAAACCAATAGTCCTTTGGTCCATGACTCCTCCCCTGGACCCACCCTCACACCCCTCCTATCCCATCCCATTTGTCCACCCCTTCCTCCTGCCCACCCCACCTTTTTGTGTCTCCACCACATACCTGTATATAGTTGTTGTTTATGTACATAGTTGATTTATTTATTTTTACAATACATTTGACTTTTACATGAATACCATGGTGGTCTCTGATTTGTGGTGGGTTATAGGTGCTCAGCTGCAGTGGTGTGCATGGCATCGGGGTGGCGCAGTCATGGGTATGTGTGTGTGTCCATGTGGAGGTGTCTATGGTGTGGAGGTAGATATCAGTCAGTGTCTGTGTTGTGTGTTGTTCTCTGTGCACTGGATGACTGTGTGCAGTGGTCCATGGCACGTGCTCTGTGTCCATGGTGCACCCATCGGCCCGTCCATGGCCTGTGTAGCCAACACACATGTCTGTCTGTGACCTTCATGGTCTGCTGGCATGTCAGTGGTGGCATTCCCTGTAGGGCGGACACTGTACCCGTCTCTTTGCTGGGTTGCCCGTGTCACTGCTGTGGTGCATGCCTGGCTCAGGTGGCACTGTGGGTGACATGGTCATTGTCCCACCTCCATGCTGTGGCTTGTGTGTGTTGCAGGGGATGTGCTCCACTGTCTGTGGCTTGTGCTCCAGGTGACTAATGGTGGTGTATTGGTCCATGGTGCCTGCGCAGGGTGGTTGGCACTCCAGTGCTATGGTGGACTGCAGGTTGTGTGTACACGGCTTACGTGGGCCCACAATTTGGGCTTGGTTGCCCCACCACTGCGTCCCTGTGTTGTCGTGCCCTTGGGTATGGGTGGGTGTCTGTCCAGACCCTGTGTGGCATCTGGTGTGGTGCATGCTGCCACACACCACTGTGGGTGTCTGTGCTGGCTGTTGTGGCCAGTGGTGGGCCTGGGTGTGTCACTGGAATACTGTGCAGAGCGCTGTACCACTGGTGAAGATGTCAACAACATGACCGTCCCATATGGGGTCACTTTTGTGCTAACGCATAGTCGGTCTCTCAGCAGTACCTTGGGGGACTGTGCGTGGTGTCACTTTGTCTGCTGTTGTTGCATTGCTGTGTGCTGCAACCTGCTGATGGGTGCTCATGGTGGGGCTGGCTTGCATGGTTCTGTGGTGCACGGGTTGCATTGACACAGTGGGGGTGGTGGCATGCATGGGGTTTCCTGCTGTGGTGGTCACTGCTCATGGGGGGGTGTCTGGAGGTCAAGGTGCAGGGTGTGCTGTGCACTGGGGGGGATGGTGTGGCACAGGGTGGTCCGCCCTCCTTGTGTGCCAGTCACAGCTTGCCGGTAGGTGTGATGGGGCACCATGGCCAGGCTGTGGGTTGGTTGCTTGTCTCCATGGACCAGTGGTTATTCCAGCCCTCCCCTGGTTGTGCTGTGCTTGGGGTGTGGGGGGACAATGTCTGTTCTGCTGTGTGTTCCTGTGCCCATCTGTGGCATGGGTGGTGGGCCCCTACCTCCCTGATTGTGCAGTTACATTGCTCTGCAGCTGGGGGGCATCCGTGGTTGCGCTATGGCGCCTCTGGACTGCTCAGCTGAACATCCCTTGTTGTGCTATAGCGCATCACATCTGCTTAGCTTCCCCTCCCTAGTTGCGCTATGGCGCAGGTAGTGCGATATTCAGACGTTGGCTGTAGGGGTAATTTGGCCTGCTCCTTTTTTGAATATCGCATCTCTTGTGCATGGGTGCAATAGACTTGTGCTTGCTTCTGCTATTGCACACTTTTTGGGCACAGTTTGAATATCTGGGCCACTGTGTATAATACAGCCAAGTAACCTCGATACTTGTCTACTTAGATGCAGCCTATCTTAGCCATATAATGCGTGGTTATTTTCAAATTGTTCCCAAGTTCTTAAACACTGTATATTGTTTGATAGGCTCCATCTACCTATCCAGTTGTTGAAACTTTTAATTTGTCTTGTTCTTTTATGGCTTGCCCTACGTACAGGGTAAACTTCAGTTATTATCGGAGTAGCTTTAAGACCTTGTAATGTTTTTATCGCTATTTCCATTTCATGAATCATTTCTCCCACCTCTTGTTTTCCAAAGTTATTTGTTCCCACGTTTAACAAAACAGTTTTTGGTTCTGTAATATTTTGTAGCATTCCTGGAAGTAATTGAGTAATGTCTTTAATTGTCGCCCCACTATAGCTGCAACTGGTTATATTCTCATTTCCCCTAGTAGTGTATCTGTCAGTGAATCTCGTGATGGAGTGCCCTAGTATAAAGATTTGTTCCGGTACAGCTTGGTTTTGTAATATGGGGTTTGTGATATTAGTAAATTGTTCGTTCAGTACATAATTTGTGTTATTTTGAACTAGTTGGTTAGTTGTATTTCCTTGCTCTATATTTACATAGTCTGGTTCTAACAGCGTTGTAGTAAGGGGGTGAGGGGTAACTATACCATTGTTAGTAATGTTGCTGTTTTGTTGTGTCACACTGGCATCATTTATTACAGTTGTGGGGAGAGGACATGGGGAAGTACTGATATCCTCTTCCATTACTGCATTTAGTGGATCAAAACTGTTGAATAGAGGTAAATTAAAAGCCTCTGCTTTTCTCCTCTTTTTCTTTTTTTACTGGTCTTTTAGATTGGACATCATACCAGTCAGCATCTGAAGTCTCCTGTATCTCATTGTCCCTAGCTTGTTTTCTATTTGTTGTTACATTTGGGCATACAGTACATTAGTGATTATTTCAGTAGTTTTGCTGGAATCATTTGAACATGCATTGTTGTTTGATTCTTTTTCCTGGTCAGTTTGAATACAGGGAGATGGATTTATACATACATTCTAAACCTGGCCGAGGATTTCAGGAGATTCATCATCATTTATTATACTCTGGCCTGTACCTAATTCTGTGCTCTCTATTTTCTTTAGTAGTACCTGCTGACTAATTTCCAATGCTTTTAATCTTGTGTTAAAAAGGGGAAATTTCTTTTTGCATGTCCTCATTTTGGTTGCATTTTAAACAAATGAAGGGAAACTCGACAATTGGTACATTAGTAAAAGATACATATCACAACCTACACATTGTACCCCATTATTATTTTGGAGTATCTGTGTTAATTCCATAGTACGTTCCATTTCAGTTGACATAGACACTTTTAAGGGTAGCTATACTTACTATGTTGTGTCTCCTACTGCTCAGACCAGTTTGTCCTCTCCCTTTATCCTTGCACAACATGCATAACATGCGCTGACGCACATGTCTCTGCTCGTGTCTCCGTGTGCGTGACCGCACGTGCCCTGCACACGCTCACCATGTTCACAGCAGTGCAGCTTAAGTATCCCAAAATGACCTAGAAGAAGTGCTGGGGGTCACAGAGCCCTTGCGAACAAACTGCTTGGTTTTGATGTTTAAATTGCTCCAGGTCTATGTCACAGCACTGTTTAGCATATTAGTGTTCCCAAAAGCTAAACCAAAGTAATTAACTGTGCTTTAGACTGGGTTTGTAGTTCACTGTATAGATCTTGAAACTACAGTACCCCTCTTCCTGCTTCCTGAATCGGGAGCAGGGCTCAATGTGACAGCTGAATGTTGCTAAAAACAAAGTAAAAAAACACTTCAGCACTTCAAACACAGAAACACACAGTATGTTTCATTCATTTAGTTTGCACATGAGTAGATTTATCTAGGTGACCATCATTACTGGACTGGAGAAGGATGCAGATAAAATCTGTGAAGAATTAACCAAAAAATAAACCATTAATGAGACCTACTCACAAATGATAATCCCCTCCCCCCCAAAAAAAAATACTTATCTTCATTGGCTTGAGAGTATTCCAGTTCCAAACCACAATTTCTCATCAAGTACAGGAATGCTAACAGTATGTGACCTGTGACACAAAACAATACAATGAGTACATGTATATATATTCGACTCCGAAAATACATATATATATCAACTCACCAAGGGTACTGTTAATGTACACACAAAGGGCATCCTTCCTGTTGAGCTGACTGCAGCACACTTTGGGCAACCAACAGTTCTCAGTGTCATCATTTGGGATGATAAGCTCAATGGTCATTTTATCCCTCCTTTGCACGGTTTGGCAAGACACTGTGCAGCATCACATCATCATCACAGTAAGGTCAATAAACAGCAGCATTACATGTAATTGCAACAGCAGCAGCATTTCTTGTTATGCTCCCATTTCACTTCGTCAGCACTGTGGAATTTTCTGGACACAAGACAGTAGCATTTTGGGGATGCACAATAATTCTAGTGATTGTGTGTGAGCACTGCACGCATGACTGAGTGCGCCATTAATTCTGGGAAACTTTTCTTCTTATGCTCCCATTTCACTTCGTCAGCACTGGGGGATTTTCTGTATACAAGACAGTTGCATTTTGGGGATGCACATTAATTCTGGTGACTGTGTGTGAGCACTGCGTTCATGAATGAGTTCACCATTCATTCTGGGAGACTTTGCAGTTCTTGTTACGCTTCCATTTTACTTTGTCGGCACTGGGGAATTTTCTGGACACAAGACAGTTGTATTTTGGGGATGCACATTCATTCTAGTGACTGTGTGTTGTGAGCACTTAGGGCCAGATATTCAAAGCATAGCGCAGCGCGCAAACCAATAGTGCAGGAATAGCGCAGAGCAGCCATATTCAGAGGACCAGTTAGCGCGCTGCAACAGCAGTAGCACGGAAGCCAATAATGTATGCAAGGGGCAAAGTGAGGGGGGTGGCTAGCAGACATGCGCATAGGGATATTCAAAGCCCCAGCGCCACGCTAGGACACATAGCGTGACACCTAGTGCAGCGCTAGTTACCGCCTTTAAAATGCTGGTCTTAACCCCGGGCAAAACACCTGGGAGGAGGGACCACAACAGGAAGTGGGAATGTGTGCAGTGCCAGTAGCAGTGATGCTGCCATTGATGGCAGCTGTAGTGGAGGAGGAAGAGAGGGAGCAGGCACAACATGGGCCACAACGCAGGCCAAGGAGACGGAATGCTGCAAACAGGTGGTACCAGCCCAAGATCTCCTTCGAGACCCTGCCTGATGACCACATCACTGGCCAGTACAGGATGAACAGGGGAATGTTGAGGCAGCTATGTGAACTCCTGCATGAGCAGCTGCACCCAAACACCAGATGCAGCCATGCCATGACAGTAGAGGAGAAGGCGACAGCAGTGATGTGCTTCCTTGCCACAGGGACATTCCAATGACCAGCGGGGGACATCATTGGTTATCGCAGTCTGCCACCTCATGCCTCCTGACCCAGTTCCTAGAGGCTTTCCTGCCACATGCTGGGGAGTTCATAGTATTCCCCAGCATGGCAGCAGAGTGCAGAAAAACAATGCAGCAGTTCCATTGAGTTGGACACCTACCATCTGTACTGGGTGCAATTGACTGCACCCATGTCCCCATCTGTGCACCACCTGGTGATGGCAGTGATGTGTACGTAAACAGGAAGGGGTACGACTCCATCAACTGACAGGTGGTGTGCGATGTGACTGGCGCATCAGCAGTGTCTATGTGCAGTACCCCAGCAGTGCCCACGACACCTTCGTCTGGCATGAGTCCCAGCTGTGCCAGGCATTTGAGGAGGGCGGGATACCCAGTGGGCAACTAGTCGGTGAGTAGCAGCATACAAGGCATACACACGACAGTAGGGATGGGGGCAGGAAGGTGAGGCCAGGAAAGGGGTGGGGGAGGGCAACACAGAGGTACAGGACAGCAACGGCCAGACTGCAGTATGGCACTAACAGGTTCACATCTCTTGGCAGGGGACAGCAGCTATCCCCTTCGACCCTGGCTGCTGACACCGGTACTCTGTCCAGCCACAGTGGCCGAGGAGATGTACAACGAGGCACATGCCAGCACAAGGGACATCATAGAGAGGGTGTTTGGCATCCTGAAGATGCGCTTCAGAAGCTTAGACACATCAGGCGGTGCCCTACAGTATACACCTTAGAAGGTATGCCGTATCTTTCTAGCCTGTTGTATGCTGCACAACATGGCAATGAACCGTGGGATACAGGTACCTGAACCTGAGGGACAGTCTGACAGTGAGCCAGAGCCAGCGGTCAGTGGGATAGCGGAGCAACTCGAGAGGAGGGATCCTCGCATGGCCCACAGGGCCATAGAGCACAGGGCCAACATCATCAGGACACTGTCACAGACCAGAGGGTAAGTACAGACTGCACAGCAACATGAAACAGTACAATGCTGAAATGATTTAATGTGCACCAACAACCAGAACGGTGACACCAACAATCAAAATAGGAACACAACAGAGTGGAACAGAAAAGATGTGTGCGTGTGGTGTGATGTTGGGGGTGTGCAGGACACATGGGGGGGTGGACACACAGCCACGGTGTAGTGTCACTGGGGATGCATGATGTGTGGTGGGAGTGTAAGGAGGGCAACCACGGCAGTGGAAGTGTGAATGTACATGGAATGGAGTGCGAGGGTGTTTGTTAGTGGGTGTGTGTGCATGTGTGAACACGGATGTGGGTGTGCCAATGTTGACACGGGGGTGATGACTGCGCAGTGGTGCAGTTTGACCATGACCATCACCACCGACTACCACCACACACACGGCGTGCACCACTAGTGTGGGTCACAGACCCCGGGGTGCTCTAGGCCGAGGACAAGGCAGAGGAAAATGGTGAGGCAGGCAGGGCAGCCCTCCTGTGCCCCCATTGAATGGCAGAGCCTGATAGGGTGGGTGGACAGCCACGGCGGCACTGTTTGCCTGATGTGGTGCATGATGCAGTGGAGCTGGACCCAGTGCCAGCTCTGCGGCCACAGGTTGCCCGCCTGTGTGCCCCTGTGCCTTGTGCACCCTGACCAACCAGCTCATGCTGGTGACCCCCATGCACCCCACGAAGTACATTGGCGATGTCGACCACTGCAGCCATCAGACCAGCAAAGCTACAGTTGATTACACCCACCATGCAGCCCAACCTGTCCTCCGCCCGCTGTTCAGCATGGGCAAAGCCCACTGATATGGACTCCCTCATCAGTGCCAGCTCATGCCTCAGCTCCCTCCATAGGCCATGCAGGTCCATACAAGCCTCCTGCTGGGATGTGACAGCACCCTGCAGGAGTGGGCAGGCACCATGAGCATCCTGCTCCAGGGGCACAGCCTCCTCATTTGCAGCTGGCACCTGTGCCTGCTGCACAGGAGGTTCAGGACGCTGTTGCACATCCGGCACGGCCTGCTGCTGCCGACCGCTGGTGGTGCGCTGTTGCACTGGATGGTCCTGGACCATGATCTGTGTGGGACACCACATGTCCAGTGGTGCAGACATGTTCCCCACACTGCCCACCACCGGATGCACAGGGACGGCCACACCAGTAATGCTGAACACCCCACTGGCACCTGTTCCACAGCCTGCTACCAGCCCCATCCCTGCATCCCCCTCCACAGGCACGTCCAGGTGGTGAGGACCCTCTGACACGTCAGTGTCATCATCACTGGTCACCGTCACTAGGAGTACCTGTCCTACTCCCAGTTCCTCCATTTGTGCATCCTCCAGGTGCTCAGTGGATCCCATCTCCCCGACTGCAGTGTGTCCCCCCTCCCCAGGCAGATGCAGCCCCTGTCCATCGGAATGCCACACATGCAGTGGCTCTGTGCATCCACAACTGGCATCCAGACCAGATGTCGATGGCCATTCACCATCATCCTCCACAACCTCTAGACCATGGTCATACATCCTGTGCTGTTCCTATGGTTCCATAGGCATTGCAGACACCACTGTGGAGAAAAAACAGGACAGGATCAGTCACCTGTACATGGACACTGTGTCCTAACACCACCACCAACACCACACCATGCAAACCTCAGTACACGTACCTCCTGCTGTGGCCATGCACACCCCACACACCAGTCCATGACCCCATGCACCCACCCAACACACAGTGCACATGCCGTTGGCAGTCAGCTGTTCAGCAGCCTATGGTGCAGCCTGTGCAGGACACCAACAGCAAGACTCTGCACCTATGCCATCACACCATGCAGGGTATACACATGCGAATATAGACCTGTCCTGGGCAGTGTGAGAGACATCTCACAACCACCACCTGGCACACCTACGACTGCCACCATCCACAATGTGGATGCCACCATGACCATGAGCGGCTCCTCCACCTGTTGCTGTTGGTCTTGTGGTCCTCCACCAGTCCATGTCCATTCCCACAGCTGCTGTGCCTCCTCTTCCTTGGCACAGCACAGCAGGTCATTCCAGCACTTTTGCACTGCCTCAGTCGTCCTGCCACTGCTGCCGACAGCATTGACCACAACTGTCACCTCCTCCCAGGCTTGGTGCACCGCTGCATCTGTGGCCCTGCGCGTGTGAAGCACCTGTTCCCTCTCCTTCACAGCATGCACCAGTGTTGTTAGCTCATCCTGTGAGAACTTATGTGCGCATATGCGCTCTTGTTGTGCTACACTTCCTGTGTGACAGTTGGAAAGGGACACGTGTCAGCAGCTGTGGCAGGACTGCGTTGCATTGTGCATACACATCACCATGCCACCCCCTAGAATGTCACAGGCCACCTGAACATGGCACTGGGCATCAAGTGCATGTACGGTGCACACGGCCACATAGTCATTGGCCACCCTGTGTCTGGACAGCAAGCCCTGGACCCACATGTGCACTGCTGTCACCCGTGGCTGGCATGTGCATCCATGAATGGGGCCAACCCTATGCCCACCACTTGGCACTGTACTGTGCCTTGCATGATCACTATGCTGAGTGTGTGGACACGTGGACTGGCACATAGACAATGGCAGAATACCAGGCACAGGCCACACGGTGCTTGGGACAGCACAGCACGGGGACCCTGTGTTCCCCCAGCAGAGCAGTCACAGCCTACCACACCCCACATCCAGGGTGTCATGGCAGTGAGCCAGTGTTGCAGTACACACCTCAGTATTGCACCATGGCCCCTGCCTGGCAACCACAGTGTGCAGGCAGTGCCACATGACACAATGCAATGCAGGAGCATGTGCACAGTGCACTGGATGGTATGCTGCACAGGCAGATGTATGTAGCTGTGCACCATCATGCAGCACAGTGCTTGCCTGTGGTCCAACGTGTGGCTGACCATTCTCCAGTAGGTACATCTGTGTGCTGCAGTCTGGGCTGACCCTGTTCTGAGCTAATGCCATTCCAAGAGTCCCACAGCAGTCGTACATACCTGCCTCTCGCTGCTCATCCCCCTGTTGCATCTCTCCATCTGTCTCCTGTTGTTCTGCTGTATCTGTAGTTTGCTGCATTCCCCACAACACAACACAGGTGGTGCACTACTTGCCCTTTTATAGCCCAGCCAGGCAATCAAGCCTGTTATGCATGCAAAGCAGTGCATAATGATATGCTAATCACACAGTTTGCACCATGCATGCACAAGTACCCCCATTTGCATATTCTGGTTGAATATGGCCCTGTTTCATGCCGGGCTAACACCTTAGCACTGTGCAAACATCCGCGCAGGGCTACTGGGGGGGCCAGCACCTCGCTATCCCAGTAGCGCGGTGCTCTGTGGTATAGCACGACCACCACACATGCTCGTGAGGCCCCCATGTCCGTGCTATTGTTCTGGCATAGCACGATGTAGCGTCGCGCTAGCCAACACAGCGCAGCGCCAGGCAAATGTGTGGTATTCATCTGCAGGGTCACACCAGGGGTCACACATGCGCAGTGCGAACACTTCCGGGCAGCGCTGCGCTACATCATGTGATAGCACGGCACTACAGTGATTGTTGCAGGAGGGTCCTGGGTGTGCCAACCGCTGGTTATCTGAAGAGGTGTAGGGGGAATCCATGCTGTGTGGGCAATGCCAGGACGTGGAAGACAGCATGCTGTGGTGTACAGGGACAGGCATTGGTGGGAGGTGGAGACAGCAAACCTGGTGGAGCTGATAAAGAAGAGGCACCGGAGGCTCTTTGAGGAGGTCAGGGAGGGGGACCTACCACGTATGCAGGTGTGATCCATGGTCTCACTGAAGCTTAGTGCCTACACCGGAATCTCCCATAATGTGGAGAAGTGTGGGCACTGGTACACAGACCTGTGATGGTGCCAGCATCAGCAGCTTGAGTGCTACAGGCGCATGGTCCAGGTAAGTGGCGTTGCATGTTGACATCCACTATCATGATCATGTCAGGCTGCAAGTGTGTGTTTGTGTGTGTGTGTGTGTGTGTGTGTGTCTGCACGCGCATGTGTGTGCCACACTGCATGGTGCTGGGGCGCATGTGGCACCAGTGGGGAGCCACAGTTTGGCCCCCTAGTGGCCCAGTACATGCTGTGACCATGGGTGTGGGAGGTGGGTTGGGTCATGGTTGTTGGCGTGTCCTGGTGCAGCACCAGTCTACAGTCAGTGGCACCATGATGCAGGGATCCTGCTCCTGGGGGACTGTCGACATACACACACGGGTATGTGGAAGTTTGCAGGACAGCTGCAACAGGCACTGTCACACAACTGCGATGCCATGACTTCCTGACGTGTGTGCCTGGTGAATGTTCCATGGGCCCTGCCACCCTCTGTTTGGGTGTCCTCCATGTTCGCTCCCCGTGTGTGCAGTGTTGTTAGGGTTGCATGTGCATCTTGCTGTGTTGCACATGGTGTCATGCTCTAACACTAATGTTTCACCTGTCGTCTATAGAACAGATTGAGCAGCCCATGACCGGAGAAGGGGGCCAGAACATGACCCAGGAGCAGCGGAGAGGCAGCCCGACGGTGCGTCCATGCCGCAGCTGGTGCAGGAGAGTAGCCCTGAGAGCGGTGGCATGTTGCATGAGTACCTATCTCATTGCTCTGTGATCTGTGCTCTGTCACTGGGCTGTGTGTCTCATCTGGGTGTCCTGCCACTGACTGGTCTAGTGGCATGTCTGCGATGGGCAGTGGGCCAGTGGTGGTGTGGCACTGTGCTGTGCAGCACACCTGTGTTGCACACCACAGTTGGGTGCTGCCAGACTGGCTCTGGGGGGA
This sequence comes from Neoceratodus forsteri, assembly GCA_016271365.2. Lineage (NCBI taxonomy): Eukaryota > Metazoa > Chordata > Ceratodontiformes > Ceratodontidae > Neoceratodus > Neoceratodus forsteri. The sequence continues at coordinate 1,159,821,916 of CM057459.1, read as the reverse complement.
GTGGGACACTGTCGGCTAGCATTGCTGTGCGGGTGCCTGATGGTGGTGGGTGCTCTGGTGGTGTGTGTTCAGTGGAGGTCACATGCTGTTGCTACCATGCCCACCTCTGGGGTCCCTCCAGACCACCCCCCACAGGGCGTCCGCATTTGCACTGGTGGTGGTGCCTTACTGTCCTGTGCATTCACTGGATGGGCCTGCATGGCGCCACCTGCGTGCCTGTTGTGGATGCGGGACACCACGCCCCATGCCTTCCAGGCATACCCCTCATCCTTCTGTCCACCAGTCGTGGAACATTGCCTGTCATACTGTAGTACATTATGGCAATGTGTCATACACATTGTGGATTCCTTACATGGGTATCTCATTATGCTGTTACTGTGTTGCAGTTTTGTTCTAAGGGTCTGTTATCACTATGCTATTACATTATGTGCATCGTTTGTTATTGAGTGTTGCATAACAATGTTGACCTTGGCTATGGAACTTGTCCTCACAGGGCGGGACAGGGGGCTTTTGCCCCGTGGGTTGGGGACCCTTCCTTGTACCGTGCCACAGTTGGGTGGTATGCTTTCAGTGGCTTTGCTTGGTGACATGTGTCGGCCCTTCTCTAACAGCATCTGTGCCCTGGCTGACTGTTATCCCCTGGCCTGGGTTGATCATTGGCAGGCCACTGTCATGGTTCATTGCTGCTTCAGCATGCCTTTAGTTGTTGTTGGTGCTGTGCTCTGCGTTACAGTACATTGCAATCTGTTGGGCGGCATGTCCCAATGTGTGGGTGCCCTTGTGCATGTTGTGGCATGGCCCTTGCACCCAGCTCTCCGGGGGTTCGGCTGTGTGTCTGCCGTGTCTCACTGTGTGCTGTGCCGGGGTGGGTGGTGTCTCATGTACCCTGGTGCTGTGGGGATCATTGTCATCATGTGTGTTGGGGTTTGGGTTGGTGCCTGTGTCGCCCTGTGCTGCTTTGTGGGCACCTTCCAGGTTGGTCTACTGGTGCAGCACTCACCTCCACTCGGGATTGCCCATTGGGACATGTTGTCCATCCCTGTATGGCCACCTTTGGCTGCTGTCTGTCTCCTGTCTGGTGTCCCATCCTCATGGTCTCACCCTTCCTCTTGTAGGTCCACTACAGGCATCACTGTGGGCGACCCGGCCAGAGGAGTCAGAGAGGATGGAGGACCTGCTGCGCCGCATCGTCCGCCAACAGAGGACTCTGATTGAACAGCAGGCCATCTTGATAACAGAGACAAGGAGAGTGGCAGCAGTATTGGAGGATCAGCTTCCAGATCCAGTGGGCAGCTAGCCATGCCCTACATCCCGTATTGTGTTGCCATCACACCCCCCTTACTGGACATTTTATCCTTTCCTGGACTGTATTCCTGTGTCCCTGTGTGCATCCACCTCCCATTTGCACCCTTCTCCTGTGCCTTCTTGTACATCCTGTTATTATTTCCACATTTGTTTGCCTTTTGGATCCTTGCTTTGCCTATAGTGCATTCCTTTTGTTGTTCCCGTAGTGGGCTTTTTGTTGCATGGCTTGTGTGTTGGGGGGGCTTGGCATGTCGCTTAGTGGGATTGGTCCTGTTGTCTTTCTTTGTTATGGGGTGGGTCATCCAGTGGTGGTTGGGGCATTGGTAATTCTGTGTTTGGTTTGTTATTTGGTATTGCATGGGTTTGCATCACTGTTATGTTATCGTTACCTTTTCTTTTGCATATTTATCATTACAGTGCATTTACTACATTTTACTGTGTCCTGTGTCATTCTTGGGTGCTGGAGTTTTGCATGGTTTGTACTGTTCCTTGTGTTCTCCACATGGGTCTGGGTCATTGCTTGACATTCCCGTGCATGTGTAGCGTCCTCCAGGATGGGCACTGTGGTGTGCTCCTGATACCTCATTACAGCCTGTGTTTCATTGCATGTGTCCCAGGGTCAGGCTGTCTCACCTCTGCACTGTGTTCCATTGTGTGTTTGCACTGCCTGCCTGGGTGCTATATTCAGTGCTGTCTTGTGTGCTGTATTCAGTGCTGTCTTATTCCCGGGCTGTTTTTGCCCTGCACTCCTGGCCCTGTTTTCCCAGCTTCCTTTGCTTGCTATATTCACCTGGTTTTGCACTGTGCTTTACCTTTTGAATATAGCTGGCATTTTGCTCCAGGCCATGTTTGCACGCCGGGCAGTGCTACCTTGGCCATGGGGCAATTTGTTGACTATCTGGCCCATAATATCACAACGTCTGTTTCCAAAAATAAGTATTTTTGGAGCCTCAGTAATGTTTACTTTCTGTTGTGCTATCGTGAAGTGTTTGTCAAAATGCAGGACTGAGCAGTGAAATTATACTGTGCTAAACTGCATGTGTGCAGTCAGTGTTCTTTCCTGTGTGTACAGACACCGTCCAGCTTCTTGCAAACATATATATGCTAACTTGTTTCAGTATTTATGGTATAAAGAATAGAGATAAGAATATATAATACATATTTTATTTGTACCATCATCAGCAACAGACAAAGTGATATGTTTTCAGAAGTTTCGGACCAGTGTGCACCTCAGTCACTCACAGTGCACTCATGACTTTGTGGAGATAATAGCACAAAAAACTCCTGCTTTTCAACAAACCTTACCCAATAGAGATAAAATATTGCTGAGGCACCCAAAATATTTTATGGTGTACAGACATTTTAAAGTTGGAATATATAACAAGTCCTGCAGTCCACTGCCATCACACTGTGCTACCACTGGTGCCGTGTCATGTTACATGTTATGGTATACATCGACTTGTTGCAAAACTGACATTGCCAGTCTAAACTAGAAAGACATCACTTATTCCAGAACAAAAAATGAAAAGAAGAAATGTAGTAGCACAGTGTGGTGGCAGTGAACTGGGCCTTATATATTTTCTGACTTTATAATGCCTGTACACCATGAAATATTTTGGGTGCCTCAGCAATAGTTCATGTCTGTTGGGTATGGTTTGTTGAAAAGCAGGATTTTTTTGTGTCATGGGGCCAGATATTCAAAGCTTTGCGTGGGGCAAAAAACGTTTGCGCGGATTTCGCACGGGATTAGCGCGGGTCTGCTATATTCAAAAGACTGAATAGTGCAGGCAAACTGCAATAGTGCCAGGCAAACAATAATTATATGCAAGGAGCAAAGTGAACATGAATACAGACACAATGTGATATTCAGCGACTAGCGCTGTGCTAAGTTGTTTAGCTCGACTTAGCGCGACCCATAGCGCGGTACAGATTACTGCCCAGGAAAAGCTGGTCTTAACCGTGGGCAAACAGCTTTGCGCACTTTGTGCGGTGCTGTCTCAGCATTAGCGTGGCTTGCGCGGCCCTAACATATGAGTATGACACTTAGAAACTGCCAGACATGGAGGACACATACTGCTCACTGATGGCACCACCATGATGCCATCAGCTGCCACCTGTCGGAGCCAAGCACAGACAGTGATGGGTGATTTGACCCACAGGAGACAGCATGGTAGTGTGGCCATATAGCACACACCTGCAGACTATATGTCTGTGGTGTGCAACAGATGCCAGCACACACATGCAGCACTGTGGGCATGGTGGCCAGTGAGGGGAGGGTGTAGGGGTGGCCAGACCTCACCACAGCCCATATGTGGCCACAAGACTGGGACACACCGCTCAGTGCACATGGGCCAGTAGTGGGAGTTCGCCACCACCTGTGTGCCTGTTGGATCCTACATGCCCCCCGAACCACCTACCACCCAACTGTACAGAAGTCACAGCACACACTGCCGGCCATGTACATGACACTGTGCATCCCATGTCACAGGTGCAGCATCTGTCGATCACACAACAGTGTGAAAGTACTGTTCACTTTCAGTAACTACCAGCATGCTGTGCCTGTCACTGTGTACAGTGCAGTGGCCATCACTGCTCTACATACCATAGACAGTGTTGTGTCCCTCACACTACTAGCCCTCTTGCTACTGTAGTGTCTGCTGTGCACTGTAGCATGACCTTCAGTGTGAAGGTTGAATGCAGCACTACCACCACCTGTGCCTATGCTGTGTTGTCCCCTGGGGTTCGATATGTTATGCTATGCTGCACTGTTTACATGAAGCCTGCAGCTATCATCATGCACTGCCTGACTGACCTACAGGTGGAGCTGTGATTGGACCTGTCCAGCCCCTGTACCTCCAGACTGACCTACAGGTGGAGCTGTGGGACCCTGCAGTAACGCTGTGCAAACCGCACGCAAATCAGGGCATGATGAGATGCTAATGTGGCTGTTTGCCAAGAGACTATATAAGTAGGCTCATTTGTATGTCACTTTTGAATATGGCAAAGTTTAGAGCAGGGCTAACGTGTTTGCACCGGGCAAGCTGCTTAGCTCCCCGCTAAAGCCGCGCTACCGTGTTAGCACGACACTATCAGTTCAGGGAATATTATACAGTTTTGATCATTGTTTTTTCATGTGTTCTGCTGCCTGCAGCTGTACTGGGTCCATGCATTTGGCAGAACACATATTGGCCACATAGTTCCTCTCTACCTACCCTCACGTCGCTGTGCACTGTGTTGTTGTTGTGGTTTGCACTTCCTGGTTGCTGAATTTAGTGCTGTCATATTCCAGGACTACATTTGCCCTGCACTCCCAGCCCAGTTTGCACGGACTAATTCCCATGCTATATTCAAAAGCTGTTTGCCCTGGGCTATTCCATTTAAATATAGCTTGCTCTGTGCTCCAGGCTAAGTTTGCACACCAGGCAGTGCAAATTTAGCCCAGGGGCAAACCTTTGAATATCTGGCCCAAGATCTCCTAAATGTCATGTGTGTACTGTGTGACTGAGGTGCACACTGGCCCAAGACTTCTGAAAAAATATCATATCACTTAGTCCGCTGCTGCTGATGGTACAAATAAAATATATGTTATATATTCTTATCTTTATTCTTTACACCATAAACACTACAACAAGTCAGCATATATATGTTTGCAAGAAACTAGACAGTGTCTGCAGTGCACACACAGGAAAGTACACTGACTGCACACATGCAGTTTAGCACAGTATACTTGCACTGCTCAGTCCTGCTTTTCTACAAACACTCCACGATAGAAAGTAAACATTACTGAGGCACCAAAAATGTCAGGGTAAACATTCTTAACTTGGATTATAACAGAGCAATAAGGAGCACACTGCACTATGTGGACGGCTGTTGGTGCACAATACCTGTCTCCTAAAGTGCAAGGCAAACACACAAAGCCACCAGTACATATGAATACATGCCACAAAATAATGTTCAATGATACTACAATTTTATTGATGGCAAAACAAGGCACACACAAATGACCACTGTGCTATGCTGCTTAAGCCTTCATTAGGCACACCACTGAAGGCCTAACCAGCAAAAAGCAAGGCTCATTACTGTGTGCCTTGTTTCGTCATAAATACAGTTGCAGTACCAGTGAAACCTTTTTAGTGGTATCTATTGATGTGGCATTATGGCTTTCTGGTTTTGTTAAGGGAGTAGTCAACACAGAATTTGAAAAATACATATGTTATGCAGAGCACTTCTGATTTGTATGTAAAGTCCTACTGCGTCCTTCCTTCTGTCTGCTATTAGGAAGTTTTACTAAATTAGCCTGCTACCTTTATGGGAATTTTATGAGCCCCGGTGGATCTTCTTCATCTAAAATTGGTTTATTGCCTTCATCACTCTGACATTGCACCCTGTGTCATGTGACAGTGATACAGCATAGCCCATAGATTTACCATATGCAGAGCAGCAGAGCTGTGTAACTGTTCTTATGCACTGACACCAAGTGACAACTGTTACAGTTTATCATGCACCTCAGAGCTCAGACCTAGGTGAGTGGGGTTTACTTTCTGTACAAAAACTGCTAGTCAGTTGCACAGCTGTGCTGTTGTGATTGTGAACTTTGCATTTCATAAATCAATGGACTATGCTATATCACTGTCTGTCACATGACACAGGGTGCATTGTTGGGGTGATAAAGGCAATAAAGCAATTTAACATGATGACACAATTTACTAATTTAGTAAAAACTCCTAATAGGAGACAGAGGGAAGGACACATTAGGGGAAGGACTTTACATGCACATCAAAGCACTCTACACAACATATGCTGTTTCAAATTTGAGTTGGGCTACTCCTTTAAGTTAAAATAATGATGGCAGGGACAAACCATTTTAATTTAAAACAAGGAAAACCAAAACAGCGCAGACACACTTAACAGAAAGAAGGTGGGGGCAGGATACTAAGTGTCATGCGTACGGAAGACAACAAAAAAAAAGGGCATAATTACATCTAGGGGGTGGAGGGTGAATACATTTTATAAGACAGCAGGGAAAGTGGGGGGCACATGGTGGGAGGAAAAAAACTAGTGTGAGATACCCTGGTGGTCCAGCAGCAGTTGGAGCATGGACACAATCTCCAACTGATGTCCCTTTGTCCGGTCCAACAACTGCTGGACAGCACTCACCCTCTCACTTGTCTCAACAGCATTCCACAGAACTGCGATATCTGCCTGACTTACAGGCAGTTCTCTGGGGTCCACAGGTGCTGCAGCTGGTGGTGGTGGGGGTGGTGCTGGTGGAGCAGTAGGTGCTGCTGTGGCCCTCCTCCTCTTAGGCCCACACACAGCCACACCCTCTGCCACAGAAGGGCCAGCAGGTGCAGGCCTGGCCCATTCTGTGTCAGCCTGCCACTCCACCTGGTGGTGGTTTATCATGTGGGTGCACTGGCCCCCAGTCCCCAGGTGAGTCCTCCGGGGGCCACGGTGCACCTCCACCCTACAAATTTGGCACCTGACCAGGCTACTGTCCCCCCAATACAATCAACACACTCCCAAACCGGGGAGGTGCAGGGAGGACCAGGCACAGGCAGGGGGGACTTGATGCACTGGCAGCCTGATCGTGGTGTTCAGGCTCCACACTTGGGGCTGGGGGTACAGGCACATCCTGCTCTGGATGAGCTGGAGCTGGAGCTGGAGCTGGTGCTGGAGGTGGTGGTGGTACAACTGCCTGAAGAGGTGCTGGTCCTGCTTCCGGGGGGGGAATCAAGATTTTTGTGTGGACCAACATGAACCGGCCATGCCCCCATGCATGCACACTCCTCCCTTGCCATGCCTACGACGTGGTCCCAGAACTGCCCCCACCCCAGACATTTCCTGACCCTGGTCTATCTCTGTTCCACCCACTCAACTCAGTTGACTGCCCTCCCTCCGTCCGAGCAACAACACAAAACACTCACACACAAGACACACACAACACAGGCACACACACAAAGCCAGACACAGATAAACAATAACTTATAAAAGTAAAAAAAAGAAATTCGCAGCAACAACAAATTAAGTACAAAAAGACTACATAAAGCACAAAAAAATGTAGCTTTTAAAAAAGCTGTTGGGTCTCAGTCTCTAGATCTCCTCTAGTAAAGCTACCAATTTTCTGAGGTCTAAAACTGGGACGGTTCATCCTGATCATGATCCCCCCCCCCCCACTGTGTCACTCCCACGGACACCGGTGCAGTCAACGCTGTGCACAATCAGTTAAATATTTCTGCTTGCTCTGGCCATGCCACCCCTCAGTAACACCAGAAGCAAATATTCAGATCAAAACAATACACCATTCTGTTGCAGCAAGTTCCAAACCATGATTTACAGAAAGTTCATTAGAAGCAAATCTGCATTAAATTGTGATCAGACATTCGAGCTGCATGTATTGCTTCTCCTGACAGTCCCATCCAACCTGTTTACACCCACCTCATTTGCTGAGCAAACTTCACTTCAGTGACTCCCACCATCACACAAGATTGTTTTCACACACTTCCCTACAGCTGATCAGGTTCAGGTACCTTAGTTCCCTGCTGCCGGTCTCTTCTCTGTCTGGAGTCCCTCTAAGCTGCTGGCAGGCAGACGTCCACATGTGTTTACACTACTACCCATTCTAATCTAACAGGAAGGAACATGCTTTACCGTGCTCCCACTGACATGCTTGCAGTGCAATACAGGCGCAGGAATTGAAGTTGCAAACTGCTGTCCAGCACGAGCAGTGCCACAGTACTGCTGAAATAACTACCACTCATGGATTAGCAGTCAGCAAAAAAAAGGGGGACAAAACTGGGACAAATAAGCAAAAACTGGGACAAAAGTGACATTTTGCAAAACTTATGGGGACACTGGGACATGTTGCCTAAAATAGGGACTGTCCTGGGAAAATAGGGACAGTTGGCAGCTTTATCCTCTGTTCTCACACACTTTCACTGCCTCCTCTCTTTCCCTCTGCACAGGCGAAAGTGAAACTATCTCCTTGCATAAGGCACCTCCTTCCTGCCTGGCTAAAGCATGTGATTTACAGTACTGTAAACCATGTGATGTGTGGGGGGGGGCTGCCACATCTGGAACGAGAAGTATATCGCTTTGCATCATAATGAGGAATGCAAAGTCCACTGAAAACAATGACTTTGCCTGCCCCTCAAGGCGAAGTGCATTGAAATCAATGTACTTTGCATCACTTCACCTTGTTATTGAGCTCTAAGATGATTTTTGCAGTGGTTCATGGGATTGCAGATCACATGGGCTCTAGATTGTTCTGCACAGTTTCAGTTCTAGCCTGGGGGTAGTGTGTATAGGTAGCTATAGGAGACTGTTTGCTCTCAGAGCTTTCTGCTATTCAAACCCTCTAAAAGCTGTTAAAAAAGCCTTTTTGAGTCCTTTTTTGGGCTCAAAATTTAGCGAATCGATTGGAGGAAACCCTCTGGAGCTCATATCTTCGAGTGTTTATTGTTTGTGTGTGGATTTTGAATGTTAATTTTGAACATTCAGTCTGCGTACTGATAGACACTGGAAGTGTGCTTTGGGAGAGGGGTGTATGTGTGGTATAGGTAGATTAACTGGGAGAAAAAGACAGTACTTTTGTTTTGGTTATATTTTTGTTGTTTAACTGTGTTAATGTACACAGTAATATTTTAATTAATTTTTTACATTTTTTTGCTGATTCTTGTGGTGCAGCAGTGCATAATTTCAGTACTGGGCTGGATATTCAAACTGCGCTATTTTGTGGCGCAAGCCCTTGCGCTGCACAAAATAGTTGCGCAGGCATGTGGCCGGAGCGATATTCAAAGGAGTTGCACTATTGAGCAACTCCTTTGAATATCACCCCGCAGCCACAGCCACTGTGCATGGCGCAGTGGAACTTGCGCCACCACAAGTGGTCAGAGTGGAGCATTCAACTTGCAGTGGCGCAAGTATCATTGCGCCATGCGCAAAATCCCGATATTCAAAAGGTGACATGCAAATGGGGCCATAATTCATGCAAGGTGCAGGGGCGGGCCATTTTCATCTGATTATGGCCCTATTTGCATGCCATTAGCATGCAGGTGCGCCGATCCCCGAGCACTTGTGCCTGGCACCCTGCCAGGCAGCAGACGTCGGGGACCGACGCCCCCTGCAGCCCCATCGTAGGCAAAACAGTGTAAAATCCCCCCCCACTGGCCCGATCGCAGGCATAGTTTAATCCCCCGCCAGCCTGATCGCGGGCAGCAATGTCTCTTCCCAACACATTCCTGGTGGTCAGTGGACCGTAAATCGATCGCGGGATGGGTAAAAACCCCCAACACATCCCTGGTGGTCCAGTGGACCGTAAATCCCGATCGCGGGATGGAGTACAGAAATCACCCCGAACACATCCCTGGTGCCTAGTGTTCCCCACCCACCCACCCACGAAGCCTCACCCGCTCCCCAGGCGGCGGCGGCGGCAGCATCCCACCATCTGCCCGCCCGCGACTGACCGCCCGAGTAGACTGCGCCCGATGGTGCAGAGCAAGAGCCAATGGGCGTGCAGCATACGTACATGACAGTCAGATTTGTGAATGAATACATTCATTCACAAAACTGGAACTGTCTTCTCTGCTATGGGCTGCACGCCCATCGGCTCTTGCTCTGCACCAATGGCGTGCAGCCCTACGAGACAGTCAGTCGGTGGCGCGGCGACAGCCGAGTGGGATGCTGCCGCGCACACGGCTGCTGGGGGCGGTCGGTGAGGCCGTGGGTGGGTGGGGTGGGGGATACTAGGCACCAGGGATGTGTTCGGGGGTTTCTACCTCCATCCCGATTGGGATTTACAGTCCACTGGACCACCAGGGATGTGTTGGGGGTTTCTTTACTCCATCCCGCGATCGGGATTCACGGTCCACTGGACCACCAAGGATGTGTTGGGGGGGAGACACATTGCTGCCCGCGATCAGGCTGGTGGGAGGGGAATTAAATTATGCCTGCGATCGGGCCAGTGGGGGGTGGTGGTGGGGATTTTACACTGTTTTGCCCACGATTGGGCTGCAGGGGGAGCACAGGGAGTGGGTTGGGGGCCAGCCACAGGTGGCAGCTTCTGTGTTGCGCCCTGCAATGCAGCAGCTCACCTGTGGGTGGCCCTCGACTTAAGCCTTTTTTTTTGGCTCAAAGTTGTGCAGGCGCAGGTTGGGGGTTGCGCCTGCACAACTCTGCACAGCCCAGCTGAATACCGGGCTGTGCAGTTTATGCATGGTTCCTCCCTCTCCAGTTCAGCATGCATTCATTATCATTATGCTGTTGCTCAGCCTGTTTTCAGTGGCACAACTGCCTCCTGCTGAATATCGCAGAATGGAGAAGTTTGGATCATGAGGCGAACCTTTAGCTTATTTTGGCGCAACCTTTGAATAACTGGGCCAGTGTGTTTAAAAGATTTGGTTATAATGATGAAATTTTCAATTTGCTGCGCATTACTTGTAGTGTGTGTGTGTGAGTGTGCATGTGATGTGTGCCATCAAATCAGATGCATTTTATTGTGCCACACTGTAATTGCAGCAATGTGAACCTGCTATCCACCGCACCTGCATGATTTTTTTTTGTACTGCTTTGTGGTATCTTTACTGGTAGTAATGGACTGTTACTGCAGTACACTGCCTCCCCCACCCCAACCGGCAAAGGTATTCTTTTCCAGATCTGGATTTGTGACTTGTGAGCACTGGTTAGGTGGTGTTGTGCCTTTGCATCTGCATCTATTGAGTGTGCAGTGCAATCTTAATCTGTCTATGCATTTGCATCTCTTTAGGGTCCAATCTCCATCTGTAACTTAAGTCACCGTTGTTTGTTTGGCTTTCCTTCAGAGTACTGGTGTGATGCATATCTCTGCATAAACATTGCACTCATTAATAGCATTTTTAAGTCAAGGCGATCATCACGAGTCACACATGATACAAATCACGTTCTTCATCTTTATGCTCACCATTCATGATCATGAATCACAAAACTGTACTTTTTTTGTTGTTGTTAGTTCCATGTAAGTCTGTTTCGTAGTATCTCAGGTCTCGGCTTCACCATTGCACTTATTAATAGGAGTTTTCAAATTGTGTAATTTTGTGTGGTACAGGTCAGGGAAGTACAGCTGTAGGTATTCACATTCACATACAGTTCACTGTCATTAGGCATGTCACATACTAGACACTCATCACGACTCCGACTCTGAGACAAATTAAGTTCTTCATTTTCACGGTCATGATTCACAATCACATATAACAAAACTGTACTTTTTTTGTTGTTAGTTGCATGTAAGTCTGTTTCATAGTATCTTGGGTCTCGACTTCATCATTGTACTCAACAATATGAGTTTTCAAATTGAGTAATTCTGTGTGGTACGGGTCAGGGAAGTACAGCCATAGGCATTCGCGTTTCCATACAGTTTAATATAATTGGTTAACACACCAGACACTCATCAACTCCAACTCCAAGAAAAATAAATTCACATTCTTCATCATCATGGTCACGAATGTGGTCATGATTCACAAAATTTATTTTTTTACTAGTTAGTTGCATGTAAACCTGTTTTGTAGTATCTCTCAAGGCTTCACCACTGTAGTCATTGATATGAGTTTTTAAATAGGGTAGTTTTGTGATGCAGGTTATTGGGTAAGTACTGCCGTAGGCATTCACGTTCCCGTACAGCATGTGACTTACAGTACTGTAAGCCATGTGATGTGTGGGGCCCCAGGGGCTGCCAATATTGTTGTCACTCTACCTTAATTCATGTTAAGGTGGAACGGCAATGCAAAGTGATAATCATAAGGCGAAGTGAGCCTTTCATGTTGACTACTCTGCATTGCGGAATGGCAACACGAAGTGCCCACTTCGCGGGCACTTCGCCAGCAGAATTTAAATTTGTTACATCTCTAACAACACTCACTGCCTCGTCTCTCTCCCCCTCTGCACAGGACAAAGTGAAAGTATCTCCTTGCATAAGTCACTTCCTTCCTGCCTGGCTAAAGCATGTGACTTACAGTACTGTAAGCTATGTGATGTGTGGGGGGCTGCCAATATATTTGTCAATTTGCCTTACTTTGTGTTAAGGTGGAATGACAACATGAAGCGAGAATTACAAGGCGAGATGAGTCTTTCATATTGGCCGCTCCATGTAGCGGAACAAGAAGAAGAAGTGCCCACTTTGCGGGCATTTCACTGGCAGAATTTAAATTCGATGCATCTCTAACTGTATCTTGCAAGTCAATAAGATTCATTTTTTACTGACAGCAGAAGTTAGGCACATATGCACAGTAGACCAGGAGTTCCAAAAGGCACTTCTTGGATTTTCTATCACAAAATGTATTTGTACAGTACAGGAAAAGTTGTGAAACTAAAGCCAAAAGTAGCAATAGTGAAAAACAGACATTCCCACAAGATCAATATTTCGCACTATTCTTAAAAAAGCATGAGGGCAGCACAAAATTCCAGTCCTGTGAGGAGGTTTGACTTTTACTATTGCCCTCTACCTTGGCATCAGTGGAGGTGCACTGAAGCACCTACAGCTGTTGCAGAATGCTGCAGCTTGACTATTGACAGGTCTACCAAGATCATGTCATAGAACACCGATTCTGCATAAGCTGCACAGACTTCTGATTTGTTGATGCATCTTCTTTAAAACAGGTCTTGACCTGTAAGACCCTACATGGGTTGGGTTCAAGTTACCTGAAACAGCTTTTGCATCCATACACCCAGAGCCATTCCTTTAGGTCAGCCAGGGAGGCCCTTCAGGAGGTGCCCAGCATGAGACTAATATCATCAGGGGATCAGACCTTTGTAGCTGCAGCCCCAGTTCTGTGGAACTCTCTTCTGGGTGGTTCTATGTCATAACGGCGATTGCCAAAAGGCAACTGTCATTATGGTGCGGGTATATCATCAATGTAATTATATAATAATAATAATATTCTTTATTTATAATGTGCCTTTCGAATATCAAAGCACAGTACAGTTAAGACAGTTAAAACAAATAAAACAGTATCATAATCACATTAAAATATACAGTACAAACCGAATCAACAATTTTCATCACCGAATGCTTTTTTCCACAGAAATGTTTTTAGGGCCTGTTTGAATCCCCCCACGGTCATGCACTCCCTAATCCAACAGGGTAGAAAATTCTAGAGGGTAGGGGCCACGAACATAAATGCCTGGGCCCTGGCAGATTTTAAAACCACCCATGGAATCTCCAGCAAACCCTCGTCGGCCAAGCGGAGTGGTCGCTCAGGGTGATAAAGGATCAGAAGCTCTTTCAGGTAGTCAGGGCCCAGTCAGTGTAGGGATTTATATGTCAGTAACCCGACCTTAAAGGTGATCCACCACTGAACAGACAGCTAGTGCAGTTCCTGCAGCACCAGTGTGATATGGGAAAATCCTAGGAGTCCCCATCAACAACCGGGCTGAGAAATTCTGCACCAGCTGCAAGTGGCAGATATCAACCCTCAGTAGCCCAAAGTAAAGCGAGTTGCAGTAATCCAAACGCGAGGTCACAAATGCATGGATCAATGTAGGTAGGTCACCGAATGGAACAAGGTGCTTGATCCTAGCGATGTTTCTCAGATGGTAAAAAGATGACTTAACGACAGCCAACACCCGTGCATGAAGTGTCAGCCCCACGTCCAATAACACCTCTAGGTCTCGCACCTGTTCAGAGGCATGAAGCTAGGCATCTCCAAGGAACAATCCTAAGGGACAGCCTGCCCCCGGCCCTCCTATCTGGTGACCTGGATCCAAAACCATTACCTCCATCTTTCCAGGGTTCAACTTTAGCCAACTGGACTTCATGCAGTCCTGGATTTCAGCAAGGTAGCTGTTAAATACCGAAAGTGCTCCTTCCTGGTCGGGCGCAAAAGACAGGTAGAGCTGGGTATCATCAGCATAACAGTGAAACCTCAGCCCATGCTGTCTTACAATGTCTCTGACACTGCAAACAACATGCGGGACAATACTGAGCCCTGAGGAACTCCACAAGACAGAGTGGTTGGATCAGAGGAAAAAAAACATGACACTACCCTTTGAGTTCTTCCAGTGAGGTAAGATGTAAACCATCTGTGGACCAAACCAGAAAGCCCACAGATAAATTTCAGGTGCTCAAGCAGAACCCTATGGTCATTGGTGTCAAAAGTTGATGACAGATCCAAAAGCACCAAAATGGACCATTTTCCCTGGTCTCTCGCCATCAGGAGATCATTCAGCACCCAAACCAGTGCAGTCTCAGTACTATGCCTCTTTCGGAAACCGGGTTGGAGAGGTGCATGTACATCCCCAGCACCCAAGAAAACGACACCAGGGACTTAGATTTTTAATGTTAATGTGGGGGACTGTACCCCCCGCATCCCCTCTGTGGGGTGCTTCACCCCCTGCTCCCTCCATTACAGGATTCTTAACTCCAGGGGGGTGTATGTTGGGGGTGCAAATTCTGGGGTTAAAGAATATTTTTGGCCAGGTGCACAAAAATGTAGGTGCGCCTGGACCTAAACCCTTACATTTTTAGGCTGCCACCCACCCATCACACTATAGGGCCAGCTCCACAGCCCCATGCCAACCACACCAGGCCAATTCGCCCTCCCTTCCTCATGCATGCTCCCTCCTGCATGCGTATACATATAGCAACGTCCTATTTGCACGAGCAACCCCCATCCTGTCACCTTCGTCACACTTTGGCCCTGTCCTACCTGTGCTGCAAGTGGGTTGTAATTTTTGTAGGCACCCACCTGCAGCTAGCCGACATTACAGGATACCCTTCTGGGCTTCCTCAGGGAGGTACCTTCTTTGGAATGGTTTGAAAACCTACCTGTTTCAAGCTGCCTTTGAATTATGATTAGCAGAATTGTTTATATTTTTAGAGAGCTGTTTTAAGGGATGTTTGCTACTGTTTTTGTTGAACTGACTAACCATATATGTTAATTTTCTATTGATGTTTGTAAGGGTGCCCACAGCCTTTGGGGAAGGGCACCCAAAATAAATATGATCTACTACTACTATTGCTATTTTTGCCTTTTTTGCAACATTTTATATATTTACAGAATGTAGTCTATTTATATTTTAAAGGTATGTGTAATATATATTCCAGTCATATTCATAAACTATAAAACATATTTAATTGTTATGTAAAACATATATTTAAAATGCATTATCAATATATATAGATAGGGTAAATAATACATATATTTAAGATACTTTCCAGATGTATATCAGGCCAAACCTATTTTAACATATATGAAATATATCTCAGGATACACATCTCTAATATTTTGAAAATATATGTTTGCTAACATACATTTATTGTAGTAATTACAGAGTAAAATTATGCTTGCAGAAAACTATAATAATTTCATTAGAGAGTCCATAAAAACATTAAAAAGTAAAACAAAATGTTTTCTTTGATAGAATAACAAAACATATATATAGTATATCAATGCCAAGTATAAGACGTACCTCAATGAATTCTGCAAATATCTAAAGTATAACTGGAAAAATGCGCAGATATCAAAAATAAGTGATGTATTTAGGCATATTCAAATATAGTCTAGATATTAAAATACAGTATAGTTATTTTCCAAATGGGTATATTTTAAAACTATGTTTGATATATATTTATTTTTTGGACTCCAGATGTTCAGCATATCCATTTTTTCACACTATGTCATGAACAGTGCAGCTGTCATGTCTCACATCCTGCCCAAAATGCTTTTTTGAACCTGTGGCAAAGAATGGTGCAGTAGCTGTGCGAAATCACCTTTCGGGACTGATTAATGAAATGACAGTAACACTGTTCGTGAGGTAGGATCCCAAAATGCCCATGTTGAAAATTTAATGAAAAAAATCCTTAAAGTGGCCCAGTTATGAGTGTTTGTTGAAAGTTTTTTGCCCACATGCATAACTTTGGTAATTTTGTATATTTTCACTCCAAATTTTCAACATAGCCAGTTTTCATACCATTTCATGAATACTGGCCCTTATCAGGCATACAAATAAAGTATCTGAAAAAGTAAAGAAATTCACTGCAAAACAACTTTATTTTTTGCACCATCCTGACTCCTTGTTGGCCTCTCATTCTGATCCTCTTCTGCACCACACTTGCCACCCTGCCCTGTCCTGTCCCAGCCTTCGTCACCCCATATCTGCAGCCATCTTGGGTATTCGCTGGGCATGTCCCCCTCCTCCGAGGGGGAACGGTGCTAGTGGGGGAGTCCAGCACACTCTAGTAGGTCCAGGTGCTGCTGGGGTGGCTATCAGGCTGTTCACGGTCTCATGGCAGTGAGAGCTGGTGGCCATCATCCAGTCGACCATGGAGTGCTGTTTCCTAGTTTCTCCCCAGGGTGTGGTGTGCCACCAACATCAGACGTTTGCCAACATTCACCACGCCCCTTCTTAGCGTGACCCAGCATAAGATGCTGTACCCCTGGCCTCCACCAGGAGTCAGCAGGAACTGGGTTGGCCCTTCTCCCTACCCCAAGAGAAGGCAAGCAGTCATCGAATGTTTGAGCCTTCTCTCCCCCCGCTGGCCCTCCAGCATCCCAGATCTGTTCCTGAACCCGGGTCACTGGTGTCACAAGCCAAAATCCAACCACTGTGCCAATGGGTCAGCTAAAAAACTTTGTTAATGCACCATTAGGGTTGAAGCCTAAAAAGTAGGGAAATGAGATCTTAGGGTTCCCAAGCCTAAGACCCCACCCTCATATTCAGCTTCCAACCCGAACACCCCACCCCCACCCTTGGCTTCCAACCCTAAGGCCCCACCTCCAACCTGCATGCAGGAATAGGTGTGAGGGGTGTGCCTTAGGGTTGTGAACACTAATGCTCACCCATTTCTACAGTTAATGTCCTAACATGGGTACAAAGTAAAAGAATGTGGTGAGCATTAGGGTTTGCATCCCCAAGCACACTCCTCACACCTATTCCTGCATGCAGGGCGGAGGTGGGGCCTTAGGGTTGAAAGTCAAGGGTGGGGTGTTTGGGCTGGAAGCTGAGGGTGGGGGGTGGGGTCTTAGTTTTGGGAACCCTAAGATCTTTCTAGACTTCATCCCAAATGGTGCATTAATGATGTTGTTTTGCAGTGAGATAGATAGATAGACAGACAGACAGACAGACAGATAGCTATATTTAGCTTCTTATAATGGAAACCAAAAATTAAAATGTGTACATAGCTCAGAATATATATGTTGGATAGATTCAAAATATATGTCTACCTAAAATGCAGAATATGTAGAAACTGCAAAATGTGTGTGCACAAATAAGTATTTTTGATTTTATTCAAGGACATATCATTGAAAGAACAAAAACTTTAATTTTGAAATAGTACAGCAAAGATATATTTCAAATATACAGTATATAGGGGACATGGCTGGAGCTGTAACATGGCAGATGCAGTCTAGCTGAGCTATTCATGGTACACAGTTTAAAAGTATTTTTAGAGGCACCCTACATCTGAACAAAAGTGAATACCGGGCAGTTTATGTATACAAGGTATAAATGGCCTCCAGCAAACAAAAAAACAGACAGTCAAAGCTGCATTTTGGGCCTATGGATCAATCTAAAGAATCCCGCCAAGGGCCGTAGGCATGCACCAAGGCCCCAGAGGCCGAAATGGAACCATGCAGCATGACTGATTTGGAGAGATCGCTAGCAACAGTTATGGCCACTCTGGTGCAAATGCAGCATGAAATGAAGGCTGGGTTCACCAACATTACTGCCCAGATTAACCATCTTCAAAGCGTTGTCACAGGACTTTCTAAAACAACAGCCTTTCACTCGACGCAGATATCCAAATTGGAGCATCAGGTGGGAAGCCTGGAGGACACCCTGTTGGTGGTAACAAATGAACATAACAGCTTGAAAAAAGCGATGGAGGAACTATCGGCTTGGGTGGATGAGCAAGAAAATAGGTCCCAGCACTTCAACCTCTCTGTTGTGGGCCTTCCAGAAGGTATGGAGGGAAGAGACCCCAAAAAAGGTTTACACAACTGGCTAGTGGAACAACTGAGCCTACCACGAGAAATGCTGCAGTGTGAGGTGGAAAGAGCACACTGGGGGGGGGGGGCTAGCTCCTAAACCTAGGGAAAGACTGTGACACTGCCTTATTAAACACACAGAAACATAGAAACATAGAGGTTGACAGCAGATAAGGACCGCAAGGCCCATCCAGTCTGACCATTTCTTTTTCTACCTTATAAATGTGCCATCGACCTTTGTTCTGTCAGTGGCCTATCTAGTCATACTCATCTGTATTGCTCCCTTATGCCTATCCTATGCCTGTTTGAACCCCTGCGCTGTATTCATAGCCACCACTTCCTGAGGTAGGCAGTTCTATGCATCCACCACTCTTTCTGTGAAAAAGAATTGCCTCACGTTCCCCCTTAATCGGCCTCCCTCTAATCTCATGCTGTGTCCTCTTGTCCTGCTATTTTTCTTATATTTAAGCATGTTAGACTCTTTCACCTTGTTAATGCCCTTAAGGTGACTGAATGTTTCAATCATATCACCCCTCTCTCCCTCCTTTGCTCAGGGGTATATATATTGAGCTCCATTAATCTGTCCTCATATGTCTTCTGATGCAGTCCCTGCACCATTTTGGTTGCCCTTCTCTGGACTGCCTCAATTTGGTTAATGTCCTTGTGAAGGTGTGGCCTCCAGTACTGCACGCAGTACTCCAGCTGGGAGCCTAACCAGTGTCTTGTAAAGAGGGATTATTACCTCCCTCTTACAACTTGTGATACCCATACTAATACACCCTAACATCCCCCTAGCCTTACCTACTGCTTTAGAGGTCTGCTTTGATGATTTCAGGTCATCGGTGATGATGATGCCCAAGTCTCTTTCTTCCTTTTTGACTGCCAGCAACTCCCCTCCCAGCCTATAGGTGGCTTCAGGGTTTCTCTTTCCTATGTGCATGATCTTGCACTTCTTTGCATTAAATCCCAGTTGCCACTCTTCTGACCATTTTATTATTAGTTTATCCAGATGTGGTATACACTTGTGGTATACTGATAATGAAGCCATCCTGAAAAAGGCCGAAGCAAAGGGGCCTACCTTACTCAACAACAACAAAGTGTATGTTTTCCAGGATTATAGTAGAGAGCTACAAGTGAAAAGACAAAAATGTAATGCTGTGAAGTCAAAACTTCATTCGATAGGTTGGACTTGTGCTTTCATGTATCCAGCCAAACTACATATGGACAGGCCGGGGAATGTGCCTAAATTTTTCTCATGCCCATAAGCTGCTGAAGGCTGGGTCAAGGAAGAAGCAAGACAAGGAGCTGGCTGATTGCCCACCAACTGGAATGAAGAGGACAACAGCTAAGTACTCCTTGTCTATATAATCTTATTTGAGTTGAATAGGGGCTGCAGAGTGGGGTTTATGTTGTTCCTCGGGGTGGGTTCTGGTTGTCTCTCTGCTGTGTGGTTTACAACCATGCACCAGGACTTAGTGAGGAGGATTGGACCCCAAACCACATTCTGCATGCCCGGGTGGAACTACTCCATTCTCGGCATTGGAGCTGCTGCACTTTTCTGGGACTATACAGGGATCCCTGTAAACTCGTACATTAATTTTGAGAATGGTGCCAAGCAGGAAGTCACAAAGATGCTTAATGGAGTCCACCTTCCCCTCCCTGACCATGTCTGGGGACATGGGTGACAACGGGGTGGGGGTCATCATGTTTAAACTTTTACCCTTATTTTAATGTTCGCTCTGATACTAGGGCAGCCCCAGCTTGGAGCCAGTTTTCTTTGGGAAGTGAAGTGTTGTTGCTCCTTCTTCCGTATGGGTTACACCAATGTAATTATGGCATGATGCACTGGAGATGCTTAACCAGACCTTTTTGGATTTTTAAGTATATTTGATTACATACAGCTAGAGTGTGACTACTAAGTAGCATGCTATTAATGTTCTTAATGTACTTGAATAGTGGTCTAGCTGATTCATATAAGTTTGAGCTTCCTGTTAATTAATTGTTTTCTTACTTTATGTTGGTTTTTCTATTCCTGCCCTTAGTACCTGCTAGCTTACGGGGCAACAATTTTCTTGTTACAGGTGCCCTCATTACAGTTCAGTTGTTTAGAAAGTGCCCAGCATTAATAGGTAATGTTCAGTATTATAGTAGTTTTAATGTTCCCCAACTGTTTACAAGGGAATGTTTTTCAGGATCGAGTAGGCCTGAAGGGGGAGGGGGATGGGACAGAGGAAGTAAACTGTTGCAGGGGTCAGGGGGGTTTTTAGTTGTTAGTAGCATTAACACTACCTGGGGGAGGGAGGCTTTCTTAACGGAGGTCTGAAGGGAAGGGAGGCTCACCACCCAGTGGATGTCAATATTACTGCACAGATCCTCTGGCTGGCAGACTCTCCTGCCCCCTCGATTATTAAGGGGGGGAGGGAATTGCTGTGGGCTCGGACACAAGGGGTTAAAAGGTGGACGTTGGACATTTATCTGTTACTAAGCTTCAGTACACATTATGGATGGGACATTATGGTAACAACCCACTTAGCATGCTTAAAACTGACCTGCTATTTCTGTGCTGCTTATCTGTTTACTTTGACCATGGCTAAGTCATTTAAGGTCCAACATGGAATATAAATGGGCTAAAGTTAGTTATTTAGAGGAAACGGATCCAGGCCGAGGTAAAGAGGTTCAACTGGCAAGCAATATTCTTATAGGAGATGCATATGTCAGGGGGAGAAGCTATCAAGACTAGAACTGAACTGGGGTAAACCTGGATATCATACACTTTCTTGTCCAAGGCCAGGGGAGTTTCCATCTGGTTTCCATGGGGAACTCAAGTACAGGTGTTGGACAGCATCATTGATTCTGCTGGGAAATATGCCCTGGTTAGGGTTGAAGTGATGGGGATGGGAACCCTTCTGCTAGGGTCGATCTATGTACCCAATGTGGAGGATCCCAGCTTCTTTCAAAAACTGACATTGGACATGGCAGTTTGATTGGGCCCTTGAATCTTGGGGAGAGATTTCAGTTGTGTCCAGGACACTGTTTTAGACTGCTCCAATGTTACCCCAATCCCCATGTCTAAAAATGCCCGTGCTCTGGGGGAGCTGGAAATGGAATTTGGGTTGGTGGACATGTGGAGGCACTTGCACCCCTCAGGTAGGGAATATAGCTTCTACTGTCACGCCCAACAAACATACACTAGTCTTGACAGATTGCTGCTCAGCTCTTCACTCTGACCCATAGTTAACTCGGCCCGATACTCTCCGACTCCGATTTTAGATCACGCCTCGCAATCGATGGAGATGTACCCCTCAGACCCCCCACCCCAGTGGTTAGACAATGGAAATTAGACCCACTAGTCTTAAAAGACCAGAAATATATAGGAGCTATGTCCAGTAGGATACAAGAGTTCTTAAAATTCAACAGGAGGGGGGACACGTCTCAACGTACCAGATGGGAGGTTTTGAAAGCCTTCATTAGGGAGCAATCCAGAGCTTTTTCAGCACATAGAAAAAAGACCAATGAACAAGAGGCAAGTAAACTTTGTATCAAGATCGAGGCATGTGAGGAGGCCCACAAGTTAAAACTTACACAATCTCTATATAGGGTGATCCAGAAATTGAAATGGTGCTTTAATGTGCTGAGCAGTGCTAAGGTTGAGAAGGCCATCCTATTGGCGCAGTCCAGAGCCTACTTTCATGGGGACAGGGGGAAGTATTTAGCCTGGCAGCTACGCAGAAGGGAGGGGGAAAGACTGATTGGTCAGATCCACAGTTCAACAGGCCAGCTGGTACAGAATTCTTTGGTAATTGGAGAAGCGTTTGGGGCCTTTCATGGAACCCTTTACATCTCTGAGGTAGACTCATCCCCCTCTGAATTGGACCAGTTCTTTTCCAATGCTCCACACAGACTCTAAGTGCAGAAAGGGCAGATGAATTGGACACACCTATTTCCAGGGTTGAGATAAGCACCACCATTAAAATGCTGAAAGGTAGCAAGGCCCCGGGTCCAGATGGGCCCCCTATACATTTTTTTAAAACCTTCCACAGTCTGATATTGGACCCCCTGTGTGACATGATTGAGGAAAGCCTCAATAAAGTGAGCTGCCCCCCCCCTCCACATGGTTGGCCACCATTACAGTGCTGCTTAAGCTGGGCAGAGATCCAACCTGGTGTGCATCTTATAGACCAATATCATTACTGATAGCCGACTATATGATCTTGATAAAACCCTCTCCTCCAGACTTGATGTATTGCTCCCTGACATTATACACCCTGGCTAGACAGAGTTTATAAAGGGTCATCAGGGTAAGTATAATATCTGCAGAACCCTGAATGTAATTCACAACTGGGGGAAGAACTCTCATTTACAGGGGGCAGCTGTGTTGGTGATAGACGTGGAAAAAGCATTTGACCATGTAGAGTGGGGGAATTTTTTTGAAACACTTAGGAGGGTGGGCATAGGCCCATCCTTTTGGTCATGAGTGAAAATCTTATATACTAACCCAAAAGCCCAGATAGCAGTGAATGATATGATCACTCCTCCCTTTGATTTGGGGTGGGGAACAAGACAGAGATGCCCGCTATCCCCCCTGTTATATGTGCTTTCACTTGAACCATTAGCCTCAGCCCTGAGGGTACATCAGGGCAACAAGGGACAGCTGGGGGGCAATCAGGAACATAAAATTGCTCTGTACGCAGATGACCTGCTATTATACCTGCAGCATCCTGCGACAGACTTACCTGCGGTCCATCAGCTGATGAGAGACTATGGGAAACTATTGGTGCACAAGGTAAATTGGACTAAAAGTGAACTCCTTCCCATAGGAACCTGGGGGGCCTTCAGCTGGTCACAAAAAATAAAACACCTAGGAATTAAAATTTCAGTTCAGATCAGTTCTCTATATGCCCTCAACTGCAAACCTCTGATGCACAAAATTGCTGAGGACTGTGACAGATGGATGGATCTCCCCTTATCTTTGATTGGTCAGGTGGGGGTAGTGAAAATGTTGATCTTGTCAAGATGTCTGTACCTTTATCAATCACTCCCCATAAAAGTTCCCAAGTCCCATTTTAAGCACATAAATGAGATTATACATAAGTTCCTATGGCAGGGTTAAGCAGCCAGAACTGGTTGAGTTATTCTGTAACTGCCTCAGAAGTTGAATGGGGTGAGTCTCCTTAATTTTCAATGGTACTACTGAGCTGCACTACTTGTGTATTTACCCAGAGGCCTGAGGGAGGTGGGGCCTGGTTGGTTAACAATGGGGGAGGAGACATTATCTGGTTCCTTAAGTGGGGAAGTACTTGCTGGGGGCCCTCTGGTCTGAGAGAGCCTCGGAGGTAGCAAACCCCTTCACAGCGCCACATTGAAGGCCTGGGTGGACACCCACACCTGTGTAAAACATGCCCCTGGTCCTTCTCCTTACACAGATTTGATAACTGCAACGAAACTGAGGGGTGCCTGTATGGTGACACTGATACAGAGGCTCCTTTACTGGAGGCAGAGAGGGCTAACACTGGTGCAGCACCTATATGACGGTGGGGGGAGAATTGTAAGTTTCTCATACATTTCTGCAAAATGGGGTATACCCCATGGGGATTTTTTTGTATACATCATGCTTAAGAATTGGTTTGGGGATTCATTGACCACTGCCAATGGCTGCCCCCCTCCTCATTTGAAGAAGAGTTATATATCTCAGCCTAGTAAAAAGCCACTAACCACTTACTACCAGACTATCCAGGGCATAGGCTGCAACTCAGTGGAGAGAGTGCAGACTGCCGGGAGCTCTGATCTGGGTGTTCCAATAGATGTTAAGACCTGGAGGCAGGTAAGTTAGCATTTACAGTATTGCTCCAGGAGTAACAAGCTGAGACAAGTACAACTAAACTTTATGTACGGAACCTACATAATCCCTGTCAGGCTCCACTCAATGGATTCATAAAAATCAAACATTTGTCCAAAAAGCCTGAGTGAAGTGGGAGACATTCTTCATCTGGCTCTAATGTGCCCCAAGGTTATCCCCTTTTGGTATGGTGTTCATCAGCTAATGGCTGGAGTATTGGGGTACCAACCCTTTGGTTCACCTTTGGAATTACTACTGGGTGCAAACCCTTGTCACCCTGATGGAAGGTTGTCTAGTTCACTGTGGTCCTTAGCCCTGGTCAGTGCTTGTAAGACAGTAGCCCAGTCATGGATGGCATCCTCACATCCCACCATCCAACAGTGGGTGAACAACCTTAAACAGTGTATGGCCTTTGAGAAGACCCAACTCACGGCACTTGGTCAGAGACAGTCCTTCTTAAACACCAGGAGTCCTTTCCTAGTAACCACTGAAGGAGGAATGTTCCCCAGTTAGTGAATACCCTAACAAGGTAAAGTGAGAGGCTGCATAATCTTTAGCACCGTTGATATTTAATTGAAAACTGATGTCAACATGTGTCTCCTCTAGATATACTGAGGTGAATGGGACTTTAACAATACTGCACTTTGAACTATGATGATACATGTTCTGTAGAGCTTATTGGTACCATCTCTCAATCTAACAGCTGAATGACAGTTTGGTAAATGTTATGTGACATGTGCTCTAGTATCCGTTTTGTAACTCATGTTGTAATATCCTTCTCAATAAAATATTTTGAAAAAAAAATACATATATATATATATATATATATATATATATATATATATACAGAATATATATCAAAGATGTATCCCAGATATGATACATCTTGGATCATTCTGTGAATATCTAGAATACAATGTATCTTGAAATATATCTGAAAAGTGTAAATGTATCCGACATATATTTGAAACATATTTGGGGATACAAGGATATATTTCAGATATTAAAAAAATATAGATCTTTTTCATACTGTTTCCAGTCTGGGTTTAGATCAAGACACTGTACAGTAACCACCCTGTTGAAGGTGCTAAATGATCTCCTAATGGCAAGAGATGGAGAAGAGCATACCATCTTAGTTCTCCTGATCTCTCAGCTGCATTTGACACCGTAGACCATAAGGTGTTGCTGAACCACCAGCAGAACTGGTGTGGGCTAACCGGTAATGCCATCAACTGGTTTAGTTCCTACCTCATGGGTAGAGTGCAAAGAGTGATGATGATGGGGTTATCCTCATCTAACCCACTGCCTCTACACTGTGATGTTCTGCAGTGGTCGGTCTTGTCACCCTTGCTGTTCACGGTGTACTTGCTGCCATTGGGAGACATTATCAGGTGATATGGGCTGGGTTTTCATTGTTATGCTGATGACACCCAGCTATACCTGTTCTGTGCAGCTGGAAAACAGATGGCAGCCTCTGTATTTAACACCTGCCTGGAGGAGATCTAGAACTGGATGACTCGTAAGTGGTTATGACTCAACAGAGACAAGACGGAGGCAGTGGTGGTGGATCCAGGCCATTGACATGATGGAGGGGGGTCTGGAGATTCCCCTGGTGTAGTACTGGGGGGTGTACTCTAACCCCCTCCATTCAGGTTAAGGATCTGGGCATGTTCCTCGACAATGGTTTGACACTTGATGCACAGGTATCAGCCATCGTCAAAAGCATTTTTTACAATCTGCTGAACATTGCTCGGATCTGGGCCCTTATAACAACTGATGACCTGACCACCCTGATGCATGCCTTTGTCACATCCAGGCTGGACTACTGCAATGCCCTGTACCTGGGGATATCTGGAGGCAATCTCCACCATCTGCAGCTGGTGCAGAATGTGGCAGCTAGATTGCTGACTGGTGCTCTGAGTTCAGATCATATTACACCTGTCCTACATGAACTGCATTGGTTGCCAGTCAGGTGGAGGATTGCCTTCAAGGTCAGATTACAGACCTATAAAGCCCTGCATGGGAGGGGGACCTGCCTATCCGCAAAACTCATGGTTCCTCACCTCCCATCTCAGGCTCTCCTTTCTTCCTAGTGTTGCCTCCTTCTGATTCTCGCGGTGAGGTTGTGGAACTCAGGGGACCGTGCATTCTCAGTGGCCATGCCAACCCTGTGGAACTCTTTCCCAAGACACCTGAGAGAGGCATCCTCTGCAGAAACCTTCAAATAAGGATTAGAAATGTTCTTATTCAATCAGGATTTTGATATCTGAAGAGCAAAAATGAACTGACTATTGTATTATTGCAAATTATTTTAGAAAGTGATAGAATTTTGTACTGAACTCTGCTATATGTCTCAATGTTGTGCACTGAATGGGCACTATACAAATAAAGTTTGTATCTATCTATCTATCTATCTATCTATCTATCTATCTATCTATCTATCTATCAAGTTTTCAGCTGGATGTGTGGCAGAGTGTTTCCAAGAAGAGGGCCACCCTCCTCAGCGAAAATGTTGGAATGCTGATTCATTAAGTATTTAAATGGAAATGTGACAGAGTGTTTCAAAAGACCTCCTCTTTTCAGCTGAGAATGGCACAGATTGTTTCCAAGAGCCCCCCTCGGTGAAAACCCTGGCATGCTGATTCATTAAGTATTCAGATGGAAATGGGCATTCAGATGGGAATGTGACACTGTATTTCCAAGGACACCCTATCCTCAGCTGGGAAGGACACAGAGTGTTTCCAAGGGCACTTTCTTCTCACCTGGGAATCTGACAGAGTGCTTCAAAGCCCTCCCAAGTGATAGGAGGAAGTGTCACTTATTTTATAGATTGATTGCCCTCATTGTACTTCATTTAGAGTGACTGTGCCCTTCATTTCAGTGACAAAAGATTGAGAGGTATGCACCTCTCCTCAGTCAAAGCTGTATCTCCTGGCCTACTGAATCATTAGTATTTAGTTAGAAATGGCACGGAGTATTTGCAAAGATCCCCTCCATCCACAAATCCTGAGTATTCTATTGGGAATGGCACAGAGTGTTTCAAATGGCCTACTCTCCTCATACATCAATGCACTGTTATAAAGTGTGTATTAGAGAGTTTATTGACCTAGATTACCTATTACTTGGTGTGCCTCTGCACTACTGTGCCCAGGCCATGCTTGAGGGTGACACATGCACAGTATAAATGCTGAATAGCGACATCTGCAGGCCACTGCAGGAACTTTTCTGTACTAAAAATTCTGATATCTGAACAATGTAGAGAAAAAAAAACAACAAATATGTTGCAGGTGAAACCTTTTATTGGACTAACAAAATTATTTCTGAAACTAGTTTTCGAGAGATAAAACTCTTCTTCAGGTCAGAGTGAAAACAGCTGAATAGCATGACAGATAGAGAGGTTGGATGTGGATTTAAGACATAGACTAGCAGTTTACACATCAAAGCATTACAGTCAATTCACATTCCTAACAAACAGGAAGACTGTAATTGTCATTGGAGTGTGTCTGTTGAAGAGCTCAACTTATAAGATCAAACAGCAGCTACATTTTAGTCTGGACCATCAATTCACATCTGTAAAAAATCAAGACAGGAAAAAAATTACCATTATCTTTAGAAGGTACCTGTTAAAAGAGCCAATGGGTGCTGATGTGATGGTTCAAGGAGAAACTCTGAAGCATTGTTTTAAGCATGATCACTGACAATGTACTAAAAAAACAACATATTTATTAAGTCCTTTTTCTTTAGTGTCAGAAAATTGTATCATCTTAGTTCAAATGTTTGCCGTTCCTCGCTGTTTTTGAAGTTACCTTTTAACGCTCTGACAGTAAAATCACTGGTGGAGTGGTCTGGTCTTCAGAAATGTTCCCCTACTGGTGTATTTTCATTTTTGTTAGCAGCTGTGAACCTGTGGTGATTCATTCTTGTTTTGAGTTCCTGTCTAGTTTCATCAATATAGCAGCCATCCTCACATTTTCTACATTGTATCATATATACTATGTTGCTAGAAGAACAGGAATATGAGTTTTGGATTTTAAATATTTTCTATTATGAATGACACGTCTCAGGAGAGATATGTGTACATAGTTTGCAGCGAGGTTCTTTGCATGGTTTTCTACCTTTGTCATCTAACTGGAGATCTGTGGGAAGTTTGCTTCATACCAATTTCGGCTTCAGGTTTAGTGGTTGACAGAAGGCAAGCACTGTTGGAGTGGGAAATATATTTTTGAAAGTCTCATCTTCAGACAGTAGTGGCTGTAGATCTTTAATTATTTTCCATAGTTTTTCCAGTTCTGGATTGTAGGTTATTACCAGATGTGTGCGTTCAGATGTTCTCTGTGGCTTATACCTTAGTAGTTTCTTCCCTAGGCCTAGGGAGTGCAGAATGGATATTCCTGTCAATGGTGCTGGTTTTATATCCCTTCTGCCTGAAAGATTCTTTTAGTGTAGTAAGATGTCTGTCCCTGTCCTCTTGGTTTAAACAAATGTGGTAGTACCAGATGACCTGGCTCTGAATAATGGATGTTTTGGTGTGTGAGGGATGGTAGCTCGAGCTGTGAAGGTAAATGTAACTGTCTGTAGGTTTTCTGTACACATATGTTTGCAGTGTTCCATTTTTTAGTGTGACTGTAGTATCCAGGAAATGCACACACTTTGAGTACTTTATTTGGAATTTTATGGAAGGATGGAATATATTGAAGCTGTCAAAAATTATTTTGAGTTTTCCTGTCTTGCTGTCCATAACATAAAGATATCATCAATATATTGATAACATTTTAATGGCTTGTGGTGTTGTATACTAAGGAAGTTTTCTTCTAGATCTGCCATGAAGAGTTTGGTGTACTGTGGTGCCCATAGTTGTCCCCATATTTTGAAGGTAAATATCAGTGCTGAAGCTGAAATTATTGTGTGTAAGGATGTTTTCCTTAAGTTTGGCTATCACATCTTGTGGATATCTGCAGTCTGTGGTTGCTTTTCGCAGGTATCCATAGCATGCCATTATGCCATCTCTGTGAGGGATGTTGCTGTATAAGGATTCAACTTCCATTGTGACCAAAATAGTGTCAGGTAGTAACTGGTCAATACTGTGCAGTTTGTTTAAAAACTCTGCTGTATCCTGCATGAAGCTGTTTGTGTTTTGCACTAGTGGTTTGAGTATACCTATTATGAGTCCAGAAATCCCCTCTGTTAATGTGCCAATTCCTGATACAATTGGTCTGCCAGGGTTTCCAGATTTGTGAATTTTTGGTAACATGTAGAAGGTTCCTAGTATTAGCCTTGTTTAGATCAGATTTTCCAGTTCATTATGTGTATGTTCTGGAAATGTGCTAATTAGTTGTTTTAATTCTTTAATGAATTTCTTTGTGGGGTCTGAGGTCAGCTTCCTGTAGTAGGTGTTGTCCGAAAGTTGTCTGTAACCTTCCTGTATGTAGTTGTTTGTATCCATGATCACAACTGTACTTCCCTTATCTGCATATTTAATGGTGATGCTTTCATTGTTTTGTAGGTTATCAATTGCTTTTCTTTCCAAAGGTGAGAGTTTGTATAGAATTTTCTGTGTTTGCTGGAGATTTGTGATTTTACCCTGTGTCTAAAACTGTCTATATAGTTGTCCAGTTTAGGGTTATGTCCACTCGGTGGAGTGAAGTGGGAGTGCTTCTTTTTATAGTTGTAACTTCCATCAGATGAGCCCTCTTGATCATGAAAGAATTTTTTCAGTTGTAATCTTCTAAAGAGTTCCTCCAGGTCTGAGTACAGTTGTATTTCATCAAGTTTTGAAGAGGGACAGAATGTCAGACCTTTAGAGAGAACTGACATTTCTGGCTGTAGTAGCAGATGGCTGAAGAGGTTAATTATTCCATTGGACATGGTCACCTGATTGTCAGTCTTAGTGAGGTCTGATTCAGCATTCATTGTGGACCCATATCTGGGGCGTACATTCACTTCCATTTAGCTACTGGTGTGTGGCAAGATAGGGTCCTCTGTATGCTGTATAGCTTTATTTATTTATGCATTTATTTAAGTTTGTTGACCAGATAGGCCCCGCTGAGACCAATACAGGTCCCTTTTTAAGGGGCTACCTGGGATTAGTTACATACAAATAAAGTACAGGAGTAACATAGCACTGAGATTTTGTAAAGTGCAAGAGACATAGTTTACAGTCATATGTTAGATATAATAATATACAAGTAGTCAGATAGACATTTTCCTTATAGGACACTATGTACGATAATTATAGCACATACAGGTGTCGATATAGTACAACAATATAAGTGAATAAGCTGGGAGAAATGGGGGTGGGGAACCAGATGATCAGATGGATAGGCAATTGGCTCCAGGACCAGACCCAGAGGGTTGTGGTTGGTGGGATAGTCTCATCCCCAAGTAGGGTCATTAGTGGGGTCCCTCAGGGATCAGTCTTTGGTCCCCTCCTGTTCAATGCCTATGTCTCTGACATAAGGAAGGGTATCAGGAGTGAGATGAGTCTCTTTGTGGATGACTCAAAACTGGGGGCGGTGGTGGATGGGGAGGAGGGGAGGGTGGCCCTACGGGGGACCAGGAGGCTCTGGAAAGGTGGTCTAGAAAGTGGAAACTGAGGTTTAATGCAGGGAAATGCAAGGTACTGCATCTGGGAGCCAGAAACCCAGGTCAAGAGTACACCTGGGGTGGGGGGAATGCAACACATCTCAATGGATGAGAGGGACCTGGGGGTGGTGGTGGATGTCAAGATGAACAACTCTGAGACTTGTAGGAGGGCAGCGGTCAAGGCCAACAGGATGCTGGGATGCATCGCTAGGGGGATCACCTCCAGAAGGAGGGAAGTGATATTCCCCCTATATAACTGCTTGGTGAGACCGCACCTCGAGTA
The DNA here is from genome assembly GCA_016271365.2 of Neoceratodus forsteri. Classification (NCBI taxonomy): domain Eukaryota; kingdom Metazoa; phylum Chordata; order Ceratodontiformes; family Ceratodontidae; genus Neoceratodus; species Neoceratodus forsteri. The sequence continues at coordinate 1,159,790,955 of CM057459.1, read as the reverse complement.
CTGTGTGCAGTTTTGGAGGCCACACTTAAAGAGGAACATTGAAGTCCTGGAGAGGGTCCAGAGGAGGGCAACCAAAATTATCTGGGGCTTGGGGGACAGGACCTATGGGGAGAGGCTCAAAGAGCTAAATATGTACACATTGGAAGAGACAAGGGACCGGGGGGGCATGATAGAGGTCTTCAAGTACATGAAGGGGTTAAATAGGGGAGAAGCAGTCAAGGTGCTCCAAAGGAAGGGGGGGCAACTAGAGGGCATGGGTGGAAGCTGGAGGAGGGGCGATTCAGGAGAGAAAGGAGGATGTGATACTTCACTGAGAGGGTGGTGGAGCCATGGAATGCACTGCCCAGGGGGCTGGTAGAGGCAGAGACGGTGGAGGGGTTCAAGAGGTGGTGGGACAGGTACAAGGGAAGGGTTCTGGATGCAAAGTCCTGTGCAGTGGGAATATCTGGGACTGAGAAGGGAGAAGCCAAAGAAGATGAGGGGGGTAGCAAGGTCAGCTCCCAGGGTGGGGGCTGACCAAACGAGCAGACATGAAAGACCGTTAGGCCTATTCTGCTGGCATTTTAGTATGTTAGTATGATTATTCCTTACACTACAACATATAATAGATATAACTTAGTATATGTCAACAGAGTATATCTGTGGTAACATTTATAGCTGGTGAGACAGAGTGGGTATGCAGGGTGCTGTGCTGGGATGTCAGAAGAAGCAGTTACATTGGTTAAGACCTAGTAGATAGGTTTTATGCCTTTTATGAGGCCTCCTAGAGAGGTACTTTCCTGTATGGCAGTTGGGAGAGCATTCCAGAGAGGTGGGATGATGTTGGAAAATCCCCTGGACCCTTGTGTAGTTTGGGTCCTGTGTGTTGTTAGCAGCTGCCTTGTCAAGGACCTTACAGGATGACTGTTTAACTTGGGTTTCAGGAGTTTTGCTAGACTTGGGAGGGGGGTGGTGTTTGGCTGCCTGAGCTTAAAAGCTAGGCAGAGGGATGTGTATTTTAGCTTGTCATCCAGAGTGGGCCAGAATAGCATCTGAAGGATGTGACAGTGGTGTTCTTTAGCAGGCACTCCAGCCACAAATCTGCTTATTCTGCTGTACATTGTTCTTAACTTCTGTGGTTCAGCATTTTTGGCTAAGGACAGAACTGTAGAGTCATGTAGTAGGGAGGGTAGGAGGATGCCCTGTGCAATATTGCATCTGGAGATCAGATGAGATAAGGGTCAAGGTGGTATAGGACACCAATTTTTTTGGTTCAAGGATCTATTGAGTTGTGCCATGTGCTCCTTGAAGGTGCAATCCTGGTCCAGGGTGATCACAAGGTATTTCAGGGACTCATCTGTGCTTATTTTGAGCCCATTTGCTAGAGAGAGGTCTAGCATTTTTGATCTATCTGGTCCTAGTTTTTTTTGGATTGAATAGCATGGCTTTTGTTTTTTATCATTCAGCACCATTTTGTTACAGTTTAGCCAACTCTCTAGTGTCAAGAGGTCATTTCTTAGGAGATTACTTAGTGTAGCTGCATCACTAGACGACCTGTATAGTACAGCATTATCTGCATATAGGGTAACTTTTGCCTTACCATACCATTTCGGCAGTTCATTGCTAAATAATGAGAAGAGCAGGGGGCTCCAGGATAGATCCTTGGGGCACACCATCTAGGATCAGTTGCTTATCTGACATGAAACCTTGCCATCTCACTAATTGAGTTCTTCCCTGAAGGTAGGAGGTGAACCATTGGATCGTGTAACTGTCCAGGCCAATCCATCTGAGTTTAGCTAGGAGGAGTTCGTGGTCCACTAGGTCAAATGCTTTGGTGAGGTCAATGAAGACCGTACCAGTGAGCATCCTCTTATCCAGCACTAAGAATATCTTTGAGATTAGGGCTATCAGTGCTGTATTTGTGCTATTTTTTTTCAAAATCTGTGTTACTGTGCAGTAAAAATGTCCTATTTCTTTATAAATTACACAATTTGATTATAAATCACCCTCCCTGGCACTTTGCTGAGGATGGCTAGGATGGATATCAGGCAGCAATTCTCAACCAGTTCATGCAGTCCTTCAGGATGGGGGAGACTAGGTCCATTTTCCATAGTGAAGGGACTTGCTCCAAGATGCTGAAAGTCTAAGGTTCCCTCTTAGGCAGACTGTTGCGTGCATCGTGAGCTGGGCTCCTCTATATCCTGTGTTGTTCTGGGAGCAGTCCACAGGAAGGTAAGGTCCTCAGTTTCTATGTCACTGTCATTGTGAGACATGAAACCATCATGCTCTTTCTGTAGGAAAATCTGTAGTTTCCTTTGTTTCCTTTTAATTGCAGCTTGTTGTTCTCTGATATAGAGGCACTGGAGTTCCTTTTCTAATTGTTCAATTCTTTTTTCTGTTTTGCTGTCAGAGTTTGCAGTATTAGGTCAGCTTTTGATTTTGTCATTTTCTTTTTCCTGTACAGTTGGGCCTGGATATTCAAAAGGGTTGCGCCGTGTGCAACAGGGACTCACCAGCGCAAGTATGGAAACGCACCATTGTGCGATATTCAACGGGAGGTGGCTGCGTAGTGCAATAAGCAATGTGCCAGAGCGCAATAGTAGTGAATGCATGCACAACCATAGGGGGCGGAACCATGAATAACATGTGCAGTGCGATATTCAACAGCATGCGCCGTGTGCAATAGGGGAGCTAGCAGAAGTTGCATGACAGCGGAAACGATCCAAAATAAAAGGGAGCAAGAGAGGGGTGCAAGAACACAAAAAGGGAAGCCACAGGTGGGAGCATGGTGACAGGCACAAGGGTAGTACAGAAGGTAGCAGTGAGCAGGACTGGGCAGGAGCAGGACAGGGCCCACCAGAACTGAGCCTGAAACAGGGTAGGAGTGGGGAGCCTGTGCCACTGTGCAGGAAAGTCTGTGGAGTGCCACAGTGGACCGAGGGCAGTTGCAGGAGGCAGTACAGCTACAGCCAAAGGCCAGAGGTGTACCCGGTGCAGGGGGAGCATCAGGAATGGACAGCAGGGGGAACGGGATAACAGCCGCTGGGGGGGACACCAGCCAGGGACATGGCCAGCGCCACCTTCCAGATGGAGGCGGTAATGAGGGGTGTGAGGGGTGTGAGAAGGCAGGCAGCAGGGGGGCACAGCCGTGGAAGGGCCCATCGGCAGTATGCCCAGAACAGGCAGTACCAAGCCCGCACCAGCTTCGAACACTACTCTGACACAGAGATTGGGGGCTGGTACCACCTGAACTGGGCGATCCTGAGGTAGCTCTGTGAGCTGTGCAGTGATGAGATGCAGACACCCACATGACAGAGCCATGCTCTGTCAGTGGAGATGAAGGTGACAGCCGTCAGGTGCCTGCTCACCACGGGCACCTTCCAGAGACCAACAGGGGACACGACAGGCATAACCTAGTCGGCCACGTCATGCTTACTCACACAATTCCTCAGCGCACTGCTGCCACATGCTGCAGAGTACATCCATTTCCCCAGCACACAGGTGGAGCGCACAGCACACATACAGGAGTTCCACAGGGTAGCATGGTTGCCTGGCATGCTCGGGGCCATTGACTGCACCCATGTGGCCATCTGCACGCCACCTGGCCCGGACAGAGTGTCATACATCAATCGGAAGGGGTATGCAAGCATCAACTGCCAGGTGGTGTGTGATGCCAGGGGGCGCATTACCAATGTCTGTGCCACAGACCCAGGGGGAGCACATGATGCCTTCATCTGGTACCAGTCTGCACTGTGCCACAGGTTTGAGAGTGGGGACATCCCCACTGGCCATCTAGTGGGTGAGTATGCATATCACGCAGGACGACATGAGCAGACGTGGGGGAGGTGCATAATCAGAGGTGCCATGGGTACCGGCCTTGTTGGCCCATGGCAAAGCAACGCAGACCACCATACTAATGTCCACCCTCTACAAACAGGTGACAGTGGCTACCCACTACGTCCCTGGCTGCTCACACCATACCAGTGCCCCATGACCCCATCGCAGCTACAGTACAATGAGGCACATGCCACAACACAGAATGTCATCAAGCGGGTGTTCGGGATGCTGAAGGCACGGTTCTGGTGCCTGGACACATGTGGCGGTGCCCTACAGTACAGCCCCTCGAAGGCCTGCGGGCTATTCCTGGCCTGCTGTATCCTGCACAATATGGCCACTGACTGTGGGATAGCCATAGAGGTCAAAGAGGGGGACAGTCGTGGGGATGATGAGGACGCCAGTCCAGCCGGTGATGGGCAGCCACCCCCTGGGCGAAGAAACCCCCGCTTGATCCGGATGTCACAGCTGAACCCCGCCGGGACACCATTACAGAAGAGCATTTTGGTCAACACAGGTAGGTCATGGGGCTATGTGCAATCACCAATGGCAAGGGCACAGCCCACAGACAGGCAGGGCAGAACACTAGGGGTGGACGGCAGTAAGGGAATGGGTCTGAGTGTGGCACAGCACATGGTATCAGGGATGGGCAGAGCCGAACACGACAAATGCACACACACACACACACACACACACACACACACACACACACACACCACAAGACATGCAAAGGGATAGATGGCACACCAACCCCAATTGCCACCCCTACCCCCACACAGGTCTACACATGACCATGCCCAGTGGCCGTCACTATGCATGCCTCAGATGCTGGGCACCATTGCACACTGGTGGACAGCGCAATGCAGGCATCATCATGCACATGCCACAGTAGCCAGCAGCCGGGAGGGTGTGCACAGGGACCGTGTGTGTGCAGGGCCGGGTACCCCACCCATGCGCCACATGATGCACACCACACTGCACATAGGGCAGTGGCAGACAGTGTCCATGGTGGGAGACAGGTCAGTTGCACAGCACAGTGCCACAGCCACCACGGACACATGGGCAGCCCTGCCGAGACCTGCCAGCCACACCAGGCTGACCATTGGCCTCACGGTGTGGCACCGACAGTCCCCCAAGGGTGACATTACGTGAACGCGACCATGTTTGCGCAGGGGTCTGCAGCCCACTGAACATGCCTGTGCCAGGCGTGCTCGGTATGCCCACAGCCAAATGCAGTGTCGACATAGCAGGTGTCGCACGGTGCTGGGAACGGGGGCTGGACATGACACTGCGTGGGGTCTGCGGTGGATGGGCACCGAACTGGGTGCCCAATGTGGCCATGACAGCTGTCAATGCATTGGTCTGCAGGTCAATAGCAGTGGTCACATCCGACCGCTGCCGGGCCATCTCTGCCAGGAGCAGACCGTGGTCTCTGCTGTGCCGCTCTTCTGCCTGGCACAGAACTGCACTGAGAGCATCCACTGCCATCATGAGCTGCATCTGCTGATCTACTGAAGCCTGGAGTAGACGACTGTGCTCATCAAAGAGGTCATCCGCCAGTCCGGCATGCTGTCCCTTGTGGTGTTCCTGGCCCTGCTGGCTAGCACCCCTTGATGATGGGCACTGCACACCAGAGCCATGCCGGGGCATGTCCACATGTGGTGCACTGCCACCGCCCCCTGACACTGTCCCCCGTCGCCATTGGCTGACTGCTGGCACTACCCCTCCGGCTGCCGATCACCAGGGCTCACCAGTGCCACTGCAGCAGCTGCAACAGCCCCACCACCCTGGATGCACACCAGTGTTGCCCCACTAGGGCATACAGGCACAGGCTGGGACTGTGTTGTTACGCAGGCCTCCATGGCAGGACCACCCACGACAACGCCCATGCCATTGCCTGCTGTGGAACCATCCTGCATCCCACACGTATCACTGTCCGGGACATGTGGTCCATCATCATCGGTGCTGGATCCAGCACCAATCCATGTCCCAGCACTCTGGAGACCATGGGCGCTGTCATGCTGGGACACAGGCAGGGCCTTGTCCGCACCCGCACCACCCTCATCAGTCCAGACAGATGTGCAGGTATACACTTATCCGATCCCTCGGACACCTGTGGAGGTGGATGGGTGACCCTCCGTGTCCAGGGCATCCCCCTCGGTGGACACACACCCACCACCGCTGACCCATGTAGATGCTTAGGAGCTGTAAGGGAACACATTAGTGTTAGTGGCTCCACCCTGCCCTGTGGCATTCCCTCCACCACCCACACAGTGACAGCACAGGACCTACCATGCAGTGATGGGCTGCCACCCATCTGGAAGCCACCACCAGGAACGCCCTCGATGGCACAGCGCTGCATGCTGCCGGCCACCCACTCCTCCTGTGGCGTCAGGTGTGGCACATCCAGCTGGCCTCCACTGGTGGCAGCACATGCAGCCCTGATGGCAGCCACCTTATCTTTGATCCTCCTCCTGTCCGTGCCGACCTTCTTCTTACCCTCCTGCATGGACCGCTGGTGGCTGCCATGCTGGTTCATGGCATGCACCACCTCACCCCATGCCACAGCACGGGCCTGTGGCATTCCCTGCTGTCTGCTGAGCAGCATTTCCCTGTCGAGATGTGCCTTGAACAGGGCATCTGATTCAGCCCGGGTGAAGTTGGGCCTCCTCCTTCTCCCCTGTCCCTGTTCCTCCTCCTCTTCTTCATGTTCAGACATGAGCAAGCCTGTGGGAATGACAGGTGTTACCTTTGGCTGTGCAGTCCCATTCAGCCCTCACAAACCACAGTTCCCACATCCCAACAGCATGCAACCGACCATAATAGACTGCAATACCTAACTGTGTCCTCTGCAGCCCCATGTCGCATTTATACAGTGCAACGCATGCAAATGAGGTGAAGCATAACTGTAAGTGGATGCTAATGCAGTGGTTGCACCGTGGAATGGCTGATGAGCTGATTCGCATATGCTGGCTGAATAGCGCACTGTTGCACCTTGTGCAATGTTGTTGAGCATGCTCAGGCTATGGTGCAGCACTGTGACATGCGCAATTGACACTGCATGGTGCATGCCCAGGGTGCTGACGCGATGGGTGTGGCACTGCTGATGTGCTGTGCATGGGAGGCACTGCAGGGCATGGCCACCACTGTGCCTGTGGCGCAAGTGCGCTGTTCGCCTGTGTGGCGCTCATGCCCTGGTGCGCCGTAGGTGCCATAGAGCCACAGCATGGTAGGCCACTGCAGGGCATCACATACAAGCACCCTACTGAGCTACATGCATGGCGTCCCAATAGCACTGTGGCGCTTTGTGCACGGACAGACCCTTGACCCTGAGGTCGACCTTTGCCCCCTAGGCACCATGCATCTGCATGGGTGCACCCCTATCGCGCAGTTTGGTGATAGCACAATGGGGACTGGCAGCTCAGGACCACACTGCCTCCGCATGTGGGGCACGTGTGCTACAGAGCACCATTTTGATAGTGATACACACTGCAGGATGGCATGAAGAAGAGCACAGATGTGGAGCGCTATAGAGCTGGCCAACTTGGTGGCAATGGTTGAGCCTCATGCTGGTTTCCTGTTTGGACAGGATCCCCTGGACAGGCCACGCAGTGCTGTGTGGGAGGAGGAGGTGGCTGACGGCCTGGAGGAGGCAACCGGGATCGTCTGGACAGCTGAGCAGTGTCACCACAGGTATGGCGACCTACGACGGAAGGACCCTGACAGACTGGGGTGTCTGCAGGCACGTGGGTGAGGCGCTGTGCCATGCCCAGGTAGGTGCTCCATCCATACACTGGTAGTGTCCGTCTGTCCGGGTATCGCAGTATGCATGTGTCCACCCGCAGGGGGGTGGGGATCCTATAGTGGGGGTGGTGGTGGTGGTGGGGGTGCATCATGGCTGGGCTGTGCAGGCACGCACACACCGGGAGGGGCTTTGCTACTAGTTTCTACTGATGTTTCCCTCTTCATGTTTGCACCCTAGGCCTGGAGGAGCACCATAGGGTGAGGCAGGCCCACTTACAGCAGGAGCAGGACAGAGTGGGTGTGCCGCAGATGCAGCAGGGACAAGGTGGAGGGGCCATGGGCCAGCAGCGCCCAGCTGACCTGGATGCAGGTGAGTGCTGTGTTCCCCCTCACATCTGTGCATGCTGGGTTGCACGGGTGGTGGTGGGGCGTGGCCACCAGCACTTGGCCCCACTGCCATGCATACCACATGGTGTACTCGACACTGACCTGTGGCACTGCATGTGTGGGTGTGCATCACAGGTGGTCTGTGCCTGCACTGGGTACATAGCTGTGCCACTGTCTTCACACCGCATAGCCATGTCACTGTACTGCCATGGTGGTGCTGTGCGGGACATGGGCGGTGGGTGTGTGCAGCGTTCTGCATGGCTGTGGGTGCCTGGGTAGGCGGGTCATTGGGCACAGTCACTGTGGGTGGTCACATGCCATCACAGGGGCGTGGCCCATGGCTCTATGCCATGCACAATGGGTGGGCTGCAGGGGTCTGGTCAGTCACGCTTAATGACTCTGCTCCCTTGTCCTAGGTGGACAACGCTGGACTGCACTCGAGCGGAGTGTGCAGGAGCTGCTGCAGCTCATGAGGGCTACCCTTGAGCTGCTACAGAGAATGGATCAGGGCAGAGGACGGCGGCACCGGTGGAGGCACAGAGACAGAAGTGGGGAGAGGGGTTGACGCTAGGCTCACTATGCCCCTGATTTGTATTCCCCCCTCGGACTAACCCTCACACCCCTTCATTCCATTCCCAGTTGTTTACCCTTGCCCCATGCCCACCCCCACCTGGTTTGTGGCCCTTTCCCCTCCCCCCATTGTAAATAGTTGTATATCTGTTTTGTATTTTTCACAGATCTTTAATACATACATTTTATTATGATAACTGTGGTGGTCTCTGATTTGCAGTGGGCTTATGGTGCTTGGCTGCAGTGGTGTGCATGGCGTCGGGGGTGGTGCAGGCCTGGGCATGTGTGTGTCCGGCAGGGATCCGCCTATGGTGTGGGTGGGGGACTCAGTCCCTGTCTGTGTTATGTGTGTTGTTCCCTGTGCACTTGATGCCTGTGTGCAGTGGTCTCTGGTGCATGCACTGTGTCCCTGGTGCCCCTGTCAGTATGTCCATGGCCCGTGCAGCTGGCACCCTTGCATGTCTGTGGTATGCACGGTCTGCTGGCATGTTAGTGTCGGCTGTCCATGCTGGCCACCCTCTGGCCACGGCGCAATGGTGTCTTGCCTCCTGTCACCGGTATGGTGCATGTCTGCCTCGGGTGACACTGTGACCTATGCTGCTGTTGTCTCCCCTCCATGCTGTCGCTGGTGCCTGTTGTGGGGTCTGTGCTCTGATGTCTGTCACTTGTGCTCTGGCTGCATGCTGGTGGCGGACGGCTTCATGGTGCATGTGCAGGATGGCTGGTACACCTGTGCCATGGTGGGATGCAGGCCGTGGGTACACAGCATCAGTGGTTACACACCAGTGGAATTTGTTGCCCTACTATTGTGTCCCTGTGTTGGGGTGCCCTTGGGTCTAGGTGGGTGTTTGTCCATGCCCTGTGTTGCATCCTGTCTGGTGTATGCCTCCATGCACCACTGTGGGCATCTGTGCCGGCTGTGGGGGCCAGTGCTGGGACAGGGTGTGTGCCTGGGTGGGTGTGTGGGAAGATGTCCTGCTGGTGGTGGAGTCCAGGGCAGCCTTGTGGCATGCGGTGTCCCTCGGGTACCGACGCAGGGTTGACCTCTCTACTGTACCATGGGGGGCCGTGCACGGCGGCACTGTGTCTGCAGTTGTTGCATTGGTGGCTGGTGCTGCCCACTGCCAGGTGCTCACAGTGGGGCTGCCATGCTTGGCTCCATGGTGCACAGGGTTGCATTGTCACAGTGGGGGTGGTGGCATGCATTTGATGCCATGCACTGTTGAGTGCTGCTCCTGGGCAGGGTGTCTTGGGATCTCTGTGCAGCATGTGCTCTGCATTGGTCAGATGGGGTGGCACTGGGTGGCTGGCCCTTCTTGTGTTGCAGTCACTGCTTGCTAGGGGGTGTGCTGGGCACTGTGCCCCAGCTGTGGATTCGGTGCTTGTGTTCATGGGCTGGTGGTTCATCCAGCTCACAACAGGTTGTGCAGTTCATGGGGTGCGGGAGGCGCTGTCTGGTCTGCTGCGTGCTCCTCCACCCATGGCTTCCATGGGTGGTGCACCCCTGCATCCTGTCCCTGCACGTCCCTGGTTGTTGTACTGTGCTGCTACCCTGCTCCATTGCACATCCCTGGTTGCACCATGGCACAGCTGGTGCGATATTCAGTTGTGTTGCGCAAGCACACTCTGGCCTGCGCTGTGTTTGAATATCGCACGTGTTGCACATGGGCACACTGCACTTGCGTCTGCTCCTGCTATTGCGTTACTTTGTGATGCAGTTTGAATATCCGGGCCCCTATGTATAAGTTCATTTCACTGTCTCTCACTGGTATACTTCAGAGTCATTGTGCATATCATGAGTTGTGTTTTGTGGCTAGTGGGTTCTCGACGAAGAGACCTCTTGGAGTAATATTCATTTTCTTGCAAGTTGAGATGAAGAATATGTCACTGTTGAGTTTGGTTTCCTTCATGGTCAGCTTGCTCAGTTTCCACTTTTTATGGCTAAATGTGGTATCCTCCATGTTTGACAAAAAGAAATGTGGTGGCCATGTTAGTCCAGTCAACAATGTAGAAAAAAAAAAAACATATATGCTGCGGGTGATACCTTTTATTGGAGCAGCAAAATTATTTCTGAGACTAGCTTTCGAGAGATAAAACTCTCTTCTTCAGGTCAGAGTGAAAACAGCTGAATAGCATGGCAGATGTAGGGGTCGGGTGTGGATTCAAGACATAGACTAGGGAAAATCATCAAATCATATCTGAACAAAATGAAAAAAAAAAAAACAACACTGCAAGTACAATGCCCAGCCATGGCACAAAATCTCTGAAAATGGTAATGGCTACCACTCCCTTTAAAATAGTCAGTAGGTACCACAGTTATTAAATTGTCCCGGGTTTAATGATGGAGTAGATAAAGTTTATGCATAGTCTGTCTGACTCATCAAAGTAAATGACATCCCAAAGTATTTGTAATCCCAAACAGTTTGATGACTTAAACTGGTCATCCACTCAAATTATACTCCAGTCATTGTCCCAGCCTGGGGCTTTGCTGTGAATTACATGTCCTACAGTAGATATGTAACTATAATAAGTTGCAGAGCCAAGGTCCTGTTCAATTACTCTTAGCTTGCAGACCCTCTGTGCACTGTCACAGTGATCACTGCCAGTGGTGTGTGCAACTGAGGAAGTTCTAGTTTTGATTTTCCCAAATCACCTCTGCTTTTGGTTGTGGTTTTGGTTTGGGATTCATGGCTAATATGCATTTAATATAAAACTTGCTCTGTACCTTCATTTCAAAGTATAATAAAGAAGAAAACTTATTAAAATTTAGTAGAAAAATGTTTTGGAAGTATAGCAGCTAGCATGCCCTAGCAATTGGTAAACTGACAAATCTATTTTTAAAACTCTGCTACTTTAAACTCTGTGATTTAAACAACAAATCTACTTCTTTAAATTCTGTAGACCCCTGATGCACTGTTAAAATGCATCAGACTACGTAGTAGCGTGCTGCTGCCTTGTATGTTAATCAGATCACTCTGTGGGCTATAAAAACATTTGCTTACCTCTCCTTCTCTCTCCACAGCCCACAGCTTCAACTTCTGGATCCACCGAGGGTCCCGGGTTGTGAGGGCCATAGAGGAGTACCTCCCCCACCCCCCTGAACTACTCGAACCACTCACTCAGGTACGGAAACGCTCCGGCAGCTCACCTCACTACTGAAACTCAGCAGTAGCTAATCCTCGCAGTCGCTTCATGACTGCTCCCCGCCCGCCTCCTCTTGTGAGGCTATATAGTGCCTCCTCTCGCGAGACCTCGCGTGCCTATTTAAATACTATCTCCTTGGTTTTCCATAAGCTCCTTATATGTATTAGCCACTAGAAGTCTCTGTTACCTCCTGGCAACTTCATATCTCATCCCCAGTGCTCAGACTACACTTCTCTCAAAATCTGTCTCTCCCTCACCATAATTACTACTTGCTGCGTGACACTAGCAATGTCCCTTCAGATAGTTTATCTGTCCCTCCTTACTATCATTATCTTCTGCCATCCTCCACTCCTCTCCAACTTACCCCAAACATTCCCTCAAATTCAACATCCTATCCTACCTGATCTTATAAGATCACACCACCCCACCATATTCTACAACTGCCACTCACCTTAGCCGTACATGAGTTCACTCAGACGCACGTCCCAGCCCCTTCCTTTTCCCCCTCTCTCACACACATGGACAATTCTAACGCTACTTACCTCCCCCCGGACCTCCCACAGCTGCCCACATACCTACACAAGATGTCGCTCAAACACCTATTGGTGGCTTCAACTCATTGGACACTACCTGACTATTGCCCTCCTGCTCCTCTCAGCTGGGGACATACATCCTAACCCAAGTCCCCACCACTCCCCCACCCTGCTAAATTTCCCTGGACCCTCTCCAAACACATCCTTCACCTCAAACCCCAGTGGCCCCCACCTTCCCACGTGGCCTGCGCCTCTTGCACCTAAACATAAGAAGCCTCGCCCCCAAAATTGATTCCCTCCAGGTACTTGCTACTCACTATGCTCCTGACATCATCATCCTTTCCGAGACATGGCTAAACAAAAATATCTATGAGTCCTCTGTCTCAATCCCAGGTTATACCATGACCCGCCAAGACAGGGCTAGCAGAGGTGGTGGAGTGGCCATTTATGTAAATGCCAAACTACTCTTCTCTGTAGTTTTAACAAAGACCGTACCAAAAGCCCATGAACTTATAATGGTTCAACTGGATCTACCCTTCTCACTCCCTTTTTACATAGCTGGTGTATACTGCCGGCTGGGCACTCCAGTATCAACTGTTACTGGCCTACTCTCACAAATCTCCTCTCTATCCTTGAAGGGGAAATTATACATCATGGGGGACTTTAACCACAACTGGTTATCTCATTCTCTCAGCAAAACCCAAACAGACATTTCGGCTCTGAACTTGTTGCAATCCATCACTGAGCCTACCCACTTAAACCCCAAATCTAGGAACCACTCTCTCATAGACTGGGCACTCACCTCCCACCCCCACCGGGTCATCCAAGCTGGTCTGTTGCCTGACTCCCTGAGTGACCACTACATTATCTACCTGATCAGGAAAATTCACTGCCCCACTTCTGCCCCCAAGTTCATAATCCAACGATCCTATAAATTCCTCAACCTAGCCACCATGCACAAAGACCTAGCCGCGCTAACTGGTCCTCATCCACCCCAGCCCCCTCCATTGATGATGCCTTCACTCACTTCCACAACACGTTCATCACTGTCTGGAACAGGCACGCCCCACTGCGTTGCTCCAGGGTACATGGTAAGCACCTGCCTTGGATCACTCAAGAACTTATAGTCTGCCAAAACACTTGTGACAAAGCCTGGTGAGTGCATAAATCTTCGCACCTCCCACAAGACTACACTAAGTACTGTGTGCTACGTCACAAGTGTACTACAGCAACTAGGCTCACTAAAGCTGAATACTTCAACTCCTCCCTCCAGTCTAACTTAAATAGCCCATCCAAATTCTGGAAGGTCATACACTCTCTCTTTTCCTTCCAAGTGGCAAATCCCACAGCGTTCCTAAATGTAAACAACTCACTCCTCTCTGACCCAGGGGTGGTAGCTGTCGAGTTCAACACATACTTTACCTCTTGTGCCTTGACTCTCCTCTCCTCCCTGCCCCATACTACTCTGCCAGTCACTACCACAGGAGCCTCGAACTTGCTTGGGTCATGCTCCTTCTCCTTCCAATCTATTACACAATCGGAAGCCCTCCAGGCCGTAAACCTTTCTAAAAGTAATTCCTCCGATGGGCTGGACACCAAACTCCTTCTTCTCTCTCTATACCAGTCATAGCAACACCTCTAGATGATCTTCTAAACCTCTCCTTTACCACTGCTGCTGTTCCTCAGGCCTGGAAACATACCGTTGTCATCCACCTCCCTAAAGGGGGCCCCCTCTCCTTCACTGCAAACTACTGCCCTATCTCCCTTCTCCCAGTCCTTGCCAAGCTACAAGAGCACCTAGTACTCATCCAAATTACCGCCTTCCTCGCTGATTCAAACTTCTTCACTCCGTTTCAGTCTGGTTTCAGACAGGGCCCCTCCACTGCTTCCTCCTTGTTAAGAGTCACTGTCTCCATCCTCTTCAGTATGGATAGGGGTCAGATCTCCTCGGCTATATTTGTCGACCTCGCTAAAGCATTCAACACTGTCTCCCACCCCATGCTGTTAACAAGCCTCTAAGATGCAGGCCTCACTGCCTCAGCTACTAACTGGTTCAGTGCCTATCTCTCAGGAAGAACACAATCAGTAAGAATTGTGGATGCTACATCCCCCCTCCCTGTGACCACTGGTATCCCCCAAGGTTCAGTCCTTGGCCCCATTCTGTTCTCCATTTTTCTAAACAACCTGCCTCAAAGTTGCACAGCTTCATCTATTCACACGTATGCTGACGACACCGTCCTGTTCACCTCTGGCTCCTCCCCGGATGAAGTAGCATCAAACCTCCAGTCCAATTTCAATAAAGTTCAACTCTGTTTCAGTTCACATCGACTCTCTCTCAATGCTAAAAAAACTGTTACCATGTCCTTCGGCACGCAACAGAGGCTGTCCCGACTCCCCTCGCTCTCGTCCTTCCACACTCTGGATGGGACAACCCTGGAGGATGTTGCTTCCTTCTGTTATCTAGGGGTATGGCTCGACCGTCACCTTACTTTCTCTGAGCACATCGATGCTATCATAAAAAAACTCCGCCTCCAGCTAGGCACCCTCTACAGGAACCGCTCTTGCCTCCTTTTCTCAGTTAGGTGGGAACTAGTGCAGAAGATGATCCTTCCCTCCATTGACTACTGTGACGTAGTCTACAGCGCTGCACCTAAGCCACCTTATCTAAACTAGACCCCCTCTTCAATGCCTTCTGCCGCTTCGCCCCCAATGCTTCCCCCTGCTCCCACCACTGTGACCTTTACCGTACCCTTGCCTTCCCTGCCCTCAAAAATCTACAACTACTGCACTGCTCCAAGTTTGTCTCAAAATTCTGGCTTGGCACCCTTCCCTCCTACCTCTCCTCCACACTGTTGTCAGCTCCCACTCCACCCCACGCCATCCGATCCCTTGACACCCAATTACTAAATATTCCCAGATGTAAGTCCTCAGCTGGAATAACAGCCTTCTTGTACTGTTTTCTGAAACTCTGGAATGCTCTCCCCCCTCAAATCTGTCACTCCTCTTCTACCCATTCCCTATCAACTGCACTGGCTAACTACCTCACGGTAAACTGTGCCTGCACTCCTTAAATAAATGACCCTCCCATCAAATTCCCATGCCTGACCAGCGGCAAGCCTTACACTGGAAGCTGGCTTATATATATAAAGGCACTTCTCACCTTCTTGCACTTCTTCCCCTCTCTCTCCTGCCTAGACTGTTATCTACAGCACCAATCTGTGCTCTGTGTAGGTATGTTGTATGTCTGAATTTGTAGTATACACTGGTATACGCTTTTAACTGACTGTTTAGCCAATGCTGTAACAAAGTACTTCCATGCTACTCAGTACATCTGTTTAATGTATCTCTATTGTGTTATGCTAGTCTGTACATCTGTTAATGTATCTCTATTGTGATAACCTGTGTGTTATGCTCTCCGTGTACCCCTTCCCCCAGGTCGCACTAGGAGATGAGCATCGTTTTGCTCAGTGTGCCTTTCCTGGTGAAACAATTTCAATAAATAAATAAATATCTTTGTGTAAAAACACTGGTAGTTGCTGTTTTAGTCCTTGTTTCATAGGTTTATCAGAGCTGTAAGACTGTAAGACTTATGTCGATAATGCTCCCCACTATTTCCATAGGTAAAGCATCCCAGATAGGTACTAACCTCTGACTGAACCACTTTTGTCTCTTTAGTGAATTACATGTCTCCCCTCTTTGTTTAAGTGTATGTGTTCTTGTACTATAGATTTGGTCCCTAAAGGTCAGACCCAGTCTTTCCCATAAATCATAATCTGTCTGGGTCTTGTACAAGAAGCACATGTCCACTCCTGGTTCTCCTGTTCACTAAGGTGAACAGGTCCAGCTCTCTCAGCCTAGAACCATAATCCACTCCCTAAGATCCAAAAGAGTTCTTGTTGCTCTCTATTGTACCCTCTCCAGCATGTCAACCTCTGCTTTTTTATATGGTGTCCATACTTGCGCACAGTACTCCATGGTTGGTTTCACCAAGGAACAATACAGTAGTATGAACACATCCCTCTTCCTACTTGAAATGTGTCTGATTATACAATTAAGATCTCTATTTACTTTCTGGACTAGAATTTTACAATGCTTCTTAAACTGTAGGTCATTTGTTAAAGTGATACCCAGATCTTTCTCTTCCGTTACACACCTAAGAATAGGATTACCTAAGTAATATGTAATATTTGGATTTTTTCTACTCATGTGCATTACCGTGCACCTCTCCAAGTTAAGATACAATTTGTGTGTATTGCACCATTCTTGGATATGGATTAATGCATCTTGTCAATATGTATACTCTAGAGCAAAGGAGGGAGAGAGGTGATGTGATCGAAATATTCAAACTTTTGGCCAAAAAGAATTATCCCTCATTACTCTGTATTTCACAACATTTGTAGATTTGCTTTTAACTTACCCTTTTCTACCCATCACTGTGAATTATATAGGCTCCATGATTGGCTTCCACCAAGGCTGAATAGTCTATACAGTCTCAGTTGTTTAACTGACAACATTATTCGTCAGGGTACAAATTCTATCCTTTACTCATTATTATCAATTAAAATGAACACAAGGGAACCTCGGTCAAATGAACAAATAAAATTCATTTTTCCCAAAACTAAGATGAAAATGGGGGGATGGATCTTTTTCTTACTCTGCAGCTAAAAATTGGAATAAGCTTCCTATTTCATTGCATGGAAATTTTAGTCATCAAACTTTTAAAGTTAAGCTAAATAATTATTTTCTTAGCAAAGTGGATTGTCAATGTTTTTGACTGTTTCATGTTTATTGTGCATTATAAAATGCTTTTGTTATTTATTGTTTGTCTGTTAATGTATGTCAAATAATTTTGTACCAACTTGACTGTATACAGTATTTATGGTCCGGGGTCATACATGAAAACGAGCCTTGGCTCATTGTATTTACCTAGTAAACAAAAGTTTAAATAAATAAAAATAAAAAATTTAAATAAATTAAATAAAAAACTTCTTAAGGGCATTAACAAGGTGAAAGAGTCTAACATGTTTCAATATAAGAAAAATAGCAGGGCAAGAGGACACAGCATGAGATTAGAGGGAGGCCGATTAAGGGGTAACGTGAGGAAGTTCTTTTTCACAGAAAGGGTGATGGATGCATGGAACAGCCTGCCTCAGGAAATGGTGGATATGAATAATCTGCAAGACTACAGACAGGCATGGGATAGGCATAAGGGAGCAATACAGATGAATATGAATAGATAGGCCATTGACAGAGTAAAGGCCTATGGCAAATTCATAAGGTAGAAAAAATGGGCAGACTGGATGGGCCATGTGGTCTTTATCTGCCATCAACTTTTATGTTTCTATGAAGAATGTTTGTGTTCTCAGGACTGTTTACCTCAACTCCTAGTCTGCAGTCACCAGCAAACTTTGTTAACCAAAATTTGTCATGATTGTATTGTAGGGAAGTGACATATATATTAAATAGACACAGACCCAAGACTGACCCCTGCGGGACCCCACTTGACACTTCCGTTCAGTCTGAGTACTCACCCCTTACAGTAACCCTCTGTTTTCTGTCAGACAGTCAGGAGTTCATCCATGAAGTGATATTTCCATGAATTCCTAGTTTAATGAGAACCTGCACTAGTTCCTGGTGGGTTAGTTTGTCAAAAGCTTTGGTGAATTCCAAAAAAAGTCTACTGAACATCCTCTATCCAAGATCTCACTTGCCCTGTCATAAAATTCTAGCATGTTTGTTTCCATGATCTGCCTTTTGTGAAGCCATGCTATGTCTTGTCATTTAAATTGTTACAGTTTAAGTAATTTATTATATAGTCCTTTATAATCCCCTTCAGAATCTTGCATAGGACTGACGCCAAACTCACTAGACAATAGTTTGCTGGATATTTCTTACATCCTTTTTTGTACAATGGGATCACTGTGGCTATTTTCCAGGGATAAACTACTCCTCCTGTGTCTAAAGAGGTCTGAAAGATAAAAGTTTGGGGGGTTCATGACTTCATTGGCCAGTTCCTTAATAACTCTAGGATGAAAACCATCCAAGCCCAAGGATTTGTTTGGGTTTATTTTGTTTACTCTCTAATATCTTTTTGGCCTAGTTGGATTGGGCTTTTTGTAACTTTTAGCTGATTTACCTCACTGTGCTGTTTTAGTTTTGTATTACAAACAGTAGCAAAATACTTATTTTGAATATTTGCCATTTGTTTATTTGAGGATACTGTTGAGCCATCCTGGTCCATTAGTAGTCCAATAGCATTTTGTGTACCCGTTTTATTTACATATGAGTAAAATGCTTTATAGTTACCCTTGGTTTTGCTAGCTAGTTTCATCTCATTCTCTGCCTTTGCTTTCTTTATTTCATTTTTTACTTTCCTTTGTACATTTCTGTATCTATTCCACCCTTTCTCATCTTTATTGCACTTTGTAACCCTATACAGTCTGTTTCTTTTTTATCAACCTCTTGATTCTGAGTGTCAGCCAACATGGTGATTTCCCCCCTTTACTTTACTTGATCTTAATCAATATTTTGTTCTTAACAGTTTGTTCCAGTGTACTCATAAAGGTGTCCCACATATTTGCCAGTGTTTCATGTTTTAGATCCTGATGCCAATCCCATGCAGCCAATGTTGTCCTCATTTTGGCAAAGTCTGCCTTTCCAAGATCAAGTGATGTGATTTCCCCAGTGCTAGCGGAGTTTCTTTCCTTCATTGTGAAGGTTACCATTTGGTGGTCACTACCACCAAGTGGTACAGTAACCTGGCACTCATGAACACATTCTACCATGTTTGTTGAAATCAAATTGAGATTGTTATCGCCTCTAGTCCTTTGTTTAGCTAAATGTTCCAGGCCCACTTGGTCGAAGATATCCAAGTGGGTGTTTTCAACTCTGCATTAAGTTTGACCTTTGTGGGTTTTTTTTTCTCACTCACAACCATGTTATTAAAATCTACCAAATTATTACTGTAAATGTCAGGTTGTTGGCCCAGGAGCCCAAAACTACTCTGAAGTTCTTTTGGGGCACTATTGTAAACCTGTCCTCCCCTCCTTTTTTGATTTTGATTTGAACTAAACTCCATTCTTCAATAATGGGTTTAGGCTGCTCTAAGTTTTCCATTTCCTCTTTTGTCCTGTCCTGTTGTAAGCAGCTTGTTTGTCCCATATTATCTTCTAGAGGAGGAGAAGAAGGTGCAGTTTCTTTGGCAATGCTATCAATGAGCTCCTCTAGAAGGCCTATTTCTGACTTCACTATGAACCTTTTGGTCAGGAACTCTATTTCCTCCTGCAACACTGAAATAAGTAGGCATTTGTCACATTTAAAATTTGGTATTGACTCATCCCTAGTATACATATCATATGAAACACAAACATTCCAATAACCCTCCATTTCTGATTATTGTAAATCAATGTTTGTCATATACAAATATCAGCTCTCTAACAACTATAGTCCTCGGTGATAACTGTCACTTTTCTTTACCTTAGCAAAACTGTGGTTTCTTGCCCTTGTCTCCTGTTGTCCCCAGCAGATACAGAAGACATGCACAGAGACGTACATGTCTCTGTGCACATCTCCACATGCAGCACCATGTGCTCACCCTGCACAAGCTTGCCCTGCTCGCTCAGGGTGCTCAGCTAAATAGCTCAGGTGCCAGAAGTTACTAAAACTGCTCTTCCAGTGACCCAACTCTGTCCTCCCTAATATACCAGTGAAACCACCGTGTTATTCAGTAGTCTTCTAAATGTGAACAACTGTTTGCCCTGCACACTTGGCAAAGTGCTTTTTTTTGAGTATTGAAACCCCTTACCTGAATCCAGGTCGAGTAATGTCCCTTTCCAGTAGCCCTGATCCTGCACCTTTGCTACTTCCTGGTTTCATCCAGTTGCTAGGCAACCATCATCACCTTTTACCTATCCCTAGAGGAATGCTCAAAAACATTTGTAATAAAATAAATAAAATATTGCACACTACAGCTCACATCAATTCCTTCATCTCTCTCTCTCCCCAGAGAAACCTCTGCCAAAGTATCTTTTTTGGAAAACTGAAACCCCTTACCCAAATCCAGGTCGAGCAAGGTTTTGTCCAGTTGCTAGGCAAAAAATGAACAAAATGGGTGCTTTGATACCTTTTATTGGACCAACAAATAATTTTTAAAAATTTGTTAAGCTTTCAGACTATACAGAGACCTTCATCGGAAGCATGGCAGTTATGGAATGATAACACTTGAAAAGCTCAAACCAGAATGAATGAAACCCTTCACATCTGGTCATGGACATCTTATCTGATAAATAAGGCTGAAACCAGAGTACATGCCAGTCCTACAGATTCTAACAAAATGGAATGCATTTGCCAGCAGAAAAAAAAAACAGAGAGAGAGAGTGTGTGTGTGTGTGGTTTGCCAGCACAGCAGTAGGTCTGTGTGTATGAATGTTGGGGTATAGGAACATAGGAAAGTGATGGCAGAAGGGGACCACCAGGCCATCTAGTCTGCCCATTTGTCCAGCAACTGCTAGGCTTGCTATGGACCCCCACCCACTCTTCAACAACCCTCTATGCCTGTCCCTTGCCCTCTTGACCCTCCACTGTGCTCTCTCCCACCACCTCCCTTGGCAGCCCATTCCAAGCATCCACACCCTCTTGGTGAAGAAGGATTTCCTGATATTTCCTCTAAACTTCCCACCCTTGAGCTGGAGATCATGGTCCCTCTTCCTGGGACACCCCTTCAGTTGGAATAAGTCATCTGTAGGCACTTTGTTGATCCCCTTTAGGTACTTAAAAGTCTCTACCATGTCCACCTGCTCCCTCCTCTATTCCAGGCAGTACATATCTATGGCTGCCAGTCACTCCTCATACTGCAGGTGGTCAAGGCCCCGTACCATTTTGGTAGCCCTCCTCTGTATCCTCTCTACCCTTTCCACGTCCTTTTTTAAGTATGGCCTCCAGAACTGGACCCCATACTGTAGGTTAAGGCCTGATCAGCTGGGTGTACAAGAGGACCAGGACCTCTCTCTTCCTGCTAGTGATCCCCCTCCCAATACAATGCAAAATTTTGCTGGCTGTTGCCACTGCCCTCCCACACTGCCCAGCCACCTTTAAGTCATGTGAGATGTTAATGCCCTGGTCTCTCTCTCCTCAGTGGTCACTGCAAGTTGTTTTGCCCCCAGGCTGTATTCTGCTCTCTTGTTCTTTTTGCCTAGGTGTATGATTTTGCATTTAGCAGTGTTGAATGATAACTTCCACCGCCTGGCCCATTCCTCTATTTTCCATAGGTCCCTCTGCATCCTCTCGGCCCCACCCTGCACATCCACCCTATTACAGATCTTGAAATCATCTGCAAACAGAATCACTCCACCCCCCAGCTCCTCTGCTATGTCCCCCATGAAGATGTTGAAAATTAGGGGTCCCAGCACAGACCCCTGCTGGGCACCGCTAGTGACTGCTGTTACTCCCGAAAGCACCCCATTGACTGGCATCCTCTGCCTCCTGCCCTCCATCCAGTTTTGCACCCACCTTGTGACACCCCCCCGAGACCCAGGCACTCCATTTTGTACAGTAGCCTTCCATGTGGCAGCCTATCGAACACCTTCCTGAAGTCCAGGTAGGCTACATCCACTGACCCCCGCCCAATCCACCACCCTAGTGACCCAGTTGAAAAACCTGACCAGATTTGTCTGGCAAGACCTGCCCTAGGTAAAGTCATGCAGCCTGGGATCAAGGATGCTATTTGCCTCCAAGTAGCTGCTGATTCTGTCCTTGAGCAGTCTTTCCATGATCTTGCTAACTACAGAAGTTAGACTTATCAGCCTGTAGTTTTAATGTCATGCCTCCCCCCTCTCTTGTGCAGGATCAGAACATCAGCACTTTTCCAGTCCAGTGGGATATACCCCAAGTGTAGGGATTTGTTTATCAGAGTGGTTAAGGGGGCCGCCAGCTCATCTCTCAACTCCCTCAGCACTCTAGGGTGGACCCCATCTGGCCCCATTGCCTTGTCCATATTTAGGCCCTTGAGTTCCCTTAAGATCTCATCTTCTCAGAAGGGGGGAACCTCCATCCCATCCCCCTCTTTTTCAGCTGGCTTAGAGATTTCCTCCTCCCATAACTCCTCCTTGTAATACAGTGGCCCTAAAACAAATGCATTATACTGCCATAAAAGGCTATTTTGCTAAGTGCTATAAAGAGACAGTTTTCGACTGATTATGTCACATGATGACCACTCATTTCTGTTTTTTTTTTAACCAGGAAATGGACTAGGCACAGCCCTTTTTCAGCTATGCCTGACACAGAACTTCAAACACAAAATACATACAGTACATAGACATATAATTTGACACCACTGTATACAGGCACAAACATTCTCACGGTGTAAAAGATTAAATAACAGTTTAAAATGAAGTGCACTGTGTGCTTCACTAATCCAGTTAACGATATTCATTTAAGATGGAAGGTGCATTCCAGGTAAAAGCTCTTCTACACATTTGTATTTTAAAAATTGGAACAGTGTAGAGAGACAGACCACTATTTCTGGTGTTCTGCTCCCATTTTTTAAGGCCAAATGTGTTTGATAGAACTAAAGGTTCAGCTGATCTTGCTATATGGAAAATGTCACAGGGTCATAACAGAGCCAAGAAACACTGCATGGCAATACATGCCCCAAGCAAAACAGCGGCACTTGCAAACGATGTCGGGTACAACAGTGACTTGACTAGGAGAGCACAGCCCCATTGACAATAATGGGACTTTTTGTTTTATGCGGAGGGGGCTATGCCACACGCAACCCCCACACCCCTGGACTTAAAATTACCAACTCCGGGGGTCATATACTTTGAGGATGGGAAGAAAATCGGGAGGGGGACATTTCTTTTTTTTTGTAAAAAAAAAAAAAAACAATGTTGCAGCATGAAGAGACCTGGCAGGAACCAAATTGTGGTCCCAGGTCTCCTGATCTACCCTGTGCTGGTACCCTAGCCATTCCACCATAAGAATGGCCTGACCAGCTCCCCATACACAGTGACACAATTCCTCCTGGATGTCTGAAGAGCGACAGGGGTAGAGTTAATTCCCTACCATTATTCTAACCCCTGTCACTCTAAATCCTTTTGTGCTTTACACAGCGGGATTCTTTCAGCACTCTTCCTGGTGCACTGTTATGATCCTGTACCATGAAAATAAAAATTCACAAGACCTGTAAGCACCTCTCTGGGGAGACTACTTCCAGATCTTTGTATAACTGACAATGATGGGTTATTAATGGAGCGAGGAGAGTAAGTTCACATATGTTACTGTGGAGAGTTTTATACTTAAACTGAGATATACTGTTGCAGTCAACAAAAATTATACTTTCATAGCCCAAGGTTGGCATTAGGACTTGCTTAGCTACAACTCACCGTGCCTCATCAGTCAAAGATCTCAAATTTCTGTAGAAAAAACACATTTTTTTTTGTTAACTCTGTTTATTCACTCCCTTACCTCCAGACTCTCTCCAGCATGGGCTCCCAGTCAACGGCTTTTCTCCCATCCTGCCTGAAGTGCGGCTTGCTCAATTCCAGTCAGGGCCATCCCCCATCACCTGCACAGCTTGCCTGTACCCTCCCCAGGTCGGTGTCCTCCGGGGAAGGACCACCAACTCCTAGCAGTGCCCAATCTACAGGATTGAAAGGGCAGCCTGAATGCAGGGCAGGGATCTGGATCGAGTGTCCTTACGCCTAGTGGTGGATGTGGGGCCGCTGCTACTGGCCCCACCTTTGTCTACTAGAGGAGGAGGGGTTTTCTGCTTTATTTCCCCCAATGAAGGGCTGTGCAATGTCACCCAGCACATTACATGCACGCACCTGCACATGTTCAGAGGGTGGCTTCCCAATGTTGAAACCCACTTGCTGAGTCCCTGTGGCTGTAGTACACCCAGCCACCACTGGGTGTCGCTACATGCATGGGATGATCCCCTATCCCTCCCCAAGAGAGGAGAGCAGTCCTGTGGATACTCAATCCTCTCCTCCCCCTCTCCTCCCCCGCCAACTCCCGATAGCCCAAGCACACTCAGGTCACCAGAGTGCGTGAGGTGTGGCGTCCAGTGCCTCAACCCTCAGTGCCACTGGGCCAGCTAGAGAAAAAATGAGTTTTTGATTTAACTTTTTACCCAGCTTATCAATATGTAATATCAAGCTAAGACTAGGGTCGAGGTGTATGCTCAAATATTTAAAAGTAGTGACCAAGGGGAGCGGTGAACACCCTTCCCCACAATTTGTATTGTTTCCTGCTTATGTAATTTCTGCAAAGACCCAAACAATATGACATTTGTATTGTTTTCATTTATAAACAGTCTGTTTGCCCGAATCCAATTAGCAAAAATGTCATATGTATTTTGTAAAGATACTTGTATATCTTTACTATTTTGACCAGAATCCCAAATAACTCTGTCATCTGCATAGATTATGCTACTTTTAATGGAAAAAATGGGGCAGCAGGTCATTTACAAAAATTGAAACCAAAAGGGAGCCCAGCACTGACCTTTGAAGGGCTCCTACCTTTACTTCCCTTGGCTGTGACATGGAACAATCTATTTTAACTCTTTGTATACCATTGGACATATACCTCCTAAACTAGTCAAGTTGAATACCCTTTATCCCTGTACTCCCCAGTTTGCACAGCAGAAGTTCATGGTCCACTGTGTCAAAGGTACTGGCCAGGTCCACAAAGACTGCACCAGTTGCTCTCCCACCTTCAGTAGCCACCAGTACAGCATCTGTAAACCCGGCCAGCACTGTTGCAGTGGACCGTCCACTTCAAAAGCCGTGTTGTTAATCCATAAGCAAATTATGCCCATTTAAATGTGAAATCAACTGATGAAGAACACATTTCTCCAACAATTTACTAACCACCACTAGTAAAGAAATCAGCCTATAATTTGACATAGCAAGCCTATCTCCCCCTTTATATACTGGAATTACACAGATTCTTTATAAATTGTTGGAACAAGTCCCTGCTCTAGGGAATAAGTTAAACAAACAGTTAGTGGGCCTTTTATTTGCATTGCTGATAGTTTAGATCAGATTTTAACGATTGACTTTCAAGGTCATAATATTAAAAAAAATACAGTATACAAAATATATTAAAAACACATTAATTAAAAATGCAATTTCCATGGATTTAGTAGACAAAATACAAACATAAATTTCCATATTTGCAGAAAAACTTTGTGTAATGGTATATATACACATGTCCACAGTTTTCACATATATTGATTACAAAAGTATTACGTTTATTATAGAAATTTTACATCGTAATGAAAGCATTAAGATTTTCAGAGATAGAATTTATGGGTAAATACTTTAATTCATTATTCTATTGGTAACATTTAAACAGGACATCTGTGGGTTCAGCTCTGGTTCCCTATACCCCCAGTAGGCATATCATGGCCTGTATTCTGAAATCCAATTTTGGAAAAATGGTTCTATTTGAACCCTAAAAAGTGAGCCTTTAAGTTCTAGCTCCAGTTTATTATCAGAGTTAAAATAAGTCCCTTTTGAAACAGACAATATTTCCGCCACTTTACTAAGATTTCAGTGCTGTTGAAAAGAATAATTTTATCAGGAATGTGCAAGACCTTTTAAATGTACATTTATTGAATATATTTCCAGCCTCCCCTTAAGAAAATTAAAAAGGGGTAAACTTTTCAACTCAGAGGTCTGATATTATGTCTGATAATTTCCCTGGTTTAGCTTTCTGCTGAACTAAATACTATTTAATGAAAGGAGAAACTGAGAGACCTTTTGAATCATTGGTACATTATCTGAAAAAAAAAACATAAGTTTCAGCAGTGGTTCAGTCGGGGCAAATACATTCCCCAGTATGTCCCTCAACCATTTTCATCTTTAGTTACTAAAATAACAGCAACAACGTATTATGTATTCAGTATGATCCACATCACCTGACCCATAGCTGCAAAACAAGGACGTAGTATCTGGTCTATGTTGTCTATAGTTCAGTAAATTACTTGTGAATATTTCTAAGCTGAGTTTTGTAAATGTATGCCTCTCTTTTTTTGTCGGTAGGTACAGTACTGAAAAGTATAATTTCTCTTGTGGTAAAGTCTATAGTTTTAAAAGAGGTGATATATCTTAATGTTGTTGATTTTTTTGTATATCCTGGACAATTTTCCATCTTCTACAATTTAGCTTAATCTGTTCAACTAATTCTTCTCTAGGTGAACTAAAAGTATCTGCTAGTATATTACCCAACTTTAATTTTTGTTTTATAAATTTCATGTATGGAAGGATAAAGCCTCAATCTGAGAAATGCACTTGCTCTTCAAAACATATTCTGGAGAGTCTATTTGGAGAAAGACTATGTCCATAATTAATATTGCTGTTCTTTCAAGTAACATTGTTTTGCTGGACCGTCAGTGCATCAGTAGTGCTACCACTTGCGGCGCCAGAAAACCCAAGTTTAGAAGGGAGCCTGGGTCATTGGGACCAACCAGGGGGAGGAGGATTGTGTATCCCACAGGATGTTCTCCTCCTCTGGGGGGGAGGATAGCCAGCTGCTGTGCACAACTGTCACCCCAGGTGACTACAGGTAGCAGCACACCTGGGAGCAGTTTAGTGGGAAGGGAGACACCAGTGCATGATGTCCAGTTACCACTTTTTAATGTATTTTCTTGCCAATCCACTAGATGCACTAAATACATATTTCTGGCTTATTGAAAAGTCCTGATGTGCTTCAATCCATGGTACTGTACTGTGTTCTGTTTAAGTTGCATGTGAGCTATTTTTGCCTAAAATTCTCATGTTGCTTTTTGAACCCTGCTGATTAGTTCATTTTGTGCAATATCAAAGCCAAATTTAATTTTATTTATTTTACCATCAAAAAGCTCCATTGAGCAAGGCTCATTTGCAAGGAGGTCATGGAGGTCCTGGGTAGGAAAGATTGCAGTACAGCAAATAAAATAACAGTATATAAAACAGTACATATAATACAGAGTTAGAGATTAGTTAATAGTTCAGGCCTTCAGTTCTTCTCAAGTACAAGGACTAACACAGTGAAAGCATTTTGAAATAGGAAGTACACCATAGAAAGAGAGGACATTTTAATGTTTCAAAAGTAATACAAGGATTAATTTAGTTCTAATTGCAAACACATTTGTCCACACAATATTGTCCAAGTAGGGTTTGGAAGTGACGGGGCTGATAAGTGAACTCAATTTAAGTGATTTCTGGAGGGCATTCAAGGCCATGGGAGCAGCCCAGCTAAGAGCCAGCTTACCAAATTTTGAAAAGTGCCAAAGGACATCGAGCATGATGACACAAATAGGGTCAAAGATTTGGGAATATCTGCAGTCTTGTTTTAGTGTATAGCTTGTTGTTCATTGGGAAATTGTTTTTACTTTGTCTGTTCTACTATCTCACATATATAATAAGATATTTTCCCATTATCTGGTGGTTTCTGCCTTATTGCTTCTGGGTACACTATATCAAATCCAAGGGCTGTTAAGTGATTTTTTCCCCCATATCTGAAAACCCATCTCTGTATTCTTGAAAGAGATTAGAATTTCCACCTTCTCCTGTTGGGATTGTTTTTGCCTTGTAACCCAGAATTTATCAAATGTATCTTGTAATCTAAGTAGGTATTTTGTCTTCTGTAAAGTCTTCTGAGTGTCCTCTGCTGTCCATGGTATACCTTTATCCATCATATTGATCCTATAGTTATTCCCTCCCTTTTTAGTTTGAATACAGTCAGCAATCTGTGGTAATAAAGACTGAACCTCTATGGGGAGCTCCAATTTAATAACTACCAATGATAGCTTCTCCTTCTCCTTATTGGCCCAGCATTGTTTTGTTACAGTATTTGATTTTGCCAGTAACAATACCCACTCTTAGTTTTCTTTCCCCTGCACTCTTGAAGACATTATAGTATTTTGCTCATTAGGGTCCAAGTGCAAAAGGAATTCTAATTTTTCTAAAAGTGAATTTTCTGTCTCAGCTGAGTCATGTGTGATCCCTTTTACTCATAAAATATTAAGTTGTGATATGTTAATATCCTTTAAGAAACTACTACCAGTCTACCCTGTCATAAGTTGGAGGGATGTCTCTTTATCAGTTATAGGAACCTTATCATGTTACAAAGCTTCTCTTTGCAAGTAACTGATTTCTTTTTATTTTTGCTTGTGGGTTTTGCTGAGCCAGTGGTGAAGCAGCCAATGTTAAATCTATCAACTTGGGGTATTTCTCCAGGCTAATTTCTTCCCTTGTTTTCCCCCCAATTCCTTGCACGTATTTTCTTTTTCTTTTTATTACTTGTTTTCCCTTTTACTTGATTTTTTTTATTGTTGTTCTTTTCAAACACCATTTAGCTGATTTGGGTGTTAATGGTAATTTTTTTTTTTATAAAAGGTGGGAAGATTTGTTTGAATTCACTTATTTGCTGTAACTTTCAATTACTCTTCTTCTTCTTCTTGTTTCCTAATAAAGGACCTGTTCTTATCCACTATGTAATTATGTTTCAAATTTTCTTCCATAAGTTGTTTTATTACATGTTGATTTTCAATCATATTTGCCCTTAGACCATAAGAGCTCCTCTTCAATAACCCATAAACTCTCCAATATCACCACATTTGTATTATGTGGAGTCTCTATGAACTCAAGTAGTTCTTATATAAAACTGTTGCAGTTAACCCACTGGATTTATTTAACTGAGACTGAGGGACATACGGGGGAGCCACAGTTCCCCCCCCCAACATCTTTCATGTTTTTTTTCTATAAAGGGCTCCCAAATAAATTCTGAGGATGATTGGGTTTGTAAGTTAGGAGAGTAAAGTAAACAATTTCTCCTTTCTCTGGGCTCTACTACTCCATCTGATCAAAAAGAAGAGGGCTTTCCCTTTTAGCATATCTTTTAATCCAGTTATTGTAATTCCAAATTCATTAACTATTTCTGAAATATGACTGAGTTTGTCTTTATTTACAACATAATTTTCTTCCAGTAATTGCTCTATTTTTTCAAATTGAGAATTAATCTTAAATACAAATTGATTATGTGCATCTTCACTTTCTCTAGTTTCCCCCTTACATGAACCCCTGGACATTATCCAAGGGGATTGTTCTAATCCTTGCCCCAGCATGGAACCTTCTGAGAAGAGGAACAACAAAATGCCATCTTTTTTATTCCTAGCATTCTGGTTAGCTTGAATAACTATAGTACTTGTAGCCTTTTTTATTTCCATCATTAATAGGCTTGGTGGAGTCTACTAATTCCTTATTAATCACAGGTGTTGGTGTCGGTCTATCAACAAACTATATCATCTGTTGTTGACTCTCATCCTGTTTCTTTTTAGACTGTTTCTCTTTTTCTTTTATTAATTTTTAGCATTATCCATGTGCCTTCTGAATTAATGAATTACTGTTGTTGTTGCCTTCTTAATTAATCCTCCCCTATTTAATTATCCTCTCTCTGTCCTCCCCCTTCCCCTCCTTTTTATCCTTCAAATTTCCCTGCGGTGCTAATTTGCTCATTATTATTGCCTCTAAGCTTACGCATTTTGTCTTCATTTTATAATCCCAGAAGAACCAATAATTTGTAGATACACTAAATAAGCAGAGTAATATACATTACTAGGATTCAAAATTTGTGAATGAATATTGCTAATTGACAACTATAAACCTTAAAATACAAATATTCTGCCAACATATGCTAGAAAAACCAGAAATAAAATGCAACAGTAATTTGGCTGTATTTATCTATCCTTTTAATAAAAAAATAATTCTAAAGTTCACCGTATGTCTTAATTCTTAATTTGTGCCTTATGGTTTCATAAAGTATGTTGAAGCTGGTTTCTGATTCTTCTGTTGTGTCCACACATCTGCCAGTATCTTGTAAACCTGGGATAACATGCATTCCTTTTCAGTAGGGTCAGGTTAAGTTCTTGATTAAAAAGGTTGACCACAGCAAAATCCACTTATTTATTAAAAAAAAAAGGAAAAAAGAAAAAAATATATTATTTAATAACCTGTGTAAACATGTTTAAGCAGTTTTTAATTCTCTCAAGAGTGTTACCTTTTCTATATTGTTCTAAAACATGTACTAAAGTAATACATTAAATAAATTAACTGTTGTAATCAATGAGATAGATTGGTAAAATCAAGCTTCAGTAAAAAATATCAAAGTAACTAATGGAGCACTGAGAAAAAAACTAAAAGTTCTGCAAAAATTCTGTCTGTTTTTTTTATTTGTCCAATATACTTTAAACTTAGATTAGCTATAAAAAGTAGCTATAAATTAAGATTCAAATCAAACAAGTGAATTAATCCTTGTTTTACAATTTCTTAAGTTTTTACTTACTAACTTGATGATGTATCATGGAACCAACTCGGCAGAAGGCAATACTGGACCTTCTGCTCACAAACAGGGACAGTGTGATGGGGGTAACAGTGGGGAAGCACCTGGGTAACAGTGACCACCAGTCATTGTGGTTTGAAATCACAGAAAGAGCAGAACCAAACCACACAAAAACACGTATCCTGGATTTTAGGGGGGCAGACTTTGGGAAAATGGGAGATACTTAAAAGTGGCATTAAGGGAATGGGACAGGAATCAGGGGTTGAGGAACAGTGGGCAGTATTTAAAATGGGGATTATAAGAACAACAGAATTATGCATTAAGCAGGTTAGCAAGAGGAAAAGGAAGAGGAGACCATTATGGTTTCCAAAGAGGTAGCAAAAGCGAAAGCCAAAAGAGTGCATTCAGGCAATACAAAAAGACACAGGCAGAAGGGATAGGGAGAAGTACCAGGAGAAACAAAGGGAGGCAGGGAAGTCAGTAAGGGAAGCCAAAGCTCAGACAGAAGAACACATTGCAAAATCAGTGGTTAAAGGGGACAAAACCTTTTACAGGTACATAAGTGAAAAAAGAAAGAAAAAGGGAGGGATAGCAAAACTGAAGGGGGAGGATGGGAGTCATGTGGAGGATGACAACAGTAAAGCTGACATATTGAACAGGTATTTATGCTCAGTCTTTACTGAGGAAGAGGGGGTAATGGGTCTGAAGGAGTACAAGGGTGAGAATGGTGCAGAAATGGACACAAGTCCCTTTACATGAGAAAGGGTCCTGAAGGAACTGGAAGTAATAAGAGTTGACAAAGCAATGGGGCCAGATGGGGTGCACCCAGGGTCCTTAAGAACTAAGAGAGGTGGTGGCTGAACCTCTCTATCCTGTTTAGCTAATCACTGGAAACAGGGAGGTACCCAAAGACTGGAGGACAGCAGATGTAGTCCCTTTATACAAAAGTGGGAACAAAGAGGAAGCAGGAACTACAGACCAGTCAGCCTCACCTCGGTAGTGGGAAAGATCATGGAAGCACTACTGAAGGAGAGATTGGTGGAACATCTGGTTGTCAATGGACTACAGGACCAAGGCAGCATGGTTTTCACCAGGGGAGGTCATCGAACCAACCTCATTGAATTTTTGACTGGGTGACTAGGGAGGTGGATCAGGGAGGGCAGTGGACATGGCTATCTGGACTTCAGCAAGGCCTTTGACACTGTGCCACGATGAAGACTATTACACAAACTGGGGAATATGGGTGTGGGCAGGACAGTAGTGTGGTGGGTAGGTAACTGGCTGGGTGGCAGGACACAGAGGGTGGTGGTAAATGGCTGTCACTCCACAGTGGGAAGAGTGACCAGTGGGGTACCACAGGGATCAGTGCTGGGACCGGTCCTATTCAACATCTTCATCAGTGACATTGCACAGGATCTAGAAGGCAGAATTTCACTGTTCGCTGATGACACAAAGCTCTGTAACAGAGTAGACACACCAGAGGTGTAGACAGAATGAAAAGGACCTGCAGAAACTTGAAGAATGGTCAAGGGTTTGGCAGTTGAAATTCAATGCAAAGTGCAAGATAATGCATATGGGGCACAAAACCCTGGCACAATATATCAGTTGGGGGTGGGATATAGCATGCACAAGCAGGAAGGGATCTTGGGGTTGTCATCTCAGATGACCTCAAGGTAGGGAAACAGTGTGACAAGGCATCAGGTAAAGCAAATGGGATGCTGGGATGTATAGGCAGGGGCATCACCAGCAGGAAAGGGAGGTCATAATTCCTATACAAGACACTAGTGAGGCCCCACCTGGAGTACAGTGTACAGTTCTGAGACCATACCTATGTAAGGACATAGACAGGGTAGAGAAGGTCTCAGAGGAGGGCAACAAAGATGGTGCATGGATTGCATCACAAGTCCTATGAAGACAGGTTGAAGGAACTGAACATGTACTCCCTGAAGGAGAGGAGGGAGAGAGGGATATGATAGAGACATACAAGTATCTTACAGGGAGAAACAGGGTGCAGGAAAACACTATTTTTAAGCAAAAAGATGTTCCAGGACTAGAGGGCATGGGATGAGTTGGAGGGAGGACGATTCAGAGGAAACATGAGAAAGAATTTCTTCACAGACAGGTGGTGGACAAGTGGAACACCCTGCCAGTGGAAGTGGTGGGGGCTGAAACAATCATGGGATTTAAGAATGCATGGGATAGACATAAAGGAATTCTAGAGGTCAGGGATAAGGGGAAACGGACTTCTAGGAAAACAAACTGAACTTACAAGCTCAAATGGGCAGACTGGGTGGGCCATAGGCCCTTATCTGCCGACACTGTCTATGTATCTATCTATGTACCAAATATAGAAAGTAAATGCAGGCATTTAGCCAAATTCATCAACTTTGGTTCTAGAAGATCCAGACTTTAACAACATAGCAAGAAAAGTATTTTAAGATGGTCTTTCCCTCTGGACTAACTTTTGAGGAAAGATAAGGTCTCTTTCCCCTTAAATGGCCTCCGTGCTGGTGTCTGAGCATCTCAAGCCATACTTCCTGCAAGTGCTCGCTGATTTAAATTTTTAAGAGTCTTTCTGTAAAGAGAACTTGCTTAATTGCTTTGTAACTTGCTTCAAATCTCAAGATTCCTGGGAAGCTATCAGGAAATCACTTACAGTAGGGAGACGGGCTTTCTCCCTAAACAAAGTTCAAACCAGGCAGGTAGAACACAGACTGTTAACATATAACAACAGTTGAAATGTTTTTTTCTTCTCACTGCCTGGTGCATAGATAATTTCAATATAGCACCGAGTGCTGCTGCTCATGTTTCCCGTTTGACTGCAATGGC
This sequence comes from Neoceratodus forsteri, assembly GCA_016271365.2. NCBI lineage: Eukaryota > Metazoa > Chordata > Ceratodontiformes > Ceratodontidae > Neoceratodus > Neoceratodus forsteri. The sequence continues at coordinate 1,159,757,611 of CM057459.1, read as the reverse complement.
GTATCGGTGCTTTACACTGCAGGGAGATCTCTTATACCCATATGTGGTAATGTCATCTCTACATCACCAGAAAGCCCCAAATCTTGGGCAAAATGCCCTTATATGGAAAACACCAGTACTAAATCCAGTACTAAATATGCATGTGGAATATGGCCGCTATTTGTCATCCTTATTTATTTCACTATATTCATTCAATACTTTTCCAACATCCACCTTCTATTACCTTCTATTATTTAACAATATTAGAACCTCCACAGTTATAAGACATATATTATCTTCTGCTGGTTTTTAAATCACATTAACTCTTATATCATTCGGTATGCCCATGACTACCTCAAGCCTCCAGCCTCTAGCTTTAGTAAAACTCTGACTTTCCTTCCCTCCAAACAAAAAAAGAAAATCCAAAAACCTAACTCTATCTCACAAGTAAGCCACTCTAGGCAATGTTCACAACCATGTCCAGAATGTCAGGCAAGCAGGATAAACTGTGGACCTGCTATCACCCAAAGACACCCCAATACTGCGTACAAGCACACTCTATCCTGAGCAATATCTAATCAAAGAAACGAAACAAGAAAAAAAGAGAGTACAAAAAAGTTAAACTATAACTAAGTACAGTATGTTAAAGAGAATTAAGATACAAAATCAAGTGCACGCCACTAGTCCACATTATGAAATTAATAAATGTCAGGGCATTTAAAGGTGGCCCAACTTTTTTAACCATAAACAACTTTCTGTTTCACTAACTCCTATAGGCACTTAAGTTGACAATATCAAATTACTAAGCAAACGTTATGGTATGTCAGAACAGAATGCCCCAATAGACAAATGTGTTATGCATCTGTAAAATGAAAGGCTGTATTTTGGAAGCAATAGCAGGCTTGCTCAGAACAGCCATGCTTATCCTACCTGCCTACCTACCTACCCTCCTACCTCAAAACAGCTCCTTGCAAGTAGTTTACTCTGTTTAGGGTAGTCAAACAGAAAGTCTTTCGCATTTTGTTATGGTCAGGATAGGGTACTAGAAAGATTAGGATAATAACTAACCTACCATAACAAACTACCTGTTTTTCATTAAGGTATTTTTAGAGTCATTTAGGGTATTTTGGAGGTACCTGCAGGTACCATTTTGAGTATGGCATTTCACTATCCACCCATGGCTAACCATAATTACACCTAACATGGGAGGAAACCAGGAAATCCTGCTTCAATATGCCACCTCATAGAGTGCTTGTCTCTTAGGTGACATATAATGGAATCCCAAAAGTGAGAGAGCATGCTCACAGTGATGTACTATGGTGAATGCTCCTCCTACAGCTGTCAGTTTGAGAATAAAAGTGTTGTGCGGGTGGGGCTGGCACCTCCAGTATTAGGACTTTTCACAATGACATCAGTGACCATAGGGTGGTTGCTTGTGTAAGGTCCTTCCCTAAACCTCCTTTTTTCTTCTACCTTCATTCACAAAAGGTGCCTCCAGAACTTCAACCCCCTCAACTTTCTTTCTGACCTAAGTAGAATTAGATGGCAGTCCTTTTATCTTGCTTCATATGTCTCTGAGGCCTTTGACCTGTTCCACAACTGTGTATTAAAGGACAATAATTCACATGCCCCACTTGTGAAAATTAGATTCAGGAAAGACCAGGAAGACTAGGTCTTCTGGCAAAGGCACCTAGCTTCACCTGAGCTCTTCTCTTCTAGGTTTGCTTGTAAGGACAGAGCAAGGAACATTATCAGAGCAAGGGAAAATATTAAGGCTTCTTTTTGCTAGGCAGATTTACTGTGTGTTGTTACTTTCTTTTGTGCTCAAATGATTTGATACTGTTTTGTGCTTACAGTTTACTGCTGTAATCGTCTCTGATTCAAATTGCTGTTGCAGGGTATACCTTCTGCTGCATTATTACGGGGTGTGCCTACAGGGTTGTTACTGTTTTGTGCCTAGAGATTGTTGCTGTAATTTTCTCTGATTCAACCGGTTTTTTTTACAAAGTATATCTTCTGTTACTGTTTTATTTTTCTCTGCAGCAAAGTGTTTTTCCAGGATATATCTTCTGTAAAAATTGTTACAGGTGGTGCCCACATTTTTGTGACTTTTTTATCTATCATTAGGCTAAGCAAAATCACTGTTTGCTACTATTTTATTTTATTTTTTTCACTGAAAGGTTTTCTGTTTGGTATCAAAGGTGCTGCAGTGTCCTTCTCACATTGAAGGAGTTAATTGCTTTCTTCCCACAGCTCTTCCAGAGGATTAGGAGTGTAATTGAGGGTGGAGCTGACAAAACCTTGGTAAACTTCCAACAGAAGTAAGGGTTAAAGGGGCAGATTAGTTGGTGTTTTTGAGGTGGAAGACTAGGTTTGCTGGTAAAGGCACCTAGCTTCACCTGAACCCTTTTCTTCTAGGTTTACTTATAAAGACAGAGCAAGAAACATTATCAGAACAAGGAAAAAGATTAAGGCTTCTTTTTGCTAGACAGATTTACTGTATGTTGTTATTTTCTTTTGTGCTCACAAGATTTGATACTGTTTTGTGCTTACTTTTCACTGCAGTAATCTTCTCTGATTCAAATTGCTGTTGCATGGTATACTTTCTGCTGTATTATTACAGGGTGTGCCTACAGGGTTGTTACTGTTTTGTGCCTACAGATTACTGCTGTAATCTTCTCTGATTCATTTTTTTGCAAGGTATATCTTCTGTTATTCCTTTATTTTTCTCTGTAACAAAGTGTTTTTTGCAGGGTGTATCTTCTGTGAAATTGTTACAGGTGGTGCCTACATTTTTGTGACTTTTTTATTTGTCATTAGGCTAAGCAAAATCACTGTTTGCTACTATTTTATTTTGTTTTTTTTCTGAAAGGTTTTCTGTTTGGTATCAAATGTGCTGCAGAGTCCTTCTCACACTGAAGGAGCTAATTGCTTTCCTCCCACAGCTCTTCCAGGGAATTAGGAGTGTAATTGGGGTGGGGACTGAAGCTGACAAATTCTTGGTAAACTTCCAACAGAAGTAAGGGTTAAAATGTCAGGTTAGTTGGTGTTTTTGAGGTGGAAGACTAGGTTTGCTGGCAAAGGCACCTATCATCACCTGAGCACTTCTCATCTAGGTTTACTTGTAAGGACAGAACAAGGAACATTATCAGAGCAAGGAAAAGATTAAGGCTTCTTTTTGCTAGGCAGATTTACTGTTTGTTGTTATTTTCTTTTGTGCTCACAAGATTTGATACTGTTTTGTGCTTACATTTTACTGATGTAATCTTCTCTGATTCAAATTGCTGTTGCAGGATATACCTCCTGCTGCATTATTACAAGGTGTGCCTACAGGGCTGTTACTGTTTTGTGCCTACAGATTACTGCTGTAATCTTCTCTGATTCAAATTTTTTTTTGCAAGGTATATCTTCTGTTACTGCTTTATTTTTCTCTGCAGCAAAGTGTTTCTTGCAGGGTATATCTTACATGAAATTTTTACAGGTGGTGCTTACAGGGTTTACATTTTTATCTATCATTAGGCTAAGCTTTCAGGGCCACTGCATTTGTTGTTGGTTGATTGTTTCTGCTCTTACCTCCTTGTTTTTTCATCCGTGGTTCTTCTTTTTGGCAGGGGAAGGGGCCACCACCCACACCCATCCCCAACCACCCCACGCTACACTCTTTTTATAGAGTATCACAGTTGTGAAATTTCCTGTAGCAAAACAGGAAGGGGAGGATCAGAGGGGTATCCACACAGTGACCTCACTTACAGGGGCACAAGGAAGTTAACTTGTTATAACAAGGTATACAACAAAAAAAATCAAACAAACAAAAAAAATCAAATGTTTGCTTTCATTTTCCTCTTTCTAATTATTCAGACCAGGTGATAAACTTGGCAACTCAAATGGAATGGATATTAATAACTGCAGGCATTGTAGGACACTTTTCCAAAGGGCAGTTATACAGGATTTAGGACACTGTCCTACATGCTGGACCATTGGAGATCTAAGGGCTCAGCTCCTGGCAGCATAGGCAGAGATTGTGCCCCTCAAATCAAATATTCAGGAGAAAATATAGTATAAGAACTGCCTGCCATTTCCCCAACATCCAACTGAAGCACTTCAACAGCAGAGGGTAGTTGGTCTGGGAGGTTGGCATGTGGCTAGGAGGGGCAAATTAGGTGCCCCATCACTCAATGCTGTCTAACATATCACCTCCACAAACCATATAAAAACTACAAACAGGAATCTGCCTCTATCTCCAAAATCAAACAAAGGGGCAGAGTACACTGCAGAGCAGAACACTGCAGCACAGGAACTAGCACAAAAAAATGTACCCAAAACAGGGACCAAAACAAAACAAAAAAGCAACACAAAAAACAGTTCTGATCATAGGAGACTCCATGATTCGGAGAGTCGATGCCTACCTCCAGCCGTGGTAATGGTCAGATATCTCCCAGGAACATCAGCGTGGAGAGACACTGACAGCATTGCTAAAATCCTGCGGGAAACAGGAGAAAACATCAATATCCTGGTACACATAGGGACTAATGATCTCTCCAGCTGGTCAGTTGTGGAGACCAAGAAACACCTGACCAGGCTGGGAGACAAACTGTCATCCATTTCATCCGGCATCTCCTTCTCTGAGATCCTGCTGATCTGGGAGAGGGAGACAGATGGATGGAAGGTCAGAGAAGGAGAGATAGGGGAGCTTAACATGTGGCTCAAGGGCTGGTGCCAGGAAAAAGGACACAAATACATAGGTAATTGGCAACAGTTTTGGGAGCGAAAGTTCTTTAAATTTGATGGACTGCATCTGACTACGGAGGGAGTCAGTGCATTGGGGCAGAAGTTTGATGTCTTTGCAGAATATTTAAACTAGCCAATGGGGAGAAGGGTGCAGCACCTAATTCATTAAATGGAAAGAACACCCCTCCCCCCTTAGCTAGTGATCAAACAGGAGTTCAGCATTTTTGTAGTTCATTTGCATCACCAGGTAAGGAAAAAGGTCCAGCTCCCCATACGATGCGCAGGGGAAATGTTGGACCTCATCCAGCAACTAACACACCAAAATCTGGCCAATGGAAAATCATGTACACAAATGCCCACAGTCTGGGAAACAAGATCCCAGACCTGCATGCAACAATTACAGAGGATAAACTGGACATTGTAGCCATTAGCAAGACATGGTTCACCTGTAACCACACTTGGGAGACTTCAGTACCTGACTTTGTACTGTTCAGAAGAGACCGAGGTGCAAAAATGGGGGGGAGAGGAATAGCCCTTTATGTCAATGAAAATATCAAAGCTACAGAAATTCAGAATACACATAGGGAGCCAGAAGAACTGTGAGTCACCCTGGAAACAGGAAATGGGACAATCATATGAACTGGGATTGTCTACAGGCCTCCAGTCCAGGGAGAGGACATAGACACATTACTGTTAGAAGATATACAGGACATGACAGCTAAAGGGGAGGGTCTGATAATGGGAGACTTCAACATGCCAGATACAGATTGGTCAATACAAGCAGGAACATCAGCCAGAACTAGACACATAGTGGATTCCCTGCTGGGGGAGGGCCTCAAACAACTGGTACAACAACCCAAAAGAAACAGAGCTATCCTAGATCTAGTAATGATTAACAGGGAAAGGATCAAGGAACACCAGGTAGAAGGTTACCTGGGGGCCACTGACCATCACATGGTATGTTTCAATTTGGCCACTATAACAAAATCATCCCATTCTGAGGCAAAAATATGGTATTTTAGAGGAGCTGACTTTGATAAGATGGCCAACAGAGTTAAGCTAGCCCTTGCAAGAAGAAATACACATATGGGGGTACAGGCAAAGTGGGCAAGTATAAAGGATGCAATATTTGAAGCAACATCCAATTGAGTTAGAGAGAAAAGCAACAGCAAAAGAAGTAGGAAACCACTTTGGTTTTCAAAAACAGTAGCAGAAAAGGTCAGAGCCAAAAGGCTGGCCTTCAGAAAATATAAGAGAACTCAGTGGAACAAAGATAGGGAGGCATACCAAACTTCCCTAAAGGAAGCAGGGAAGGCAGTGAGGCAGTAAGACAAGCAAAGGCCCAAACTGAGGAAACACTAGCACGAACAGTAACACAAGGGAACAAGACTTTCTATAGCTACATTAGTGAAAGGAAAAAGTCCAGAGGGGGTATTTCTAAGATCAAAGGGGATAAGGGGGAGTGTGTGGAGGAGGAACAAGGAAAAGCATCTATTCTAAATAGATACTTCTGCTCAGTATTTACTGAGGAGAAGGTAGGGCAGGACCCACTGCTCAGCACCATGGACACAGGAGAGAGGGAGGTGTGCACAAGTTCCTTCACAAAATAAAGGGTCCTACAAGAGCTTGCTAAGCTCAGGGTGGCAATGGGACCTGATGGCATACATCCCAGGGTACTTAAGGAGCTAAAGGTGGAACTAGCAGAGCCATTATCAGAACTGTTTAGTGAGTCTCTGAGCACAGGAGAGGTCCCAGAAGACTAAAGAAGGGCTCATGCGATCCCACTCCACAAGAGTGGTAGCAGGGAGGAGGCAGGGAACTACAGATCAGTCAGTCTTACCTCAGTAGTGGGCAAGATTATGGAGACACTACTTAAGAAAAGGATAGTGCAACACCTGGAATCCATAGAAGCACAGGATCCAAGACAGCATGGGTTTACAACAGGAAGGTCCTGTCAAACTAATCTCATAGACTTCTTTGACTGGGTAACCAGAGAGGTGGACCAAGGGGTGCAGTTGATGTTGCCTACCTTGACTTCAGCAAAGCTTTTGATACTGTTGCACATAGAAGATTGATTAATAAGCTGGGTAGGCTTGGGGTGGGTCAGAAGTTGGTCAACTGGGTGGCAAACTGGTTAGCAGGTAGAAAACAGAGTGGTGGTAAATGGTATACAGTCAGAAGAGATGCAAGTCACAAATGGGGTACCTCAGGGATCAGTCTTAGGGCTAGTCCTCTTCAATATCTTCATCAGTGACATTGTAGATGGACAGAAGGGTAAGGTTTGTCTGTTTGCAGATGACACCAAGATCTGCAACAGAGTAGATGATCTAGATGGGATGGGCAGAATGAGAAGAGATCTGGATAAACTGGCAAAATGATCAGAAGAGTGGCAACTGGGTTTTAATGCAAAGAAGTGCAAGATCATGCACATAGGGAAGAGAAACCCTGAAGCTACCTATAGGTTGGGAGGGGAGTTGCTGTCAATCACAAGGGAAGAAACAGACTTGGGCATCATCATCACAGATGACCTGAAATCATCCAAGCAGATGACTAAAGCATTAGGCAAGGCTAGGGGGATGTTGGGGTGTATTAGTAGGGGTATCACAAGTCGTAAGAGGGAGGTAATATCCCTCTTTACAAGACGTTGGTTAGGCTCCATCTGGAGTACTGCGTGCAGTACTAGAGACCGCACCTTCACAGAGACATTAACAAAATGGAGACAGTCTAGAGAAGGGCAACCAAAATGGTGCAGGGACTGCATCAGAAAACATATGAGGACAGATTAACGGAGCTCACTATGTATACCCTAGCGCAAATGAGGGAGAGAGGTGATATGATTGAAACATTCAAACACCTTAAGGGCATTAACAAGGTGAAAGAGTCTAACATGTTTCCATATAAGAAAAATAGCAGTACAAGAGGACACAGCATGAGATTAGAGGGAGGTCGATTAAGGGGTAACGTGAGGAAGTTCTTTTTCACAGAAAGGCTGGTGGATGCATGGAATGGCCTACCTCAGGAAGTGGTGGATATGAATACAGTGCAGGGCTTCAAACAGGCATGAGATAGGCATGAGGGAGCAATACAGATGAGTCTGAATAGATAGTCCATTGACAGAGTAAAGGCCTATGGCACATTCATAAGAAAAAGAAATGGACAGACTGGATGGGCCTTACAGTCCTTATCTGCTGTCAACTTCTATGTTTCTATATACTGCCCATAGTTTACCAATACTCTGAAAACAGTCCTACACAACAGAGACTCTCTCTGGAAAAAGGCATACCAAACTAAGCAACCATCCAATTGGGTAGCCTTTAGATCAGCTAGGAACAGTTGCACAAAACTAATACAGGACGAAAAATCAAGATATTTTAAATCAGCATTTGGCTGCTTGAAAATCTTTGCATTTAAATTCTTTCAACTGCTTAGGGACATAGAAAGCCACAGTTCCTCGTCTGCTCTACCTAGTAAAATCGCTGTAGGAGCTGACAGTTATGCTGGTAGGCACCGCATTCTGGATCAGCTGAACAATCATTTTGCTACAGCAGGGCTTGCTTTCGACACCGCTCCCCTAAGCAAACTCTCCCAGCAAACTGATACTTCTAGCATGCTTTTCTTCACTGTCAGTTCCTCCTCACACCCATCTAAGTTCTCATTTATGTCTATCACACTTAAACAGACTGAATACCTCCCACTCGCCCTTGATACTAAGAAAAGCACAGGTGCTGATCAACTCAAACCATATTTTTTAAAACTTGGTTTTCACTACCTGGCACCTTCCATTACCCATCTTTTTAATGTGTCCCTGTCCCAAGGGGCTCTTCCATCTACAAGGAATACAGCCCATATCATCCTACTCTTCAAATCAGGTGACCCCTGAGACCTGAACAAATACAGGCTCATTTTGTTGCTACCTATTCTGTCTAAATTGCTCAAATAAATCATTAACTCTCAGCTCAGAGACTACCTGGAACACTCAATCATGTTCAGCCCAATGCAGTCTGGTTTCAGACCCAAGCATAATACTGTAACTGCTTTAGCCAAAGTCATGAATGACTGGCTCTTGCCCTTGTCTCCAAGAATTACGTATGTGCATTGTTCCTCGATCTAAGCAAGGCCTTTGCTATTGTGGACCACGGCTTCTAGCGAATTTGTTATAGAACATTGGACTTGATGCCCAGGCTATGAAGTGGTTCTCTAGTTATCTGATAGGCCACCATCAGCTAGTAAAACTCAGGGCGACATTTCTCCATTAAAATCCACTCTGAGGGGGTACCCCAAGGCTCTATTTTAGGGCCTCTGTTATTTGCTATCTACATTAATAATATTAATTACAATATTAAATCAGCAAGTGTTCATCTCTTTGCAGACAACACTGTGCTTTATGTTGCTTGGCCTTCCCCTGAGGCTGCATGTCTGGAATTGCAGCATGAATTTGATCTATTATATTTCATCATTTTGTAGCTGTGGCTTTAATTAGAAAATTTACTTTGTACCCATGGCCTTAATTTGGGGGCGGCGTCTAAACGGGGATGACTATAAATGCAAACAGCTGTTCTAGGTAGTCAGCAGATTGCTATTCTGGCTAAAAGTCAGTGATGAAACGCATCACCTGTATGCCTAAATGAAAGTCCTATGACTCTGAGTTTAAGCTACATGTTGCAAAGCATGCTGAAACTGAGGGGAACAGACCTGTGGCACTAGCCTTACATCTGGATGAAAAACAGGTTCAGGAATGGTGCAAGAGTATTGGCAAACTAAAAGAAAAGCTCTATGAAGTGGGTATATCAGGAACAATAGAAAGTGCCGGTGTCTGGACGGAGCTGGCCAGCATGCAGCATTCCCTTTGAGGAGTTAAATCTTGCTACTTGGATAGCACAACAGAGGGAAGGACATCTTCCTGAGACAAGAAAGATGATTACCCTGAAAGCCTCAGCACTATTTGCAAACCCGGAATTTCAAGCAAACAGAGGCTGGGTAGATCATTTTCCAGCCAGATGGGGTTTCACGATAAGACAAAAGACCACAGTCGGTCAAAAATTGCCAAAAGACAATGTCCCTAAGGTGACTGACTTTATTTCCTTCTGTACCAAACAAATACAGCAGCACAACTTACCTCTGTCCAGTGTAGGTAATATGGACCAAACAGCTGTATGGGCTGACATGCCCAGGGATTGAACCATCAATCAGATTGGTGCTAAATCTGTCCCTCTGTTCACCACAGGTCATGAGAAGCAAAGGCTCACTGTATGCTTAGCAGCAGTGGTGGACAGAACAAAATTGCCCCTCTGCTTGTGTTAAAGGGGAAGAGGATCCCAAAGAACATTACAGGAGTTATCGGGGTAGTTGTGGCAATGTCCATCAACGGATGGATGAACATGGACATTACCAACATGTGGTTGCAAACAGTGTGGGGTGGAATATCTTTCAGCAAAAGGTTGCTCATTTGGGACACTTTTCACTGTCACATCTGCCAGAGATAAAAAACATTTGCAGAAAAAAATTGCACTCATGCCTGTAATTCAGCTTCTGCTCAGTACTAAGAAGAGAAAAGTGCTGTTTCTTCTTCCACATACAAAATAAGTACCTGTCCTCCCTCCTTTAGCCCTACCACAGATGATTACAGTACTAGGGGAAAACCTTGAAACATGCTGATAAATTTAAATACTTCGGTGTCTGAATCAACTATTAGCTTTCCTTTTCGGTTCACATTGATGAACTGACTAAAAAATTAATGCAGTCCGGTGGCACAGAGGGCTGAGGCACTGGCGCCTTACCTCACACCACGCCAGCGACCCGGGTTCAGAAATGGACTCAGATCACTGGGGGTCAGCAGGGGGAGGGGAGGATTGACCATCCGGAGGACTGATCTCCAGTTCTGGGGTGGGCTGGGGAGCTTGCCTTGCTCTGTAGCGGTCCCTAGTGGAGACTGGGAGCACTACAGATGCAGGCATGATGGGGAAGCCAGGAAAATTGCAGAAAATGGCACCCAGATCAACCAGATGATGGTCGTCTGGGACCCTCCGATACACAGAGCCCTTGGACAGCTGAGGCTAACCTCAGCAGCACCCAGGGCCAAAAAAGGTAAGCTGGAAGGCACTTTCTCCCCAGAAGGAGAGAACCTACCCAACAAAGGGATACATTGGGTCACTCTAGGCCAGCTGCAATTTGAGGCTGGGAATGGTACCGGGAGGTTCAGAAGGGATGCAGGGAGCTCCATGACAGAGCCTGAAGGAGTGGCTAGTTGGGCACGGGGGTGATAAATACTGAAAAAAAAAAAAAAAAAAACATTAAGGCAGCATCTAGGCTTATTTTTCTGCATAAAGCATCTGTTAACACAAGATGCAAAACTGAGGCTGGTTCAGATGACATTTCTACCCCTGCTGGATTATGTTGACTTCCTTTATAGTCACAGCCCTAAATCTACATTAGCAAAGCTGGACACATTGTACCATAGAGCCCTTATATACATCTCTAATGCCCCTTACAAAACCCATCACTGCTCCCTCTATTCTTCTATAGGCTGGACCTCTCTTGATGCCAGGAGGATGCAGAATGCATTGCTCTGGGCCAATAGAGCCATCTCCAACAAATTACCTTCCTGTATCTCTGCCCTCTTCAAATGTACCGCTGGGCCTACCCCCTCAGAAAATACACTTACATCACACTCAATGTCTTGAGGGTAAGAACTTATTTTGGTTCTTCATCCTTGAGCCATACCATACCATACCAACTTTATGGAACTCCCATTAATTGTCCTTAAAACTGTCCCGCTGGGTTAGGATTGCTCACTTCAAGGCTCTCCTCAGTCGTTATGTTATGGATACTTGTCAGTGCTACTCATAACTTACCTCACCTTCCCTACTTTGCATCTTTACCCTTTACTTTTTGTATGCTAGCGTTCTTCTCCCTTATCATGTCACTTGCATCCATAGTCCCTTTAGATTTCTACTTCCTTATCTCTGTATTACCTTTCTGAACCAACGATAGCATCTCATTTGTCTTGATGCTGTTAGCAGAACCTGTGTATGTAAGATTGCACACTTGTTGTTTAATACATTGTTTATATTTTTCTCTACTTCACTGTTTCAGAACCCTATGTGTGTGTGTATATATGTATGAAATGCTTATATTCCCTGGGTTGCCCCTGAAAAAGGGACAGCTTTGCCTCAGTGGGCTTACCCGGTCAATAAAATTCAAATAAATAAATAATATCTAGATTGTGTACTTATTGTTAATCCATTGTTTTATTCTGTTCCCTACCTAGAGTATTCCTTGTCTCTTGTACTAGCTGATTGTTATTCTGGTTTGTGTCTCAGTCCACCCAGGACCACCTTGTAAATGAGTGCCCTCAGAGGTGTATTTTCCTGATAAAATAAAAACGTGATTTGATTTAATTTGAGGAGGATGACTGCACTGCATGCCATTACAGTGTTTATTGACAGCAGGTTCACTCTTGTTAAAAAAGTCTTTCTATCTCAATAGAAGCAGTCTTGCACAAGATTAATCTTTTCAGTTAAAAAATATAGCAAATACTAGAATGTCTTACCAGGCTCAAGTGGATCGCTTTATTTATTCAATTTAAACTGCCAACAAATCAAGCTGTTATAAGTTATGCAGCAATATTTTTACTTTTTAGATGGAGTTAGTGAAATAATTGTATATCAAGAAGTATTACAGTACCTAGATTAGTGTGGGTAGGACTACATGAAATCGGCACAGGTAAAATGAAAAGTAAGGAACAAGAAGCGTTTAACTGTTTTATTACTTTACTTTTGTAAGATAAAAAGCCAAAATGAATATGACATGTGTGGCAGTCTACTAAGCTTTCTTGAAGGAAAGAGGTAATCTTTTTAATTGTTCTCAATCTTTACAGCTTTTACTGTGTGGCTTTTGTATGTTCAATGGCAGTCAGTAAGGGCATTTCATTATATTATAGCATCTGGGGAAAAAAACAAGCATACCGCAGGTTTTACTCTCCTTAAGTGTACAGGTAGCAAACAGCATGTAAAAACGGTGGCTTTGTAAATATCTTTAAACTTGACATGGCTGATTTTATTTGTGACCCACTTCATGTATTGAAATAGTATATGTACTGGTATGGTAATACCAGTATAGTTAGAGGTGACTGGAAGTTTCTATGTTAAACTCTTAACTTTGCACCTTAATAGCATTAGTGGTACTAAATGAAATTGTCCCAAATCTGGCATGCATTGTCTAGGAGGTAAGGCTTCAATGTGTGGAAAGTTTTGTGACAGCAGCTTGTGCAATTTCTAAGATCTGCATAGATTTCTTTTACATTACTGTCTAAATGTTTTCCTATACGTAATACACATCTTTTTACTGTTACCTACAACCTAGACAGAACAGAATTTTTTTCTAAACCTTTGGGGGTAGAAGTATCTTGTGCCATGGTCTGGCCTTTTGAAGGTGTAATGAAAAAATATTAAATGGTTCCAGATTTATAAGGATTTACATTTTTTGAGCATGCTCAGTAGGGTTTTTGGATAACCTTCTGATAGGACATGAATAATTTAGGATCATAAGAGCTTTATGCTTTCTCATCACTTACCACAACCAGAAAATAGTTTTGTGTCATGATGGCTACCATCTTGTTTTTTTTTCCCCAAATTAAAAAACATGGAAAATACATAAAAATGATTTATTTTGAAAAAACAAACACCTGAACTTAGCTAAACGACACCTGTTTAGCTACATTCTGGTGTGTTTTTTTTTTAAAGTCCAGAAATACCTTTTCTGGCATCCCAAAATCCAGTGTACCCAGCTTAGTGAGAGGAGTTGTTCACCTGCATTCTCTGTATGATAGCAGCAGGACGTTCTTGACATCTGTAGTTGCAGATGGAGACATGCTGCTGCTGGCTTGGGTGACAGCAGTGAACTGGTGATATTGATCTTTTTGTCTGTCTGTCTGTCTGTCAGTCAGTCAATCTGTCTGTCTATCTATCTCTCTCTCTCTATATATATATATATATATATAGATCTATATATAGCGGTTGTGTTCATTCACTCCCCTTCCCAGCTCAACCATCCCTACCATGCGTTTTCCCAATTCAGCAAAGTATACTTCATTCTCAGGCAGACTGAATCAATCACTGCTCTTTTTCCACCACCATTATCTATGTTTCTATGTGAAAAATAGATGCAAACTTCCCCTCTTCCCCCAGTGTATAACTCCTTACTACTTTTATTGTTAAGCTTGCACTGCACCTACATGTTGAATGGGAGAAAGTTCCAAAATTAGGAGATTGTATGAATGCTGAATGTTTTTTCATTAAACATTTTGGAGACCTGTGATGTAACAAGACACTCCCAAAAACTGTCTACAGACTTCAGGGACTGATTTACTTGACAAAAATCTGAAATGTAAGTTTAGCTGCAAGCTGAGTAAACCTGAAAATGTAACCAAACACTTACAACTGGCATTCTGTATGTGACAATGGCATGCCTATAGTAGTCACTACCAGTTGTCACTCCAGCAAATACATAGCTTACATTAATACTGGGAACAGAACAGTCAAACTAAGAGTGATTTCAGATGATGCTCTAGTTCACCCAGTAACTAACTCCCTCAGTGCCCCTTGCTACTGTATGAGCATCAATTGTTCCCCAGTGCTGTATAAGGAAATGCCAGTTCAGGGACAAGGAGCAGTAAGGTGGGCCATGTGAACTAAAAGTACAGCTACTGCATGGCATTGTGTTTTCAAGTCAAAGTGGGGTAGAGGACACAGCAGGGGACACAGGCATAAGTTTGTGTGGTGGTGAGGAGTGCAGGGAGAGGGAGTCACTAGACTCAAGTGAATGCACAAAGGTGAATGGGACTGGGGAGATTGTGGGGGAAGCCAATGGAGAGGGGGACCCTGGCACTCGAAGGATCAGGGAGATGGAGTGAAATGTGATAAAGGGAGCAGGGAGAGGGGGGCATCTAGGTAACAGGGACTTCAGGATCAGTACTGGAGAAACAGGAAGCTGCTAAATGCCACAGCTTCTATGTTTCTATGCATTATAAAAAAGTGGAGCAAGGTGCCCACCCTGGTACCAGTTGCCAACCCCCTTCCCTCCAAGTTGCCCGACCCCCGCACACACACAATTAATAAGGGGCAGCACAGTGGTGCCCACCCCCAGTGCCACTGTAGAGTTAAGCTGACATTCGGGTGCCCAATCCCCAGTGTCCGATCCAATAGTATTAAACCTGCAAAAATAGAAAGTCCCTTGATGTCTTTATTTCTTTTTAAACTGAGCCTATAAAAATGAAAATGGTCCCTTCTCCAATCTGACCCTTACACCCCCCCACTTTCCTCACCTGACCCCTACTCAGCAACCCCCACCCCATCCATCACCCAAACACACCCTCACTCACCTGAATATGACCCACAAGATAGATCTACTTTTCCAATCAAAGACATGTCTTGCTACCTGAACTGTTGACTATGATAGAAATAAGGTAAGTCAGGTTTAATGTTTTTCAATGGGATCTGAACTTTTACACATAACTTTGTCATTTTTTAATATTTTGCACCAAATTTTCAACATGACTTTTCTGGGACCCCACCTCATTGAACAAGGAAAGGGGAATTTTTCAAATTCAGTCCAGAAGGTGATCCTGTGGTTGCTGTGCAAAATCACCTGTAGAGTGGGATTCAAAACTTTTCATCTACCAGTTCATGCAGTGGGTCATAAGAAGGCAAAATTGAAAATTTGGTTATGTTAAAATTACTGGGTTATGAGTGAACATAGAAATATTTCAACATGCACTTATAACTTCGCTAATTTTACAATTTTTTCCACCAAACATTCAAATTTGGCCTATTTTGGGACTCCGCCTCATGAACAAAGCAGATGAAATTTTTCAAATCCATTCTGAAAGGCGATTTCGCAATCACTCAACAAAATCAAGCTTTATGTGGGATCTGAACATTTTCCCCTGCCGGGTTCATGAGAAAGGGTCATAAGAAGATTACAGTAAGTTGAAAATTTGGTGTAAAAATATGGTAAAGTTGTAAGTGACAATTGGAATATTTCAATGTTCACTCATAACTTTGCTCATTTTCAATATTTTGACTTCAAACTTTCAACATAGCTTTTTTTTCACACCACCCTATAAATGTGACAGATGGGTTTTTCAAATCCTGGACAAGATGTTTTTTTCACATGCAATGCAAAATGACATAGCAAAATGCTGCATGTCATGTTTATAAGGAGGAGTCATAAAATGACTATCTTACAAATTTGGAGTCAAAATTAAAAAAATTAAATTAAGAAATGTTGTGTGTAGTACCAGCCTATATCTTAGTAGGTAATGCTTCATGATCCTGTGCCAGTGAGTTGAGATCAGGAGTGAGCTCAGTTACCCAGCTTAATGGGCAAAGGCTGTGAGGAATGGTGCCTTCATGTGGCACCACCTCCAGCCTAGGAAGGGTATTAGCATCATATAGTGAAGATAACTGTTCTGTGGGCATATGTCTTGGCAAATGAGGGGTGGACTCTTCCTTGGGGTTGTCAACCCTAGTGCCCACCCTTCCCCTGAGCAAACAAGGTCAGATGTGATCTATTTTCTTCACAGGGCCCTGCATGAAGAATGCTACAACAGATTCTGTTGGCATGTAACAAGACATACTTCTCAACCTTTGAAGACTGTATCATTAGGATGCACTGACTTAGAACTGTGCCTTGTGCTTTGGACAGGATGCTGTAGGCAGGGGGGGAAGGGTGATCATTTGCATTGACAACCCCAAGGAAGACCTCACTATTGATTCGCCAAGACTCTGGAGACTCAAAACCCTGTTTTTTTTTCCTTTTCCTTCTTAGGATGGGGTGGGGTGGGGAGTTAGGATTGGAAATGCTAACACCACATTTCCCTGTTTTACTGGCATTAACTAACAGACCAGTTAGGGTTCAAGCGTAATGCTACAAAACTAGAGGAATGTGGCTCCTCACCCCCCAAGCAGCAAAATGACAAGACCACAAAAGCAACCACAGGCAGCCATCATTGGGTAAGACAAACACCTCAATAAAATGCAACTGTTTCCTGATGATGCAAATGCATTAGCGATGATGTGCTATTTTCATGGATTTATACCTGTGGTAGGCATACCACAATGCAAAAAATACTCACTTCTGGCTGTAGTTAGGAATCTACAATACTAAAATCATGAAACTGCTTCAGTGTACAGAAGCAGAGGCCCCTGGAACCACAAATGCAAATCCACAAAACCCAAATTACAAGAGTATTTTTGTCTGCCAAAGCGCACGCCCATGTGGGTCCTGTGCTTCTGTAATCGCAGGTACTCAGTTACGTGTGAGACATACACATTGCCCTTTGGCTGTAGAAGCTCAGGTGCCATGAAATCAATGATACCAGAATTACACCAGTACTTCTGTCCCTGAGTGGTCTGTGCCTCTTCAAATAGAGGTATAAAACATGCAGAGCAACTCCTGGGGCTTGCACTTATGCAGCTGCATATAGAAAACTATGATAGCCACAGGTACAACATACACACACAGGTGTGCCTGCAGAAGCACAGGCCTCTGTGAGGCATGTGCTTCTGCAGCCACATATACAAATCCACAAAGGTAGCACATTAGTGCTATTGCATTTGTGTCATCTGGAAGCAATTTTATGTTGTTTGTCTTACCTGATGATGGCTGATTGTGGTTGCTTGTGTGGTCTTGTCCTTTTGCTGCTTGGGGGTAGGGTGGGATTTGGAACTGGAAACCCCACCATCACATTTCCATACTTTTGTGGCATTAAGTTGAACCTTAACTGGTGCATCAATGCAATTTTATTGCAAAGAATTTCCTTACTTTTTGAGAAAGTGGAGACATATCCTTTGGGACCTGTGTGAACAAATGCAGACACACAGCGCCCTTTAGGCCCTATGTCAAGAGAATAGTCCATCTCTTTGAATAAGAACAGAACTGTATGGTCCCTGCACTTCTGTGTGGCAACAGATGACAAGAATTAGTGGGGTTATCTGGTAAGTTGTGGAAGTGTAGCACACTCTGGACCCTGTGCCTCCATGTGGCTATAGATACAGACATGCAGGTCAACCTCAAAGTGAGAAAAATAAACTGGAAACCAAACCCACAGGGCTTAGGCAAGACTATGGCCTTTGGAAACAAGTTCAGACTCAAAGCCCAATCACACTGGAAATTCAAAAATGAATGTTACTTGGCAAGGTCCTGATGCAAAAGAATGCTGGAAAGTACCAAAAGAATTAATCAAGTTACTTTGACACTGAAAGTAATTTATCCTCCAGCAGGGAAGGCTGATCAGAAAAACCAGGGATCCCAAAACCCACAGGGAAGTACTACTCTGCCAGGCAGCGCCTATCACTCTGGAAGCCTTTCATGATCTATCTAAACATTTTTTATTTTGTATTTATTTATTGAGCACTAGGAATAAATACCTTTGAGCTAGCAGCTCATTTTCAAAGGTTCTGCGTAAATTTACAGGGGTAACAATATACAACAGGGTAACAGTATACAAAAGGAAACAGGCAGAAAAAACAAACAACAAGCAATATGTATAATGTCCATTAAGTACAACAAATTCCAGAGTTTAACAAATAGAGACTTATCTAAATATAGTACAAATAGGTACCATAGTCAAATGGAGATAACAAGTATGAAGTACATTAGGCTCATTCACACTATCATACTGGAAAGCTTGGGAAGCAAAAGTAGATAGTGGCCTTAACTTGAACACAAACTGGTGCATTAACAGTGGCTCAGGGACAATGTGAGGAAGTATTTTTTCACAGAGAGGGTGGTGAATGCATGGAATAGCCTTCCTGAGGAGGTTGTGGGATCACAAACAGTGGGGGAATTCAAGAATGCATGGGACAGACATAAGGCAATTCTGGTGGGGGGGGAGTAGGAAGAAGTAGGCTGTTGGTTAACTAGGATCTGCAGCTTATCCAATAGGTAGGGAAGTGGGCAGACTAGGTGGGCCAAGCAGTACATATTTGCTGTCAAAGTCTATGTTTCTATGAAAAGACTGAAAGCAACTACAGGGAACATTTCTATTGGGTCAGAATGAGACAGAATAAGTTGCAGTGGTGCAAAAGCTGTGAAACATGTAGTCTGAAACATAATCCAAGCAATACATAACTGGCGCCACTGGTAATCATCATCAGCAAACTTCTTTTGGACATAGTGGCATTAGATCATCTCAAGTTACATGCCAGCAAGAATAAATGTTTGTGCCTGCTCACAATAGGTGATCACTATAGCAAGTTCTTAGTAGTAGTTCCAGTGCGAGACCTCACAGTCAAAACCACAGATCAAACTTTTAGGGATTCATTTGTGAATCTGTATAGGTACCCAACTCAAATTTTGACAATCAAGGGACAGCTTTTTTTTCAACTCTCTTTTTTCCTCCCTGGCACGGACAGAGAATACGCCCCTTCTCAGAACACAGGCCTCGCACTTGGCATCTCCCCCAGGTAGCTCATACTGGGGAGGCACACAGCTTGCCCTCTGAGGCAGGGCTCCCCAAGGGCAGAGACTGAGATCAATCAGAGCCACCACTGGGTGTTACTGGCTTGGCGGGAGGCCACAACTCTTCCCCTCCAGAGGAGGACAGCTGTCCTTAGGATGCTCATCCTACCTTCCCCGGCTGACCCTCTGCTGTGCCACACTCATTCCCGAGCATGTGTTGTCACCCCCCCAGGTGATAGCTCTATCACTGCACCAGTTGACCAGCTAAGGGGACTGCTTTTGAGTCACACCTCTTCAAAGAACTGCAGTACATACACTATATGAAAGCCATAACATGTGAACCACTGTTTATTACTTACAATCAAATGGATTCTGTGAATGCACCAACTGCACAATCATCATCATGTCAAAAGTTCTATTGGAATCACATTGCCTAGAGTGGCCTACTATCCTTCCAGAATTGGTCTACTGCACAGTAATGCAGTCCACTGTTCCACAGGGCACACCCCATACTACCTGACATTTTGACATCATGGATGATTACCAATGGACTTCCTTCTTGGTGTGCCTACAGAACCTGCAGAAGTATCTAAATCAGAATCAGAATGAATGCAAGAGCACCATGACTGACTACAGTTTGCTAGTGAAGCCGTGTCAAAGCAGATGATCAAAGTAAGAGAACAGCAGCAGAACCTGTATGATAAAATAGCTAAAGCAAAACCTTTACTGATTGGAGAGGGTACTGCTCAGATGCACTCATAACTGTCAATTGCTGAAGACTAAATGGCATCCACACCCATACATTATCACTGACATTCCGTACCCAGGTGTACCTGTTTATCACATTTAGACTGAGTCTGACCCTCCGCTCCAAAAGGTTGTCCACCGTAACCTTCTCAAGCCATGTACTTTCTGAGCCACAAAGAAGGAAAAACTGAATTTGGAAGCCAAAGAGCATGCTGCAAGTGAGAAGCAGGACTGCTTTAAGGGAAGCTTTCCAGACCTTACTCTAGAAGACTATCCTTTGATGCCATGGATCTGTAGTATCCCTGTTAGTTCCTGAAATCTTATGCCTTCAGAACCACTGATGATCGAGCAGCTGCCTAGACAGTCTCAACAATTTAACCTTGGGATTCCTCCAAAATGTTTTGTTATGGAAGCAGCTCAAGCCATGTTGCAGAACCAACTGTAGTATAGCTGTAGGGGACCTGAGTGGGCCGCATCAGCGGGGGGGACTTCAGCAGTGGGGCCAATAAAAGAAGAGCACCAAAGGGCATGAAATTGGAGCTCTTGGCTAGGATATTTAAACCCAGCCACACATCTAAGGAGAGAGCTGCTTGGTGGTGGGGACTTCAGCAACCATAGCTGCAAAATAGCCACATTCGGCAGTGGGGACCGCACACCTGAAGGAGCTGCCACCTTTATTGGTTCTCACACCCACCCACCCCGCACCTCCTCCATGTTAAATGGAATTTTTCTTAGCCATTTCCAATAAGTGACTTTGCCTATTAGGTCAGGGCAGTTGGTAGATTAAAACGGGGAGGGGGTGGAGACAAGAAGAGCTTTGGGGAAAGAGGAGGATTAGACAGACTGGAGAGTGGAACTGATCAAAAAAGGGACTGATCAAAAAAAAAAAAGCTGGTCAATGCACCAAAGTGGTTGCACAACAGGCAACAGGAAGAACATTTCATGCAGGCACCAGTCCCTCCAAAGAGGTAGGAGCACCCCACAGGCAAGTGACCACTGGATAAACCTGAACTGGTAGCCAGTTGTGGAAATTATGTTGACTTAATCCTGAGGGATTATATTATATTAACTTAATTCTGAGGGGCAGTCACTGAAATTAGGACAATTTAGAAAAAAGGACAAATTAGACTAATTGTATAATGACTGGGATTATTGGAGTGGAGAGGATTTTCTGTGGGGGAGTTTAAATGTAAGTTATGCAGGTGTGTAAGTTACGTCAACACAGTTGTGACATGTGGGTCACACCATATTCTAGAAGGCATGCTAGTTACGACTAAGCACAAATAGAGGTCCAGCACCCATAACATGCATCATGTAAAAACGCACATGTCATGGGTAAACATGGATGAAGAAACCGTAATACTATGGTGGACAGAGGAACGCAGAGAGGAATGGAGGAGATGGTGCAAGCAGCAGCAGGGCACCAGCAAAGAAAAAAAAACTCCCAGGAGGAAACAAGTCTCCTGATAGAAGAGGTGCATGTCAAGGCATCCCTACTGCTCAGCAGGGGTGGTGAGAAAACCACAAGGGACAAGAGAAAGCATTTCTGGGACAGGTGGCCAGAAAAGTCAATGTCGTGGCCACCCAGAAGCACATGGACAGGGACCTGCAAAAGAAATATAATGATGTCAAAAGGGTTGTGAAGCAGAAGCTCGCCCACAATAGGTGATGCACCCAGGCCACCAGGGTGGGCCAACCCAGGTGCAGACCCTGACAGTCACAGAATGGATGGTAGCAACCCTCCTGAATGAACGCAGCATCAGTGGTGACACCAACCTTGACACCTTCAGGATGGAGGCCAACAGAGGTAAGTGGAGGGGGAACAACACAACCAAGATCCGTTAGCATGGACACACACTCATAAACCCCTGGCTGCATACATCAGGGACAAGACAGAGAGCAATCAGGGACAAAGACCCAAATCCAGGGACACATCCCACAGTCTGAAGATAGTCACCTCGAGGGTTGGTAGAATGAGGGGAACAGTGTTGGATGCACCTCTTGATGAACAAGATGGCTGTAACTGTTATGTGTCACATACTGATGTACATGCAATCCCTTCTGTCCCGTCACAGAAACACAACTGTGATGAGGGACAGATGAAGGGGTAGTCACAGAAGCAGGGACATGCCCAACAATCAGGGACAACTGAGAGGTATGCATTGACATGTGGCAATCCATGTGAGTGACCACTGCAGGGACTGTCCAGAGGTAACATACACTGGTGCACAGCCAATGACATACAGGCAGACTCACCAAGGACATGGGGAAAAGATATCAAAGCATAGTGCCAGCTCACACAGGCATGTGATGCATATGTGTCCTGCATGTATGAGGTGGCCAGACAAATGGCACTGGAGGTGGGTGGCAACAATGTGTATGACAGCACCTATACCAGAGGGACAGCTTCACCCACTGGTGGATGTAGAGCATGCACAGTGGTCACCCACACGGAGCAATAGAACATGAACCTGTGGCAGGCAACAGACCTGTGCCATGAAGATTGGAGGCATGGAACAGTGAGCTAGAAAACCAGGGGGCTACAGAGGGCCACATAGTGGCCACAGAAATACAGCGAGTACTGTGTGTGGCCATGTGACTGATTATGTTGTATTGCACCCACAGAAACCACAGGCCAGCTGGGAATAAGCCAACAATAGGATGAACAGGAGGAGGACACTGACAGGGAGGCCACCAGGTGTGAGACAAGCAGTCCTGCAACCCTTGAGGACCAGAATGTAAGCGATGGCACTGAGGGGGACACAGAGGCCCCAATGGAGTTCACTGAGGTGGGTGTGGAGGAAGAGGAGGGTGATGTGCAGAGGGAGGAGGTGGAGGATGCCAATGAAGACCATGGAGACACACAAAGGTCAGCACAAGGATACAATGGGGAAACCAGCAACACAGAGGCCACGGAGGACAGACAAGGTGGGATGAATGGCATGGGAAACACAGTGCACACCCCAAGCATCCACGACAAGATTGCCTATGAGCTGAGTCCCATCACTGTGGACAACCTAGAGGCCCAACTTGAGCAGGCCATGAGGACACTGCACCAAGGCACCACAACCCCAGAGTACTTTGGGGAGTACTGCAACACCGTTGTGAACAAGCAGGATGAGATAACATGGGAGGTCTCTGCCCTGCATACCAGCCTTGAGACACACCAGCACCAGCTGGAGGGGCACAAGTCGGACATTGTCACCGCCATGCAGGCACAGGCCCGAGACAGCAACATAGCCATGGCAGATGTTGTTTTGGCCCTGCATGGACTAATCAACCATTCGCTGCGGCAGATGGACACATTGCAGTGGTGCACCACTGTACTGGAGCAATCTATAGTGCTACAACAACAGCACACAGAGACCACCACTACAGCCCTGCATTCCATCGCAGCCGCGCTGTATGCCAAATGGCAACAGGATGCCGTACCACCATGGCCAACACCAGCTATGCTGCAACCACCACATGCACAGTTTCACCCAACCTGTGAGACCATCCCACAGAAGAAAGTGCCACCGTCCCTGCCACCACAAAATAGCAGCAGACAGCAAGGTCCACCCATGCACCTGGACGGCACACAAATGCAAGAGGGTGACACCACAATGCCAGTCACGGGGGACAGCTGCCCACACCCGGTGAAACCACCACAACCATTACAGCCACACCCTCCAGCACAGCCCCCGACCCCACCGGTGAAGGCCACATCAGAGTGCAACAGCCAACAACAAAACAGACAGCCACCTGCATAGTGGACAGCACTCACACACAGCAGTGGCACCTGGCAGAAGTGGACAGGATGACACTGCCCATGGGGCACAACAGATGATCCCAGAGAGTGTGACACAGACCAGGAAGTGCACCAGAAAATTCCAGAGCACAACCAGCATGGGGAATGCACCGGATTCACAACACGGTGGTCCAGTGGATGCAGGGGAACAGGGCCCCATGCATAGCACAAGGGGACAACAGACACAGCAGCAAGCAGCCACCAAGCAGTGTGGTGTATACACATGTGGCAGACAATCCTGCACACAGGACAACATGGGCAAATGACAACATGCACGACCTGGTTACACACCTTGACCTGCCGAGGTAGCCTGACACACTGTTTACTGGGTCCAGGGGCACCACCATGTTGGCACGGACACATCATAGTAGGGACTGAAGTGGGCCTACAGCCAAGAACATAACTGGTAACATGTAGGGGGTTAGACACAGGGATTCACCCTGTCACTTGCACATTATTAGACTGCACTGGACATGCGGGGGGGGTGCACATGTTCTGTCACTGTCACATCTGAGAAGTAAACAAATACCAACACACGTTCTGTTGTCAGTGAGTGCCTGTCACTGTCATGGGCTAGCAAGGGTGCACTATGTGCATATGGAGAACCGCACCTACAGGTGTGGGCAATGCTGCATGGTTGGGGTTTGTGTGCACAGGTGTGCCCACTAAGTGGCACAGCAATGAACACCGTGCCAGCAGGGACATGTGAGTTTGTGTGCACATGTGTGTGTGAGTGTTGTTTTCCCTGTATCTGTGTACTGCATACCATGCATCATGCTGGAACAGGACTGGGCCCAAGGTGGGATTCATTGACATGGCCACATGTGCGTAGGGTGCATCACACAGTCGGTGCACATGCCAGCTGTGATGATGTGCATTGTAGAGCTGCTCCAGTTGCAGTGCCATGCTCGCCCATGCATGTGACTATGTGCAGAACATCACGTCAACATGGGCAGGCCAGCCATTCTGGTAGTTGGGTAGGCATGTCAGTGTCATCACACAACACAGTACTACAGATGTACTGCACCCATATGTCCATGACATGCCCCACTACCCATGCAGGTCATCCTTTGGCAGCAGCACACTACACTGTGCCACCCTGCTGGCTGTAGTCACCACCAGGTACCATTCACTGGACTTGGCCACCGAGTGATATGTACAGTGATGCCATGATGGGTGAGCAGCACTGGGCACCATGTCACCAACATGGAGGGTGTTTGTGTCGGCCATGTGCTAAGGACACTGGTGCCACATCTAGATGTGTTTGCAACACAGGTGATGTGAGTGACCATCACACCACTCCTGGCACAATGGGTGGCCCTGGACAGTGTAAGGTGTCCCGCAGCCACTGCAGATGCATTCTGACAGGCTTGTTGCAGGTGTGTATGGGGCCATATCACTTCTGTGCAGACCTGGCATGGCACGGTGGCTGGACGTGGACCACATTGCAGCAGTGTGCCGCATATGTCCCAGTGAGTCATGTATACACACAAGGCAGAGTGCTATAGAGCCAGTTGTGCGTTCTGCTGCATCACATGTGGCCCACCAGTCCTGGACCAGCGCATCATCCATGCACAGAAATGATGGTGACACAACTGTATATATGAACAGAGTAGAGGTCTATTGACAAATTGAACTGTGATGAGCAACAAGTAGTGGCACACACACCCCGCTCCAATGGGTATAACAGATATACCAAGATGGCTATACAAAACATGTATAAAAGAGGCCAACAGCCAACAGCCACCTCACTCCAACAGATAAAATAGATAAACATAGCTGGATATACATAACTTGTATCAAAGAAGCCCACAGCCACCACACCCACCCCACCCCAACAGGTAACACAGTAAAATACAGCTAGATATACATAACTTGTATCAAAGAAGCCCACAGCCACCCCTCCCAAACAAGTAACACAACTATGAGTGAACATTTGTGCAACAACATGTGCTGTTGATACCCGACAACACCACGCCAATCACAACCCGTCTATCACAACAGCTATGGATGACACAGCATTATGTGGCACTCAGTGACATCACCAGTGCACAGTGCACAGTACACACCTGTTGGGACACAACACACCTCAACAGGTGCTGTCATGGCTCCTGGAGTGCATCCATGAACTTGTGAAGTGATCTCTGCAACCGCGCCATATCCATGAGTATGTCCTGCACCATGCAGCCAGCCTCTGGTCCCTAGTTGGTTGTATAGCAGGTGCTTGTGCCAGTGTACCAGCATCCATGTTCAGCTGTCTAGTCATGTCCGTTGCATCTGCAGGGCCAACAGCAATGGTGTCATGCTCCACACCATCCACGTCCATGTCTTCTGCAGCCATTACAGACCACACCTGTGTGCTGTCTGTCATCTGCATGGCAGGCTCCACATCCTGTTCCTGTGCAACATCCACATCATGTAGCTGCACCAAGGGCAATGTGCTCTGAACAGCACTCACACCAGCAGTCACTGTTGTACTATTCACCTCCATGTGGCTGTTCTGTCCAATAACCATCGCTGTTGTGTCACCCTCTCTAAACCCCACCATGTCATCTGAGCTGCAGTTGTGTTCACAGACAACAGTGTCCACATATCCACCCTGTGTAACAGGCGATGTTGGCTGGCTGTGTTCCGGCCCAGACACCTCACTGCCAGTGTCGTCCTCCTTTGTGGTGGGTGATGTGGTGTGGCTGTGGTGTACCTGTGCTTCACTATTGCTGGTTGTGCCATCCTGGCTGGTAGGTGTGAGTGCGTGGCCAGTGTCCTGGACATCCTCCACAATGCCAGCAGTGTCCTCATGGCTAGCAGATGCAGTGTTTTGCTAGTCATCACCATCCTCCTCACTGGTGTCAGGGGCCAGGTGCCTCACACTTCGTTGATGTGCCCTTGTGCAAAGAAACATAGAAACATAGAAGTTGACGGCAGATAAGGACTGCAAGGCCCATCCAGTCTGCCCATTTCTTTTTCTACCTTATAAATGTGCCATCGGCCTTTGCTCTGTCAGTGACCTATCTATTCATAGTCATTTGTATTGCTCCCTTATGTCTATCCCATGCCTGTTTGAAGCCCTGCACTGTATTCATAGCCACCACTTCTTGTGGTAAGCAATTCCATGCATCCACCACCCTTTCTGTGAAACATAATTTCCTCACATTCCCCCTTAATCGGCCCCCCTCTACTCTCATGCTGTGTCCTCTTGTCCTGCTATTTTTCTTATATTTCACCTTGTTAATGCCCTTAAGGTGTTTGAATGCCTCGATCATATCATCTCTCTCCCTCCTTTGCTCAAGGGTATACATATTGAGCTCTGTTAATCTGTCCTCATATGTCTTCTGATGCAGTCCCTGCACCATTTTGGTTGTCCTTCTCTGGACTGCCTCAGTTTGGTTAATGTCCTTGTGAAGGTGTGGCCTCCAATACTGCACACAGTACTCCAGATGGGGCCTAACCAGTGTCTTGTAAAGAGGGATTATTTCCTCCCTCTTACGACTTGTGATACCCCTACTAATACACCCTACCCCCCCCCCAGCCTTACCTACTGCTTTAGAGGTCTGCTCGGATGATTTCAGGTCATCAGTGATGATGATGCCCAAGTCTCTTTCTTCCTTTGTGACTGCTAGCAACTCCTCTCCAGGCCTATAGGTGGCTTCAGGGTTTCTCTTCCCTATGTGCATGATTTTGCACTTCTTTGCATTAAATCTCAGTTGCCACTCTTCTGACCATTTTGCTAGTTTATCCAGATCTCTTCTCATTCTGCCAACCCCATCTGGATCATCTACTCTGTTGCAGATCTTGGTGTCATCTGCAAACAGACAAGCCTTACCCTCTAGTCCATCTGCAAGGTCACTAATGAA
Source organism: Neoceratodus forsteri (assembly GCA_016271365.2). Lineage (NCBI taxonomy): Eukaryota > Metazoa > Chordata > Ceratodontiformes > Ceratodontidae > Neoceratodus > Neoceratodus forsteri. Next base: position 1,159,730,053 of record CM057459.1, on the reverse strand, counting down.
GATGTTGAAGAGGACTGGCCCCAGAACTGATCCCTGAGGTACCCCACTTGTGACTTGCATCTCTTCTGACTGTATACCATTTACCACCACTCTCTGTTTTCTGCCCGTAAACCAGTTTGCCACCCAGTTGACCAACTTCTGACCCACCCCGAGCCTACCCAGCTTATTTATCAATCTTCTATGTGGAACAGTGTCAAAGCTTTGCTGAAGTCAAGGTAGGCGACATCAACTGCTCCCCCTTGGTCCACCACTCTGGTTACCCAGTCAAAGAAATCTATGAGATTAGTTTGACAGGCCCTTCCTTTGCAAACCCATGCTGTCTTGGATCCTGTGCCCCTATAGATTCCAGGTGTTGCACTATCCTTTCCTTAGAGTGCCTCCATAATCTTGCCCACTACTGAGGTAAGACTGACTGGTCTGTAGTTCCCGCCTCCTCCCTGCTACCACTCTTGTGGAGCGGGATCGCATAAGCCCTTCTCCAGTCTTCTGGGACCTCTCCTGTGCTCAGAGACTCACTAAACAGTTCTGCTAATGGCTCTGCTAGTTCCACCTTTAGCTCCTTAAGTACCCTGGGATGTATGCCATCAGGTCCGATTGCCTTATCCACCCTGAGCTTAGCAAGCTCTTGTAGGACCCTTTCTTTTGTGAAGGGAGTAGTGCTCACCTCCCTCCCTCCCCCCTGTGTCCATGATGCTGAGCTGTGGGCCCTGCCCTACCTTCTCTTCAGTAAATACCTGTGCAATGGACATATGCCCTTGCATCCCGCCTCTTCTGCCTCATCATTGCCATTAACAGGGCCTGGTATCATGGGCATTTCTCCTGTGCACCGGCATGGTGTGGAGCACCTGTGGAATGGAGGTTGGGCACATTACAGGGCACATGTAGGGCACTGGCTGTGTAGCAGTGGCACAGGTGTGGGTTAGTGTCTGCGGGATGCTACATCCATGTGACTGCACCACCATGGTGTGGGCTGCATGGCGACAGCCACTATGCTTACTGACCCTGTACCTACAGTGGTCCTGCCCCCACCATACTGGATGTCACTTGTACTATGAGAACATCCCCACCTTGCAGAGCTGCACATGCGGGTGAAGTCAGGCTGTGTTCCACACATCCTGCACGTAGTGTGCCATTGTGGCAATGTCCAGTGCAGTATAGTGGGACATGTCACTGCCCGCCACATATGCAGACATGGATTGGGATGGTTCACGGAGTGTAAGTCACTTATGTCTCCTGTCCACATCTGCTGCAGCTGCCATGCCTGCTGGCTTGTCTGCCAGTTCACCATCTCATGATCCATCACAGGCTGTGCGTCTGTGACCTGTAGAGACATGAGGGGAACACATGCATGACTGTGTTGAGCACAGGGATCCATGAAACATGTAGTGTGGCTATTACAGAGCAGGGTAACAGCAACAATGCACTACATACCTTCTGGTGGTCTCTGGCAAGTTCTCATGGCCACATCGCTCTCCATGGCCATGTCCAGCATGTGTTGTAGCATCCAGGGGTCCCGTCTGACCATGTCCTGCCACCAGTGCTTCAGCTGACTTATTGTATGCCAGACACCAGTGATACACTGCAGGTGCTCAGCAAGTTGCTGCCAGACACCATCCCTCTCACCAGGGGTGTGTCTCCTGCAGCCTGGTGGTAGCAGTGTCCTGCCCCATTGCTACACCATGTTGACAAGCTGTGCAGTCTCCTGGAGTGTGAAATTGGATGCCATGCCACTTAAGGTCAACATTGGCCTGTGTGCCATTGTGTGAAATACAGCCTACACCAAACAGTGGTGGCTAACTTGCCATTCTGTGGCCTGTGATGTTGTGCGATGTGCTCAGCACGTATTGCTCTACATGGCACATGCTCAAACATGTATATCGCACCTGTGGTAATATATTCCCGTGGGCCACATGTTCGTCACAGCTCTGTCACACACCTATGTCTCATCCCTTCAGCATCATGTGGATGCACAGTTCACTGTTTATCCTCTACTGGATGTGTAGCACTGTATGCCACACAGATGTGGGGGTGTTAGGGTGGGCTGTGTTCTTCCCCTGTCCAGGGGGAGTGGGTGGGATGCCATGCCATGGCCTGTGATGCCGTGCAATGTGCTCGGCATGTGTTACTGCATGCAATATGCGTGCATGCATGCCTATCACAATTGCGGCATGTTCTTTCTGCAGGCCACATGTGCATCTCAGCTCTGTCATGCACCTGCATCTTGTTCCTCCTGCATAGTGTAGATGCATGGGTCACTGTGTACCTGCCACTGCACTATATCACATGGCTGTTGGAGTGTTAGTGGGGATTGTGTGGGTTCCCTGGGTGGGGGTTCCATGCATGCCATACATGCATGCATCACACATGGCAGCTGTGTATGTCGCCACCAACCGCAGGCCACAACTGTGGTATGCCGACATCCACACAACTGCAGCATGCTTTCACACAATGTTCTATCATGTGCGCCATCATCTAGGTGCTACACAGGTGTGCATGTCATGTATAATGTAGTAGCAGGGTGTATCATGGGGTGGGGAATGCAGCATATGTGCACCACATTGCAGGGGCGTGGCACATCTATTTCCCAGGGTGGTAGGCATGGCGACTGTGGATCAGCCGTGCCTCACTATCCACCATTCCTTGATGGTTGGTCTGTCTACCAGCTGCTGGGCACAGGGTAGGGGCACTGGCAGGTGTGTACAGTGTCACCCTCTCGTGTGCCCAGCACCGGGCAGCAGGTCAGACTGTTGTTGCACTGTCACGGATCTGCTTCCATGCTGCTGCTGGTGCACTTTGCTTGATGTTGCTAGCCTTATGCAAAGTGTTGGTTGATCAGGTTATGTCTGGTGCATTGTCCTGCCTGGCACAGTGCAGCTTGGGCATGTGGCTGCCTCACAGGCTGGTCTTGCTGGTGTCCATCCATGTCAAGGTCTATGTCATCCATGTCTGGCAGTGGTACATTGTTCCTCAGTGCAAGGTTATGCAGGATGCAGCACACGAAGAACATCTTGCAGACCATCTCAGGGCTATACTGGAGTGCTCCACCTGACTGGTCCAGGCACCTGAACCATGCCTTCAGGATCCCAAAGATATGTTCTATCACTGCCCTTGTTGCTGTATGTCTGTTGTTATACTGGTGCTCGGCTGCAGTGTGTGGGTGTCAGAGGGGCATCATGACAAATGGTAGCTTTGGATATCCACTGTCACCTGTTGGGTTTAAAGTTACAGTACATTGTCACTGCACTTCTGTGTTTTGCTGCCTCACCTGGGCGGTCGTGTTTACCCTGTGTGCCAGCTGTACCAACTAATGAGCCACCCGTTTCTGATGTGTCCAGACTCAAATGCCTTGTGCAGGCCACAGTTATGTAAGATGTATGAGTCATGGCAGGAACCAGAGTACTGCGCCACCACATCAATGATCAGGCACTGGGAATCACACATGACCTGCACATTCATTGAGTGGAACCCCTTTCTGTTCATGTAGACCTCTGTCTCAGTTGACAGTGCCCTGATGGCCACGTGTATGCAGACGATTGCACCTAACATCTGAAGGAACTGGGCCACTGTGTAAAATGCCTGCACGAGGACCCGCTGCTGCTTTTCATCCCTTGGGAACTGGATGTTCATGTCCACATGCTGCAGCAGCGCATCCAGGAACTGCCTGAGGCAACATGACATAGTGGGCTGCGAGATACATACTGTGTCACCCATGTGGGTTTGTAAGGTCCCTGTGGCTAGGCAGCACAGTGATACAGAGACCTTAACCTCCACAGGGATGGGGTGCCCCCTACAGGTGGCACTCTGGAGCTCTTCCCTCAGGTCATCAAACAGCTCTGTTATGATGGCACTTGGTAGGTGGTAGCATACAATACACTGCTCCTCTGTGCATTCTAGATATGACTTTCTGGGCCGGTGTACCTGTGGTGCATGGTGTCTGACCCTCCTTGGCTGCTGTTGTGGCTGCCTGTTCCCCTAGTTCCTGCCATCATACATCCTGTGGCACCTACGCCACCTCTCTGCTGCCAGGAGTATGCCCATTAGTGCTAAGGAGGTAGAAGACTTGGTTTGCTGGCCAAGGCACCTAGCTTCACCTGAGCTCTTTCCTTCTAAGACTGCTTGAAAGGCAGAGTAGCGAAACTTACCAGAGCAAGGGAAAAGGATTAAGGCTTATTTTGGCTAAACAGATTTACTGTGTGGTGTTGTTTTTATTTTTTACTCACAGGGATTGCTACTGTTTGTTGCTAACATTTCATTGCTTTATTTTTCTCTGATTCAAATTCAAATTGTTACTGGTATACCTTCTTCTGCATTATTACAAGGTGTGCCTACAGGTGTGTGCTAACAGATTACTGCTGTAATCTTCTGATTCAAATTGTCTTTTGCAAGGTATATCTTCTGTTACTGCTTTATTTTTCTCTGTAGCAACTTGTTTCTTACAGGGTATATCTTCTCTGAAATTACTATATTACAGGTGGAGCTTACATTTTTGTGACTTTTTTATCATTGGGCTAAGCAAAATTACTGTTTGACACTGTTTTATTTAATTCTTGGTTGTTTTTTTTTTTTGTTTGTTGAAAAGGTTTATTGTCTCAGAGGTGTTTCAGTCTCCTTCTCACATTGAAGGAGCTAATTGCTTTCCTCCCACAGCTCTTCCAAAGGATTAGGTGTGTATGTGGGGGTGGAGCTGGCAAACTGTCAGTAATTTCCAACAGAAAGAAGGGTTAAAAAGTCAGGTTAATTGATATCTTGGAGGTAGAAGACTTGGTTTGCTGGCAAAGGCACCTAGCTTCACCTGAGCTCTTTCCTTCTTAGACTGCTTGAAAGGCAGAATAGAGAAACTTACCAGAGCAAGGGAAAAGGATTAAGACTTATTTTGGCTAAACAGATTTACTGTGTGGTGTTGTTTTATTCTTTACTCACAGGATTGCTACTGTTTGTTGCTAACATTTCATTGCTTTATTTTTCTCTGTAACAAAGTGTTTCTTACAGCGTATATCTTCTCTGAAATTATTACAGGTGGTGCTTTACAGGTTTTACAGTTTTATCTAACATTAGGATAAGCTTTCAGGGTTACTGCATTTGTTGTTGACTGATTGTTTCTGCTCTTACCTCCTTGTTCTTTCATCTGTGGTTCTTCTTTTGGCAGGGGAAGGGCCCAGCCACCCACGCCATCCCCAACCACCCCACACTACACTCCTTTTATAGGGTACCACAGTTGTGACATATCCTGAGGCAGAGCAGGAAGGGGTGATCCATGGGGCTCCACAAGGTGAGCTCATTTACATGGGCACTAGTAATTTAACTTGTTATAACAAGTTAAACAAAACACAATCAAACCATTACTTGCATTTTTTTTCATTTTTTTCCTTCTATTTACTCTGACTAGGTTATAAACCCAGCAACTTATCTGGAATGGATATGATTAACTGCAGGTACTGTGGAACAATTTTCAGAAGGCCAGTCTTACAGGATTTAGGACACTGTCCTACCTGCTGGGCCTTTGGAGATCTTAGGGCTCAGCTCCGGGCAGCATGGGCAGAGATTGCATGCCTCAAATTTCATATTCAAGAGGAAATACATTATAAGAATCACCCGCCATTTCCCCAGCATCCAACAGAAAAACCTCGACCGCAGAGGGTAGTTGGTCCAAGAGGTTGGCAGGTGGTTAGGAGGGGCAAATCGGGTGCCCCATCACTCTCTGCTCTCCAACATATTACCTCCAAAAACCATATAAACAATACAAACAGGTATCTGCCTCTATCTCTGAAATCAAACAAAGAGGCAGAAGACACTGCAGAGCAGGACACTGCAGCACAGGAGTTAGCACAACAAAACTCACCCAAATCAGGAATCAAAACAAAAAAAGCAAAAAGGAAATCCAAAAAACTTCTGATCATAGGAGACTCCATGATTCGGGGAGTTGATACCCATCTCCAGCCAGGGGTAATGGTCAGATGTCTCCCAGGTACATCAGCATGGAGAGACACTGACCGCATTGCTAAAATTGTTCACAAAGCAGGAGAAAACATTGATGTTCTAGTACACATAGGGACTAATGATCTTGCCAGCCGGTCAGTTGTGGAGACCAAGGAACACCTGACCAGGCTGGGTGACAAACTATCATCTATTTCGTCCAGCATCTCCTTCTCTGAGATCCTGCCAGTCTGGGAGAGGGGAGCAGATGGACGGAAGGTCAGAGAAGGGGAGATTGGGGAGCTAAACACGTGGCTCAAGGGCTGGTGCCAGGAAAAAGGACACAGATTTGTAGGGAACTGGCAACAGTTCTGGGAGTGAAAGTTCTTTAAATTTGATGGACTGCATCTGACTAAGGAGGGAGTCAGTGCATTGGGGCAGAAGTTTGACATCTTTGCAGGATATTTAAACTAGCAAATGGGGAGAGGGGTGCAGCACCCCATACGTCGAATGGGAAGAACACCCCTCCCCCCTCAGCTAGTGGTCAAACAGGGATTCAGCATGTTTGCAGTTCATTTGCATCACCAGGTAAGAAAAGGTTTGTCTCCCAACGGCCACAGGGGGTATGCAAACCTCACCCAACAACTAACACACCAAAATCTGGCCAATGGAAAATCATGTACACAAATGCTCACAGCCAGGAAATAAGATCCCAGATCTGCAGGCACAATGTCAGAGGCCAAACTGGACATAGTAGCAATTAGTGAGACGTGGTTTACCAGTAACCACACTAGGAGACTTCAGTACCTGGCAATGTATTGTTCAGAAGAGACTGAGGTGCAAAAGGGGAGGAGGCCCTGTATGTCAATGAAAATATCAAAGCTACAGAAATTCAGAATACACATAGAGCCAGAAGAACTGTGGGTCACCCTGGAAACAGGAAATGGGACAGCCATAAGAACTGGGGTTGTCTACAGGCCCCAGACCAGGGGAGGACATAGACACATTACTGTTAGAAGATATACAAACATGACAGCTTAAGGAGGTTCTGATAATGGGAGACTTCAACACGTCCGGATACAGATTGGTCAATACCAGCAGGAACATCTGCCAGAACTAGACACATAGTGGATTCCTGCAGGGGGGCCTCAAACAACTGGTACAGCAACCCACAAGAGACAAGGCTATCCTAGATCTAGTACTGACTAACAAGGAAGGGATCACAGATCTCCAGGTGGAAGGTCACCTGGGGGCCAGTGACCATCACATGGTATGGTTCAATTTGGCTACTACTTGTAAATCATCCCATTCCAAGGCAAAAATATGGGACTTCAGAGAAGCTGACTTTGATAAGATGGCCAACAGAGTTAAGCTAGCCCTGGCAAAAAGAAATACAGGTGAGGGGGTGCAGGCAAAGTGGGCAAGCATTAAGGATGCAATACTTGAAGCAACATCCCATTGTGTTAGAAAAGGAAGTGCAAAAGAAGAAGGAAACCACTTTTGTTCTCAAATACAGTAGCAGAAAAGGTCAGAGCCAAAAGGCTGTCCTTCAGGAAATATAAGGGAACACAGCGGGATGAAGATAGGGAGGCATACCAAACTGCCCTAAGGGAAGCAGGGAAGGCAGTAAGGCAGGCATAGTCCCAAATTGAGGAAACACTAGCACGAACAGTAAAAGAAGGTGACAAGACTTTCAATAGATACATTAGTGAAAGGAGAAAGTCCAGAAGGGTTATTGCTAAGCTTAATGGAGAAAAGGGAGCATGTGAGGAGGAGGACCCTGTAAAGGCATTTATCCTAAATAGATACTTTTGCTCAGAATTTATTGAAGAGAAGGTAGGGCAGGGCCCACAGCTCAGCATCATGGACACAGGGGGGAGGGAGGTGAGCACTACTCCCTTCACAAAAGAAAGGGTCCTACAAGAGCTTGTTAAACTCAGGGTGGATAAGGCAAAGGGACCTGATGGCATACATCCCAGGGTACTTAAGGAGCTAAAGATGGAACTAGCAGAGCCATTAGCAGAACTGTTTAGTGAGTCTCTGAGCACAGGAGAGATCCCAGAAGGCTGGAGAAGGGCTCATGTGATCCTGTTCCACAAGAGTGGTAGCAGGGAGGAGGCGGGGAACTACAGACCAGTCAGTCTTACCTCAGTAGTGGGCAAGATTATGGAGGCACTCCTTAAGGAAAGGATAGTGCAACACCTGGAATCCATAGAGGCACAGGATCCAAGACAGCATGGGTTTACAAAAGGAAGAGCCTGTCAAACTAATCTCATAGATTTCTTTGACTGGGTAACCAGAGTGGTGGACCAAGGGGGAGCAGTTGATGTCACCTACCTTGACTTCAGCAAAGCTTTTGACACTGTTCCACATAGAAGATTGATAAATAAGCTGGGTAGGCTCAGGGTGGGTCAGAAGTTGGTCAACTGGGTGGCAAACTGGTTGACGGGCAAAAACAGAGAGTGGTGGTAAATGGTATACAGTCAGAAGAGATGCAAGTCACAAGTGGGGTACCTCAGGATCAGTCCTGGGGCCAGTCCTCTTCAACATCTTCATTAGTGACCTTGCAGATGGACTAGAGGGTAGGCTTGTCTGTTTGCAGATGACACCAAGATCTGCAACAGAGTAGATGATCAGATGGGGTTGGCAGAATGAGAAGAGATCTGGATAAACTAGCAAAATGGTCAGAAGAGTGGCAACTGGGATTTAATGCAAAGAAGTGCAAAATCATGCATATAGGGAAGAGAAACCATGAAGCCACCTATAGGCTGGGAGGGGAGTTGCTAGCAGTCACAAAGGAAGAAAGAGACTTGGGCATCATCATCACTGATGACCTGAAATCAGCCAAGCAGACCTCTAAAGCAGTAGGTAAGGCTAGGGGGGTGTTAGGGTGTATTAGTAGGGGTATCACAAGTCATAAGAGGAGGTAATCCCTTTACAAGACACCTGGTTAGGCCCATCTGGAGTACTGCATGCAGTATTGGAGGCCACACCTTCACAGGACATTAACCAAAATTGAGGCAGTCCAGAGAAGGGCAACCAAATGGTGCAGGGACTGCATCAGAAGACATATGAGGACAGATTAACAGAGCTCAATATGTATACCCTTGAGCAAAGGAGGGAGAGGTGATATGATGGAGGCATTCAAACACTTTAAGGCATTAACAAGGTGAAAGAGTCTAACATGTTTTAAATATAAGAAAAATAGCAGGATAAGAGGACACAGCATGAGATTAGAGGGGCCGATTAAGGGGAAAGTGAGGAAATTCTTTTCACAGAAAGGGTGGTTGATGCATGGAATGGCTTACCACAAGAAGTGGTGGCTATGAATACAGTGCGGGGCTTCAAACAGGAATGGGATAGGCATAAGGGAGCAATACAAATGACTATGAATAGATAGGCCACTGACAGAGCAAAGGCCGATGGCACATTTATAAGGTAGAAAAAGAAATGGGCAGACTAGATGGGCCTTGCGGTCCTTATCTGCCGTCAACTTCTATGTTTCTATGTTTCTATGTTTCTAAGGGCTGTCATTCCTCTCTCACTACCGTCCTGTATCTGTGTGTCCACTGCTTGTTCAGCAGTGTCTCTCTTCTGTGTGTCTCTTTGGGAGCCTTTTATGCTCTACTGACTTACACCTGTTAACCCCTGGTATAACTTCAACTAATTGCTATTGGCCTAGCTTGTCCTTCCATAGAGTCTAGAATCCTACTTCGATCCTATCAGCTACTTTGGCACATCTCGCACTATGCATATGCGTATCTCAGGATATGTCACAACTGCGGCGTAGGTGGCCTTTGGTGTAATGAGTTCCACTATGTCACACTTGCGTGTTCTAGAATACTGCATATGGCAACTGCATGTGTAATTTGCCACTTACGACATTCTTGATTGGTGTAACTCAGATAAGAATGGTGTTACCTTTCAAGAATCGGGCACTTTATCTGTGGGAGAGGGGGCCTTTGATTGTTTGCTGACTTAAACTGGTATGGGAGTAGGGGGGGAGATAAAGGCTACTGACTACTGATAAGGCTTGGGGGTTCAAAATACTGATTACTGCTGCTGACTTGAACTGGAACTGGGACACGGGGGCCCTAACTGCAGAACTTGAACTGGGACACAGGGGAACCACCTGCAAAACTGTAGGCTCGTTCAGGATTACTTGCTCTATGCTAAATGTGTACTGGTATGGGAGTAAGAGGAGTCAAAGCTATTGATTGCTGATCAGGCTAGGGGGTTCAAAATACTGATTACTACTGCTGTTACTACTGCTGGGATGAGGGGGTTCTAGCTATAGACTCTTACCCCAGCACGCTTGCATGCTCTGTTTTTGTTTATTGTTTGTTGATTCTCCTTGCTGGGTCTGAGGGGGCTTCAACTACAATAGCCAACTCTACCATGAAAGATGACTATATTTTTGATAATTGTGCATTGGGGATTACTGATACCCCAGCATGCTTGCACAATCTAATTTTGTTGTTGATTCTCCTTGCTGGGTTTGAGAGGGGTTAATCTACAAAAGCTAACTTTAGCACAAAAGATCACTATATTTTTTAAAATTGTGTACTGGGGATTATTGATTGGCCACCGAGTACAGTTGGGAACCTAAGAACTACTAAATACTGGTTTGTTCATTATCATCTACCATAAGGCTAGAAGAAGAGGGAGAGAGGAGGTTACTGTAGGCAGACAGGGACAGAGATCAGGGCAGGAAGGGGCTAGGGGAGGACAGCAGGGTGCAATGCCTGTGGGGCAGCAGTTTTCATGAGTACACTCTGGAGAATTGGGGTTTGCCCTGTATGCAGGAGACTAGGACAGTTGGAGTCACAATGACATTCCCTGAGGTGGGAGATTGCAAGGCTATTCATGACTGAGAGGGTAGACCACAGTGCTGGCTTTGTTGACACGAGTTCAGGAAGGTTTTTAGATCGGTGCATGTTCAGGAGGGATGGGATGAGGGAAACCACTGGACTCATGAGAGGGCGAGGGATAAAAGCAACTTCATAGTGTGTGCCTCCCAGGCTCCCAGAGAGATGCTGGATAGCAGAAGGTCGGTGGGCAGTGGAGAGGGGGTGGAGGACCTGATGGGGGGACTGCTACTGTAGGAGGGATCAGCACGTCAAATAGGTTTGTGGTTCTCATAGGGCTGGATGAGCATACCAGGTCAGAGGATGGAAGATAGCTGGAGGGGGAGGTTGGGGGGGTGACGAGTAGGAAGGAGGTTCAGGAGAGCAAGATGGGGAGGAGGAGGCAGGTGGGTGTTGGTAGTAGTTGTAATCTGTGGGCTAGTGTGGGAGGGAGTGGGGATGGTAGACTGGCAGTCCGAGGTGGGGGAGAAGAGAGGGGAAAGGTACAGGAAGTCCTGCTGGTGGGTTCAAGTGAGAGGGAAGAATGTACTGGCAGGGGTGTAGGGGCAGACATGGCAGCGTGGTAGAAGAGGAGGCTTCGAGGTCTACCAAGGTGGGACTGGTAGATGATGCTATAAGTGTGGACAACAGGGCGACAAGGGTAGTTCCGACTCAGAAATCTGGACAGAATGGAATGGTAGGAGATGACGTAAGTGTAGACAAGCAGGTGTTTAGGTTAGTTCTTGCACAGGAACCTAGGCAGAATGGACTGGCTCAAGTGCGGGTTCCTGTAGTGACAGTGGTGGGGAGAGATGAAACTGGTGGACAGAACGAGGACACTTAGACTTCTAATTCTGTAGTTGATATTGGAGTTCGGGGAACATACAGGCTGGCAAAGGAGGTGAGTGCAAGTGGAAAAGAGGGGCTCAAGGCATGAAATTGAGAGGGGGTGGTAGGGAGGGACAGCAGGGTAGAACAGACACCATTAGCTTAGGGAAGGAAAACTGTCAGGCAAGTAAACCAGAAAGAAAAAAGGGGCAAGGTACTACTGATTGGAGACTTGTTCATAAAGGATATCAAGTGGGGGGGCAGAAACAGTGCAGTTTAGGTGGAGTGCCTGCTGGGCATGACGGTGCTGGAGGTAATTCATCATATTCCCTCATGGGGTAGTGATTAGGATGAGAAATCACATCTAGTGTTCCATCTAGGGACAAATGATCTGAAAGGAAATAGTCTCTTGGAGGTGCAGGCAAGATTTAGGGCTCTGGCTAGATTTTGCAGTGCTCTCTCTGCTTCAAATCTCTAGCCTTTTCGAAGGTGTTGTCCATGCCTAGGGCCAGTACAGAGAGAAAAGAAAGGATAAGGGAATTCAATAACTGGTTGGTAAGGTGGTGTAAGCAGATGGGGTATGGGCTGGTAAGGCACTAGGGGCAATTTGGGATGATAAGAGTCTCGTTGCCCCTGACAGGCTGCACCTTAACAGAGATGGTACAGCTGTACTAAAATGTAGACTGGGGGAGTTCTTTGAAAAAGCATATGATTTAAAGTAAACAGAGGGGGAGCTGGGAGTAAAACCACACCTAACCATGGCCAAGAAGGAGAGCTCTAGGCCCCCTGGGAAAGGGATGAAGTGTTAGTTCTGGCATACCTGTAGAGAAGGGAATGGAAGGAGAACTACAGTGGAAGGGTTTAGTGGTTAATGCCTGGAGCATAGAAAATACAATGAAGGAACTGGTAGCCATCATTATGCATGAAGGATTGGACATAATTGCGATCATGGAAACATGGTGGACAGACTATCACATGTGGGAGATGGCTATCCTTGGCTACTGATTGTTCAGGAAGGACAGGAGAGACATGAAGGGGGGTAGTACTATAAATTAGGGAGGATGTAAAGGTTGCAGAGGGGCAGGAGGGGGATAGGGAAATTGAACTACTTTAGATAACACTGAGCAGAAGGACTGGGAAGTCTTTGAGACTACAGGTAGTCTACAGACCACCGACGCAAAAGGAAGAACAGGACAGGATGATGCACAGGCGATTACAAGGATGACTTTCAAAGGAGAAATGCTTCTGGTGGGGGGCCTGAACCTCCAAAACATAGACTGGTCCATCCCATAGGTGGCTTTGGCTAGAAGCAGGGGGATTCTGGAGACACTACAGGGGGTGTTCTTGCAGCAGTTGGTCAAAAAGCTAACTCAAGTAAACAATCATCCTGATGAAGGGATAGCACTGCCCTGAAGCGCCAAGGCTGGAATGGGTTTTTGGAGCCTTGAAATTTATATGTGTTTGACACTGAAAATACTTTTTGTGCTTACATTTGTAAGTATTTTTATTGTTTTTCTTTGAATGAATAAAAATATTCTCCCTGAATTTTACCTGGAGTGCTGGATGTATCTTTCATCTAGGTGAAACAACCTACTGGATGTGGTCTTAACAAATGGAGAAAGTGTGAAGGAGGTGGTGGTGGGTGAGAAGGTAGGAAACAGTGATCACAGGACCGTTGGGTACAAGGTGGGGACAAGAAGGGAGGCACATCGAACAAACACAATGTTGCTGGACTTCAGGTGTGCAGACTTTGACATGATGAGGATAGTAAGGGAGGAGATGAGAATACGGAAAAGATGAACGATGTGAAAGACTTATGGGGAGCAATTAGGGACTGGGTGAGGGAGGCCAGACATATGTGTATTAGGAAGGTTAGGAAGGTACAAGACATAGGAGACCACTCTGGTTCACTAGGGAAGTCACAAGAGTGGTCAATGGCAGGAGGAGGGCTTTCAGGGAATATAACAGAATACAAAAGGAAGGGGACAAGAGGTTTATATGGAAATGAGGAGGCTAGCAGGGAAGGTAATAAGGAGGCGAAGGCCAACACTGAGGAAAGAATAGCAAAACAGGCCAAGAGAGGGGACAAAGCATTCTTCAGATATGTGGGAGAAAGGAGGAAGACTGGACAAGGGTCGCAAGGCTGTGGGGTGAGGGTGGGAAGCCATTGGAAGAGAACGGGGAGAAAGCAGAAGAACTAAATAGGTACTTTTGCTTGATATTTACAATAGAGGGAGAGGGCAGGTGGCCCGATTTAAGGAGGAGGGGAGGGGAGGGGAGGGGGCATGGGGTAGACAAGAGTTCTTTCAGTATAAAGAGGGTACAGAAGGAACTTGACAAGCTGAAGGTAGGCAAGGCCATGGGGCCAGATGGGTTGCATTCGGAAGTGATCCGGGAACTGAGAGAGGAACTGGCTGCCCCATTGGCAGAGCTGTTTAACCTGTCTCTGGATTCCAGAAGGTTGCTGGAGGACTGGAAGGAGGTGACCATGGTACCGATACCCAAGGGGGGAGCAGGGAGTTGAGGGAAAACTACTGCCCGGTCAGTCTCACCGCAGTAGTGGGGAAGGTCATAGAGGCACTCATCAGGGAGAGGGTAATGGACTACCTGGAGGAAAATAGGCTGATGGATGGCAGACAGCATGGGTTCACAAAAGGGAGGTTATTCCAGACCAGTTTGATTGAGTTCTTTGACTGGGTGACACAGGTACTCAACTGGGGGGGGGTGGACATGGCCTACCTGGTCTTCAGCAAGGCTTTTGATACCGTACCCCACAGAAGACTGATCAATACGCTGGACAGTATGGGGGTGGGGGACAAAATAGTTAGATGGGTAGAAAACTGAATGACGGACAGAAGCCAGAGGATGGTAGTAAATGGGGTGCAGTCCAGGACAGGGAGGGTGATGAGTGGGGTCCCCTAGGGGTCAGTCCTGGGACCACTCCTTTTCAATATCTACATCAGTGATATAGTGGTAGGTTTAGTAAGACTAATGGGAAGGGTGACCCTCTTTGTAGATGATACAAAAATCTGCAATAGAGTTGACTCTGCAGAGGGTGTTAAGGACATGAGGCTGGACCTGAGGGCACTGGAAGTGTGAGAAGAGACTTGGTAACTTAAATTCAATATCAAAAAGTGAGCAGTCATATACCTGGGGCACAGGACCCCAAAGGCAGGGTACACACTTGGGGGAAGTCAGGGTTATGGAGCAGGAGAGGGATCTGGGGATCATACCTCTCAACTGTACCACATTATGAGGAACATTCTTCATTTTACTTCTCAAAAGCTCCCTGTTCCACATTGTGAGGACTTGTCCCACATTCAGTGTTAACATTTTAAAGCAAAAATCTATAGTAAATTATGCATCAAATATATTATTCAATTAATAACAGACTTTCCGACCATAAATGCAAACATTTTAACAGTGTTCTGAGCTTCTTAGATAAGATTTGATTAAGTGTTCCACATTTTGCTCATTTATTCCACATTTTGAAAGGTAATGTTCCACATTTGTGGGACAAAAGGTTGAGAGGTATGCTGGGGATAATAGTGTCTAGTAACCTCAAGGTGGAAAATCAGTGCAGCAGGGCAGTGGGGAGAGCTTACAGGATGCTGGCATGCATAGGCAGGGGAATCACTACCAGGAGGCGAGAGGTCTTGATACCCCTGTACCAAGCCTTGGTAAGACCACACCTCGAGTATGGAGTCCAGTTCTGAAGGCCATAACTGTAAAGACATAGATATGATTGAAAGGGTTCAAAGAAGAGAGACAAAGATGATAAAGGGGATGAAGGGAAAACCATATGAACAGAGGTGTGGGGAATTGGGACTCTATACATTGGAGACTAGAAGGGAAGAGTGGGAACATGATAGAGACCTTTAAATACGTCAAAGAGTTAAACAGACTGTGCTCAGGTAATTTATTTCACATGAAGGAAGGCACCAAAATGAGGGGGCATGGTTGAGACTGCGGGGAGGAAACTACAGAGGCAATGTGAGAGGACAGTTCTTCACTGAGAGGGTGGTGGAGGCATGGAACAGGCTTCCGAAGGAGGTGGTGGGGTCAGAAACAGTGTTGGGCTTCAATACAGCATGGGACAGGCACATGGGGTTAGAGAGTGGAGGGATGGGTGCGTGCAGAGGAGGGAGGTAGGAATAGTGGGAGGGGAAAGGGGCAGACTAGATTGGCCAAGAGGTCCTTTTCTGCCATCAAGTTTCTATGATTCTATGATAACAACACCTCCCTGACTATAGGTTCTAGAGCATAATGCCACATCTGACACCAAATGATTCAAATGACAAAGTTTAGTAAGTTGTTACATGATAATCATTTGGATGCGTAACCCAGTGCCGGTATGCCATTTGAATCTGACAGCAATACCAGGTGGGCTGGGTTCGGGGAGGAACAGGTCACTCGGCACAAAGGCTAGGTTTGGCTACTCTGCACAGGGGCACCCAAGTAACTCTGAACACAGGAAGCAATAACTGTAATGTCCAATACCAGAAGTGGGATTCTAAAGTGTGGCTTTTTATTCACATCCAAACAGAATAAACAAAGCATAGATGGACCCCCACGGGGCTACACTTCTGGTAATGCAGATTAAAAGAAACAAGAACACTTCCTCAAAACTTTAGCCCTCAGGCTCTGAACCCACTCGGCACACAGCCCGGACTTGCACGCTGCTTTGGGTTACACAGCCCAAACTTGTACACTGTTCTGGGTTTTCCCTGGCTCGACTCCCTTGCCAGCCACTTGGACACCTTCCATACTTCATGGAAACATTTTCTGGTGGCTCCCTAAACCACCTAAGAGCACCTCGGCTCCATCAGGGAATTCTTCTTTTCAACCCCATGTCTGGATACTTTCCTTAGGCACTGGCCAAGTACCTGAGAGAAAGTAAAAGGTGTCTCACAGCAAATCCATAGAGGTGAATTTGGTTACTACTGATGAGGGGTCTCCCACCTCTCGGTCCCACAATTCATACCCGGCCATTTCTCTGGACAGTAAACACCTCACCCTGTAAAGCTTTGCAATGTAGATTCTTGCTAAATGTATTTCACATTCCATCTACTTGTCTTGCTTCCCATTTGTGCTGAAAATTTAACATACTTTTAAGTGGCATTGTCCATTACTCTAGACCCCCCACCGAGTTAAGCAGTCCAATCCCCAATTTCCTTCACACTTTGTGCTGGACTTGAACATACTTGAATTAAGTGGCAATGTTCATTACTCTAGACCTCCCACAGATTAAACAGTCCAATCCCCACTTTCCAACTGTACTTGGCTGTCTTTTCCTGACCCCATAGTAACAGTCCCTTTAGTTTCCTTCTGTTCAGCGAACTCACCCCCTTGGTTGCAGGTGCTCCACAGGCATTTCCTCCACAAGGAATTTCTCTGTCAGAGCTTCTGGTGCCTCAGCACAACGGAAATAGGCAGCTTCTTTACCTTAGCCGGACCCAGGGGGGTTGCCCCTGGAAAACAGGCAAAAACCTTCCCCCATCCCCTCAGGGATGGGGCTCTTGAACCACTGAAAGCAGTCTCCACCACTTCAATTACCAGTTCCTGTGTTCCTCTTCAGGTGGAAACACACACCTTCCAAAAGTAGCTCTGAAACAGAGCTTAAAGCTCTGAGAGCCTGCACACACTCTGCTGTACTACTGTCTCTCACTCAGACTGCACACAGACTGAATTCAAAATTATGGGCAAGCCATTAGGGACATAATTCAGAATCTCTGGCTGTATAGTAAAACACACACTATATGGTGAAATACATACATAATATAGTGAAATATAAACATTATATAGTGAAATACATACACAATGTAGTGAACCCCATACAGTATCTACTGAAATATATACATCGTATAGTGAAATACATATACTGTATACTGAAATACATATATTATAAGTGAAACACATACACTATATAGTGAAATGCTTACATTGCATAGTGAAATACATACACTATCTACTGAAATCCACATACTGAGTACTGAAAATCCACGTACACTATATACTGAAACAAATGTACTATGTACTGAAACATATACACTGCCAATTGAGATACATACACTGCAGACTGAAACATCCACATAAACTATCTACTGAAACAAATACTCTATAGATTGTAACACATACACTATT
The DNA here is from genome assembly GCA_016271365.2 of Neoceratodus forsteri. Taxonomy (NCBI): domain Eukaryota; kingdom Metazoa; phylum Chordata; order Ceratodontiformes; family Ceratodontidae; genus Neoceratodus; species Neoceratodus forsteri. The sequence goes on along the minus strand of CM057459.1, from coordinate 1,159,712,321 downwards.
TATTTATGTTATTTAGTTAATGAATCGGATTTACAACCTTTGAGTCATAGACTCATTTACAAAGGCACCTCGTCACAGGGAGGGTAACAACAAAAGTGTGGTAAGACAGGGTGGAACAAAACAGGTGCAATACATACATTATACATAGCCTACACATGGGTAGTTTCTCATAGTACAGAACAAAAATCATTGGTAGGTCCTAGCAGGTCATGCAGGCAAAGGCTTACAATGAGCAATTGAAACTGCTCATCTCACGGTATGTCCAGGGAGGAGGAGGTACATGTGGGGAAAGGATACATACACAATTGCCATAACAGGAACAAAATACATATAGGAATGCTTATGGCAAGCCATTAGGGACATAATTCAGAATCTCTGGCTGTATAATAAAACACATAAACTATATAGTGAAATACATACATCATATAGCGAAATGCATACACAATGTAGTGAACCACATACATGATCTAATGAAATATATACAGCATATAGTGAAATACATACACTGTATACTGAAATGCATATATCATATATTGAAGCACATACATTATATAGTGTAATGCTTACACTACATAGTGAAATGCATACACTGTCTGTCTACTGAAATGCACATGCTGAGTACTGAAAATCCACTTACACTATATACTGAAACAAATGTACAATGTACTGATACATACACACTACCTATTGAGATACATACACTACAGACTGAAAAATCCACAAACTATCTACTGAAACAAATGCTCTATACATTGTAAGACATACACTATACATTGAAAGAATCTGCATACACTAGATACTGAAACAAAAACACTACATATTGAAATACATACACTATTGAAATGCATACACTACACATTGAAAAATCCACACACACTGTCTACTGAAACAAATACACTATATATATTGAAACATATACACTTCATATTGAAATACATACACTGTCTGTTGAAATGAATACACTATGCATTGAAAAATCTGCATACACTATATACTGAAATAAATACACTATATATTAAAACACTTACCCTATCTATTGAAAAATGTTGCATACTCTATATACTGAAAGAAATACTCTATATACTGAAAGAAATATATTGCATATTGAAATACATACACAGTGTAATTAAAAAATCCACATACACTATATACTGAAACAAATACACTACATGGTGAAACACACACTGTGTTCTGAAATACAAACACTATAGACTGAAAAATCCACATACACTATATACACTAAAACAAAAATACTATATACTGAAATGGACTACATTCTGAAATGACCCTTCCTCCTTGAATTGCCTGCCCCTGCACTCATTTCCCGTTGCATTCAGTTAGCTGCTGGCCTGGTGAGAGGATGTCTAAAGCTGCAGGAGGTAAATAAAACAGGGCTATCTTTTATTTTACTTCTTTATGGGGGGTGTCCATCTTGTTTTGCTTGCACACCTTTAATCAAGTTTCAGAACACTGTGATGTGACAAGAACTGTTAGAACTAATTTAAAATGCTTTAGTTTAGTTTATTCTTTTAAGTGCTGCCCTCATTTACTGTTAAAACACATTTGTATGGGAAGCTAATACTTAGGATATTCCTAACATAAACACAGGGGGCTGCATGTGTTTTTCCAAGTTAAATATTTGATCAGATTTATGTGTAATTAATCACTGTGTTAGTCCAGCAACTTATCTGAGCTGAATGCTTAGCAAGTACTACAGGAACTGTGATAGTGTAAGTCAAAAGCTTTGCTAGTTTGTACTCTATGGACTATGCTTTAATTTAGTTTTTGTTTTTACTTTAGTGTTTTGTTTAATTAAAGTTTCTTGGTTAAGAAACAAAAATATATATTTTTGCTGCAGTCCCTTGGTGCCCAGCTCTCACCAGGAGCTTAGCTGGCATATGCATATCATTTTCATGTTTCTATACTAAATACCTTTACTGTGATGCCTCACTTGAGGCATTCACAGTCTGTTTTGAGGTTTGAGCTTCTCAAACTGTGTTTTATTTAATTTTTTTTTCCCATAGAGATTTTTATCTCCTTAGTCACCCTGTGACCCCCTTGCCCACTGACAACTCAAGCCCAATCACCCACCGTCCCCAGGACTTACCTGCTCTGAGACCCCCCACACACACACACATCCCCCATGTTGGGGCCATGAGGTGGAGGGCCACTGACAAGGAAACGCATATTCAGACAGGAGCAGAGCCTGGTTAGTAATGCAGAATCTGTGACAGGCTGTTGGATCATTCTGCCATTGGAAGGGTTTCTACCTTTGGTTTCATTCCCTGGGCAGCCAAGTATACAATGATGCCAGTGCACGTAAATGCTTTTCTGATCCCTCTCTCTTGTGCAACTCCACTGCCCTGCCAGCCCTCCTCTACTAGGTGGATGTTGAAGAGCAGGATTGTCAGACTCCCCCTCCCTGAGAGGAGAGCAGTCCCCGAGATGCTCAATCATATCCCCCCCCAGCTAACCCCTGTGCAACCCAGATCCACCCCCAAAAACTGGGCCTCTGGCATGGGAGACAGTACAGTTACCACCAAGCTGCAAGACCAGCCCACCATACTGTGTTTATATAAGTAAATAAAGACAGCATTCAGATGAAAGAAGAAAAAAAACTGTATTTTAAATAGTTTGTTATAAATGTTTTAAGTCGCATCAAAATGTTCTGAAATCGGATAAAGGTTTTGCAAGCAAAATAAGATAAAACAATACATAACAAGATAGATGAGATAATCCTTTTATGTTTACTTTCTGCATCTTCAGAGGCATCGGCCAGAATTTTGTCAGTTAGGGCCCCATTTTCAGAAGGTTAGCGCAGTGATAAACATTACGCTATGTGGGAACAGCATAGTTGAATGGGTGTCATATATTCAGCAGCCCTTGATACTAACCTGATCATGTGCATGTACATATGTACTACTACGGTCATGCAAAAGAATAATTCTCTGCTGCATACAGAGCACAGTGCTATATAAAAGGCTTCCTTCCTAGTGACCATTAGTACCTCCCCCTACATTTTATACTCAGCTTGTAGGTTTGTACATGCTAGATGCTTGATTTTGCACTTTTTGGTTTTTTTAACCCATGCTGCCATGTCCTGTACCACTCTTCAAGTTTTCCAAGGTCCCTACTCATTCTTTCCATCTACACCTATCAACACTATTACAGATTGTGGTGTCATCTGCAAAAAGGCACATCTTCCCTTCCAGTTCTTCTGTAATGCCACTTATAAAGACATTGAAGGTGACTTGTCCCATTACTGAGCCCTCCGGCACCCTTCTGGTCACTCTGTCTTCATTGAAGTGAGTGCAATTTACCACCACCTTCTGTGGCTGTGCGCTATCCCCTGTGTAGCACTTAGGAGTGCACAACACTAATGACTGGTAGGGCTGTGCGAATACCTTTTCCCAAATATTCGGCTGAATATTTGGTATTCGGGTCCCAAGTATTCGGTACTCGTTATTCGGTATTCAGACAGAAAAGGTGTTTTTTTTAAGGAAACTTTAAAAAAAGCACTTCAGCAACACCATTGATCACCCATTGAACCTGGGATACCATATACACCTCAATGACACTTCAGCCACCAACATAGAGCTCTCACTAATGCAACACAAGCTTCATGTGGCACACTCGATCCACCACAACACACACATAGCACTCTGAAAACAAAATCAAGCTTTGCATTGGGTCAGCACTAGAGGGTGTTCATGGTCACAGACATGGGGTAGAAGGTGCTTCAGCCATGGGCATAGGAATAGTGGTAGAAGTGGCTGCAGTAGTGGTGACAGCTGAAAGGGTGGCTGCTGCAAGAATGGCACTGGTGGTGGTGGGAAGCACACTGGCTGTGAATGCAGCAGTCAAAATGGTAGCAGTGGGGACACTGGTGGTGGTGTCTGCTGCTTGCTGCACAAAGCATGCATGCTCTAATTCCCCCCTACTACTGCACAACAGGACGTGACAATGAACGTACAGATGAACAGGTGGTGACACTAGCAGTAGTAGTACTGCTAATGGTATTAGTGGTAGTAGTACTATTACCAATGCTACAAGAACTAAAAAGCTTGCTTGAGGAGAACAATATTTGAACCCATCGAATAAAAAGAGAAACACCAGTATGTCATTGTCTATGTAGTCTATCTCACCACCTTCTCTGGGATTGTATTATGTATCAATAATTTACGGTGGAGCAAGGCAAGATGCAATTCAATACTTTGCAGTAAATGACATGCCACAAAATATTGGATGACTGGAGGGCTTAATTGCCATTAAATTACACTGCTCCTTGCAGCACACTGCAGCATTTTACAGCAATTTTGCAAAACACTGCACTGCTTACTGTCTGGCACCACAGTATGAACTATGTTCTATAATCTTGATGCAGTGTTTCATCTTTGGGTATGTTAGTTGTGGATTGTTTTGCTACAAGGGCATCTCAGTCTCATTCATTGTAACTTCACTTATTTATAGTGTATGTTTCTTTAAGGGTTGTGTATTCATAGGATGTTTGTATGTTCCCGACATGCACCCTGACAAAGACCAGGTTCTGGTCAAAGCACCAGGGCTCTATTGGCATCCTCCAGCCTTAGCATAAACAAATGTTTTAGCAACTTTATGCTGCACTGCTCTTAACTGTATTTTGTTACTGCAACCCACCTCCCCCCCACTGAGTGCTTCCTTTGTTCTGCATAGATTGTTTGGGGGTTTCGCAGCCCAGGGACAACGCTAGCAGTAATTGTGTGGATGTGCTGTATGTTTGTGGTCTATCATCCTGTCCCTCACTACTTGGGGCCAACAGTGCAGACGCTTTGCTGGGGCTGGACCAAGCATATTTGCAAGATTGCTAAAGACATGATGGAGCTGGTCACTACTGGTTACTGGGTAAAACACAAACTATCACTACTAGTACCTGTGATTGTGATGCGTTACTTAGTGCTTGTGGAACTACAGTAATACACCAACCTTTCCAGTTACACTGCACCACAAACAAGTAGCAGTAAAGAAAAACACTGCTACTAAGAAGGGGAAGAAAAGGGCAACCTATTTAGTCAAACATGGAACCGAGCAAGGAACAGACAGACAACATACAGTTAACTCAATGAGACAAGCCTGCCCCACTAAGTGCAATGGTTTAATTAACAAAACAACAATAAACAAACAAACCAAAAATGTATGTGCACAACTGCGCGCGCACACACACACACACACACACACGGCACAGACTCACAGGGGGAAATATTTCACAAGCACAGCTTAATTGTGTGCAGTGGACTGTAGAAGTGTGGAGTGGAGTGGAGTGGAGTGGAGTGGAGTGGAGTGGAGTGGAGTGGAGTCAGCCACTGTGTCAGTGTGGCTCAGTTGGTAGCACTTCTGCCTCTGGACCAGAAGGTCATGGATTCTTGTCCCACACTGGGATTGGACTTGTACCTAAAAATTGCTGGCATCCAAATGCAGTATTGGGGGTGCTGTACTGCTGGGGTGTGCCATCCTTTGGATGAGAAGTTAAACTGAGGTCCCTTCTGCCCGTCCAGGTGGATGTAAAAGAACCCAGGGCACTCTTTGCAAAGAGAAAAGAACATTCCCAGTGTCCTGACCAACATTCCCCCCCTTCCCATAAACCGGTTCATGCAAATATCCAGGCTGTGTGTGGGTGCTGATGTACAATATGGCCACCACCACACATTCAATCACTTCACTACCAGTCTAGCATTGCTTGTAAAGTGCTTTGAGATACACTGTGTATGAAAAGTGCTATATAAATGCTGATTCTTTTTCTTCTTCTTCTTCTCCTCATGTGTACAGGGATCTATCCCCAGAACCAGAGGAGACTAACAATACTAATTCAATGAGTCAAGCCTGACTGGCTTAGAACTGAAGAAGTTTATTTCAAAATCTGTGTGCACACAGCTGTGCACACATGTGGCCCTGCCTCATGAAAAAATATATTAAGCATGCACATGCAGGGTGAAGCCTCACAAAATCAAATATTTTGCACATATATAGCAAATTATAAGCAGTGATCTGCAGAAGAGGGAGTTAGCAGACACCCTAATCAGTCATGCAGTGTACCAAGCCTGGAACCAGACAACAGCAAAAAAAAAAAGACACAAAAATAAAATGTGCTCCTCCCCAAAAAAATCACACTGGAGCTATGTCAGACAGCACCAAAGAAGGGATATTAGCAGACAGCCCTCCTAGTCCCTGTAACTGAGTACAGCAATAAGGACAAAATACCTGTCAGAATGCCAAACTTAGCTTTTCTGACTCTGATCAAAAAAAAACTATACTGACCCAAAAAAGCCTGTGAAGCAAAAATCAATTTCTTTTTTAGCAAGTTTAAGGTCTCAAAAGTACTGCAGAGCAGCTCTCAGAAACCACTGTCTCCTGTCGTCTACCAACTCAGAGTGAGGAAGTCACATGGTGTGCTTGCCTTTGAGCTCAAGAAATAGTTTTTGATTGGCCAACAAAGCTCTGCAAAACTTGGAAATCTCACCGAATAGTAGTTGCCGAATAGTGAACTATTCGGAAAATGCATCCGAATATTTGGGAAGCCGACTATTTGTGGTATTCGGAAAATACTATTCGGCCCATGCACAGCCCTAATGACTGGCTCTGAAAATGGGGGCCCACTTAGCACTGTAACAGGATTAGCACTGCACTGTGATAAACATGGCTGGTACAATTTTAAAAAGCATTCTTCTGTGCAGTGCTAACCTGTTAGCATGGCACTATTTCCTTTTTCTTTTTTTTTTCACAGGATTACTAATTGCAATCAAGTGCCCATACAACTGGGGGTTAATCTAATTTATACAAGGTGTACAGGTATATGAAATGCTTTCTGGAAGTGCTAATACGCTGCCTGGTTAGTGCTAGATAATGATTCTGGGAATCATGTTTTAACTGCACACACAGCCCGCCAGCAACCTCCCCCACATGCGTATACACACACGCACACGCGCACACACACACACACACACACACACACACACACACACACACACACACACACACACACTCTGTCAGTCCGGGACACAATAAAAAAAAATTCCTTGGTAGTCTGGTGGTCCCCCACTCTCCTAATCCAGGTAGATCTAGAACATTTATCCCTCATTCTTGCTGCTGTTATACTACACATATTTCTCCGCCTGTCTGGTGCTGAGGAAAACAAGTTTCAGCGTTAGCGACTGGCTGGAAAATAACTAAAAATGCTAAATTTTGTATTGGTCAGCAAAAGAGAAATAAATGAGGGTCCAAAAACAGAAATGCTACAGGAATTAGCATTATTTATATTACAAAATAATTATTTTGAATTTGATGGAAACTTTTACCAGCAAGATAGGGGTACAGCCATGGGTAGTGCCATGGCACCCACATACGCTAATGCATACATGGTTGATTTTGAGACAGAGAAAGTGTTGAATGGTGAAAAGAATGAGTTTTTGGATAGTATAATAATTTGGAAAAGATTTATTGACAATGTTTTTTGCATATGGGGAGGAACAGAACAAGAGTTATTATAATTTCATCAGACCTTGAATAATTGGGATAGGAATCTGAAATTTACAATGCACAGCAGTTTTGACAGCATCCCTTTTCTAGATTTAATAATAAGGAATGAAAGAGGGCAGATTAGCACTTCAATTTACAGAAAAGAAACTGACAGAAATACGTTATTACATAGCACTAGCTATCATGAGCCAAAATTAAAGAACAGTATTCCATACCTCCCCCAGCTATCCACTATCCTTGGTGAAAGCCTTGATTATGTAAAAAAATTCAAGTATTTGGGGGTGTGGATAGATAGCAAACTTGACTACACAGTTCATATTGAAGATCTTTTAAAAAAGCTTCACCAGAGACTTGGTCTATTTTTTAGAATAAGGCACTTTCTAAACAGAGATTCCAAAATGAAGTTGGTCCAGGCCACATTTCTCTCAGTAGTTGACTATGCAGACTTCCTCTATAGTCACTGCCCTATCTCCTACCTATGCAAATTGGATACATTGTACCACAGAGCTCTGAGGTTCATTACAGATCTACCATTTAACACTCACCATTGCTATCTCTATGCAGCAGTCAGTTGGACATCTCTACATCTCAGAAGAAACAGAAATGCTGCAGTATGGACATACAGAATTTTGACTAAGATGCTTCCAAACTATATATTAGACTGCTTCGCATAGGCCACAGCTGGCACCTACGTCCTAAGAAGCTACAATTTCATTATGCTCAAAGTGCCTAAAGTCAACACCCGGCATAGGAGATCTGCTATCAGCTATAATCTAGCTATATCATGAAACACAATTCAAAAGTCCTTGAAGCTGATCAACCGGGTATCCTTAGCATCCTTCAAGCATCTATACCTAAGTCTCTTCCCTGAAAAATGCAATTGCTTCCACAAGTTCTAGTTTATTCACAGTTCTTTCCTTCCCCCTCTCAAGCTGCCATCATATCATGGCAATTCACTTCCCTAGAATTCATCTCCACAGATACCTCACCCCCTGGCTATAATCTTCTCCCATTAACTCCAGGCTCCTACTTTAGCCCTTATCACTGCCTTTCACCTCCCAGTTCTAGCACCAGCCCCTGCTCTACTCATGCATACCCCTTCCTACCATGTCACTTGTCTCAGTCTATGACCACCTCTTTCAGTCATCCAATCACTATTTCTCTTTGTCCACATTGACTTCCCTTGGATCTTTGGAATCTTGGGTATATCATGTTGAATGTATGCCATGTTTACTGCCAATGTTGATATGTATATACTGGTTTACCTAGAGTGCATCTCATATGTTCCTACCATATCCTATTATGTTTAAACAATTTCTGTTCTTGATTTCTGTATATAAGTATTTTAATTATTCATGTACATATACCAATTATTGAACCTTGATTACTGTATATAAGTATATATGTGTTTTAAATCTTCCTATACATGTACCAATTATTGAACCTTGACCTTATCAGGTCCATCTTGCAAATGAGCTGTGCTCAATGATGTTCACCTGAATAAATAAAGATTTGATTGATACTCACAAATGTTGAGAGTCAAAAGAAATTGCCAAAAAACAGAGGACTACCAGGAAAAAAAGCTAGAGATTTTTATTTTATTTATTTCGTTTTTGTTGACCAGGTAAGTGCACTAGACAAATCCTACCTATTTTCAGGCATGACCCGGGGGAAGGGGATACAGATGAATGCCAACTGACCATGAACCAGATTAAGCTTTTGGTGGTATTTTTTTTTTTTTAGTGAATGAGGGAAATTTGGCCAGGACACCGGGGAAATTCCCCTACTCTTTTCGATAAGTGCCATGGGATCTTTAACATCCACCTGAACTACCACCAATCCAAGCAGATGGGACCTCGGTTTAATGTCTCATCCGAAAGACGGCACCTCAGAAGTACAGCACCCCTCTCATGCTGCACTACAGTGTCAGTACTGGGATATTAACCCAAGTGCCAGATGTGGGAACTGAACCCACAGCCCTCTGATCTCCCGGCCTCAGAGGCGAGATGATACATAGGTTTAGGGATAGGGCCTATAAACTGAGAGTATTAAAACAAGTAGGTTTTAGAATAGATAATATAACCAGAGAAGAGCTATTGCAAAGTAGAGAGGAGGAACACGAGAAGGAGAGACCAGTTTTGGCACTTAAGTACAATTACAAAATGCCAGAAATAAGCAGAATAGTTAATACGCATTGGCATATGGTAGCTCAAGACAATTCACACAATTTGACTCTACAACAGAAGCCCATAGTGGCTAAAAAGGTTCCAAATCTTTAAGATAGGCCAGTGCACTCACAGTTTGCAAGGCCTGAAAAAACAGAGAACTCAAGTTACTGCTGGGTCCCTTATAGCCAGGCATGGCGAGGTGTGGGAGATGCACAATCTGTAACAATACAAGTAAAAGGATGTTTTTAAGCATCCCCATATTAATGTGGAATTAAGGACCATATAGGTTGTAATACAGAGGGTGTTATTTATGTATTACAGTACCCATGTGACCGACTGCATGTAGGTCAAACGAAAAGAGCACTGAAAAAGAGGATTTTAGAACATAAGGGGGATATCAAGAATAGGGATGAGCAGTGACCTATTGCACAGCATTTTAACAAGGAAGGACATACAGGAGCTTCCCTAAGGTTTTGGGGATTGGTGGTTGTACAACCTCCCCCCGGAGGGGGGCAATTATAAACAGTTGTTGGATCAAAGTGAAATGAGATGGATTTTCCAACTTAAAACATTGAACCCAGCCATAGGTATAACTTTGAAAGTGATTGGTTAGCCTTTATGTAAAATTTAGGGAGACTAATTATAGTTGGTAGTGGACATGTTGGAGTGTTTAAATGTGGAAGAAAATGGGTTAAATAAACTAATTTGTAAACAAAATGTATTCAGGGCAATGTATGTAGTATAGGTTTATGCCTCGTCGCTGTCCATTCTAGATAGCACTTCCCTCACTCGGAATAAGAAAATGTATAGTATTTTTATGATATAGACATAAATGAAAGGCTTAATTAATCTGCTTTTGTTGAGAAAAAAGTATGTCTTTGTTAGCACAAATACTGGAGTTTTATAACACATTAAATTGTTGTATGGTGGAGATAGTCGCTGGATGCCTTGAAGTGATCTGAAGCAGAGATTTAATAACGTATAATAGTAGACAAAGCATCATAGTGCAAGCCGAGGATACGAAGTGCAGGAGAGCCTCCTTGGTGGTACTGCATCTTCACCTTTGGGGGAGAGTGTACTGTTGCCTGGCAATGATCTTGCGATGCAAGAGGTACAAGAAGTGATTCGTCACTTCGGCGGTAAAACCAAGCATGCTCAAGAGGAAGACACACCTCTCGGAGTGAGTAAGCATTTGGAACACCATTCCTTAGCTGAGCAACACTGGAAAAATGAAAAAAACGAGTTGGGGATCAGTGCGAATAGCACTTTTATAATGGTAAATGACCTAATGAAATTTGTGAAATAAGGAAACAATTTGAAGTAAGAAATGCCCTAAAAAGAGTTTTTTAATGATTACAGGCACAAAATTGGAAAGAAGAATCAAAAGCCAAATAAAATTGGGGCCTTGACATATTTAAAAGAAAATGGCAAGAAACCCAAATTTCCCTGCACAAGAAGTATGTGGGTTGTTATAGGGAGTCATGCTTAACACAGAAGTCACTATTCACTGCGCATAACCATGGTGAGCACTATAGCTGCATAAGCACTAAAGCTCTTGTTTGTATGTTTTCAGAAGGTTGAAGGCAACAAGTGAAATTATAGCATTTTTAAACAGCAAGCAACACAAGTGTAGCTGGTTAATAAATGTGCAGTTCCAAACAAGAATGTTGTTTAAAAATATTTAGCATAAAGGTATTGGAAATATGTTATTAAAAAGAGTTTATCTTGAATTTAAACAGAAAAAAAAAGTGAACAAGCTCCGAGGAGCAAAATGTAGGGGAAAATTGAAAATAATAAAAAGAATATGAATTTTACATCTTGTAAAGTGATTTTCTCCTGAAAAAGACACTTAGGCGCCCTGCAGAAAAAAGTTTTTTGGAAGATTGCAAGACACCTTCAAGGGAGTAACACTGAAGACATTTTAAACCATTACCCAGTTGTCATTTTGCAATAAATTCTGTATTGGGCTATCAGAGGGAAGAAGCTGCTAAAGAGTAGAGCTTCAATGAAGATTCTTGGGAAAAATACCAGAGACAATCTGGGAGCCTTTTTCAGCAACCTTTGAGGTGTTGAGGGAACCTCATACATGTTAATTTTGGTTGAGGACAGTGGCTTCTGCCAATGGGGAGCTGCCAGAAAGTGCTCAAGGGGAAAGAACTTTGGTTTCTAAGTTTAGTTCAGTGGAAGTCCCTCCATAGGGAGGGGGTCTTCAGCCCCTAGGAAGAAGGTGGGGCTGCAGGACTGTGAGGGGGCTGCCAGCGGTCTGTCCCCCAGAGCTGGTTGGACCTTTCCCCATCCAGAGAGAAAAGAGAGGATTTTGCAGGCAGTTCTGCAGAGAGGGAGAACTGCAGTATGTCACAAACCCACTCAGCAGGTTAGCCCTCTACTCCCAAAGTGCCAACCTCTGAGCATAGTCTTGTGAACAGTTAACAGAACAAGGTAGCCCTCATGTCTGTTTTGTGGGTTTGAGTCACCTTTGTCCAAAGTTCTGGAAGGATTCAAACTGATAACCTCTTGTTAGTGTACCCAATTGTCAGGCTCAGATAATTCTGTCTTCGGGGGGCCAGATAACTTTGCCTACAGGCACCTAACCAGGTATTATAAAATGAACCATTAGAACTCTATGCAAGACCTAGAGTACTCTTATCCGTTTCCCAGTTTGGTACCACAATAAGCTCATGCACAGTGTCTACTATAACCATCTACTGTAAGCTTCACTTATATAAAAAGAAGTTTCAAAGCACACCAGGCAGACTGTGTTTTAAAAATATATCTTTACTTTAAAATAGATAAAAAATAGGAAAACAGTAAATACAGAACAAGAAATCCCCAACACATACAATCTTAAAAACAAAACAGGTTTAAAAGTGCAAATTTCTACAATCCATGCACTCAGACTGGTCTTATCTAATAATATCTTACTTTCTTAATCTTTCAGTGCTTCGATGTTCCTCTTTTCTCAGTCAGAAAATGAATGTGTCTCTGTGAGGTCTGCTCAGTATACTTAAAAGCAGTCTTGAGCCGGCCTTCTCTCTGAGGTCACCTAACTCCACCTTGATGTATTAAAATTTATATTTTATAACACAAGATGTCCTAATAAGATATTTAAATCTCCTCTCTTCATGTGACTTCCTCCCAGCCCAGTCTGTGATCTGCTTCACACAGACATCAAAGTCTCTTTGATGTAATTCACTGGGTAACTCAAACACATGCATATTGGACTTCCCACTTTAGTGTGGGACCTGCTTCACACAGACATCAAAGTCTGTTTGATGTAATTAGCTGGCTTCCTTGGAAAACACCCCAACACATGCATATGCCCCTTTCCTCATGACACCTAGTGAAAATCAAAGGATTTTCCTTAGGGCATTATAAAATGGATATATTGGTTCCTGGCTTCAAAGCAAATTGACAAGGTAATTGCATCTCAGATATCTGTAGTTTAACCTATGATCTGTCCTTTGAACTTATGCCTGGGGGGTTTTGATGTGTCAGTTTCAGCAAGACAATGTTTCTGCTGACAGACACTCCCCTACATATTTTATATTTCAGAAAAAATATCATATTGTAATCAGAACCAGCTGTCCACGTGCCACAATCCTCCCCATCTAGACTGAATCTGGGGGCTCTATCCCCTGCATGGGATGAGTTTCCCAAATCAGTTCACTCCTTGTAAACATGAGACAGTCCATCTGAGTTCTGATTGGTCACTCCAGCCCTATGTAGAATGGTCTTGTCATATCCTTGCAAAGCAAGACTCTGTCTTAGCAATCTACCACTGTACTTCCCCATCTGCGTCAGACAAACCAGGGGGTTGTGGTCAGTCTGCACCACAAAATGCTGCCCATACAAGTATGGCTCCAATTTCTTTAGGGCCCACACGATGGCAAGACACTCCTTTTCCACCGTGGAGTATGCCCGTTCCCTGGGAAGTAACTTTTTACTCAGGTAGGCTATTGGGTGGTCCCTCCCTTGGCTGGATGTCTGACTCAGTACTGCCCCCAATACCCATGTCTGAGGCATCAGTTTGAACTATAAAGGTTTGCTATAGTCAGAACTTGTCAAAACATGAGCACTGCACAGTGCCTCCTTTAGTTTGGAAAAGGCTTCCTCACAGGCTGGGCCCTAGGTAATTTTCTTGGGCATCCTTTTCTTTCTCAGGTCAGATAGGGGAGCAGCCAGGGCACTGTAACTGGGTACAAATTTTCTATAGTACCCTGCTGTCCTGAGAAAACTCCTGACCTGCTTCTGAGTTTCTGGTCTGGGCCATGCCTGGATTACCTCTATTTTTATTTGGTTTGGACAGAGCTGTCCCTGGTCTACCACATGCCGGAGGTATGCCACCTCTCCCATGGCCACCTGGCACTTCTCAGCTTTGACAGTGAGCCCAGCCCTCTGTATCCTGCCCAGCACTTCCCTAAGGTGGGATAGGTGTTCCTCCCATCTGGTACTAAAGATGGCAATGTCATCCAGGTACGCCACGGTGTACTCCTCAGCACCATTTAACACCTGGTTCTTGAACTTTTGGAAAGTGGCCGGGGCATTCTTCATTCCAAAAGGCATTACTTTAAACTCAAATAAGCCTATCAGAGTGATAAAGGCTGACCTCTCCCTAGCTCTGTCCATCAACTCTACCTGCCAGTACCCCTTTGTTAGGTCAATGGTCATAAGGTAGGTCGCCCCCCCAGCTTGTCCAGGAGTTCATCTGTCCGGGGCATCGGGTGGGTGTCTGACTTTGTGACTGCATTCAGTCCATGACAGTCTACACAGAAATGAGTAGAGCCATCTGGCTTAGGCACAAGGACTACGGGTGAGGCCTAGGGACTGTGGTATCTCTGGATTACCCCTAAATCCAGCATCTCCTCCACTTCCTTCCTAATGTCCTTTTGGACAGCCTCTGACACCCAATATGCTGTCCGCCATATGGGCATCTGTGTCCCTGTCTCCACATTGTGTGTCGCTAAGGGGGTTAGTCCAGGCTTGGTGCTAAACAAGGGGGCAAAGTCTGCTAAAACCTCCCTTATTTTCTGGATCTGGCCCAGCGTCAGCTGAGGAGACAATTTTACTGCCTCCACAGAGGACTCCCATTTACTCTCTTCCAGCAAGTCCAGAAAGGGGTCTCCTCTGTCCGTCCCCTCCCCATGACTACACACTGCATACACCATGTCAGCCCTATTTGCATATGGCTTCATCATGTTGACATGGTACATCCTTTCTGTCTGTCTTCTGTCAGGTAACTCCACAATGTAGTTCATGTCATTTACCTTCCTAACCACTTTGTATGGTCCTGCCCACTCAGCCTGCAGCTTGTCTTTCCAGACCGGAATTAGGACCATGACTTCCTGACCCACCATGTACGAGCAAGCTCTGGCTCTGCGGTTGTACCACACTTTTTGTTTCTGTTGGGCCACTGCCAGGTTGCTCTGGGCTGTCCCCATAAGCTTCTTCAGCCTTTCCCTAAACCTGAGGACGTAATCCACAATGGGAGTTCCCTGGGTGGTGTGCTTGCCTTTTCAGTCCTCCCAGATCAAGTCTAGGGGCCCATGTACCCGGTGTCCATATAAGAGTTCAAAGGGGGAAAATCCTATTGACTCTTGGGGCACCTCCTTGTATGCAAACAACAGGTGGGGAAGGTATTTCTCCCAATCCCTCTCACGCTGTTCAGCAAATGCCCAGAGCATTGACTTTAGGGTACCACTGAATCATTCCACAAGCCCATTGGCTTGTGGGTGATACGGTGTTGCATCTCTGCACCACCCACACTTCTCCCATAAACATTTTATCAGGTCCGACGTAAAGGAACCCCCTCGATCGGTGATTACCTCCTGCGGAAACCCAACACGGGAGAAAATCCCAAGTAAGGTATCTGTCACTTTGTCTGTCCTCAGCGAGGTTAGGGCGACTGCCTCTGGGTACTGGGTGGCATAATCCACCACAGTCAGGATGAATCTCTTCCCTGAGGAGCTGGGGGTATTTAAAGGCCCCACAATATCCATTCCCACCCTCTTGAATGGCTCCTCCACTATGGGCAATGGGATCAAGGTTGCTTGGGTTTTCTTGCCCACCTTCTCTATTTCTTGGCACTGGTGACAAGACCTGCAATACTCCTTAACCTGCTGGGTGAAGTTAGGCCAGTAGAAATTCTGGGCTAACTGCTGCATAGAACGTGTGATTCCCAGATGATCAGACAAGGAAATATCATGTGCAATTTTGAGAAACTGCTCACGATACCCCTGGGGAATGACAAGCTTCCTGCCTAGCATCCCTCTCTCTGTCTGTACTGCCTGTGTATAGATAAGTCCATTTTCCCAATAAACCGTATGCCTGCCGTCACCTCCCTGTGCACCATCTGAGTCTGCCCAAGCCCTCAGCCTCTCTAAACTAGGGTCACTTCTCTGAGCAGCTGCAAACCCCTCACACATTCCCAATGCATGGGACAGGTTCCCTTCAGTCACTTAACTAGGGTCCCTAGCACTAGCATCAGGGCACTCAGGATCACTGTCAATCCCAACCCTCTGACAAGGGGTCACCCTTCCCTCTTTGGAGTAACCCTCTGTAGCTGTGTGGTTACTTGCTACTGGGGAAATTTCTACCCCCTTTTTATCAGTCTCCCCATCTGGAGACATAGGCTGGGGAACCAGCCTCTCAGTGGTTTCCACACTGGTTTCTGTGGGGTTCAAGGAACTACAATTTCCCCTTGCCACTTGGCTATGGGTAACTGCACATACCATCCCCTGCTGGAGATTGTTACCCAGTATCACATCCACTGCTAATGTTTTGGTTACAGCCACCTGTTGCACACTTCCCCCATTTCACCCAAGTCTACGAGAACACTAGCAAGGGGCAATGTTTTCTCTCCTCCTGCAAAGTCCTGTACAGTGATGTATTTATTGGGTATAAGCTGACCAGGCTGTACAAGATCCCCCTTTACCAAGGTCAGGGATGCCCCTGTGTTCTTTAAGCCCTGTGTCTGTACACCATTCACCATGACTGGATGCATGTGTTCCCTCATGTTCACTGTCAAGCTTCCAGGGATACACAAACAACCCACTTCTTTTCTAGCACCCTGTTGTGTATTGCTTGCCTTTTTGGGGCACTGTCTGGCAATATGCCCAGTTTCTTTATACAACCAACATGCATTTCTTACTTCAGAGAAATCTTTTCTTTGAAACCTGGGGCTAACTGGTTTTGGTGGAGGCAGTGAGGGTTTTAGCTGCCCTGAAGGCATGCTTTTCCCTTTCTGTGCTGCCACACCTGCCCCATTCACTCTCAGAGTAGGTCTGCTCTTGGCACAGTGATCCGAGTTCATCATTGAACTGTTTTGGGATCTTGGTCCTCTAGCCAGGTTTTTAGCTCTGCTGGGCATGCCCAATAAAACTGTTCTAATAAAATCACATTTTCAATTTTATCAACAGAGTTTGGCTCAATTCTTTCCCACCACCATTTTAAAAACTGATGCTGTTTCGTGGCTAGCTCCTCGGAGCCCATATCAAGGCTTTTCCTGAGCTTATGGAATTTAGCTCTATATTATTCAGCAGTTAATTCAAACTTTTTTAATTGTGTAGCTTTAAGTTTGCTGTAATCATCACTGTCCTCATTGTTCATTTAACCCAATGCATCCTGAGCTTTCCCGGTAAGTAGCGGGGATAGCTGAAAGCTCCAGGACTCTCTAGAAATTTTAGCCTGAATACAAACTTTTTCAAAAGAATTTAAAAAGGCATCCATGTCCTCCCCCTCTTTAAATGTGGCTATTAATTTGGAGTTCAATTTGTAACCCAGTCCTGCAGTCCCAGTTAAACCCAAGCCACTTACCTGCTCTTGTGCCGCTGGTTAGAGTCGTATCTTCTCCTGTTCGTGTTGCCTCTGGCACTCCTCTCTCTTCTCCTCTGCAGCTAACTGGCGCTCACACTCCTCACGGTCTGTCTCCCTCTGTTCTGTTCTCGCTCTGCCTCATGATGTTCTCACTCTGCCTTCTCTTCTGCAGCTCACTGGTGCTCACGCTCCTCATGGTCTGCCTTTCACTTCTCTTGCTCAATCTTCTCCTGGAACTCCAGCTCCATTCTGCACAACTCAGTTTGCAGCCTGAGTACCTCTGGATTCAGGATACTGGTGACCTTCCCCTGCTGCTGTGGCCCTTCACTGACAGTGATCCTGCTGTCCTCCTCACCGGACCTGGATACAGCACTGGCCGCTAGCCCTGCCACACTCAAGGTTTGGTCCTTTTCAGTCACGGTCAGTGACTCGTTGCTCTGGGTATCTGCTACCATCAGGGCATCTATGAGGTTCTGCTTTTTGACTGTCACCTTGAACGGGACTCCTCTGTCTCCACACAACTGCCTTAAGTATTCTACAGTGCACCTGCTGTAGTTGGAAGCCATCTTTCCTGACTATTGCTACTCTGACTGGCAGTTTAGAAAAAAAATTAAATGGATAGGAACTTGACTGTAAGCCAAGGGATATAGTTCTGTTTTCTTTTGAAATAAAACGCTGCCTTTTCTTTTTTTCAAGTGAGCTGAACGGGTCTCAAGCTGACACACTGAACAATAAAGCTTATACCACCAAACTTTATGCCACTGCTGCCAACCAATCTGTTACAAACCCACTCAGCAGGTCAGTCCTCTACTCCCAAAGTGCCAACCTCTGAGCGTAGTCTTGTGAACAGTTAACAGAACAAGATAGCCCTCTTGTCTGTTTTGTGGATTCGAGTCACCTTTGTCCCAAGTTCTGGAGGGATTCAAACTGATAACCTCTAGTTAGCGTACCCAATTGTCAGGCTCAGATAATTCTGTCTTTGTGGGATCAGATATCTTTGCCTACAGGCACCTAACCAAGTATTACAAAATGAACCCTTAGAACTCTATGCAAGACCTAGAGAATCCTTTTCTGTTTCCCCGTTTGGTACCACAATAAACTCATACACAGTGTCAACTATAACCATCTAAACTCCACTTATAAAAAAATAAGTTTCAAGGTACACCAGGCAGTTTTTGTTTTTAAAATATAGCTTTACTTTAAATTAGATAAAAAATAGGAAAACAGTAAATACAGAACAAGATATCCCCAACACATACAATCTTAAAAACAAAACAGGTTTAAAAGTGCAAATTCCTACAATCTATACACCCAGACTGGTCTTATCTAATAATATTCTACTTTCTTAATCTTTCAGTGCTTCGATGTTCCTCTTTGCTCAGTTAGAAAATGAATGTGTCTCTGTGTGGTCTGCTCAGTATACTTAAAAGCGGTCTTGAGCCGGCCTTCTCTCTGAGGTCACCTAACTCTGCCTTGGTGTATTAAAATTTATATTTTATAACTCAGGATATCCTAATAAGATATTTAAATCTCCTCTCTTCATGTGACTTCCCCCCAACCCAGTCTGTGATCTGCTTCACACAGACATCAAAGTCTCTTTGATGTAATTTACTGGATACCCCAAACACATGCATATTGGACTTCCCACTTTAGTCTGGGTCCTGCTTCACACAAACATCAAAGTCTGTTTGATGTAATCAGCTGGCTTCCTTGGAAAACACCCCAACACATGCATATGCCCCTTTCCTCATGACACCTAGTGCAAATTAAAGGATTTCCCTTGGGGCATTATAAAATGCATATATTGGTTCCTGGCTTCAAAGCAAATTGACAAGGTAATTGCATCTCAGATATCTGTAGTTTAACCTACATCTTGTCCTTTGAACTTATATCTGGGGGGGTTTGATGTGTCAGTTTCAGCAAGACAATGTTTCTCCTGACAAACACTCCCCTACATATTTTATATTTCAGAAAAAATATCATATTGTAATCAGAACCAGTTGTCCACGTGCCACACAGTATTCAGTTGCTGCACAGATAAATTGCACCACAATGATGAAAGTGTCTAGAGTAAAGGTTAAATGGTTTGAGAAAAAGGATTAAGGAAATGGACAGATTTGTGTCAAAAGGATGGGGAGAAAGTCTCTTCAGTTTCATCTGCTCCACATCGGTG
Organism: Neoceratodus forsteri; assembly: GCA_016271365.2. NCBI lineage: Eukaryota > Metazoa > Chordata > Ceratodontiformes > Ceratodontidae > Neoceratodus > Neoceratodus forsteri. The sequence goes on along the minus strand of CM057459.1, from coordinate 1,159,692,659 downwards.
AGACATGGATGATCAAGGATTTTAGATAAGAGAAGTAAGAAAAAGTGCAAAAAGTTCTGTCTGACCCTGGCAAAGACAAGGTGTCTACAGAAAAAGGGAAAGACAAGGTTAAAGGATTGTTTTTTGGCAGAGAAAACTGGATTGTAGAAAATGGATATGAAAACTGGATTGGAACCTAGGTTTAAAGAAGCTGAAGAGAGAGTCTCTTCTGTCTGGAGTCAGCTAGCACCTGCATGGTGAGAAAAGGGACTTTCTTGATGTGTTTCTGAAAATGAGTTGCTGAACTTGCATGTGAGCCAGAGCACAACAGTGGCCTCTGTGTTGGAGTTGAAAGACTGTGGGGGCAGGGGGATGAGCGGATGCTGTCTGTGTGAGTACCTGCTGTCTGCTTCTGAGATGCAGCAAGATGGAAGGCTGCTGTGGTAAACCCCTGGATTTTCAGACTCTGCACAGTCCCCCCAGAGCCTGATATTCAGGAAGGCAGCCGAGACTGCTTGACTACACACCATAGCAGGTAATTGAGGAAAGAATGGAAATGATCTAAAGAATCCATCCTAAACCCAGTGCCAGGTGGGCAACTTGCAGACCCCCATCAAAAGGGGCCATTGGCAGCAAGGGATTGTGGGTTTGTGCCCAGATGATGGGGTGCTTTGGCCTGTGGGGGAGCCAGGCTATGGGGATGCTCCCACATCGGGGTCCCTTGTGGCTGTCAGGCCTTATGTGATGCCCTGCAGTGGGCTTCTGTGGGCCAGGGGGGAGATGGGTTGCAAGACCTTTGGTCATGCTGAAGATCCAAGCTGCAGCTTCTACACCATCAAGTGTTAAGCATCAGGCCCGGTTCTGCATTTGCTGATCCATCTACCCCAAGAATTGAGTCATGTGTGCCATCCGAGGACTAATACAGCAGAGCTGTGAGTGAGGGCAAAAACCACCCTGCACCTGGGGAATATATAGTTATCTGTGTTCAAGTCCACTGGCACTGAAAGCCAATTAAAGGTTTAAAGCAATCAAGGGGAACATGTGGGAGGCTGCTTGGTTCAGGTGGCTGACTAGCTACACCTCAGGCCTTTAGCTTGGCATTTAAGTACCCAGGGACAAAATCTGGGGTGTCATTCTGAACTGGTACAAGTGGGTTTGGGTTTGGTAATACCTGCAGCAGTTAGTCAGGTAGCTTGGTGGCTGCATTATCAAATGGTGATTTGGGTTAAAATCAAAAGGGAGAATGCTGTTTGGGAGAATGTTAAATCTTTAAAATGCAAATTTCAAATGTTGCTTAACCTATATTCCATTCAATCCCATCCTAACCCTCCCAGTGAAAATAAATTTTGTTGTTACTGTTTTAAAAAGGTCTGACTCAAAAGCCTGATTTTTAATAAGCATGTTTTTACTAGAAATTAAAGATTGACCATGTGAAATGTAGGGATGTTCGATTCTCGTAAGTCCATGTACAGGGGGTTGTACTGGTAGAGATCAGACCCACTTAAATGTACTCTGGGTGGCATCACCATTTTCTTTGTGATTTTGTGAAAGGACCCCCAGCAATATCAAATATAGGAATTGAGGCCCCTTAACCATGGCCAGGCTTGCACAGCAGTGGTAGTGGCAGACAACGCCAGAGATGGGCCACAAGCCAAAAACACAGATTTTAGTCATTGTGGTTGTCTTAACCCATGTTTCAACACAAATCTCTTTCACACTGATGTCAGCATGGGTTAAGGCAACAGCGTTGATCTAAAACTGTGCTCTTGCCTACCTCTGAGCAGGGTTTAAGCACAGTTTTAGAATGTGGATTGTAGCACGGTTTTTACCATGATACAGTCTGGAAATTTATTTATTCAAATGTTTCACCAGGAGGGGCACACTGAACAAGTTGCTCATCTCATGGTGCATCCTGGGGGGAAAGGGGAATGGGAGTGTGCAGCCAAATTCATCAACATGAAGCAGTAGAAGGTACATTATTGTATTGCAGCATACAGCAATTAAACATTAGCAACTACTGACATGAGGGCACAGAGCATACTAGCATGACATCAAGCAAGATATCCTAGAGAATGAACATACATAGAACATAGAAATAAACCTTTTAAACCATTTAGCAGGGATCTATGTGATAACGGCGATCGCAGAAAGGCGATCTCCGTTAGGGTGCCTGTACATCAGAGAAAATACATTTTGCCAATGTATAACCCTGGCGCATGGCAAAATGGACCCGCACCCCCCTACTAAAGATTATAAACTCTGGGTGGGTGCATGTTGGGGGGGATGAAAGTAAAAAAAAAAAATAATTCTTGGCTGGCGCAAAAATCCCAATGCACCCAGCACCAAACTCGGCACCCTCCCAACCATAGCCTGCCACAAACCCATCACACCACATGGCCATCTCAGCAACCCACCGTCATGCTACCCCTCACAAACCCTCCCTCCCCTTCTGCCCATCGTATGGCATGCTCGCCCCCACGCACATATACATGTAGCGACAGGATGTCGCTATACCCACATTTGCCCCTGTTCACTCTCTGTGAGAACAGGCACCACTATTGAGTCGCCCTTTCAGTAAGTGCTCAATAGCGATCACCTTTCTCATGTGTTACCATTTAACAGAGTTATAATGGTTTTAAAAAGCCTTAAGGCAGAATATTCAAGCTTTTTTTTTGAGTGTTAGATCATCAATTTGCACCTCTAAAGCAGGATAGTACTGCAAAGGACCATATGATTGCTTGGTTACCAAGTCACTAGCCCATTTGTAAGTGGCCCTATTCCATCCTTATGCACCTATGTAAAGCAGCTGACAGCACCTTCCACATAGGCACATCGGCATGCTGGGTGGTTTTTGGAGGTATAGCTATCCATTAGTGCAACACTAGTTACTGGTTCTCCAAACCAGGTGTTATGGGCTGTGCATTCCTACACTCCCAACACCTGGCCATGTCAGGCTACCACTAGCCCTGGCCCCTCCACTGGTACATGGCATAACTGTCCAGGTGTCCAGTGACCCAACCCCCAAATTGCATGCCTGTGTAATAAGACATTTGTCCCATGTGTCCGGCAGACCCCCCACCCCTGATCAACTGGGCCCCAGTCAGACACTTGATAAGACCAGTAATTCCTCTGTACCATTTACCTGATATCCAGACCAGAGTTCCCCACATGCCCCAATTAGTAGTCTGGCAAGAGCTTTAATTCTTCAATACCACATCCTTGATGCTGAGTGGTTCCTCCACCCCATAACTTTGATATCTACCCCCCACGACCAGCCCACCCAGTACCACTACAACTGCCCCCACTTGCACCAACCTATGTTGTACAGCGACCAGCATAGACCCTCCACTGACATCCATAGCAGTCACCAACTGAATGACAGTTCACAATCAGATGCCTAATGTAGTAAAAGCTGTTTCTATAGCAGGCATGCGATCATGAACATAGAAACACTGAATTTGTCATCTGAAAAGGACTGCTTGGCCTACCTAGTCTGTCTAGATGTTTCCTGTCTCATCTTCCTCCTCACATGCTGCCTGGTCTCCTTTGACCCTCCCACCTCCCAGCCTCTTCTCTAATATAGTGCTATGTCTACACCACATATGCTTGAAGCCCCCTACTGTTTTAGCCTCTACCACTTCAGCTGGCAATCTGTTCCAGGCATCTACCAATATTTTCTCTCATCTCTTTTGGACCCCCCCAGCTTCATTGCATTCCCCAGTCCTGGTGCTCTTTCACATTTGAAAGAGATTCCCCTGGACCCTGTTCACTCCTGTGAGATACTTGTAGGCCTGTATCATGTCACTTTTCTCTTTCCTCTCTTCTAGGGTGTACATGCTGAGATCCCTCTGTCTCTCATCTTAGGGCTTCTCATGTAAACCCTGCACCATTTTAGTTGCCCTCCTGTGAACTTCCTCCTCCCTGTCTATGTTCTTTCAGAGGTTTGTTCACAAAAACTACATCATACTCTAGATGGGGTCTGGCAACACCACCTTCATCATCCTGATGGAAATGCCCTCCCTACACACCCCAGCATCCCACTAGCCCTACCCACTGCTTTGTCACAGTGCCATCTTGAGGTCCTCAGACATAGTAATCCCAAGATCCCTTTCCTGTTTATTGACTGTCAATACCCTGCCCCCCCATCCTATACTCAGCTCTTGGGTTCCTATGCCCTAGGTGCATGATTTTGCACTTTTTGCATTGAACCCAACTGCCATGCTTTTTACCACTCCTCAAAATTCACAAGATCCCCGATCATTCTTTCCACCACTCCTGGGTGTCCACCCTATTGCAAATGTTGATATGATCTGCAAAAAGGCATATCTTCCCTTCAGTTCTTCTGCAGTGTCCCCTACGTTAAAAAGGATTGGTCCCAGAACTGAGCCTTGTGGTACCGCACTGGTCACTCTCCCATCATTAAAATGAGTGCCGTTAACCACCACCCTCTGTCTCTTATCCATTAACTAGCTACTGTACTAATTGGAAGGCTACAGCTGGTGGTTCAAGGGGGGTGCAACAGCTCCCTATTCAGCCCATTTGAGGGCTGCTCTCCTCACTCCACACACAAGCATTTTTTCCTTGTCCCTCCTTCCACCCCTCTTCATCCAGCAGCACACCTCTCTTTCCCATGGGCTTCTTCCTAAGATACCTTTAGCCAAGAGAATCACTCCTGCAGCATCTCAAAGGGTGGAACACTCCTCTAGGGTTCCTTCCCTTCGTACCCATACAGGGTGGTATATCCCACAGATAGAGAGGTGAACAGCCAAAGATTATCTGTTACATAAGCATGAAACTAGTTGCACAGGTACATTGAACCTAATTAACCATTTTGGATCCCACCCCTAGGCCGTTCAGTTTCTTTATCAGCCTCCTGTGTGGCACAGTGTTGAAGGCCTAGCTAAACTCCAGACCAATCATGTCCACTGCTCTCCCCTTATCTATTTCCCTGATCATTCTGTCAAGGAAATCTACCAGATTCATTTGGCATGAAATTCCCCAGTGAATCTATGCTGCCTGTGGTCTTGCAGTCCACTAGATTCAAGATACTCTAACAGTCTCTCTTTTAGTATGGATTCCATTAATTTCCCCTTGACTCAAGAAAGACAGACCAGACTATGCTTGCTAACCTCCTCCCTGCTGACACTCTTACAAAACGGGACTGTGTTTGCTCTCCCCTAGTCCTCTGGAACCACTCTTGTTTCCAGCGAGTTGTTGAATAAGGCCATGAGCAGTGCAGCTAGCACCTCTCTGCCTAGTTCTCTTAATACCCTTGGGTGTATCCATCTGGTCCTATGGCCTTGTCCACCCTAAACTTGGAAGTCCCTTCAATAATGCTCTTTACTTTGAAAATGGACTTGTGTCCACTTCCTCCTCCAGTGTTCATGCTGCTCATTGGTGATCTGACCATCTCTTTCCACTGTGAAAACAGTAGAAGTACCTGTTCAGGATGTCTGCTTTTTTCTGATCCCCCTCTGTGCAGTCTCTGTTTGTCATCCTCCTTATCCTCAGAATCCCTCCCCTTGCCTTCCTCTCCTTGCTTATGTACCTAAAAAAAGTCTGGTCTTCTTGTGATACCCTTTTATGCTTTCTTCTGTCTGAGTCTTTGATCCCCTCATTACCTTACGTGTTTCCCTCTGTTTTACCTGGTACACCACTCTATCCTCATTCTTATGTGTTTCTTCATACCTCCTGAATGCCACCCTTTTACAAGCTTCTGAAGAAGGCTATTCTGATGTATCTCCCCATGTCGGAGAAGACTGCCTTCTTGAAATCCAAAACATTTGCCCTCGTGTGACTGGACCGGGTCCCTGTTCCCATGCTAAACCACACTATGTGGTGGTCACTGGATCCCAGTTGCCCCTCCACACAGACATCTGCATTCTGTCCCCGTTGGTAAGTATCAGATCAAGAATGTTCTTTTCTCTGGATCAAGCACGAGCTGCCTGAGACTTGCCCCTGTAGGGAATCCAGGATGCTTCTGCTTCTGGCTGAAGCAGCTGCCTGGGTGGACCAATTCACATCTGGAATACTAAAATCCCCTGGCAGCAGGACTTCACCTTTTGTTGCCATCTCGTGTATTCCATCTACATGCTCCCTGTCCACTTCATCCCCCTGTGCCGAAGACCTGAAGATCACCCCCGTGTATATTGCTGAACATTTGCCATGTTCAAAGGTGACCTACAGTGCCTCAGCCTCCTCCTGTCTACCCTGCAGCTCTGTCACCTTTATACTCTCTCTGACATACGGGGCTACACTCCCTTCTTTTTACCCCCCATCCCTCCTGAATAGAGCATATCCAGGTACATCAATGTCCCATGATTAACAGTGTATCACATCTCAGTTATTGCTACTTTGTCCAGGTCTGCCTCTATTATCAGTGCCTCCAGGTCTGGGATTTTATTTCCCAGGCTGCGGGCATTTGTTACCATGACTTCCATGTTTTGTATCCTATCTCCCTCCTTCCCATGCTGCTGCTTTCCTGCTTCTTTCCCCCTCCCCTTCTCTGCTTTGTCCCCTCCCCCCAGTAGTCTTTCTCATGTGGCCTAGAATTCACTTTGCACCTCTTTGCACTGAATCTAAGCTGTCATACTTTGACCATTCCTCCAACCTTGCCAAGTCCCTACTCATCCTTTCCATCCCCTCTTGTGTATCAACCTTGTTGTAGATCTTTGTGTCATCTGCAAAGAAGCATACTTTTCCTTCCAATCCCTCAGCAATGTCACTTATGAAAACATTAAAAAGGACTGCACCCAATACTGAACCCTGTGGTACCCCACTAGTAACCCCTCTTTCTTCAGAGTGGACTCCATTTACTATTACCCTCTGTGTCCTGTTGTCCAGTCAATTTTTTTACCTAGGCTACCACCCTGGAACCCACTCGCAGGCTGGCTAATTTGTTTATTAATCTTTTGTGTGGGACTGTGTCAAATGCTTTGCTAATGTCTAGGCAGGCCATCTCCATAGCCACTCCCTGGTCTATTTGGTCATCCAGTCAAAGAAATCTATTAGATTCATCTGACATGACCTTCCCGCTCTGACCCCATGCTGCCTTGGGTCCTGTGCCCCACTGGCCTCTAGGTACTCAACTATTCTTTCCTTCAGAAGTGACTCCATCACTTTCCCTACCACAGAGGTCAGACTGACAGGTTTGTAATTTCCTGCCTCTGTCTTGGTCCCACTTTTGTGAAGGGAAATCACATCCGCCTTCCTTCAGTCCTCGGGTACCACACCATCTTCCCATGATTTATTAAAAAGAGTAGCCAGTGGTTTCACTAGTTCCCCCTTAATTCTTTCAGAATTCTGGGGTGAATTCCATCAGGTCCCATTGCTTTGTCTATCTTCAGTTTTAGGAGTTCTTTCAGAACCATTTCTTCTGTGAAAGAACTGGTATCGATCCCCCTATGCAGAGTGCTTCTATGGATTGGATTAGGTACCTCCACCTCCGCTTTTGTGAATACTGAGCAGAAATATTCATTCAGTATCCCTGCTTTTTCACTGTTGCCCTCTGCCTCAACGAGGGATTGCTGGAGATTCCCAGGGTTCGATTGAAGTCATCGGGATCTCGTGCTTTTGCTTTTTCAGCGCCGACCCTGTGGAATTCTCTACCTCGTTGGTTGAGAGAATGTCCAACCGTTGATCATTTTAAAGTTGCTTTAAAAACATATCTTTTTGGATTAGCGTATCTCTGCTAGTTGTGGCAAGTTTTTTAAATGCTGTGATTTTATTATTTTAAAATTTGTACAGCGCCTTGACTTTGAAAGGTGCTTTATAAATAAAGTTGAATTGAATTGAATTGAATTGCCCACCCACCGTTCATTCTATTCAGCCTCACTATCTCTCCCTTTTTCTTTCTACACTCGCTGATGTACCTATAAAAGGTTTTATACCCCTTCTTAACCGAGTTGGCTATCTTTTCCTCAGTTTGGGCCTTTGCTATTCTGACTTCCCTCCCTGCTTCCTTCTACCTTAACTGGTACAGCTCTCTGTCCTGCTCCTTCTGTGTTTCCTTATACTTCCGGAATGCTATCTTTTTCTTCCTGACTTTCACAGCCACCTCTTTTGAGAACCATAGTGGCTTTTTCGTTTGTTTCGATTTGTTTATTTGCTTCACACAACAGCTTGTTGCCTCTGTGATGGCAGTTTTGATGATTCCCCATTGTTGCTCCACACCACCTTCTAGCCTGTTTGCTAGTGCTTTTCTGAGGCACTCTCCCATCTTGCCAAAGTCAGCCCTCCTGAAGTCCAGTACCCTCACTTTTGTATGGCTTGACTCGGTAGCTGAGTTTAACATGAACCACACTGTTTGATGGTCACTTGTTCCCAGATGGCAACCCACTTCTAGATCTGAGATCCCTCTCACTGCCCCCGTTTGAGAGTATGAGGTCTAAGATTGCTCCCTCATGAGTGGGTTCTGAAACTAGCTGTCTGAGGCCTGCCACCTGTAGGGCATCAAGAATGGCCCTGCTCTTGGATGGGGCTGCAGCAAATGTGCTCCAGTTAACATCTGGAAAATCCAGGTCTCCCATCAACAATATCTCCCCTTTCTGTGCCATTCTAAGAATGCCTTCTGTCATATCCTTGTCCATTCCCTCCCCCTGACATGGGGATCTGTACACAACCCCTGTGCGGATTGTGGTGCCCTTTCCAGTCTCCAAGGTGACCCACAGTGCCTCCTCTCCTTCCTGTTTACTCTTTTGTTCAGTTGCTTTTATCCCTTCCTTTACATAGAGAGCTACTTCTCCCTCTTCTCCCCTGCCTGTCTCTTCTGTAGGTTATGTACCCTGGTATGTTAACATTCCAGTCATGGTTCTCTGTGTACCATGTTTCTGTGACTGCTACGATATCCAGGCATCCCTCTTCCATCAAGGCCACCAGATCAGGGAGCTTGTTGCCCAGACTATGGGCATTGGTACTCATTACCCTCCATTTCCTGATGGTCTTACTCCTTTTTGCCCCATCCCTGTCCTTCTTGCCTTTGTCACTTTCTCCATTTACCCCTGCCTTTCTCCCTATCAACACCTCTATGCTGGTGTTTACTGCACTTACTACCATGATTTTTTGGGAGGGCAAGGATTTCCCTGCTCCTTTCCAGTGCCTCCCCCCTTGGCTAGTTTAAATGCTTGCCAATGAAGCATTTAAACCTATTACCTAGGATCCTGGTTCCCCTCTTGGACAGATGCAGCCCATCATGCCAGTTTAGGCTTGCATCACTCCAGGTGGACCCCCAGACCCCAATGAAGCCAAATCCCTGAGCTCCACACCAGTTTTTCAACCACTGATTGAATCCCATGGTGCGGAACACCCTAGCCTCTCCTACGCCATAGATGGGCAGCACCTCCAAGAAGGTTACCGTGTGTGCTACTTGTCTAAGGCCCCTCCCCAATTCCACAAACTCTTCCTGCACTTCTCTAATCCCTTTCTTAGCCAGGTCATTTGTCCCTAGGTGGACAATGACATCCAGCTCCCTTCCCTGTGCAGGTGCTCTGGCAACCTTGAGGATTTGCTCCCTGTCCCTCCAAGCCATGGCGCCAGGCAGGCACCTTACCTCCCTCTCCCCCTCCTCCCCCAGTTCTACCATTCTAACAATGGAGTCCCCCACCAGGAGCTGTTTCCTTCCCCTGCGGAGTCCCTGCCACCCTCCTGTGGGTCTCCTTTGTGAAGGTTCCCAGCATCCTCCTTGGTCTCCACTGCAGGTGCCTCCATAGAGGAACCACACTTTGCCAGAATGGCATAGGAATTGTGGAGAGGTACAACTGGAGGGATGCGCCTCTGTTCCATCACTCTCACCCTCCCTGAGCATGTATAAGTCTGCCTGTCTGCACCGGTTAGGAGCATACAGGCCTTGTTTAGGGATAATTGGATATTGTTGGGGGCAGTGGAATCAGCAGTGGCATAGACAGGGAGGCTGTAGTCTACAAGTGACAGGACAGATGAAGTGACAGCAAGTCAGAGGGCCTCTGGTTGCAGGCAGTCCCTATGGTGGTAGAGGCGGCTGATATGCCTGTTGGTAGCTGAGGTGAGCAAGTTAATATAAGAGTGGAAGGTGAGGGTGGGGTAGAAAGTAATGTCCAGGTATTTGTACGTGTTGACCTGTTGCAGCAGGAGAGATGAGCTAGAGACTATCTAGATGGGTGAGTCTCTGGCCTTGCTTTGATGATGGGCAAACAACATAGCTTTGGGTTTCTTAATATTAATAACCAGCCTGTGGTCAATAAACCAGCTCTTGATTTGGTTGAAGGAGTGCTGTAGGGAGGTCTGAAGTGAGGAGGGGTCAGGGTGAGCACTGAGGAGGGCAGCATCATCAGAATATATAAGAACCTAGCTAGAGCAGGAGCTGGACAGGGCATTCAGATAGAGACTAAAGAGAAGTAGACCCAAAATGGAGCTCTGTGAAACCCCTGAGCAGACTGGACGGGCGCTGGAGAGGGTGTTGTGTATTTTAACACATTGAGACCTTGTGGAGAGGTAACTGGAGAACCTGTTGAGTGGACCTTGGGAAAAGTCAAATTGGGATAGTGAGTCAAGGAGGAGAGGGTGACAGACCATATCAAAGGCCTTGGAGAGGTCAATAAAGACAGTCCCTGCAAGGTGGCCTTTGTCAAGAGTTTTGTGAAGAAAGTTGTAGAATTCCACCACAGCTGTGGTCATACTATGACCTGCTCAGAAACCATGCTGCTCCCTGCACAGTAGATTGTGGAAGGCCAGATATTTGGACAGTTGGTCGGCCATGATTTTTTCCAGGGCTTTTGAGAGTGGAGGAAGTATACAGATCGGCCGATAATTGCCAGGGGTTGAGGTGTCTCCACTTTTAAGAATGGGGTGATAACCGCCTTTTTTCCAGGCTAGTGGGAACTGACCAAGGCAAACGGAGTGGTTGAGCATGTCTGTCAGTGGGGTAAGCACTACATCAAGGACCAGTTGTAGGAGCTTTGTATCCAGTGGGTTGCAAGCGGGGCTGCACCTACTGAGGGCTTTAGACAAGTAGTGCCTGGTGTCTTGTGGCGAAATAGTCCACAGGTAGAAAGGTGCATGTGAGAGGGATGGAGGTTGTGGGGGGTGGTTGGGTCAAAGAAGTTGCTAGGGAGGACTGTGCTGAGGTCCGAGAAGGTGGAGTTAAGGGAGTCAGCAATGCCAGCGGGTCTGTGATAGTGGTCCCATTAATGTTAAGTTGGGCCAGGGGGGAGCAAGATTTCCCATTAAGTTACTTTATGTTATCCCAGAAGCTCCAGGCGGACCCCCAGGAGGAGGCTAGAGTGGATATGTAGTACTCTGCCTTGGCCTTACGAATGGCCCAAGCACATCTATTATGCTTGGCATTGTAGACTTGCCTGTTCTCAGGCTTACCAGAAGCAATGGCTCTGTGCCAGAGATTATCCCTGAGTGGTAGCTGTTGAAGGAGTGATGGTGTGACCCATGGCATGTTACAATGATAGAGCATCTCGGGGACTGCACTTCTCTCAGGGAGGGGGAGTCTGCCCAACCATTCTTTAACAGCCACCTAGGTGATGAAAGTTAGCAGGGCATCAGAGTGTCATAAGGGGCAGGGTTCGGGCAGGCACAAAGCAGTATTTATTTATTTGTTTAGTTTTTGTTGACTGGGTAAGTGCACTAGAAAAATTCTGCCTATTTTCAGGCACGACCCAGGGAAGGGGATACAGATGTATTCCAACTGACCCTGAACCAGATTAAGCTGTTGGTGGTACTTTTAGTGAATGAGAGGAAATTTGTCCAGGGCACTGGGGAAATGCCCCTACTGAATTTCTGTCAGTAGGGGGAGCTGCTGTCCAAGCTTAGTATGGTCACTTGGTGTGAGGTTTCAGGGTGTGTGGATGCTGCACAGGTGGGAGAGCAGGCCTTCTCTTCCACCTTGATTTTGCAAGAGGCTGAGAAAGACACCAGCCCTGTTGGTCTGAGGACGGATTCAGATGAGGGCATCACAGCTGTATTTATATCTGTGGAGGATTTAAGTATGCAGGAGGAAACTTCACAAATGACCACTAAATTTCAGGAATGATACACTGATGGATTAAAGGAAGATTCTTTTGGAAAGCTGCAACATGGGAAATCCTGGCAGAAAAAAGAGCAAGACAAGGTGGCAGTTCAGATAACCGAGCAAAAAGTGGAACCACTCCCTGTCAAAAGCTCTGTCCTGTCTGTCAGAGAAATGGATGAAGCAGTAACATCAAAGGCCCCGATGGGGCTGGGTGAGTCACACTCCATAACTGTTTCATTTTCTCCAGCTCAACAAAGGGATAATGCTAAAATGAAGGCTGACAACAGTAACATCTTAAATAAAAAAACATATACCAGAAGTCTGCTGATATCCTAGGAGAAGAAGTTGTTGATAAAAATGCAAATGACTCAGCAAAAACGGCTACACAGGTGGGGCAGAGATCAGAATTGACTGAAGCAAGAGAGGTTTTGCAACCTGTTACTCAGCTTACAAAAGCGGCTGGGTTTGTCTTTAAACAGTCCGTGACAACTCATACAGCAGAAGTAAATGTGGGGCAAATTAAATATCAAACAGGGAATGATAAACAAGAAGGTATAACTTGTTTCTCCTTTTAGGGGAAAAATGGAAGAAATAAACCAAATAAGGTAGAGGAAAGTAAAATAAAGTGGGATGCTGTAACGCTAGCTAAAAGGAATTTTCCTACAGTAAAACCAGATCTACCTTCATCCCTAAATGCTGATTTGCAGTCTAACAACGGAACGGTATCCCCTTGTGGTCCATGGTCACCTTAAAAAGCACTATTTGAAGCAGGATGGAAACAAATGCCAGGAGGTGCCTGGCTGCCTGATCCTGCTTGGGTTTCTTCTTTTGATTTTTCACAGGCCTCCCCAGGCTGGAAACCAGGGCCTGGTGATAAAGCCGAGACTCTGATTATTACAGACACTATATTTCCTATTGCAGAACCCAGGAGTACAGTGGCTGCTTTGAACTGTGAGCCCAATATACCAATAGACGCAATAGTACAGAAGACTGAATTGCCTAGCGACCCAACAGATCTAGAAACGAAGCAAGAGTGCTCATTACAGGGCCCTGAACAGACTGAAGCCCCTAAACAAAAACCTCTGTTGTCTGAACTTTTTTCAAAAGTTAGAAAAGAGGCGGCTCCTAAGAGGAGCTCTGTTCATATCAGATATAAAGGAGGGTTGGCAGAAAGACTAGATAGATACTATGTGGGGAGGCATTTATTGAAGGAATCCTTGCATTTCACTCCTAGAGAGGTTTTTGCCTTCATTAATATATCAGGGGACGATAACTTTAATGTAAGCTTTCGTACAGCTCATGCACTAGATTTATTTTAGGAAAGATATGGACAAGTGAAATTTTCCCCCTCATGGATCCCTTTTTTGGTGATTCTGTTTACTAAACCCTTAATCAAATATGTGACTGTAATATTTAGGAATGAGGGGGTTCATGCGGAGGATATTAGATACTGGTTGAACCAAAAATGTGAGGTGCTTAGTGCTCCAGCAGCAATTTTAGACACAGAAATGTTCTGGACAGGAGGCTGGAAGTACATAGTGAAACTGAGGCAGGCTGGAACATATCCCAAACTCTTTTATGTTGGGGAAAGATAGAGGGGTTTGTTTTTATGGGGGGCAGCATAGTGCCTGCTACAAATGTGGCTCTCGGACTCACCTATCGAGCACTTGTGATAAGCCCTGTTGCTCTAATTGTGGAGAAATAGGCCACATAACCATGCAATGTGGCAATCACACAAAATGTGACTTATGTGAGGAGTATGGACATGTGTTTGGAGAATGCCCTTGGGCTGCTAAGAACAATGCTACTTGTGTAAGCCCTGAGTTGTTAATACAACAAGCCCAAGACTTGGCCACCCCCCTTCCCCTTCCATCCCAGAGATAACCATTGCAGAGCCTGTCAACCCACTATTCCTGTTCCCACTCCCCCTTCAGTTTCAGAAGCTCTTGTCTCCCTTCAGGTCTTCAACAAGGTGGAACTAGCCACTGTTTCACCTTCAGACCCTAGGATTTTACCTCCAGTGTGCTATGAGGATCCTGAAAGCACAGATGGAAAAACACCTACTTCCCCAGTTGCATCTCCACTGACTCGCAGGAGGTCTTCAAGGTTTTTAAAATCCAAATCCCCCTTCCCCTACCTATAACTTTTGAAACTGAAAATTCCTATGCTGCCCTTTTTTGGGGTGATTCAGAAATGGAGCAGGGTGATTCAGACTCAAAAAGTCTAATTGGGATCCCTTCACTCAGACTGTAGGAGACTATAAAGGGAAAAAGAAGAAAAAAATTGTTTATAAGTATGAAACATGCTGATGGCTGAAAGTACTTGGGGTTCATTAAGCACTCGTAGTATCCTAAATATTGTCAAAAGGCAGGTTGTATTTCAATACATCCATGACAGGAATATAGACATTTGTTTCTTATAAGAAACATGGATGTTTTCTGATGAACAAGTGGTGACATTTAAAAGAGATTGGCCTTGGGGACCTTTCTATTGCAGCCATATTTAGTTGCATCTTATCATATTTTTGGGGAGGGGATTTTATTTGCAACTTGTCACAAGTCAGTAGAAAGGATATACAGACACACAATAAAAAAATTTACTGTGACACAAGTACATTAGCACATATCATTAAGACAGCAGGTCTCATAAACTGCAGCAAGTATCAGGTACAAGGACTGAGTTTTACCTATACTCGTAATAAATTTAAAACTACCATAAATCATTTACTTATTTCCTCCAATGTGCCCAAAGGCAAATTTTATATACAACCAGTAGAATTTTCGGATAATTTAATACTAACCTACACCCTACAATCCAGGCTTAAAAAAATAAAGGAGAAAAACAGATGGAAGCTTAACACTTTTGTTTTAACAGACTCACATGTGAAAAATAGTATTTTGAATATTCTTAAAGCAAGAATGTCAGTTGCATTTTTATATTCTAATTTGGGGGTCTGGTGGTTAGATACTAAAGCAGACATAAGAGATTGGTTTATAAAGCATGGGAAAAAGACAGGAAATAACTTTCTGAAATACTTAACACTTGGGGAAACAGTTGCAAAAACTCTACACCTTTACATACATGTCACGGTTTGATTATACAGAACAAATAACAAACATAAAAGAAAAAATGAAGTTATACCAATACGATAGAGCTCAGACAATTCAAGCAATGCTATACAGTGGTATCTAGAAGACCTCCATAGGAGACCCCTTCAAGGCTTGCAAAACAATAAAAGACAACTAATATGGAGTACTTAATTGATCAGGAAGGTTGAAAGGTAGACTCAGTAGAAGGGATAGAGAAGCTGATTAAGCATCACTTTAGCTCTCTTGCACCTCAAACACCCATACTGCAGAAGAATATATCAGAATTTTTACATGACACCAAAATTCCATCCATACCAGATGAAATTTCAAAAATGCAGGTTCCTATAACTGAGATGGAAATAGAATCAGCCATAAAAATTTGAAAAATGACACATCACCAGGTATGGATGGGCTCCCAAACAAATTTTATAAAACCTTTTCACAAGAACTAGCATTTTGTTTGAGGTTGGTGTTTCAATATTTCTTTATTACAGATGCTATATTTCCTTCCTTTTCAGAAGGACTAATGATACACTTATTTAAAACTGGAGAAAGAAATAATATTAAGAACTGGAGACCTATTACTTTGCTGAACTCAGATTACAAAATTTTAGCTACCCTGATTAATTCTCGTCTCAAGCAGTATGCTGCTCAAGTTATTTCCCTGCAGCAATTTTGTGGTCTTCCAAACAGAAAAATACAGACTGCATTAATGGTTATAAGGGATACTATTGAGCATTTAACACTTTCAGGAAATTCAGGATGTATAGTAGCAGCTGATTTAGAAAAGGCATTTGATAGAGTCTATCACCCCTTTTTATTTCAAATCCCATTAGAAGTAATTAAACAAATCAAACTTCTCTATATATCGTTTCAGATCTTTCCATTTATAAAAAGACAAATAGCAAAGAGCTTTTTAATCCAAACAGTAGTGAGGCAGGGATGTCCCTTAAGCCACCATTCTATGTTTTTTCACTGGACCCCCTATTGCGATTGCTTACAGACCCCCCTAAATGGGATTGGATAACAGGAACAGGGATACAGCAGAATTTGGTCATTCAGTCTTATACAGACGATGTTTTTTTCACAAATTATAAACATTTAACATAATTTCTGATGGAATTTAGGAAATATGTTGCACTGTCTAATGCTAAACTGAATCTTGCAAAAACTCGTGGTTTGTTTATAGGTGCAGGAAGTCAGTTAGTAAGACAGAGTAATGGCATTATTATATCTGCAGAACCCCTTTCTATATTAGGCATATCAATTGGCCCACAAAACCTGCCTGTTGAGAACTGGGAAATTGCTCTCCAAAAGGTAGAGGCCAAGATTTTGAGACGGAAACAATGGAAGCTCTCAAAACAGAAAAGAATTCAAATTTTAAAACAATTCATAATGCCATGTTTACAGCATGTGGCTATGATTTTCCCACTGCCTACGCTACTGAAGACTAAAACTTATAGCTTGTTTTTCCAGATGTTATGGGGAAACAGACTAAATCCAGTTAAAAGGTACTACACTTATTTGGAGAAAAATAAAGGGGGTATTGGAATGATTAATCCGGTTGTGTTTTGTTTTGCTTTATTTCGATCTATTTTTTTCACAAACGGTTCAAAGTGGATTGCTGAATATTGAAAAAAGGGAGAAATGGGTGGGTAAGGTTAACTTTAAGAAAATATTTTGATGCATGGCACAACATGGCTCCAAAATTAAGTAAATATATACATATTCCAATGTATTTTAAGCTTGTGACACAATAACTGTACAAATGGAACATTACTAAGGAATTGATACAACAAGGAACAGGGAAGAATATCTACAAAAAAATACAGAATCAGATATGCCCCTTAGAACCAGGCTTTAAGAATTGTCCTGTGGCAGACAATTATTTCATATCATCACAACGTAACAATAATAGGGTTCCTCCTTATATGTGGGAGACCCTATGGTTGATAATGTATGGCAGGTTGAATTTAAGAGGAAAGGCTAAATATAAGGCTAAGGAAGAATGAAACTGTCCATATTTAGGCTGCACGAATCTTGAAGAAACTATGGAACATTTTCTTTTGTATTGCTCATATTCGAAACCTTTATGGGATTTTTTTAGCCAGTAAATGGAACCGGGGTGGTTGACACAGCTTACATATGACATTTCAGTTCTTGGGAAATACCCCAAAGGATTTTCACATCTACATTCTGAAACTTTGCCTCTTCTTTTTTGTTATCTTAGATTTTATTTATGGCAGGCACTGTGTCAATGGGTCATATATCAAAAAAGAATGAATTACGACTGTTTTAGTCAATTGATAGTACAAAAAATTATGAAAATATATTTAAGAGACTCAAGGTTTTTTTCTTCAAGGAAAATTGAAAGGTGGTGGAAAGGTTTTCATATCTTTATTAAATATAAGTAAACACTCAGCAAAGGAACCAAAGGGGGACATGTATGAGATGGAATGTTGTAAACCCTGATTGTTTTCTGTAACAATGTTTCAATATGACAAATGTGATTTGTATTATGTTTTTTTTTCTTTTTCTTGACATTAAAATCTCCCCTACTCTTTTTGAGAAGTGCCATGGGATCTTTAACATCCACCTGAACTACCACCAGAACAGGCAGATGGTACCTCAGTTTAACATCTCATCCGAAAGATGGCACCTCAGGAGTGTAGCACCCCCCTCATGCTGCACTACAGTGCCAGTATTGGGATATTAACTCAAGTGCCTGGTGTGGGGACAGAACCCACAGCCTTCTTATCTCCCAGCCTCAGAGGTGAGTGTGCTACCTGCTGAGCCACTGACACTACTTGCCTTTAATTGGATTGGCATCATAGCATGCTTGGCTGCCAAGGGAATAAACCAAACGTAGAAAACCTCCAATGGCAGAATAATCCACCAACCTACCACAGGTGTTGCACTACTAACCAGGCTCTGCTCCTGTCTGAATATGTGTCTCCTTGTAAATGGCCTTCTCCCTCCTGGCCCCACCATGGGGGTGATGGGGAAGCCATGGGAGACCTCAGAGCAGGTACGTCCTGGTGATTTTGGGTGATGGGGATGGGCAGGTCAGTGCACAAGGGGGTCAGTGGGTGATCTAGAAGATAAACATCTCCATTGAAAAATAAATAAAATGCAGTTTGGGAATCTCAAACTCAATAACACAATCATAGCATATAAACAGTGTAATTATGCACTATGCGGATAGACCAGGTCAGGTTAATTCATGGAGACTAAGTGCCTGGCAAAGCTCTGTCCAACTTGCAGTGCTCCACAGATATGTAATGGGGAAGTTAGGAGCTGTGAGTGCCACCAGTGAGGCAACACAGTGAAGTTATTCAGAACAGAAATGTACAAATTATGCATATGACAGATGAGCTCCTGACAAGAACAGGGTCCTGAGCGATTTCTGCAAAATATATATATATATTTTTTTCTTAACCAAGACCCCTTATTAAACAAAACATTCAAATAAAAACAAAAATGAAATCAAAATGAACTCAGTAGAGTACAAACTAAGAAAGCGTTTGGCTTACACTTTTACAGTTCCTGCAGTGCTTCCCAAGCATTCACTCAGATTAGCTGTTGGACTAACACAATAATTAATTACACATAAATCTGATCAAAACTTTGACTTAGAAAAATGCATGCAGTCCCCCTAATTGACTAAAAATCCTGGCCGATGCCTCTTAAGATGCAGAAAGTAAACATAAAAGGGTTATCTTATCTATCTCTTTATGTATTTTTTTATCTTATTTCACTTGCAAAACTTTTATCCGATTTCAGAACATTTTGTTGTGACTTAAAACATTCATAACAAACTAGTTAAAATGCAGTTTTTTTTTCTTCTTTCATCTGAATTCTGTCTTTATTTACTTATATAAACACAGTCTGGTGGGCTGGCTTAGCAGCTTGGTGGTAACTGTACAGCCTCCCATGCCAGTGGCCCAGTTTTGGGGGTGGACCTGGGTTGCACAGGGGTTAGCTGGGAGGAGATATGATTGAGCATCTCGGGGAATGCTCTCCTCTCAGGGAGGAGGAGTCTGACAACCCTGCTCTTCAATCAACATCCACCTAGCTGAGGAGGGCTGGTAGGGCAGTAGAGTTGCATAGGAAAGAGGGCTCAGGCAGGCACAAAGCAAGTACATGCATTTATATGCACTGGCATCATTGTATACTTGGCTGCCCAGGGGATGAAACCAAAGGTAGAAACCCCTCAATGGCAGAATGATCCGACAACCTGCCATAGATTCTGCACTGCTAACCAGGCTGTGCTCCTGTCTGAATATGTGTCTCCTTGATAGGTGTCCCTCCACCTCAAGGCCCCAACATGGGGGACATACATGTGTGTGTGTGGGGGGGATCTCCGAGCCGGTAAGTCCTGGGAATGGTGGGTGATTGGGCTGGAGATGTCAGTGGGTAAGGGGGTCGCAGGGCGACTAAGGAGATAAAAATCTCTATGAAATAAAAAATAAATAAAACACAGTTTGAGAAGCTCAAACCCCAAAACAGACTGCGAATGCCTCAAGTGAGGCACCACAGTAAAGGTATTTAGTATAGAAACATGAAAATGATATGCATATGCCAGCTAAGCTCCTGATGAGAGCTGGGCACTGAGGGACTGCAGCAAAAATATATATTTTTGTTTCTTAACCAAGAAACTTTAATTAAACAAAACATTAAAATAAAAACAAAAACGAAATCAAAACATGGTCCATAGAGTACAAACTAGCAAAGCTTTTGGCTTACACTATCACAGTTCCTGTAGAGCTTGCTAAGCATTCAGCTCAGATAAGTTGCTGGACTAACACAGTAATTAATTACACATAAATCTGGTCAAATATTTTACTTGGAAAAATGCATGCAGCCCCAGGAGAGGGGTCATTTCAGAATGTAGTCCATTTCAGTATATAGTTTATTTGTTTCAGTATATAGTGTATGTGAATTTTTCAGTCTGTAGCGTATGTATTTCAATACATTGGCCCAGATATTCAAACTGCTCTATTTTGTGGTGCAAGCCACTGCGCTACTCAAAATAGTTGCACAGGAGTGTGGCCAGGGCGATATTCAATGGAGTTGTGCTATGGTGCAACTTCTTTGAATATCACCCCCTGACCACACCCACTGTGCATGACGCAGTGGAACTGCGCCAGCACAAGTGGTCAGAGTGGAGCATTGACATGCGGTGGTGCAAGTTCCATTGCGCCATGTGCAGCACCTGTGATATTCAAAGGGTGACATGCAAATGGGGCCATAATTTATGCAAAGGCGCACAGGAGACTGTTGCATCTGATTGTAGCCCTATTTGCTATGTCGTGCTGCAGGTGTGCCGATCCCCGACAACTTGCACCTGGCACCCTGCCAGGCAGCAGCCGTCAGGGACCGTCACACCCTGCAGCCTGATCGCGGGTAGAACAGTAGTGCCTCCCCCCATTAGCCCGATCGCGGACATAACTGAAAAGTCTCCCCCCCATTAGCCGTTCAAGTCAGTCCAGATATGTGAATGACTGAATTCATTCACATATCTGGACTGACTTGTACAGTATGGGCTGCACGCCCATTGGCTCATGCTCTGAAACTATTGGGCATGCAGCCCTACCGAGCTGTCAGTAAGCGGGCGGTGGGGTGGCAGGTGGATGGGGTGCTGCCACCCACTGGCTGGGGGGGGTGGGGTGGTGGGGTCTGGGGGTGGGTGGGGTGGGGGGCCTCTAGATCACCAGGATTTCAGTGTGGGGGTGAGGATGCCGCCAGCGATCAGGCTACTCCTGATCCACTGGACCACCAGGGATATTGGACTTTGGGGGTCTGATGCCCGTGATCGGCTACTTGTGGGGAGGAAAGTTTCAGTTATGCCGCGATCAGCTAATGGGAGGGAGACTGCTATTATGCCCTTGATCGGGCTGGTGGGGGTTACACTTCAGCCCACGATCAGGGCATGGGGGGTCGCCGCCAAGTGCGGCGGGAACAAGTCCAGGGCCACCCACAGGTAGCAGCTGCTGTATTGCACCTTGCAATGTGGCAACTCACCTGTGGCTGGCCCTCGACTTGTTCCTTTTTTTTCAGCGTAACTTTGTGCAGGCACTGGTAGGGGTTGTGCCTGCATAACTCTGCATGGCTGGGCTGAATATTGGGCTGTGCAGTTTATGCATGGGTACACCCCCCCACCTGTGCCTGCATACATTACTGATGCGCCCCGGTGCATCAGGATTTGTGCAGGTGCACTTTTCCCTAAATATTGCACTGGGGCGCATCAGTGGGTTGTGCATGGCACTACACTGTTGCGCCATGCGCAACCCTTTTGAATATCTGGGCCACAGTGTTTGTTTTTCACCATGTAGTGTATTTTTTCAGTATATAGTGTATGTGGATTTTTCAAATATACTATGTATATATTTCAATATGCAATATATTTCTTTCAGTATATAGAGTATGCAAAATATTTCAATAGATAGCATAAGTGTTTTACTATATAGTGTATTTATTTCAGTATATAGTTTATGCAGATTTTTCGGTGCATAGTGCATTCATTTCAACAGATCATGTATGTATTTCAATTTGAAGTGTACATGTTTCAATATATATATCGTGTATTTGTTTCAGTAGACAGTGTGTGTGGATTTTTCAATGTGTAGTGTATGCATTTCAATAGATAGTGTATGTATTTCAATATGTAGTGTGTTTGTTTCAGTATATAGTGTATGCAGATTTTTCCAGTATATAGTGTATGTGTTACAATGTATAGAGTATTTGTTTTAGTAGATAGTTTATGAGTTTTTTTCAGTTTGTAGTATATGTGTCTCAATAGGTAGTGTGTATGTAACAGTACATAGTACATTTGTTTCAGTATATAGTGTATGTGGGTTTTCAGTACTCAGTATGTGCATTTCAGTAGATAGTTTATGTATCTGCCTGGATTGGTGGAAGTTCAGGTGGATGTTAAAGATCCCATGGCACTTATCGAAAAGTGTAGGGGAGATTTTTAATGAAATACATCAGAAACACATCAAAGATAATCCAAACCAACAATGATACATGTTTATCAAAAGGGAAAAAAAAAACAGAAAAAGAAATTTACAAAGCTCAAAACAAATTCAGATCAAATTATGCAAATAATCTCCCATTTATATTTAATAAAAAAAAGTGAAACCCTTCCACCATTGTAGCACTTGATGTGCAGAGTGTTTTAAGCAATCTGATTTATAAATATCTTGAAGTTCTTTACAAACTAATATGCTCAAACATTCAAAAGACATTCTGTTCTGATGTAGCACCCATTGGCAACGAGCCTGCCTAAAATCCTAAAGCCTAAAATCTAAGGCAGCAGAAAAATACTATTAAAGAGTATGGATGGAACTGAGATAATCCTGGTCCATATTTCCCCACCACCAGTATATCATATGTCAGAAAACGGAGCCAATTTAATTTCTATTTGATTGCTAAATAATTCCATAAAGCAACTGTATAAGAACAGTGCAATAAGAAATGCTCCATAGTTTCCATCTGTGCTATACATTCCATATAGGGACAGTTTCGTTCTGTAATGCTTTTATGTTTAGCGTTACCCCTTATATTCAACCTCCCATAGACTGTAAGCCACAAGTTCTCCCACATTTTCTGAGGAATTCTTGAAAGTGTTAACTGGTGGAGAATGTAATGGTTATCTGCTGAGGGACAATTCTTAAAACAGGGTTTCTTAGGATAATTTCTATCAATGATATCTTGATATAGATATTTTGTGGAAAGTGTGATGGGACCGTTTTTCATGATACCCCATTTATATAATTTTTGAGCAGCTGGCAAAAAATGTGGGGGAATATTCAGACCTGGGTGTATTTTTGGTGCTATATGTAGCCATGACTTAAAATATACAGCTAGGCCTTTTGTCATCCAAGCCTTTGAAATATTGTTCTTGCTGTGTAGTATAGTGCCAGCCAAATGTTTAAAAAACAAAGCATGGAGGAAAACAACTGGTTCTATCATGTTGAGACCCCCCTTTTTGAGATCCAAATAGGTATAATTGAGTATAATGGGATTTAATTTTGAGCCCCATAACATTTGAAAGCATAGCCTATAGATCCTTGTTTCCAATTTGATGGGTTATGGATATAATACTGCTACATACTGTAATAATGGTAAAATAAACTTTTTTAATACAGCAATTTGCTTAATTTTGGAATATATCCACTGTCTCCATCTGTTTGTCTTCTGTTCTGCTTTGATAATAGCTTTTTCCCAATTTTGTTCAGGTAAATTATGTGGTCCAAAAGTGATCCCCAATATTTCTAAAGGAGTGGAAGACTTAGACAGTCCATACCAGATGGAATCAGGATGGACATTAGGCCCAATAAAAAGACCTTTACTCTTCCCCATATTCAATTTGGCATTCGAACCTTCTAATAAAGTGCAATTTCTTGTAAAAAAAGATTAATTTGCCCAGGATCTGAAAAAAGCACAGATATCATCAGCATAAGCTTGAATGCATAAGGCATGAGGGATGCCGAGCCCAGTAATTCCAGTCCATTTCGGAGATGCTACAGCCAAATGGAGTAAAGGATCAAGGGAAAAACTATACAGCAAAGGGCTCAAAGGGCATCCTTGTCAGACTCCAGAGTGTACCATGAATTTTTGTCCGACCACACCTTTTAAAAGAGGTCGGACTATAAAAAAAGAATATAATAACTGTAATTGAGATATAAAAAGACATGGAATTTTGTACGCCTTTAATACTGCAAACAAATTTTTATGTAAAACTCTATCAAAAGCTTTTTCCTGATCTACTGTTACCACACAACCGGACACTCCTGAAATATTACAATGATAAATGATATACTAACATACTAAAATGCCAGCAGAATAGGCCTAACGGTCTTTCGTGTCTGCTCGTTTGATCAGCCCCCACCCTGGGTGCTGACCTTGCAGTCCCCCTCGCCTTCTCTGGCTTCTCCCTTCCCAGTTTTGGATATTCTTGCTGCATTGGATTTTGCTTCCAGAACCCTTCCCCTGTACCTGTCCCACCCCCTCTTGAACCCCTTCACTGTCTCTGCCTCCACCAGCCCCCTAGGCAGTGCATTCCATGGCTCCACCACCCTGTCAGTGAAGTAGCACCTCCTCCTTTCTCCCCTGAATCTTTCCCCTCCAGCTTCCACCCATGCCCTCTAGTGGCCCCCTCCTCCTTCCTTCGAAGCACCCTGACTGTTCCTCCCCTATTTACCCTCTTCATGTACCTGAAGACCTCTATCATGTCCCCCGGTCCCTTCTCTCTTCCAATGTGTACATATTTAGCTCTTGAGCCTCTCCTCATAGGTCCTGTCCCCAAGCCCCAAATCATTTTGGTTGCCCTCCTCTGATCCTCTCCAGGAGGTTAATGTCCTCTTTAAGTGTGGCCTCCAAAACTGTAGCAGTACCTGCAGCGGCCTCACCAAGCAGTTATACAGAGGGAGTATCACTTCCCTCCTTCTGAGGTGATCCCCAGTGATGCATCCCAGTATCCTGTTGGCCTTGGCTGCTGCCTCCTACAAGTCTCAGAGTTGTTCATCTTGACATCCACCACCACCCCAGGTCCCTCTCAGCCATTGAGACTTGTAGCATTTCCCCAGAGGGTGTACACTTGGCCTGGGCTTCTGGCCCCCAGGTGGAGTACCTTGCATTTTCCTGCATTGAACCTCAACTTCCACTTTCTAGACCATCTTTCCAGAGCCTCCAGGTCCCCCTGTAGGGCCACCCTTCCCTCCTCCCCATCCACCACCGCCCCCAGTTTCGAGCCATCTGCAAAGAGACTCATCTCACTCCTGATTTCTGTCCTTATGTCAGATACGTAGGTGTTGAACAGAAGGGGCCCAAGGACTGATCCCTGTGGGACCCTACTAATGACCCTCCTTGGGGATGAGACTATCCCACCAACTATGACCTCTGGGTCCGCCCTGGAGCCAATTGCCTATCCATCTGATCATCTGGTTCCCCAGCCCCATTTCTCCCAGCTTATCCAACAGGCCCACATGAGGAACAGAGTCAAATGCCTTGCTGAAGTCTAGAAAGAGGAC
The DNA here is from genome assembly GCA_016271365.2 of Neoceratodus forsteri. NCBI lineage: Eukaryota > Metazoa > Chordata > Ceratodontiformes > Ceratodontidae > Neoceratodus > Neoceratodus forsteri. The sequence continues at coordinate 1,159,667,559 of CM057459.1, read as the reverse complement.
ATCCACTGGTCTATCCAGGTCCAAGGCACTTGTCACCTAGTCATAGAACTCCACCAGGTTTGTCTGACACGATTTCCCCGGGATGAATCCATGCTGTCTATAATCCTGGCACCATGACTTATCCAGGTCCCCCCTAGCCTCTCCTTGACAATGCCCTCCATCACCTTGCCCACCACCGATGTCAGGCTGACAGGCCTGTAGTTCCCTGCCACCTCCCTTGATCCCCCCTTGTGGATAGGCACTATATGCACCACCTTCCAGTCTTGGGGCACCCACCCTGTCCTCAGAGAGATGGTGAAAAGCTCTGCCAGGAGTTTCGCCAGGACATCTGCAAGTTCCTTCAGCACTCTGGGATGTAATTTATCTGGCCCCGGTGCTTTCTCCTTCTTAAGGGAGCTGAGGGCTTCCCTCACTCTCTCTGCTGTGATTTCCACTTCGGTACACCTCTCTCTCCTGCTTAGCCTCCCCCACCTGCCAGTGATGCCTCCCCTCTACCCAGACCTGCCGATCGGTAAGGGTCCCCCTCCTCAGTATCTCTGTCTCCTCCCATGTATGATGCAGCACCCCATTTTCCCTGGTGAAACCTGAGGTGAAGTACTCATTTAGTACCTCAGCCTGCTCCCCCAGGTCTTGTGCCCATCTCTCCCCTGATTTAATCCTGCTAATCTGCCCCTTCACCCTTCGTTTTTCCCCAATGTATCTAAAGAACCCCTTGTTCCCTCTCCTAATTTCCCTGGTCAGGTTCTGCTCCTTCCTTGCCTTAGCCACCCTCACCACTCTAGTGGCCCTTCTAGCCATCAGCTCGTACTCCCCTCGATCCCTTTCACTCCTTGAGCACTTGAATTGCTTATAGGCTGCTTTCTTTCCCTGCACCACCTCCTGGACCTCCCTGGTCCACCAACAGGCTTTTTGGGCCCTACCACATTTTCATCTTACTCTTGCACAGGTGCTGGTAGCATCCTGCACCCCTCTCCTGATGATTTCCCACCTACTATCAGCATCCATGTCTGGCCCAATCCCATCCAAATGCTCCTTAAGGATCCTTCCCATTTCCTTAAAATCCACCCCCCTGAAGTCGGTTACTTCCGTCTTTGTGCAGCCTTCTACCCCTCCTAGGTCCAGGCAGAACCAGACCGTGGCATGGTCACTCCCTGCCAATGGGTCCCTTACCTCCAGGCCCCCAATCTGGTCACTGTCTGCCAGGACCACATCCAGTACCTGTGCCTCTCTGGTCGGTTCCCTCACCTGCTGAGTTAGGAACGCGTCTTGAAAGACATCCAACAACCTCTGTTCCCTGGTCACAGAGGATGTTCATCTGGGAACAAGTGACCACCAAACAGTGTGGTTCACGATAAACACAGCCGTACAATCAAGCCATACAAAAGCAAGAGTACTAGACTTTAGGAGGGCTGACTTTGGGAACATGAGGGAGTGCCTCAGAAAAACACTAGCAAACAGGCAAGAAGAAGGGGTGGAGGAACAATGGGGAGTGATCAAAACAGCCATCACAGAGGCAACAAGCCTTTGCATAAAAAAAATCAATAAAGCACAACGAAGGAAAAAACCACTGTGGTTCACAAAAGAGGTGGCAGGGAAGGTTAAGGAGAAAAGGGCAGCATTCAGGAAATATAAGGAAACACAGAAGGAGCAGGACAGAGAACTTTATCAGTTAAAGCAGAAAGAGGCTGGGAAGGTAGTCAGAATAGCAAAGGCCCAAACCGAAGAAAGGATAGCCAATTCTGTTAAGAAGGGGGATAAGACCTTTTATAGGTACATTAGGGAGCGAAGAAAGACCAAAGGAGGGATACTGAAGCTTAATAAAGGGGAGGGAATGTGGGTAGAGGGTGACAGTGAAAAAGCAGGGTTACTGAACGAATATTTCTGCTCAGTATTCACAAAGGAAGAGGAGGGAGAGTTACCTAAACCAAACAAGAGAAACATTCCGAAGACGAGGGTCAATACCAGTCCATTTACAGAAGAAAGGGTTCTGAAAGAACTAATTAAATTGAAGGTGGACAAAGCAATGGGGCCCAATGGGATTCACCCAAGAATTCTAAAAGAACTAAGGGTAGAACTAGTGACATCGCTGACTACTCTCTTTAACAAATCATGGGAGGATGGGGTGGTACCCAAGGACTGGAGGAGGGAAAATGTAATTCCTCTTCACAAAAGTGGGAGCAGGACAGAGGCAGGAAACTACAGACCAGTTAGTTTGACCTCAGTGGTAGGAAAAATGATGGAATCACTTCTGAAGGAAAGAATTGTTGAGTACCTAGAGGCCACTGGGGCACAGGACCCGAGGCAACATGGATTCACGATGGGAAGGTCGTGTCCAACGAATCTAACTGATTTCTTTGACTGGGTGACCAAAGTAGCAGATCAGGGAGGGGCTGTGGACATGGCCTACTTAGATTTTAGCAAAGCATTTGATACAGTCCCCCACAAAAGATTAATACACAAGATAGCCAGCCTAGGAATGGGTCCCAAGGTGGTAGCCTGGATAAAAAGTTGGCTAGACAACAGGACGCAAAGGGTAGTAGTAAATGGAGTACACAGTGAAGAAAGGAGGGTTACTAGTGCGGTATCGCAGGGTTCAGTACTGGGACCGGTCCTTTTTAATGTCTTTATAAGTGACATTGCAGAGGAACTGGAAGGAAAAGTATGTCTCTTTGCTGATGACACAAAGATCTGCAACAGGGTTGATACACAGGATGGAGTGGAAAGGACGAGAAGGGACTTGGCAAGGTTGGAGGAATGGTCAAATGTATGGCAGCTCAGATTTAATGCAAAGAAGTGCAAGATAATGCACATGGAAACAAAACTCAGGGAAGTGTACACAATGGGGGTGAGATACTGACAACAGTAAAAATAGAAAGGGACCTGGGGTAATTATATCAGATGACTTAAAGGTGGGCAAGCAATGTGAGAAGGCAGTAAGGAAGGCTGGAGGGATACTGGGATGCATAGGAAGAGGCATCAATAGTAGAAAACAGGAAGTTGTTATCCCTCTGTACAGACAGTTGGTGAGACCCCATCTGGAGTACTGTGTGCAGTTCTGGAGACCCCATCTCCGCAAAGACATAGACAGAATGGAGGCTGTCCAGAGGAGGGCAACAAAATGGTGCAGGGTCTGCACCAGAAGACATACTGAAGAAAGACTAAAGGAACTTAATATGTATACTCTTGAGGAAAGAAGGGAGAGAGGGACATGATAGAAACTTTCAAGTACCTCAAGGAATTAACAAAGTCAGAGGGTAGCATCTTCCAGAAAAAGAGATGTGCAAGAACAAGGGGGCACAATTTGAAGATAGAGGGGGGACGGCTCAGGGGTAATGTGAGGAAGTATTTTTTCACTGAGAGGGTTGTGGATGCATGGAACAGCCTCCCTGAGGAGGTCGTGGAGTCCAGAACAGTGGAGGACTTCAAGAATGCATGGGACAGGCATAAGGCAGTCCTAGGGGCGGGTAAGAGGAAGTAAACTGTTGATTAACTAAGATCTGCAGCTTATCTGTTAGGTAGGAAAATGGGCAGACTAGATGGGCCAAGCGGTCCTTATCTGCCGTCAAATTCTATGTTTCTATGTTTCTATGTCCTAGTCTCCCAGTCTGTTCCTGGCATGTTTAAGTCCCCCAACACCACCACCGTTCCTCTGCCCAGTCTGCAGTGTCTCCTAATATCTGCCACCAGACTGTCCTCCAGCTCCTCCGCCAGGGCAGGGGGTCTATACACCACTCCTATTTTTACTCTCTTGCCCCCCCTTGTTATCAAGGTGACCCAAATAGCCTTCACGGTTCCCTCCGCCTCCTCTCTCCCCTATGCCAATGCATTTTGACTATCATTGCTACCCTCCTCCCTTCCCTCTCCCTGTCCTTCCTGAACATAGTGTAACCTCCAGGTTCAGGTCCCAGTCATGTCTTGCAGTGGCCCAAGTCTCAGTGACTGCTGCCACATCCACTGCTCCCTCAGTTAGCAATGCCTGGAGCTCAGGCATTTTATTGCCCAAGCTCCTGGCATTTAGCAGGACTACCTTCCACCCTTTCCCTATAGTTCCATTTCCCCTGCACGTGTTCCCATGGGGATTCTGTTTTCCCCTGGTCTGCACTTTGCCAGTCGGCCTTTTCCTGGCAATCCTCCTGGTCCCCAGGGGGGTGGAGACAGAGTCCCTCCTTTATCGGCACCCCCTTGACAGCCTTTTCTCCCATCCCATCCCCCTTCACAAGTTTAAACCCCACTTTTCACCAATGAACCCCTCTATTTTCAACTTAAGGATTCTCCTCCCCTCCAAATTGAGATGTAGTCTATCTCTAGCATACAGCTCCTTATCCTCCCAGGTCTCCCCCCAATCCCCCATCAACCCATACCCTCTGGCCTCACACCACTCCCTGAGCCACTGGTTTATCTCCCTAATTTTCCTTTTGTGTTCTCCACTAGCCCTTGGCACTGGCAGGATTTCTGAGAAGGAAACTGTGCATCCTATGTCATGACAGACCCTGGCGAGCTCCCTGAATCTTGCCTGTATCTCTAGCTTGCTATTTCCCTCAATGTCATTTGTACCCAGGTGGACCAGTATGTCTGGGGAACCCCCACAATCCTTTGCCAGCTGATATACCTCATGCTTAGCCCTGTGCACCGTTAGTCCAGGGAAGCATCTTGTTCTAACTGGCTAGGCTTCTCCCTTCCTATCCCATTTGATACCCCTGATCATAGAATCCCCCAGCAGGAGCACTCTGACCACTCCTTTCCTCCATTCCCTCCATGTCCCTCATCCTTTCTACAGGCCCCTCCACCCAGCTGGCTCCTTGTTCCTCCCCCTATCTGGGTGCCACATGCCACCCCCTCCTTATTTACCATGGCCACTTCCTCCCCTCCAATCCTATGCCTCTCTGCCTCCTGGGTATCCTTCTGTACCTTGCTAATTCCTCCCTCACTGCTCGCAACTGGTCCTTCTCCCCCATCTGCTAAACTAGCCTGGCTCATCCTCCCTTCCTTCCTGTCTCCATTTAGTTCCTCCTTGCTCGTCGTGCCCCTGGCCTAAACCCTCAGCTCCCTTTACTGAATCCTCCTTGTACTGTCCTTCTCCTTTACCTTTCCACCCAACTGGTCCTTCTCCTTAGCTTTCCTCCTCTTCCCCTGCCCCTCCTGCTCTGATTCACTGCTCCCCATTCTCCTGCATTCCAGGTCCCCCCTGTTCTTCCTGCTATCTGGCCCTGCCTCCTGCCTCCCACTCCCTTTCCGTCTCTAACCACCCCTGTCATGGCTACATCACCTCCCTCATCCTTGAGCAGAAGAAGAGAATTGAAGCGGTTACTGAGTGTAAGGTCTGATCCACCTCCCCGGCTTGCTTCCTTCTGTCCAGCCCTGGCCATCTGCCTACTTCCCCGAGAATGTTGTCCCTCCATTCCCCCCTTTGTGAAGGTCCCCACTTACCTGCCTGCTTCCTTGGTAGTGTCCTTTTGGACCCCCTCTGCCAGGGTCCCTATGTGACCCCTGAGTATTCTCCTGCACTCCTTTCCCTATGCCCCCACCCCCAGTGCTTGGTGCAACCCTGTGGGAGATTCTCAGCCCCCTTCCCCAAACATACCACCCCCCTTCCCCCAGCTTTCTCCTAATCCCCGCAACCTCCTCCCTAAGCTGTGCTAGCTGGTAGCACACTGGGCAACCACTGAACTTCCAAGCCCAGTCCAGTATCATGGCTGCTCCACACCCTGTGCACCCCACCACCCTCTCAAAGATGCCATCCCTAATGATGTGTGGTTCATCCCCTTCCAAATAGGTTTCCTTGGGTGAGCCACCAGGTTCCCCCCTAGTCCAAGATACCCCTCCTGCCTAATCAGGTCACCCACTAATCTTAGAGACAGTCCCACTGTACACCAGTAACCCTGTTACTAGGTGCAGTACAACACATTAAACTTATAAGGGAAATGAACAACTCCCTAAGCTCCTCTCTCCCAGCCTTTAAATCCAACCCCCAGTGGCTAGAACTACATGAGCTGCACCTGCAGCCTTTTCCTCCAATTGCAGGGCAGGTGTTCCCCTATAAATTCGCAGATTTCTGGGTAGGGATGGTGGGTCTTGGGCAGACACCTGACTCAAGAGAGAGTGTATCATCCCTGTGTCTCTCCTCCAAGCCCAGCAGCCAAAGAACCAGGCCCAAGCAGATCCCACCAAATAGGTTTTAAATCAGAAGAAATAGGCCTCTACCAGCGCAGCCTGTTACACAGTGAAACATCCACAAAATGAGCCCCACTTACAGCCACCAAATCAGTTTACAAACATCCAGCAGCCCCCAAAACAATACCCTGCTAGCCCCTTAGAAGTAAGAAATAAAAGAACTAACTTATCAAGTAAAATCCACAAGAACCCTGTGAAAACAACAGCAGCAGCTACTGTCCTGGAACACAACTGATCCTGTCCCCTTCCAGTTCTTTCCAATCTCTTATGGTCCCTAAGGCTTGTTGAATATTTTTATCAGGTAAACCACAATACTGAACTGGAGATGGCACCCAGGAGGCATATGCTTTTAAGCGAGTATTTAACATATGTGCCAATATTTTATAATTGGTGTTCTTCAAAACTATAGGCCTCCAATTATTTATTTGAGTACGGTCCCCTTTTTTATAAAGATAAAATAGAAGTCCTTCAGAAAACTCGGAATGTATACTGTTATTAGTAAACCAATAATTGTAAGTAATAAATAAACAGTCTACCAATTGTAAAATAAATTGTTTATAGAAAGAGTGAGGATACCATCCAAACCTGGAGCAGGATGAAGCTGTAATGCTTTAATAGCTTGTGTAATTTCTATTTTAGTGATTGGAGATTGTAAATTTTGTACTTCTATTGGGAAAATCGGGATCTCCACTGACCTTAAAAACTTATTTATGTCGGAGGATAAAATATTACTGACTGATTCAAGAGAGCCATAATGTCTCCGAATTTCAGCCTCTGTATCTACTAAAGAAGTAACTGTTCTGCCATCTGGGGTAGTTAGAGACTCCAAAGAGCCTGTATGTTTTAAATCTTTACAAGCTTCATAGGGATCACCTATAGATGAGGATGTTGTGCTGTGATTCAGAACAGACTGAATTGATCTTGCTCTGGTAGATTCAAAAACTTTCATGGCATCCTTTACTGTGGAAATCTGACTAGAGTAATCATAATTGGATGAATTTGATAAAGTAATTAATTTATGCAACTGTTGCCTAAGGGATAAATAATGCAGAAAGGAGGCATTTCCTCTTTTTTTCCATATTTAGAAAGCCACTTTTTTATGTCAGCTTTGGTGTCCATCCACCATTCACCTTTATCAGTATATAGACATTCAATCGACAACCTAGCTTGAAACAAAACTGTTACCTCCTGAATAACCACTGGATCATTTAACATAGAGTCATTAAGCTTCCATCTGCCATGAAGAGTAGAGTTTGGAACAAAATGATGCATAGAAAATAACAATAACAAATGGTCTGAAAAAGTAACTGGAATCATAGTTAAAGAACCTTTAGGAACATTTGCTGATATGAGGATATAATCAATGGTCGAGGAACAATTGTTCCGAGTATAAGTAAACTTAGGGCCTTTAGTATTTAGTAAATGACAATTGAATAACCCAGCCAAAGAAATCATCTGAGATAATGCATGGGAATCACAATATATTTTTTTTGTATCTCCTTTTTTTCACTTGTCCCCTATAACCAAGGGACAATTAAAATCACTACACAGAAATATTTTATAGTGTGTAACTAAAAAAGGTTGGATTGCTCTTATGAGATTTACTCTTTCTGTCTTTATTTGGGCAGCATAAACTGAAATAAAACACAGTCCATATTATTCCATAGACCATCTAAAATTAAAGCTCTCCCTGGTATCAAATCATATAATTTACAGAGAGAAAAACTGAAAGAATGAAAAAGGACCCCAAACCCATCAGCCACATTCTGGCCGAAAGACCAATAGGATGGACCCCAGAGCCATTCCCTCTTAAAAGAATGAATCTGATCTGCAGCATGCATCCAGGTTTCCAGAATTAAACAAACATCTATGGCTTTATCATGTAAAAATTGAAACACAACCCTTCGTTTTTCATAATTTAACAAACTATGAACATTGAAGGAGCAGTCTAAACCACCAGTCATTCAAAATTCCATTAGAAAGAGTATCTAGGTATTTTTCCTCTTTTTCCTTTTTTTCCCTTTATAATCATCATCTACATTTTTTTCTGACCTTGGTCATTAAAGGATTTTTGGGAATCCGAATCCCCCACTTACATTTCAGAGTCTCCCCAAGGGGTAAACAAGGCAGCATATGAATTTTTAGATTCCACTGGGGTGGGGGGATCCGAGGGAATGGATTTAGAAAATCTAGAAGATCTTCTACAAGGCAAAGGGTCCAAAAAAGGTACACTAGTACCATCTTTTGGAGGAATGGGCATATCTGAATAACAAACTGGAGTGAGCATATCTGGTTTCATGATTTGTTGTACTGGAGCCTGGTTCAAAACCTCTTGTGATTCTAAATCAATAGAAATCACTAAGGGATCTATGGATGGAGTTTGGGGATGTAGAGAAGAAGGGGGGTAGTCAGGAAGATCCTTGTGGGATTAAGAGACCAAAGGGTGGGGTGGGGTGGGGGAGGTTTGAAATATAATTTGAGGTACTGGGGCGGGCTGAGCAGAGTCCATAAATCTTGCGCTTGCTGGATGAGAAGCTCAGGACTAACACAGCTTGCTTTGTTATGTGCTGCCCAAGGGCAGTCACTGAAGACATGCCCATATTTCTGGCAAAGGTCACAACAAGTATGGTTAGCACATTGCATAATGCTGTGACCAGTTTCCCCACAGTTGTTGCAACGGGGTTTGTCACAAGTGCTTGAGAGATGAGTGCGAGAACCACACCTATAGCAGGCCTGGGGTTGACCTGCATAAAAACAGACCCCACAGTCTCTGCCCAAAAGGAGGGAGTTTGGAATATGCTCTATTCCTGTTTCATCCTGCCGTAGTTTTACCTTGTACTTCCATCCCCCAGTCCAGAAAAGCTCTCCATCCAAAATGGCTTCTGGTGAACTGAGTATTTCACATTTCTGTGATAACCAGTATGTGATATCTTCGACATGAACTCCTTCGTTACGAAACATAACAGTCACATACTTAATTAAAGGTTTAGTCAGAGGTATAAGTACAAAAGGGGTCCATGTCGTAGATGTCTTGACTTGCCCATACCTCTCCCAGAACAAATCTAGTGCATAAGATGTTCGAAAACTAACGTCATAATTATCCTCTCCTGAAATATTGATAAAAGCATAAACTTCCTTTGGAGAGAAATGCAGAGAATCCTTTAATAAAATTTTCCCCACATGATATCTATTAGGTCAATTTTCCAAACCCCCCTTATATCTTATCTGCACTGCATTCCTGAGGGGAGCAGCCACTTGTTTAGTATTAGAATAAAGCTCAGACAGTAAGGGTTTAGATTCTCATGACTGGTCTGACAGCAAAGGAGGGGGTTTCTCTCCAACCCCTTGTGCCCCAGGTATCAAAGGTGGAAAAGAGTCAGTAGAGACTGTTTTAGAGCTGTCCCGAATCAGTTCTGAGGCAGGGGACAAAATTGTAGTATGGGAGTCAGAATGAATAGGAGTATTTAATACAGGCCTAGAAGAAACCCCAGGCTTCCATTCTGCTGTGGCTTGGGAGAAAGAAATATCCCACGCAGGGTCTAGAATCCATATCCCTTTTGTGAATCTAGTCCATCCTGCCCCTGAAAGGGCTTTTTGTGGTGTCCATGAAGCCATTTCAGAAATATTCTCCCCAGGGCTAGAGATTGTGTTTTTATCAAAAAGGGAAGCGACCTGGTGAGCCTTATCAATGGATTTTAAATTCTTCTTCTCTAGTACAGCACTCTCAGATTTTTTGTTCCCAAAGAAAAAGTCTGTAGCATTCTCTTGTGTGTTTAACCTGGTTTGGTAGATTGTTGCTGTCCCCTGTTCTGCAGGGTTTGGTTGTCTAAAAACAAACCCTGCTGTCTTTGAAAGTGTAAAGTCCGGTGGAACTACTGTAGGGGATTTTTCATGTGGGACCCCAACAACTGAGCCATGCACTTTTTGCTAAGCAGGGTGAGCTGATGTATTCACCAGCAAGTCAGACTCTAAGCCCTCGCTTGTTTTCTTTGACACCCAGGCCGTTGCTACAGAAACCTCCTGGCTCATTATTGACAGCTGTGCTTGAGCCGACAACGGCTTGAAAAGACCGAGCTAAGCCAGCCTGTGAGTTAACTTGAGCATTTTAGACCCAGACATGGTCCCAAGATCAGAAAGGGGAGCTAGTAAACCGAAGTCTTCAGGCTTTTGGCACACATCATTAAAGGTGTTGTAACTGCCAGCCTTGGAAATAGACACATCAGAGCAGGCATTTACTGATGCAGTTGGTGGCTTAGATTGAATCGGTAGCTGTGATTCAGCTTGTAAACAACCTTGAACATTTTTTTTCCTGCACTGTATCATAAACAGAAAGGGGAACAGGTGGACTAAAAACTTTAGGCTTTTGGCACTCACCACTAAAGGTGTTTTTACTGCCAGCCTTAGAGAAAGCATTTGAAACTCACCCAGCCCTGCTGTAGTAGATTCAGGAGCAGCTGTGCCATCTGCTAGTTTGACAGGCCTGAAATTCAGGTTGACAGAAGACACTCAGACTGTAAAATATTTAGTTTTTCTTCCAAACATTGTTTTTCCAGCAAATGACGCCCTCTTCAACTAATACCAGCTAAAAAAGTTTTTGTTGTCGTGATTCCAAGTTACCTGCTGCATCTTTTTCAATATCCAAACCAGGTTCCACACATAATCCTTCTGTAGACATATAAAATATCCATACTATTTCCTTCAGGGATAGTAGTACTTTCACCCAAAATTTCATCTTCAGCCCCTGTTGAATTCAGACCAGGAGAGGAGGCCTGCTCTCCTGTCTGCAACACTTCCACACCAGAATCCATGGGAGCTGCCATCTTGGTCCCACAGACAAAAGGGTCCACCCTGCTCACAGGAAGCAAGAGTAGGGGAATTTCCCTGGTGTCCTGGCCAAATTTCCCTCATTCACTAAAAAATACCACCAACAGCTTAATCTGGGTCAAGGTCAGTTGGCATTCATCTGTATCCCCCTTCCCTGGGTCATTCCTGAAAATAGGCAGGATTTGTCTAGTGCACTTCCCCGGTCAACAAAAGCTAAATAAATAAAATAAATAAAGTATTTCACTATATAGTGTAAGAATTTCACAATATAATTTATTTGTTTTACTGTATGATATATGCATTTCAGTATACAGTGTATGTATTTCACTATATGATGTATATATTTCAGTAGATAGTGTATGTGGTTCACTGAATTGTACATGCATTTCACTATATAATGTATATATTTCACTATATAGTGTATGTGTTTTACTATATAGTCAGAGATTCTGAATTATGTTCTTAACGGCTTGCCTTACTCTTGGAGGCACATTTTTATGTTTGCTAGTACGCATGTGCAAGAAACACAGTGCCACCATATGAGTTTTCGTAAGTGTGCCTCCCCCACTTCCAATGCTCTGGTCCCTTTTGCAGGCACGGCTGCACCGTGCCTGTGAATATCCATGCTGTCTATGACAGCCATTCAGATGCAGTGGCATACAGTTCTGAGGAAAACACCACCACAATCAGTGGTGGTAACGGGTAGGCAATTTGCATACTGTCATCGGCAGTATGCAAATTGCCTGCATGTACGTCTTCACTGCATCTGAACTGTCATAGACACTTTGTCCCCCCCCACGAACACTTATGTAGCATGCTGGGAGTCCACCCCAGCATGTTCATGCGCACCCCTCCACCAGTGTACACTGTATGACCAACGGGGGTGCCCAATCCCCCGTTGGCTCCACTGACCCCAAACAGACTTTAAGGTATCACACTAGGAGCCCACCCCAGCATGGAAAAAGTCAGTATGGCCAACAGGGGTGCCTAATCCCCCATCGACTTTACTGCTGCTCCCAAAAATAACCTTCCAGCTGGGGGCCCACCCCAGCATGGCAAAGTCCCGCCATCTTCCTGAAGATGCATGCTGGAGCCCACCCAAGCATGGTAAAAGTCAGTATCGCTGACAGGGGTGCCCAATCCCCCATTGGCTCCACTGCCACCTCCCCAAAAAAATTATCTTTCAGCTGCCACGCTGGGAGCCCACCCCAGTGTGGCAAAAGTTCTGCATCATCTTCCTGAAGAAGAAGGAAAAAAAACCTGTAAAAAAAAATAAAATGGTCCCTCATTGAATGTCTTGCTCCCCTCCCTCAACCCATGCCCACCCTCTGTGCACCCACCACCCCACGCCCCCCCAACTCCATACTTACCTCCGGAACTCAGCGTGACGATCTTCAGTGAACCAGGAACATGGCTGCACTCTACAAAGCGAACTGAAGAAATGCCAGTAAGCTGTATAATGGCATAAAAGTGTTTTTTTTTAACTTTAGTGCATATCTCAGCCATTCTGGGGAATTCTTTCACCAAATTTTCAACATGGGGTGCTTGGAGCCCCACCTCATGGACTTAGCCACTGTCATTTTGTTAATAAGTCCCAAAAGGTGATTTTGCGTTTACTGCATGGAACCACCTTCGGGACTGGGTAACAACCTACAGTGGCACAGTTCATGAGGTAGGCCCCCAAAACCCTATGTTGAAAATTTGATGAAAAAATTCTCAAAAATGACTGTTATGTGCGTGTGTTGCACAGTTCCTACGCACATTTGTTACTTTGTGAATTTTTAATATTTTCACTCCAGATTTTCAACATTGCCATTTTACCACACCTCCTTATGAGCAGTACAGCTGTCATTTTTCACATCATGCCCAAAATGTGTTTTCACACATGTAGCGCAAAATGGCATAGTCGGTGTTCGAAATCAATGTTCAGGACAGATTAAGAAAATCACAGTGACACTGTTCATGAGCAGAGGTCTTAAAATGGCTATGTTAAAAATATGGTGACAAAAGTCCATAAAATGACTGTGTTATGAGCCTGCATTGCCCAGTCTCCACGCACTTTCGTAAGTTCATGAATTTGTAATATTTTCAGTCCAGATTATCAACACTGGCATTTTTCCACACTTCCTTATGAACATCACAGCTGTAATTTTTCACACCCTGGCCGAAATGTGTTTTTGAACTTCCAGTGCAGAAACGCATGGTCGCTGTGGGAAATCAGGGTTCGAGACAGATTAAGAAAATCACAGTGACACTGTTCATGAGCAGAGGTCCCAAAATGCTTGTGTTGACAATGTGCTGTAAAAAAAATCCCCCAACTAATTACATTACTGGTGTGCGTTGCACAGTTTCTACGCACGCTCGTGACTTCACCAGTTTTTTTATTTTCACTCCAGATTTTCAACATTGCCATTTTTTACACCTCCCCATGAACAGTAAAGCTGTCATTTTTCACATCCAGTTCAAAATATGTTTTCGCACCTGTGGTGCCAAATGGCGCAGTCGCTGTGCAAAATCAGGTTTCGGCTGACAAACTGATATTGCCACTGTTCATGAGGTGGGGGGGGTCACAAAAAAACCATGTTGAAAATTTGGAGTGAAAATACCAATGAATGCCTGAGGCATTAGGGTTTCCGACCATAATGCTCCACCCTGTAGAGACTGACAGGCATCATAGGTGTGACTTGGGATTGTTGCCTGTAATACTCATGCCATTCCACCCCCACCCACACCCTGCAGCCAGTGACAGGCATCGAGATGTGCCTTGGACTCTTCGGCCCCAAAGTTCACCCCATTTTCCTATACTGCACCCATCTCACCATATTTCCTGATGGAATGGGGTGAGCATAAGGTGAGCATAAGGTGAGCATAAGGTCCAAAGTCCCCAAGGCATACCGTGACACTTGTAGGTGTCTGCAGGGTAGGGTGTGGTGAAATGGCATGGCCGTTATGCCTGATGACCCAAAGGCACACGCCAATGCCCGTCAGTCTCTGCAGGGTGGTGGTGGGGTTGGCTTCAGTTGAATACGTCACTGCCATTCCTATTCTACATCTCTCTAACTCCTACACTACCAATGCCAATGCCACCAAGCAAACATTCGGCATTGACAAATGCTTGTTTCAGTCTCAGTTCATTCTAGTGCACATACCACTGGAAATTCCTCTCTTGTATGCACTCCATGGTTTGTTGAGTTCACCTGCAGGTCACCATTCTCAACTTCATCAAAGGTTGACCAACAACTATCTTGGGTTACCCCAGCAGGGGTTGTAGAGTGTAAGAAATTCTTGCAATTGTCTTAGAATATTGCAACTACCCAGAGTTTTAGAATGCTAGCCATCATCTTAAAGCCTGGTAGTCATTTAGTCTGTTAGAATTCTCAAGATTGCCTTAGAGTTTAGTGTCCCGTAATGACTTTCATACTAGTGGCTCAATTTTCACTGTGTTTTCACCTGACACTTGCTCTCCCCTCTCTTCAATAAAATCTTCTGATTGTATCTGAAGCCTCGCCTCTCTCCCCTTGCAAGTCAGAGGAACATCAGGTCTGAATGAATGTGATCAAACCTCATAGTCCATTTGGTGGTGGCATGAAGTGCATGCCCATTGTAAGTATATGTATTTGATATATATCTTTGTGTATCTATATACTGTATGTAACGATGCTCATATCCTCAATATGAGCTAATAACGACATAGATAATGTTAGGTGATGGGGTGGGGAGATTACATGTAATATATTATTACCTTACAAGGTACTGTAGACAGTCTTTTCTATATGCAAATTTAGTATTTTGTGTGACCATTAGTCATTTTAATATGAAGTACGTGGTATTTGTAATATGTTGATTAATATTATTTTTTAACTTATTGTAGTAACCACCAGTGATTCTGATGAAATGGCAAAAATGCCACGAAACAGCAACTGTCTTTTCAGGTGGAGGTAGATTTAATTGGAATTTTTTAAGAGGGAATCCTGCATTTTCTTTGTATGGTACTTGTGTGACTGCTATAGGAGCCTTGGAATTACAGTCCCAGAGAAGAAAGGTCAAGGGCATCCTGAAGAGGGCTTGCAGCAGTTGAAATTCAATGCTAAACAGTAGGTCTGTGTAAATACCCTTTCTTGACTATTCGGTGGAATATTTGATATTTGGGAGTCAAATAATCAGGCACAGGTATTCAGTATTTGGATAAATAAGTAAAGAAAATAAAAATGAAACAGCACCCCCCCCCCCCCGCAGTAAACAAGAGAAGATGGCAGCTGGCCATGGAGGTGCATGGATTGTGCCAGTGAGGTTTAAAGGTCTATATCCCATCCCCCCTCTCCCTCCTCTGTTCCAGAGTGTACATATTGAGGTCATTTAGTCTCTCCTTGAAGGGCTTTTGAAGCAGACCCTACACAATTTTATTTGTCCTCCTCTGGACCACCTCTACTCTATGAACATATAAATATACAAATTTGCCAGTAGAAACAGGCCATAATGGTCTATCAAGTCTGCTTGAGTGTGCAACTCTAATTAGTCCTCTGGAGCTGCCCCACCTCCTCCCACTGGAGTCAGCTATCCCTTCCCTAGTACCCTCCCCTTCCCCATCCCAGGAACACCTACCCTAATTTTCTTCTTCACCTATCTCCCCCCCTTGAAGCTACCCACTGTATTTACCACAACCACCTCCTCTGGCAACTCATTCCACCCCAACATCACCCTTTCAGTGAAAAGATGCCTCCTCATTTCCTTCTTAAATCTACCCCACACTAGCTTCATGATGTTGCTCTGTTACTCTGTCTGTGTCTTTCCAGAGATGTGACCTTCAGAACTGGACACAATACTCTATGTGGGGTCTTACCATATATATATATGTGTGTATGTATGTGTGTATATATATATATATATATATATATATATATACATACACACACACACACACACACACACACACACACACAGAGGCAACACCACTTCCATCTTTCTGCTGGTGATAATCTTCCCTTTGCACCCCAGCATTCCACTAGTCCTCCCTACTGCTTTGTCCCATGCCTGGCCACCTTTAGATCATCCAATATGATTACCCCAAAATCTCTTTCCTGCTTGGTGGCTGTCAATACCACTCCACCCTTGTTGAAATCCACCCCGGGTTTATGTGCCCTAAGTGCATTATTTTGCACTTTTTTTGCATTAAAACCTAGCAACCATACTCTTGACCACTCCTGTAGTTTTCTCAGGTCTCTGCTCATTCTTTCCACTCCCCTCCCACAGTATTCACAATATTGCAGCTTTTAGTGTCATCCACAAAAAGGCAGATGTTCCCTTCCAGCTCCTCTGCAATGTTACTTATAAAGACATTAAAGAGGACCAGTCCCAGCACTGATCCCTGAGGCACCCTAATGGTCACCCTCCCTTCCTTAGAGTGAACTCCATTTTTATTTCTTTATTTGTTGAGATATCAGAATTATAAACCCTTGAGTCACAGACTCCTTTGCAAAGGCTCCATGTCATGGAAGTACAAAACAAGAGAAATGGACAATTAAATGAAAGGTATTATAAATGAATGCAGAGGGTAAAACAACCCAGAGTCAAGTATGGTACAAAGGCAATGAGCAATACATTGAAAGGTATTTCATCCGAATGCTGAGGGTGAAACAACCCAGAGTCAAACATGGTACAAAGGTTTCAAGCAAATTTAGCTATTGCTTACATTCAAATTTCAAGGATGATACAGTACAAGGTTTCTTAAGCCAATAAAACAGATACTTAAGATAAAGGCGCAATACATCAGAAGAATCAATCAGAGTAGAGGGAGAGGAGAGAGGAGGGAAGGGGGAAGAAGGCACAGAGGTTTGGCTTGGCACACCAGTGAAAGAGGGGTGACTATGCGAGTGGACAGCACAGGAGCAGTCACACATACTGGCAGTGAGTAGTCGCTCTCTGAGTTTGAGTTTGAAATGACCATGGTTCTGGACAGATGAGGTATCAGGGGGCAGATCATTTAGATAGAGTGGAGCCCTGTAGAGGAAGGCACGTTGCCCCAAGGACATTCTGCATAATGGAACAAGCAATGTGGCTTTGGCTAAGTCTCTAGTATTCCTTATGGATGGTGCATGTTGAATGAGGTTAAGAAGCCCAGTGGGAGATGACTGTTGACAATCATCCTGGCAAGGAGGCAGGTGTGGTATTTCAGCCGGCCCTCAAAGTTGAGCCAGTTGGAAAGCCAATAAAGGTTACTGGTGTGAGTCATCCTATCATACCCTGTGACAAGACGACAGGCCCTATTCAGGGTGACCTTAATTCTGCGAAGTGCGGTATTGTTAGCTGCACCATAGAAGATGATCCCATAATCCGATAGGGAAAAGACAGAGGAAGTAACCACTAGCTGGAGGGCTGCAGGAGGCATACTGTATGTTCCTGTAAAGGAGACCAATTCTGGCATTTGTGGCAGAGCTAAGATGATGGCTATGTTCATGATAGTTTAGTGAGGAGTCAAGGGTAACACCCAGATATTTAAAGGAAGTCACTTGTTCTAGCTGTGAGTTTTGGCAGTTAAGTATGCACAGTGGGGTGCCCCTGTATTTGTTTTGAGGGTGAGTGAAGACCATAGACTTTGTTTTTTTGTAATTTAACACAAGTTTATTGGCAGAGAACCATGTTTCAGTTTCAGAGAAAAGACTCTGGAGGGCAAGCTGGGGGGGGGTCATGGTAACTGCAGAAGATAACTGCGTCATCTGCATGTAGAAGCATTTGGCCAGAACATGGTTTGGGGAGAGAATTTAGAAAGAGGCCAAAGATAAGTGGCTCTAATATGGATTCCTGGGGGACACCAGAATGAACCAGCAGGCTGTTAGACAAAGTGGAGTTTATTTTGACACGCTGCGATCTACCACTTAGGTAGCTCTCGAACCAGGAGATGGATTCGGAAGCAAGACCCAGAGCTAGGAGAAGCTCTAGAGGAGAGGGTGATTCACTGCATCGAATGCCTTAGTCAGGTTTATGTGCACAGACCCGGCTAGTTGTCCACGGTCTAGGACTTTGTGTAGGAAGGCGGTGCATTCCAGTAGTTCAGTTGAGGTGCTGTGCCCCTTCCCTTGCAGAGGAGGTTATATTTAGTCAGGTAGTCAGTGAGCTGTTCTGAGACAATTTTCTCCAGGGCTTGGGGGGGAGAATAGAAATGGTGCAGTAGTTATTTGGAGAGGTGTGATCCCCTCCTTTGAGGATAGGTGTGATGACACCCACTTTCCATTGGGAGGGAAACTGGCCAAGACAGACATAGAGGTTAAGAATTTTTGTAAGACGGACAAGAACTATATCCAGAGCCAGATGAAGGAGTTTTAGGTCTAAAGTGTCCCCACTATGCCAGGACATACCCAGGACTCTAGATAAGTAGGGTTTGGCCTCTCAGGGGGAAATAGTCCTGAATCGGAAGTGCAGGGTATAAGTAGGAGGTGGGGAGGGGAGGTGACTTGGTGGGGGGGGTCAAAGAAATTAGATGGGAAGACGCTACTAAGGTCTGAGAAGGAGAAGTTTAAGATGTTAGCTATGGCCACAGGGTCCTGTGAGGTGGTACCATTAATGTCAAGATGCGATGGTGCAGGGGATGCCGTTTTTCCATTAAGTGCTTTAATGTTTTCCCAAAAACAACACCCAGAACCCCAGGAGGAAGAGAGGGTTTCCTGAAAATGAGTTGCCTTCACTTTGCAAATCTCCCAGGTACATTTATTCCTGGCAGCTCTATACCATTGCCTGTCAGTGGGATGGCCAGATTCAAGGGCCTTATGCCATAAGTTATCACAGAGGCACATGAGGTCAAGAAGGGCTGGTGTTATCCGGGGGTATTGGGGCCTTTGACTGCCAGTTTAGTAAACGGGGTGAAGCAGTCACAGGCAGCATTGAAGCAGGTGATCAAGTGGGAGAGGGCACTGTCAACTGACCTAGAAGTATCAACAGGTGACCAATCACAGTCAGAAGTCATCCTTGAAGTGATCTAGGGATCCCTTCTTTAGACGATGCTGTTAAATGAGTTTGGGGGGTGGTGCTTGGTGACGTTATTGGACCAACTCTAGATTATGGGGGAGTGGTCACTTAGAGCATCTGGGAGGACAGCAACCCTCAAGAGTGGATGATCTAGATTTCAGGTTTAGACAAGTGGGGGAAGAGACTACTTGGGTGAGATTCATGGCTGTGATGGTGTCCTTGAAGGGTGTAGCCTTAGGGGACAGCCAGTTTATGTTAAAGTCACCTAATGCTATGACTTCCGATGAAACATAAAAACATAGAATTTGACGGCAGATAAGGACCACTTGGCCCACACAGTCTGCCCATTTCCCTACCTGATGGATAAGCTGCAGATTCTAGTTAATCAACAGCTTACTTCCTCCTGCCCCCCATTAGAATTGCCTTATGCCTGTCCCATGCATTCTTGAATTCTACCACTGTTCCTGACTCCACAACCTCCTCAGGAAGGCTGTTCCATGCATCCACAACTCTCTCTGTGATGAGTTAGACAGCTGGAAATGCTATTGGCAATTGAATGGAAAGCCATCTTCTGATACGAACATACAAAACTGCCAGCAGATACAGGCCATATGGTCTGTTCTGCTCAAGTGTGCAGCACTTCAGCCCATTAGACTGCAGCTGTCCCCCCTCCCATTAACTCTTCCCTCCCCCAACTGCCCCCCCGTATGTACTTTCCCCTTGAATTTATCCCACCCCATCTTGAAGCACCTATAGTCTGCACTGATACGAGTTGCTCAGGCAGTGCATGCCACCCTGTTACCACTCTTTCAGTGAAGTAGTGCATCCTCCTTTCCCTCCTGAATCTGCCCCCCTTTAACTTCAGAGAGTGCCCTCTGGTATATCTTCCATTCTGGAGAGTGAACCCACCCTGGAAGCCTACTCTGTTCATCCCCTTCAGGTACTTGAAAGTCTCGATCATGTCCCCTCTCTCTCTCTTCTATCCTCCAGGGTATACTGTACATGTTGAGTTCTTTTAGTCTTTCCTCATAAGTTCTATCCCCCAACCCCTGGATCATCTTTGTTGCCCTTCGCTGCACTTCCTCCAGTAGTTTGATATCCCTTTTCAAGAACGGGTGCCAGAACTGCATGCAGTACTCCAAGTGTGGCCTCACCAGGGATCTGTACAGGATCAATATGACCTCACTACATCTGGATGTAGTCCCCCTTGCTATACACCCTAGCATCCTATTAGCCTTAGCTTAGCTGAGGTGGGATGTAAACTGACATGATATGGAAGGATTTCTCTGTGGGGTCAATGATTAATTTAAAGGTCAGGGCCTGCACCCCGTGTGTGGGAGGTAGGATAGGGACTACATGCCCTTGCAAGGTGTCCCGTACATAGATAGTGAAGCTGCCACCTCTACCACAGCCAGAATATTAGGCTGATTAAGGACCATCTGACCCTGGAAGACATCATATTTCTTTAGCAGGCTGCAGTTATTGATAGAGGCTATTAAAAGTCCACTGGCATGGCCATAGGTTGAGATAGGTGAGGAAACGGGTCCATGGTTGGGGTGTACATTTCCTGAGAGGAGTAGCAAAAGGAGGGCATGCCTAAGAAGGGCAGATATAAGTAGCTTAGTTTTCAGAGTGGGATGACAGGTATGGGAGTACAGGACTTAGATCCCACCACTGGGATCGGGAGCTGGCGGACATGTAGACTCAAAAGAAACGATATGTTGTGGTAGCAGGGGTGGGAGTAGGCAGCTAACAAACTAGACTGTAAATTGCAGTGAGGTAAGGCACTGCCAGTAATTCCAGACAGAACAGAGAGGAAGATGGTAGCTGGGGGAAAGGCAGGAGCTAACAGAGAGCATGGGATGGGGATGGAACAAAGAGAAGTAAGAGACAACCAATGATGAGAATTTGCTTTATTAGACCCATTGTAGGCAGAGACCAGATGAAGGAGGGGGGTAAAAGATTGCAAGCTATAAGGAGAGTGTGTGAGTAGGGATTATAAAATCAATAACCAAGAGGTCAGAAGTAGGTCAGACCAGATAGTGCAGCAGTAGGGCCACTATCTACAGTGAGGAAGGTCCAAGGTTCAAAACCCAGGTAGGGATGGAGAGCTAACGGCGTGTGGAGAGGGCTGTACCAGAGGGAGAAAGATTGTGAATACAGGGGAGAATGAGAAAGAAGGGGTTATTAGGTGAGGAAACATGGCAGGAAAACAGGCAAAATAGTGAGCTCTGGACTGACCCCTAGCGGTCAGAGGATATAACCTGCAGATAGAAGTGTGGGTACTTGCTCCAGGGTCATGTGACCTTGTGATGCCAATATAACTGGGGCTATATAGGCTCTGGTAATCACATTTAAACTGCTAAAACACAGGACACCAGACTGGCAATGAGCATTTAGGCAATCTCAAGGAAGACTTTTGGGAACCCCCATTTGTAGGGGGGGGTTACACCCTTCCCTGCCTGGGAAAACGTGGCATCTGTGTCAAGTCTGTACCATCATAACATTGAAAATGCAACATATACAAGATATTTATACCATTAGCATGCTCTACAAGTACTATCTGATTCATCACTTGGCATAACTTGCCACTTTACAATTCAATGTATTCCACTATATCATTTCCATTCTGACAATACATTATGCTTATTTCATACAGGTAAATTGAACATTACTATACAGAATCATGTAATAACTTCTTGTACCCTAAACAATGCAAGAGGGGGCCCTTCGCTATCAGCTAACTTGGGGCTAGATGGGGGCAGGGGCACCATGGTGAGAAGGCAGAACATGTAACCTGGAATGGGCTGTCAAGCTCAATTTAGGCAGTGAGCTCTGAGAGACATAAACACCTTTGTGGACTACATTGAGAGGCAAATTCACTGGCCTTCTGGGGGGAATCATAACCGAAGCGCACTACTGGTTTGACAGCTCAGCCAGTCTTTCTGGGGTGAACAACCACAGTCTCTGTACTTTCAGCAAAGGTCTTAGAGTTTCATCACTTTTGAGGAGTGCCTCTGCATGAAGGAGAATGTCCAAGCTGGGAGCACTCTCAGCACCTTGCTCTGTAGTCTCTGTTTCTACAACACTTGGCTCATTTTGAAGACACTCTGGCACTGGGGGTTGTCACACTCTCATAGTGTTCCTCAAGTTCTGGCATGTCACCAGAAAGACTCATACCATCAGCCTCTCCTTCAGGCAAATCATACAGTTCCACGATACACAAAGACTCAGCATCCTCAGACGTGATACTTTGCACTTCACCTTCAGGGAGCATTGGCTCCAAGGATGATTCCGGGGCATTAGGGAGTCCAAAAGGCCCAGCTTCATCCCCATAATTCAACATAGGATTTCCACAAAACAACTGACTCACTTCTTATGAGGGGTAATAGGCATTATCACACTCACTGTCATCTAAGTTAGACTGGCAGTCACTGTCGTTCTGGGCCTGCTGCAGGGGAAGTCTTAAATCGGCAACCATGGGGACAGCCTGACTCTGTTTCTTTCTTGCAGCAGCATGAGTCATTGGTCCAAGGAGAACAATCTCGGCAGGTTCAGCCTCAATTATAACATGACCAATAGGTAGTAAGTGGTTACAGTGCATGGTCTTGACAGCTTTGGAGTTATTCTCCGGGCTCACTTTGTACACTGACAAATCATCCAACTTTCCAACTATGACATGGGGAAGATGGTGCCATCGATCAGCAATTTTGTGTTTACCATGTAATCCTAAATTTTGCAACAGCACACGGTCTCCAGGCTTAAGCTCTTGAACCTTTACTTTTCTATCATGTCTCTTTTTGTTGGCTAGATTTCTTTTGGCGGCCATTGTCTGGGCCAGTTGATAGGCATGGTTCAATTGAGTTTTAAGATTTTGTACATATTGCAGGTACTCTTCAACTCAGACCCCATCAGGAGAAACCCCAAAACAGACATCAACAGGCAGCCAGGCCTCTCTCCCAAACATGAGGCGGTAGGGAGAGAACCCAGTAGCATCATTTTTCATGCAATTGTATGCATGTACCAAGGTGCTCATCTGCTGGCTCCATTTATGCTTATCTTTTGGGTGGAAGGTGCCTAGCATGTCTAGCAGGGTGTGGTTAAAGTGTTCTGGTTGAGGATCCCCATGCAGGTGATAGGGGGTGGTTCTTGACTTTCGCACCCCCCATAGAGAGAGCATTTCTTTGATTAGCTGACTCTCAAAGTCCTGGCCCTGATCAGAGTGAATTTGCTGGGGGACACCATAGTGTACAAAGAAATTTTCCACTAGCACCTTGGCCACGGTAGATACTTTTTGATCTTTGGTGGGAAAAGCTTGTGCATACAATGTGAAATGGTCCGTAACCACTAACACATTGCCAATGTTTCGCTGATCAGCCTCTAAACTCAAGAAATCCATGCAGGCTAGTTCCACTGGGGTGCTGGTAGTAATGTTGACAAGGGGGTCAGCCCTCTGAGGCAGGGCTTTTCTCTGCAGGCAGTGACTACATGTACTTACATGGTGCTCAACATCAGCCCCCATCTTGGGCCGGTAGAATCGAGATCATACTAGGTCAAGGATCCGGTCAATACCGAGGTGGCCCATATGATTGTGGAGGGACCTCAGTACCAAATCTTTGAAGGCTGTGGGCAGGACCAATTGTTGCTTGTCTATTTGGCCACCCCAATCTACAGTCTATCTATACAACAACTGATTAAGCAGCTTCAACCTGGGTCTTCTTTAAACAATAAAGTGGTTCACAGATCAGATGAACGCAACTTGGACACATCTTTTCCTGCACAAAGGGCGTCAAGTGCTGGCTGAATCATAGGATCTCAGGATTGACCCACTGAATGCTGTCATTGTCAAACTGAGGTAGTGCACTGATATCTAGAGCAGAGAAGTGGCAATATGCAGCTGGTATGCAGGTGTCAGAGGGGCCCAAGCAATCTACTAAGTAGTCCGCTGTGTCTGTAGACATAAGTTCATTTCTATCAAACTTTTGGCACAATGCTCAGATGTCAGGTTCAGACAGCCTGACCCAGTCGCTCTTGGAAATGGGCCTCCGAGATAGGGCATCAGCATCAATATGATTCATGCCTGGTCTGTATTCGACAGCATAATCATATGTTGACAATGCAGAAAGCCACCGGTGCCCCATGGCCTCTAACTTAGCTGAAGTCTGTACATAGGTCAACGGGTTATTGTCAGTCCTCACCAATATTTTTGCTCCATATAGGTAATCATGAAACTGGTCGACAATGGCCCATTTTAACGCAAGGAACTTCAACTTGTGCACAGGGTAGTTTCACTCTGATGGGGTCAAGTTCCTATTGGCGAATGCCCTGGTCTCAAACCATCCTCATGGTCTTGATACAGTACAGCTCCTAGACCCTGCAGACTGGCGTCAGTATGCAGCACATAGGGTTTGGTGGGATCAGCATAAGCAAGGATGGGGGCATGGGTGAGCTGGTATATGACTTCATGGAAAGCTGTTTCACAGTCAGGTGTCCAACGGGACCCAAAAAGTTTATCTGGGTGGAAATATGCTTTGTCTGGTTCTTTGTCTGACCCTTTTTTGTATTTCCGATTGGTAGGAGGGTAACCCTGGGTAAGATTCAAGAGTGGCCGAATCACTTTGGAATAGTCCTTTATGAACCGGCGGTAGTACCCACAGAATCCCAGGAAACATTGTAGTTCTTTCAAATTGTGGGGCTGGGGCCAAGTAGTCAAGGCTTCAACTTTACTAGGATCAGTCTCTATCCCCCTATGTAGACAGTATGTGCCCCACATACTTCACAGAGGTTTGGAAAAACTGGCACTTGTCAATGGACAGCTTGAGGCCGAAATCTTCCAGTTGGTCTAGTACTTTGAACAGTTGACTCTCATGTTCCTCTAGGGAGCTCCCGAACACAATGACATCGTCCAAGTACACCAGGCATTCTAGCAAATTCATGTCTCCCACTGCTCGTTCCATCAGTCACTGGAAGGTGGCTGGGGTGCCCGATATCCCCTGTGGCATTCTCAGGAATTTGTAGAACCCCAGAGGACAGATGAAGGCTGTCTTCTCATGGTCCTCCGGAGCCATCAGAATCTGATAATATCCACTGCGAAGATCCAACACCCGAGAACCACTTGCTGTCATTCAAACAATCCAGAGCATCTTGTATATGGGGCATGGTGTATTGATTGGGGATGGTCCGCCGATTCAGAGTTCGATAATCAACACACATTCTCACAGATCCGTTCTTCTTATGCACAACCACAATGGGAGAAGCATATGGGCTCCTGGATTCTTGTATCACACCAGCCGCGAGCATTTCCTGCAAATGTCTTCTCACATCGTCTATGTCTGCAGGGGCTAGGCGTCGAGACCTCTCTCGAAATGGCTGTTCATCGTGCAGGCATATGTGATGCTCTGCACCCTGTACACATCCCATGACCCATTTCTTCAACAAAACACTTGATCTCTCTGGGAAAGTTTCTGGCTAATTCTAGTCTTCCATTCAGCTGGCAACAGGGAGTCACCAAAATCAAACAAGTCTGGAGTCACTTTATCTGTCTTGCCAGGGTGCTTGTTGCTGGGCAACACTGCAGTACCTGTGCAGTGTACCGTAGCTAAGGTGCATCTTCTGTTCACCCGGATCTCCTGATCTGACACATTATGAATCTGGACCATCACTCATCGTGCTTAGGCATGAGCATGAGCTGGCAAGATGCTGGGCTTAACCAATAATCCTTCCGGCAATTTTCCATCGCCTGGCACGTCCAACATCAGTATTTTCTTCTTGACATCTTTGCAGAGGCGGACCTCCCCTTGAACGGTACACTGGGTGTTAGGGGCCAGTACCATTGAATCGGGATCCTTCTTCCACACGACCCCTACCGGTTCATCCTGGTCCACTCCCATGGAGTTCTGCTGCAAATCATAGGCCCTCTTGATCAGAGTGGGAATTCTTAGGGCCCTCCCAGTCCATCGAACTTGTTTCTCGCGACAGAGTTGTGCCAGTCTCCCAAACATATGGGCGTTGGTTCCAATTAACAGGGGAACCCCATCATATAGTCCAGTAGGGGGACACACTAAGGCCAGTGTCTCGACTTGCTCCTCTACACCAGTTACAGCTGCAGGAAATGACAACCAGAGGTGGACATATCCTAGGTAGGGATAAGACTTGTCGCTCAGCTCCCACACATGTAGGCCTTCCAGGGATTGTCAGGGCACAGCAGATAAGTGTTTTTCATACCAGTCCTTAAATACAATGGTCACTTGTGACCCACTGTCCAGGACAGCCCAAGTAGGAATACCATTTACAGCCATGGTAGTCTCCATTTAAGGGCCCACTATTTTAGACCAGTCTAGAGGGGCAGCAGCAGGGCCCTGGACAGATGATTTAGCCACATAGGGATTTGAGTTACTACTTCTTGAACACTCACTGCGGTCATTTTGGGCACTCCTCGACCACTGATTCATTCTCTGAAACTCTCCTTGAAGCCTGTATACAACTTTATCTAGGTCTTTTGTGGACATGCATTCTCTCTTCATGTGCCCATCCTTCCCACAATTATGGCAAAATATGTTTTCTGGGATTTGGGGTGGCCGAGGCATCATACTGGAGCTGGGGAGGTGGTACTACCAACTGAAAACCTTGGTGCCATCTCTGTCTGCTGTGTGGTGAGCATTTGGCGTTCTCATCAATTCTTTTACTTCCATAGTCAAGACATCGGGTTTTGAGCTGCTGTCAGCAGGAGATGCCTGGGTGGACACCCCACCCCCATAACAGATGCAGTTGGGTAAGGGTCGGTGCCTGTACTTGCAGGAGCGGCCTTCATAAAGAGACTGTTTTTTGTTTCCCTGAACTCCCTCAGCAGTTCATCCCATGGCAGCACACTCTCATTGGTCCCCACTTCGGAAAGGCCTTCCAATGCCATAATCACTTGGGCTGAGCTCACCCTAGAATTATAATCCCCCTCTTCATCTTCAACCTCCCGGAGTTCTTTTATCAAGTCACAATAGTCCGGTGGGTTACCCCTTCTATCTGGGAGCCTTAATTGAAGGAACTGCAATTTAGAATGCTTTGCATGTTGTAGTATGTGCCCCAACCTCACATGGTTTAAGTCACTGGCGGCTACCCCACCTTTTCAGTAAGCCTTCTGCAGAGCTCTTCCCAGACGAGTAACATATGCAGATAAACTTTCCCCTGGCCATTGTTTTGTACCTTGAAATTTCCACGTCAGGTTCTCCCCTGACTCAATGCTCCCAAAATTGCCTTTGAGTGCAGATAGGTACTTCTGGGCAGATGCATCAGGGTTTGTGGACCTCAGAAATTTAATGACCTCTAGGGCGGGACCCCTCAAACTTTCTATGATCCTTTTCTGTTTCTCAGCCTCCACACACTGCCATTCAGGTACCAAAGGGGCAACACAATCTATCCAGGTCTCCCAATCATCCTCCCCTTGAGGGATGGGGAGGGTGCCGGAGAAGATTCTCAACCTTCGGTAAGAGTCATGACTAATGGCAGGTACAGACATAGGAGCCAGCATTGGCACGGGCACAGAAGGAGGGGCAATAATGGGTGATGGAGCGGGAGGGGGTGTTGGGGGAGGAACACCCCCAGGTGGGCAGGAATAGTTTCTTTAAGTCCTTCACAGTTTTCCCTTCCTCCAGCAACAACTTAGCAAATTTCTCCTCAAAAGTCTCAGATAGTGGGGGGGGGGCTCATTCTCCCCGGGGTCTTTACTGTCTTTAGTTATCACTCTCCAGGCAGTGAGTGCTCCTCCGGGGATGATAGTCCGTGGCACTTTGGAACTGTCTACTGGGTCCTTACACTCTATTAACGCCATGAAACTTTGGACGAGCAGATTAGCCTGTCGACTCACCACCATAGGGTTTTGTAAACATTCAACCTTGAAAAGTACTCCCTATACAGTGTTCTTATTGGTACCCAAGGGAATATCCAGGATAAGTATAACATTCTGGGGGTCAATCTCCTGCCCAGCACACCATCCCACCAACTGGTGTACAGCCACTTCTGTTGGGGTAGCCATTTATTTTTAACAGCAATTTGCAAATTTGGCCACTAGGGGACTCTAATCCCAGCGGTGAGCTTCCAAGTTGTAACCCCTAGTTGGCACTATCCCAAGGGCTACTACCCCTGTCTGATTGGCTAGTAGCAGGTTAAGGAGCCTGAGTTCTGAAACGGGTGTCTCCACCCAGAGGTCAGGGTTGGAAGGCGCCAAGCTAACCTGGGCACAGCCCTCCGGGAAACTGTAACCCTCCTCTTTCCCCTCTAGAGGCCTGAAGACTGTATAATAATCACTTTCACAATACCTCTCGTACACCACACAAGTACCCAAACTGTTTGCACTTACCACCAGGGCTGGTTCCTCTGGCTCGACCCTGTGGACCCCTGTAAAAAAAGGTTATGCACAGCAAAAGTTTGAGCACAAACTGGAACCACAGTCAGATTACATGCAGAAAAAGTTAGATCTGATTTATTCAGGGGACTTGAACAAGGAAAGGGCAAAATCAGGCTAATTAGCTTAAAGGTTATATCAATAGAAACATAGAATTTGATGGCAGATAAGGACCGCTTGGCCCACATAGTCTGCCCATTTTCCTACCTAACAGATAAGCTGCAGATCCTAGTTAACCAACAGCTTACTTCCTCCTACCCCCCCCACTAGGACTGCCTTATGTCTGTCCCATGCATTCTTGAATTCCCCCACTGTTCTTGACTCCACAACCTCCTCAGGGAGGCTGTTCCATGCATCCACAACCCTCTCTATGAAAAAATACTTCCTCACATTACCTCTGAGCCATCCCCCCTCTATCTTCAAATTGTGCCCTCTTGTTCTTGCACATCTCTTTTTCTGAAAGATGCCACCCTCTTGGACTTTGTTGATTCCCTTGAGGTACTCGAAAGTTTCTATCATGTCCCCTCTCTCCCTCCTTTTCTCAAGGGTTTACATATTAAGCTCCTTTAGTCTTTCTTTGTACGTCTTCTGGGGCAGAACATGCACCATTTTGGTTGCCCTCCTCTGGACAGCCTCCACTCTGTCTATGTCTTTGCGGAGATGGGGTCTCCAGAACTACACACAGTACTCCCAGATGGGGTCTCATCAACTGTCTGTACAGAGGGATAACAACTTCCTGTTTTCTACTATTGATGCCTCTCCCCATGCATCCCAGTATCCCCCAAGCCTTCCTTACTTGCCTGCCTTCCCAGCCTCTTTCTGATTTAACTGATAAACTTCTCTGTCCTGCTCCTTCTGTGTTTCCTTATATTTTCTGAATGCTATCCTTTTCTCCTTAACCTTCCCTGCCACCTCTTTTGAGAACCATAGCGTTGTTTTCCTTCGTTGTGTTTTGTTGATTTGCTTTACACAAAGGCTTGTTGCCTCTGTGATGGCTGTTTTGATTACTCCCCATTGTTCCTCCACCCCTCCTTCTTGCCTGTTTGCTAGTGCTGTTCTAAGGCACTCTCTCATTTTCCCAAAGTCAGCCCTCCTAAAGTCCAATACTCTTGCTTTTGTATGGCTTGATTGTATGGCTGTGTTTATCGTGAACCACACTGTTTGGTGGTCGCTTGTTCCCAGGTGGCTACCCATTTCTAAATCTGAGATTCTTTCTCTGTCCCCATTTGAGAGTACCAGGTCTAAGATTGCTCCCTCTGAGTGGGTTCCAATACTATCTGTCTGAGGCATGCCCCCTGTAGGGCATCAAGAATGACCCTGCTCTTGGATGTGCCTGCAGCAAAGGTGCTCCAGTTAACATCTGGCATATGCAGGTCCCCCATCAACAATATCTTCCCTTTTTCTGCCATTCTAAGGAAGCCTTCTATCATTTCCTTGTCCATCCCCTTCCCCTGAGATCCTGAGATGGGGGTCTATATACAACCCCCATGCGGATTGTGGTGCCATTTCCTGTCTTCAGGATAACCCAGAGTGTCTCATCTGCTCCCTGTTTACTCTTTAGTTCTGTTGCTTTGATCCCTTCCTTTACATAGAGAGCTACTCCTCCTTCTCCTCTTTTACCCTCCCTGTCCCTCCTGTAGATTGTGTATCCGGGTATGTTGACATCCCAGTCATGGTTCTCTGTGTACCATGTTTCTGTGACTGCCACGATATCCAAGCAACCCTCTCCCATCAAGGACACTAGTTCAGGGAGCTTGTTACACAGACTACGGGCATTGGTACTCATCACCCTCCACTTTTTGATGGCCTTACTCCTTTTAGCCCCATTCCTGTCCTTACTGCCTTTGCCTTTTTTTACATTTACCTCTGTCCTGCTCTCTAATGACTTCTTTTCCTTGGTGTTTACCTCACTAATTACCGCGTTTTGTGGGGGGAGGCTGGGATTTCCCTGCTCCTTTTCAGTGCCTCCCCCCTTGGCTAGTTTAAATGCTTGCTAATGAAGCATTTAAACCTCTCACCTAGGATCCTGGTCCCCCCCCGGACAGATGCAGATCATTGCACCAGTATAGGTCTGCATCCCCCAGGTGGCTCCCCAGTCCCCAATGAAGCCAAAACCCTGGGCTCCACACCAATTTTTCAACCATTCATTGAATTCCCTGGTGAGGAGTACCCTAGCATCACCCTTGCCATAGACAGGCAGCACCTCCGAGAAGGTTACTGTATGAGCTACTTGTCTAAGGCCCCTCCCCAACTCTACAAACTCCTCTTGCACTGCTCTGATCCCTTTCCTAGTCAGGTCATTTTTCCCTAGGTGGACAATGACATCCAGCTCCTTCCCTCGTGCAGCTGCTCCCACAATCCTGAGGATTCACTTCCTGTCCCTCCGAACCATGGTGCCAGGCAGGCACCTTACCTCCCTCTCCCCTTCCTCCCCCATTTCTACCCCACCAATGATTGAGTCCCCCACCAGGAGTTGTTTCCTTCCCCTGTGGGGTCTCATGCCACCCTCCTGTGGGTCTCCTTTGTGAAGGTTCCCAGCATCCTCCTTGGTCTCCACTGCAGATGCCTCCATAGAGGAACCACTATCCACCAGAAGAGCAAATGAATTGTGAAGAGGTACAGCTGGAAGGATGCAACTCTGTTCCACCACCCTCTCCCTCCCTGAGCCCACCCTGGTCCAGCCTCTCCTCTTTCTTGGCAACCTTTGAAATAGTGGCATTGGCCCTGGTGGTCCCTGGGTGGGGGAGGAGGTTTCATGAATCCTAGCCAGATCAGCCTGGATATGGGCAACCTCCTCTCTCAGACCAGAGAGGTGCCTGCAAACAGGGCAGCATTGCAACCTCCAGAATGTCTCCCGGAACACTGCTGCCCCACAGCCATTGCACTGCACCACTCCTATCATGTCTTATTTTGTGTCCCCTCTCCTGTTTCTCTGTATGCTTACTCTCTCCTCTCCTTACAACTCTCATCCTTCCTGTTCTGGGACAGCAACTTCCTATATTCTTCAGTAGCCTCCTTCTTCCTTGCTCAGTGTCAGACTACCAGCAGCTAGGGGGGAGAGTGAGCTACTTTTTTCCTTTAGGGATGACAAAACCAATGTTTCTGTATGATCCTTCCCTTCCTACTGCCAAACAGGAAGTTCCTGTTGACAGTCAAATCCAGTGGCTATAAAAGTAGAACTGGCTTACAGTGGGTGGGTGGAGGGGTGGGATGGAGGGCAATTAGTAATAAAAAAGGCTAGCAACAGGAAGTTGTAATTTGAGTCACCTGCTTTTATAGTGTCTAAGCCACACCCCCAATTAAGCTCTCTATCCTCCTACTGGTTTAGCAAAGTAAACTAATACAGTACCCTTCCCTTCCCAACACAGAACACACACTCACTTTCCTTCTTTTCTTTCTTTTTTTAACCCTAAATAAGACCCCTTCTACTTCTAATAAAGTATCTGTTTGCTTAATCTCAACAGACACTGACTCCTGCTGAGATATAAGTGTTAAATTAATAAGAAAATGTAGCTTCTTTTAGTTAGCTGCTTTCTGCTCTACAAGCAAGGCTAGCAACAGCATCAAGGCATTATGCATGCGCTTTGAGTCCCCCCCCCACAGTCACACCTCTGGGTACTCAGGTGGAGAAGAGATGGGCTAGCTAGGACTGTTGCCCGGGGTTGCAGCTGTTTGGGGCCCTGTGATGGAAAACACAACATGCACAGTACACAATATTTGTAATCCAGAGCCAGAGGGCTCAGTTCATAAAGGAAATGAAACAACAAGACAATCAGATGACACACTCAGATTAAGCTGTTGTTGCAGGGAGCTACCCTAGTATTTACTCACGATACCCAAGATTGGACACAGGCTGGACAAAAATCGAGATTGTAGGTGGTTGATCTGGAATGTCAGGAGAAGCAGGGTCCACACGAGTCGCAGAGGCATCGTTCCTGTTCAAGCATGGAGCAGGAGGCCGATCCCCAGGCAGGTCTCTCGTTGATGGCTTCTCTGTGCAGCGAGTAGTCTGGATGGACCAGTCTGGCAAGGCCAAGACCTCATGGAGACAAATTCGGATGCAGTCCATTTTTAGGCTGGATACAGCTTCCAGCAAGCAGAACTCAGTTCACACAGTGGGGAACTAACTTAAGACCCACTAACAGCAAATAACACATTTACATGTAAGGGAATTCTACTGTACCAGGCAAAGTGCTCCCCGGTCACAATCACAAAGTCTCTGCACACACCGGGAGCTTAGGGGTAGCTGTAACTTCTGACAGGCCGATCACATTCAGCAAAATCTTCGGTCTTCTTCAGGTTGAACCTAGCCCAATTCAGGAGCTTACTTTAGTCACACAAACTTGGATTTAGTCCAAAAGGATTCTCTTCTCTCCCTCTCAGGAGCAGCAGACAGACATGCAAGCCAAAACAGCCTTTTCACAGTTCTCTCATGCGAATCCACTCAGGATTGCTGCTCAGAATCACTTCAGCTCCTCTCATTTCACTTTCCAGCTCAGAACTAACTGAAAACTGCCAGCAGCCCGGGACTTCCCCAGGATCCAAAAGATTCGGTTGCCTGATTTGGCTGTCAATCAAAGCAAGAGCTCCCCCTTCAGTTAAAAAAAGGAGCAAAAAGTTCAAAACTACAATTCCTACTGATTTTGACTTCAGACAGCTCCTGTAGTCTGGCTACATTTTAGGTCCCACCAGAACTGATTGGTCCAATTTGCAGTCCACGACCAAGATAGTGGAGACAAACAAAATAGTCCTTGCTATAAAGAAGGCAGGTTAGACAAACTACATTATCATTATCACTCTAAATGATTTACAGCAAATAGTTACATCTTTCAACAGAGCCGTCTCTCAGATTACTTAGGCCGCAGTCAGACAGCTCTTAAAGAGACAGTACACAGAGGCTGTACAGGCTCCGGTAATCACATTTAAACTGCTAAAACGCAGGACATCAGCCTGGCAGTGAGCATTTAGGCAAGCTCAAAGAAGACTTTTTGGGAACCCCCATTTGTGGGGGGGGGGTTACACTCCTGCTGTGCTAGAGGTCTGTAGATCACTCCAGTGCAAATAGTGGCTCTATTCCTCTCTCCAGGGTGACCCACAGTACCTCTGCAACTCCCTGTATTCCCTGTGTCTCCATTGAATTTATGCTTTCCCTCACATGAAGCACCACTCCCCCTCCTTTCCTTCCCAACGAGTCTTTCCTGAACAGGGTATATCCTAGTATGGCCATATCCCAGTCATGGTTTTTAGTGCACTATGACTCTGTAATGGCCACAATCTCCAGGTCTGCTTTTACCATGATGGCCTCTTGGCCAAGAATGTTATTTCCTATACTTTTAGCATTCACATACATAGCCTTCCAGATTTTGTTTGCACTTGGATTGTTACCCCCTTTTTTCCTTTTTGCTCACCCTCCGTTGCCCCCTTTGTAATGCTCCTTTTCCTTCTACCTTTTCTCTACCACCCTGCTTCCTTTATTAATTTGCATCTGGAGGATTTCCCCTAAGGTTCTCTTTACTCTCTAGTTCAGTCTATGGGGGCAGTTTCTGACTCCCCGATTCCTTCTGCCACCCCCCCTTAGCTAGTTTATATGTTCATCAAAGTAATATTTAAGCCATCCACTGAGGACTAAGGTTCCCCTCCCAGATGGATGCAGGCCATCACCCCTGTATAGGCCCTTATCCTCCTAGGTGGGTCCCTGGTCCCCAATGTAGATAAACCCTTCCTCTCTGAATCATTTCTTGAGCCATGAGTTGAAGTTCCTGGTGTGGAGATAGATCCCTCTCCTGTCCCCTTCTGTAGACAGGCAGCACCTCAGCAAAAGCCACTGAGTGAGCTACCTGTCTAAGACACTTCTCCACCACACAATACTCACCCTGCACTATCCCAGCCCCATCTCTAGCCAGGTTAATAGTGCCCAGATGGACAATTACATCCAGCTCTCCTTCCTGTCCTGCTGCCCTAGTAATCTGCAGGATTTGGTTCCCATACCTTTGGGGCATGGTGCCAGGTAAGCACCTAGCCTGCCTCTCTCTCCCTTTTCTATTCCCAAATCTATCCCCCTCACTATCAAGTCCCCCACCGGAAGTTGCTTCCTCCTCATCTAGGGTTTTCTACCACCCTCTTTCGGGTCTCCACTATGGAGGGCATCCACATCCTCCCTAGTCATTATCATGGGGGCTTCCTCCTGGCAGTAACACCACACCAGAGCTGCATAAGAATTACAAAGTGACACCAGTTCAGGAATGTGTCCCTGTCCCACCACCCTCACCCTTCCAGAGTCCATCATAGTCGAGCCACTCCTCCTCCTCCTTGACACCCTCTGAGGTAATGATGTAAGACTTGGTGGCCTCTGGGCAGGGGAATGAGGCCCCTGGATCCTAGTCAACTCAGCTTGGAGTCTAACGACCTCCTCCCTCAACCCAGAGAGGTGCATGCAGATGGAGCAGTACTGTAGTCTCCAGAATGTCTCTCTGAAAACTGCCACCCCACAGACACTGTAATGCACCACTCCCAGCATTCCCAGCTTCTATTCTCCCTGTATTACCTGGAAATACTTTTGTACACTTACCCTGATAGGGTGTTTCTAGTTTTTTCCTTTTTTGTTTATTTCTATTTGTGTTCCCCTTGCCTTGTTTAAATCTTTTTATACTCCTACCCTAGATTGGTGTTGCCCCATTACCAGTTTTGGCCTACCAGCAGTTAGTAGCCTGTACATGAGTGCAACACCTTTTAACTCAACTTAACACGTGCACCCTGTGTGTGTAAATGGGATGGTGACTCAGGGTTTGAGGGACACTGGGGTCTCCATTTCTTTGATGAAGCAGGATTTGATTCAAGATGAGCAGATCCTGCCTGGCCAGTTTTCTAGGATTAGTGGAGTGACAGATCCTGCAGTCTCAGTGCCATTGGTATGGTTCTTTATAAGTTGGGAAGGTGGCCAGGGAATACAGGAGGAGGGTGTTGTACCAGACCTACCCATGAATATGATCAAGGTAATGACTTCAATAACAGGGCCAATATTGTGTGTGTCAGTACCTACAGCAAGGTGAGAGAATGGGCTCCAGAGGACTCAAAAGGGGCAGTGCATAAAGAAGCATCCCCTACCTCAGTAGCAGGAAATGTTGTAGCTGAAGAACAAACTGGGAGAAGCAGTTCTGAGCCACAACTGCAGACTGATCAGAGCCTAGCCATGGGTGGCTCTCCCACAGCAGAGTGTGTTTTGGGAAAGGTCGGGTGTGCAGCACTACGGAGAGCTTGGCAAGCTGACCCATCACTGCAAAAATTAATGGAGTTAGCCACCAGTATAGAACATGACTCTCTGAGTTCTGGGAAATGGAACGTGCACAGGGAGAATGGGCTCCTGTACCATGAGTGGGTTCCTAAGGCAGGACCAAAGGAAGGGGTACTCTGGCAGATAGTTTTTCCTAGGAAGTAGATTCTGTCTTTAGCCCATGACATACACTTTCCAGGACTCCTAGGGGTCAGCTGTACAAAAAGGGGGCCAACAATTTTTACTGAACCAGTATTTTTAAAGACGTGGCAAACTATTGCCGGACTTGTCTGTAGTGCCAAAGGGTGGGAATGGTTGGGACAAGACTAAAATGGCATTGATTTCACTACCTGTTATTTAAGAGCTATTTCAATGTGTTGCTATGGACATTGTGGGGCTGCTTAGTACCCCAAGTTGCACTGGCAAGTGATATATTTTAGTGGTTGTAGATTGCACCATGTGGTACCCAGAGGTAGTGCCCTTGTCTCTATCTAGGCTGTGAAGGTGGCTGATGAATCACTGGGATATTTAGCCAAGTACAGTTTTCCCAGGAGATGCTGTTGTACCAGGGCACCAACTTCATGTCTGATTTGATGGTTAGTCTTTGAAGAAAGAGTCAGGTAAAGCAGCTCAACATCTCGCCATACCACCCCCAGCCTAGTGGTCTGGTCAAGCAATTCAGTGGGTTTCATAAGACCATGTTAAGGACATTCACTGACCAGCATGCAAAAGAGTGGGACAAGTACCTACCCCATCTCTTATTCGTATATAGGGAAGTCCTCCAGGAGTCCTCAAAGTTCTCACCCTTCGAGTTCTTGTTTGACCATAGGATAAGGAGCACCTTGATTTGTAAAAGATGATTGGGAGGATGAGCTTGCTCCACAAGGGGAATCTATCATGGAGTATGTTCTGAATTGCAGGTCATAGCTGAAGGAGCTCATGGAGTTTGCCCTGGAGCACCTAGTCATGGCACAACTGAGGCAAAAAACATGGTACTACCATGGGGCCAGAGCCTGGGATTACAAAGTCAAGCAACTGGTGATGGTGATCATCCCCATCTGGCTGAAAAAAATATAGGTAACTTGGGAGGGGCCTTAGTCAGTTGTCAGGAGGGTGACTCATGTTAATTACATAATGCAGCTACCAGACTGGAGATGCAAGCAGTGAGTCTACAATGTAAACATGATGAAACCCTACCATGACAGCGGTAAGAGGGTCCTGGCTGTGTGCAGCTATCTAGGGGAGGGGACAGAAGCAAACCCACTGGTGGATCTCCTGGGAGAGGTTAAGGGGGACTCTTCAGTGGATGCTGTCACCCTTTCAGAGTGGTTGACACCAGACCAAGCTTCCAAAATGAGTGAGATGCTGCGTACATTTGGTGAAATATTCATGGGGGAAACTGGGGTATACTGCACTGGCAAAGCACCACGTGGATACAGGGTTCCAAGCACCACTGAGATAGCCACCCTACTGAATCCCAGCAGGAGTAGGACTTGCCATAAAGGGAAAGATCAAGGAGATCTTACTTCGAGAGGGAGCTCTTGCAGCAGGCAAAACCATAAGGACTATACTGCCAGGCACTAGGATCCCACAGAAAATTTCTAGCTAGCAGTTCAAGGCACTGGACTGCCCCCTGACATCGTCCTGCCCCAACGTCCCCTATGGTATAAAAGGTGCAGTCCCCCTGCACCACCTCAGTATTTTCTCACCATTGACCCGCTAGTATCGGCTCCATGGACGCCTCTATCGCAGTCGACCACCATTTTGCACTCCACGCAGTTATTGTTTGTTTCTATTTTTCCTCGCATAAGTCTACATTTCAGTGCATGTCTTCTCCATCCACACAGTAGTGGAAATCTAAGTGTGCATGCAGCAAGCAGATCCCAGTGAGAGATGGCCATTTGCCTGCCTAATTTGATTGGGCCTGGGCCACAAGCTGTATGGCTGCCCGTACTGACAGAAGTTCAACAAAAAGACTCGCATTCACCGCCTCAAATCCTTAAAGGCCTATCTCCTAGAACAGCAAGTGGCCGCTATGCAGAGGACCCAGTCTGGACACAGCTCTTGTTCAGCCAGGGATTCCTCTCCCAGACAGAAGAGATCAGGTGGAAAACGCCACCATAAGGACAAGGATCGAGCCAGGTCAGAGTCCTGCCCTAGGTCCCCTCACAAGACCTCTGCATCCCCCACCTCTGGTGGGAGGTCAGGGTTAGTCCATCCCGGTTCCTTAACCTTTGCTGGGGCAACCGATTAGAAGACCACTGCCTCTTCCCATTCACAGGGCAAAGAGTCTTCCAGTCATGAGCATTCATCTGCCCCCGTCCCTGGCTCTTAGGCCCCACAAGCCATTGCTTGGGTCTAAGCCAGATGGACAGGCATCTTCTCTGGGCCAGAACTCAGATTCATCCGCCTGTAAGACTTCAGGGTCATCCGACAGGTCAAAAGGGTTGGGGTACTCCCCCAGATGCCAGGATGCCAACCTCCCTCAGAAACCTCCTCCACCCAAGGAAAGGGCAGCATCCACCTCAGAAGGTCATCAGACCACAGGACCTTCCGAGTCGGCATCCAAGACGGACCAAACGCCCCCACCCAAGTGACCATCTGCTACTAAAGAGTGTGCAGCAGATCAAGCAACAGGTTATACTCCTAAGGATCAGATGCCAGGGTCTATTGACCATGGGTCGAGCCCTTCACCTCTGCCTCCTCCCTCGATGCTGGACATCCATCCGGAGGACAATGCACCGACTGGGAAGGTTCCATCAGACATGACGCCTGAGGGCAAAGAGCCTGGGGATAAGGCAATAGCACTGAGTGCTCCACAAAAGCCGTCGCCAGAACCCCCCAATTTCCCCACCCCACCACCAGCACAGTCAGCCATTCTACTGGCAGAGGTAGGGGCTCTGTTCAATTCCTGGTGGAATACAATTAAGGCGGAGCTTCTACCCAGACCACAGGAATCATCCCCTCCCCCTAGAGGACTCCTGCCTCTGACCCCTCCTAAGGAGTTCTCACCTTAAGGACCGAAAAGACCCCCTCTGATACCAGACTGCCCGGCACCTGGAGGTGCTGACTGTGTGTCACCTGCTCCTAGTGACTGTAGGAGACACTCGTTGTCTGTTCCCTCCTCTAAGGGACGTCTGCCCTCTTCCTCTGGGGAAGACACAGGGGACTCCTTCTCCTACTATTCTTCTGAGGATGAGTTGCCTTTGCCTCCACCAGACTACAAGAAGGACTCTCCCAGGCCACCCCTGGATGACCCCTCCTTCCCGGACATGATGTGTCACATCCAGGCCCTACACCAGTGGGACACAGAGGAGTATGACCCTGAACATCACCGGCTGGCCGTGGACCTTGGGGCAAGTGACCCAAAACCTTTGGTCATTCCTCCAATTGTAGAGCCTTTTCAGAATGTTACCAAGTTAGCCTGGAAACATCCCTCCACCACCTCAGCTGTCCCTCAGAAGGCAGACCGCCTATACAAAATTCCAAAGGGGGAACCTCACCTCAGTGAACAACCAAAGGTAGACCCCATGGTACTCATTGCAGCACGTGGCAGGGCACAACAGCTGAAGCACATCAGTTCACAGTCTTCAGAACCAGAATCTAAAAAACAGGATCAGATGGGCTGAAAAGTGTACTCATTGGCCACCTGCACAGTCAGATCACTAAATCTTTTGGCTCACATGGTCATGTACCAAAAATCCTTGTGGGGCAACCCCTTAGATTTAATTAAGGCTCAATCTGACTCAGACAGCAAATCTGAACTCATGGCTGTTGTACAATCTGGCATTGACGTGGACAGACACATCTCAAGGAGTTCCAATGACTCAGCAGACATGGCTGCAAGAGCAGCTGCCATAGGAGTGTGCATGAGATGACATGCCTGGCTGTGGGTCTCGGGGTGCCAGCAAGGACCTACAGGATGCCATCCTGGACACCCCCTTTGAAGGGTCGGTCCTCTTCAGCCCTGACACTAAAAAATTTATTACAGACCTTCAAGACTCTGGAAATGCAGTCTCTGATGTCCACAGGATGTACAAGTCAGAGCCGGAAACCACTAGGCGCCATCCTTTTCATAAGGCATCAACAACCCCAAAAATGATGTTTCAAATGAAGGGGCCCTCCACTGCCTTCCTGCTCCCAGGGTCCAAAAAGCACCAAAACTGCCAGAGCTCCAGTGCCTGCACCCTCCACTTCATCATGATTCCCTGCCAGACCCCCCCCCCAGCAGATGCTCAAGGGGAGGTAGTAGGCGGAATATTCTCCCTCTACCTCAGTGGATGGTTCAAAATTATCACTGATCAGTAGGTACTACAAATCATCAAAGGAGGATATACTCGAGTTCACGCAAATTCCACCAGACAACCCACCCATTCCCTCTCACTGCTCCCCATCCCAGCTCTGATAAGGGCAGAAATCCAGGCTCTGCTCGAGAAAAGGGTGATTCAGGTAGTACCCTCCCAGTCAAAGAGGCAGGGGCTACTACTCCCACTTCTTCTTAGTTCTTAAGAAGGCAGA
The DNA here is from genome assembly GCA_016271365.2 of Neoceratodus forsteri. Lineage (NCBI taxonomy): Eukaryota > Metazoa > Chordata > Ceratodontiformes > Ceratodontidae > Neoceratodus > Neoceratodus forsteri. The sequence goes on along the minus strand of CM057459.1, from coordinate 1,159,627,423 downwards.
GGATCTTTGTCCCATCCTTGATCTGAGCCAACTGAACACTTTTGAGTACAGAAGGTTTAGGATGGTGACACTACCTGGCCTGTTACCCATGATCCACCAAGGAGATTGGCTCAGCTCCCTCGACATGCAGGATGCTTATATGCACATAAAGATCCTGCCGTCCCACAGGAAGTACTTCTGCTTTACCTTCCACAGAGAGCACTATCAGTTCAGGGTGCTGCCATTCGGCCACTTATCAGCGCTAAGAGTTTTTACCAAGTGCTTGGTTGTAGTGGTGGCAACCCTCAGGAGAAGAGGCCATTATGTTTACCCCTACCTGGACGACTGGCTTTTTACAGCCTCGTCAGAGGACCAGCTGCATCAGTCAATATGGGAGACCTTTGGTCTATTTCAAAATTTGGGTATCACCCTGAATCTCCCCAAGTCATGCCCCTGGCCTACCCAATGGCTGCAGTACATAGGGGCAGTCCTAGACACTGTCCAAAGAAAGGCCTTTCTCCCTGCAGACCTAGCAGACAGGTTGAGGGCAGTTGCTCGAAGAGTAATGGCTGCAAATCCAGTCCCGGACAGAGTGATGCTCCAACTTTTAGGCCACATGGCCTCAGCCATTGCAATGGTTCCCCTTGCGCGCCTGAATTTGAGAGTCTTGCGGTGGAACCCCAGAGTTCAATGGGATCAAAACATGGACGATCTCAATCATCTGATTCAATCCTCCAGCGCAGTTGTTTGGTCTGTGGAATGGTGGATCACTCCCTCTCGGCTAGACATCAGGGTTCCATTTCAATGCCCCAGCCCCCAACAGATTCTAACCACAGACACCTCGGAGCTGGGCTAGAGAGTCCATCTGGCTTCCCACCAGACAAGGGGCTCTTGGACTTCAACAAAGCGTGCTCTCCATTTCAACATACTGGAGATGAGAGTCATCCTATACGCCTTGCAGGCCTTTCAAGGGGTGCTCTCACAGGGTCCACTGTTGGTCCAGTCAGACAACACTCCAGTAGTCTTCTGTCTCAACAAGCAAGGGGCACTCATTCTTACCCCTATGCAGAAAAGCCATGAGAGTTTGGAATTGGGCAGTGGATCACAGCCTGGAAATCACAGTGGTCCATGTAACAGAGATTCACAACGTCCTCACAGACAGCCTAAGCTGCTCTCGGTCTCAGAGTCACAAATGGGAGCTACTGCAGGAAGCTGTAGATGATTTCTTTGAAAGATGCGTTCAGCCAGAACTGGACCTCTTAGCATCCCCACTCAATGCCAAACTGCCCAATTTCTGCTTGCTAGTTCCAGGGCCTGGTGTTTTCTGGTGCAACGAATTGTCCCTCTCTTGGACAGGGAGATTTCTGTATGCCTGCTCTCCCTTTCCACTCCTGCAGAGAGTACTGCTCAAACTGCAGGCAGAATGTGCTCACATGATTCTGATAGTGCCCTTCTGGCCTCAACAGATCTGATTCCCGCTGCTACAACAGTTAGCATCGGAACTACAGGTTCCCTTACCTCTGTCCACTCACTTGCGCTCTCAGGAGCAAGGGGTAATAATGCATCCCAATCTATGGTCTCTGCATCTGTGTGCATGGCTCCTGCAGACCTGATTAGAGACTGATTTGGGGTATCCCCTAGAGTGGCAGAGGTTTTTTTGGCAGTGAGAAAACCCTCAGCCAGGGCAACATAGACCATGAAGTGGAAGCGCTTCTTTTTGTGGTCATCCCCCTGTTCCTTAGATCCTTTCCACTGTCTGGTGGAATCTGTGCTAGAGTACCTTTTTTCCCTATTCAACATGGGTCTTAGCTTCTCATCCCTTAAGGTGCATCTCTCTATACTTTCAGCTTATAATGCACTGCAGGACGGAAAAGCTCTGGCACAACTGGACTTGTGCAAGACCTTTTTAAGGGGTATCTTGCACATCAAACCCCCCAGGAGGGACCCTGTTCCTCCTTGGGATGTTGTTTTTGTCTTAGAGAAACTTACTTTGCCTCCCTTTGAACTAGCCGCAAGTTGCGAGCTCCACTTTCTCTCTTGGAAAGCATTGTTTTTAGTTGCCAATACTTCCGCTCGAAGGATTTCCGAGTTGCAGGCTCTGATGTGTAAAGAGTCTTATCTTATTTTTCACAGGGACAGGGTTTCCCTGTGTACAAATCCTAAGTTCCTGCCAAGGTAGTGTCCAAATTCACCTTAAATCAGGAAATCTAACTACCCGTTTACTACCCAGAGTACTCAAACAGAGGGGAGGCCTTATTACATACTCTCAATGTACATAGAATCCTCTGTTACTATGTGTAAAACAGACCCATTCATGAAGAAAAACAGACCAATTGTTTGTCTCCTTTGCCCAAAGAATGTTAGGTGCTCCTGTGACCGAGCAGACATTGACCAAATGGTTGGCCAACTGTATTACTTTCTGTTACCAAAAGTACGACAAACCCTTGCTGGGACTGGTCAAGGGTCATTCCACAAGAGGGGTCGCAATCTCCTTTGAGTCCCTCAAAAATGTGTCTGCAGCAGATCTCTGTGCAGCTGCTATTTGGAGTTCGGTTCACACTTTCATTAGGCACTATAGTCTGGATATTGCTTCTAGAAGAACAGGTTTCAGCCTTGCAGTCCTCCAGGGACTTCTATCCTAAAGGAGTGCCATGGATTCTGTGTTTCTATTAGTCCACCACCCTTTTGACTTGGGTCTCCATGTGTACTGCTTGGGACTCAGTCCTTATGGTTTTACCTGCTGCAAGAGCTCCCTCTTGAAGTAAAATGATGGGGGTCTAGGGGAAAACATGGGACAACAGTGACCTTCATGCAGCAGACAGGTTGCACTTCAGTAGGGCAGGGCAGGGGGCCTTGAAACAGAAGCTGAAGGAGTACATAGCTTCCAGGTTGATTTCAAAATAGGAAGGGGAGGTGGCGAGTGGGCAGCTAGTATGCAGAGCCACCAGGTAGGGGACCGGTATGAGCTAACCCCCAAGACTGTAGGGTTTGTAAGAAGGGGGTACCAAGGGAAGAAAATTGGGTGGAGGGGTCGCAGGGCAAGGAGAAGACAGGGGCTGGGTGGAGGGTAGTCTTCCTAAATGAGAGGAGCCTGAGTAGTAAGGTAGCTGAGCTACAGGCTGTCTTAAGCATAGGGAGGGTGGATGTTGCAGCCATCATGGAGACGTGGGCCAACCAACATGAGGATTGGGATCTGACAGTTCCTGGGTACAGGGTGTATAGAAAGGATAGGGGAGTTGGGAAGGGAGGAGGAGTGGCGATTTATGTAAAGGACGGGATCAGGTGTACAAGGGACCAAAGGGAGGAGGGGAAGGGAGGACGGAGGCACTGTGGAGGCAGTTCCTGGACCCAAGGGTAGGAAACTGAGGCTTGGGGTGGTACATAGACTACTAGCAAAGTGCAAGGAGATGGATAGGCTGTTGGTTGATCAGATTCGACAGGTGTGTAGCAAGGGGAGCTTGATGATTGTCAGGGACATCAATCTTCCCAGGGTGGACTGGGGAACCCATGCCACTTCTAGCGCCAGGGAACAGGTGCGTTCCAGGAGATGGTTGGAGAACCAACCAAACTGGGCGACATACTGGATCTGGTACTATCAAATGGGGAGATGGTGAGGGAGCTATGGGTGGAGGATCCACTAGCCGGGAGTGACCACCTTTCAGTGTGGTTCAGGCTAAGCATGAGCAAGGAAGTGGTTGGGTTAGCAACAAAAGTAGTGGACTTCAGACAGACGGACTTTGAAGGATGAGGGAAATACTGAGGGGGGGGCCATGAGGGAAATAGGTCAGAGATGAACATGCACCAAAAGTGGGAAATCATAAAGTTTGGCCTGAGAGAGGCCACTGTAGCCTGCACCAGGACTCTGAGTAAGAAGTCCAGGGCCAAGGTGCCATGCTGGATGACCAGGAGAGGATGAGAGCCATGAGAGCTGCATTTAGGTGAATGAAGAGAACTGGGAGGGGGAGGACAAGGAGTTGTACACAAAGAAGGCCAGGGAAGTAACCAAGCTATTAAGGGAGGCAAAGGCTGCCAAGGAACTGAGGCTGTCTCTGGGCATGGGGGGATTATTTAAGTATGTGAGAGAAAAATGGAAGTGTAAGGACCAGATAGTTTTGATTAGGAAGGGCGAGGGTGGGTGGAGAGGAGGGGAAAAGACAGAGGTACTGAACAATTACTTCTGCTCTGTGTTAACAAGGAGCTAGGAAGTCCGCTACCTCCATGGGCTGGTTGGGTGGGGATGGGGGAGGTGATTGACAAAGTGATTCAAGAAGGCAGGGTACTGGAAGGTCTGAAGGCACTTAGGATGGACAAGGCACCAGGTCCTGATGGCATTCACCCTCGGGTGTTAAGGGAGATGGCGGCAGTGCTGGCCGGGCCACTGATTGACCTGTTCAACACCTCCCTGGACATGGGATGTATACCGCAGGACTGGAGGTTGGCTCATGTGGTGCCTATCCCCAAGAGTGGTCCAAAGGATGAGCCGGGCAACTACAGACCTGTCAATCTCACTTCCATAGTGGGTAAGTTAATGGAATTGAGCTTGAAGGAGAGAGTGGCAACCTTCCTGGAGCTCAGTGATCTCCAGGATGGGCGGCAGCATGGGTTCATCTCAGGGAGATCATGCTAGACCAGCCTGATAGAATACTATGATGGGTTGACAAGGGAACTGGACAAGAGCCATGCAGTGGATGTCCTATATTTGGACTTCAGCAAGGCCTTTGACTCAGTACCACATGAGCGACTGGGGGCAAAACCGGAACACATAGGGGTGGGGGCTAAGATGGCTGGCTGGATCAGAGATTGGCTTAAGTATAAACTGCAATGGGTGGTGGTGGTGGGGGAAGAACTCTTATCTCCCAAGGCAGTGACCAGTGGTATGCCACAGGGCTCTGTGCTGGGACCGGTGTTGTTTGGACTGTTCATATCGGATATATAACACAAGGGGTAGAGAGCAGTATCAGGCTGTTTGCGGACAGCAGCAAGATGGGAGTTGTAGTGGATGACATAGAGCGGGGCAGAAGCTACAGTATGACCTTACTATGCTTGAGGAGTGGTCGACGAGGTGGCAGCTGGTATTTAATGCAAAGAAGTGCAAAGTTATGCACTTCGGAGTGAGGAACCACAGGAGGGAATGCTGGTTGGGTGAGGTGCAGTTAGGGGTCACTGAGGTGGAGAAGGACCTGGGAGTTATAGTGACAAGGAACATGAATAACTCTGCACAATGCAGGAGGGCATCGGCTAGGGCCAATAGGATGCTGGGGTGCATCACGCAGGGATTCTCGTCCAGGCACAAGGAGGTGATCCTGCTCCTTCACAGGTCCTTGGTCAGGCCGCAGTTGGAGTACTGCGTACAATATTGGCATCCATATCTGAGAAGGGACGTCAAGCTTCTCGGGGGTGCAGTGCAGGGTGATGAAAATGATCTGGGGAATGGAAGGCAGAACCTCTGAGGAAAGACTGGGTCACTTGAATTTGTTCACCCTGGAGGAGAGAAGGGATAGGGGGGACATGATTGAGACCTTCAAATACTTGAGGGGGATCAACAAATCTGGTGTAGAGGGGCTGTTTAAGCAGAGGAAGGGAAGGGACACGAGGGGGCATGGGTTGAGATTGGAGGGGGGCAGGTTCAGGAAGGTGATGAGAAGGCATTATTTTATGGAGAGGGTTTGTCAGAATGGAACGCTCTGCCAGAAGGGGCAGTGGCTTGCAGGATGGTGGGGAGTTTCAAAAGGGCATGGGACAGGGCATGGAAGGGGGGCTAGATAAGGGACACTGAGCAGTTCCAGAAGGTGAGTGGGGGTGGGGCAGCTGCAATACAGGAGTGCTAGCTGCACATAAGAGCAGACTTGATAGACTAAAAGGCCTGTTTCTGCAGGCAAGTTTCATATGTTCATAAGATAGTACAGTTACGTAAGAACTTACCGTAACAGTAGTTCTTCGAGAGGAGCTCTTGCAGCAGGTGGTTTTCCCACCCACCTGCCTCCAGGGCTATATAACTGTACTTGTTTCTGGGGGATGGGAGATCTTCCTCAGTTCCCCATCCTATACATCAGCGGAGAACTGAGATGGTGCCAGGGGACTGCCCCCTTTATACCATAGGGGATGTTGGGACAGAGGCGACATTAGGGGGCAGTCCCCCACCTTGGACTGCTAGCTAGATGTTTTCTGTGGGGTCCTAGTGTCTGACGGCATAGTCCTTGTGGTGTTACCTGCTGCAAAAGCTTCTCTTGAAGATCTACTATTATAAGTTCTTATGTAACTGTACTATATGGGCTTTCTGAGTGAGTTTAAGTAGGAGCTTATGGCTGACTAGGTCGAAGGCCTTAGCAAAGTCAAGATAGATAGACACACACACACACACACACACGCATACAGATACATATAGCTCTGATGAGATCACCATTATCAAGGGCCTCATGAACATAGTTGGTGAATTCCAACAGCACCGTATTGGTGCTGTGGAACTTCCAGAAGACATACTGCTGTTCACACTTGACACAAAATTTTTGGAGGTAAGTGACAAGTTGGTTGAGGGCATTGGACAGGGGGACGAGAATATAAATGGGTCTGTAACTGGCAAAGCTAGTGCAATCTCCGCTTTTGAAAACTGGTGTAATCAGTGTGGATTTCCACTTTTGGGGGAACTGTCAGTAGCACAGTGAAAAGTTAAAAATTCTACAGATGTGGTGGGAAAATTCCTCTACTGCCAGGACAAGAAGTTTCATATTAACCAAGTCACTCCCACACCTAGTTTTGCCAATTATCATACAAAAAAATTACTCACCATAGTAGTCTTGTTTCTTCCAGAGGATCACGCATTATGAGAAAACAAATGCAGTCAGCCTTCAGCGTTGTACTGCCACAGAGAGATAGAATTTATGCAAATTATGGAATTCTAATTGGCTCCTGCCAGCTTCAAACTGCTGCCCCTAGTAACTGCTGCACTCTAGTGCTTCAGATTCTTGTGAAGATTAACAGGCTAATGACCCCCTAGTTATCTGATGCTAAAGGTAAAAAAAAATACCTTTTTTCATCACCCCCTATAAAACATCAAGATCCCCCCAAAAAAGGTAAAACAACAGATACCAACGGGTAAAAGACTATAACATCAGCTGTGGACAACCTGTCCCTAAGGCCAACAGGGATGCAGACACTAACTCGCTCCCTTCTGATAGGTTCAGGAAGGGGAGGCAGGGTGGGAGCTTTAATCATAATGAGTGGTCCCCTGGAAGAAATAAGATTACTATGGTGAGTGTTTTTTCTTCTAACCCAATGAATCACTCATTATGATTAATCAAATGCAGACTACCAAGTAGTACCTTTGAAAGTTGGGCAGATAACCTATTTTGGGAACAAGCTCTGGAGCACTGCTGTGCAAATCTGGAATCATTCCTGGGCTGTATGTCCAAGCTATAATGTTTGGTAAAAGTGTGAACAGTTTTTCATGTAGCTGCTTTGTAGATTTCCAACAGTGGGATGTCTCATGCTGCTGCCAGTGATGCAGCTGTACCTCTGGTAGAATGTGCCCTGAGGCCCAGGGAGGGCTGTTTACCCACTTTACTGTAACAGAACTGTATGCAATCCACAATCCAGCATGCATTGTTTTATTTTGAGGCAGGCTTACCCTTACACACTTCCACATAGGTGAGAAACAGCTGGATATGCTCAGGCCTATGAGCCTTAGTTCTGTCAAGATAGTGCTTAAGAGCCCTCTTAACAGACTATACAATTTCCACTCAGATGAGTTGGAATTCTCAGTGAAGAATACTGGTAGAGTAATAGACTGGTTCAAATGAAAATCCAAGCCAGCCAGGTGGCGTTGAGGGTTGAAGCACTGGCCGCCACACCTCGTGCCACACTGGCGACCTGGGTTCAGGAGTGAGCTTGGGAAGCCTGGGGCTGATGGGGGAGGGACAGGATTGAGCATCCGAAGGACTGCTTTCCTGTCCTGGGAGGGAGGGGGGAATCCATCTCAGGGCTCTAGGGACTCCTAGTGGTGGTTGGGAGCACAGTAGCCCAAGACCAGGAGTTAGTGAGGATTGGCTGAGGTAGTGACCCTGTAGGCATGCACAGTAGCATGCGTGCTCATACTGGGACGCATTGCACAACTGAGTCAATAGGGTAGAGAAGCCAGAAAAAAACCTCCTGCTGGAGATAGGTGAAGGCACCTCCCCGATCCACACTCCCAACGCTGGTCATCTCTCTCTCTCTCTCTCTCTCTCTCTCTCTCTGTCCCTCCACTCCCCAGCCCGGAGGCTCAACTCTATAAGAAAGAGTACCCTGGGAGGATAGGGTGCCTTTCCCGGAGGTTCAAGACCCAGAAATTAGCCGGGCTGGGGTGCAGAGTTGAGAAGACCGTCCTAGCGGGAGGTAGCAATCGGTCAGAGGTAGCTGGAGAGATTTCCCCAGCATGATAGGAGAGAATCAAAGTTCAAAAAAAAAATGAAAATCCAAGACCACCTTAGGGAGGAATTTCCTGTTGGTCCTGAGTATGACTTTGTCCCTGTGAACTGATATGTCGTCCTAGTCAGTGCAGAGGGTCTGCAATTCACTGATTCTCCTGGCTAAAGTGAGGGCAACTAGAAAAACAGTTTTCCATGTGACATACTTCAAATCTGCAGTTGCCATGGGCTCAAAAGGGGGCTCCATGAACTTGGCAATGCAAATATTAAGATTCAAGGCTGAGACTGGCTCCATGAGGGGATAGTGAAGGTGACTGAGGCCTTTGAAGAATTTCTTGAATACAGGGTAAGAGGCCATAGACCTATCCTTACCAGCTGATACATATGCTGAGACTGCAGCTAAATGGACCTTCAATGTGGAAGGCCTGAGGCAAAGTAAATGTAGATGTGTCAGGTAGTCTAGCAAGGCAGAGAGACTGGTACCAGAAGGATCAACATCCCTACCTTTACATATGAACATGTGAATCTGCCAGCATAAACAGGTCTTACGGTCTATCAAGTTAGTCTGCTCGATTGCACAGCTAGCACACTTATATTGCAGCTGCCTCACTCTCCTCTCCCCCCTCAACTTTACCTCCCCTTTTATCCTGTCCCATATCCTTTTAAAACTGCCCACTGTGCTACAGGATACCACCTCCTCGAGTAGAGTGTTCCATTTCTCCACCACCTTCTCTGTTAACTAATGCCTCCTCATATCTCTCCGGTATCTTCCACCCTCCAGCCTAAGACGACACCCTTTAGTGTCCCTTCCTCTCTTCAGCTTAAATATCCCTTCTGTGCCCGTTTTGTTAATCCCCTTCAAATATTTGAAGGTCCCCTGATACCTCCTCTCCTCCAGGGTGTACATATTCAACTCAGTCAGCCTATCATAGGTTTTGCCCTCCAGCCCCTGGATCATCTTAGTTGCCCTACACTGCAGCCCTTCGCCAAGTGCACCAAATGGAAAATCTTTACCACTTTGAAGAACAGGTTTTCTTGTAGATGGCTTCCTGTAGCCCCTGAGTACAGTCAGGACCTCTTCAGAGAGATTCAGGTTTGCAAATTCTAAGTCTTCAGGAGCCAAGCCTTCAGACATAGGGCTCTGAGATTGGGATACAGGATCCAGCCCTGAGAGGCTGTCAGGAGATTATTCCTTTGGGGCAGGTGTATTGGCTGTGCTGCAGATAGGGTCAGTAGCAATGAGTACCATGGCTGCCTTGCCCAGTCTGTGGCCACCAGGATCATTGTTGCAGGCTGTGACCTGAGTTTTACCAGTGTCCTGAGCAACAGGGGAAAAGGAGGGATGGCATACAGGAATCTGCCTGACCAGTCCAGTGTTAGGGCATTCACTGGGATTGTGCCCCTGTCAGGAGGTCTGCAATAGAACTGTGGCAGCTGGTGATTGTCTGTGGAGGTGAAGAGATCGATCTCTGGCATGCCCCACCTTCTGAACACTGATTGGAGCACTTGTGCATTCAGAGACCATTTGTGATTGTTCTGACTGATTCTGTTGAGAGAGTCTGCCATGATATTGTCCCTTCCTGGAAGGTGGATGGCTGATAGAACACTTGCAGTGAGTATGTTAGGCTCCAAACTCTCCTTGCCTTTGTGCAGAGTGGGGTGGACATGGTTTCCCCTTGCTTGTTTATGTAGTGCATGGTGGTGGTATTTGTCTGTCCTGACCTGTACCACCTTTCCTTTAAAGTGAGAAGCAAAGGTCTGTAGATCCAGGTATACTGCTTTGAGCTCTAGGAGATTTGTGTGCAGTAGAGATTCCTGGGGTGACCATGTTCTGCTAGTGGTTAGGTCCAACATGTGTGTCCCAATCCCAATAGAGAGGCATCTGTGGTGAGCATCACTGAGGGATGTAGCTTTTGAAAGGGAATTCCTTCCCTGAGGTTCTCTGAATCCAGCCACCACTGCAGGGCCTGTAGAAGAGTGTCTGAGACACATACCAGTTTGGCTAGGGAATCTCTTCTCTGGGAACAGTGAGCTCTTAAGTGGAACTGTATGTCCCTCATCTGACACCTGGACCCTGGGACCACTGCTGTGGATGCTGCCATGTGGCCCAGTAGCTGCAAAAATTCTCTTGCAGTTCTTGGTCTGTTCACCTGAAAAGACCCTGCTAACTGCAAGATGCTGTGCAACCTGTCCTGTGGGAGGAAGGGCCTTCCTTGGCAAGTGTCCAATTCTGCGCCAGTGAAGTCCAGTAGCTGTACTGGCTCCATGTTTGATTTCTGTACATTTATCAGGAATCCTAGTGACTCTAGTGTGTGCCTTGTGAGGCCAGAGAGTCCTTGGCATGCTGCAGGAACTAGCCCACAACTAGCCAGTCATCCAAGTAAAGGAATAATGCCACTCCTTGCCTTTTTAGGTGGGCAACCACTACAGCCAGACACTTTGTGAATGCCCTAGGGGCTGAAGTCAGACCGAAAGACATGGCTAAGAATTGATAGAGACTTGAGAGGAGCCTGAACCTTAAGTATTTTCTGTGGCTTGGCCTTATTGAAATGTGAAAGTAGGTGCCTTGAGGTCCAAGGATGCCAGCCATTCCCCTTTCTGTAGTGTGAGGATAATCATGGTTAGAGTTACCACTTTGAACTTTGGTTTTGAGACAAGTTTGTTTAGAAGTTGCAGATCCAGGATGGGTCACCAGTCCCCATTTTTCTTTTGAGTAAGGAAGTATCTTAAGTAAAAACCTTTCCCCCTCTGTAACAGGTGTACAGGTTCCACTGCTCTGCTGGTTAGCAGGTTTGCCACCTCTGGTTCCAGCAGGATCGTGTCTGCAGAGGTTGTTGTGGCAAAATGTCTGGTTCTTAGTTTGGGGAGAGATTTGAAACTTTGAGAAATCCCTGGCTCATTACCTCCAAGACCCACTTGTCTGTGGTAATGGCTTGCCAGGCTTGGAGGAAGTGAGCCAGCCTGTTTCCTACTGGTAAGGAGGAGGTGACCTGTACTGGCCCATCAGGGATTCTGCTTCATGTGGGCCTGAGCCTGAGGCACTTGTGCTGGTCTTCATGGCTCTCCTACCTCTACCCTAAAGTAGCTCCTAGGCTGCTGGTAGTCCGTTCTGGCCTGGGCCTGAAAGAATGGCCTGGCGAAGGGTTCCTACCCCCGTCTCCCCTGTCTTGGGGTGTATACGAAGTGGAGGGTCTCTCTCTTTGGCTGAGGTACCCCTGTAAGTAGCCTTCTATTCATCCACTTTCTTCATGTAGGCCTCAATCTTATCCCCAAAGAGGCAGTCACCCTCACAGGAGAAATCCACGGCCTTTGTCTGAGTGTCCTGGGTCAGGATGGTAGTCCTGAGCCAGGCGAATCTCCTCATGGGGACAGTGAGTGCCATCAGCCTTGCAGCTGTATCATTGGTGTCCACAGCCATGTGGAACTGGTACTTGGTAGTATAAGGTGCTGTCCTAGCAGTTTCTGCTAGTTCCACTGCAGCCTCACCTGGGATTTTGTCTGTAAGTGCCAGTACTGTATTCCACAAGGCTTTTTGATATTGTGCTGTGTAAGCATGAAACTAGCTTACCTCACAAGCAATGAAGTTGCCAGGTACCCTTTCTTCCCCATGGTATCCAGTTTTCTGGAGTCTTTATCAGGAGGGTGAGAGGACAGAGGGATTCTGGCCTTGTCACTGGCTGCTGCTTGTACCACCCTTTCTTGGTCAGGATGCCTGAAAAGGAAGGCAGCATTAGACCTATCCAGCTGGTACTTCTTGTCTATCTTTTTCTCAAACCCTGGAATGGTAGTAGGGGTTTTAAGAATTTTCAGTACCTGCTTTCTGAGAGATTGGTGCATGGGTAGCAACCTAGGAAAGGCCTGGATTATTGGACTGGATAGTTAGTTTCTACCCACACCAGACATTTTGCAATAATCTGCTTTAAAAAATGTAACTCTTATTTACTTGTGTTCTCTCCTTGTGATTATCCATTTGTACTACTTTATTTATTTATTTATTTTAATTTTAATGTTACTTGGGGAAGGGGGTGGACTACCTTCTTGTAGTGGGTGTTTTCTTTTGTGTGATTTTATGGGGTGTATGATTGGGAGTGTGTGCATATTCCGGGTGCATTATTTTTTGTTGTAGTGGGAGTTTAGGGGTTGGCGTGTGAATGTGTTTGTGATTTGCTTAGTACATGGTGTTTTTAGCTAAATTCTGTATTTTTTTGTTTAGCTAAGTTTGTTTTAGGCAGGGCTCCTCCGGTTTGGGATGGTGCGCCAGCAGAGATGTGTTGGGACTGCAGTCTGGCACGAATTGCCTACAATGCCTCCTTGCTTCACGACCTCCACCCCTTTCCTGACCTCCCAGTTCCCATCTCTGCAGTAAGGCATTGCAGGGAGGTTGGGATTATGAGGGGGCAGGTGGGACGATGATGGCAGAAGGCACCTGAGGATGGGGAGGTGAGTAGCATTGAGATTGTCAGGTATAGGAGATGCCCTGGGTTTAAACAGAGCCTAGGGAGAAGCCAGATGTGTTTGGTCTCCGTACCCAGGGGTCCTACCAGTCTGAGTGGTTGAGCAGCTAGAGGAGCATCCAGGCCCTCTAATCCTCTTTGAGCAGTGCTTTGCAATGCCAGGTTGATAAGGAACAAGACCATCACTTTTGCAAACTTAGTTTCCACTGTCGACCTGGCTTGCATTCTAGAGACCTGGCTGGATGACAATGATGACCCAGTTCTAGAGGCAGCAGTCCCTGCTGGGTATACCATAGTGTACTGCCTAAGGAAGGATTGCAAGGGTGGAGGAGTGGCCATCATTTTTAGATTCAGCCTGGGCTTCATGGCACTTCCAGTTGGTAATACCAGATCTTCTGACTGTGCCTCTGTCTGAGGGGATCCAGGTGAAGGTAGCAGGATTCTCCTTGTCTACTGTCCACCAGGGACAGGGGAGAATTCCTGCAAGAGGTAGCAGACTTTGTCCTTGACCAGGTGTTGGAGGCCCCTAGATGTTTAATCCTAGGGGCTTCAATGCTTGGATTGATGACGAATCCTCACATTCGGTTACAAAGTCGACCTCCTCCAGTTGCTGTCCTCACTGGGCCTGTCACAACTAGTTACTTCTGTGACCCACCAGCACAGTCACATGCTTGATCTGGTGTTTCAGCTGGGTCTTAGGGTTGATAGCCTCAAGACTGATCAGGTCTCTTGGTCTGATCACTGCAACATGGGGTTCACATTTGGTGACCCCCCCCGAGAGTCCCTCTTCTGTGGAGATGGTCAGCTACCACTCTTTAAGGGGTTTTCACCCAGAGGGACTACTGGCACTAGCTGACCTATCTACAGCTGACACAGCATGTACAATTGGCACTGGTGAGGCAGTGGCCACTTATAATAGGGTGGTATCCAAAGCACTGGATGTCATCAATCCAGTTTGTATATGACTCAAATCCTCTCACTTGAGATTCCCTTGTTTTGATGGGGATTTCAAAGCAATGAAGACCAAAGGCTGGAAATGGAGTGTTGCTGGTGGAAGACCCAGTTGGAGACCGACAAACTGGCCCTGTGTGCTCACTACAGTGAGTACCAGGGGGTAATTCTTTGTAAGAAGGCAGCATTCCTCTGCAGGGAAATTGCTGCAGGGAGAAACAGACCATCTCAGCTTTTTCAGACTGTGGACAGGCTTCTCCATTCTGCCTGTCTACAGCCGAGAAAGATTTTTAATGTGAAGTTTACTGTGTTTTTCTCTGACAGAGTATCGACTATCTGATTGGGGATTCTGCCAGGGAAGTTCTCCCCTCACAGTGACTGGTCTGAGAGGAACAGAGCCACTCCACCTGTCTGGGAGGAGTTTAGGCCAGTGGAGGTGTCTGAAGTGACCGAGGTGATCATAGAAACATAGAAACATAGAATTTGACAGCAGATAAGGACTGCTTGGCCCACCCAGTCTGCCCATTTCCCTACCTAATGGATAAGCTGCAGATCCCAGTTAACCAGCAGCCTACTTCTTCCTAACCCCATGCCCTAGAATTGCCTTATGACTGTCCCATGCATGCTTGAATTCCACCACTGATTTTGACTCCACAACCTCCTCCAGAAGGCATTTCCATGCATCCACAACCCTCTCTGTGAAAAAATACTTCCTTAAATTACCTCTGAGCCACCCCTGTCTTCAAATTGCTTCCTTGTTCTTGCACACCTCTTTTTTAAAAGATGCTACCCTCTTGGACTTTGTTGATTCCCTTGAGGTACTTAAAAGTTTCTATCATGTCCCCCTCTCCCTCCTTTCCTCAAGGCTATACATATTAAGCTCCTTAAATCTCTTTCATATGCCTTCCAGTGCAGACCCTGCACCATTTTAGTTGCCCTCCTCTGGACAGCTTCCATCCTGTCTATGTCTTTGCAGAGATTGACTCTCCAGAACTGCACACAGTACTCCAGATGGGGTCTCACCAGCTGTCTGTACAGAGGGATAATAACTTCCTGTTTTCTACTGGTGATGCCTCTCCCTATGTATCCCAGTATCCCCCCAGCCCTCCTTGCTGCCCTCTCACATTGCTTGCCCACCTTTAGGTCATCTGATATGACTACCCACAGGTCCCTTTCCATTTTTGTTGTTGTTAGTATCTCACCCCCCATTGTGTACTCTTCCCCTGGGTTTTTGTTTACCAGGTGCATTACCTTGCACTTCTTAGCATTGAATCTAAGCTGCCATACATTTGACCATTCCTCTAACCTTGCCAAGTCCCTTCTCATCCTTTCCACCTTGTGCATCAAATCTGTTGCAGATCTTTGTGTCATCTGCAAAGAGACATACTTTTCCTTCCAGTCCCACTGCAATGTCGCTTATAAAGACATTGAAGAGGACTGGTCCTAATACTGAACCCTGCGGTACCCCACTAGTAACCCCTCTTTCTTCAGAGTGGACTCCATTTACTATTACTCTCTGTGTCCTATTATCCAGCCAATACTTTACCCAGGCTGTCATCTTGGGACCCACTCCCAGGCTGGTTAACTTGTCTATTAATCTTTTGTGTGGGACTGTGTCAAATGCCTTGCTAAAGTCTAGGTAGGCCATGTCCACAGCCCCTCCCTGATCTACTACTTTGGTCACCCAGTCAAAGAAATCTATCAGATTTGTCTGGTATGACCTTTCCGCTGTGAATCTATGCTGCCTTGAGTCCTGTGCCCCTCTGGCCTCTAGATACTCAACAATTCTTTCCTTCAGAAGTGATTCCATCATTTTCCCTATCACTGAGGTTAAACTAACAGGTCTGTAGTTTCCTGCTTCTGCCTTGCTCCCACTTTTGTGAAGAGAATCACATCTGCCCTCCTCAGTCCTCGGGTACCACCCCATCCTCCCATGATTTGTTAAGAGGGTAGTCAGTGGTGTCACTAGTTCTACCCTTAGTTCTTTTAAATTCTGGGATGAATCCCATCAGGCCCCATTGCTTTGTCCACCTTCAGTTTTAAGAGTTCTTTCAGAACCCTTTCTTCTGTAAATGGGCTGGTATCAACTTCTGTATCCAGAGTGTTTCTACTGTTTGTTTTAGGTACCTCCCCTCTTCCTTTGTAAATACTGAGCAAAAATATTTGTTTAGTATCTCTGCCTTTTCACAGTCACCCTCTGCCCACCCTCCTCCCCTTATTAAGCCTATCCATCCCTCCCTTGGTCTTCCTTCACTCCCTGATGTACCTATGAAAGGTTTATCCCCTTCTTAACTGAGTTGGCTATCTTTTCCTCGGTTTGGGCCTTTGCTGTTCTGACTGCCTTCCCAGCTTCCTTTACTTTAACTGATACAGTTCTCTGTCCTGCTCCTTCTGTGATTCCTTGTACTTTCTGAATGCTTTCTTTTTCTCTTGAACCTTCACTGCCACTTCCTTTGAGAACCATAGTGGTTTCTTACATCGTTTTGTTTTGTTTATTTGCTTCACACAAAGGCTTGTTACCTCTGTGATGGCAGTTTTTGTTATTCCCCATTGTTTTTCCACCCACCTTCCTGCCCATTAGAGCTGAAGCACACATATTGCAAACTGGACCCAGCCCCAACACTTTTCTTAATGGGATGTGCAAAGGTTGTTGGCCAGGTGTTTGCCAGGATTGCCAGGTGCTCGATGGTGTAGGGGGTGTTCCCAGTGGCTTTGAGAGGTGCACTGGTGAGACCCCTCTTTAAGAAACCTTCCCCTGACCCAGACATCCTGGCAAATTGCCGTCCAGTCTCCAACCTTCCTTTTCTGAGCAAGGTTGATGAGAAACTTGAGGCACAACAGCTCAAGGATCTCCTCATGTCCTCTGACATCTATGAGCCATTTCAGTCAGGTGTTTGGGCCAGACATAGCATGGAAACAGCTCTAGTTAGGATGCATAATGATCTGCTCAGGGCTAGAGACAGAGGAGACAAGTCAGTTCTTGTGTCCTTATTCTCTCTTCAGTGTTCAACACTGAGGATCATGTCATGCTTCTAGATCAGCTCTGTGAGTTTTGTGGACTCACTTGTGCTGTCATCAGATGGTCTGAGTCCTAGCTCCCTGATAGGGTGCAGTGGGTGGTAATAGGGAATTTCTCCTCCTCCCCAATGCCCCTGTCATGTGGAGTACCACAGGGCTCGATCTTGTCACCGATGCTGTTTGCATTGTATATGCTGCCCCTGAGCGAGATTATTCAGCAATACAGCGTGGAGTTTCACTGCTACGCAGATGACACTCAGCTGTATTTGTCATTTGTACCTGGAACTTTCGGTACTGTCAATGTGCTTCACAGCTATCTGGCAAAAATCAATGACTGGTTGGCATTCAGCTGGCTGAGACTAAACTCAGATAAGACTGAGGTGCTGGTGGTAGAGCCTGGTTGTGGGTATGATGAGTTGACACCTGGAGCTAGCACAGGTATTTTCCTGGGGTCTGACCCATTGGTGGCATCCCTAAGAGTGCGTTATCTGGGTGTGATCCTGGACAGCAGACTGACTTTTGAAGATCAGGTATTGTCTGTATTTAAAAGTGGTTTCTACCACTTGCAGAGCATCACCAGGATCAAGCCCCCTATTCCACCCGAGGATCTGCTGACTCTAGTATACACCTTTGTTACCACTCGGCTCGACTACTGCAACTCTCTATACTTCAGGGTCATGGGAGGGTCCCTCTGCAGATGCAGCTGGTGAAGAACACAGCTGCCAGGTTACTGACTGGCCTGTCCAGGTCCAGACATGTGACTCCAGTCTTGTGTGCTAGTCAATGTCTGCCTGTCAGGTGGAGGGCCCTTTTTAAGGTGGGCTCACTCACCTGTAAGTCCCTATATAGACTGGGTCCTGGCTACCTGTTCAAGCTCCTGACACCTGCGACCTCTGCTCACTCCCTCTGCTCCTCTTCAAGGGGCCTCCTGGATGCTCCCAGGGCTCAGTTCAAGACATCGGGTGACTATGCTTTCAGCATTACTGGGATGACCCTGTGGAACTCACTTCCATCTGCAGTCTGGGAGACCTCCTCGATTGGTGTTTTCAAGCTAAGGTTGAAGGCCCACCTCTTCAGCCTGGCCTTTACAGATTGATTTCCAAGCCCAATCTAGCCTAAATTATTTGAAATCTATCTTGAAGCTGTAATTGAATAATTCTGAATTTTATCTATCCTAGAAAAAATATATTATTGTGTTTTATCTGCTGTTTTATCTTTAATGTATTTTGTTAGGCGCTTGGAGCCCCAGGGAATGGGCGCCTTATAAATTAAACTTGCCTTGCCATTGTCTTTGTGGGAGCTAACCCCATAATTTCTAGGAAGTCTAGAACCTCTAAACCAAGGAAAGGATGGCCAACTCAGTTAAGAAGGGGGATAAAATGTTTTATAGGTACATCAGGGAGTGAAGAAAGACCAAGGGAGGGATAGTGAGGCTTAATAAAGGGAGGGAGGGTGGGCAGAGGTGACTGTGAAAAGGCAGAGATATTAAACAAATATTTTTGCTCAGTATTTACAAACGAAGAGGGGGAGGTACCTAAAACAAAGAGTAGAAACACTCTGGATACAGAAGTTGATTTCAGCCCATTTACAGAAGAAAGGTTCTGAAAGAACTCTTAAAACTAAAGGTGGACAAAGCAATGGGGCTTGATGGGATTCATCCCAGAATTCTAAAAGAACTAAGGGTAGAACTAGTGACACCACTGACTACCCTCTTTAACAAATCATGGGAGGATGGGGTGGTACTCGAGGTCTGGAGGAGGGCATTTGTGATTCCCCTTCACAAAAGTGGGAGCAAGGCAGAAGCAGGAAACTACAGACCTGTTAGTTTAACCTCAGTGGTAGGGAAAATGATGGAATCACTTCTGAAGGAAAGAATTGTTGAGTATCTAGAGGCCAGAGGGCCAGGACCCAAGGCAGCATGGATTCACAGCGGAAGGTCATGCCAGACAAATCTGATAGATTTCTTTGACTGGGTGACCAAAGTAGTAGATCGGGGAGGGGCTGTGGACATGGCCTACCTAGACTTTAGCAAGGCATTTGACACAGTCTCACACAAAAGATTAATATACAAGTTAGCCAGCCTGGGAGTTGGCCCCAAGATGACAGCCTGGGTAAAGAATTGGCTGGATAATAAGACACAGAGAGTAATAGTAAATGGAGTCCACTCTGAAGAAAGGGGGGCTACTAGTGGGGTGCCACAGGGTTCAGTATTAAGACCTCTTCTATGTCTTTATAAGCAACATTGCAGAGGGACTGGAAGGAAAAGTATGTCTCTTTGCAGATGACACAAAGATCTGCAACAGAGTTGATGCACAAGGTGGGGTGGAAAGGATGAGAAGGGACTTGGCAAGATTAAAGGAATGGTTAAATGTCTGGCAGCTTATATTCAATGCTAAGAAGTGCAAGGTAATGCACCTGGGAAACAAAAACCCAGGGGAAGAGTACACAATGGGAGGTGAGATACTAACAACAACATACATGGAAAGGGACCTGGGGGTAGTCATATCAGATGACCTAAAGGTGGGCAAGCAATGTGAGAGGGTGGCAAGGAGGTCTGGGGGGATACTGGGATGCATAGGGAGAGGCATCACCAGTAGAAAACAGGAAGTTATTATCCCTCTGTACAGACAGCTGGTGAGACCCCATCTGGAGTACTGTGTGCAGTTCTGGAGAGTCAATCTCCGCAAAGACATAGACAGGATGGAGGCTGTCCAGAGGAAGGCAATTAAAATGGTGCAGGGTCTGCACCGGAATACATATGAAGAGAGACTTAAGGAGCTTAATATGTATAGCCTCGAGGAAAGGAGGGAGAGGGGGGACATGATAGAAACTTTCAAGTACCCTAAGGAAATCAACAAAGTCCAAGAGGGTAGCATCTTTCAAAAAAAAGAGGTGTGCAAGAACAAAGGGGCACAATTTTAAGATGGGGGGGCGGCTCAGAGGTAATTTAAGGAAGTATTTTTTCACAGAGAGGGTTGTGGATGCATGAAACGGCCTTCCGGAGGAGGTTGTGGAGTCAAAAACAGTGATGGAATTCAAGCATACATGGGACAGTCAAAAGGCAATTCTAGGGGGTGGGGGTAGGAAGAAGTAGGGTGCTGGTTAACTAGGATCTGCAGCTTATCCATTAGGTAGGGAAATGGGCAGACTGGGTGGGCCAAGCGGTCCTTATCTGCTGTCAAATTCTATGTTTCTATGTTTCTTCCTGTTCTTCCTCTGCTTCTTGGGTAGAGAGATTTAAGGTGTCCACCATTTGCTTTACAAAAGCATAATGAGAGGTACAATCATCTGGCCCCCTTAGTGGGGAACCAAACTCTTGTTCAGGGGACACCTCAGACTCTATAGGCTCTCCTGCCTCCTCCTCCTTTCCCTCTTGCATCTCATACATATAGGCAGGATCCTGAACCATTGGTACCTGTGCAGGAACCAGTGGGTTGGTGCAGGAACTAGCACCACCACCTGAAGTGCTTGCAAGATCTGTAAAGCCTTAGCAATCTCCTCTGCTGAGGGCACAGCAGATTTGTTGGCTGAGAGTTCCTTAGCCTTCTCAGCTGGAGGTGCAGCCACATGCTTTTCTTTTTGTTTTTTCTTGGCTGGAACCAGACACACACCCCCCCCCCCCGGCCGCTTCCACAGGTCTTTTGGCTTTAGAAGAATCAGCTTTTTCCATGGATTTTGGATCGATTGACTCTTTAGACTTGTCTTTATTTTTTGGAATAGTAGAGGAAGAGGTAGAAGGAGCTACCTCTTCTAAGGATTAAAGAAGAAGCAGCAGAAGCAGCCATTTTCTAACTTTTGAGCCTTTTTATATTTTATTATTTCTATTTATACTCCCCACCATCATTTATCATTTGGCTCCCCAGCTCCGTCCTCCAGAATTACTGGGGCTTACCTTATGCCCGGTCGGCGAGCGGTGCCTGCGGAGAGTTGGTCACCATCCTGTCGCCAGTTTGTTTTTCCTCCGTTTTCTTCCCATTTTTCCCGAGGGCCCCAGGAGAAGGTCACATGTGTATGTAGGCATGCATGCATCTTACAGCCCCAGTAATGACCCTCTTCCATCCACCCCATTGGCCTGTCACCAGCACCCTGCTTGTGCAGCTCCTCAGCCTCCACCAGGGGGCTGCCGTAAGTGAGGGATGCCACCCCTCCTTCCCGGAGAGGAGAGCTGCCTGTTGGCCACTCCATCCAGCTCCTCCCTCCCCCCCGTGCTGACCTCCAGCAACCAAGGCTCGCTCCTGAACCTGGGTCGCCGGCGTGCCGCGAGGTGAGATGTCCGGCGCTTCAGCCCTCTGTGCCACCGGGCCGGCCTTTTGAGCCCTTTTTTAATTGTTTTGCAGCCAAATGTCTTACACACAGCACAGTTAGCAAATATATGGCTAGGGCCTAGGCAAAATGTATTAAGACTATGCCCGTCAGCATTAGCGACACAGCAACCACAACTAGTACACTGCTTAAAACCAGATGGTCCTATTTTTATGTTTGCTTGCACACATGTGCAAGAAACATAGTGTCATAATCCGAGTGTTTGTAGGTGTGGCACCCGTTTTCCAATTCAGTCAGTGTGTTTGCAGGCAAGGCCGCAGTTCTCCAATGAATGTTGCTGCTGTCTATGACAGCAGTTGAAAATACAGTGCCGTACAGTTGAAAGGGAGAGCTTTGCTTCCAGTGAGTAGTGGTCCCCCCACACACACACATGCATGCATATTGCATGCTCATGCGCTCCCCATGCACACATTGTATATCAGCAGGGGTGCCCAAT
Source organism: Neoceratodus forsteri (assembly GCA_016271365.2). Taxonomy (NCBI): domain Eukaryota; kingdom Metazoa; phylum Chordata; order Ceratodontiformes; family Ceratodontidae; genus Neoceratodus; species Neoceratodus forsteri. The sequence continues at coordinate 1,159,605,860 of CM057459.1, read as the reverse complement.
CCCCATTGGCTCTGCTGTGCTCTCCCCAGAAGCTTTCAGGTGCCACGCTGGGAGCCCACCCCAGCATGGCAAAATTATTATGGCGATGGGGCTGCTCAATCCCCCATCGGCTTCCAGGCCCCACAAACAGCCTTCAGCTGCGCTGAGCCCATCTAGCGTGTAAGCGTCCAGCGTCGTCTTCCTAAAAAACAAACCTGTAAACAAAAGTTCCTTCGGTCTCCCTGCCCACCTGTGCCCACCCTCTGTGCACTCTGCCTCCCACACCCCACCTTACCCCATACTTACCTTGAGTCTGATGCGATGATCTTCGGGGGACCGGGAACACGTCTGCACTCTTCAAAGCCAACCGCGAACTGAGGAAATGCCAGTAAGCTGTATAATTGCCATAAATAGAGTTTTTCCAACTTTGATGCATATCTCAGGCATTTTTGGGAATTTTGGCACTAAATTTTCAACATGTAGTTTTTGGGACCCCCTCCTCATGAATTCTGAACTGTTATGGCATTAATTGGGCCCAAAGGGTGATTTCACGGTCACTGCGCAAAATCACCTTTTGGGACCGATTAATGAAATGGCAGTGCCAGTGTTCATAAGGTGGGCTCTCAAAAAGCCTATGTTCCAAATTTGGGTGAAAACATTCATAAAATGACTGTTTTAGTGTGCTACAGGTTCCTCTACGCAAGAGGTCAGTTTGCAGACAATTAATATTTGCACTCCAGATTTTTAACATTGCCATTTTACCACACCTCCTTATGAGCAGTACAGCTATCATTTTTTACATCTTGCCCAAAATTTGTTTCTGCCCATGTAGTGCACAGTGGTGCAGTCGGTGTGCGAAAGCAATGTTTGGGACAGATTAAGAAAATCACAGTGACACTGTTCATGAACAGAGGTCTTAAAATGGCTATGTTGAAAATTTTGTGACAAAAGTCCATAAAATGATTGTGTTACGAGTTAGCATTGCACAGTTTCCTTGTAAGTTCATGAATTTGTAATATGTTCAGTTCAGATTTTCACCAGTGGCATTTTTCCACACTTCCTTATGAACAGTACAGCTGTAGTTTTTCACAACATGGCCAAAATGTGTTTTCACACTTTCAGCCCAAAAATGCAGGTTGCTGTGGGAAATCATTGTTCGGGACAGATAAAGAAAATCACAGTGACACTGTTCATGATCAGAGGTCCCAAAATGCCTGTGTTGACAATCTGCTGTAAAAAAATTCCCAAACTAATTACATTTCAGGTGGGCGTTGCACAGTTTCTACGCATGCTCGTGACTTCACCATTTTTTCTAATATTTTCACTGCAGATTTTCAACATTGCCAGTTTTTACACCTCCCCATGAACAGTACAGCTGTCAATTTCCACATCCTGTTCGAATATGTTTTTGCACCTGTGGTGCCAAATGCCGTAGTCGCTGTGCAAAAGCAGTTTTCGGCTAACAGACTGATATTGCCACTGCTCATGAGGTGGGGATCACAAAAAAACCATGTTGAAAATTTGGAGTGAAAATACCAACAAATGCCTGAGGCGTTAGGGTTTCCGACCATAACGACCCTCCCTGTAGAGAATGACAGGCATCAGGGCTGTGACTTGGGATTGTCACCTGCAATGCTCATACCATTCCACCCATACCCACACCCTGCAGCCAGTGACAGGCATTGAGGTGTGCCTTGGACTCTTCAGCCCTAAAGTTCACCCCATTCTCTATACCGCACCCATCTCACCATATTTCCTGATGAAATGGGGTGCGAGTAAGGGCCGAAGACCCCAAGGTGCACTGTGACACTTGTTGGTGTCTGCAGGGTAGGGTGTGGTGAAATGGCATGGCCATTATGCCTGATGACCCAAAGGCACACCCCAATGCCTGTCACTATCTGCAGGGTGGTAATGGGGTTGGCTTCAGTTCAGTACTTCACTGCCATTCCTATTATGCAGCTCTGTAACTCCTACACTACCAATGCCAATGCCAGCAAGCAAATATTTGTCATTGACAAATGCTTGTTATGTTTGCTTGCGTGCATGCACAAGAAACATTATGTGGCAGCTTAGGAGAGAAGCGGGTTGTGGAGGTGTGACACTGTGGCAGTCATTGCCCACACTGCATTTGTGGGCTTGGCACTGTTCACCCAATGCAGGCCCAGTGTCCTGATGACACTGGTTCTGCAAAAGTGCCACCAACTTGAAACAATTTGGCTGCTGAAAGAAGGGGCTGCCTCCGCATTGCAGTGTCAGCCATTCTGCTGCAATGAGGGAGTGACCCATCATTGCAAGCTGGTGCTTTGCCTGGTGTAACATTTCCTGGTTACATGGTGGTGGCTGTTGCCACCTCACAGTCCCCATAAAAGCCAATGGGGATGCCCAATCCCCCTGTCTGCATGTCCTCTCCTCAGATCATTTGCCAATGGGGGAGCCCACTCCTCATCGGCATAATACCCTCCATATATTTTACTTGCCGATGGGGGTACCCAATCCCCCTCGGCATCATGTCTCCCCCCCAAACACAGATCCTTCTTACTATGTCAATGGGGGTGGCCGAGTCTCTGTCAGCTTCAGTGTCCCCCCAAAAACAAAACACACAGGTGGCACACTGAGAGCCCACTCCAGCATGCCAAATCTACCTGCAAAAAAGGAAAACCTTCTTGTGATGGTTTCAGTTTATTCTTAACCTGAAAAGTAGAAAATGATCCCACATTGTGTCCTGTTCTCTCTCCCCCAACCAGCATCCACCCTCTGCATATCCCACCTCCCCACACCCCCCTCACCCCATACTTACATTTGGAGCCTGACGTGATGATCTTCGGTGGACCGGGAGCATGTCTGCACTCTTCAAAGCCGACTGCAAACTGAAGAAATGCCAGTAAGCTGTATAATGGCATAAATAGTTTTTTTTTCAACTTATGTCGATATATTGGCCATTTTTTGAACATTTGACATCAAGTTTTCAACGTGAGATTATTGGGAGCCCTCCTCATGAGTTCAGTCACTGTCATGATGTTATTTGGTCCCAGAAGGCGATTTCGTCGTGACTGCATGGAATCACCTTTCAGGACCGATTAATGAAATGACAGTGCCACTGTTCATGACATGGACTCTCAAAAAGCCTATGTTGCAAATTTGGTGAAAAAAAAAATTCAGAAAATGACTGTGTTATGAGCGTGTGTTATGCAGTTTCCACGCATCTGTGTAACTTCACAAATTTGTAATATTTTCACTCCAGATTTTTAACACTGGTATTTTCCCACACCTCCTTATGAACAGTTCAGCTCCCATTTTTCACATCCTGGCTGAAATGTGTTTTCTCACTTCTGGTGCAGAATATCACGGTCGCTGTGGGAAATAAGTGTTTGGTACAGATTAAGAAAATGACAGTGACTCTGTTAATGAGCAGAGGTCCTAAAATACCTATGTTGAAAATTTGGTGACAAACATCCATAAAATGACTGTGTTACAGGCGTGCATTGTGCAGTTTCCATGCACACTCATAACTTCACAAGTCTGTAGTATTTTCACTCCAGATGTTCAACACTGGCATTTTTTCAGGCCTCCTTAAGAACAGTACAGCTGTCATTTTTGACATCCTGGCTGAAATGTGTTTTTTGCACTTCCGGCACACAATAGCGCAGTCACTATGGGAAGTCAGTGTTCAGGACAGATTTATAAAAATCACAGTGACACTGCTCATGAGCAGAGGTGCTAAAATGCCTATGTTGAAAATTTAGTGACAGAAGTCCATAAAATTAATGTGTTATGAGCTTATGTTGCACAGTTTCCATGCACCCTCATAATTTTGCGCAATTGTAATATTTTGACTCCAGATTTTCAACATTGGCATTTTTTCACACCTCCTTATGAACAGTACTGCTATCATTTTTCATGTGCTGCCTGAAATATGTGTTTACAGATCTGGCACAGAATAGTGCAATCGCTGTGGGAAATCAATGTTTGGGACAGATTAAGAAAATCATAGTGACAGTGTTCATGAGCGGAGGTCACAAAATGCCTGTGTTGAAAATTTGGTGAAATAATTCCACTAAATGACTGTGTTACACGCATGTGTTGCACAGTTTCCATGTATGCTCAGAAGTTTGAGCATTTTTAATATTTTCACTACAGATTTTCAACATTGCCATCTCTTCACACCTCCCTATGAATGGCACAGCTGTCATTCTTCACATTCTGCCTGATCTGTTTTCGTATATCTGGCGCAGAATGGCACAGTCGCTGTGGGAACTCAAAGTTTGGGACACATTAACAAAATCACAGTGCCACTGTTCATGAGAAGAGGTCCCAAATGCTTTCATTAGGTGGGGGTCACAAAAAGGCCATGTTGAAAATTTGTAATGCAAATACCAACAAACGCCTGGGGCGTTAGGATTTCTAACCATAATGTCCCAACCTGTACAGACTGACAGGCATCAGTGGTGTGCCTTTGGATTACCAACTGTAATGCTCATGCCATTCCACCCCACCCCCACCCTGCAGCCAGTGACAGACGCTGAGGTGTGCCTTGGAGTCTTCAGTCCCAGAGTTCACCCCATTCTCCGATATTGCACCCATTTCAGCATATGTCCTTATGGAATGCGGTGACTGTAAAACCAAACACCCCAAGGCACACCTCAACATGTGTTGGTGTCTGCAGGATAGGGTGAGATGAAATGGCATGACTGTTATGGGCGATGTCCCAAACGCATACCCCAATGCCTGTCCATCTCTGCAGGGTGGAGGTGGGCTTGGCATGAAGTTCAATACTTCACTGTCATTCCTATTCTGCATCTGTCTAACTCCTGCATTTCCAGTGCTAATACCACCAAGCAAACATTTGGCATTGACAAATGCTTGTTTTCTTTAGTCTCTGTTCCACTGACATTAGTGTCAGAAAAAACCTAAGCCCTCTTATATTTTTTAGCTGAGAGACCAGAGACCGATCAAACATAAACAACCGCTATCAGTTCCTGGCAGGAAAAAGGGAACCAAGAACCACTCAGTTCCTAACAGGAAAAAAGGAATCACTAAACCCAGTAATTTAAAACAAAATGAAGTATAAAGTAAGCAGAACCAAGAAAACTGCACAAATACAAAATTAACCGAGTATTTACATAGATAAAACCGTTAAACCTAGCGGTTCCCCGCAATCCCAAGGAACCCGGTGAGGAACCGAGAAAATTCACACTCTAAATATAAGGGCAGCAAAATGAAACATAAAAATGAATAGGCAGTACTTATCAACTAAATTAAAGTTCTGTCAGAAAAGACAAAGATAGCTCTCCAAGGCATCTTCACTGGCAGGTGGAGTAAGGAATCTGAAGCACTAGAGTGCAGCAGTTACTAGGGGCCACAGTTTGAAACTGGCATGAGCCAATTAGAGTTCCATAATTTGCGCAAATTCTATCTCTCCATGGCAGTACAGCACTGAAGGCGGACTGCATTTGTTTAACCACAATGAGTGATTCCTGTGGTTAGAATGATGTATTTTGAGATGTCCTTGACTGAAACAGCCTTAAAGTAGAATTTAGGGTACCCTTGTTCAGAGTCCACAGTCTGGAAGGCTTCAAAACCAGGTTCCTTGCACGGGGTCTGGGCAGATTCAGTGGAGATGATGTCACTGATGTCAGTAAAGGCTGTGTTGAAGTAATTGTCAATTTCGGTGGGATCAAGGACCACTCGACCCGCCACCATGAGCATTTTAGGAGAGGTTTTAACTCCCTTGCCTAGAAGCTTTGAGAACGTGTCCCAGGATCTCTTGCCACTGCTTTAGTTCTGGGTCTGCTGGCCCTTATAGAAGTCAGATTTGGCCTTTCTAATCATAGTGGAACACTTACTGCATGATTCCTTGTACCTTTACAGGTGGACAGAAAACCCTATTTCCCTAGCCAGTGCCCATAGATTGTCCCTCTCCATCATTTGGGCAAAGAGTTTGGGGGTGATCCTTCTGGATGGCCTTCCTCTTGCCTTGTGTTTTATAAAGGGTTCATATTTATCACTGGCATGTGTAAATTCAGAGGCAAAGAATTCTAGGGCTGAGTCAATACAGAAAATTGCATCTAAGAAGCACCAGTCAACTTGTGCCAAATAAGATTTGAATTCAGGCACTTTCTGTTTGTTTAAGACTCTGCTGACTGTGATCCGGGGGGGGGGCTGATCTGTTTAACTGCCTATAGACATTGTACCAGGAGTTGTCACTTAGGGTATCTGACAGAACCTTGACAACTTTATCCAGGTACCCTGGACCAGGAAGGTCATGCCAGACGAACTTCATTACCTTCTTTGATTGGGTAACCAAGGAGCTTGACAAGGGTCATCCAGAGGACCTCCTCTACTTTGATTTCAGCAAGGCCTTCAACTCGGTGCCACATAATCGGCTTCTAAAAAAGTTTGAGGATCTAGATATAACCAAGAACATAGTCAAATGGGTGGGTAATTGATTCAAGGATAGACATCAAAATGTGGTAAACAGTGGAATGGGATCCAATGAAGGAGAGGTCACAAGCGGAGTTCCTGAAGGATCAGTACTAGGCCCAATTCTCTTTAATATGTCCAGTAACAATATCGGCAAGGGAATCCAGGGCAAACTCACCCTCCTTGCAGAGTAAGTTCGGCAGGAGAGTTGACCACACAGAAGGGATTAGGGATCTACAGAATGACCTTCGTAGGCTGGAAAGATGGTCTAATATGTGGCAACTCAGATGAAAAAAATGCAAGGTGATGCACTTGGGAAAAGGAAATCTTAGGACAGAATACTGGCTTAATGGCATAAAGCTCAGTATGGTCCAGAAGGAAAGAGATCTGGTGGTCATCGTATGCAACACCCTGAAGCAAACAAACAAATGCAACAAGGCTCATAGCAAGGCAAGTAAAATGTTAGGGTGTATAGGAAGAGGAAGAGGAATCAATAGCAGGAGCAAGGAGGTGATCCTCCCTCTCGACAACTCCCTGGTGAGGCCTCAACTGGAGTATTGCATCCAGTTTTGGAGCCCCCTCCTTAAGAAGGATAAGGACTGATTGGAAGCTGTTCAGAGAAGGGCAATCAAGATGATTCTGAGCCTCCAAGGTCACACATACGAGGAGTGCCTGAAGTCACTAAATATGTACTCATCAAAACAAGGAAGGAGCGAGGGGATATGATTGAGACCTTCAAGTTCATGAGAGGCATAAATACAGTGCCCCACATTAAACTGTTCACCAGGATCACTGGCTCAACTACTAGGGGACATGAATGGAAGCTGCATGGAGGGAACTTCAACAGAGAATCATGAAAGCATTTCTTCAAGGAGAGAGTCATGGATCTATAGAATGGCCTGCCTGCTGAAGTTGTGGGAACAAAGTCAGTGACAGCACTCAGACGGGAGTGGGATAGAGCAAGGGCTCAATTGGGGGGCATTAGAACAAGGAAAGAATAATCCATAAGGGGGAGAGATTAGGACCCAGGACTACAAATAGATCTTGGAAACTCGTAGGCAGAATTGATGGACCTTTGGTCTCCTTTTGCCATCATTATCTATGTTTTTATGTTTCTATTAGTGTGTGTAACTAGTACCCAGTCAAGTAGCATCATGGTGCCTGTTTTATAATTGATCTTGGTGTTCTTAGTGATCATTTGTTGAGAAATAAGATTATTCCTATGACCTGAGCTGGACTTAGCATTCCAGTTGATGTTAAAGTAACCAGTAACAACGTATTCCCAGTTTTGATTATGTTTAATGAAGTAATGAGTAAATTACTCTATGCCTGGATTCTGTCTACCCGGTGGCATAAACTGTATACAGACAGGATGACAAGAGATTTGTGCCTTCACTGTATGAAAAGCTTGGTAGGGGGAGTCCTTTACCTGTCCACCATAGACCTGACAAAGGGCTAGTGACAGGTACCTTGACCCCCAAAGTCAGAGAAAGGTCGGTCTTCATCACTCCATTTGGATTATCCGAGTTCAAGGTAATGCGATTTGGGATGAAAAATGTGCCGGCCACCTCTCAACAGCTCATGGACTGCATTCTGAATGGGGCAGGAGACTTTGCTCTGATGTACATGGAAGACATCACCATCTATAGCCAGATTTGGGAGGATCACATCAGGACTGAAGTGTTCAGCTGTAGGCTGCTGGGCTGACAGTCAAGGTGGAGAAGTGCCAGAGAAGAATGGCAGGAATGTCACATCTCGGGCACAGTGTAGGGAGTGGGTACATCAGGCCTGAGCTAAGTGAAAACTGAGGCCATCCAGAGATGGCCATGCCCATGTCCAAGAAGAAAGTACTGGCCTTCCTTAGGGTGGCAGGGTAGTACCATAAGTTTCTGCTGAATTTCAGCAGCATGGCCAAACTCCTGTCTGATCTTACTAGGAAGAAAATGTCAGAAAAGGTTCAGTGGATGGAAACCTGTGATGCGGCATTCCACCAGCTGAAGTAGGCATAGTTTCCATCACCTGTGCTCGCCAGCCTTGACTATTGTGTTAGGTTCATTATTCCATCTAAGGTTTGAGTCTGCCCTGATTCACTAAGGTGTCTTATGAGGTAAGCTATTCTAGCTTGCTAAACAGAAAATCGAGAGACGTAGGTTTTTTCCTGTGTGTGACATACTGTTCAAACATTTTCTTTTCATTTCTGTAGAATTACTGTTACCCTTACAATCTTTGTACTATCCTGTGTTATGAGTAAATATGTTGAAATATAAAAAATACTATTTTTATATGCTTCATGCTTCTGTGACAAAGTCATTTGAGGTACAGCTAACAGATTTATAACTGACAAAAACTATATTTCCACCTCTGAAGAGAGGGCTACCATTACAATATTCTGTTTCAAAAGTAAGGAGTTCTCAACTGTGACAGAGAGGAATGGGTCAGTTACCCTTGAAGAAGAAGCACTGAACTGTGTGAGCAGAGGCACTAGAGGTACTCAGACCTAGAGATACCCTAAGAGTGTGTATATGCTGAGTGGTGGCAGCTACTGGTTGCCCTTGATGGCATCTGAAGGGTTTGAGAAAGTTGACAACAGTGACACAGGCTGAGTCTGGGAAAGCCCAGTTTGCCACAGACGATATGACCGAGACCTTTAAGTTCCTGAACGGAATGAACATAGTAAACAGTGAAGAACTGTTCTCCAGGAATAGTGAAAGCAGAACAAGGGGACATGAGTGGAAGCTAGTGGGGGGGGGGATTCAGGAAGGACATGACGAAGTTTTATTTTACAGAGAAACTGACTGAACCATGCAACAGTCTCCCAGTTGAGGTGGTAAGCACTAAAGCCCTTAATGGTTTCATGTACTGTATGTCTGGGACAGTATGAATGGCTTAGTAGTTACTTAGGGGGTAGCAGTAAGACAGGGAACATGGGGGCAGGTAGTGCAGACCAACCCCCTGCATATACAGCAGGTTTCAGGGTAAGATAGGGTATTATGGACAGACTGGATGGACCAATGGTCCTTTCCTGTTGTCATTGTCTATGTTTCTATGATACTAGAGTTTCACATACTCAGCAGACCTACTAAGGAGTGAATCTACCAGATGAGTCAAAGTAGCAATTTCATTAACTTTGCTAGAAGGAGATTCTAACATACTCAGGCCATCTACCAGGGCAGTGATGTCACCAGGAGAGTCAAAATAGCAGCTCCATTAAATTAACTAGTAGGAGATTCTAACTAAACATGTTGCTAAGTTTTAATTCGCTGGTGAAGTTGTAGTGAAGTCACACATGTCGCTTCTGCGGAGCAATCCCTGAATTTTTGTTATTAGGTTGAAAATTCACCTATTTGACTTTGCCAGAAATTGCACCATGAAGAGTGGAATTCTGTCCACAAATGTCAGAATTTCACCCATGAATGTCAGAATTTTGCCTGCAAATGGTGAAATTCTGCCATTTGGGGTGAAATTCCACCATTCACAGGTGAAGTTCTGCATTTGCTGCTGGAAATTTGCACTTCACTGATCGATCCATACTCCACAAATTGCACTAAATTTGGGGATTAATTCAGGAGCAAATTTTGCCAGCTTTTCCTGTCTCTAATTCTAACATACTCAACCCACCTATTAAAGCAATGAATGCTAGGTGAACTGGAAGTTCCACAAGTCAAAAATCTAAGTTCTCACAAAAAAGAAATTACACAATATTTTAACTCCCCATTACAGTCTCTAAATGAGGAAGCGTGCTCTTTTTTGCTTTATAGAAAACATTAAATCAAGACAATTGATCTATGTTACTAGGTTCATATACTTTTGGCCATTACCTTTGCTGCCTTGTTGATGTTTCAACATCTTGTAGACACAAATGAGACAAACTGTTACAACTGTATCAAAAGTTAGGGTGCACCATGTTTATGCAAAATCAGTCACTGACTGCAAGACAAATACAGCACTAATCTGCCCTGGAGATTACAGCAGGTTTACCACAACCTCTAAGATTTTGGAAAATCTGATCAGTGATACTTGTCATGTGGAGGGAGGTAAAGATGGAAATCCAAAGTTGTACTTACAGCCTGCAAGAACCTTTCCAGCAGCAGACATAACTGGTTACAAAAATGGCTCCTGCACAGATAGCTATAAATAATCGTACTGCTCCAGTCGCCAGTGCGTCATTTAAACCATGTCTTGTATCTGAAACAGAGCAACAATTTATTACACATTCATGCTGGCCTGACTGTGCCTCATTAGCATAAGCCCCATCTGTCCCTCCTAAGTACTGAACTGGGGGAGGCTTCGCATTCAAAATGGGTTTCTAAATGACACATTTATTTAAGATTTTGTTGACCAGGTAAAAAGCGTTGGGTCACATGGCCCTTTTACAGGTTTGACCCGATTAAAAAAACATACATTACAATAGACATGAAGTAAATCACTGAAATAACAGATAGTAAAGATACAAAGCAGTATAAACAATCAACAATGAATTAAGAATTCTGTCACATTGCTAAAATCCCTGTCTACAGTGTGTTCAGGACAGTACATTACATTGTGTCTTGTTAATGAGTAACTCCTTTAAAGAAGTCTTAAAATTATAATCATTCTGCTAATTATGTAAATGATCTGGTAAACCATCCCGTATTTTAAATGCAGTTTGCTTGAATGCTTTTCATTTTTTTGTGGTTTTACACATAGATATTATTAAGGTTACTGTATCTTGTGATCTTATAGCTCTTGTACTCTGTTTCTGTTTCTGTTTGTAGAAAGTTGACATATGATTATTGGGTAAGCAGTGCAGTAAATTGAAGACAAAAGAGGGCATTTGAAGTATGTCTTTTTGTTCTACTGATAACCAATTCAATCTGCTCTATAATGTAAAGTGATGTTCTCTGGTTTTGGCTCTTAGAGCAAATCTGCATATTGTATTGTACAAGTAGATTCTTTGTTGTACTATTTTTTCTGATGTTGTTCCCAAACTAAACTCCCAGGGCTTGATTCTCAAAGCCCTGAGAGTGATGCAAGGTGCCTGTGCCAAGCATAAATGGCGCAAGTGGCACATTGGATCAAAAACTACCTCCTGAGCTATTCACAAAGGCAGCCTGCATCTACCACATGCTGCCTACCCCAAACTGGGCTTGCGCAGCTGGTGCACCCCAAAATCAGGCTGCGACAAGGAAATAGGGGCATGAGGCAGTCGCAAGATGCCACATCCCCAAAAGTACTATTCACAGAACTCTCCCAGAGGGAGAAATTCTAAGTTCCCTTAGACCAGCAAGGGCAGATCTAAGGGTACTTTGAATATTCTCCTCTGGGAGAGTTGACTGTGTGCAGCAATGGTACATGGTCCCTGATCCCCAATGTTGCTCACAGGAATAATATAAATTAATCCCCCTGCCTTGGTGGATTAGCAGCCACCTCTTCCCAAACACCGATGGTGCCAGTATTAATTATAAAAATGATCTCCCATGCCCCCCTTCCTGTACCCTGATGGTGCCAGTATTAACAATTAGTAGTTTTTTTTAATTCAGTATGCTTTATTTAAGTTTCAAAAGAATAACGGTATAAAAAAAAACATCAAGAATATATACCATACATGTGATAGGAGTACAGCAATCAAACAATTAGTAGTTTTACCCATGCCGGCATCCTTGAACCCCAGTGGTGCCAGTAGTAACAATAGTTACTATCCCCCATGCCTCTTCCCCGAACCCCAATTGTGCCAGTACTAGGAATAATTATTATTACCCATGCACCCCTCAATAACCTTGATGGTGCCAGTACTAATAATAAATAATAGTTCCCCTGCCTGGTGGTACAGTGGTCCCCCACCCCAGCTGGTAGTGTCCACCACCCCACTCCCCCATCCTGTCTTGGAGCCAGTGACCAGTACAGCTCACCTCAAACCACTGCAGCTGGCCATCATCTGAACAGTCAGTGAACATGTACTGTAAGGTGTATGCGCTCATTGACCAATGAACGCATACATTTTACAGTGTGCTCATTGACAGTTCAGTTGGCAGCCAGCCAGGAAGGCGTGGGGTGGGCTGTGCTGGTCACTGGCTTCGAGTCGGGATGGGGTGGGAGTGGGAGGCCACTATACCACCAGAGCAGGGAAACTATTAATTGTTATTAGTACTGGCACCTTCGGGATCAGGGAGTGGGGCATGAGTAATAATAATTATTTTTAGTATTGGCACCATCAGGGTTCAGAGAGGAGGCATGGGGGCTACTAACTATTATTACTACTGGCACCATCAGGGTTTGAGGAGGGGGAAATGGGTAAAACTATTTTATTGTTAATACTGACACTATCGGGTACAGAGAGGGGGCCACTAGTCCACCAGGGCATGGAGATTACTTTAATTTATTCCTGTGGGCAACACTGGGGATTGTGGGGGGGGGCCGCTAGACCACAAGGGTCTAGAGTGGTGTACGGCTGCCCTCAGGCTTGTGGCAGACACTCCCAGTGTGCCATCTGTTTGGTGCCTGGCCACAGTTTCTGCAAGCCATGGGATGTTGCCACCTGGACCCTGCTCAATAGAGAATTGGGTGCAGAGTCCCTGGCACACCAGGCTTTGGTGCAAGCTGCTGTTTGCCACAGTTTGCACCAATCCAAGCCCGCTTTGAGAATCGAGACCCCATACTCTACTGTTGGAATGAGGCAAATCTGTGCTATCATTTTTTGTTTCATTTGTTAAATAATCTCTTACTGCTGTAGTGCCCCAATCTTTCTGTGTAATAGTTTAACTATAATCTGTGTGTGTATGTGTATATATGAGTGTGTGTGTGTGTGTGTGTGTGTGTGTTGAAATTTAGCTGGCTACGTAAGATAATAACCAAATATTTAAAATCAGACACCATGTCTAATTTCTCACCCCCTCCAATCAGAATCTCAAATGGTTCTATCATAGTTTTTGTTTGTTTTGTTAATGCCACTTTTCTGTTTCTCTGTGAGGGAAAGAACATTCATGTTTTCCACTAGTGTAGACTACAGCATACTAACTGCAAAAAATTAACTTTTTACAGTGTTAAAGCAGTGAAAAATAAACACTCAGGGAAGTCAGATACAAGGAACAGTATAATGCTGCAACACAGTGGTGATTTACATGTTAAATGCATGTAATTGCGTTGTGGGGTGTCTGTCAGCAGCAAATCACAAGCTGGTAGTCTGGCAGTGATAGTGTAATACAGTGCAATTGTTGCACTAGTGCTGCCAAATGACCTGCTTGCATTATACTGTCAGTGGCGCCCACACATGCATTAGCAATGCACATAAATAACCTCATTGTGAAGAGATCAGAGCATTCCCATTTATATTAATATATACTGTTTCTGTGTCTCTTAAGAGTTAGGGGTGCATTCTCAAGTTCTTTGGGTAAGAGAACGACAAAGCAAAACTATACAGTAGACTCAATAATGAGATCACTATTTTAATCCCTGCATTCAGATTGGTTAACTCTCACTAACTGCTTTTCACTGTCAATGTTCTGTCACACTATGTACCAGCTACTTTTGATAATGATTTCCTGTACCAAAGTTCATTGATAAACTTTAAAGTTGCCCACGTTAATTGGCTTCATTTTTCAGGCTAATGTTACAAAGAGGGAGTACCTCCAATGTCAATTGCATATCAATAAATCTTATTTGTTTTTAAAATCCATATCAAATGTGTACATTTGTTGCATTTTCTGTTTTTATATTAGCATAATATCAGCAGTGGTCTGGGTTTTACTTGGTAATAATGACATCTAAAAGCACACAAACACTAAGACCACAGAAACAGAGAGGGAAAGGGACTTCACTAGTATACTGATGCAAGTTATGGTTAACATGTCTTTGCATTCACCAGAGGGGAAGTGAAAGGATCAGTAAACCAGCAGGAAGTAGGTTTAATGACCTGTGCAACCACTGGACTACCAACAACAGGAAATTACATTAAGAATTCAGAACAATGATGGACATGAAATAGGGGAACAGTAAGTTTAAAAACAAGAATAGGAAAATATTGGGTGTAGGAGTGAAGTTCAGTCAGAACCTGTGCTCATTAGTACACAGTCCTGTGTTATTATACTTTATATGTGTGCATTTACAGAATAATGTATGGGTAACCATGACAAACAAGGCTACATTTTCATCAAGGGGGTGGCATAACACTGTATGGGCTTGAAGAGTGAAACCTGAGAGGTCCATGATGTCATGTCAACCTCAAGATGGAAACATCAACCAGAGTCGGGCAAGGTTGCTCACATTTTCTTATTTAAAATATGTGGCTTTAGGTCAAATGTAAAGTTTCCCTATATATATTAAGCTTGACCTGCCTGCTCGACTCCCACCTGCCTTCTTTTCATCACTCGTGGTCAGTAAATATATCAAATGTAACTTATTATTATGAAGATCAGGGGCTTAAAAAAAGACAACCATACACAATAATATTTCTTCTTAACCTTTGAACTGTGCACAAGATTTGCCCATGCACAACTAGGATTTTGAGTTTATGGCAGTCCATACACAACAAAGTATAGTATAAGTGTGTGTTTCTCTGGGTATGCAAACAATGAGCCCTACCAGTATTTAGGTTAAAATGTTCCAGTTTCAGCAAATGGCCAGGAAAAAGCAAATGTGCATTCAAATGCTCTGGTATGTGCAAGTGAGCTGCAGAGCCGCAAACTGCTATATCAGTCCAGAATTCCTATACGTTCTAATTTTGTTGTCAGCTTATATTTTCAATAAGGTTTCTATTTTATGCATACATGTGCCAGGAACTCCTGTCTTCCAGGGTGTACATATTAAGGTGCTTAAGTCTCTCCTCATAGGGATTCTGATGCAGACCCTGCACCAATTTAGTCACCCTCCTCTGGACTGCCTCCACCCTGTCTATGTCTTTCTAGAGATGTGATCTCCAGGACAGGGCACTGTACTAAAGGTGGAGTCTTACTAGTGATCTATAATACTACTTCCCTCTTTTTGCTAGTGGTACCACTCCCTTTCCACCCCAGTAACCAACTAGCCCTCACAACTGCCTTGTTGTACTACCTAGCCATCTTTAGGTCATCTGATATGATCACCCCCCAGGTCTCTTTCCTGCTTGGTGGTCATCAGTATCACTCATCCTGGTTTGTACTCTGTCCCTGGATTTCTGTAGTCTAAGTGAATTCCTTTGCACTTGAAACAATTGAAACCCAGCAGCCATACCCTTGACCACTCCTTCAGTTTTCTAAGGTCTCTGCTCACTTTTTCCACACACATATACCCCCCCCCCCCATAATGTTAACCCTTTTCAGATTTTGGTGTCATCTGCAAAGAGGCAGACCTTTCCTTCCAGCTCCTCTGCAATGTCACTTATAAAGACATTAAAGAAAATCTGTTCCAGCACTGATCCCTGAGGCACCTCGCTGGTTGCTTTCCCTTCCCCTAAGTGAAATCTGTTTACCACTATCCACTATTGCCTATCCCCCTATGCAATTTCTTACTCAGTTTACCACCTTTGGACCTACTCCTATGCTACCCAGATAACTTACTATCCTCCTATGTGGAACGGTGTGAAAAGCCTTACTAAAATCTAAATAGGCCACATCCACTGTTCTGCCCTGATCCAAATCCTTGGTCATCCAGCCAAAGAAATCTATCAGATTCATTTGACATGACCACTCTATGAATCCATGCTGTCTGGGGTTTTGTAACTCATTGGATTCAAGATATTTTACAATCCTTTCCTTCAGCAGTGACTCCATTAAGTTTTCCAACGCCAAAGTTTCTTCTTATGTTTTCTCCCTCTTCTTACCCTCCCCGATTCCAGTTTTATCTGTGCTCTACTGACTGCCAGTCTTTTGCTGTTTTTCACTGCAAAACTGCTGTGTGGCAATCTTCCCTCCCTGTAGAATACTCTACCCCCTCAGTTCCACCTCTCCTACTATTAGTGCTCTATCACACAGCTCTTAACACTTCACTTCACCTCTCCTGTTCCTATTCCTATCTTCTCTGACCACTCAGTACCCTTTTTTAGCCACCATGGCTGTTGATTTGTCTGTCCTCTCTGGCCATGCAGTACTTTTATTTTTTGCCATGGACGTAGATTTTATGTTTAACTTCCATTAATTGCAGTTTGCCTTGGATTCTGATTTTGCCCATCTTGGTATTTTGTGCCTTACTCAATTTGCATACTGTGAAATCTTGAGGAGTATCCCCATGTAGACCACAATTCTGCTAACATCCCATGCTTTATTTCTACTACACAAGCTTAATTCTCCTCTTTGCCACCCTTCCCTGGTTGCAACTGGGAAAAAAGCCTCGTGGGCCCTGTTTTTTTACCTGGTAATAAATGTTTTAAATAAATCAATCAATCAATCAATAGATAACTTCCTGCACACGATATCTTGGTTCATGGATGTGTGGTCTTAAATAACTTATTCAGCCTGCAGCAGCCATTCTGAATAGGGCTGCCTATAAGCCACAGAGTTCAATAGTAGATGGGGAGAGGTTAGTGTGCAGACTGATGCTGGCTTCATTGAAGCCATGCATCCACATTATTATGGGAGGATTGAGCTGCCGGAATATAGAGTGTACAGCATGCTGTGCAGTAGATGAGAGTGGGAATGCTGTGGCCAGAACCCAGAGGTAGACTGCTCCTATGACTCATTCCCTCTCACCCAAATCCACAAGATATTGTCTTGATTGAAACTTAGGTAGCCAGCACTAGCACACTGGTCTGACACCAATCCAAGTAAGGAACTGCTCGTACAAGCAAAAAAAAAAAAATGAGCATACCTTGTTTTTTTCACCACAATGTGCATCTGCTTCATCATTTCTGCACTTTCCATGGTGTTTCTTAATGCAGTGGTGTCGGACCACTGTGCTGGTGACAGCTACCTATGTTTCAATCAAGACAATGTCTTGTGGATCTGGGTGAGAGGGAGCGAGTCACAGGAGCAGCCTACCTCTGAGTTCTGGTCACAACATTCTTGCTCTCACCCACTGCACACCATACTGTTTCTGATATTTTCCAGCAGCTCAATCCTCTGCTATTATGGTAGACAAGCAGCTTAAAAGGAGCCAGTGTCAGTCCACACTCTACCTCTCAGCATCTATAATAGAACTCTATGGTACAAACCATTTGGATTCATATGTGTTTCAGGAGGGAGTTAAAGCATTTGCTGTAAACCACAGGAATACAAAGAGCAATACCAGATTTGGACACAAGGCGGCAGTACAGATTTAACCTTTGTATAGTATACTACACACTCCATTCATTACTCATGTGATTTTTCATTGCTTATAACTGTAACCCAGTTGTTGTACATATTTTAGCACTGTACCATTTCTACTTGCACTAATATGTATCATTTACACCATACTTAAACTTGTGTTTGTTTATTGACTATCTGGTGGTTTCTCCTTCCCCTTCCCCTATCCTTTCCTGGTCACAACTCCTAAATAAAACAGAAATTATATATGTTTATGACAATACACAGAATATTTAGAAATAAACAGTCCTTTTGGCTAAAAAAGATGTCATGATTTAAATGTCAAATAATTGGGAATAAGCAGTAGTAGTGCCAATGCATAAAGAAAACTCTGACCAGAGCCAATAGGGTTGCAGCCGAGGAATTTGTGGTAAAAATATTGAAAATTACCAAAATTATGAGCCTGCATTCGCAAACTGTATTGCAGGCTCATAATTTAATTTTATTTTTTTATATTTGTACACCAAATTTGCAACATAGCTTTGTTATGACCCTGCCTCATGAAGAAGGGTAGAGAAAATGTTCACGTCCTGGCCTAATGGTGATTTTGTGCAGGGACTGCAAAATCACCTTTTGAGATGCAAAAACACATTTGGGGCAGCAGTTGAAAAATGACAACTGTCACAATCATGAGGTGCTGTAAAGAAATGGCTATGTTGAAAATTTGGGGTGCAAATATTGAATATTACCAAACTAACGAGCCTGCATTTGCAAAATTCAACATAGCCTCATAATTTTTTAAAAATATACATTTTTGCATCAAATTTATAACATAGCCTTCTTATGACTCTGCCTCATGAACAAGGGCAGAGAAAATGTTCAACTCCTGTCCGAAAAGTGATTTCATACATGGACCACAAAATCACCTTTCATTATGTGGAAAACATTTTGGCCAGGATTTGAAAAATGACAGCAGTCACATTCATGAGGTGCTATAAAGATATGGCTATGTTGTGAATTTGGGGTAAAAATATTAAAAATGACCAAAGTTACAAGCTTGAGTTTGCAAAATTCAATGGAGGTTCAAAACATTGTTTTTTGAATATTTTTACACCAAACTTTCAACATTGCCTTCTTATGACTCCACCTCATGAACAAGGGCATATAAAATGTTCAACTCCTGTACAAAAGGTGATTTCGTACAGGGGCTGCAAAATCACCTTTCAGGATGTAAAAAAAATATTTTGGCCACAATTTGAAAAATGACAGGTGTTACATTTGTGAGGTGTTGTAAAGATATAGCTATGGTGTGAATTTGGGGTAAAAATATTAAAAATTACCAAAGTTACGTGCTTGCATTCATAAAATTCAGTGGAGGCTCGTAACTTTGTTGTTTTTTAAAAGCTTTACACCAAATTTCAGCATAGTCCTCTTATGAGCCCATCTTATGATCAAGGGTGGAGAAAATGGCCCAGATATTCAAAAGAGTTGAGCCATGCGCAGTAGGGTTCCGCCTGCGCAAGTCCGAAATTGCGCCATTCTGCGATATTCAGCAGGAGGCAGTTGCACCCCCGAAATCATGCTGAGCAACAGCGCAATGATAATGAAGGCATGCGCAACTGAAGGGGGAGGAACCATGTATAAATGGCGCACTGCGATATTCAATGACTTGTGCCATGCGCAATAGGGGAGCAAGCGGAAGTTGTGCCATAGCGGAAATGAGCCAAAATAAAAAGGAGCAAGGGAGAGGCGCAAGAACGCTACAGGGAAGCCACATGAGGCAGACAGATAGGGCAGGAGGCACAAACAGGGCAGGCCAGGGAAAGGGCAGTCTGAACAGCCAGGCACAGGGAAGGTGTGGGGAGCCACACAGCACAGAGGCCAGCACAGGCAGGTGTACCCGGTGCAGAGGAGGTAGCAGCCAGAACAGCGGGGGGAATACAGCAACAGCTGCCAGGGGGGGTGAACACAAGCCAGGGACATGGCCAGTGCCACCTTCCACATGGAGGCCGTAATGAGGGAGGTGAGAAGGCGGGCAGTTTGGGGGCATGGCCGTGGAAGGGCCCGTCGGCGGTTTGCCCCCAACAGGCAGTACCGAGCCCACACCAGCTTTGAGCTGTACACTGATACTGAGATTGTGGGCCAGTACTGCCCGAATAGGGCAATTATGAGGTGGCTCTGTGAGCTGTGCAGTGATGTGATGCAGGCACCCACACGACGGAGCCATGCAATGTCAGTGGAGACTAAGGTAATAGCCTGCAAGTGCTTGCTTGCCACAGGTACCTTCCAGAGACCAACTGGGGATACCACAGGCATAACCCAGTCGGCCACGTCATGCCACCTCACCCAATTCCTCAGCGCACTGCTGCCACATGCTGTGGAGTACATCCATTTCCCCAGCACAGCGGCGGAGCACACAGCAAACATACAGGAGTTCCACAGGGTAGCACATATGCCTGGCATGCTAGGGGCAATAGACTGCACCCATGTGGCCATACACACGACCTGACCCGAGGGCAGCATACATAAACATAAGGGC
The DNA here is from genome assembly GCA_016271365.2 of Neoceratodus forsteri. Lineage (NCBI taxonomy): Eukaryota > Metazoa > Chordata > Ceratodontiformes > Ceratodontidae > Neoceratodus > Neoceratodus forsteri. Next base: position 1,159,585,751 of record CM057459.1, on the reverse strand, counting down.
TATGCCAGCATCAACTGCCAGGTGGTGTGCGATGCCAGGGGCACATAATCAATGTCTGTGCCACGCACCCTGGGAAGCACATGATTCTTTCATCTGGCACCAGTCGGCACTGTGCCACAGATTCAAGAGTGGGGACATCCCCACTGGACACCTACTGGGTGAGTATGCAAACCACATGGACAAACATAGGGCCTGGGGGGGCATGGCCAGAGGTGGCATGGGTAGTGGCCTACATGGCCTGGGGCAGGGCGATGCTGATCACAAAACTAACCTCTGCCCTCTACACACAGGTGACAGTGGATAGCCACTCCATCCCTGGATGCTCACACCCTACCGGCGGCCCGCGGCCCCATCGCAGCAATGCTACAATGAGGCACATGCCACCACACGTAATGTCATCGAGTGGGTGTTTGGGATGCTGAAGGTATGTTTCCGTTGCCTGGACACCTCTGGTGGTGCCCTACAGTACAGCCCCTCAAAGGCCTGCGGGCTATTCCTGGCCTGTTGCATCCTGTACAGCATGGCCAATGAATGTGGGATAGCCGTACAGGTCGAAGAGTGGGACAGCGATGGGGACGATGGGGACGCCAGTGATGATGGTGATGGGCAGCCCCCCCCCCCCTGGCCGACGGGACCCCCAACTGCTCCGGCTGGCACAGCTGCACCAGGACACCATCACGGAGGAGCACTTCAGCCAACCCAGGTAAGTCATGGGGCCATGCACGACCACCAGTGGCTAAGGCACAACCCACAAACATGCATGGACACACACCAGGGGTGCATGCCATCAAGGGAAGTGGCAGGGAACAGAAGCACACACACAACCAGAGATGGGTGAGGATTAACATGCCATGCCGAAGGACACACAGACATGCACACACACAATGCAACAAACGTGCACAGAGGGCAGGAGGCACGCCAACCCAGAATGCACACCCTAGCAACACACATGTCCACAGGCCACCCACACCCACTGCCTGTCCATGTGCGTGTGTCAGATGCTGAGCACCATTGCACATTGGTGTGCAGCACAATGCAGGCATCATCATGCACACACAACTGCAGACAGCAGCTGGGAGGGTGTGCAGGTGGACTGTGAGTCTGCGTGCAGGGCCGGGTACCCACCCGTGCACTGCCCACTGAAACACACAATGCACACAGGGCAGCACCAGACAGTAGCTGTGCTGGGAGACAGGTCAGTCATGCGACACAGTGCCACGGCTGCCACGGATGCGTGGGCGGCCCCGCCAAGACCCACCAGCTCTGACAGGCTGACCACTTGCCTCATGGAGTGGTACTGATGGTCCCCCAGGGTTTACACTGTGTGAATGTGACCATGCTCGTGCAGGGGTCTGCAGCACACCGAACATGCCTGCACCAGGAGTGCTCGGGATGCCCACAGCTGAACCCGGCATTGACAGGATGGGAGTCGCACAACGCCGGGAACGGGGTGTGGATAGTGCACTGCATGGTGTCCGTGATGCATGGACACCTGACTGTGTGCCCATTGTGGCCATGACAGCAGCGAATGCTTGTGCATGCCTGTCAATGTCAGCGGTCACATCCTCCCGCAAACGGTCCATCCCTGCCAGGATCAGTGCGGTGTCCCTGCTGCGACGCTCCTCTGCCCGCTCCACAGCCACACGCAGTGCATCCATGGACGTTGCAAGCCACATTTGCTGCTGGACTGATGCTTGCAGTAGGCGGGTCTGCTCGTCCAAGAGGTCATCAGCCTCCTCGGCATCCTGTCCCTCAGGGTGTGCACGGCCCTGATGTTCAGCACCCCTTGAGGGTGGGTGCTGCGTACCAGGGCCAGGTCTGGGCATGTCCACAGGTGGTGCACATATACTGCCACTGAACCCTATACCCCCAAGCCCATTGGGAGACTGCTGATGCTGCCCCTCCGGCTGCCACTCCTCAGGGCTCAGTGGTGCCGCCGCACTGGCCGCAACAGTCCCTCTGTCCTGAACAGACACCAGTGCTGCCCCACTGATGCTGACAGGCACAACCTGGGACTGTGCTGACATGCAGGCCTCCACGGCAGCACCACCCACAGCCATGGGCATGAATTGCCCTGCTGTGTGGCCATCCCGTGGCATACATGTGTCACTGCCCATGATGGTCGGGTCATCATCACTGGTGACGGACTCTGCACCGGCCACAGTCACAGCATGCTGGCATCTGTGGACAGCAGCATGCTGGGATACAGGCAGTGCTTCCTCCACACCTGTTACAACGACATCAGTGTGGACAGCCAGGCAGCCCCACTGTCGCAATGACCCACATAGACCTGTGGAGGTGGATGGTCCCTCCTCCAACTCCAGCCAACTGTCCGCAATGGACAGGCCCACCACCACTGACCCATGCAGATGCTCAGGATCTGTAAGGGAAAGCGAAGTCGCGTTAGTGTGTGTGACCTACCCTGCCCCCCATAGACAGACCATGACTTACCATGCAGTGATGGGCCACCATCCGCCTGGAAGCCACCACCCAGAACACCCTCAATGGCACTGCGCTGCATGCTTCCAGAAAGCCTCTCCTCCTGTGGGGTCAGCTGTACCACCTCCGGCTGTCCCCCACCTGTTGCAGCATGTGCTGCCCTGATGGCAGCCACCTTCTCCTTTACCCTCCTCCTGTCCGTGCCCATCTTTTTCCTACACTCCTGCATGGAGCACTGGTGGCTGCCATGCAGGTTCACAGCACATGCCACCTCCTCCCGTGCAGCAGCACGGGCTTGAGGTGTTTCCCGCCATCCACTGAGAAGTGGCTCCTGATCCAGGTAGGCCTCAAACAGGGCCTCAGTTTCGACCTTTGTAAAGTTCGGCCTCCTCCTCCTCCCACCGCTGTTTTCCTCCTCTCCAACAACCTGCTCAGTCATTATGTGGCCTGTAAGAATGGCAGTTGTTACCTGTGACTGTGCAGTCCCATGTGTGTCCCTGAATCCACAGTCCACACTCCCAAACAGCATGCAACTCACCAATAAACTGCAGTAACCAACTATGGCCACTGCAGCACATTGTCACACTTTTATAGTGCAATCCATGCAAATGAGGTGAGGAGCAACTTTAAGTAGATGCAGACTGCAGTGCTGTGCCATTGAATGGCTGATTAGATGATCTGCATATGATGGCTGAATATCGTGCTGTTGTGCTTTGCGCAATTGTGTTGAACGTGCTGAGCCAATGGCGCAGTTCTGTGACATGCGTAGTACACCTCACTGCACATGCCTGGGTTGCTGATGCAGGCATCTGCTGTGCTGCTGACATGCTGTGCATGGTAGGCAATGCAGGGCATGGCCACCATTGTGCCAGTGGCGCTATAGCGATGATCACTACATGGCGCTGTGGCACTGGGCCATCATAGGCGCAATGGCCCAGCTACTCAGTAGTCCACTATGGCGCTGGCACACAGGCAGCCAATCACACTACATGCATTGTCTTCCAATGGTGCTGTGCATGGCCATGCACCAGAGACCCTTGACTCTGTGCCCGACCTTTGCCCCCTAGGCGCCATGCATCAGGCATAGGTGCACCTCTATCGCACTGTTCAGTAACAGCGCGATAGGGAATAGCAGCGCTGTACCACGCAGCATCTGCACATGGGGAGCTGTGCTGCAGAGTGCCATATTGCCTACTATAGCTGTAAGGATGGCATGCAGATGAGCAGTGCAGTGGACAGCCATTGAGTTAATGAATCTGGTGGCAATTGTTGAGTCACACCATGGGCCTCTCTTCGGGGAGGTGCCCCTGGACAGGGCCAGGACACAGGTATGGCAGGAGGTGGCCACTGCCCTGGAGAAGGCCACCAGATGGGGGAGGAGTGCAGAGCAGTGTAGGCTGGGGACCTGCGAAGGAGGGAGCCGGAGCTACTGGCATGACTGCGGGCACGTGCCAGGAGGGGCACAGTGCCACGTCCAGGTAGGGGTTCCGTCAACACACTTTTATCGTCCATATGGGTAACAGTGTTGTATGTGTCCAGCACATAGGGAGGTACCCTCTGGGGTTGGCTGTGGTGGTGTTCATAGGGTGTGGGGTGGGTGGGTCTGGCTGGGTGGGAGGGCACACACCTTGGGGCAGGGGGACTTTGCTTCAGGATTGTACTGATGTTCTTCTCTCCTTGTTTTCCCCACAGGCCCGGATGAATGCCGCAGTTTGAGAGAGGAGTGGCGGAAGGAGGAGGATGGTGTAGCCAGGTGAGGCGAGAGCCATCACCGTCCACCTGACCGGCCCGATGAGGGTGAGTGGCATACATCCATGATTACTATTGCATGCTGTGTGACAGGGTGGGCAGCAGGGCATGGCCACCATTCATCAACACCACTGCCATGCACACAGCTTGTTACAGTCAACACTGTCCAGTAGCAATGCATGTCTGGGAGTGCATCAATGGTGGTCCATGCATGCACCAAGTGCATGGTTGTGCCACTGCCTTTGCACCACATAGCCATGTCACTAAACGGCCACAGTGGTGCTGTTCGTGACTTGGCCGGTGGGTGTGTGCAGCATTCCGCATGGCTGTATGCACCTGGGTGGGCAGGTCCTGTGAACGTGATCACTGCAGGTGGTCACACACCATCACAGTGGTATGTCCCATGGGCGTATACCATGCACAGTGGGAGGGCTGTATGGGGTTGTGCATTCACACCTATTGACTGTGCTCCCTTGTCCTAGGTACCCGCCATCTATGGGACATCAGGGAGGCTGTGACGGAACTTCTACGGCTGGCCCGGGAATCCCTGGAAATCCTCTGGTGATTGGATAGCACCGGGCTACTGAGGAGGCACAGAGGCCGGAGGACGCACAGCACAGAACGGCGCTCCTGCTAGGGATCTCTCAGTCCCCAAATTCTCCTACCCCCCTGGACCCACCCTCACACCCCTCCTATCCCATCCCATTTGTCCACCCCTGCCCCCTACCCACCCCCACCTTGTTTGTGGCTCCCCCAACCTTGTATACAGTTTTTGTATTCTTGAAAATAGTTGAATATTATATTTTTGCAATACATTCGATTTGGATATGAATACTATGGTGGTCTCTGATTTGCAGCGGGCTATAGGTGCTCGGCTGCAGTGGTGTGCATGGCGTCAGGGGTGGTGCAGTCATGGGTATGTGTGTGTGTGTGTGTGTCCGTGTGGAGGTGACTATGGTGTGGGGGTAGCTATCAGTCAGTGTCTGTGGTGTGTGTGTTGTGCCCTGTGCACTGGATGACTGTGTGCAGTGGTCCATGGTGCATGCTCTGTGTCCATGGCACACCCATCGGCCCATCCATGGACTGTGCAGCTGACACACATGCATGTCTGTGACCTGCACGGTCCGCTGGCATGTCAGTGGCGGCAGTCCATGCAGGGTGGCCACTGTACCCGTCACTTTGCTGGGTTGCCCCTGTCACTGGTGTGGTGCATGCCCGGCTCGAGTGGCACTGTGGGCACCACAGTCATTGTCCCACCTCCATGCTGTGCCTTGTGTGTGTTGCAGGAGATGTGTCCCACTGTCTGTGACTTGTGCCCCGGGTGATTTCTGGTAGTATATGGGTCCACAGTGCCTGCGCAGGGTGGCTGGCACTCCAGTGCCATGGAGGACTTCGGTTGTGTACACAGCTTACATGGGCCTGATAGAGGCTTGGTTGCCCCACCACTGTGTCCCTGTGTTGGTGTGCCCTTGGGTATAGGTGGGTGTCTGTCCATACACTGTGTGGCATCCGTTGTGGTGCATGCTTCCATGCACCACTGTGGGCGTCTGTGCTGGCTGTTGTGGCCAGTGGTGGGTCAGGGTGTGTCACTGGACTACTGTGCAGGGTGCTGTATCACTGGTGGTGGTGTCAAGGGCACGCCCTGTCCCGTGTGGGGTACCTCTGGTGCTGATGCATGGTCAGTCTCTCAGCAGTACCTGGGGGGACTGTGCATGGTGGCAATGTGTCTGCCATTGTTGCATTGCCGTGTGCTGCCATCCACTGATGGGTGGTTGTGGTGGGGCTGGCTTGCATGGTTCTGTGGTGCACATGGTTGCAGGGTCACAGTGGGGGTGGTGGCATGCATGGGGTTTCCTGCAGTGGTGGTCACTACTCATGGGGGAGTGTTTGGGGGTCATGGTGCAGGGTGTGCTCTGCACTGGGGGGATGGTGTGGCACGAGGTGGTCTGCCCTCCTTGTGTGCCAGTCACAGCTTGCCGGTAGGTGTGATGGGACACCATGGCCCGGCTGTGGGTTGTTTGCTTGTCTCCATGGGCCAGTGGTTATTCCAGCCCTCCCCCCGTTGTGCTGTGCTTGGGGTGTGGGGGGACATTGTCTGTTCTGCTGTGTGTTCCTGTGCCCATCTGTGGCATGAGTGGTGGGCCCCTACCTCCCTGGTTGTGCAGTTACATTGCTCTGCTGCTGGGGGGCTCCCAGGTTGTGCTATGTCACCTCTGGACTGCTCAGCTGAACATCCCTTGTTGTGCTATAGCGCATCAGATCTGCTCAGCTTCCCCTCCCTAGTTGCGCTATGGCTCAGGTGGTGCGATATTCAGTTGTCGGCTGTAGGCGCAATTTGGCCTGTTCCGTTTTTGAATATCACATCTCTTGCTCATGGGCACAACAGACTTGCGCTTGCTCCTGCTATTGCACACTTTTTGGGTGCAGTTTGAATATCTGGGCCACTGTTTAACTCCTGCACAAAGGTGATTTCACACAGTGACCATGAAATCACCTTTCGGGACAGATTTGCCCAATGACAGTTCAATTGTTTATGAGGTGTGATCCCCAAAAAAGGCATCTTGAAACTGTGGGCTAAAAAATATGCAAAAATGCCCAGGTTATGCCACTAAGTTCAAAACCCCATTGAAATACATTTAACTGCATACCTGTTTTTCCAAGATTGCGGTCTGGCTTTGAAGAGTGAAGACATGTCTCCAGTTCATAGAAGATGAGGGTGTTGCAGTCCCAATTGGTAAGTAAGGGCTTGCAGGGTGGGGTGGGTGGGTGCTAAGTGGAAGGGTCAGGTGGAGAGATGGTAATGGCTAAAAGACATAGATGGGTGGTTTCTTTTACAGAAAAAAAAGGAATCACCATTGTGGCACTGGGTGATTGGGCACTCCCAGTGTCACTGTTATGTTTTGGTGGGAGGGTGGTGGTTGCTGAAAGGGAGGGTCAGGTGGAGGGAGGGAAATAATATATATAAAAAAACACAAATAACTGCATATGCATGGTAGTGGGGGGGTGACAAAAAAACAAGGATTGCCTATCGCAACACTGGAAAATTGTGCACCCCGAGAGTCATTGTTCTGTTTCTGGGGGAGGGTGCTGAGAGGGATGGTGAGGTGGGAAAAAGAAAATATGTTTTAAAAAAAGGAGAGTTCACAGCAGAACACGGCACAGTCCGCCATGTCTAAGATAGCAATCAACTACTACTGTGCATGTGGAAGTAGTTGTGCATGTACAGTACAATTTGTTGGCCATCTTGGACACGGTGGACTGTGCTGTGTTCCACTGTGACCTCAGAGGAAAAAGAGTGCTGTGCTATTGCATTCAATGGAGTGCTTCACAGACCATGGAGGAGACAGGAATTGCATGTTCTTCTTTCGGTATCTGGTCCATGGTCCTTTTCTGATAGCAAGAGGTCTGCAAGGCTCCACCCACTGCAGCCCTAAAAAGGTGGCAGGAGTAATCCTGAAAACTGCATACCAATCTCACTTACATCTATAGTGGAAAAATGAATGGAAACAGAAAGGGTGCCATTACCAGTGGCATGCCACAGGGGTCAGTCTTGTGCCCTGTACTGTTCTCAATTTTTATATGAAATATTCAGTCAAATGTTGAGAAATAGATTAGCAAATCCACAGGCAACACAGAATTGGGAGGGGAAGTTCAGAGTACTGAGGATATGGCCACCATAGAGCTATGCCAATGACTTTAAGGGCCCCCCTGCAAAATATTTTGTGGGCCCCTACCTCCCACCAATTAGCATAAAATAACCTTTAGTGCATATAAAATATTTATAGCGTAGATTCTTTTGTATTAGTCCCGCTAAGCATCCATATTTTGTCCATGCTGTCCCCTTTCCTCTTGCTGGCACCAGGATCAAAGAACTGAACAATGTAATGCTCCAGGGTGTGTTTGAAAACTTTGGGAGCTCTGACTTTTGCTTTTGCTCCCCCCACCCTATGGAATTCTCTACCTCGTTGAATTCAAGAGTGCCAGACAGTGGAGAGTTTCAAAACTGCTTTAAAAAAACATCTTTTTTTGTGTGCCTTTCCTGAGTTTTAATTTTATTTGATTGGGTATGAGTAGTTGATCAAGTTTTATATTTTTATTTGTTATATAATATTTTAAAGTTTGGCGAGTTTTGTACAGTGCTTTGATACTAGTTGAATTGTGCTTTATAAAGAAAATTATTATTATTATCCTCTTGGAGACACCAGTACCAAGATCAGATTTTTCTGAGTACTGTGAAATTGGAGTTGGAATCTGTAACATAGACTCCACTGCTGTAAATGCCAATTTCAAATGGATAGACAATGTACAAATAGAAAGTTGCAGGTTAGTCTGACAACAGATTTTTTTAATGCTGGTGTCTGAGACAGTGGGCTCCCTGACAGTGCAGGCCCTACTGTAACCACATCTTTTGCACCCCCTCCCACGGTCACAGCCCTTACAATCTGATCTTGACAGCTTATCATCTTGGGCAGACACAATGGAATGCACTTCAACCATACAAAGTGTGTGGTTTTGTATCTGGCAGATAAGAACCTATTGGCCATCTATTTATTGGATGGAAGAGTTCTGAATAGGGTAACAACTGAAAAAGACCTGAGGGTACTGTGAAATCGGAGTTGGAATCTGTAACATAGACTCCACTGCTGTAAGTGCCAATTTCAAATGGCTAGACAATGTACAAATAGAAAGTTGCAGGTTAGTCTGATAATAACATATTTTTTAATGCTGATGTCTGAGACAGTGGGCTCTCTGACAGTGCAGGCCCTACTGTAACCACATCTCTTGCCCCCTGGTTACAGCCCATACAATCTAATTTTGACAACTTATCATCTTGGGCAGACACAGTGGAATGCACTTCAACCTTACAACGTGTGTGGTTTTGTATCTGGAAATAAGAACCTACTGGCCATCTATTTACTTGATAGAAGAGTTCTGAATAGGGTAACAACTGAAAAACACCTGGGGGTACTGACTGATAAAGATCTAAAGTCCAGGGAGCACCGAGAATATATCAGCAATATAGCAGAATGTAACTGGGAGGATGTATACAGAAAGGAGAACTTTTACAAATCAGTCTCATGCAGTGATTTCACATCTGTACATATCTTATGTCCATCCACAATTGGACTGTTGTTTACAGCTATGGTCTCCACATATTCTGAAGAATATATAGGCTTGAGAAGGTGCAGCACAGAGCAACCAAAATGATAGCAGGGCCCATGAAGAAAGGCTGGACGCTCTAAGGCTCTTTAGCCTAAAATGGAAAAGAATCAGGAGAGGCCTACTAGTTGCTGTATGTGTAGAATTATAAGAGATTAGTCACGCATAGAGGAACTAAATCTGTCATTCAAGACAAATGAACATACTACCAGGGCTATGGCTTGCAAATACAGGGGAAGGCATTTAGAACAGTAAAAAGGAAGTTTTTCTTTATGCAAGTGGTTGTGTGAATCTGGAAGTTTTTTTCTTTTTTTAAACAAACGTTGTTATCCTTCTTAGGCAGGTTGGGGAAGTTTATCAGCTCTGTCCTTGAGCCCCATGGCTGTCCTCTTACCTCCTTCAAGTCCAGAAGCAGATACAGGAGGGGGATGGCCATCACTCCCACACACACAAGAAATCCTGTGCATCCTCAGAACCAGATTGGTAGGGTAAACCATCAAGAGACAAGCAGGGCTTCATTAAGCCCCAGCATTAGTGCTGTTCCCTGTTTTCTTCCTTGGACTCACGGATGCGCAGTGAGCATGACGTGCATGCTCTGCCTGCATGGAGACACCTCCAGAGCTCTGTGAATGGGATCCCTTCCCACTGTGTGCCTCGCTTGCATTGTTATCCAAATACCTCCAGGTGGCAGTCAGCAGAGAGGCACGGCAACCCTTCTCCCTGAGGAAGGACAGCAGTCCTACAGATGCTCAATCCTCCTCTACCTAGCCAGCCCCAAGTGACCCATGTCCATTTCTGAACCTGGGTCACCAGCATGGCAGAATATGAGGTGCCCAGCGTCTCAGCCCTCCATGCCACTGGATCAGCTTAATCTGGAACTATTTTGCCAGTAGCAGAATGTGCTATGATAGACTTTTAAGTGAACCTAGACACATTAATGAGTGTGGGTAACCTGAGTATTACAATGGAGTAAATGGGGGAATGGTCTAGATGGGCTTATCCTTCCATTCCTAAGACCTTAGTGTTGACCTTAACATAAATTAATTTGACATATTCAAAGTTGTGGTCTAACAAAATTGACCACAGCTGAAGTTTTTACATCTATACAGTGGAAACACCACCTTTCTCCTTCTGCAGGTGACACCCCTCCCTATGCACCCCAGCATTCCACTAGCCCTACCTACTGCCTTGTCACACAACCTCACCACTTTGCGGCCATCAGACATCATTACTCCCAGGTCTCTTTCCTGTTTGGTGACTGTCAATACCTCTCCCCCCTTATTATACTCTACCTCTGGGTTTTTGTGCCCTAGATGCATGATTTAGACTTTTTCGCATTGAAATCCAGCTGTCATGCCCTAGACCACTCCTCGAGTTTCTCTCTGCCCCTCCATAAGGAGAGAGAAAATGGCAGGATTGAAGGATATGAGAGCCACCATTCAACCCCAGCTCACAAAGGAAAACCTACTACAAGGGTAAATGGCATATTTAAATATGTATAATACATTACTACTTTGGCACTAAGGAGAGAAAAAAGCCCCAATCGTGGAAAACTCTGGAGACCCATGGCCTGAGTCACCATCTCTCCTGCCATAGGAACTTGTTATTGTGACAGCTGAGGAAGCCTCGATCAAGGGCGATACTTAAGAGTTATTTCAGCATTTTACCAGCATTGGCTGCTTCATTATAACTAAAAAAAAAAAACACAGCTTTTCATCATCTCCTGGTGTGTGCCCATCTCTGTTTTTTTTATTTTGTCTCTGGAAAGTTGAAGTCACCAAATAAAGCTATTTGTCTTGATCATGCTGCATTCCTTATCTCCCGCTCCACAGCTTCATCCAACTAGACCATTTGAACTCATGGCCTGTGCTCTACCCCTAGCCTGCATTATCCCCTCTTCCATCACCTGGATCTACAGTGGCTTTATCTCAAGCCCTTCCATGATTGCTGTAACTTCAGGCACCCTAATATCTCCCCTCACATACACTGCTACCCTTCCCCCCATTTTGCCTGTCCTTCCTGAAGCGCTTGTACCCTGGAACATTTATGAACATATGAAACTTGCTAGCAGAAACAGGCATCATGGTCTATCAAGTCTGCCTAAATGCACAGCTAGCACCCCTATACTGCAGCTGCCCCATCCCCCCTCTCACCCATGGAAACTGCGCAGTATTGTTTACCCAGCTCCCCCTTGTCCTGTCCCAAGCGCTTTTGAAACTGTCCACCGTGCTGCATGCCACCACCTCCTCTGGTACAGCATTCCATTTTGACACCACTCTGTCAGTGAAATAATGCCTCCTCATCTCTCTCCTGAATCTGCCACCCTCCAGTCTTAGCCCGTGCCCACTTGTGTCCCTTCGCTTCCTCAACTTAAACAACCCCTCTGTGCCTGATTTGTTGATCCCCCTCAAGTATTTGAAAGTTTCAATCATATCCCCCTGATCCCTTCTCTCTTCCAGGGTGTACAAACTCAAGTGACTCAGCCTTTCCTCGTAGGTTCTGCCTTCCATCCCCTGTATTATTTTTGTCACCTTACACTGCACTGCCTCAAGCAGCCTGATAACTTTCATTAAATATGGATGCCAGTACTGCACGCAGTACTCCAAATGAGGCCTGACCAAGGACCTCTACAGGAGCAGGGTTACATCCCTGTGTCTGGATGAGAACCCCCATGCAATGCACCCCAGCATCCTATTGGCCTTAGCCACAGCCTTCCTGCACTGAGCAGAGTTGTTCATGCTCCCCATTACTATGACACCTAGATCCTTTTCCTCCTCAGTGACACCCAGCTGCACCCCACCCAATCAATATTCCCTCCTCGGGTTCTTCACCCCAAAGTGCATAACTTTTTTTTAACGTATAATGTTTTATTGAGGTTTTCAGTTTTCATTTGATTCACTTAATACATAGCAGCATATTCACCATATGATTCAGCTACTGATCCCAGGCACAGGATGTCTAAAACATTGCCATTTTACAGAACTTTTTCTAGTTACCAGTTTAACTTTACATAAAGTGTCAATTATACAATGTCCATGCCCCTAATAACCTAAGCAGGAGACCTGTCCTATATATGTAGTATACTAATAACTCTACTCTGAAGATAGGCACAGGTAACTACGGGACATACAGAATAATAGAATCTTGCATAGGTGTGCAGACCTATCTGTTTAAACAACAGGTGATTACTAACTACGTATTTTTACTCGGCTTATGCCCAACAGGCCCCCAGGATAACACTTGATCTATAGATATAGTTAGGATAACGTAGAGAACAGTAAAGCAACAATTCAGCCAATATATCGATTCAGGCAGGAAAATAGAAAGAGAGGAGTATAACGGAGTCTACACACCATAGAGGAAAGTACGTGGCATGACATATGCCCACCTCGGTTCACTTTTACCCTTAAGTAGTAGGAGTGACAGGAGGATTCTGTGGAGGAGGAGGGGGCACTTTGCAAATTTGTGAGTGGAGATAGGCGTCTCACTTTGTGTGATGCTCGGCCATTTTACCTCTAACTGCAGTTGTCAGCCTTTCAAAGGTGGCCAGCCTAATTAAGGCTGTCCGCCATTGATAAAGTGTGGGGGGCAAAGGCTGCCTCCATTTCAAAAGCAGAGGTCTTTTTGCTTCCATGACAGCGACAAGGAGCCAGGCCTTTTTAGCAGGGGTAAGTGCATTAATTGAGAACGTGTCTCCTAATAGCAGGGAGTAATGATACAGGGACAATGGGGTGCCCACTATTGCAGAGCAGTCCTTTAACACTGCAGTCCAGAAAGTACGAATAACTGGACACTGCCAGAGCATGTGGTAAAGGTGGGCCGGGGAAGAGTGACATCTCCAACAACTATCTTGAGGGATTATCCTACGCCTGTGTAAGACTGCAGGAGTTTGGTACCATCAGAGAAGAATTTTTAGTTGAACCAACTGACTCCTGGAGTCTACATAAGCCGTGTGGGCCAGTCTGAGACAACCCGCCCACTGTTGTAAGGATAACTTGTGTGGAATATCCAGCTCCCATGCAGCTCTGCTGGGAAGAGTGGTATTGGGCTGGGAATCTCTGAGAGTTCTGTAGATAATACTCACAAGGCCCTTGCCCCTATTGGGCAGGGAGATGTTATTCAAACAGCTCCAAGGGGACTGAGGGGACCAGTGTTTAAGTAGAGTAGTCACAGCACTGCGTAGTTGGAGAAACCTCCAGAAATCCTGACTTGGCAATTCGTATTTGGCTTTAAGCTGCTCAAAGGACATCACAGTGTGTGAATTAGGTATTAGCAGATCAGCTATCGTCTGTATACCTTTGGATGCCCAAGAAGCCCAGTGAAGCGGTTTATGGTCCACCCTTACAAGTGGGTTACACCATATCAGAGCATAACTTAGAGGGGGGAGGTAATCCTGGCTGAGGGGCAGTTGAACAACGTGTGGACCCACAAACAAAATTGGGGTCCGAAACCATAGCGCTGAAGAGTCTGGTGCAAATACTCTCACTCCAGTGAGTCGAAAGCCTTAGCAAAGTTGATCGACAGGGCTGCCATGGGAACTTCGGAATGAAGAAAGAGCCATTTTAGATTCAGCATAAGATGCAGATTGTCTGCACTCAACTTCCCTTTCAGGAACCCCGTCTGAGGGGGATGGATCAGGTTGGAAAGCACTGGGGACAATCTGGTTGCTAAAATTTTAGCTAATATTTTAGTATCAACCAATAGGAGTGAAATAGGTCTGTAGTTTGCACATGACAAACTATCCGTGGATTTCTTGGGGATTAGTGATATGAGGGCCTCTCGCATTGTGGGGGGGGGGAGAGTAGCGTTCGACTGGGCTTCTTGGAGTATCTGAAGTAGAGGGGAGGTGATCTCATCCCGCAGGACTTGGTACAGTTCGGCGGGTAGCCCATCCGGTCCAGGAGCCTTTCCTTTGACCATATGAGAAAGTACGGACCATAGCTCCTCCCTAGTAATAGAAGCGTCCAGCACATGGGCTTGCTCCTCAGACAGCCTAGGAGATTGTGCCCCTTCGTGGAAGCTCTGCAGCCACTGGGATAGCTCTGTAGCTGACAGAGAGTTCTTGGATTGATACAAATCTTGGTAAAACAACTTCACTTCATTGACAGCTTTCAGTGTTGTGGCCACATTCCCCCTCCTTATTCCTTAAAGCTAGGATTCTGGATGCGGTCTGTTGCTTCTGTAAGCAGAATGCTAGAAATTTCCCACCTTTTTCTTCCCCTTCCCAAAACCTGTGTTTAGCATGGGTGGGTTGCCATTCCGCCTTTCTGTTCAGCAGCACATTAAGTTTGTACTTCAGGCCGGTAATGTCGGCTAGTAGGGGGGAATTAAGTGAATTGGTGGGTGACAATTTAAATTGTCTCTCTAGAGACACCAAGTTATTTTGGAACTCCAATATACTTTTTGCCCTTTCTTTATTTTTGGCCGCAGAGTAGGCAATAATTCTCCACCGCATAACTGCCTTAAAGGCCTCCCAAACTGTGGCTGCACTGGTTTCCCCAAGGATATTAACTGAAAAATAGGAGAAAGCTTCCTTCTTTATGTACTCCCGGAAAGCTGTATCCTCAATTAGCAGAGGGTTGCACCTCCACCGGGTCGAGCTCGGACTCTGCCCTTGGGGGGAAAAGTAATCTTTACAGGAGCGTGGTCTGAAATAATAATACTACCAATAGTAGGAGCTATGATCCCCAGCATTGCAACATGATTGGCCAGCCAGAAGTCCAGCCTACTGTGTGTCCCATGCACTGTAGAATAGTACGTGTAATCACGCCCACTAGGATAGTTGATCCTACACGGGTCACCTAGGCCCCATTCCGACATCAGAGAATTTAGGGTTTCCAAAACTCTCGGGTGGGTCTGTGGTGTAGGAACGGATTTATCTAAGAAAATATCACAGACCAAATTATGATCTCCCCCTACCAGAACCAGAATGTCATGATCATCCCCAATGAGTTCAGTAAGAGCCTGACTCACCTCAGAGTATATCTCGAATATCCGTGTTGAAACCATAAACATTGGGTGCCAAAACCTTATCCCCAGGATACGCCAACTTAACCACTAACCACATGCCCAATGAATTCTGGTGTTGCCCTTCCACCGTCCACGGGCCCGACTTCCGCAGGAGGATAGCCACCACCTTGGATTTCGTGGATGCACAACTGGCCAGCACCATACCCACCCACAACTTTTTTAGCCATTGCACTGTGTGGTTGGTAAGGTGCGTCTCCTGTAATAGTGCGATGTCCGTTCCCAGCGAATGTAAGTACTGTAACACCTTAGTCCGCTTAGCTGGATGGTTGAGACCCCACACGTTCCAGGAGATGCAGCCCCATCCTTGAGGTTTCACTGTGGCTTGGGCCATATTAGACTCCCCTATTACGTAGCCAAGAGAATGTGAGTACTCACCCAACCGGGGGGGGGAGGGATGTTTGCCAGTAGCAGAGTGGGATTGAAATTACCTGGCTAGTATCCTATCGATGGTCCGAAGCTGCTGATGAACTTCCAAAACTCCAGGTGTGTAGAAACAACCATATTGTTCAGTCTACCTATAGCAATGCACTGGTCTGTGCAGAGTACACTAGTAGAGAGGGACAGGGAAGAAATAAAAAAATAGAATTATACCCTCTCACAATTCTTGCAGGAAAAGAAAAAAGAAAAGAAAAAAGAAAACAGGGCAAATAAGTGCCCAACAAACAGCAGTCAAAAAACTAGGTTAGCCAATAAACTGCTAATAACCAGTAATACACAATCACTCTGTCAGTTAACACTCAGTTGCTGGCGCCGAGTTGGATGTGTGCATAGGGGACAGTGCCCCTAAACCATGCTGCTTTGGTCACCAAAAGTTTATCGGGTGGGAGACCCACTGAATCCAGTGTTCCGTCCCAGCCCGAGTCTCTGGCTCCAGCTAAATGAGCTGTATCCAGCCTCCAGGAGCGGCCTGCAATCCAGTATCACCCCCCACCCCCCCATTAGGGGGGGCCTAGGTCTCAATCGAGAGCACCCGGCCCCGAGTTATAAAGAATTATAAATAATTTCCCTAATGAAAGGGGTGGGGTGGGGAAGAGGGTCTGTCAAACCGCCCAAAATTTAAAACATTCATTTGGCCTCGAAGGCACGGGAGTGATTCCTAGGTATCTATAACTAGGCCTCTTTCACCGGGGTACAGCGGCCACTAATATGTACGACCATGTGTACCATTTGTAACAACAAAGAATTCGACTATTGGGTTGCTCATGCAGGACCAATTGAGTCAGGAGTACCAACGCTTAGACTTGTGCCCAGGCTCGCAAGCTTGCTAACAGAGTAAACGGGGTATAAATGGTGGCATCCCTGTCATAACTGGTAGGGAGACAGCTTTTGGACTCGATCAGCCGGGCCAAATATAAGCCTCACCCAGGCAACCAAACCAAGGCAGATATGGGGGGGGAGAGAACAAGTCCCTGACCCTTAACCCCCAGCCGAGCCCTCATGCAACGTGAAGAACACTACTATGAGCAAGTGTGCAACAGGGGAGGGGTGCCCCCCCGCACTCCGGCTATAACACAGCATATTATTGCACAGCTTTCAAGTCCCTGATATGGACAGTGCTTCAGCATATGACTTCAACCCCGGTTTCACAGAAGCGCAGGTTGCCTTCTCTGTGTCGACCTCCTCTTCTTCCATCGAAGTCGCCTAGTCAATTGGTGTCGGGTCATCCTCTAAGGCCCCCTTTGGTTCCTTCGCCCTGTCTGCATCTCTATTTCTCTCCAGGGAGATGGGATCCACCTTTAAAAACTTAGCAGGAGGACGGAGACTTCTGGGGCGTGCACGATGTCTCGCTGGCAATGGAGGGTCAGCCCCTGCAGGCATTTGTTGCAGTGGGATATTGTTATGCACTTCTAGAGCTCGCCTTGAGGAAGATTGTGGTGATTTTGCCTTGCTTTCATTGGGTATAGGGGCCCATAACTGCCTCTGTGTGGGGGGGGCTGTACTGGTCGGACTTGTTCGCCTGCAATTACAGTCCTCCGGAGCAACATTGCCTTTCTTGTGGTTCCCAGCGATATTTTGCCCCTGGGCTCCCAAAGGTGCCTGGAGATGTAGTACCAGTCAGCATGCCCAGCCAGTGCCCTCTAATCCAGGCCTCCGCATCCCTCGGCGACTCTGCCACAAATGATTGACCATCTTTGCACATACAAAGTGAAGTGAGTCCCTTAAACCTGTATTGTACCGAGTTCATGTTTAGCACTTTTTTGATCATCTTGTATGCGCCCCTCCTTGCTGCAACCTCCTGTGAGAAGTCCCTGTAAACAGAAATGGCATGTCCCCTCCAAGACAGCTCACCAGCCTCCCTTATAGTTTTCAACAGGCGCTCCTTAACTGATAATCATAGCAAGCAGGCCATGATAGTCCGAGGGCTTTTGTTGTGGTTTGAGTTGCTAGGGACCCTGTAAGCATGCTCCACATTAACAGATACCTTCCAGAGCTCCCCAATTATTTGAGGAAGCCATTCGTTTAGGAATTTCTCAAGATTAGGGCCCTCTGCCCCCTCTGGAACACCAAGAATGCGTATGTTGTTCCTTCTTATTCGATTCTCTTGTATTTCGGCCCTCTGCCATAGGTGAGCCAGCTTAGCTTCATGGTCTCTTAATTTGTACAGGACATTCAAATACTTGCCTTCCAGTTCCCCCACATGCTGCTCCAGCACGTTGTGTTGATCCTCCAGCCTCTGGACATTGGCAACATTGCCCGCCAGTGAAGCACCTATGCTGCCCACCCTGGAGAGAGGTGCCTCCAGCATTTTAGTTATATTGCCTAAAGCTTCCCCCACATTGGTTTGCACCAGGGCACCTTGTATCACCACCCCAGCATCGCTGCCTCCAGCGTGGTCCATCTTGCCAGTAGACTGCCCCGCGTACAAACAACCAGGTAATTAGAAAGCTCCCTGAGGTTGTAGTTAGAACGGCGACAAGGGATCCCCATAGTAGCTTCCTGCTGGCACCTTCAATTACTAATTGGGCAACCCAGCGCACACTGTAAGCACAGTCGCTCTGCAGAAAATAAGCCCCGAGGCACTTTTTGGCTGGTAGAACCGCGATCGGGCCTCTGCGGCCTACTTAACCGCGACTTGGCCAGCAAATACACGGATCGATAACACTTTTACATGGTGTAACCCCGAAAATTACTGCATAGGCGGAGACAGGGGGTTGGGGGAAAGTCAAGGGCAAGAAGCACATTTAAGCCATCACACCACCGGCAGGTGCAGGATTTCCATCAGGCTGGGGCAGAGCGATCGGTTTTATGTTGCCATCTTCACTGGTTGCCACCGGAAGTCCCCCCAAAGTGCATAACTTTGCACTTCTTTGCATTAAAACCCAATTTCCACCTTGCTAAACACTCCTCAAGTCTAGTTAGATCATGCTGTAGCTTTTGCCACCACTCTATCATCCACAGCAGCCCCCATCTTGGTGTCATCAGTGAACAAACTGATCTTGCTCCCAACTCCATGTGCAATATCTGATATGAACAGACCAAACAACACTGGCCCCATCACAGAGCCCTGTGGCACACTGCTAGTCACTGGCCTAGGAGATGAGACTCCCCCCCACCCCACAGTCATCCGTTGCAGTCTATCTTCCTGCCAATTTAATGATCCAGTTAGTCATCTTTGCCCCCACCCCTACGTATTTCAGCTTTGCCCCCAGTCACCCGTGACAGACCAAATCAAAGGCCTTGCTGAAATCCAAATATAGGACAGCCGCTGCATGACCCTTGTCCAACTCCCTTGTGACTAAGTCATAGTATTCTATTAGGTAGGTCTGGCATGATCTCCCAGAGAAAAACCCATGCTGCTGCCCATCCTGGAGCTCATTGACCTCCAGGAAGGTTACCGGTCTCTCCTTCAATATTTCTTCCATACGTTTTCCCACTATAGAAGTGACACTGACAGGCCTGTAATTACCCGGCTCATCTTTTGGGCTGCTCCTGTGGATAGGCATCACATGAGCCAACCTCCAGTCCTGTGGCATGCACACCGTATCCAGGGAAGTGTTGAACAGGTCAGTCAGCGGCCTGGCCAACAACTCCACCATCAACACCCTGGGGTGAATACCATCTGGACCTAGTGCCTTATCCACCCTAAGTGCCTTAAGACCTTCCAATACCTTGCTTTCCAGAATCACCCAATCAGTCACCCCCTCATCCCCACCCTCCCAGTCCACAAAGGTTAGTGGACCTCCTACCTCCCTTCCTCGTGAACATAGAGCAGGAGTATTCATTTGGTACTTCTGCCTGTTCCTCTTCCTTCTCCACCCACCCCCCCATCCTTCTTGATATGGAATATCCGGTCCCTGCAGTTCCGTTTCTCCCTTACATATCTATAGAATTCCTTCTACCCCTTCCTGATGACCTGAGCCAGCCTCAGATCATTGGAGGCCTTGGCCTCTCTTACTAAGTTGGTTACCTCCTTAGACCTCCTCGCGTACATCTCCCTGTCCTCCTCCCTTGTATTTTTTTCAGTCTCCTAAAAGCCACTTTCTTGGCCCTCACCCCTTCCAACACATTCCTGGTCATCCAGCATGGCACCGTAGCCCTGGCCTTTTTGCTCAGAGTCCTGGTGCATGCTTCAGTAGCCTCCTTCAACCCAGACTTTATGATATCCCACTTCTGTTGTGCATCCATCTCTGACCTAATCCCCTCAAGGCTCTCCCTCAGTATTTCCTTCATCCTCCCAAAGTTCACTTGTCTGAAGTCCACTCCTCTTGTTGCTGAACCCACGTCCTCCCTGCTCATGCTGAGTGTGAACCACACTGAAAAGTGGTCACTCCCAGTTAGTGGGTCCTCCACCCATAACTCCCTCACCATCTCCCTATTTGATAATACCAGGTCCAATGTATTACCTTGTAGGGTTGGTTTGCCAACCATCTGTACCAGATGGCTATTCTGGAATGCATCCAGAAGTACCTGTTCCCTGGCACTAGAGGTGGCTTGGGTTCCCCAATCCACCTCAGGTATATTGAGATCCCCCACGATCATCACGCTCCCCTTGCCACATACCCATTGAATATGATCTGCCAACTCTCTATCCAACTCCTTGGACTGAGCCGGTGACCTATACACCACCCCTTGCCTCAGTTTCCTACCCCTTGAATCTTGGAAGTGCATCCACAGTTCCTCTGTCCTCCCCTCTTCCCCCTCATCCCTTATGCATCTAATGCCATTCAGTACATAATTAAGCCAGTTAACCCACAGTTTTCTAATGAATACTGTGTCTATGTTCTCTGCAGCAAATACTTTCTGCACTTCATCCATCTTGTTGCCGACACCTCTGGTGTTTATGTACAACACCTTTCATTTGTTTTACCTCCCTCCCTCTTCTACAGTTTAATCCTTTAGTTCCATCTGCTTAATTCCTGTACTTCCCCCTTTTTTTCATCCCCTTGCAGGGCCTACTACCCTACTTATTTTGTATTTTGGGGAGGTTAACCTGGCTTCCACAATAAACCTGTTCTGGTCCTTGTGCCTTAATACAGCTCCCTCATCTGCATTGAAACATTAACTATTCAAGCGGAAAAAGACCATTAGTCCATTCAGTCTGGCCTGATTTGCCCTATCCTACCCCTAGACCTATTGTCTGGTTCACATTTTGACCTTGCCTCCCCCTCTTGCTCTCTGCCTTAATGCTAGGGCCCAAGTAACTATTAAGAGACCTTAACTCTTCTCCAGCCAATCTTGAATCTACTGTAGTTTAAACTGCTTCTAATGAAAACATCAAACTTCTGTGTAAAACAAGCCGATGATAAATTTTGCATTTAATGAACATGCCAAAATCTGACATTTTGTGCAATAGCAAAGCAGGTCCAAAGAAACTCTGTTTCCATTAGTCTCTTCAGCACTTTGATGTTATGATGCAACACTTTTTACAAGGCGCACACATGGAATGTTAGGGTTGTGTAAAATGTTCAAATTCTGGCAGAATGAAATTCTGCAGACTTTCATAACATTCCAAAGAATTCCATCAATAGTGGAATTCTAACATTCCACGTATGGAGTGGTTTTCAAGGATTAGTAATCCACAGTTAAGATAAACCATAGATTATTTTCCTGCAATCTGTGGAAAATTATTCCATGGTTTAGGTAATCCACTGAAAAGTATTCTGCAGTTTACACAGAAACGCCTTTCGGAATTGAGCAGAATTTAAAAAGAAATTCTGAAAAGCATTTCAGAAGGAGAATTGTCATCCTGCACCAATTTGGGCATTCAAATTCTGCATTCTGCACAACCCTACTGAGGGTGTCCAAGGTGTGGCAAGCCACGTGGCATGCAGTACCCAGTCAAGCAATGCTGGAGACTGAGAATGCCTCTTATTTGAAAAAGAGTGACTTTTGATTGAAAACGTTATGAAATCATTAGAAACATGCATTTTCATCCCCGTCAGCTAACTGAGACTGATTGTAGTTTTAGGCAGGCATGCTAATGGAATGGTGTAGAAGAGGAGAGAGGAACAGCGTAAGCCTGTACTGGCAGCTGATGCATTGCAACAGGAACAGGCCAGAATGAATTTAACAGGCTTGGAAAGGTGCAATTTTTTTTTTTTTTAAGATTTACATTAGAAATATTTTTTACTGATTGCCAGTCGTATGTAGGGCAAGGAAATCCATTTTTTTCTAGTTTATCCCCCACCCCCCCCCCGCAGCTGAAGCAGGACAAATTTTGACAAATATATCTTTTACTGACTACTGGTGGTATGCCCTTGCACAGAAATTCATCTTTATATTTTTGGCCTATGTGTGAGCCTGCAAGCAGACAGTCAGTGAAAAGTAAAGTAAACTGCTGTATAAGACACAAGGTGTTTCAGTGGAATGGGATGTGGTCTGTAATGTATGCAATTGACACCTGCAGTTATGTACAGTAATACCTCAGTGTCATTATCCAATAATTATTACAACATTAGATATTCTAAGCTATAAAGCAATGTTGGTGTCATATAGTCAGTGATTGTCAGCTGTGTGTAGGTTATGTTGCTGATGAAAAACAAAAATAAGTGAAGAATAACATACGAATCTAATAGATATGCTGTGTCCTATTCTATGATCCCTCCCCCCCACCTATAATATTCTACTGTATGTTCACAGCTCATCAAGAAAAGAAAACGGAACAAATGCAGCCAACAAATCTTCAGCCAGTATCCATCCTCTCATTGAAATGTCAACTGCTTGCTGCTGCAGTCTGCCTAGTAACAAGTTCCTGTTTGCCAGGGGAAACTTTGGAGCTCTTGATACACAGAGACTCACAATTATGTTCTGACGGACTGTGCAGTCAACATTATTGGGAATCAAACCCATGTCATTCCATACCTAACACAGTAATGTAGTGATGTTTTCCTGTACGAACTTCATGCGGCCATGTACTGATTGGTAGTGTGTTATTATATTCCCTACATAGAAGACATCAAGGAATGTTATCATATTTACCAGTTAGTCTGGGCCAGTGGTGGAGCTAGGTTTGGGAGCCGGGGGGCAAGTCAGTCATTTTGGGGGTGCCAAGATGGTAGTGAGCGAAAGTGATAATTTGAAATTGATGTGCTTCTGCTTTTTATTACTTACAGCTGCCAGTCTACCTGCTTGCAAAAGCTCAGTGATCTGTATATTTGCATTTGGCTGGATTAGCTCTGTAATTGGAATACTGTGGTAGCCAAGAAAATGCAAACTTTATTGCTTTTTGACTTGGGTGATTTGCAGACCACTGCCCTCCACCACCCTCTTTCCTCCATCTGTCTTGTTGTAAAACTGGTAATTTTTTTTTCAGGTACTGTTAGCAACCTTTCAGCACAACTGTACTTTTTTCATATTCTGGTTAACTGTTGAACTTGGCATAACCCAACCAGCTGTAACACTGAACAAGACTGATGATTGGGATGAAGTAAAAATCGCTGTTCACTTATAATTTGCCCAGCAGCTACAATAGATGCATTTTGCAAGTAGTATAATTCTGTAGTTCTGCAGGCAAGGGCGAGCCCTATGTTTTTTTGCCTTGTTCATATTCAAGTTTGACAGTAGTGAGGGATGACCTTAGCCTCCTGTCCATTCCATTTCACCTTCTATTTGTTACCAAGACTAAATCAGTGACGTACACATGACTCATGGTCATTCCTTTGTATAGTAGT
This sequence comes from Neoceratodus forsteri, assembly GCA_016271365.2. Lineage (NCBI taxonomy): Eukaryota > Metazoa > Chordata > Ceratodontiformes > Ceratodontidae > Neoceratodus > Neoceratodus forsteri. The sequence goes on along the minus strand of CM057459.1, from coordinate 1,159,562,262 downwards.
ACCTCAACGTCATCAGAAGTTGTTTCCATATTAATGAAATGCTGAGCATTTGTCATAGAAAATTAACTCTATTCTTCACTATTGCTAGCATTGCAGGATTACTTAGTGCAGGGAGGCAAACATTTGCTTCTCCACACAGATCTCTTTTCAGACATGACATTCTTTGTCCATGTTGCTGCAGGTGATATAACTCAAAAACATGCACTGATCTTTTACCAAAATAGTCACCTTCATATGTTTTCTGTCATCAGCATTCTCATGTTCTACATTTCTTATAGAAACTTGCAAATTCCTTGAAATGATCTAAGTTTCTGGCCTTAATACATTTTTTATATAGATAACTAGACAATTATCAATCTCAATTTAATGTTTTGCAAAAGGAATGGACTGGTTTGAGAGAGACAGAGGTTAGGGAGAAAATTCTATCATACAGATAGGGGCCATAACACAGAAAGAGTTGTCACTCATTTGGCAAGATTAACTAAACAGCAATCACCAGATGTCACTCAGGTCAGGAGAGGGTGCAAGGCTCAGGCTGGCATGACATTATTTCACTCACTCATCATCTCAGTTGTACAGTGTGAGTGATGACATCGGACCAACACTGAATTTGACTTCACCAGTTTGGAAGGAATCTTACTGAACCTGAACAAAATACAATTGTCTTACTGCAGATATGTAAACCATTCCAGAATTGTCTATTTCTTTGATTTTACTGGTCATTTCTTAGCACAGACCACAAAACATACATAGACATTCCTGCCAGCGCGCGGGATGTAATCTCTCAATCAAGTATTCAAATATGAGCCATGGCTCTGAACTAAACATTTGATTAAATCCTCGGCCTCTATGGGGTGCCAGGCCTGCCGCGGGTGATGCACCTGTTAGTTTACTGCTAGTCGGAGAGAGGCGCAAACTCAGAGGCAAAATGGTCCGGGGGGGTCATTGGCCCCCCCCTAGCTCTGCCATTGGTCTGGGCATTGGGAGGGTAGGGGCTACTACTGGAAACAATAGAAAATTGTCACTGTTATTGAATGATGAAGACTGAATGAGCAACTCTTCTGACAAATGTGACAGTTTGTCATAGTTAGACATACAGTACTGTACAGGTGCTGGACAGTAAAATAATGTACTAGAGTGTACTCTTCTAACACACATATCACTAAAAAAAAAAAAATAAAAAACAGTAAAATCAATCTCAGTTGAATACAATGTCGGACCAGTGTTTTATTTTTCTATTTATTATTTCTATTATTATTTCAGGCTCATGTTTATTTATTTATACTTTTATGGTACAGTGTGACTGTTCTAAAATCTAAAATCATGTGAACTATATGCCACTTACTCAGATTTTGCACATGCTGGTAAGATGTTCTTCTGGTACCCTGTAAAACTGCCGGTCATACTTACAGGCTGACCTTGTAATTGCCTTGCATTTTGCATCATGCTCATAGACTATTTTAGAACCAAGTTTTTCCAAATGTTTCAACACTCTAATCTCCATGCAGACTTCACCCATCAAAATCACAACTAGCCTGTATCTTAAAAAAAAAGTAAAATCAGTCTCAATTGAATTCGTTTCTCCAGCGATCTCCAGCGATTTATTTGTCTATATATTCTTTATATTAGTTATTATTTTTCACTCATCAACTGAGATGCTCAGTTATGGTCCAATATTGCATGCATACATTAATTCTAAATATATTGTTGTCAGCCTTATTTTCTTGTTATTAATGTAAAATAATGCAAGACTAACTGTGGTTTTGTGTATGACACTCTTTCCCAGCTCCCCCCATATGCAATGCCTAACATCAGGAAATGGACTTCACCCCTCCAATTGTGTAACCTCCCCCACCACCACCCTCAAAGTAAACCCCAGTACACATTTGATTTATCTAGTATGCACTGGTGTCTAAAGGCACTTCATTCGATGCAATTAATACATACTGTACATGAATTTCTGCATTTATTTTTTGCTAACAGTGGTGCCTACCCATCTTCACAATGATGCTTGAGTTTTAGTGCAAACTGTGGGGTGTCTAGTGGTCTGTCATTTGGTTTTCTCCCTCACAGGGTTAAGCAGGAGGAGAGGGCTGCTGAACCCTTAGTTCCTTCTGAAGAAATATTTTAAGGATGCATCTGTTCTATGCATGTTGTCCTTTTTATTGCAGGTACAATCAATTTATACCAGCCAGTAAAAAAATCAGGGACAAGTGGTTAAAGTTAGGGGGCACATCATGAAAAATTATATTTTTGTAACAACTCTTTGGCATTTTATGAGGGAAAACTAGATATGACACTAGCCTCTGGCATTATTTTATGCTTTGAATCCCTATTCTCGTTTAACAAAAATTCCAAATTTAGGAGGGGTGGTGGAAATTCTGGAAGCCACATCAGGGACATCCTCGAAAATGAGACAGTTGAGAGGTACAGTATGCTGAGTGGGAAGGTTGAGGGGAGATGGAATTGGAGGAAAATGTGGGGATAAAGATACACTGGGGACAAACATAAACTTGTGTTTCTCATGCCTTTTAACTCACCAAGAGCAGATCATTTCACTTCTGGAGTATTTTTTTTAAATGGCTGATATTGACACCTTAAAATGTGTTTTGACCTAAGTGCGTGTGTGTGTGTATTTATTTTATAGGTGCACCAGTATAAAAAAGGCTGCATGTTATTAAACAGACTTCATAGTTATTAAACAGACTTCATACTTCCCAAATTAACAATTACTGTAGTGCCAAAAGTTAGTATGCTGTCTGTACCAGAATCCTAATAATACAAGAAGATTTGTTTAATAAAAAAAAAAAAACATGAGCTGTCTGTTTTCACATGAATTATAAAAGAAAAATGGGGTGGGGTCTTGTGACCAACAACAACTAAATAATGCATTCCATCATTATCCCTAACTAATCACATGTCATGTAGCATACAGCTTGTATATCCAGGCATTTCACTATAATGGAATGTATCACTTAATTAAAGAACTCAAGTAAAACAAGAGAAACCTCAAGTTACTAAAAGTTACTAAAAATGGATATACCTAAAGTCAGCTGCTACATTATTTCAATTGCCAACCACACAGCACCCCATCCCCCAACTTAAGGCACCAGTATTTCCAGTTGTCATGGTGACTTATCGCTCTTTTGCAAACACATTTACTACTATTCAAGTCAGAACAATAGGTGTGAAGGGATTACTTCACACCTCCCCAAGTAACCTGGTTTCTAAAACCAGTGAGTGTAAAAGCCATATGGTTCTTTTACCCATGACACACTGCCTCCTGAGAGAAAAATAGTGCATGTGGAGGGTTCATTGAGTGGTGATTCTGATAAGGAATCCCAACATGCTGTACCACAGAGATTCTGAGAGAGGTTTATAAAATGAAACAAATTAAAGGACATTAAAGTAGCCACTGAGGTAAAAGGAAAAGCTGTTCAAAATGTGAATAGATTGCCTCAGCCAGAGTCCAGGATTTATACAATAGATGAAAAAACATGGGGTTTAGTTATTATTAGGGGCTGAGTGGTCTACTATTGGAGGTTGGAAGCTCCTGTATGATTTTACACTGTTAAACATGGACTACTTAAAACAAAATGCTATTCTCAGGTTTGGCTTGTGGGATATTAATGGTATCAAATCTTTTATGGAGAGAAAACAAAATCTGTACCATATTAAAATAAACTTAATATTGAGATATTTTACATTATAATATAGAGATACCAAACTTGGAGATCTGGTGAATAGGTGTGGTGCTATACAATTAAAATTCCTTAACTGCTGCAATTTGTTTTTCTCCGAGAAGTCCCCAATGCAACTATTTTAGACAAGATACTCTTTGATTTTGATTTTCTTTTGATTACAAATGTAAGACTCTCTTACTGTGGGAAGATTGCCATCGGGGACTTATTATATTAACAGTGGCAGTAACTGACATACTGTAGTCAGACAGTTCTTGAAATTTCACTGATGATCATTAAATACTGTACATTATTTCTTGTCTGTGGTATTGCTGTGGGGGCCTCCAGAGAGACTCTTTTTAGAAACAGCTGGAAATATCTGACCATGTATATTGCTACCAGTGAAGGCTGAACAATAATACTTTCAACAATTTAAAAACCTCCCCTTGAATGTGCCTATTTCTAGAGCACCCCCATATGAGACACTCTTTATAGAATAAGGATGTCTCGCACACAAGAAAAAAAAAGCATTCTAATTCCTTGGGAACATGGTCCCAGTCTACAGTATACTGAACTTTTGCAGTTTATTAGAAATTGATTAATCTAGCAGAGATACCATTCCATGAGTTTTTTGAGGGAAAGGCTGAGGAGGAGCAGAATTTGGATAGTCGTGCCCTCCCACCTTCTGTATGATTTCAATATTATTAACACTGGTATGCACATACAATGGGTAACATAACAGAGTGGTTTAAGAACAAAGTTGTGAAATAGATATCCAAGGATGGGTCTGATTTGTTGTGCCCATGTTCATCACTTTTAGAAGTACTGTATCATTATCAAGGGTTTTCATTATTGATCAGGTTTGGGGGGGGGGAGCCCACTAGCCACCAGGAATGTATTTTTTATTTTCATATGGGGCATAAATTCTCATTCACATACATTCACATCACACACTAAGAACATACTATTAAGTAAAAAATAAGAAAATTAGCACACAGCTATAAAGTGTGCAGATGTCACATAAAACACTTATACTGTACATCCAACGGTGCTATAAATCTTGTATGCCCACTAGCATGAGTGATCCACAAGGTATAGTATAAAATGTAAAAGACCTACATCTGCTCTGCTGAGCATATACAAGTGTGGATAACTATAAAATCATACTGAAGACAGCATACATTGAGGGTAGCAAGTTCACATTGTGAACACTGGGGCAAGTTGTGTGGTTTGTGATGTATACGCTATCCATAGGCTGTGGCTATAAATCCAAAATCCAAACAATTTGCCCCTCTGTTCAGTATGATTTTATAGTTATCCACTCTGATGCATGATCCATTTTACACCACACCTTATGGAGGCTGTCATGGTACAGTCAGACCTGGACATTGTGGCCATCACTGAAACCTGGTGTAATGATAACCATGACTGGGAGATGGCCATACCTGGCTACAACATATTCAGAAGAGACAGAGCAGGCAGGAAGGGAGGAGGAGTGGCACTGTATGTGAAAAATGACATAAGGGCTACACAGATCCAGGAGGAACAAAATGGGGGAGAGATACTGTGGGTTAAGCTGGAAAGGAAAATGGAGCCAGCCATCCGCACAGGTGTGGTCTATAGACCACCAGCCCAGGAGGAAGAAACAGATAGGGAGCTGATGCTAGCCATCCAAAGGATGGTAGACAAGGGTGAGGTAGTACTGGTTGGAGACTTCAATATACCAGACGTGGACTGGAGCATCCCAGCAGCAGCATCAACTAGGAGCAGATTTATCCTGGACTCCTTCAGGGTGCCTTCCAAGCAACTGGTCATGGAACCAACTCGGCAGAAGGCAATACTGGACCTTGTGCTCACAAACAGGGACAGTGTGATGGGGAGTAACAATGGGGAGCACCTGGGTAACAGTGACCACCAGTCATTGTGGTTTGAAATCACAGAAAGAGCAGAACAAACCACACAAAAACACGTATCCTGGATTTTAGGGGCAGACTTTGGGAAAATGGGAGATGCTTGAAAGAGGCATTAAGAGGATGGGACAGGAATCAGGATTGAGGAACAGTGGGCAGTATTTAAAATGGGGATTATAAGAACAACAGAATTATGCATTAAGCAGGTTAGCAAGAGGAAAAGAAAAGAGGAGACCATTATGGTTTTCAAAGAGGTAGCAAAGAAAGTGAAAGCCAAAAAGATTGCATTCAGGCAATACAAAAAGACACAGGCAGAAGGGGATAGGGAGAAGTACCAGGAGAAACAAAGGGAGGCAGGGAAGTCAGTAAGGGAAGCCAAAGCTCAGACAGAAGAACACATTGCAAAATCAGTGGTTAAAGGGGACAAAACCTTTTACAGGTACATAAGTGAAAAAAGAAGGACAAAGGGAGGGATAGTGAGACTGAAGGGGGAGGATGGGAGCCGCGTGGAGGATGACAACAGTAAAGCTGACATATTGAACAGGTATTTCTGCTCAGTCTTTACTAAGGAAGAGGGGGGTAATGGGTCTGAAGGGAGTACAAGGGGTGAGAATGGTGCAGAAATGGACACAAGTCCCTTTACACGAGAAAGGGTCCTGAAGGAACTGGAAGTAATAAGAGCTGATAAAGCAATGGGGCCAGATGGGTGCACCCAGGGTCCTTAAAGAACTAAGAGAGGTGGTGGCTGAACCTCTGGCTATCCTGTTCAGACAATCACTGGAAACAGGGAGTACCCAAAGACTGGAGGACAGCAGATGTAGTCCCCTTATACAAAAGTGGGAACAAAGAGGAAGCAGAGAACTACAGACCAGTCAGCCTTCACCCTCGGTAGTGGGAAAGATCATGGAAGCACTACTGAAGGAGAGATTGGTGGAACATCTGGTTGTCAATGGACCACAGGACCCAAGGCAGCATGGTTTCACCAGGGGAGGTCGCGTCAGACCAACCTCATTGAATTTTGACTGGGTGACTAGGGAGGTGGATCAGGGAGGGCAGTGGACATGGCCTATCTGGACTTCAAGCAAGGCTCTTGACACTGTGCCACATAGAAGACTATTACACAAACTGGGGAATATGGGTGTGGGCAGGACAGTAGTGTGGTGGGTAGGTAACTGGCTGGGTGGCAGGACACAGAGGGTGGTGGTAAATGGCTGTCACTCCACAGAGGAAAGAGTGACCAGTGGGATTCCACAGGGATCAGTGCTGGGACCGTCCTATTCAACATCTTCATCAGTGACATTGCACAGGATCTAGAAGGCAGAATTTCACTGTTCGCTGATGACACAAGCTCTGTAACAGAGTAGACACACCAGAGGGTGTAGACAGAATGAGAAGGACCTGCAGAAACTTGAAGGAATGGTCAAGGGTTTGGCAGTTGAAATTCAATGCAAAGAAGTGCAAGATAATGCATATAGAGGACAAAAAACCCTGGCACAATAGATCAGTTGGGGGTGAGGATATAGCATGCCAAGCAGGAAAGGGATCTTGGGGTTGTCATCTCCTGATGACCTCAAGGTAGGAAACAGTGTGACAAGGCATCAGGTAAAGCAAATAGGATGCTGGGATGTATAGGCAGGGGCATCACCAGCAGGAAAAGGGAGGTCATTATTCCGCTATACAAGACACTAGTGAGGCCCCACCTGAGTACAGTGTACAGTTCTGAGACCATACCTATGTAAGGACAAGACAGGTAGAGAAGGTTCAGAGGAGGGCAACAAAGATTGTGCATGGGTTGCATCACAAGTCCTATGAAGACAGGTTGAAGGAACTGAATATGTACTCCCTGGAGGAGAGGAGGGAGAGAGGATATGATAGAGACATACAAGTATCTTACAGGGAGGAACAGGGTGCAGGAAAACACTATTTTTAAGTGAAAAAGATGTTTCAGGACTAGAGGGCATGGGATGAAGTTGGAGGGAGGACGATTCAGAGGAAACATGAGAAAGAATTTCTTCACAGAACGGGTGGTGGACAAGTGGAACACCCTGCCAGAGGAAGTGGTGGGAGCTGAAACAATCGCGGGATTTAAGAATGCATGGGATAGACATAAAGGAATTCTAGAGATCAGGGGTAAGGGGAAATAGACTTCTAGGAAAACAAACTGAACTTACAAGCTCAAATGGGCAGACTAGGTGGGCCATAGGCCCTTATCTGCCGACACTGTCTATGTATCTATGTATCTATGTACAAATGCTTGTGGGCATACAAGATTCATGTTTCAAATTGTGTGGCTTCTAACTATATTTAGCTGCTTTGTTGTAATATAGTTTCAGCTGTTAGCAGTAAAAAGTAGCTATGGACCACAGTACAGTGTAAAATGTAAATTATATTTTTTGAAATACGGAGACCTGATGTCCTGGTATTCTTTTAGCGAGTACTCCATCATATAATTTCTAGTAGGTCATTGTTGCCTACCCCATGTGGAATGCTTTTTCCCATATGAGTGTAGCACCAGCAAACTCAAAAAATGAAGCAGAATGAAAATTTCATGATAGAAAAACTCCAGATTTCATGGATTTGTTTGATTAATTTGATGTTCGATATGACCAAGATGCTTCTTCATGTCTACAAAATCAAATCAAAAACATAGCCCACTATTATTCAATTGGCCTAAAAATCGATATGAGGCATTTGGACTTCTTCAAAAGAAGATGACACTCATTAAATATAAATTAAGTACATGGCATAAGATCAAGTTGCAGATCACACAAGTCCACTAGTCCATAAGGGTGTTTAAGACATTCTTAATCTTATATTAATTTATTCCCCTTCTAAATAAAAAAAATAGATAAAGAGGAAATGAAACTGATTAATGCCATGACTACAGTATCTGACATGTGGCACACTATATAAAATAGTCTTTCTTTCCTCAAAAAGCAAAATAACAATCTTTAGTGTTGATGCAGGCAGCAAGAATAAATATAGTCTATATTTATTTTTGCTATCCTGCATCAACACTAAAGATTTTGTTAATTTTTGCTTTTGAGGAAAGAAAGACTACTTACTGTTAGTCAGACTGCAAATATTTAAAATTAAGATAAGCTGTAAACAGCTATGAAAAAAGTAATCAATCAGCATTTATTGTGATGTATTTATTCATGCATTTAAACAACGCCATTTTCTGAACATAAATAATTAAGTTAATATAGAAAAATTATTATTTGTGATTAAAAGTGCATACTAGAGTGGACAATCAATGAAATTAGGATAAGAGAGAAATTATGGAAATCATGAGGATACTAGTAGTAGTACAACTCTGTTTTCAATCTGCTTTTTTCTGTTTAAAATGAATTGCCTTTTTTATCTGTACTGTGTTATCTTTCAATTCGGAATGATACATACATGTTTAATTAACTGTTTACTGAAGACTACTTCATAAAAAAAAGACTGGTTATACAGTAAATGAAACGTCTGAAGGAGGGACTCCTGCTGACTTTGTATTTTTTTAGGTGATATTTATGGACAAGTCATGTCTATGAGACAGTTGTGGCCTACAGTATGTGAAGCACCTCTTCCCCTATCAGTGCAGCACTAGCAGTCATTAAAAGATTCAGAAGCAGACATCTGTTATTAAGAGGACAAAAATTTATGTTTTTCCAATTGGGAAGTCACATGACTTTTAGACACTCGCTATATACAGTATGAAGAAGATGAATCTTCTTCTGATTCAGATGAGCGAGAGGTCACTGAGGATGGGTTTTTACATTTCATTCACTCAGCAAAGTGCAACAGATGAGAAGGCAGTATTTTTGTCAGTCATATGAGTAACATAATTATAACATGATGTGTAGATGATCGGTGGCTTGTATCAGCAAAATGTTTCTGATTTTGGAAAACTTCATAATACTCAGCAGTACACTCACTGATTTTTGTATTCCTATTATTATCAAATTTCAATGTACAAAAATTAATATAAATAATAAACAATGGCTTACTGTCCATAACAAGCTGTCATACATGTAATTTGTAAATACTAGCCTAATGACCATAGCTTGCTGTCAGTACAACTCTGTGCATCAGGTAGTTTAAACAGCAATTGGAGCAAGCACAATAATTTCAAAGTCAAGTTGTGCTCCCAAATCCAAAGGTGTTAACTTTTTGTTTACAATCACTGAGTAGTGAAATTTCCACTCATGAATAATAGATGCAGATATATGTCCTTGTTTTCATTTGGGTGAGGGTAGGGTTAGAAGCTCAGCTATAGTATTGGTCAGATAAAAAAAAGTTTCAGAACCGGATAAATCATGTAGGGATCATGCCCATATGAAGATGTTTAACACCAGCAAGCATAAAACATTCAATTATGTGAACCACACTAATATTGGAACATTCAAAATGTGACTATGTAATATTAAAAAATGTAATGTTCCAGATATCAGTGCAGTTCACATTATCAACATATTGATGAGTTTGTAGTGCTATACATCTACATGTGGGCACAAACAAAATGTGATTTATCAGTTACTTAAACATCTCTAATCTATATCTCTTAACACTACCAGAACCGAGATAATATGACCTGATTTTTGACTCTTGTCAGGGATCCAGGACCATGTTGAGACTGAGCAGAGTTGGATGTACTAAGAATCTACATATAATGACTAGATTAGGGAAGAAATTAATACAAAAAATACTATACAACAATATTTTCAGATAACTGTGACACTAAATATAAATAATTCAATACTGATTGTCTACAGTCATATAGCCCCACCCCCAAATAATTAAAACAAGGAAATCAGACCTCTGCAATCATTAGACAGGAGTAAAAATTTCATAGAGTGTAATTGTATTAAACAGTGAAACCAGATGTTATATACTGTTTGTAACATAGCACAAATGTGAGAATGGTGAGGAGCAATGGGGATAGGACAGAAGGCATCACGTGGTACAAGAGCAACATGGCATTATGAGACGATAATGCCGTGTTGCCTCTGAACTACAGAAAGCAGCCACTAGAATGAAATTAGCACTGTTTGCAGTTCTCACCGCTAAAAAATAAGAGCAACACACACTGGAAAGAAAAAGACAGTAGGATAGATAGGCAGGGGGAGAAATAGAAGCAAGGGACATAGCCAGTGGTAGAAAGATGGACGTAGTGAGCGTGACATCCGGCAATGCATTTAACTGTAACAGTTTCACCATCCACTGAATGGTAAACTTCAACTATGGAAGAGGAATGACACACCCAGATGATACCACAGACATGGGATAAGTCAGAAAAGGTAAAGAAACCAGTAGTGGGAAAGAGAGAGTGAGCAGGATAGAAATAGAAATTCGAGTGAGGAAATGATGCTGCCCATATGCAAATCAGACACGCACACACTGTACAAAGAGCAAAACCGGCAGAATCACAGTCATCCTAACTCAGATATTAATTAAAGACCCACACAGAAATCGTTCAAATGTGCAGCAATTGTAAAGAAACAAACAACAGTTCAGTGGATCTAAAAACAAGAATGACCACATATGTATGTAAGAGAGTACTGTTTAAAAAATGTGAAAACAACATTAAAAATCACAGCAGACCATGTCACTCTCCTAATCTTTTCTGTTGTATGAGTAGCAAGATGTGTAGTCCATAGTAAGCATAGTGATGTCCATGTTACAAGCACCTTAATCCTCTCTGAAGGTGGCATCTAATGGGGAGTTAATGCATGGTTGGACCGTTGTACACACTCAGCCTCTGGCCTCATGCCACAACTGTCCCAACCATGCATTAACTCCCCATTAGATGCCACCTTCATCAGTGATTAATGCTTACATGATTATTAACTGTGGTAATGTTGGTGTCGGATTCCTTTTCTCTCCCTCACTCTCTCTCTCTCTCTCAAATTGCTAGCCACCTGTTTGTGATTTGGGGTACCATTCAGCATTTGCCTATGTGTAGCCACTCAATATTGTTGTACAATCTGATGGTGAACAACATTCATGTGGAAAGTTAGACATTGGAGCTAGATTTTCTTAAAGACATCCGTTTAATAACTAACTCATTGCTATCTAATGCGCCTACTTTTAAAATGATGTGCATTGTGTACAATTCAGACAGGCTTTTTCTCCATGATGTCGGGTAGATTTTTTTTTTAGCATTATTTTGTAGTGTAGCCTTCATTTAAAACAAAAGGGGCAACTGCAAAGGAGCAGCATCTTTGGTAGGCACATGAAAAGAACAGCATCATGACTAAGCAAGCACAATATACTGTTGATAAAGATGTACTCTGACTGCAATCTGATTTTCTCATGCAGGAGATAATGAGAATAGAGTATGGACTGTGGGGACACCTACAGGAAATTTACAATATATACAGGAAAATTTAAATGGAAACAGCGCCACCTGGCACATTTCAGATGCTACTAATCATGAGTCAATAATTAAGAACAGTGCACACTGCTAGCAAATACTTAGTGCTACTGATGCTGTAATGAGGCATTCCTTGGTACCGCTGAGTATTGCCATGCCCACCACAGTATACCGCAGTACCAGGACACTTTTGCTTAACAACTACTGTACAGGTGAGGAATTTTGGCTATAGGAAAAATAGTAATTCTATACAATTAATTAAGAGAAAGGTGGAGGATATTTTTGAGAGTTTGGTTTCTTTGAAACATCTAATGGGATAAAGATATAAGTTCATTGAGAGAAAGTATCAGGTAATTTCTCCTGGTAAACTAAAGCAGGCTTGGGAAAAAGAGAGGTCTCAAGTTATTGATGACTCAAGATGGGACATTCTGGTCAATCTATCAGATATATCTTTTAAAAATAATAGATTAAAGCAAATTTACATAAATATATTGCACAGAACTTACTTAACACCAGTAGGATTTCATAAAATAGATAGTAATTTATCGGAAGTGACTCAGAGATGTGGGCAGACTGGAGGAAATTTAGACCATATGTTAGTCTCCTATCAAAAGTTGGAGTCATATTGGCAAAAAATCTTCTCCTTGTTTGGTAAACTTATTGCTCGGGATTTTCCTTTTGACCCAGGAATTGCTTTGTTTGGCCCAGTGGGTATGGAAGTGGACTTAGGTGATATCACTGAGCTGTTTTATTTGAGTCTGATGGTGACAAAAAAAGTCATATTAACTCATTGGAAAGATGAATCTCCACCAGATTTTTTAGAATGGGTTCAGTGTATTATAGATTTATAGAAGGTGGATAGAGCTTATTATAGGATGCAGAATCAAATGGATCATTATTTTCAAATTTGGCTTCTTTTTATGAATTCCAAGGCATATTTTAAATAGGAAGACACAGGCAGCAGGGCAGGTGTTTGATTAGGATGAGGAAGAGAGGTGCTGATCATAAATATGATGATTCAAGCAACCCCATACTCTGAATCAAACACTAAAAAATAGATATGGTCTCTAATTTGATAGTATCTCAAGAGGTCAGTCAGTAGCCACCCATACCTAGCCTGTGCTACTTCAAAGGGAATCACCAAATCCCCTCCCCATGCCCTTGCATAAAATGGCCATGGGGCATATATGCCCATACCAGCTTGTATTTTAAATCAATCATCTGAACTGGCTTGATGGAAATAAAGGCCCACTGACCACCACTGATGCTTCCATAGATGATGGCGTGTAATCCCTAACCCCCCTTGCAACCTTCCAGTACTGCTGCCGTACCTGTAAAAGGGGTACTCTTCCAATTGTGAGAACAGAAGGGAAAGAAAAATTGTGCCGGGGGAACACCTTTTCAGCTAAATCTATGGTTTTCCAATGAGATTTAAAGGCAGGATGTCCTAGCATTAAAGTCACTTGCATAAGAACTGCAGCCCAGTACCCAGATCAATAAAGCACCGCTAACCCTCCAGAATGCTTAGGAAGATAAAGAATATGTCTAAGGATCCAAGTTTGTTTTTTTTATAATTCAGACATACTTCATGAAGAATGACTGCCAGGACTTCAAAACTACACAAGGAACACATTGAAATAAGTAGAGGAGCCTAGGTAGTGCTTTCATTTTTGGGGCTTGAATCTGAGAATGGAGCAAGAGGGGCAGCAAAGACCATCTATGGATATCTTGCTGTATCTCTGTTATTAAAAGTGTATAGTTCATGTGATATAACTTGGAGACTTGAGATGTTAAGTTGATCCCTAGGTATTTCAAAGAAGAAAGATCCCACCTCCTGGGGTAGACCCTACCAAGGTCCAAGGGGGTATCATAATTAAACTTTAAAACTTCAGTTTTGACAGCATTCAGGGAGTAACCTGAGAGGGTGGAGAACTTGGAAATCTGGTCAAACACTACTAGGAGGGACACACTTGGATTTGCAAGATATAGTAAAATATCGTCCATGTATAACGTAAGCTTATGAGTTAGTTCCCCCCAAGTGAGAGCCCCTCAATGGCCAGATTCTCTCATACACTCTGGGCCAAAGGCTCAATGTACAGGGCAAAAAGAAGTGAAGACATAGGGCAGCTCTGATGGGTGCCCCTCCCAGGTGAAACTGAGATGAAACATGTCCATTCACCCTAATATATCCTACTGAGCTATTATACAACTTAAATAAAAAATGAATAAATGTGTCTGGGAACCCAAACCTGGAATGGACTGCCCTTAAAAAAACCAAGAGACCCTATCAAAGGCCTTCTCAGCATGTAAACTAAGTAACAGGCAGACTGTTTAAAAGAATGTAATGAGTCAATTATATGGACTGTACACCTGAGGTTGTCCTGTGCCTGATGGCCTGGGACAAACCCAGTCTCATCTAAGTGTATCAAGTCCAGAATTATCTGTAGTAAATGGTGAGTAATTAAGGATGTAAGCAACTTATAGTCAATATTAAGAATAGAAATGGGCCAATAAGATGTGCAAACAGAGGGGTCTTTTCCAGGCTTGGGTATGATGGAAATAATTGCCTGTGATCAAGAAACCAGAATGGAACCTCATGAGACAAAGCCTCTCAGTAAACTCTAAGTAATGGTTTACCTATGGCAAATCGACAACACTGTTGTCAAAGCTTGGCATAGCGAGAGCCCCAATGTTGACAGGTGAAGTTTTGTGTCCCCCATGCACCCCCTTCTAAAAGATTATCAACTCTGAGTCAGAGTTGATTGGGGCGTGACACATGACAAAAGGGCATAATGTTGTTCTCAGGTCCCCCACAGTGACAATTTCAAAATGGTCTGCACACCCAAGTAACAATGGTATAAGCATCTTTTTATGATGTTTATAGAATTCACCAGGCAGGTCACCTGTGCCCAGACATTTGCCAGACCTAAGAGCAGCTATCATTGTTAACAAGTCATTCGAATTAAGGTGGGGACAGGAAAGCCTCACCCTTCTGTTGTGAAAGGGTCAGAAGGGATAGGATTTGAAGGTAATGGGTCATAGAAGTCTGTTCTTGTACTTGCCCTGGAGTATATAACTCATTATAAAAAGTTTTAAAAGCCTCAACAATCTCAGGGACAAGGTGTAGTGTTTGTTGAGTAGTTAGGTGTTTCAAGGTTGATATTGTAGCCCTTGCTCTCTGTATTTGCAGTCTGCCAGCTAAAACCCATAGAGACCTAGGACCCCCCTCATAATATTTTTGTTTTAAAAAATAAGTTTTTGTTCCATCTGGCACTCAAGGTGAGCCCCCATTTCTTTTTTTAAAGTCAATAAATCTTTTGTCCGGGCCCTATCAAATTGAGTCTTCTGTTGAGATTCCAGTTGAGCGATCTGTTGATGTAACTTATCCCTCATAGCCCCCCACTGTTTCTTCTTTTGCACAGAGAGAGAAATATATTTCCCTTGTATTATGTCCTTAACAGAGTCCCAGAGTAAAGTTGGGGAAACATTCAGCAAATCATTATCCTCAAGGATCTGGTCATAAGCCTCTTGTATTGCCTGTTCTATCTCTGCATCCTGCAGTAAGGAAACATTCAGGCACCAAGAGATATTTTTCCTAAAGTCTCCCAACTTCAGCTTTAAAAAAGTGGAGCATGATCAAATAACACCAAGTCCCCTATCCAGCATTTCTGTACATAACCTAAAGTTTCCTCTGGTAGGAAAAAATAATCAGTTCTGGAATATATCTTATGTAGTGGTGAATAATAAGTATCATTCCTATGCTGTCCATGTAAGTGGCGCCACATATCTAAGTATCCCATGTCCCCCAATAACCTTGTTAGGTCTTTGGGTTCTGTGCTCCCATCTGGGAATCCCCGGGGTAGTATACAATTGTATATTGAGTCTTAGATTGAAGTCTCCCCGACAAATAATCTCTCTTTCTGCCTGCTCTTGTAATGTAAGAAAAATATTACGATAAGTCTGAAAGTCCGACCCCGGAAGGATGTACACAGAGGCGAGAGTAAGCAATTTACCCTGGAATGTGCCCTTCATAAACACAAATCACCCTTCTTTGTCTGTCAAAACATCAAGTTGATCAAAGGCAACTCTCGTAGGCACCAATATAGCAACCCCTCTATGGTGACATTTTTTATGGGAGGCACAAGCAGCAGCACAGAAATCAAACCTTCCAAGTTTTGCAAGTTCCTGAGGAGAAAGATGTGTCTCCTGTAAAAATAAAAAATCTGCATGAGTCCTCCACAGGAAACTTTAAATTTTACTCGATTTGTCAGGGTTTGTCAGACCATTAACATTGTACAGTGACAGCCAAAGACATTGCCAGATATTTCCTGAAATTCCTGTGATATTTCTAGAGAAATCTCCTGCTTTCTGCATTTCCACAGTAGGGGTAGCAGAGAGAAACTCTTTAGAAATTTTGTGAAATATCTGGAAATATCTGGCCATGTCTGTGGCTACTGCTGTAGGATCAAAGCACTGTGGACTTATCGATCCCAAAAATCAAAGCATATAACTGTAGTACCCAATGTCCCATCAAACTCCTGCAAGATGAACCAAATCAATACAGACAGTGACTTCAAGTTTTCTGCATTTAAAAACATAAGCAGAAGACCCAACAACTGTAACCTAATAAATGCCAACAGGGGGGTGATGAAAAAAGCAAGTAACTGATACTCCCAAGGAAGGAAGTCTGACATAACGGAGTTCTGTTTCCCTTCCCAAGCGGTGGTTAGAAACAGATGGGTTAGGGAAGGAAGAAAACACCTCCAGAAAGAGAGGCCCTCTCCCTGAATCACATCTATGCAAGGTAGCTCATTACCTAAGGACCAAATCCTTAAGAAACTTATCACCAAGAACCAGGTAAACCTATTAAGGCTAGCCAAGACCCCCCCCAAGAAGTGAAATAAACATACACACTTTAATAGCGATGAAGCGACTCTTGCCATTAGCAAAGGTATGCCAACAGCTATGAACAGCATTTTACTGCCCAAACAGAGATCTCTTTAACTCATCATCATCTCCATTATGAAAATAGGACTCCTGGATCCCCACTGGGACAAAACTGTGGTAGGGTAACTTAATGAGCAAGTATAGTCATGCCAGAAAAAAGGCTACAGTAAGAAATAATCAATACATTGAGCTCTGACCCAAGTTGTTCAAAAAGTAAAAAGTAAGTTCTTGACAGATTGAAATTAAGGCAGTAGATTAGCCCATTATCTCTAAACAATCTTGAGGTTTTCATTGACGATACATGCATACCACGCCCGGTAGCTATATGCCTGTGAACAGGCACCCAGTGGCCTGCATTCATTGATGCTAGCCACCTGTCCATGGCCCTGACCTCCTGGCGTGCAGCTGTACAGGGGTGGATCACAGAACACTGGTGGGCATCCAATTGGATGCATATCCTGGGTCCTGTAGTGAATCCCCTGCTCTGCCTGAGCAGGGGATTCTCGACAGACATGGGTCCCAGAAAGTTTAAATGTATGGGTGAGTGCCAGTTGACTGCCCCAGCCCTATCATGCAGCTAGCTGGATTGGGTCATCACGGTGAGGGGATTTCATGTCCTGCCGGAGCTGGTGGGTGTCATTGGTGGAGGTGTTCCCTGGTTACAGCAGGGTCTTCCCTGCCATATCTCATGCCCCTCTGTGCCTGACTGTCCTCACATTAGTGAATGGTGTGCAGTGTGGACACGCCCCCTGCAGACTAATCCATAGAGCCTAATATTTAATAGTGATAATAATTAAGCAATAAGACATGACCAAGGGTTATGTTAATGGTCTGTTAATCACCTTCTAGGGGTGTACTGTTGCACAAGGTGTAGCCGAGTGCCACATGCCCCTAGAGGGTGATTAACTGACCATTAACAGAATCCCTGGGAGTGCCTTATTGCTATTATAGTAAAAATATTTTTTTAAACAGTGTTAAACCTTGTTCAGCATATAGCTAAGCTCTACATGTATGTTAATAAAAGATTAATATAAGGCTGTTAGAATGTTTGCAGCCAATCAGAAAGCTCCATTTCTCAGACCCTTTTTATAATTATAATTATATTAATTTTAAAATGAAAACCACAGACATTGACTGGCTCAGAAAGCAACACATCCTCTTCATCATTCTTCTCCTCCCTCAATCAAGAATTGCATTCTCCTCATCATGCATAACCGTAACGTGTAGGTGACACCACCTTCTTCCCTGCCTTCACACTGCACAGATGATACATTAGGACTGATATCAATTACTATGGAAAGTGGCATTGTGTGTCATGGATGTAGACAATTGCCTGTCTGCCTAGAGGCACTATAGATACTGTACTATAATAACTGGGGAGCATTTTCTTCCATAGGAAAACCCAGTTATCATTTTCCATTATTCATTTATTTATTTAGTTCATTTTTCTTGACCGGGAGGGTGCACTAGGCAAACATTTGCCTATTTTCAGGCATGACCCGGGAGGTTACAGGCAGGGTTTGACTCATAACTATGAAAACATTAACATGATGCTACTATTGGTACAGTACAAAGCTTGGCAAGACAACTAAGGCGTGAGGACACAGGAATGTGTACAGTAGGATGACATATTTGAAGGCACAGGTCACATAGGAGAGCAAGGTAACAAATGCAGCAAGATAAAAACAAGTAGAATAGAGTAAGTGAGTGGTACAAGTTACATAAAATGCAGTGAAACATACAGTGAGTATAAACAGCAAAGTGACATTTACCCATCTTAGGCCTATGAATGCAAGTTTCATACAATGTGGTGATGCATACAGTGAGCAAATTCAGCATAGTGACAATTGCACGCCTGAAACATGTGATAGTGCCATGCACAGGTGAGTTTAATAGCTAAATAGAAGTGTGAGCTGGTGGAAGACATGTACAAAGAGGACAGAGTATACTGAGCAAGTGCGTTGGAAGTGCTTGGCTAGAAGCATGACTACTATAGGTGAGAGGCATGTAGTGAGGGAGCAGGATTATACAGAGCAAGTGTATTGAGAGCATTGAATCAGGAAAGTGTGGAGTTGGTATCTGAAAGGGATGGGTGCTTGGCACTGTCACACATCTAGAGCAATGCTGTTCTAAAGTTTGGGAGCAGTGCTTGCAATGGCCATGGTGCCGGATTTGGACCTTGACCTAGGGATAGTCAGCAGGTCACTGTCAGAGGATATAAGAGAGTAAAGGTTATTAGTAGGTAAGAGGAGGAAGCCTAGGGATTGAAGCAACTGATTAAGAAGAGTTCTATGGGTAGTTCTCCCCATGGAAAGGTCTGTCACAGCTGAGAGAGAGGGCCAGCCTAGTTTGCTATAGAGTATGCAATGGTGGGTGAGGCAATTACTGCAGGTGCAAAACAGTAAATGTTATTGTATCCCACTTCCCAATTGTACATCAGGGTACTGGAGGTGCATGAAAAACCTGGCAGGCTGTATGTGAGCTTGGGAAGGAGTAAACTACTTGTAACCGTTTTGTGCACAGATGGGGAAAAATTAGAGCAAGCATGGTATGCTGCTCCAAAGCTGGAGTTCACTGCCTTGCAGATGGATGTGAGGTGAAGGGAGAAGTCCAAGAATGGATCAAGTGTGACCCCAAGAAACTTAAAGGAAGTGACTATTTCCAGGGGGAGCTATCATCACAAAGTACTGTTAATTGGGTGCCATTGTCTTTAAGTTGGTATGGGGTTCTGAAGAGCATCACCTGGGACTTAACGTGGTTCAGAAGAAGTTTCTTGTCTTTTAGCCAAGACTGGATGGCCCTGAGGTCTGTGGTTAAGGTTCTATTGATGTCTTCCATTTTGGTAGCATTACTGAAGAACAATAAATCATCAGTATATAAGAGAGGGGTGCAGTGTTTAAAGCAGTGGTGAACTGAGTTAATATGCAATGAAAATAACAAGGGTCCAAGTATAGATCCTTGGGGAACACCTAAAAGGGATGGGGGAGATACTTAGAGAAAGAAGGGCTGAATCAGACTCACTGTTGCCTGTTAGAAAGGTAATGGGAGAACCAGGGTAGGGCATTTTTGGATATATTTATTTAGTTAAAAGTTGATGACTGGGAAAGGCACACTGAGCTGAGGCTTGTTTCCAGGTGTGACCTGGGGGTAAGAAACAATACAGGTGTATTAACATTTGGGAACAGTACAATAAGACTACAGATCAATGCAATCACATAGCAATAATAAAAAGCAAAGATATATATAGTAGTATCGGAGTCAGTTTAAAATGGTAGCAACACTGTGCAAAAATATATACATTAGCAGCAGAATTATTCATAGCAGTGCATCATGGTGCAAAAAAGGGTGCAAGAGGGTACTAAGTAGAAACATGGGACAGTGTTGGAGAAATTTATAAGGAAATTAGCAGTGGCAACAGGAAATCAGACCAGGGGTCTGTGGTGCCTTGGGTGTAAGCAGAGTTAAGAAGAGCTTTAGAAAGGAGAGGAGGCTAGTTTGGGAAGGGTGTGGGTTGGTGGAGGGTGACATGAGCATGCATTGGTAGGAACAACTTGGAGCAGGGATTTAAGGGCAGAGAATGAGAGGGAGTGGTGAGTGTTAATTCCAGAGGTGAGGAAGGCAGTAAAAGAAGGCCGCTTCACCTGAACATGTTTGAGGGCGGGGGAGGGAAAAAGTACTAGCATCCCTGAAGCAGAGGGAGTACATGTATTTAGAGATGAAGGTGAAGCTATGGATCTGGCACCTGGCATGTAGAAGTATAAGGGAGAGGGCGGAATAGAGGGTACAGTGGTGAGGGGGGGGTGGAGAAATGACAGACTGAGTTTAGTGGTGTATAGAGTCTTGCTAGAGGAGTAGTGGGTGTGGAGCCATAAACAATGTCTACATAGTTGATAATGAGTATGATAATTTTAGTGACTAAGTCTCAGCAAGTAGTCATAGGGAGGCAATCCTTGTGGCAGTAGAGGGCACCAAGTTTTGGGCGGAGTTTAGTGCAGATGGAGTCAATGTGGACAGAGAAGCTGAGGTTGCTGTCAAGTCAAACCCTGAGATACTTGAAGGATTTGACTGAATCTAACAGTGAGCCATCCAGAGTAGCAAATGCCAGGGAGTTCTGGGATTTGGATAATCTTTGTCTTAAACCATAGAACATTGAAACAGTTTTTTTGGAGTTTAGTTTTAGCTGGTTTTGCTTGAACCACAGCTGAAATTTATCAAAATCGGACTGCAGGAGGGTTGTTAAATCTGTGGCATTTGGACTGGAAAAGCAAATCACAGTGTTGTTCATGTACATATAGATTTTGGACGGAGACCAGATGGATGGGAGGTTATTTATAAATAGAGAGGATAGGGGAGTCACGTGATGCAAATGTCTGCTTAACAGCCTTTCTGCTCAGCTCTCATCTCCCGCCGCTGTTTTTCAGTAAAATACCGAATTGAAACCCGGTACACTAGCTATAACTGTGGTGAGCTCCTTTCTTAAGTTCTTTGAGGACGTAGGGATCCCGTTTTGAGCATAGATGGAAAGAGAAATGTGCAAGAATCAAGGGAAGCATACCCCACCAGTTTCTCCTGCAAAGGCCCCATAAAAAGCCAGGGCCTCTCCAAGCACTTGGGATCCCGACTCTGAGATGGAGCCCACCGATAGTGAACCACTAACACTTGCGAGATTTCTCTTGGAGTTCAAGCCTTTTTGTATGGAACTCCACGCGGTTACCGAGGAGCTGAAGACCACATTCAGGCTTCTAGAAGACCTATCCAGAAGGATACGGGATAATGAAACCAGAATTATGGCCTGTGGAGGCTGCTCGCCAGCTAAAAGAGCCAGAGTTGTGGCCATTTGCCAGAAGCTAGCCAGAATGGAACTAAAAGTCGAAGATTTAGAGGGAAGGAGCACACGCAATAATGGCATTATAATTGGGCTTCCAGAGAAGAAGGAGGGGGCTGATCCTATTGTGTTTATACAGAAGTTCCTTTTAAAAGTTGCTGGGCCACCGCCATATGGCCCGAAATATATGATTGAGTGAGCCCACAGGGCATTGAGAGACATGCCTCCACTGGGCGCCCCCCCCCCACATACAATGATCCTTTCATTTCTTGAACTACCTAGAAAAACAACATGTGCTCCTCAAGATCAAGGATCTGAAAGAAGACTCCTGGGAGAATGCACCCCTGAGGATCACCCAAGACTTGCCCCTAATGGTCAGGCAAAAGCGCACTGAATATCACCCTGTTGTGGTAAAGTTGATCGCTTCTTTCACTTGATTTCGCATGGGATACCCAGCGCGGCTGCAAGTTTTGTTGTTGGGAGGATGGGTGACATATGAGGACTCACAGGCTGCTAAGGAAGGCTTAAGGGCTGCCCTTCCTGATTTGTTTAAATGAAAGAGTGGGGGCTGCTGTCAACTGTCATGCTTGAATGGAGATTCGAATGGCTTCTAGTTTTGGTGAAGTTTTTCTAACTGGGAGAAGACTGAAGAGACGTTGTCTTCCATTGTCCTGCTACCTCTGGAAAGGGGTCCGAGGTTAGGACCTAACTGTGATGGGACTGGACTGCTTTCATGTCCCCTGTTTGAGCTGGAGTTGCGAGAGCTTGCTTCCTGAGACATGGACGTTCAGTGTCAACAAAACCTGCAGACTGTAAAAAGTGTTGCTTTATTGTTTTGTTGTCTTTACTATTGGGGGATCTGATGTTACTCAATTGCAAAAGTTAGCTGCAGAGCCACTAGAGAGCGCCAGCAGTTTGTTAAGAAATGGGCACTGCTCAAGTTTTATTTGAACTATTGGGTGCAGTATTGCTGTGTATTGGATCCCCGATGTATACTGTTTTCACCATTGGTTTGTAGATACTTGTCCCATGAAGGTTAACTGTTTATTTAGGCAGTAGGATGCCAAAGTACCGAATAGTGCTGGAGAAGCGCCCTTTCTCCCCAGAGGTCTCCCTTCCCACTTCTTACGTGGTGTATTTTCACACTTGTTTTTTCACCTCGGGAGCAGGAGAGGGGCTTCCCACACTGGGTGGAGGGAACTTCACACTTTAGGAATGGACAGTCAAGGGATAAGTCGGGTCCGAGGTTTAAAGGAGGAGCATCGTTTTCTATTCTCCTGGATCCTTTTCAGTTCCCTTCAGATTTTTGGATACTGGAATGAAGGGATGGATGGGGTTTGGCTCAGGGAAAGGGGGATTAGCTGAGCTGGACATGTTTTTTTTTTTCTTTTTCTCTTTTTTCTATGGAGGCACTGTCCCCGGGAGTGGGCTATACTTCTGGCATGCTTGTCTCCTGGTGCTCTCGGTACTGAAACGATGTTGCTGCCGGAGCTGATTAAGGAGGGAGACTGTCATACACGCAGGGACGGGGGGGCTGGGCAGAGTCTAGGAGGGCTAGTGCATTTGACATCATGGACCAGTATGTTTCTCAGTTGGGAGGGCGACTTTACTGGCAGTGTGTTTGGGAGGGGGAAGGCTGGGGTATAGTTCATTAGGGGTTTGTTTTAGGGGAAGGTATGGGAGAGGGAAACCTTTGGGGCAGGGAAAGGAGGGTTGGGGAGAGGGTATAAGCAGGCAGAAGAAACTGGATCTGTGTCAAACATCTGAATCTTTATTGGAGAAGGTAAACAGGGTCTTATTGTGGTCCTATATGATATTAGTTGTAGAATTTACTCAGTCTGGATATGGGCACCCTATGTGATTTTGTTACATGGAATGTGAACGGGGCCAGAAATAACACAAAGCGATACAAGTTATTGAAACACCTACAAATGCAAAAAGTGAAAATTATCTGTTTACAGGAAACTCACTTGCTTGAATCCGAATCGGCTCTGTTGAGACGACAGAGCATTGGGCAGGTATACCTGTCTGGAGACAGTAAGACAAGCAAAGGAGTAGCGATCCTGATTACCAGGCAAACACCGTTTGTCTGTGAGGAAGTTATTAGAGACCCCTCGGGGCAGTTTCTGATTATTTCAGGTACGTTTTTTAGGTCAAAGGTGTTAATTGGTAGCATATACGGCCCAAATCTGGACACGCCAAGTTTCTTTTGGATTTTTAAGGGTCTTGTCCCCATTTGCCCACACCCGATGTTTCTAGGTGGGGACTGGAATTTACCATTCGACTCAGAGTTGGACAAAGAGGGAAAGACGGCGGGCTAACGCTCAAAAGAGCCCTAAGGAGTTAGTGGACACTGCTGGGTTATGCGACCCATGGAGGGTTCTTTTCCCCTCGCAAAAGGAATATACATTTACTTCGGCAGTGCACAGATCTAGATCTAGGATTGACTATTTTCTGGTTAGCCAATCCACCCTTCCGGAATTGTCACAGTGCATAATACTGCCTGGGATAATCTCTGACCACTCGATGGTTCATTGTTCATTCAATCTATCCCCCAATCTTCCCAGACAAACAATCTGGAAACTGAACAATCAGTTATTACAATCACCGTTAATCAAACAGAACATCATTCAGACCATAGAGCAGTTTGATGGGAGTAATTTAGGTTCGACAGGTAAAGGGGACATGGAATGGAGCGCGCTCAAATGTGTCCTAAGGGGGGAGCTTATTAAATAGGCGGCAGAAAGGAAGAAAAAGAGGGAGTATTATGCTTTGAATTTACTCAAGCAAATCAGGGAAATAGAGTGCACCCTGTCCGCGGATACCCCTACTACTACTAGGGAAAAGTTAATAGGGTTAAGAAACCAGTACAGTGCCCTCTTGAGGGAGAAGGCGGAATACGCCTTATTAAGGACAAAGGCCTGGTTTCTTGATCAGGGCGAGAAGGTGGGACATCTGCTTGCAATGAGATTAAAAGGGGAGGAGTCGTCAAGGATTATAAGGAGTATAACTTCTTGGTCAGATGGGGAGGTCAAAACCCACCCCAGGGAGATTATCCAGGAGTTTGAAATGTACTACTGGGAGTTGTATAGCCCGATGAGTTCTAGTCCCCCGAAGGAGGAGGTAGAAAGATACCTTGCTTCTTGTTCACTTCCTTTGCTGCCAGCTGAATTGGGGGAAGTTCTGTCCCTGTCCATATCTGAGGAGGAGATTATCAACACCATAAACTCGCTTACTCTAGATAAAGCCCCAGGCCCTGACGGGTTCTCCCCGAATTTTTACAAGTGCTTTGCCAGTCAGTTAGCTCCTGGGTTAAGAAGACTATTCCACTGTATCCTGAACTCGGACAGAGTGGATAAACATCTATTTGCGGCCCTTATCATTGTTATCCTTAAAGAGGGCAGGGACCCTGATAAGGTCTCTAGTTATAGGCCCATCTCATTAATAAATTATGACGTCAAGATCCTGGCACAAATTCTGGTGAATCGCTTAGCTAAAGTAATGCCCCTACTCATTCATAGTGACCAAGTATGTTTTATGGCGGGTAGACTGGCCTCTGACCACCTGCATAAACTTGCCACTGTCTTCTCTGTGACCAGGGATCATTGTTTACTGGCTGGGCTGATATCAGTGGACGCAGAGAAGGCATTTGATAGGGTGGATTGGCAGTTCCTGTATTTGACCATGGTGAAATTCAGTTTCCCTCTCCCTTTTATCAAGAACGTCTTTTCCCTGTATAGCCAGCCGACCGCGCAGATTTACTGTAATGGAGTATTATCCTCAGCATTTCCCTTATGCTGGGGAATGCGACAGGGATGCCCTCTTTCACCCCTTCTTTTTAACCTTTATCTCGAACTGTTACTGGCAAAAGTCAGACAAGATCAAAGGGTTCACAGGGTTATAGTAGGCTCCCATGAGTTCAAACTTTTGGCCTATGCAGATGACATTCTTCTCCACTTATCTCGTCCAGCTACCACTATACCGGTGGTCATGGGAATCATAGAGGAGAACAGTAGATTCTCTAACTACAAGATAAATAAAGAGAAAACCCTGGCCTTCCCCTTGAACTTTAAATTGTTCAAGTCTGAAATCAAGGCATTAGGTTTACAATGGAGCCCGCATAGGCTCAAATATTTAGGGGTATTTCTTGCCCAGAGTGATTCTAAGATGGTCCAGCTGAATCTAGACTCGATCAGGACCGTCATTCAGCAAGACCTTACAAGATGGGCCAATCTCCCGATATCTTTATGGGGAAGGGTAAGTTTAGTGAAAATGAATGTGTTACCCAGGATACTTTATCCTTTAACCATGTTGAATACCTGGCTACCATTAAAGTGGTTTAAGAGTGTTCAAACTCTTATATCAGTTTTTATCTGGCAAGGGAAAACCCCGTGCAGAGCTTACTACCGTATGGCTGCTCCTAGAGAAAAAGCTGGTCTGCGCCTGCCACATATAGGGCTATACTACTGGGCATGCAATGCTAGTAAGTACCTAAAATGTCTGAAATCTAGATTTAGTAGTTGCCGTATTGGTCCTTGCAAGAATAGATCCAGAAGCAAATGATTTGATACCTTTTAATGGACCAACATAGAATAATCTCCTTAATCAAAGCTACGAGCAATACAGTCAGTATAAGGATGTGATTACTCTTTGCCTTCAGCAATCACATCCTTATACCGACTTTTGACACTCATGGCTTGATTTGGGAGTTATCTGCTTCAGCAGTGTTATCTACGCCAATTAAATTTATGCAGTAGGATTCTTTGTGTGTTGCACTGCAGACATCTGAACCCAAGGTTCTTTTGGACTGAGGGCAGTATTGTACTGTTAA
The DNA here is from genome assembly GCA_016271365.2 of Neoceratodus forsteri. Classification (NCBI taxonomy): domain Eukaryota; kingdom Metazoa; phylum Chordata; order Ceratodontiformes; family Ceratodontidae; genus Neoceratodus; species Neoceratodus forsteri. Next base: position 1,159,535,708 of record CM057459.1, on the reverse strand, counting down.
ACTTCTGACATCATCTTCTTTTTTTTTTTTTTTTAAATGAGTTTTTTAAATGAGTATTTTAAACCAATGGGGATTTTTTTCTGTTTTTCTCGCATTATCTAGCTGTTATAAGTATTGTATTTTCTAAACAACTGCCATGAGCTTCTGAAGAAGGACTGGTTGGTCCGAAAGCTAGAGCCTCTTTGTTCTTGTTGTTACATCTATGTTGGTCCATTAAAAGGTATCAAATCATTTGCTTCTGGATCTAAAATGTCTGGTAACACCTACAGAACAGCATTCTCTGCCATACATTCCTTCTTGCATTTCTACAATTGAGCTGATAAACGGAGGGACTTGACCTCTAGCCTTGCTTTATACTTCACCTAAGCCCTCCCAATCGGACTATTCCCTACCCCTATAAAAACCTCTCTAAGAATTCACGCAGTTATGTGCATTTTAAAATATATCCTCTAAAGACTACCATCAACCTGTGTGTCAGAATCTGAACTTAAAGATTGGTGGGAAACCAATTATGGACTCTTGGGTTCTGGAGATAAAAGGCTTAAGGGTAACAGATATCTTTCACGATGAAAGTGTATGGCAGTTCCGAATTAATAAATAGATACCGGATACCTCCTGGCCATTCATTCAAGCTCTTTCAGCTTAGACACCTAATGGTGCAATCTCAAAGGAGGTTTGAGGGCTCCCAGTCTTGTGAGGGTTTATTTGAGAGTCTAGCCCGGATGGTATGGGAACCTCATGTGGTGTCTAGGTTTTATAACACCCTATTCAGTCAAGCTGCCGCATCTGGATGGAACTTCCTGTTATTGGAATACTGCTCTGGGGGGACAGAGAGGGATTGGGACGAATCTGGCAAAACGCTGATACATACATAACCCAGGATAAGTTGAGAGTGATGCAATTCCAATTTTAAATAATATCTTTTGGACCCCTCAAAATTAAACAAGATTGGTCATATTCCTAACTCTAATTGCAATGCTTGTCACCAGCAGGAAGGGACGTTATACCACATTTTCTGGGAATGCCTAGAGTGAAGTCCTTGTGGGACAAGATTATGAACGTGCAGACCCCTGCTGGGACTTGAATCTTTTTAAGCTGAGATCTGTCTGTTAGGTGATTATCCCAAGAATATGATAAAAATATGGAGATACCACATGGCCATTATCTCATCGTCCCTTACAAAAGTAGTACTAAAACATTGGGTGATGGCACTGCGATTACATACACAGGCTGGTTACAAGAATTACTTTTTAATTTGAACATGGAAAATTCAGTGCAATTAGAAGAGTGCTTGCCAGGTACCGTAAGGTTTTGGAAGGGCTACATGAGTTGTATTTACTCCAGACAGGCGCTTGTTTATCCGGGGCAAGACTAACTTGAATGGTGTTTCAGTAATGGGTATCCTGTAAAATCGATCTGCCTGCTGGGGAGGGGTGGGAGAAAGTGGGGGAGGAACAGGAGGCATTTGGATAATGCTTTGGACATGCTCACTATGATAACTGATTGTTTTGTGTATGGATCAGTTGTACGCTACTGTTTCTTGCTCTGTAAATGGAAAATGTTGAATAAACTTAAATTTAAAGATCGTGTGCAACGGTTTTACATATTTTATGAAGCTTAAAAAGTTGCAGTCCAAGTCCTTGTGTCATGATTAGTGTTTCCTGAAAATTTCACACTGTTTGCTTTTGTGGTTTTCTTTAAATCAGCATTTGTTAACTTGCTCTGTAGTGGCTGGAAAACAGGGGAGTTATTTCTGTCCTCTCAGTCAAACTTAGAGTGCAATGACATCATTTTGGAGTAGCTTGCTGTTTCAGATTCCCAATCAGAGCAGCACTCTGTAGAATTTATGGTCTGCTTGAGCTCTCCAGGTTTCTTACAACCCCTGTCTCTGGTTTGTGTTTAGATAGATCAGCTTAAAAATATATAATTCTCTTCCTTTAAAAAGCTGTTTCATTTTAGTTTCAATGCTGAATTGAAGTAGTGAAAATATTTTCTGTGAGAAATCAGCATGTCTGTATCACAGCTCTGTTCTTTCTAATAAAACCTCAATTGTTTTTCTAACTATGTAACACAGGGCTGTTTAATGAATATAAAATAAATCTAAATTTTGTTCATTCACAGAAAGCTTGTTTTTGATGTAGCCTTCATAAATATAATCATGTAAGAACATTTTTTCTGTCAGATTAACAAACAGGTGCTTGTCACATTCTGCTACAGTATTTCAAGCACATGTCCTGTCAGAACTCACAAATTTCAGTTCTTTGGTGGTTTCTTTGTGAAAATACATCATGTATGTGTATAACTAAAAACACTATGTGGCTTCCTGATGCAACATGTCTCTGCCCCACAGCTGAGGCAGCTGCAGTCTACTGCCACCAGTCCCCTGCTCTACAAGCCCCTGCCTTCTGCTCCACATTCGAGGCTGCTGCACTGCTGCCCACTGTCCTCCCACACAGTCAGGATTGTGCACCTGCTGCCTCCATCCCTTGCCTAAAGAATCAGGACTACTGCACCTCCCACCCTGCTGCCCTCTCTCCCCCACACCCTCACAGTTAGGGATGCTGCACCTGTTGTCCTGTTCCTGTTCTCCACAGTCAGGGTTGCAGTGCTGTGCTAAGCCCTAGAGGTGCCAGATTCCTTGCCTCCACAGCTGGGGCTGCTGCACCATGCTGCCCTAACACCAGAGGTGGGGCTGATGCACCCTGCTGCACTTTCATTGCCCAAATGGTCAGGGCACCATGCTGTCTTCTATCACCTGTCACCACTGACAGGGCTGCTGCCTCCTGCTCCTTTCTACACAGTTGGGGTTGCTGTAGCCTGCTGTACCTAAGAGCCCCCATGCCCTGCAGTTAGGGCTGCTGCACCATGCTGCCACTTGCCACAAGATCAGGGCATTTGCTGCACCTTGTTGCATGCCCACAGTTGAGGCAGTTGCACCCTGCTGTCTCCCCTGCCACCAGAGTCAGATCCTTTGCTACACCCTGCTGAGACAGGAACAGGGGCAACATGTGCAGTGTCCTGATTGTGAAGCAGAGAGAGGTAGCAGGGGTGCAACCCCAGCTGTTCAGGAAGGTGCAGCACAAGAGTAAGGGCATTTGTACCTGTCCCCTGCCTGCAGAGGCAAGGGCCTCTGTGGTGCAGCAAGGCACAATAGTGACAGGGGACAAGGACAGCATGGGGCAGAAGCCCTGACTGTGGGGCAGGACACAGGTGTGCATCAGGGCAAGCAGCCCTGACACAGCACAGGTGCACATTGTGCAGCATCCCAGTCCATTTGGGGCAATGGAAGTAGTAGCAGGGGTTCAGCAGCCCCAATTGTGGATGAAGGCAGCATGAGACTCTAGGGTGTAGTGCAGCACAGCAGCCCTGACTGTGAGATAGGAACAGGGGCAACTGGATGCCGTGGCCCTGACTGTGGTGGGGGACAGAGGGCAGCACGGGTGCAGCAGTCCTGAATGTTCAGGCAGGAGATAAGGGTGGCAACAGGATACAGCAGCCCAAACTGTGGGACAGGGTGCAGCAGTCATGCCTGTTTGGGACAAGGGATGTGGAGGCAGGGTGTAGCAAAAGATTTGATTCTGGTGGTAGGGGAACAGCAGGGTGCAACTGCCTCAATGGTGGAGGCATGCAACAGGGTGCAATGCCCTGAATCTTGTGGCAAGTGGCAGCATGGTGCAGCAGTCCTAATTGCAGAGGCATGGGTGTCTAGAGCACAGCAGGCCATAGCAACCCCAACTGTGTAGAAAGGAGCAGGTGCAGTAGCCCTATCTCTGATGACATGGGATAGAGAACAGCATGGTGCAGAAGTCTTGACTGTGGTGCAGAACACGGGGGCATCAGGGTACAGCAGCCCTGGCTGTGAGATGGGGTACATGTGGTGCAGCAGCCCTGACCATTTGGGGCAATGGAAGTGAATAGCAGGGTGTAGCAAAGCCCCACCTCTGGTGGCTAGGGCAGCATGGTACAGCAGTCCCAGCTGTGGAGGCAGGGAACCTGGCACTCAGGGTTTAGCACAGCATAGCACAGCACAGCAGCCCTGACTGTGGAGACAGGAACAAGGGGCAACAGGTTCAGCTTCCCTAACTGTGAGGGTGGGGGAGAGCAGTAGAATGCAACAACCTCAATTGTTTGGGCAGGGGGAGGCAGGGTACAGCAGCCCTGATTCTTTAGGCAGAGGATGGAGGCAGCAGGGCACAATCCTTGACTGTGTGGGAGAAGATGGTGGAATGGGCTTGTGGGGCAGGGACAGGTGGCAGTAGGCTGCAGCTGCCTCAGTTTTGAGGCAGAGTCATGGTGCATCAAGACGCCACATAATGTTTCTAGTTACACCTAACAATGTATTTTCACACAGAAACCACCAAAGAACTAAAATTTGTGAGTTCTGACAGGTGCCTGTCACCTCTGCTACAGTATTTCAAGCACATGTACTGTTTGTCAATCTGACATGAAAAGAAAATGTTCTTACATGAAATCTATTTATGGAGGCTACATCAAAGACAAACTGTTTCTGTGAATGAACACAGTTTAGATTTATTTTTATATACATTTAATACCGTGTTATATAGTTAGAAAACAATCTGAGTTTTGATGAGAAAGAACTGAGAGCTGTGATACAGACAAGCTAATTTCTCAGAGAAAGATTTCCACTACTTCAGTTCAGCCTTGAAATTAAAATGATCAGCTTTTATGAGAAGATAATGTTGTATTTTAAACTGATCTATCTAAACAAAAGCCAGAGACTATGTTTGTAAGAAACTTGGAGAGCTCAACAAATCATTAACTCTACAAACTACTGCTCTGATTGGGAATCTGAAACAGCAAGCTACTCCAAAATGATGTCACTGCACTCTAAGTTTGACTGAGAGGACAGAAATAACTCCACTGTTTTCAGCCACTGTGGAGCAAGTTAACAAATGCTGATTTAAAGAAACCACAAAACCAAACAGCATGACATTTTCAGGAAACACTAATCATGACACAGGACTTGAATTTCAGCTTTTCAAGCTTTTATAAAAATATGTAAAACCACTGCACATGATCGTTAAGAAAAAAAAAAGAGAGGATAGAATAGGGCTGAAAATGAATCCTTGGAAATTGCTGGCTAGGATTGGGAGAGAGGGAGAAGATGTTGCCTACTTGTACTGATTGCTGTCTGTTTGAAGATAAGATGTAAATCAGTCTGTGGCAGACGAGCCAGACCAGAGGAAATGAGTTTTGGATAAGAAGGTGGTGAGAAAGACAGAGTCAAAGGCCTTTGCCAGGTCCACAAAATGGCCATAGTGACACGGCCTTTGTCCATAGCTAACTGGGCAGAGTCCATGACTCAAAGCAGGGAGAAGACTGTGGAATGTTGCTTCCAGAAATCTGACTGAAAGGGAGAGAGGCAGTTGGTGGCTGAGAGATGTTCCAGAAGCCTTAAGTAGATTAAAGACTTCTGAAGATTGCCAAGAGCAGGAAGGAGAGATATGGGCTTGTAATTCCTAGGGAGGTAGGGTTCCCACCTTTATGGAGGGGAGAACCTTGCCACTTTGGGGAATGGAGCTGGTAGTGAGGAGAGGTTAAGGAGGTGAGCGAGTGGGCAGCAATTGCAGGCACAGATATACAAAGAATCTTGGTGTGTAGGCCATCTGGATTCGTTTTGTAGAGTTGAATGACATTAGAGCCTCAAGACCTCTTTGTGAGGAGATGGGAGAAAGAAGAAACCAGAGCTAGAATGGGTAAAGGGGTCCTGCAGGGGTGGAAATGTGATGATCAGGAGGGTGCAGGTTGTAAAGAAGGTGTTAAAGGTATCTGTAATTGATGCTGGGTCAGTGACTGTCAAACCATCTAGATTTACAACTGGGGGGTTGAACTGCAGAATGGTGGATGAGGAGTGGAGAACTTTCCAGAAGTTGGATGAAGAGTTGGATCTTGCCTGTAGCTGGGATTTGAAAAAACATGATTTCGCTTATCTAATGGCATTAGTGCAGGCATTACAGAGGGAATTGCAGAGTTCAATATCCCAAGGGTACTGAGCTTGCTGAAAAGGATGAAGTGGTCGACGGTGTCAAAAGCCTTTTGTGGGTCTATAAATACTGCTCTGGTGTAATCACCTTATCAAATGAGGTAAATATGCTGTTAGTTATTGTGAGTAGAGCATAGTGGTACAATGACCTTTATGGAAACAGTACCGGCTGGACAAAGGAGGTCTTACTTAATAAGATACGAGTTTAGTTGCACAGCAACAGTTTTTCAAAGATTTTGCTCAGGACTGGAAGTATGGCAATAGGCCTATAGTTGGATATATGTTTGAAGTTCCTTTTTTTTTTGTTATATAACTATTGGTCCCCATTGCCTCCTACCAACTGGTGACAGGTACACAGATACATATATATATTTTTAACAGGTTTTCTCCCTGCCCTCCAAAATCCCAGAACATGACCATGTGAGTATGTGGAGGCATGCATGCACCCCGTGGCACCAGCTCAACCCTTCCACTTCCCATAACTGTTTGCCACCCTCTCTGCCTACTCTACCCACCGGACCACCACCCAGTGGGAGTTGAACTGGGGGTGCCAACCACCTTGAGAAGAGGAGAGCTGCTCATCCATCAGCATGTTCAATCCTGCTCTCCCCAACGCTGGCACCCTGATGACCTAAGGTCATTTCCAAAACTGGGTCACTAGCATAGCACAACATAAGGTGTCCAGTGCCTCAACCCTCTGTGCCACTGCTTGGCTGTGCATTTCCCTTTTTATAAAGGACAATGCTGACCATCTTCCAAGTGGACAACTCAATGCTAGAGGTATGTGATAGGTTGATAATTCTGGTCACAGGGCTGCCAACTCCCAAGCTGCTAATTTTAGAAGTTTAATGTTCTATGCCATCAGAACCTGTAGATTTGGATTCAGAGATAAGTTGGAGGAGCTTGTAAACTTCTGCTCATATGGATGGTGGAGTGGGACCCTGAGGGAGTAGGAGAGGTGGGGAGAGGTGCTCTGGTACTGTTGGGAGCTAAGGTAAAGGAAGAGAGGTCAGAGAAACATTTATTAAAGGTATTAACAAGTTATAACCTACAGGTTATAATGGCAAACATGCACCAGGTTTCCTTGCTCAACACATGCACCTGTCGCCACTCTTCCTTTACTCAGCACCAGACACTTGGACACCGCTGTCATTTGGTGGTAAGAAAATAATAAAAAAAAAATTTGCCTCTCAACAGTTCAGTTTCTGAGTCATCCTTGGTTAAACCTTTGAAAAAGGATTCAGCCACCGCTGGTCGCAGGCCATGCTTCATCCTGACCGGACTGTGGTTGTTTATTTTATATAATTGCTGTGGTGAGAAAATGCACCCCAGCAATTATGAAGAAACATGGGGTGGTGAGTTTAACTTGAGATTTTACACACACCCTCATGTTTGATGCTTAAATAAACCCCTCAAGCTCTTGGGGTTCATGTAGCATCCAACACCTTGGGTGTGAGTAAAATCTCATTAAACACACCACCCCATGTATTATTCTATATGTAGTGCTGTTTATTATCATCTTCAGGACTCAGCACATGTTTATTACAAACATGGAAGTAAGGGTCAAGCCACCAGCTGAAATGAGAGAAATCAGGAGTCAGAGTTCCTCATATATTTTATAAAATAACTACTTCTAACTGTAGTTCAACTCTTAAAACATGATGCCTAAGGCTGCAAGTTCAGTCCTCCAAAACAATTGAATGTCTCAAACTTTGATGTTCAATTCTTTTGACTGTAGTGAACTACCAGGGAAAACTGGCAGACTTTTGGTTAGACTGGTTCACCATGGTCCAAATAGGGTAGACAGGGTGAACGAGTTGAACTGCAAACCATGGTTTACAACTTCCACTTGAAAATGATTAAATGTACCCATGATGTGCCCATGAAAACCCTACAGGAGTCCCAGCAGATGTGTGCCTACAAAGCACTCCTCCCTCTTACCTCTTCCATCCATTTCCCAATGTCAACTCAAATGCTTTGTACTGGATGACCCAGGGCAAGCTAATTCACTGGCACAAGAACTCTAGCAAACCCTATGCAGTTTGAAGGTCAAAGTTGATACCGTTGAACTTTGGGAGGTTCATACAGCCCTAATAATGTCTTTTGCAATCTTTGACGTTATTTACTTGTGAGAGCATTTTGACAACAAAATGGGATGCAGTAACAAAGGAGTGGGTGATAGGTGTCAAAGGAAAGGAGATGTGGTGGTGTCCAATGCAGCCATAGCAGCACCATTACAATCTCAGTCAGGCCACAGTCCTCAATACAGATTTGCTGACAGTAATGTGTTTTAATAAAATGGAGAACATTGCAATGTGAGGGAGGACCATGGATGCTAAAATGGAGATGGCGCAAGGTGTGTCTCAAGTGACTCAGAGTAAATCAGATAATTCTCTTGCCACTTCTGACAGGCTGGTCAAAAATCACCTTCCCAACTAAGACTGGAGACCTTGGAGCACTCCACATGGGCAGCCAATCTCAGAGAAGTTGGATTGTCAAGGGTGGAGAAGGAAATGCCAATGCCCTTTGCTGAGCAATGGCTGGCTGACATGCTTCCATTGGAAGAACTCCCAAAGTCTCTAAAAGCATATTGCATGAATGCCTGCAGAGCACAGGGCTGACTGCAACAGTAAACTTTGCTAATAGTTTTGAACAGCTTATCCAACTGTGAAAACATTCTTTAGGTTACAAAGCAAGCAGGATGGCTGGAATAGCAGGGCAAGGTAAGGTACCCTAGATCAGTTATGGAACACACATGAGATGGAAGGATTTTGACAGACTAAGAGAGCAGCTGAAAAGATTGGCATTCATCATGCACTAATGCTCTCTACTTACATGAACATTTTATATTCCTACTTTGACCCAGTGAATACTGGCAGACTGGTGAACAAAATCTGTACAGAGTTTTTAACTTGACAAGAACGTTCAGAATCGATGCAGAGTAAAAGAATGATGATATCTTGGTGGATCCAAGACTGATCTGTACCTAGTCTATAACATCTGGTGCTGTTTAATAGCATCTCCATAACTCATCATGCAATTATTACAGAGATGACACCAGCTATCAGTGCTACCATGCTACCTGTATACCATGGGCATGGACAACTACCAATCTTCCTTGATGCACTTAATGTAGTGCTAATTATGATCCTGAGTTATTACATCTTTATGACCAGTGCTAGCCCAGTGCCAACCCAGCCACCTGCACACCGTGTGCATGGACAATTTTCTACCTACCTTGAGCGCAATATATAGTGCTATTTGCTCTTCATAACTCACCATGTGTTTATGAACAGCATGACCCCAGCTGCCACTGCCACCCCAGTCACCTGCACACTCTGCATGGACAATTGCTTGCCTGCCTTGGAGTGAAAATTATCTTCATGACTTGCCATGTGTTTACAAACAACATGGCCCCAGCTGCTAGTGCCACCACTTGTGCAACATGAATGTGGACAACTGCCTGTCTACCCTGAGATACTATACATAGTGCTATTTGTTATCATCTTTTAAAATGGATAGGGAAAGTCCTGCTCCTAAAATGGTGAAGAAGGTTCCAATGCTGTGGTTCAGGAATGACTGCACTACTTTGCACTTTTCTTCATTTTTCTAACAGTGGGCACATTTTTTAATCACAATAAACCAATACAGGTGTGGGTTACTATTTCTGAACCACACTTCCTGGTGGTTGAAACACTTCATACAAGTGTCTGATGCCCTCACAATGTACTTTGGTGTATGGTTCATGAATAGTAACCCACACCATATAGCTGCTTATTACTTAGTTCGTGGTCCCTCATTTGTTCTCTCACAAATCACATTTTCTTGTCATATAAATAAAATACATTTAAAGTATTAAAAATGTTATACTATATTACTAATTTTTATTTATTTAGTTATTTATTTCTTACTGAAACTGTTTTACCAGGAAAGTCATATTGACCTATTATCAGCTCAGATGCATCCTGGGGAAGGGGAAGAGTAGAGAACAGAACAGATACAAAGTACAATGTACAAAAATAATACAATAATATGGATACAAGTATAACAAAATAAATTACAAGAAATGCTTCAAGAATAAAATTGCCGTACTTCAAATAGTGAAGAAGAAAAGAATGTTTAAACATGGACCAACAAAACAATTATATGAGCAACAGGAAGTAGGGCCTGATGACTTGGGGAGAGGGGTTGTGTAATTGTCAGTGTAGGGTGGAAGGCACTGACAGAAGTTCACTCTATCACACAGAAGTTACTGCAGGAGTGACTAGAGAAATCATGGAGGACAGATATCAGAGCAAGAATGGAAGGAGCGAGGAATGAAAGGGGTAGAGACTCATAGCTTTGGGAAACAGAATGCAAAGGCAGCTTGGCCAGCAGTAGAGTTGGTGGGTGGGAGAGGAAGAGAGAGTGAAAGCAAATCTGGAGAAGGGAATAAGAGGTAGAAAGGAGGAATGACAGGAGAAAATCAAGATATGAGGGAAGGGAACCAAGCCAAAACTGGAGATAAAGGAGGCACAGTTAAGGCACCTGGCATCAAGAGAAGGGAGGAAGAGGGAGGTCTACAAAGAACAGCAGTGAATATACTGGGGTTTGTCAAGGGTAAATTGGTAGAAGACACAAAAGACAGGATCCAGTCTAGTTAAAGTGGACTTTGGAGTAGCACTGTAAACAATGTCTTCATAGTCAAAAATGGAGAGAATCTTAGAGAGGATTCCTCTGTGTACAGGAAGTCGGATGCTTCTCATATTCCTGTTAGGTGTTCCAGGTTTGGGGTGGAGCTTCTTGTGGTTTGCCTCCACATGAACAGAAAAATTAAGGTGGTGATCAAGCCAGACCCCCAGGCACTTGTAGGCAGTGACATCTTCAACTGCTGCATGACCAAGGGTAAGGAAAGGTGGGGCAGAGACTCTAGCAACACTGTGAGCTTAATGAGAAACTGGATTGGTTGTCCCCTGAGAGTTGTCATGCCTTTGCCTTGGCTTGCATTGTTGGTGAAGTTATTAGCACTGGCTCTTCTCCCATCCTGGCTGAGCAAGTAAGAGCTATTAACTCAAGTTATACTCTTAGGTCCAGTTACTTGTCTCTGTTCTCTGTTACAAAACCCATGTACTCATGGGAAACCAGGCCTTTGCTATCTCTGCACAGAGGATTGGAACTCCTTCCCACTACCTGTTCAGTAGTGCCACATTCCACTACCCCTTTAGAAAGTCTCAGGGAATCATATGAAGTCTGACTTGGCTTCTGTAACTGCACCTTAGTTCTGGTATCTTCTCCTTCCCATGATTGTGGTTCTAGTACAAGCCTGGTCTAATTAGGACCATGACTGTATACATTGTGCATAACCTATATACTGTTTTATGCTGTGATCTTTACTTTACTGTTGTTGTACTCATATGGTATTGTCTTTGCACTGTTAAAATTGTATGCCTACACACCTTGTAACCTTCCAGGTCATACTTGAAAATGTGCATTTATTTATCTAGTGTGCTTACCTGGTCAATTAAAACTAAATAAATAAATAAGCCTGTGTTTGGTGCCAAAAGTTATAGAGACCATTTTCTTTGTATTGAGGGATAACGGATTTTCTTGGAACCAGTGCTGGAGGTTGTGAAAGTCTAGTTGGAGCTGGTTCATATGGTTTAGGCAGAGGAGCCAGAGGTAAAGAGCGCTGATCACTATATCATCTGTGTACATATAAATGGACACAGAGAAGCAGACAGTAGGAGAGGGTTTAGAAAAATGCAGAAAGAAATGGGCCAAGGACAGACCCCTTGAGTATGCCTGAACTGATTGGGAGTGGGGGTAATTGCCAAATGGACAGCTTGTGGTCTGCCCTCAAGGTAAGAGTGGAATCACTCAGCTGAGGAGGCAGAGTCCAGTTGCCTTAAGTTTGTCCAAGAAAATGTGGTTGGCAATAGTGTAGAAAGTTTTGACTAAGTTGACAAAGATGGCAGGTGACAAGTCACTGATCCATGCTAGAGAGGATAGTATTAGTGAGCTGGAGAAGAAAGGTGGGAGGTGGAGGGACTTATTAACACCAAGCTGGGAAGGAGTGAAGAAGGAGATTGAGCCAAGAAAATGGGAGAACTGGGAGCAAACATGATGTCCCTGAGTTTAGCCAAAGTGGGGTGGAGAGAGACAGGATGGACATTACAAGGAGAAGAGATCGCCCCTTTAGGAAGGAGAATGACAGTAGCCAATTTCCAGAGTTAGGGACTCAAGATAAGGAGAATGAAACATTGAGTCAGGAGGTGATAGGCTGAGAAATGGCATGAGCAGAGAGACATACAGAGCCTAAGGTCAAGACCATCAGGACTCCCACCCTTGTGTGGGCTTAGAGCCAAGAGGGCCTTAAGAGCAGCAGCAGAAGCAGTGGCTGAAGATGAAAAAGTGTGGAGGGGCAGTAGGACAGGTTGAGGAAGAGAGTGAGAGGGTAGAAAGAAAGAGAGGAGGGAGAGGAGAGGAAGAGAGGGGCGAGTGGGCACAGGACGTGAAAAGGGAACTGAAAGATGAAGCAACTGCAGAGGGGTCAGAGAAGAGCATCGCCCATCTTAAGAACAGAGAGAAAGAACTGAATCAGAAGGGAGAAAAGGGCATGAATTACCTTCCAGAACTTAAAGACGTTATTAAGGTTGCTTGGGAGTGTGGATGTGAAGTGTTCTGACTTCGCAAGCCTAGTAGCTCTAATACAGGCATTATAAAATGCCCTGTAATTTGTAAGGTCAGACATAGAACCAGAGGACTTTTAGGTCCTCCAGGCAAGGTCAGACACACAGTGACAAGCCAGAAACTCTGCTGAGATCCATGGGAGGTGAGATCTTTGGATCCTGGTTCTTGTAAGGGGGGATGATGATTTCAAACAGGCATGTATTTAGAGGTGAAGAATTTGAGGGCATTGTCAGCATTGCCAGCTGTAGAAATAGGGGACCAGTTAGCAGTTACCAGGTCAGTATGAAGGCAGAACATGTCCAGTGGTGGGTCTGGATGAATTTGGGGAGCTTTGAATGATGAATCTTACATACACAGTAGACGTATAGTGGTCACTGAGAGCGTCAAGGAGAGTACTACAATCCACAATACAATCGGGATGGGATGGGAGGAGAAGACCCAATCCAAGAGGGAGTGATTTAGAGATTTGAAATTATAGCGAGTGGAGACAGAAATAAGTTTGGTCAAATGAAGTACTTCATGTTAAGGCAAAATTTATGAAGCGATTGTATGAGCCAATTTAAAGTTGAAATCATCTAGTATGAGTAACTCTCAGAGGAGGCTTGGGAGGAGATGGTGGTGAGTAATTTAGTTACTGAAGGGTGCATGACAGGGTAGTAGTAGACACTAGCAATAGATATGGGAGCAGAGGAGGAGGGAAAGTTTGAGAAGAAGCATCTCATAGAAGGAGGGACAGAGATGGAGAGCATAGTCTCTAATTGAATGTTTGAGGAGAGGTAGATGGCTACTCTGCCACCCTCTTTACTCAATCCAGTCAAACAATAGTGAAGCTGGGATGACAGCAGAGGAAACAAGGATCTTGGGGAGAGCCAAGATTCTGAGATCAACAGCACGTCAGGTTTGAGGTTAACCATGAGTGGTTGTAACAGGTTGGTCTTAGGGACAAGGCTGTGAATGTTGGCATAGATCATTCTCAAACTTTTTGGGAGGGGATGACAGGATAGGGCCAGGGTTAAGCTCAGTATCTCCTGCAACTAAAAGCAGCAAGGAGATGAATAGCATAACAAAACCTAAGAGACACTTATAGGAAGAGGAAGGAGAGCAGGAAAAATAAGAGTTAGGGAGGTACAAGGGTTGGAGGAACCTAAGGATTTCATGATGAAGCAAAGGAGATGAGAGGAGACTGCAACCAGGATGTCAGAGAGAATGAGATAATGCAGGAAGACTGAAGGAGGAGAGGGTGGGTGAGGGTGTAGAAGGAAAGTGGGGAACATGGGAGGTTAGGATAGATGGAAGGGGGAGGAGGTGAGGGAAACAAAAGAGGAAGGGAGAATGTGTTAAGAGCTGCATTGTGGAAGTGTAACAGGACAAAAACATACCCTGCAGTAAACACAAATAGTATTATATGAACATACGAATGTGCAAGCAGAAACAGACCACCCAGTCTATCTAAGTCTGCTCGAGTGTGCAGCCAATACCCCTAGTTTCCAGCTGCCCCCACCCCTTTGTCATCCCACTGCCACCCTCCACCTCCCCACCCTCACTCTCCCTGTTCCCTGTCCCATGCCTTTTGAAGCTGTTCACACATTTACATGATACCACCCATTCTGGTAGGGCGTTCCATTTTGCTACCACCCTCTGTGAAATAGTGTCTCCTCATTTCCTTCCTAAATCTTCCCCTCTATTCTTAGCCCGTGCCCCTAGTGACCCTCCTTCATCTAGAACAAAAAATTATTGTCATGTCATTCATGTCACAGGGCCATGTTCCATTGCGCACCTTTGCCAGTACCAGTAGAAGCCCAAGAACCAGAGTCCTGGCACTCACTTCACAAATCATTTGAGAGCAATGATGGCTCCTGCTCTTCAGCCATTCTCCATTGTAGAAGACACTGGCTTTTAAAGACTCTCCTATGAATAATATAAGCAAAATACAACATTCTATCACACGTCACATTGTCTAGGTATGCCAGGCCCAGACAGTGTAAGTGGTAGTGTGTCTGTGAGGATTATAGTTCACTTCTGTGACCATAGGAATAGGTCTCTCAGTGCACAATAAGTATCTCTTCCCAAGGTCCTTCACATGGCAAATCCACTTGAATGCCATACACACCATTATTTATGATCTTGTATAGCAATCCAATGAAGAATGCACTTATACTATCATACAATTGTTTTTCTTGGAATACAAATAAAAATAAGTAGTAAAATCATCATATCACAGTAAAACCATAGAAGTCAACTAGTTCTAAACAGAAAACATTCATTATCACAAAACATGTGTCTCGTTATATAAATAACCATATGTTATACTGTATCACAATAAATAAAATTATTACTGCATATTACTATCCTCATAATCATCTTGTCTTGTATTTTGAAAATATGAAATCTAGTGTCACCAACAGCTTGGATTTTGGAAAAACGTAGCACATATACAGTACTGATTGACAGGTCATTCTCAAAGTTGTGAATGAAAGTTTACAGTGCACACTGCAAAGCCCAGAGAAACATAGAAATATAGGAACATAGAATTTGGCGGCAGATAAGGACCGCTTGGCCCACCTAGTCTGCTCATTTTCCTACTTAACAGATAAGCTGCAGATCCTAGTTAACCAACAGCTTACTTCCTCCTACCCTCACTATGACTGCCTTATGTTTGTCCCATGCAATCTTGAATTCCCCACCCGCTCTTGACTCCACGACCTCCTCAGGGAGGTCTGTTCCATGCATCCACAACCCTTTCTGAAAAAATACTTCCTCACATTACCTCTGAGCCATCCTCCCTCTAACTTCAAATTGTGCCCTCTTGTTCTTGCACATCTCTTTTTCTGAAAGATGCTCCTGCCTTGGACTTTGTTGATTCCCTTGAGGTACTTGAAGTCAACAAGGTCTACCAGTGGGCTTACAGGTGTACTGCATACTGTCATTACTGACAGCTCAGTCAGCGGCAGCTGTGCTGGTTTATGGGTGGGTTTTGCTGCCTGCCATCTTTCTTACATGCTGGTATAGAGGAGAGGTGTTGTGGGTGGGTGGGGTGCCTGGAGTAGGTGGAAAGGGTGGGGTCCACTGCATACTTTGGAATTTTAAAATCAGAATGCAATCAGGTTGGGGAAGATGGGGTCCACTGGACCATCAGGGATACTTTGGAGTTTTAAAATCAGAATGCGATCGGTTGGGGAGGTGTGAGGGTTCAATTAGACTGCCAGGGATTATGAACAGTTTTGTAACTTACAGGAATGCAGGCAGAGAGGGAGTACCACTAGACTACCAGGGCTACTAATGGGAGAACCGTGACCAGTTCGAGGATACAGGCAGGAGGGGCCACTATGCTACCAGGGTTTGTCTTCTGTGGTTCCTGCACAAGCCTGCAGGGTGCCCCATGCATCCTGCCAGGTGCATCCCTGCAACCCATGCAATGAAGATAATGACATGCAATGGCCCCATCATGCTTTGCATGCCCATTGCACCATTTGCATGTCTCGGGCTGTGAATCCCAACCTTGGGCACAGAGCATCTGGAGATGCACTGCCCCATTAGTTTCCCAGCCTGACCAGAGTGTTATGCCAGCACATCTCTAGTTGGGTGCAACTGTAGTATTCACAGAGGGATGCTGGGAGCATCTTCTGGTGTGTCTTCTATGAATACCACAGTTTGGGCTTAGCACATCTCATTTGCACTGGAGCAACTGAAATGAGTCAAGTGCAGCTTTGTGGATCCCCCAGTAAGTAATAGGCTGGAATATTCTGGGATGGCATGTCCAATCTCCTAATAGAAGAAATGAAATAAACACTTCAAGGAGATGCAAACTAAAGCTGACATAATGTAACATGCATGTCCCCAAAGTTTTAAAACTCTGACTTTGTAGTGCTGCTGGCCAGCCTAACTTCACAGTTGTAAACTGTCAGATACCACAACTATGAGTACCATACCTTGAAATGAGTAGTTCTGGTATCTAACCGTTTCTACTCTTAAGGTTCTTCGTTTTGTGGGGCTTTTCTGTTTTTGCCTAATTTATCTCTTTGATCAAATTAATTTAAAGATCTACTCATTCAACCTGATATTCATTCTACTTATCAAATTATATAGTTTAGCAAGTAACTTAATTGCATTAATAGTTTTTAATTATATCAGCATTCATAGTTCTTTAGCTTTACAGTTCTTTGTTAAATAAGTAGTGATAACCCAGTTAATATATTAAGTTTGTGCTGTGTTATTCAGTTTCTTTAGTGACAAATTCAAGCACCTGGGAAAATGGTGTTTGGAATCCTTGTCTCAGTAACCAATATGCAATAGAATTGGGTGGTATTGGTAGCATATACCGGACCTAGCCAGGGGTGTAATGAGGCCAGCGCCACAGGCGGAGGGCCTTATAGCCCCTGGAAGGTCCGCTATAGCATAATACCGCCCACCCTGGAGGGTATTATTGTGCTTAGAAAATGGGCACTGTCAAAAAATAAGTTTAATAAGAAAATGTTAATGAAAACGGTATTTAAAGTAAGATTTTTAATAAAATAGTTCCTCCGCCTGCATTTTGGGGTGATTGCTATGGTTACAAGACCAGCTTGTGTCACCCAGTAAAAGCCAACCTAGTATGCCCTACTGCAGAATTTAACTTTTGAGACTGATTTTTAATCATTTCACCCCGAGTTCTACTGAGTTTGAAATAAGCGGTTGAGCTTGTGATGAGAGAGAGTTTACATCTGACACTTGCCTGGTTATCTCCGTCACAGTGGGTTTCAAATCTTTAAAGTCTTCCACCAGGGCAAATAAAGTCAATTTTATCATCTGCATCTCAAAGTACAAGTGCTCTATAGTAACTGCATGTGTAAGCTCTTCCTGCGGAGTTTGCAGTAAATTACTTCATCAGGGACACTTGGAAGTCTGTGCATTTTAAGACAGTGACTGTTAGTGGCAACGGCGTTAGGACAACATGGTCGAGAGTGGACCTGATTCAAATGAGTGGAGTTCCGAGGTATGCAGACTGCAAAATAAAGACTTTTAAAAAAAAGTGATAGCCTACTTGTCGATATGAGAGTGCAGTCGGAGAGTAGACCAGTTTAAAATGAGTGGGTTTCAGGAAAATGAAGACTTTTTTAAATTTATAGCACTTTTGCTAGGTGACTCACGATCTGGCAGGCAGTGTCTGAAGTAAAATTGGCAGTATGGCAGGGATCTAACTGGAAGGTGAGGTTGCTAGCTCGATTGTGTGCTACAGGCAGTTTTGTTTTTTGGCAATGAGCATGGTCGACAGGAGAAGGAATCAGACAGCGTTGTTGACGGGAGGAGGAATGAGAGCCTGTGGTCAATAGGAGAACGAGTAAGTGAGGACAGTCAAATATTACAGATATTGATGTTCAGTTAAAATAATGAAGAAACGTGGTGCCTACAGTTAGTAAGTTGTATTGAAATGCAGACCATTGTGTGTGACTGTTTCTCATAAGTGACAGAGAAAAATGGTGGATATTTGAATTGAAAATGAGGACTTTTAACCAATTAGAGAGCAGGCTGGGCAGCAAGATTCTGGTGATGGAGCTGGCTGGGCTGGTACTTTTTAATAGGTGGGCATCTGTTGTCTGATAGATGCCCACCTAGAGAAGTCCTCAGCCAATCAGAGGCCTCAACTACCTTTACCCATTTTAATTAACAATAATGACGACAGGTGTGGTATAGTGGATATCATCACCTGGTGGTTGGGCATGGTCGCAGGCTGAGTGCGCCCAACACCTGAGAAGTGATGATATCCCACAATATACCACACCCTGAGTGCATTATTGCTATTATGAACAGGAGTAATGGTTTTATAAATAAAAGATAAAAAAACACCCTTTAAACCTGTTAAAAAGCTTTTTGGTAGTGTAGGAACACATTAAAAAATAGTTTTGAAGACAGCAGGTGGCGCTGTTGTAGTTGGAGCTGACAGAAAAGGTAATAGTATTGTGATGGTGTGACCTGTGAATTCTGCCACAGTATCTTTGTTCGCCCCCGCAGTAGATGATCGCGTAATGAGATTTTAAAGAGAAAATGAAGCCAATGACCAATATCAGTGGATTAGAAGCGCCATTTTTAAACCCTACTAAGTTGGTTAAATGGGCGGCCGTCGTTCATCTCTGAAAGGCGGCGAGCGAGAGAGAGAGAGAGAGAAAACTCTCACACAGTGGCGCTGTGTTGAAAAGAAGCACGGGTAAGTTGTAGGCTAAATTTCGGCAGCAGGATTACAGGGATGTTGGCAGGAAATGAGATGGCAAGTGGATTTTTTAAATTTTTTAAGACATACTCGATCATTGTTTCTGGCAGCAGCTTGCTTTGTAAGTTCAGCATGGCTGCCCGTTGTTGTCGGAATGATTTTTTCTGCCGGTGAGAAGGCTGGTGACCGGAGGTTTTCTGAAGCCATGATGATGTAGCCCGATATCATCACAGCTTCAAACCCTCTCGCCAATCAGCTTCTTCCATTTACGATCGGTAGTTCATAATTAACATTATTTATATTGTTGTGCCTTGGTTGTCAGCTATTCTGCTTATCTACTGTATAACAAAGCTTTTACATTCTTTTCACAACGACAATGAATTATCTGAATTGTTGTTCTTGGAAGGTGAAAGGATTGGGTCCCCATTAAATGTAAAAAAGTGCTGATCTATCTTCATAAAAATAAAATAGATATAGCACTATTGCAGGAAACACATTTATTAGAGAATGAAGCATCAAAGTTAGTGAAAGCATAGGTCTCCTAAGTAGAATATAGCATATTTAATACAAAAGAAAGGGGACAGCTATTTTGATTAAGAAGGCACCAATTTTGTTAAAACAGATCACTTTGCAGACAAAGAAGGAAGATATCAAATTTTGACTGGAGCCATAAATGGTTGTAAACTAGCTATTTGCAATATATATGCTCTGAACACACACTAAGCTATCTTTGTTGACCAGATTTCAACAAAATTAGGGATACAGGACCATGATTTCATATTAGGTGAGGATTTTAATGAAGTAATGCATCCCTTATAGATAGAATACAAGTCTGAATCCTTGGATAAAACAAGTCACAAATAGCATTCAGTAAACTGGTTGAGGATTTAAATCTAGTAGATGCTTGAAGACCTGTGCACCCAACACAAAGAGACTATTCTTTTATTCTACTAGACGCAATTCTTACAGTAGAATTATTTTATGCTATCTAGAAATCTCAGTAATGGGATTATCAATTCACAATTGATCGACATAATTATTTCAAATAATGTCCTGCTAAAGCTTTCAATTTCTGTGTGTGTTGAACACAAAAAATTCTCAGATGGAAATTTAACGCGTCACTGGTGCATGACAAAACTTTTAAAACATGGTTAGGAAAACAGATACAGATTTGTTTCATAATAATGACAACGGAGAAACATCCTTTACATGCTTCGGGATGCCTTCAAAGCATTTGTTAGAGGGAGAATAATTGTTTTTCAACTTTCAAAAAGAATGAGGCCCATAAAGAGCTGGTGGACAAAGGAAAGGAGCTACATTCACTAGAACAGGAGTGTAAGCATAGCAGGGTCACTGACACACAGTTACTATTTAAGGTCACTCCCTAAAGCTATGACATACATATCAGTTACTCTGCTAAGATGGAATATTTGTTGTTTAGAACTAGGAAGGTGTTATGGGAGATGGGTGAAAAGCAGGAAAGCTACTAGCATATAGGTTAAAGAAGAAATAAGGACAAAATTTAATAGCTGGAATTCAAAACAAGCAAAATAACACTGTAGTCACTAGCAAAGAAATAAATGAGGTATTTCAAGATTTTTACAAACATTTATATAAAAGAACCAGGACATCCATGGAAGATAGGCTAGACAGCTTTCTAACAATTGTTAACTAACAACTTTAAAGTACCGAATGTAATTTGTTGAATAGGCCAATGGCCTAAGTGAAAATATCCAAGGCTATAAAACAGCTCCTACCAAATAAAACACCTATTCCTGATGGTTTAACTGCAGAATTATACAAGTCCCTAGACACATCGGTGTATAAATACCTCTATGAGGTATTCAATGAAATTCTGGAAAGAAACTCCCTACCTAAGTCAATGAACAAACTGTACATCATCCTTATCCTTAAAAATAAAGACCTGTAAATGTGTGAAAGTTACAGACCAACATCGTGATTAAACATGGACTATAAAATCTTAACAAAAATCTTTGCCAATAGGTTACAAAAATAATTACAGAAGTAGTGGGTAAAGAGCAAACAGGATTTGTGCTAGGAGATCTGGGGTAGAAAAGTTCACAGGTTGCTGACTGCCATATGGGCACCCACCAAACTTAAATTTCCAGCAGTAGTCATAGCCCTAGACTTCTTTAATGCCTTTAACTCACTAGAGTGGAATATCTTTACAAAATCTTAACCACAATGAATGCAGGAGATCAGTTAATCTCTTAGGTTAAATATATTTATAAAATGGGTATTAAAAATCCAGAAACCTGATTGGCTGAGGGCTCCAAACCCAGTGCTAATACACCAGCACAGCCACACTGGAGGAAGGTCCAGCGACCTTTTACAATAAAATCAGTGCTACCACACATCTCTGACTGCCATCACAAATGTGGCTGTCACCTTTACTCACTAAAACCTTCAATTTGGCCCTAAAATAAAACTGCCTTAAATTAAAAAAAATAATAATTAAATGTTGCCTGTCTTCATAATCCTCTTCTAACACACACATACATACATAGCTTAAAAATGAAGTACTACAGTACCTACAATTTAAATTTATGGTGTTTCTTCGCTGATCATGAAAATCTTTTCTTATCCTCACCTGCTTATGGGAAATCTGTGCTGTTTAACCTGTTACTGATAAAACAAAAGCCCTAGTTCCATCTGAGGCCTTCTGTTATATTATAGTGGGTGAACATTCTGCCAGTAGAACTGAGCAGAGATTTGAATTCTTATATTCCATAAGTAGTAAACATTCCATGTCTTGGATTCAAACACAAAACAAGTATCTTAAATCATCTTCTTGGATATTTTGCACTTTAATATCTTTGCAACTGTTCAACAGATTTACACAAAATTTCACAAGCATGATCTTGGGGAGTAGATCTTTGATGTGCTAAGTTTTGATTTGGTCAGATGTACCACTTCCAAGATCCAGATAGTTTAAAATTGCCATTTTTGTCATCTAGCACCCAAATGGTTTGGAAATTTGATCTAAAATTTTCAGGATAGAAAGGGCTTGGCACACAGATGTGCCTTTCACTGGTTTGGTGAGACAATTGTAATCTGTTCCAATAGGGAACAAACAGTCAACCTGTTGAGCAAAGAGTGTAACCTCAACCAAGTGTAACCCCCATGGTTGGGGCTTACCAGATGCCGCCCCCTTGTTTGGCGTGCCTTGTCCCTGATCCTGCTATCTGTTGCCTGCTTGGGGACCAGCAGAGTGCAGAAAAATAATTTCAATCTGCAGCCGCATGCTTGCGGTGGGTTTCAATTGCCACTCAGCTCCTGTGCGAGCTGCTGTGGTTGGCTCCTCCTCCCTCTGGCACACTGGAGTGCTGCGCACTTGAAATTGAAAGCCACTCAGTGTGGCTGTAATAGCAGCATGTCTGTATGTGCCCCGGACACTGAGTGAAAATAAAATAATAGAGGGGTCCGAGGCACTTAGGAGAGCAAGAAAATAAATGTGTTTAAAGACTCTTACGTGCTTAATAAATTAAAGCACTTCATAGCTTTAAGGAGCATCCAATGCTGTTCATGAATAAAATAAACAATGAAGTGCCTAGGGGATAGTGCTAAGAGTGTAGTGATGGGTGCCTGAAGCCCTGTATAAATACTTGTTAGTCACTTGTAAGTATACAAAAGGCAGCTACAGCTGCATGTTATTAAATAAAAGGTATAGCTTTATTGTTTCCAGCATTTTATGTTAAAGTTGGGACACTGCTTGAATGTTTTACTGGTGGCCATGTTTGCCAGCCTGGTGACTGCCAACAGCCAATCAGAATGCCAAGATTCTTAGGAGCTACTGAGAAGGCTCCTGGGAAATGAAGGTGGTGCCAGTTTTGCCACCAAGACTGCCAGCTAATAGGGCATCGAGGAAACCCATTAACTACTTGTTCTGTGACTGACAGCTGGCATCAACCACTCAGCAGATGCCAGGCTTCCCTATTGTTCTGTTCAACCAATTAGTGACCGTTTTTCTTTCTCTGAAGCTCATGAGGAGAGACAACCAGTTCAGTTCAAGTGAGTTATAGTCAGTTAGTGGATGTAAGAGTTTGAATTCAACCAGTGTGTTGACTGGAGCCCCCTCAGGGAGGGGGCTCCTGCCTCCTTGCTTCCTGATCCTGTGGGGGCAAAAGAAAAGTAAATGCCTAAGAAATGCAGTGAAGTATGAGTTCCAGTGCCTGGAAGGTGCTCCAATTTAAAGAAAGATATTTAATTGTCTGGGGCAGGGAAGTTGCCTGACAGTTGCTATGTGCGCCTGAGTGAAAAGAAAAGGATTTCCTGGGCATTTGCCTGACCCACGAAGCCCAGGAGGTGCCTGCATGTCTCTCACTGATGGGAATAAAGTATTTTTCCAGCACAAAGTTGTGTTTGAAGCAGAGTCGAGGTCATTGGCTGAAGGAAGAGGAATTGTCCATATGCCTGCGAGGTCTGAAACAGAGTCAAGGTTATCGGCTGGGGTCCCCTGAAGGAAGAGAGGAATTGCCCAGATGCCTGTGAGTTCTGTGAAAGGGTGAAGGTCCTTGGGTGCTTGCATAGCCATTTGAATGCCCAAAGGAGCCTGCCTTAATTTCCAGTGTGATGGAAGGATGGAAGTTGAATCTGTTGCTGCACCTGATCGGTGAGTTATCTTTCTGGTTTGTCATCACCTGCACAGTGAGAAATAATAGAAATGAAAAATGTTTTCTGTTAGGCCAGAGACTGTATGAGTTGAAAGCAAGGACCAACAGCTGCCACGTGGGCAGGTGGTTGAAAATGCCTTGTTTTTTGTCTTCTATTAGCCAGAGACTGTATGTGCTGAATGTAATGGGCCACAGCTGCTATGCTGGTAGGTGGTCAGAAAATGCCTTTCCTGTCACATGAAGTGACTTTAGAATTTAGTTCAGAGACTGTGTGCTGAATGCCATGACTACAGCTGCCATCTGGCAGGTGGTCTAAGATTCCTGTCTTGTCACATGAGGTGACTGCATTTGTTCAAGAAAATGAAATACAATTAACTGTAAAGCAATGAGAGACTGCAGTATTGAGTGGAACCTGCAGGGTGACTACAGCTATCTGTCACCCTCCCCATACTGGGTACCATCAAGAGAAAAGATACAGACCTGTCAGGTGAAGACTGTTTACAAAGGCTGTGGTGGTGAAGTTGGAAAGGCTTGACAGGTGAAGACCAGCATCCTTCATCATGCCTGTGTTCCAGGCTGCAAAATGCCTGCTTCATCACCTCTGTTCCAAGCTGCAGGATGCCTGCATCATGTCTCAAGCTTTTCAAGTCTTCAGGTTTCTGCAAGCTCCATCCACCCCAGAGCTACAGATTCAATACCACCAGAGTTTGTCTGCAGAACTGTGAGTAACATCGCAGGAATTGTCCTGCACATGGGGAACTGTACATAGTTATTAATTTGTATGCTACGCCCACAGTGTGGAAAGTTTTAAATGCCATTTAAGCAATTGCATGGCCTTTGGGGTTATGAGGATGTTACTCTGATTTTAAAGTGCATCAACTGCAGGCCAAAGTACTGCATTATACAGGCCTGCAACTAGAACCTAGGTATCCAGATAGGACTCATAGGGGTTATACTGGTACCAGTTTAGGGTGGGTAATGTGTTAACATCTGTGATGATTGAAGGTAAATGCTGGTGGGAGGTGAGCACTAAACATGTGTTACCTGAAAGGTGAATGTTTTCAGACATGCAAAACTGAATCAAAATGTTAACTCCATTCCAATTCCTTTTCCTAGCCCTCCCCAATGTAAATAAATGTGTTTTATTGTTTTGGAACAATAACTGACTCATAAGCATATTATTAGCTGGAGTCTTTAATTGCAAATGTATTGAAAATGGATTTTTGGCTTCAGGTATGCCATGTGTGGGGATAACTGTAAAAGGAGGTGGGTAGGTCAAGCATCCCGGAGGGTTGTACTGCTAAAACAACAACTGGCCCACTTTATATTTAACTCCTGGTGGAGGCATCGTACTTATTCAACCTTTGGGAAAGAACCCCATTCTTTCCATCAGAATCTGCTTCCAGGTCGCTCAATCTTGTTTTGAGCTGTTCATAGCTGACAAGGCAGGAGTTGTAATCCCCTTCTTTCTCTTTCCAGACCACGGCATTAGGGAAGGGGTTAGACAAAGATACAAAACCCACTCTTTTAGTGCCACAGCTGTGCATCTACTATCTACAGCCAGACTGCAAGCATAGGAAATAATGGCAGTCATGGGGTACAGATCAAAAGCTAGCATGAGAAGCTATTGGAGTGCCTCTGCCAAGACCGAAAAGTGGTGCAGAATCCTGGCACACAGTACAAAAGAAAATCAGCAGATGGGATCTTCAAGCAAGAACCAAGAAATGGAGCCTACAAGCAAGAAACAGAAAGCGGAGCCTGAAAATGAGTTAACCGACAATGAGCATGAAACACCATCAAGAGGAAATACAGTGCTGGAAAACATGCCTTTCAAGTTCATAAACCCTGTATTCCACTGCAAGGTGCAATTCATTGATTTCAACAAGTAGACCTAAAATGTTCCACACTGTAGGAGTTTTTTCTGTTGTTATTTCACCTGCCCAAAAAAGTTTTGCATCATGTGGTTCTAAGCGATTTACTATTTTGACCATCCCAAATAGTGTATTTAGGGACTATTTTCTCCCTTTTTAAGAAATTTCTAGTCTTTAACTAAATGTTAAAATTTTATAAATGCAAACTAACTGTCAGTGTCCTTTTCCTAATCATAACCCATTTTATAAGTGCAATAAGACACTTCAGGGTGTTGACTATTCTCTGATAACCACACACCTAGGCACAGAAGGACACTTAGCTCTTCTGCCTCATGCCTTACCATGCAGCTAGGCATGCAGTTATTACAGAACACCCTGTCATGTCTTATTGCTTACATATACAACCCATTTGCTAGAGTAATCATTAATGGAACTATTTCAGAACCTTTCAAACTACACGGAGGTACTTGACAAGGTGCCCATTCTCCCCATATCTATTTATTTTAGCCATAGAGCCCCTAAAAGAAGCATTATAAATTTGATTATTAAAGTAAATCAAATGATCAGTAAAGTATGCTCTTGTGCAGATGATTTGATGATCTCTTTAAAAATCCCACAGAATCCTCTGGTGAACTAAACAAAATCTTAGGTGACTTTGCACTGGTCTCCAGATTAAGCATAAACTGGCGTAGACACAGATCATGGCTGTTGGCCCCACACAAAACAAAAGATAAAACTAGGTCATTTCGATTTGTGACTCATGGGCCCAATTCCAGAAGGCATGTTGCAAGTCACCACCAAAGGTGACTTCATGACATATGTTGGTGTGACATGAATCCTGTGCCCAATTCCAGTACAGGCAGGGTTCCTGCCACTGCATCCTGTGAGTTGTGGCACCTCCAGTGGTGTGCCACAGGAAAGGTGCACCTGAACAGGTGCCGCAAGTCACAGACATGCCCACCCACAGAGCGCAGCCACCACCACCCACAGCCCCATGCCCTGAAATGAGCCTGCAAGCCCCGTGAACCATACAGGCAGTGACAGCAGTTCACCAGCATGGGGGTGGTGGCACCGCATCTCATTACTGTTAATTGGGCCAGGGATGCCAGTATTGCTGGGGATTGGGGTCGGATGGTGGATCCTATTATGGATTTGGATAGGTCTACAGCAGTGTGTGGTGGCTGGGTGGGAGGGCATCAGGTTCATGGCATGGCAGCTGCTGGAGTATGTACACCAGCACATAGCTAGTCTAACTGTCCTTTGCAGGAGGTCCTGCCCAGGACCTTCTGGAATAGCAGTTTTGGGTTACGTAGCTGTCCTTTCGAATAGGGCGATATGCTGCCATAACCCCCTTCCACCTTGCCACTGGGCAAACAGTTGGCGAGGTCCACCAGGATGCAGAAAGCCTGGGACATGTCACAGACTGCCTCTTGAATTCTGAATGTTGGAACCCATGGTGCAAAGTGCTACTTGCGCCATTAGTTTTAGTACAAGACACATTGCAATATGTATCAATTCCAGAATCAGGCCAGTGGTGTAAAAGTCACATCACATACCTAGGTTTAATAATTCTAAGGGAAGTTTAAAAATAATAGACATAAATCTGATGCCCCTACTGGTAGAATTGGAATGTGACCTCCTTAAATGGCAGAACCTAAACTTATCACTGTAGGAAAAAATAGACACAAGTAAAGTGTTAGTTGCACCTAAACTATTGTATCCTTTTCAAAACATGCCTATAAAAATATAAAAAATAATTAAAATTGTTAGAAAGTCATGAAATAAGCCTCCCAGAATGGCCTTTAAAAAGTTAAGAAGTCCTTGGACTGAGGGAGGGTTTGCATTACCACAGTGGGAAAGTACTATTTAGCCTTTTATTTAAACACGCTATAAAATATATAAGTAACATAGAGGAAGACAGAGTTCCACTTTGGCTGGCACTTGAAAACCATCTAGTTGCACCATTTAAACTTTCTGACTACCTATTTATATTTTGTACTTAGGAAACTGAGGGGTAATCTTGCATTATGATCACCATCAGTTGGATTAAGACAGTTAAAACAATTCTCAAAATTCAAAAATTCCTCCACATTTAACAATAATATGGGAAATGAGAATATATATTATGGTGGGAAACCCATAGAAGACCCAGTATGGATTTTGGCCAGGATTACTAATGTAGGTGACCTACTAGACAGCAAGACTAGAACCTTACTCTCTTTACTGAAGTTAAGACTAAATTTAACCTGCACAGGTTTCAATTCACAGGGTATTTAGAGATCTGACATGTATCCTGACCTTACCCTGCCTGAACACAAGGAATGGGAGCAGATAGAAAAAGTGGCCTCAGTAAAAAGGGCCAGCATGTGTTACAAAATGGTAATAGAAAATGACAATATTATTTCTCTCACAAGCATCTAAGGAGAAGTGAGAAGGAGAACTGGGACCAACTATTGCCATGGAAGAATGGAACAAAACGTGGAAGAATGCCAATAAATGGTTCAGGGAAGACCAAAGTAGGGCAATACAATTAAAAATCTTGTAGTATTATTATTATTCCTGAGGCATTTAGGAGAAATGCACTATCTACCCGAAGGCTCCTGTTGGAGATGCCAGCTAAAGCATGCATACCACACACACGTGCTCTGGAATTATCCAGTTATTAAAAAGTCTTGCTAGAGGTACACCAGACTTGTGAAACAGAAACTAGAAGTAAGATCCATTTTCATGTAAATTCTACATCTTAGGAAAGATTCAGTTTTTTTGAACAATTTTCAAAAAATCAGGGTATTATCAGCTGCTTTGGTCCTGTAAAGACTACTTTTGGCTCACTGGAATTCGCATCACCTCCCTCCTTGATTGAATGGTGCATAGCAGTATTTGAAGGAGATTATTTAAAGACACAGCATCCTCTTCATACCTCTAACAATATTGTACAGTATCAGGAAGCCTATAATACACCAAAAGTGCACGTGCAAATCACACATAAATAACATCTACACTATGTACAATCTATCAAACATGCAAAATAAATATGTAAACAAGTATTTTCTATTCACAGTCAAATAAGTACAATGGATGTGGTAAATAACTGTAATCTATGCAATAAATAACTATATTAACAAACTCTAGCCAGAGCCAACAGGGCTGAGAAGCTACCAAATGACTGTAGTTATTTTCTTGTTGTTGCCATATAGTGCTGTTTAGTCACAATCATCGCAGGGCTCCCAGGTCCAAATAACCATATTTCTGTAACAAGCCTTCGTTTTCCTGTATTTTCCTGTACAGGCAGCATCAAATCCCTGTAGATGTTTCCATAAGCCACTAATTCCTTATTTGTGACTTTGTTGTTTATTTAAAGTTAATATGTTGGCAGCCTTCTATCAGGAAAAGGGCTCTGATTTGCTCTTAGGTATTAAAATTATATGTCAAGATGGCCTTGGAATTATTTGAATTTACATGGAATCCATCAGGCATAATGGGGAATTTATTTATTTTTGAATTTTGTTGACCGGTAGGCCCACTAAGGCTAGAAGTCCTTTTTCAGGGGTGATGGGGAGGGGGGTACAGATGGTAACCAACTGAAATTATAACATGGCATTAATCCTTACTTGAACCAGATTAAGCTGTTGCTGGCATTTTTAGTGAATGGGAGAAATTTGGCCAGGACACCATGGAAATTCCCCTCCTCTTTCCTGCAGAGGGCGCTGAAGTGCTACAGGAAGGACTGCAAACCTCACTCTGGTTTGGATCATGGAAGGGAAGGTGATGGCACTACAGCTCCTGAGCAGAGAATGCATACCTCTGAAGCTTTGGATATGGCTGTAATTCACCCTGATTTGAATCCTGTGTTAGACATACAGCACTGTCTCCCCAGATCTTGAGGAGGTTGAGATTGCTGACGAGGAAGCCTGTCTAGAAAAGCAATTGGATGAGAAGAAACAGCAGCTACTTACTTTAATTTCAGAAGCAGAAGGAGTTTTTCAGGAACAACAGGTCAAGTTGGATGAGGAGAGGAAGAAGAGAAACTTTCGATGGAAAGTCCTCAGCTGGAAACTGGTAAGCAGTTGCCGGTAAGATTAAGCCCTGATCCTGCATCATGGCCTTCTGTGCTACCTGTTGAGCCAAATGCTTCAGTTTTCCACTGGAGGATAATCCAATTGAAAGTGACAAAGTGGCAGAATGGATGCCAGGGAAGCTTTACACAGAGCTGGTTGGCTATTTCAGGCCAGTCAGTGGATCCCAGACCCTGAAGTCCCCATACCAGACTCACCAGAATACAAGGAAGTAACAAAATTAATGTTGGATGACAAACGAGCTGAAGGATCGTTTCCTGGGCCTCCTGGGGTTCAGTCTTTGCCTTCTTCAGCAGCTGATATAAATAATGGGAACAAGGCTTTTCCATGTGTTGCAAACACAAGACGCAACCACGGATTTAGCCCTGAAGTCGAAATTGATTCTGCTTTGTTGTTCCTTTGTTGGAGCCTGAAGAATTTTTAGAGGGGACACCAGAGATGCAGACAATGGAGGGTCTTTTCCCAAGCCAGGTACTATCAATGGGGATTCTGATCCTGAGTCTACTAACGAAGGTGGGGGAGCAGGCTGAGAAGCCTCAGAAGCTCAGATCATATGCAGGCTTATTTCATAAACCTGCTGTAGCTGCTAAACGATAGTTTGTGGTCCATCTTCATTATAAGGGTCTGGCTCAATTCTCCTGACTGAATGTGGGTGGGCAAGCATTTGATTAAAGATTCCTTGGGGTTTACACGGAGATGTGTATGCTTTCATTCATACACCAGGGATCATTGTTACGACATCAGCTTTTGCACTATGTCTTTGTTGCACAAATTTTGGCGTATTTATCATGAAGTAAAAGATTCAGAACTCTGGAAGGAGTTCATAGCTATTCTATTACCAAACCCACAGTTAAAATAATAACCTTGTTGTTTCGAAATGAAGGAGTAGATATGAAAGACATTATTTTTGGATGGAAAAGATGTACATTGATTGGACATCCACAGCCCATCATGGATGACAATGGTTTTATAATGGAGGTTGGACCTTTAGTGTACAGTAACAACAAAATGACCATGGTATTCGCCATCTTCCCAGCTCCTTTTTTGGACAGGGACTGTGGGATTCTGTTTTATGCGGGTTAGCCTAAGAGCTGTTATTGTCGTGGGTCTCTCACTCAGTAGATTGTGAGATGGTTAAATGTCTCCACTGTGGGGTGCTGGGCCACATGGCTGCTCATTGCTCTGCCCCCGTGTAATCTTTGTGGGATGATGAGCATGGGTTTGCTGATTGTCCCTGGGCTGCCCATAATTCAGAAGACACCTCAGAGCATGATTTCTTATTATCCCAGCAGATACAGAAGATCATTTTATCCTTCATCTTCCAGAGGCTATAGAGGTAGGGGAAGAGGAAGAGAGATGGGGAACAGAAGTGGTATATGACACACTGGCTGGAACCCCCTCCACTAAAGTTTCAGAGGAGGCATGTTCTTCCCAGGCCACCCCAGTACGGTCAAGCCCAGTGCTTGTTGGATCTATAGTTCCTTGCCAGATTCCTTCTAGTGCTAAGGCTTCTCCTCCTGAGCAGGCCCCACTTTCCCCATGTGAAGCATCTTCAGTTTTGCCTCCTTATCTCAAGTGGATACTTGTAAATCAGGTTTGGCTAAGGAGCAAGAACCACCAGATGAGTTTTTACTGATTCTATGGATTTTGATAAATTGGATATGGGAGAAATTACTGTAGAAATATTTTCCACTTCCAGACATGAGAGGGCCAGCCTCTCCCCACTTCCTCTTTCAAATAGATTTGCTGCTTTTTCCTCTTGGGGATCGTATGGAGCAAGAACAACCTCTGTTACCAGAAGCTGAGACGGCTCCTTCTGAAACAAGTGTTCTTATCGACCCACAATCCACAAACCTATTTCTAAACAAATGACAAAATCTAGTACAAAACTTAAAAGCCTCCTCCCTGAGCCGACCCATGTGAGGCTGGCCAGCTTAAATGTTATTAGCATTAAGTCACATTATGTTAGCTGCTACCTTTGCTGTTTTACATAGTTTAGATTTTGAAGTGTTTTTCTTACAAGATACCAGATTACATTCTGATACTGAGATGCAACATGCTTTACGAGAATGGAGTTGGGGTTCATCGTGATGGTCAATAGGCCCTAATCTTTGTTGTGGAATTGGCATCTGTTTTTCTACTCCTATGTAAAAATTTTTCAGAAAGTGGATATAGACCTAGGACAGGCTGTTATGTTAGATGTGGAAATAAATCAGATTCAATATTGGTTACTTAACATATATGGTTCTCAAACAAAGGCTCTGTGTATTGAATTATTAACTAAAATTCAACCCTATCTCCATACTAGCAGATAGATTTATTTAGGGGTGTAATATTAATTTTCAATTACGAATTTGGATGTAAACAGTACTGTGACAAGACCTTTTAAAAACTGTTTTGTCACAGGCAGGCTTAAAGATGCCCATAAAGAGGGACATTTGAAACCACAGCCGACCTTTTATAAAGGGCCCTTTCTTCCGCATTGATTTTATTTTTCTAAAACATTCTTTGCTTGTGTTTAAAGTGATGAATATCCCAATTGAAACTTCAGATCATTCCTTGATAGGGATGCAGGTTGCATGGCCTCCTCCCAGGGTCTGGTTCAGGGTTTGGAGATTGAACACTTCTGTATTATTGATTCAGATAGTAGAACAGAATTGTCTGCTATTGTGCTAGACAGATGTTCTATGATATGTTTATATGATGGAGAACTGAGTAAATGGTGGCAGGACTTTAAATCATGTCTTACTAGTTTTTTCAGTTGAGGGCAAAGTTTTGAGTTAAAACCGCATATGGTAATTATTTACAACAAAACCGTCTTCAGTTTCTTTTTCCCCAACAGAATACCACGGGGTAGATTATAGTGAATATATTAGGTTGGTAAAAGAGGAAATGTCCTATTTTCAATATTCTAGGTTATGTTCACTTCAGAGAGAACAAATCTTGGTACACAAGGAAAGATGGAAAGGGAGACAGTGAATGATAATGAGGGAATTATGCGATACTGGTAGACCATATTGAGAAGACTTGTGGATGTCAGGGGGTGGAATCTAGATTTACTCCACAAATATTGCAGGCAGCACAACTTCCACAAATAACTTTGGAGCAGGCTCTCTATGGTAATTCTTTTTACACAGTTAGAATTACAGGTAGTGATTCAAGGTCTTCACAAGGATATATGTCCAGGATCAGCTTCCCAGAGAGCTATGTAAAGTTCTTTGGGAAATGATGCTCTCTGAGTTAGTAGCTGTGTATAATTCCTTTCTATTAGAACATTTTCTTCCAACGCCTATGTACGAAGGATTATTAATTTTTTGTTTAAAAAGGCATGCCTTCAGATATAACAAATTGGAGACCAATTACTTCACTTAATTTGGACTTTAAAATTCTGGACAAATTATTGAGTAATAGATTAGCATCAGTTATGAATGACGTTTGAGTGCTGCCCAATTTTGCTCAGTTCCTGGGAGAAGGATCACTGATGCTTTGCTGTTATTGAGGGAATTGACACTAAGGAAGGAGGATAACATTACAGATTTAGTAGAAGAAGGATTTGTAGTTAGTCTCGATCAGACTAAAGCATTTGATAGGGTTTTGCGTGATTTCTTATGGCAGTGTTTAACAGCCTATAGGATTCCATTTTATTTATTTCATGGTTACAATTATGTAATGATTTGGCTTTGTCCAGCCATTTGAGAATGGTAGGATGGGTTTAAGGTGCCAGATCTGTAGAGGTGTCCGGCAAAGTTGTCCCTTAAGTCCACTCCTCTATGTGTTTATGATAGATCCTGTGTTGTGGATTTTACAGGCC
Source organism: Neoceratodus forsteri (assembly GCA_016271365.2). Lineage (NCBI taxonomy): Eukaryota > Metazoa > Chordata > Ceratodontiformes > Ceratodontidae > Neoceratodus > Neoceratodus forsteri. Next base: position 1,159,502,459 of record CM057459.1, on the reverse strand, counting down.
TCCCACGTGTGGCTGGTTTGGAGATATGGGTAGCCCAGGAATTGAAAATTGCCGCTATGCTGATGATTTATGTTTATTGTTATGAGATGAATGTTCAATTCTTATTGCTTGTCATCTAATAGAAGTTATTAGTCAAATAACGGGAGCATGTCTAAATCAATAAAACTGAATGTTTAAGTGTGCAAGGTTTTCCGACATCCCCAACCACGGTTGCTGGTCTTTCAGTGGCTCAAGCACCTTGTTGAATTTTAGGATTTTTTGGTGGGAAGGATCCAGGAGGTTTTAACTGGGAAAATGCCATACAGAATGGTCTAGATAAAGTAAAACTATGGAATGTTTAGAAAGCTTCAAAAAGAAAAGTGTATAATACCAGAACTTTTCTTATTCCAGTATTTTTGTTTTTAAGTGCCATTTATCCGGTTCCAAAATGTCTTGAAACAATACTTATGGGTTGTTTCTTTTTATGCTTTGAGGGAGTCAGCTTAACCTAATCAAGAGAAATATATTATATAAAAAAGTTAAAGAAGGGAGTAGGTATGGTACATCCTGTATTGTTCTTTTCTATATTTTATATAATAATTTGGTTCCTTTGGTGAAAGGAACCAACCAACTTGGAGGTTTTGGTTTTGCCAGAGGTGGCAGAAGTAATGAAGGAGTGGGAAAGGGGTGTTTTCTGCACAAATATAAAAGAACCCCTGGTTAATGAGTTTATGGACAGAGGTTTTTGACAAAATCAAACAATGGAATATTTCTTGTCAAACAGTATTGAAATTCCTAGAAAGATGTTGTATGCAGCTGTTTTATCGGATTATTTTCAGGTTACTTTTTCTAGATTTTGAGGGTTCAGCAAACTGATATCAGGGAATATCTTACTGACTCTAGGATACCTGAGAAGATGTGGGACATGGCATGGCTGGGTGCTCATGGTAAAATAAATGTAAAAGGAAATCAGAAGCATAAATCTTTGGAGGAAAGGTATTGTCCCAGAGACCATTGTCACATGAAAATTGAGACAATGGATCATTTATATTTTCTTGTCCATTTATAATTCATTTTGGGATTTTATGAAAACAAAATGGAAGGGCAGATTTCAGTTCCTCCAGTCCCTGATTTATTGCTTTCTGGGATAATACCTACAGCCTAGCAAAACTTCAGCCATAGTACTTTGCAGGTTGTTTTAGTCCATTTTTATTTGATTTGGCTTGGGCGGTGTAGGCTTTTCTTTCAACGGCAGCTTTTATCTGGTTTATTCTATATCATTAGGAATGACCTACATAGTCTTAAATTGTCTGAATTTAAACTTCAGGATAAAAGAGTATGGGAGCAATGCTGGTTGTCGTTTGATTTTATCTGAGGATAAGAATGTTTGATTACTTTGGAAAAGAGGGATATTTTGCATTATAGATGGTGGTTATTTCTCCCACCCATTTTTTTCTTCCCTTGGGTATATTTGATGAAGAGATTATTGCAGGAACACCTGCTGTTCTTTCTGATTTACAATGATGAAATGTTGGTCTAGACATTCAATAATTCAAGCAAGATACTGAAATATGTTTTTCTTTTTCTGTTCAGAATCTCTTTATGGGTTAAGTGTGCTTTAACACTGTTTGTTTTCCTTTCTTCCCTTTTATTCTTTTAGTTCAACAGTTTTTTTTCCTAATATCTTTTTTACAGAATGGGGTTTATGATATTGACATTTAAGGTACTGTAAGTATATATTATTTGGATTCTTTTACAAAGCTCTGTCTTTTTTTTAAGTGTACTTTAACACTGAGATGTATGTGATTTTCCTTTAAGTTTAAAATAAAAATTCCCTACTCTTTTGAGAAGTGCCATGGGATCTTCAACATCCACCTGAACAGACAGACAGAAAAGACAGAACCTCAGGAGTTCAGTACCCCCCATGCTGTACTACAGTGTCAGTACTGGGATTTAAGGAGTTAGTGGAGCCAAACCAGGCAGACAGGAAAATATTATAATTTTAAGAAGCAGTCAGGTATAAAATGTTATTTCTGAAATACCTTTCTTTTCCTTTGCCCATCAGAGAGTCTTCTATGTCATAATGTTGTGGTGGATGTGTGGAACAGCTCTTAGCATAGCAGCTGACATATCTAGCTCTACTGTCCCCCACTACATCATCAGCATTGTGATTTCACTGACAGTGAAATCATAGGTGAAATGACCTGGCAGTCACTGAATTGCTGTTCTAAGTAGCATTGATGTCACAGTCAGTGAGGTCACAATGCTGGTGATGTAGTGGGGGCAGTAAGCTAACTATGTCAGCTGCCACACAGAGTGCTGTTCTACACGTCACACATATCAACATCAGGTAAACAATTTTCTTATTAAACAAAGGAAAAGAAAGCATACCTCAGATATAAAGGTAATGGTTGATTGCTTTTAAAATCTAATATTAGTTTTAGCCAGTAGGTAATGCAAAGGCAAAATTTATTTAAAATGCCCAATCCCAGAGGCTCTGGGCACTGTACAAACAAACAAACAAACAAACAAAAACACATCTTCAAAGTAATGCACACAAAGAAAACACATTTAAAAACAGAAAAGTGCAGAATAATGACACATCATATAAACATCATACACACAGTCAAAATTAATAATTCAGTCCTGAAATGCTTGGGAAAATAGGAGGCCTTAGGGCAGGCCTTGAATACCTCAAGGTAGGGGCCCTTAACCCCAGGGAGCAGCGAATTCCAAAGGACGGGGCGGCAACACTTAAAGTTCTGTCACCAGTCGACCTCAGCCTCATCCTAGGAATAGCCAGGAGGCCCTCACAGGAGGAACGGAGGGGCAGACAGAGAGGCAGGTACAAGAAGGTCTGAAAGATAACCAGGGCTCTACCCATGTAGGGCCTTATAGGTCATAAGACCCACCTAAAAAGGATCCTCCACCTAACGGCAGCCAGTGTAGCTCACACAGTACCTGAGTAATATGGCAAAAGTTTTGCTGCCCAGTAAGTAACCGGATAGCTGCATTCTGCACTAGCTGCAGTCTGCAGAGTGACCTCCTGTGGCCCTGAGGTACAGCACATTACAGTTTTATTTATTTTATTTATTTATTTAAAATTTGATGACGGGAAAGGCACACTGAGCCAAGGCTTGTTTCAGGTGTGACCCGGTACAGTTTTACAGAGAGTTACAGACATTTGGTACAACATTTTACAAAGCAGTTACAATACATTGTTCGGTAGTGAGACAGCTAAAGATTTCACAAAGCAAGTTACAATACATGATTCTGCAGTGAGACAGCTAAACATTTCATGTGGAGTTTGAGAAGGAGACACGGTCAGCTAGGGACTAGGCAGGTGGGGTAGGTGAGTGGGGACTCTGGGTGCATTGGCTGTGTGCTTGGACCATTTGAGCATTTAGAGCAGTGCCGAGTGGGTTGGAGCCTAAGGAGCTGAGTAAAGGCCGAACAAGAAGGGGCCATGTGAAAGTTGGGGGAAGTTATTCCAGAGAAGGGGCGGTACAAGAAAGCAGCTTGGCCTGTAAGAGTGTGAGGGCAAGGGAGGTGGAAAGTGCAGTAGTCAAGTCTTGTAGTCAAGCCGTGGTGTAACTAAGGCATGTATCAAGATGGGAAGGTCCAGAGGCGGAACAAGGGGCTTTAGTTGGCAACATTTCTGAGATAGAAAAACAGGAGCAGACCATGGAGGATATTTGTGCCTCCATAGTCAAATTCCTATCCAGAATGACATCAAGATTACACCCCAAGAGGAGTTCTTCAATGAAACAGATCCCAGAACAAATCCAGTCACTGATTCAGAGGCCATCCTATCATGCATTCTGTTTGACTCCACCACCAATACCTCCATCTTATTGGGGTTCGGTCACAACCAGCTGGAGGTCATTCAGTCGTTAATCTCAGCAAGGCAGCTGTTTAGCACATCCACTGCATTGGATGTTCCTGGGGCAAAGGAAAGGTATAGCTGGGTATCATCAGCATAGCAAAAAAAGCCATACTTCCTACTGAGCCCTTCCAGGGGTAGCATGTACACTGCGAACAACATTGGGGCTAGGACCGATCCCTGAGGAACTCCTGAAGATAAGAGGCTAGGGGTGGAGGAGAAATTCCCATCACAACCTGTTGCCTCCTGTTAGTAAGAAAGGACTCAAACCAGTTGATGACAGTACCGGTGAGTCCATGGAGCCTCTAAGGTGGTCAAGCAACACACAATGGTCCACAGCATCAATGTTGAAGAGAGATCTAGGAGAACAAGAATTGTCTTATCCCTAGATCTCTTGTCCTGAGGACATCATTCAACACCTGAACAAGCGCGGATTCTGTGCTATGCCTAGCCTGAAACCCCAACTGGAAAGGTTCATACAACTCATGAGTCACGAGGTGCTCTACCAACTGAAGCACCACTACCTTCTCTGCTACCTTTGCCAAAAAGGAAGGTTAGAGATAGGTCAGTAATTTGCCCTGACCTCCTGGTCCAATGATGATTTCTTTAAGAGGGTCTCAACAATGCCTCCTTCAAGGCATCAGGAAGACTCTCAGATAAGGAAAACTGGACAATCAGAGCAAACACCGGGCCAATGGTGTCACTGCATCTCATTAAGAAATGTGTTGGCACCGGTCCAGTTCGCAAAAGTGTGCTTCAGATTGGTTGCCACCCCAATGACCTCACTTACCTCCACTGGTCTAAACTCCTCCCAACCAGGTGGAGTGCACCCAGAACACTTCAGGTGTCCACTGCAAGCTATGACATTGCTGACTGAAGAACCACCTGCCGGATAGTGGACACTCTGTCCCGAGAAAACAAGAAAACTCTTCGCATTCAGCATTAGTAAAAACTTTCTTAGGCTGTAGACAAGCAGGATGAAGTAGCCAGTTCACAGTCTGAAAAATATAGTGGTCGGTTCTTCCCGCAGCAATCTCCTGGAGAGGAACACTGCTTCTTATGGTTGATTACTCCTTGGTATGCATTATAATGTACACACAGGGCCAGTTTGTCCAGCTCAGGCTGGACCTTCTCAAGGTGCTCTAACCTCTGACCCTTTCATCTCCTGAGGGCCCCATCATACCATGGGGACCTCAGGTAGGAAGATTTGGTCGACACGATAGGTGCTAGGGAGTCAATGGTGTTGGATAGCACCTACTATAGGTGTCAACCCCAGCACCAATGCCTCTGACGATGCATCACCCACACTAGATAGATCGGCTGCCACCAGAAAACCCTCAGGGGTCAGTCCCCATAAAGGGCAACAGCTCATCATCTCAGTAGGGAGAGGGCATCCAGTGGGAGCCCTGAACATGAACTGCACTGTGTAGTGATCGGACCAAACCACCCAATCAATCTTGAGATTATCTATTTCACACCCCAGTGAGAACACCAGATCCAACATGTGGCCGTCCTGATGTGTCACTGCAGAAACAACTTGTGTCAGGCCCAGAGATGACATGGTCTGGAGGAGGTTACCACTAGTTAAGAGGATTTGTCATCAGCCCAAACATTTAAATCACCCAGAACAATACATCTGGGGCTTCCAATGTTTTGCCGACAACAAAATCAGCAACCTAGATCTTTAACCCACATGCCTAGTGTGGGATAGAACCCACAGCCTTCTGATCTTCCAGTCTCAGAGGCCAGTGTGCATGCTATTTTTTGATTTTTCATTTGTTAGTTTTACACAAATGCTTCAGACTTATTTCTGACCACCTGATGGAATCTTGAATGAGTTACATAAATGTTATTATTTTCTTCAAGGCCCTGGCCCTACAGCTAAATACGCACTCAGTACATCAAATTATAAAATAAGAAAAAACAGTCTTCTGTTTCCAGTACTTGCCTGCAACCTGTTCCTGCGAAAGGAATGACAGCTAACAGATTGCACTCCACTGTCTATAATCTGACACTGAATCTGACTTTCATTTTCACAAAAGCCAAGAGAAATTGAGTTAACTACTAGGTTGCTGAAAAATAGAACAAATCTGTTAGACTGAGCTGGACAGATGATAGAAACAGCAGTTTAAAAAGTTTTTTTGTTAATATCCTGAGAAGTTCTGAGGTACAATACAGTAGCATCCCCTCCCCCTTCAGATGCCTTTAACATAGAGCAGCAAATAGCAAAATCAGAGAGGAGTGCACTACTTTGCAGCTCTGGAGGAATACATACAAATGTCTAAATAGGCAGTGCCACTAAAAGCCATTTTAAAGCTACAGTCTGATTAGGTAGCAGAAGGGCTGTAGGCTCCACCCACAGCCCTAAAAAGGGAAAACATCCTCAATTACCTGAAAATGTGTACTAAATTTTTTGCTAAGATATTTTACTGAGAATTTCGCACATATAGAGCTTAGTACACAATTATTACTATAAAGAGTATTTTGTATTTATATGTGTTAATGATCTATCTGTATTTTTTTAAAAGCTCAGACTGTAGTAGATGACAGGATCTATTAGTGAAAAACAACAGACCAAATAATCAACCTGTTCTTAACTTTATTACAGAGTATACATCACAGAGTTACATTGTGAGAAATATTCTTAACAACAATTGGGGCCATTAAAATTGGAACCAAAATTGAGAAGGAAACCAGAATCCACCCCGCATGGTATACAAGAGAGGACAAAACATTGGAAATTTGATTACACAAAGTCTGTACACCTGCCCAGAACAAGGACACGAACAAAATTACCAGGTGGCACTTATCATGTGAGAACTGTACCTTTGCAGACATCTTCAGACAGGTACTCTATTTAAGCACCCACTTACTGGTAAAGAATTCCATAACAGAGACTTTGTCAACTGCTCTACAATGAACATTGTATATGTAGCTACCTGTAATTGTCAACGTTTTACGTAGACCAGACTAAATATTTGTTTAAGAATCATATTGCACAGTACCTTATGAGTATTAATAATCAAGATAAAACAAATGCACTAGCACTTCACATTATGCAACAAGGTTCAAGACATTTATGTAAGTTTCAGGGTCTAGAAAAGGTGTACCAAAGTGCACGTCAGGGAGGGATCTGGATAAAAACTTTCCAGAGAGAAAGTAGATGGCAGTTTCTTTTGAAAGCACATAAATCAAGGAGTCTCAATGTGAGTTTTAGCATTGTCCCATTTTAAAATACAAATAGATCATTAGCACATATAAATACAAAAATACTTTTATAGTAATGATTGTGTACTAAGCTCTATATGTGCAAAATTCTCAGTAAAAAGTCTTAGTAAAAAATGTAGTATAAAGTTTCAGGTAATTGAGGATGTTTGTCCCTTTTAACATACAATAGTTATTTATTGCATCTATTACAGCTATTTACCATATCCATTGTATTTATTTGATTGTGAATAGAAAATAATTGTTTATATATTTATTTTGCATGTTTGATAGCTTGTACATAGCATAGATTTTATTTATGTGTGATTTGCACTTGCTCTTTGGTGTATTATAAGCTTCCTGGTAGTGTGCAATATTGTTAGCGGTATGAAGAGGGATACCGTGTCTTTAAATAATTCCTTCAAATACTGCTATGCACTACTGGATTTAGCCATGCCTTGAAAAAGCATCAGAGTGATGTGAAACATCGGCAGTTGTGTGTGGGTGCTGCTTCTGTGATTTTTCCATGTGTTTACATTATTAAAGTGATTTTAACTAAGACCTAGCTGAAAGGCCTTTTCTTTGATGTTGAGTGGCCAAACTCCTTAAGGTAATTAGTGTGTGTTTCTGTGGAGGCACTGGCATATTGTCCCTGGAAGCTGCCTCTTTGAGTTGGACTGTTCAATGAATGGTGCAACAGTTTGTTATATGGCTAAAAGTGAGAGGATTGCACTGATTTTAGCTCACAAAATTGGGTGTTTTGAAGAAGTCTTGTCGCCCTTTCTAGCCTTCATAAAGAAAGATGCCACATGAGCACACATACTAGGCCTTAATATAAGTACTAAATTAGTTATTTTTTTAATTCTGAGTCACTAATTGCATTGATTTCTCACTAATTGGTTTGTATTTATGAATTATAGACTTAACCATTAGGTAATATATGAATGTGCTACATATGTATGAAACTAAAGTGTATAAATCTATCTTTTAGTTTGTTGTTTAAAGCATAGAGATATTACATGTCTCACACTGAAGTTATTTTGTTGATTTTGGAATTGTAAATACTACTGTATGTACCGATTGTTTTCTTGCCATTGGAAAATAAAAATGTTAAATAAAATGAACTTTGGTCTCATTCTCTTTCAGCCAGTCGAGTTGTGTCACAGATTCCATGGATATGTCTTTTATTCAGGAGAGGGAAACAGTGTGCCTACTACTGCAGTTGTGAGCTCCACACTGGAACCACTTATGAGAAAGCACAGAAACAGACTCCAGCTAAATGTTCAGCAACCAGCATGTACACTGTTTCACCTAGGGAACAGGTACTGGGGGCAGGATGGCAAGCTTCAATCATCAAGGATGTCTAGACATATAGGGCTGTCTCTGCCCATGGTGGTCTAGACTCATAAAGAAATATTCCTAGAGCTGACTTCCAGCACAAAAAACTTCTTATTAATGTATTCAACTGAAGTAAAAGACTTAGGGAGACACTATGCTGGAATCATGATTGTCTATTTCACTACTTCCTGTACCACAAATCTGGATGCTTCACACCTACCATGGTATGCAACCTTCTGGACCCAGGTGGTAGCAGACAGCAATAGGGAATGCACGGAGAGCTCAGGCTGCTCATGGTGAATATACATGAGCATATCCATCGCATGGCTCCCTGTGCTGACCTACCAGTGTGGTGTACCTGGGCATTGGGGAAGGGGGGCAACTGTGCATACTGTGGCAGATCAGTGGAGGCAGGACTGTTTGGCCGAGCAGGTAAGACCATCCCCAGATCAACCAAATCCTGTAGCTACTGGACCTGTCCCACAGGCATCACTAGTGTCTGGGTGCATGCCACCCATTTTCAGGCAGTTTTGTCAAAACTATACATATCACTATGGGGCTGGAGCAAGCAGTTATAATACCAGTACCACCTCCCAAAACTGTTACTTTAAAATCTGCAATAATTTCAAATCAATTCAATTTTCCTACTTTGTTTTTTTTTTTCATCGTTTTAGCATGCTTTAGGAGTTCTTGGTCTCATCATTTGGCTGAAGTATGATTAGCCTGACCACCAATAACAAGAAACCCACTCACTGATCAGGAAAAAGCTTTACATTCATGTCAATATGAGCTGAGGTCCCCTGCTTTCTCTTTATCTTGTCAGGACACCTCTCTCTGGCTTCATTTCTTATACTGTGTGCTCTGGTCAATAAGAGGATCAGAGGTGATCATTGGAGAGCTCACTGATTAGAAGAAGGCCACAACTCTCCTACTTGCAATTCAAAGTTAAATGTTTAGCAAGCTCAACCCCTGGCCAATACATCCAGATTTATTACATTTATAATGCATCTTTCTTAATGTCTTATTATTTCAGCTGTACTGCTGTTTAATTTGTGGGTATATGTAGGAGTGGCTGAATTGTGAATGTCAGTGTGTGGTGAGTGATTGTGTTGTTTTATGTTTGGGGTAAGTTTTTAGTGGGTGGGTTATGTTTAAGAGGGGTCATGTTCATTTTGGTGTAATTTAGTGGGCGTGGAATGTGTTAGGATTGGGGCCAATAAGGCGTAGCTATCTGGGGTGACCTCTGGGGCCTCCATTCCTTTGAGCTCCCAGCACTCTAAGTAGAGCTATATCAGAGATGTAGAGTGCTGGGAATAGCTGGGGAGCTGGGGAGCAGTACTCAGGGGCTGCTTGGGTGTCCAGGATTTGGGTGGTGAAGCCAATGATATGCCCCGGGTGAAACAGGAACTAGAAAGGGTTTTCCTGCCTGGTTCCCATACCCAAGGGCTCTGTAAATGTTTTCGGGCAGATGATGGCTCCAGCTCCTAGATCTCATCCAACTCGGGCTGTGTTGTGTAATGCAATGTTGATCAGGAATTAGACTATTATAATAGCAGAAGTGACTTCTCAATCAGCCTGGCTAGATGAAAATGCGCTTCCATATTGGAGGCAGTGGTGCTGGCTGTGTACCGGTACACAGCCCGAGGCTGGATAGCAGGGGTGGGATTAGCTATTTGTTTTAAGTCTGACCTGAAACTCACGGTACTCCCAGTTGATCGAAACAAGACCTTTGAGTGTGTGGCTGCATGATGGAGTGGGGTTGTGAGCTATGAGGTCCTCATGATTTATCGATCCCTGGTTTAACAAGGAATTTATGCAGGAGATTGAGGAGCCGGTCACTGGCCTGGTGTTGGAGTCCCCCGTGGTTGATCCTGGGGTACTTCAATTGCCTGGGTCAACAGTGGGTTCCAGAGTTAGGCCATGATCTCCTGCAGAGCATGGGGCCCCTGGGCCTGGTGCAAATGTGTCATCTCCACTCACTTGGGTGGCACACACTGGATTTGGCCTTTTCTTTGAATCTTGAAATAAGTCATCTCAGGGTTGATCCAGTAAGTTGGTCAGATCATGGTGTTGTGGGTTTCACACTGGCAGCCCCACCACATAGACAGTCCTGTCCTTGTGGAGATGGTCCAGTACCACCCTTTGAGAGATGTTTCCTCTATAGGACTGGCAGCTGTGCTGGCCCTATAGAGTGTGAGAGGAGCTTTAGAGGTGGGGATGGAGGAGGCGGTGACTGCCTATAATAGGGCTGTCTATGCGCTTTGACTCCATTGCACCTATTCGTGTCTTCCTTTGTCTACATGTTGCAGACCCTTGTGGTTTGATGAAGACATGTGTGATTTAAAGACAAAGGGCGAAGGTTAAGAGGAGCTGGAGGAGATCTCGACTGGAGGGGACAGATTAGCCCTGAAGTCACATTATGTTGACTATCGGGGCAATCTCTTGGAAGAAGCCAGAATTTCTGTCAAGAGAGATTGCTGTGGTGAGGAATAGACCAGCTCAGCTCTTCCACACAGTGAACAGGTTCTACACCCTGACTGTCTATATGTGGTGGAGCGGATTCAGTTGCTAGGTGAGGAGCTGATTCTGTTCTTCTCCAACGAGGTTTCCTACATCAGGGCTGAGATCTCCTTGAGTGTCTCTTGAAAGGGCATCGGTGGTCTATCTGAGAGGTGTAGAGACACTCCCTGTCTGTGAGGAGTTTGAGCTAGTCGGATATAGGAGGTGGTGGGGACACTTTCCAAGCTATGACCTACCAATGTGAGCTTGACCCAGGATCAGCCTGGCTTTTGGTCAGATGATTGGACCTGTTGGGACCTGCGGTTGCTGAGACTGTCTGGAGTTTCTTGAGGAGTGGGATCTTTCCACAGGATTTGAAAGAGGCCTTGGTTAGACCCCTTTGAAAAAAACCTTCTCTGGACCTGGACTGTCTCAACAACTACAAGCTGGTGTCAAATCTCTCATTTTTAGGGAAGGTTATTGAAAAAGTGATGGCCATTCAGCTTGAGAGACACCTCACCTCTTCCTATAGCCATTTCAGTCTGGTTTCCGGGTGAGGCATAGCATGGAGACTGCCTTGGTGGTGAAGAGGACCTCCTGATGGCAAGAGATAGGAGAGATCGTATAATCTAGCTTCCTGACCATTCCATGGCATTTGATACCTTGGATCACGAGGTGCTGCTTGACTGCTAGTGATTTTGGCCTGTCTGGCAAGGTCATCTGCTGGTTCAGGTCATACCTAACAGGCAGAGTGCAAGGTAATGACTGGGCTTGCCTCATCTTCCCCAAACCTCTGTGCTGTGGAGTTCCACAAAGTTCGGTCTTGTCACCCTTCTTGTTCACATCGATATCTGCTACTGGAGGACATCATCAGGTGATACAAACTGGGTTTTCACTGTTATGCAGACGATACCCAGTTGTATCTGTCCTGCACACCTGGGAACCAGGTTTTGGTTGCCATGTTTAATAACTGCCTCAAGGATGTTCAGTTGTGGATGGCTCAAAACTGGCTCAAACTAAACCCAGACAAGACTGAGGTGCTGGTGGTGGATCTGGGTCATTGGGGTGGAGGAGGGGTGCAGGGATACTCTCTGACCTAAAGTTAGGAGGTGTCCCTCTTGTCCTCTCCAGATAGGTGAGTGATTTGGTGTGATCCTGTATGATGGACTGACCATGGATATCCAAGTGTCAGCCGTTGTCAGAAGTGTTTTTATCATCTAAGGAATATCACCTGAATTCTATCCCTGATTCCCCTGATGACCTGCCCACACTAGTACATGCCTTTGTCACCTCCAGATTGGACTACTGTAATGCCCTGTACCTAGGGTTATCAGGAGGCAACCTCCACAGACTGCAGCTGGTGCAGAATGTAATGGCAATATTATTGATGGAAGACAAAAGATCCAAGCATATTACTCCTGTCCTCTGCGAACTGCACTGGCTGCTGGTCAGGTGGAGGATTGTCTTTAAGGTAGGGTTCGTGACCTACAAAATCCTACACGAGGGAGTCTGTCTATCTGCAAGATCTCCTTGTCCCCATCGCCCCTCCTGGGCACTTTGTTCTGCTGGGGAGCCCTCATGAGGTTCCCAGGGTGAGGCTGCAGTGCTCCATAGATAGGGCATTTTGGTTGCTGACCCACCTTGTGAAACTCTTTGCCTGAAAATTTGAGGAGGGCTCACTTGGTGAGAGCCTTTAGAAGGGCCTCAAAACATATTTATTCCAGCTGGCCTTTTATGACTAACTGCTGAATGGAACTGTTGGAACTGCTGTAATTGAATTTTGGCTGTTTTATTAACTTGTTTATTTTATTGTTGTTGTTTGTACAGTGCCCAGAGTCTGTGGAAATGAGTGCTTAATAAATTAATTATCTATCTATCTATCTGTGGCATATTGTGTACTCTGATTATTTTAGATATATATTTATTTGACTAACGCTGTATGTGATTGTTATGTTTTATTGGATTTTATCTGTTCTAAGTTGTATAGCACCTTGATTGCAGAAAGGCGCTTTAAAATAAAGTTTTATTATTATTTATTATCTGTCTGTCTGTCTATTTATTACTTACAGGGTGCACTTGGTATTGACTAAGCAAAACAACAGTTATAATACCACTGTTCCACTTCCCTAAAAGCTGCTTTAAAAGTTCGTAATTCATTCAAATCAATTCAATTTCTTATTTTTTCATCATTTTAACTTGTTAGAGGGTTAAAATGTTAAAATGATGAAAATGTATGACAATTGAATTGATTTGAATGAATTGCATTTTAAAGCAGCTTTTGGGGAGCAGTGGTATTATAACTGTTTGTTTTGCTTGGTCACACACCAGGTGTACTCCTGTAAATAGCAAAACATTTAAGAAAGATGCATTATAAATGTGATAAATCTGTATGTACTGGCCAGGGTTGAGCTTGCTGAACTTTTAACTTCGAATATGTGGCCATTAGACATTTATGTCAGAAAATATCTGACTTAGTTGCATCTACACGTCTGCTGGCCAGCACTTTCCTGCATGAAACACTCTCGTGTGGAGTGCATGAACAGTTTAAGTGCTTTGCTGATGAGCATTTAAACTAGCCAGGGGAGGCAACAGAAGCAGGGATACTCAGGCAGCCCACCCCACATGGTAGAGAAAGCAGAACAATGGAGCAGGAAGAGGAGTTGATAGCAAGGTTATCGGGGTTAGGCAGAAAGAGAGTAGGAAAGGAATTGGTAACACAAGAGAAAAATATCAGGAGGGGGAAAGATGCAGGGGACCAAAACAGGAAGAGAAAGAGGTCAGGCAGTAAAGCTTGAAAGGTCATGGTGACAAATGCACACAGCCTGGGAAACAAAATCCTAGACATGGAAGCCTTAATAATTGAAGGAGAACTGGACATAGTAGCAATAATTGAAACCTGGTACACAGCTAATCATGAATGGGACACAAATGTACCAGGGTATGTTCTATTCAGGAGGGATAGGCAGGGCAAAAGGGAGAGAGTAGCCCTGTATATCAGAGAGGGTATAATGGCAACACAGGTACAGGGTAGGCAGGGGAGGCCGAGACACTGTGTGTCACCCTTCAATCTGGAAATAACACAGCAATAAACACAGGGGTGATATACAGGCCTCCAGGACAAGGAGAGGAACTGGACAGGAGCTAATGGAGGAAATACAAGAGATGGCAATGAAAGGTGAAATTCTACTGGTGTGGGATTTCAGTATGGCAGACATGGATTGGAACACCAGTGTAGCTGACTCAGCCAGAAGCAGAGGCATCCCTGATTCACTCCAGGAAGCTAGACTCAGGCAGCTTGTGCTTGATACCACTAGAGACAATTCTGGATCTAGTAAGACCAATGGGGCCAAAATCACAGATGTTCAGGTAGAAGGACAATTGGGATCCAGTAATCACAACATTGTGTGGTTCAGCATAGAGACAGATTCACCAAGTCTCATAGGTCTCATAGGTAAGTATAGAGCTATATAGACATTAGTCCTTTTGCTCGCCATTTATTAATAACCCTGAATACTATGCTTAAGTAAGAAGCTATCTAGTTGTTTTAAATGCATTCATACTAGGACAAAATAATTGGATTTAAAAATGCTGACTTCGCTGAAATGGGAGGAGTAAAAAAGAGTAAAACAAAGAGCCCTCGGGAGAACGGGGCAGGAGGAGGAGTGGAAGAACAGTGGAAGCATCTAAAGGAAGCCTTACTGGAAATAACAAACCAATGCATCAGATTGGTATCCAAAGGCAAGAGAAGGAGAAAGCCACTGTGATTCTTGAGAAGGAGTGTCAGAAAAGGTCAGGGCAAAAGAAAAGGGTTCAGGAAATATAAGGAGACCCAAAGGGAGGAGAACAGGAGGAGTACCTACAGTAGAGTGTTTAAGGAAGTGGAAAGGCAGTAAGGAGAGCAAAGGCACAGACTGAGGAAGGTTTAGTACAGTCAGTTAAGAAAGGAGAAAAGACATTCTTCAGGTACATCAGCGAAGGAGGAAAAACAAGTTGGGGATTGCAAGGCTCAAGGAAAGGAGGAAATACAAGGAGGGTGACATGGAAAGAAAGACATACTGAATAAATATTTCTGTTCAGTATTCACAGAAAAGAGGGAGGGACAGAAGCCACAACAGTACAGTAGTTGCCAAGGAGGTGGAGAAGTGGACAATAGTCCATTCACAGGGAAAGAGTCCTGCAGGAGCTCACTACATTGAAGGTGGACAAAAGCGATGAGACCAGATGGCATACACCCAAGTATATTAAGATAACTGTGAAGGGAGATAGCAGAACCTCTGGCAGCCGTGTTCACTGAGTCATTCAACATAGGGGTCATACCAGAGGACTGGAGAAGGGCACATGTGGTAATCTTCACAAACCAGGCAGCAGGGAGGAGGTGGGAACTACAAGCTGGTCAGTCTCGCCTCAGTAGTGGGAAGATCATGGAGACATTGCTTAAAAAGAATAGTGGGGTGTCTAGAAGCCATCAGAGCACAGGATCATAGGCAATATGGAGTCACAGTGGGAGGTCATATCAGACAAACCCTTTATCTCAGGAAAACCAGGCCATGCTCTTTGGGTCTCAGGCCAAGATTAAGGCCGCCCTTACTCCACTATGTGTTTTTGTGTTGACGGGGCCAAGATCCCAGTTACTGACAACTTTAAATACCTTGGGGTGATGCTGGACCGCAGCTTGACCTTGGCCGCCACATTCAGAATACTTGCAAGACTGTAAACTGCAAACTGGGTCTGGCATACAGAGCAAAAGTAATCTCCTCCGGCAGCTCGGATTGCACTTGCCAGAGGGGTGCTCTACCCTCGCTCTGCTATGGGCTTCTCTTGTTGCCCACTCATCTAAAGTCCACCTTACTAGGTGGTCCACTGCCTACAATAATGTCTGCTAGCTTCACGCTGGCTGCCCCCATCTCACTCACCATTGCGACCTCTCTAGCAGGCTAAATTGGCTCTGACCCACTAACCACATAAACTTGCGTCTTAGGGTGCTTCACCAGAAAGGTCCATGGCACTGGCACCCTCCAGGGCTTCATGAAATTTCTTGTCCCATCCGCCTCCTCTCCTACTCCCTCAGGTCTTAGGAACAGGCCCTCCTCAAGACACCGGCTACACGGACTCAAATGGGTGGGCGGGACTTTGCTGCATCCGCTCCCATACTGTGGAACTCCGTTCCTGCCCAAGTCCGGGGTCGCACACTCACAGATGTGTCTCCTGCTCCTCCCTATGGAACCATCTCAAACTTGCCTCGGCCTGTGGCTGTCCCAAACCCCGTGAATTGATCCATCACAGCACACCTCTGCTCTGGAACTACTCCTGGACAAAAGACCAGACTCCAAGAGGTTGCTAAGCTGTATATAGTGTCACATCTGAAGGATTTCGATACTGTGCCCTGGAACTGCTCTTGGCTTCCATAAGGTGTTTATGTTGTTATGTTAATACTGTATAATTTATGCCTTACCACGCTCGTATGCTGTAGTTGAATCTGTAACATTCTGCTCTTATCTCCCACAAGGTGGTTATTTTGTTATGTTAATGCTGTATAATCTATGCCTTACCATGTTTTGTATGCTGTGTTGAATCTGTATCCTCACTTGAACTGTAACATGTCTAATTTGTACAATGTCGTTGTATGTACCTAAATCTATTATTCCTGTACTCTCGGGTCGTACTCTGAAAATAAACAATTGTCTTGTCTAGTGTACCTACCTGGTTAACAAAAGCTAAATAAATCTGGTTGAATTCTTTGACTGGGTGACAAAGGAAGTAAATCTGGGTGGGGCAGTGGATGTTGCCTTTGACCACCATCCCACATAGGAGGCTGAAAACAAGCTGGGTGGGCTGGGTATGGGGACAGGGTGGTAAA
This sequence comes from Neoceratodus forsteri, assembly GCA_016271365.2. NCBI lineage: Eukaryota > Metazoa > Chordata > Ceratodontiformes > Ceratodontidae > Neoceratodus > Neoceratodus forsteri. Next base: position 1,159,485,699 of record CM057459.1, on the reverse strand, counting down.
CTGGATTAGAAACTTGATAGCAGACAGGAGGCAGAGTGGTGGTAAATGGGGTGCAGTCTTGGGAGAGGGGGTGACCAGTGGGGTGTCTCAGGGATCGGTCCTCTGGCCAGTTCTTTTATGGTTTACATTAGCAACATTGCAGAGGGCTGGAGGGAAAGGTCTGCCTGTTTTGCAGATGACACAAGATCTAGGAAGCTTGAAAAATGATCTGAGGACTGGCAACTGAAGTTTAATTCAAAAAATGCAAATTATGCACCAGGGACACAGAAACCCTGGGGAAAGCTACAGGATGGGGAGTTGCTGACATTCACAATGGAGGAAAGGGGCCTGGGTTATTATTTCAGACAACCTGAAAATGTCAAAGCAGAGTGCTAAGGCAGCTGCGAGAGCCAGTGGTATGCTGGGCTGTATAGGCAGGGGTATCACCAGCAGGAGGAGGAAGGTATTCATGTCATTATATAAAACCATGATCAGGCCTCACATGGAGTACTGTGTGCAGTTCTGAGGCCGCACCTTCATAAGGACATTAACAGGCTAGAGACGGTCCAGAGAAAGGCGACTAAGATGCTATACGATTGCAATACAAGGCTTATGAGGAGAGATTAAGGGACCTTAATATGTATTTGCTGGAAGAGAGGAGGGAAAGAGAGGACATGATAGAAACATTCAAGTATCACAAGGGATTAAACAAGGTGCAGGGGGGACGTTTTCTAATAAAGGAGGAGCACAAAAGCCAGGGGCATGACATGAAATTGGAAGGTGGGAAGTTAAGAGGGAATGTGAGGAAGTTCTTCAAAGAGAGGGTGGTGGACGATGTAATGGCCTGCCTCAGGAGGTGGTGGGAGTGAGCACTGCAGATGGATTCAAGCGTACTTAGGACAGGCATAGGGGAACCATAGAGGTACAGCACCAGGTGGGTTGGAAGCAGTAATCCAGTACAAGGGCTTACAGGCAGACTAGATGGGCCAGGTGGTCCTTACCTGCTGACAGTTTCTGTGTTTCTCGTGTAACTGGGTTGCCAGACAGATATCAAGACATTACTCATGGTTACTATTCCTGCCGTGCACCCTTGGGGATTTAAATACGATTGAAGGGCCTGAGCTTGTTAGATTCCTCATATAGGAGGTGCGATTCCAAAATATAGAAGCAAATAGTGCAGTGCCTCCAATCAGAACTCAAGCTTCTCCCATTTTTAATCTGTTTTATCATATGCTTTATATTGCATTGATGCTCAACTAGTTCAGCTCAACTGGTGAAGCTGTACTGAATTTTAGACACCAAGTTAATATTTGTGAAACTTTAATAAGGGTTACGTGGTCTGTTTGATGTTAAATCCCTAACTTTGCACTTCAATAGCTTCACCCCTGTTCAAAAGATTTGTACAGAATGTTGCATGCATAGTCTTGGGGCCAGGTCTTTTGGTGTGCCAAGTTTTGTTCCAGTCAGATATGCAGAATTCAAGATCCAGGTAGTCAAAAATGAAAGGTCTTTTTTATTGTTTTGTCATTGTGTAGCACCCAGATGGTTTGGAATTTTGGTCAGAAATTTTCAGGGTGGAAAGGGCTTGCCCCAGAATGATGCCATCCATTAGTTTGGTGAAAAATATTAATCTGTTCCAGAGTTATAAGGAGTTGAAATTTTGGTTCTGAACATGCACAGCTGTTTCATATGAAAGAAGAATTTGACCATACAAAACAGGATTCTGTTTTGCATGGTGAATAATCCTGTTTCATGAGAAAAAATAACTTTTTTTTTGGTGGCCATCTTGTTTCCATTTTAAAAAAGTTTTTGAAATTCATAAAAATCATATCCTGCAGAGACACCAACACATGTATCTTGCTGAATGGGACCCAATTAGATGTATTCTGCTTGTAGTTTTGAATGATTTTATTGTTTCTTATGGCCTCATGAAACAAAAATAGGACTATATAAAACAAGATTAGATTCATATGAAACAAGAATTTTTGATTTAGTTTTTTCACATTCTTGTTTCATGTGAACCAATCCTGTTTCATGAGAATGACTCAGTCTCACGAAACAGAATTGCTTTTACAAAACAAGAATTTTTACTTAGATTTTTTCATAGTCTTGTTTCATATGAACCAATCCTGTTTTGTGAGAACAACAGAATGACATGAAACAGGATTGGTTCATACAAAACAAAAATTTAAACTTAGGTTTTTTGCATGTTTGTATTTTAATAAGCCATAACTCCATCAACATTAGAAGTTATGGAATAATCTATAAATCTTTTTTGTTTTGTCAACTGTGTATTATGCTCCAGTAGGACCAGGGCAACTCTTCTGAGTATCCATGTGGCCTCTACCTCTACTCCCAGCCTGAATCCTCCTCTTACCTGTGTCCCACCCAGTCCCACATACTCATCCAGCCCCCGGATCACCCCTCAGGAAGGGCCCACTTCACCTACCTGGCAGCCGATGTGAAATTAGAGGAATAGTCCTTTGACCAGAAAGGGAGCTAGGAGATCTGGTGAAGGTTGGTCCAGCAATGGGATGTGGGCATTGGTCCCCTGGGTCTCCTTCACCTCCTCTGGTCCACCTGGATTTTCCATGGTGTTACACCCTCAGAGCATGGGGCGTATGATGTCCAAGCACCGCGTGCTAACATCTGCCGCTTCACCCCGAATATCAACAATGCTTATGCCATGTTTCTGACCTCCATCAGGGGCTGCTGGTGAGTGGTGTAAGCCCCTGTACCCACCCTGAGAAGGGAGAGCAGTCCTCCAGATGCTCAATCCTTCCCTCCCCTGTCCCCGATGACCCGAGTCTATTTCAGAACCCAGGTCACTGGCATGGTGCAAGGTGTGGTGTCCAGTGCCTCAACCCTCAGCACCACCAGGTCAGCCAATAGTCTATATATATCAAAGGAAAGGTCTCAGTGAGTACTGCAAAACTAATACATAACACATTCCCAAAAATTAAGTGCCTTATAAAAAAACATTTATAATTAAAATTCCCTATAGGATAACATTGCAAATTTAACATGCCATAGCTCTATCACTCTTTAGAGTTAAGGGTTAAGGACAATCTATGTATCAAACAAAAGGTGGAAATGAGTACTACAGGCTAAGTCCCTACAAAAAAAATCTGAAAATAGACATACAAACAATAAAAAATGAAGACATTAAAATTCTATAGACAACATTGCAACTTTAACAAGTCAAAAGTCTGTCAATAATTGAGTTAAAAACAATGTATATGTGTATATATATATATATATATATATATATATATATATGTAACCCCTGTTACCTGGGGTTACTAGAATCCCAGTAAAACCTAGTGGTAGGCAGGAAGTCGAAACTCCAGTTAAATGGATTTCACACTGTCTCATTCTGTTCTCAGTCTCAGCTGAGACTGAGGGATGACATCATTTTAGAACTGTCGCAGCTGCTTAGCCACACTGGAATGTTGCAGTTGGAGGTTAGAGTAGAACTTTGGGAATTTGAAGCCAGTCTGTGTGCAGTCTGAGTGAGAGACTGTAGTACAGCAGAGTGTGTGCAGGCCTCAGAGCTTTAAGCTCTGTTTCAGAGCTACTTTTGGAGAGGTGTGTTTCCACCTGAAGAGGAACACAGGAACTGGTAATTGAAGTGGTGGAGACCACTTTCAATGAGTTCAAGATCCCCATTCCTGAGGGATGGAAGATTTGCCTGTTTTCCAGGGCAACCCTCCTGGGTCCAGCAAAGGAAATAAGCTGCCTGTTCAAGTTGTGTTGAGGCACTAGAAGCTCTGAGAGATAAATTCCTTGTGGAGGAAATGTCTGTGGGGCACCTGCAACCAAAGGGTCAGTTTTCTCTGAAAAGGGCCAAGTGTTTTCACCTGAACAAAAGGAAACTAAAGGGACTGTTACTGTGGGGTCAGGAAAAGACAGCCAAGTACAGTTGGAAAGTGGGGTTGGACTGCTTAATCTGTGGGAGGTCTAGAGTATGGACAATGCCACTTAATTCAAGTATGTTCAAGTCCAGCACAAAGAGTGAAGGAAATTGGGGATTGGACTGCTTAACTCAGTGGGGGTCTAGAGTAATGGACAATGCCACTTAAAAGCACGTTCAAGTCCAGCACAAATGGGAAGCAAGACAAGTAGATAGAATGTGAAATACATTTAGCAAGAATCTACATTGCAAAGCTTTAGGATGAGGTGTTTACTGTCCAGAGAAATGGCCAGGTATGAATTGTGGGAGCGAGAGGTGGGAGACCCCCATCAGTAGTAACCAAATTCACCTCTAGGATTTGCTCTGAGACACCTTTGCTTTCTCTCAGGTACTTGGCCAGTGCCTGAGGAAAGTACCCAGACATGGGATTGACAGGAAGATTCCCTGATGGAGCTGAGGTGCTCTTAGGTGGTTTAGGGAGCCACCAGAAAATGTTTCCATGAAGTATGGAAGGTGTCCAAGTGGCTGGCAAGGGAGCCGAGCCAGGAAAACCAAAACAGTGTACAAGTTTGGGCTGTGTAACCCAAAGCAGCATGCAAGTCCGGCTGTGTGCCCAGTGGGTTCAGAGCCTGAGGGTTAAAGTGTTGAGGAAGTGTTCTAGTCTCTTTTAATCTGCATTACCAGGAGTGTTGCCCATGGAGTCCATCTATGCTTTGTTTATTCTGTTTGGATGTGAATAAAAGCCACACTTTAGAATCCCACTTCTGGTATTGGACATAACAGTTATTGCTTCCTGTGTTCGGAGTTACTTAGGTGCCCCTGTGCAGAGTAGCCAAACCTAGCCTTTGTGCCGAGTCACCTATTCCTCCCGAACCCAGTCCACCTGGTATTGCTGTCAGATGGCAACGCAGACCGGTAGGGGTTACAAAAATGGAGGCACCACTGAGGATTTGGGTTTGGAACTTAGGAGGAATGCAGAAAGGTGCTCTGGCAAAGGGCTGCGTTTTGGCTATCTGACAGTGAGTAGCCCAAAAACTGAAGCAATGTTAACTAATGTGCCACTGTGTGCTGTTGTCCATGTGCTGCTGCTAAAATGCCAACTGTTTACCAAAGAGCAGTAAAGCCTGAGAGAGCATGCCCTTGTCTTGCATCAAAATTACAGCACTTTGCCAGCTTTTAAAACTGTTGTGACAAAGAAAAGTGTGGAAAACAAGGGTAGCAAAAGGAAAATTGTTCCCTGGATGTTGGAAATGCATTCTGTGAACTGAAAGACTGGTTGTGCTTAATGGCCATGAAAATGGTTAAAATGGCTCTCCCTGGAGTCAGTCAAAATAAAAAGTGTGGTTTTGCAGTTTAAATTTGCCTGCTCAATGATTGCCATGAGGAGAAGAGCACTCGAGAGGAAAGAGGTTCATTTGCATGGCATCGAGTGATTGGTGAGACTGCAATCAGTCCCGCCCCCAAGCCAGCTCTAAAGTGACTGCCCAGCATTCGAGAGGGAGGTGTGAGTGGAGTGTGCGTACTGGCTTACAGGAGGAGCATCGCGTGACTGAAAGCACTGTAAAAAGTGTAAAAACTGATTTTCTGTTTAAATTGGCTCAACCCCATCTCGATCGACTGGACTGTGAGTGTGGTGTTCAGAGGGATGATCGGCAGGACTGCCAACCCACTTATGTCCAGTGGCCTCCAAGACTGGCTGCAGGCCATTTTCCATCGCAGCAAATAGCTACTGATAACAGTGAGTACCAACAGAAATCATTGCTCAAACAAGTGATTTTTGCCAAAAGCCAGCTGAATCTGAGTGTAGCAGTGTAGTTGCTTTGCAAATAAGGACTGTGTTAAGTTTTACCAGCAAAAGCAAGCCTTTTAAGCCATCGACTGTGAGCATAAAGATAGGCTCAGTGTCAGTATAAGTTTCAAAGCCATGAGAGAGACTGTGAGTTGTATCAAGATATGCAGCAAGACTTACAGGCAATCCTGTGCTTGAAATAGTGAGGCTTTAAGGACTGTGAGCTAGAGCAATGTCTTCAGCAAGTAAACGTCTGTGGTAAATCATATAAATGTGCTAGGATAAAGAACAGTGCAAGTTTGTGCAGTTTGAGCAAAGTTATCAGTAGAGTGTGTAATCGGATGTGGCAGCTTGACCCAGTTTCAGTATGTTGATGCGTAGGAGTGCTCGCTGCCATTACAGGGTGGGTAGTATGTAACACAGCAGCAGAGGTGCCATTTGAAAGAGAAAGAAAGCTTTCAGTGGTATGGGACTTGAAATAACAGTGAGCATTGTTTGTTTTCTCTGCAGTCATGACCTCAGGACCAATCCGCCATCTGGATCATTCCGGGCTGTGATAGCAGAAGTTAACAAATTCACGGGACATTGAGAGATGTTACTATGGAGAAAACTGCCTCCTCATGTGGCGATTCCTGGATATCCAGTGCAAGTATGTTTAATATGCTTAAATGCTGGAAGGGACGTCTTCATGGTACCTCACTGTTCTGGTACATACAGAAATATGGTTTATTTAAAGTGCCCAAGATTCATTGGCTCCCACATGGACAAAAGTTCAAGAATCTGTAGTTGGCAGCACACAGCACCAGACGGAGCCTGTTGGAGAAGTACCCTCGGGAAGTGTGGCACAAAGCTAGAGGGTACAGATTTACAGACAGAACAAAGTGCTGATGTTTTGATTCTGAGTCACAGAGAGACATCTCAGGAAGAGCATCAGTAGACCCATGGAGGCGGGGCTAGCCCAAGTCTCATAGGAGAAGACGAGATGAGGGAGGCCTTTGAATGGGAGGTTTGACCTCCAGGCCCAGTGAAGAGTGATAGTCTCAGAAGTGAGGACGACTGCTCACTCCTGGGCACAGAATCTCAGTGAGGAAGAAGAAGAGAGGGAACCTATGTGGCCTTATGAAACAGGAACTGTACACAGCCTCAAGCTCTTGCCTCAGAGGAATGCATGGAAGAGAGTGGTGATCCACTGCCCTGGCTGTGCAAGAAGAAGAAGCCAGGATCCATTTTTTGTCTGATTGAGAATGTGTAGCTGGCAGAACCAGGACTGGCCACCCCCAATCCAGGTTAGAGGTCTCAGGTTGACCAAAGCTAGTAAAGAGGAGAGACTGGTTCGTAGGAAGGCGAATGAAATCTATGGGATGTCTTTTCCTACCTTTCCTCAGAGAGTCTGGGAGGAGATTGAACAAAATAGGAAGTCCTGGATTTGGGCAGAAGCAATGAAATGTGTGCATCCTGGTGCAAACAAGCATGTCAGGAACAGAATGTTTTACGAAAAATTCAGCCAGTGGAAAAGAGGCAGGACAGTGTTACTGGACACTGTTCGAATAGTGGATGGAGAGGGATGAAATCTTTCACAGTGTGAATTATGTGCACCCAGACGGGGTAATAATTCAAGCACCTGACCCATTGTGCTATTGGCCACAATGCAAAGACCTCCCTGCGAATGTGCCCATGCCTACCAAATGGAAAGCAGAGCAGTGGTAGCCTGTGCTGCCACTCCAGCCATTGCAGTGCCTTTGTTGTTCTGCCAGTATGGACGTCCGGACTCAGATGCCCCACATTCATCAGTTCTACAGTGTACTGGCTTCCAGAATCCATTGACTGGCCCACCAGATGACTTCAGATCCAGAGAGACACCAGCCCAGCTGATCCTGATTCATCGCCTGGTAATTGGATGACTTCAGACCAACTGTTTTCCTTTTTGTCCCTGTTCCAAGATTCCATCTCCAGAGATGACATCAGCCCAGCAGTTTCCAGATATGCCTCCTGTCATTCCCTGTAAGATGTCCGCCCAGCTGTATCAGAAGAATGCTGCCAGGAGAGTCTTCGGCTGAGGACCAGGTTGGTGCCATTGTCATTCTACAAGGGACTGGTAAGTCCAGACGTTTCTATTCTTATGACATTGCAGTACACACCCTACACTAGCAGACTCAGATGTTTGAACTGTCCTCAAAGACTCTCCTTCGGGACTTTGGCCTGCTAGAACTGTGATTCACCGGCTCCGACCCAGGAGAGACTCTTAAATGGACTTGCCTTCGGGCACTGTGGTCACTAGATGGGACTTTTAGGGCACTCCATCCCCAAATGGTGTATTGTAAATAATGTCATTGTTTTCTACTGTTTTCTAATGTTTATACTGTTTTTCTACTTTTCTAAAATAATATTTTGGGGATTCTCCAGTGTTTTGATGGTAGGGTTTAGATAGACTGTGTATGCAGATTAGGAATGTGTTGTCTTTCTTTTTCTTGCAGGTGTTCCTGAAGAAGATAGAAGAGAAGACAAGAAGAGAAGGAGGGACTCATCGAGTTCCTCACTAGTACTTTATGTGTAGTGTTTAAAGTACTATTGTTGTTGTTATTACTGTGTGTAACTCTTTTTTCCTTCCACAGGTATGGTTGTGGGGAAAGTGGGAGTAATGCATATTGTATGGTATTAGCTCCTGGTGTGTGGTTGTATGGTGTCCAGGGTCGGGAGGTCCAATGTTTGTTTTGTTTTGGGATTTGAGTTAGAGGCAGACAGATTTTCCCTAGAGGGCTAGGGAGGATAGACAGGCTGTGGTCCTCAACGGCCACAGGGACTGCAGTGCTGATCTATTAGGGCTATGCGCTGGACAGTTCTTCCAGAGCCACTGGGTACCCATAGTCAGCGGGTAGAGTAGAGGCTGATGTGTCAACCGATGGCCTCTGGGCCCTAATGTTGCCTGCCTATGCCTAGCACATGGTAGGAGGGGGAGACTGATTACCCCTCTTCCAGGTAGCACATAGGGGTGCAGATGGCCTAGGTCGGGTAACTAATGACTGGACAGTCATTTTCCTGGCCCAGGGTGAGGTAACCCTTCGCACCCGGGTTACTAGAATCCCAGTAAGACTTAGTGGTAGGCAGGAAGGCAGCTTGTGAAACTCCAGTTAAATGGATTTCACACTGTCTCACTCTGTTCTCAGTCTCAGCTGAGACTGAGGGATGACATCATTTAGAACTGTCGAGCTGCATAAGCCACACTGGAATGTTGCAGTTGGAGGTTAGATCAGAACATTGGGGAATTTGAAGCCAGTCTTTGTGCAGTCTGAGTGAGAGACTGTAGTGCAACAGAGTGTGTGCAGGCTCTTAGAGCTTTAAGCTCTGTTTCAGAGCTACTTTTGGAAGGTGTGTGTTTCCACCTGAAGAGGAACACAGGAACTGGTAATTAGTGGTGGAGACCACTTTCAATGAGTTCAAGATCCCCATCCCTGAGGGGATGGGGAAAGGCTTTGCCTGTTTTCCAGGGCAACCCTCCTGGGTCTGGCTAAGGGAGAGAAGCTGCCTGTTCAAGTTGTGTTGAGGCACCAGAAGCTCTGAGAGAAAATTCCTTGTGGAGGAAATGCCTGTGGGGCACCTGCAACCAAAGGTGAGTTCGCTCTGAAAAGGGCCAAGTGTTTTCATCTGAACAGAAGGAAACTAAAGGGACTGTTACTGTGGGGTCAGGAAAAGGACAGCCAAGTACAGTTGGAAAGTGGGATTGGACTGCTTAATCTGTGGGAGGTCTAGAGTAATGGACAATGCCACTTAATTCAAATATGTTCAAGTCCAGCACAAAGAGTGAAGGAAATTGGGGATTGGACTGCTTAACTCAGTGGGGATCTAGAGTAATGGACAATGCCACTTAAAAGCACGTTCAAGTCCAGCACAAATGGGAAGCAAGACAAGTAGATGGAATATGAAATACATTTATCAAGAATCTACATTGCAAAGCTTTACAGGATGAGGTGTTTTCTGTCCAGAGAAATGGCCGGGTATGAATTGTGGGGGCGAGAGGTGGAGACCCCCATCAGTAGTAACCAAATTCACCTCTATGGATTTGCTCTGAGACACCTTTTGCTTTCTCTCAGGTACTTGGCCAGTGCCTGAGGAAAGTACCCAGACATGGGATTGACAGGAAGATTCCCTGATGGAGCCGAGGTGCTCTTAGGTGGTTTAGGAGCCACCAGAAAATGTTTCCATGAAGTATGGAAGGTGTCCAAGTGGCTGACAAGGGATCCGAGCCAGGAAAACCCAGAACAGTGTACAAGTTTGGGCTGTGTAACCCAAAGCAGTGGAAGTCCGGCTGTGTGCCCAGTGGGCTAAAGTGTTGAGGAAGTGTTCTTGTCTCTTTAATCTGCATTACCAGGAGTGTAGCCCGTGGGAGTCCATCTATGCTTTGTTTATTCTGTTTGGATGTGAATAAAAAGCCACACTTTAGAATCCCACTTCTGGTATTGGACATTACAGTTATTGCTTCCTGTGTTCGGAGTTACTTGGGTGCCCCTGTGCAGAGTAGCCAAACCTAGCCTTTGTGCCGAGTGACCTATTCCTCCCCAAACCCAGCCCACCTGGTATTGCTGTCACATGGCAATGGCAGACCAGGGTTATATATATATATATATATATATATGTGTATATATATATATATATATATATATATATATGTGTGTGTGTGTGTGTATATATATATATATATATATATATATATATATATACATGATATATTTCTATATAGCTATATATATATATATATATATATATCGTGTCAAGGAGTACTACAAAACAACACATAAATCACCCTCAACATTTATAGTATACGCACTGCACCCCAAAATCACTTCCAGCTTTCATCATGGTGCCAATCCACAGTGAAAATCCAATCATCATCAAAATGCACCAAATGGTAACTCATCTTCTGTTACAGCCATACCAAATTTCAGAACAAACCAGCAAGGTTTACTGACAAAAAACACATTTGTGTCCATATACAGTATAATCAACTGCTGACAGTTAAGAGGGACACAATATATTTTTCCTTTGAAGTGAGCCCCACACAAACAATTATAACCAAGCACATAAATTGCTTTTCTGGGCCTGTGCTTTTCAGCCAAATGGATGGATTCATGCAGGTCCTCAAGGGACCTGCATGAATGAGGACACAATTCTACTATCTCAAAAGAAAGGAAATTATTTGCAAAAACTGTGTTAATGCACAGTTAGGGTTCTGATTTAAGCAACAAAAGTAGGGAAAGGTGGCTTTAATGATTCCAACCTTTACTTTCTCACCCCACCCCAATCAGGAAAGAAAAGACAATTATGATTTTCACTGTCCTGACTGTTGGCGAATCAAAGATGGGGTCTTTTTGGGGTTCTCATCCTTAATGCTAGCCCATTCCATGACCAAGTAAAGTGAGAAGTGATATGTTGTTTTCAGGCAGGGCCTACAGGTTGTTGGCAACATGTGAGGAGACATAGTTTTACGTGTTTGAAGATTAAACAGTAGTGTAGTGAGTGTTACAGTTGAGAACCCCAAGGAAGATGCTACCCTGATTTGCCAACAATCAGGACAATGAAAATATAGTGGTTTTCCCCTTTTCCTGCTTCAGGGTGAGAGGGTGAGGGTTGAAAACCCTATTGCTAATTTCCTACTTTTGTCACTTTAATCTGAACTCCAACTTAGGCACTGATGCCACATTGTGGCAAAGAATATGTGAATATAAAGTAGCCAAAGTTTTAAGTAAGTTTTACTGGTAATCATCCAGAAACTCAAACTACAAGGAAAGTAGAAGTGTGTGTGTGTGTGTGTGTGTGTGTGTGTGTGTGTGTGTGTGTGTGTGTCTGTGTGTGTCTGTGTGTGTCTGTGTGTTTTATTATTGAATCCTCCAGGTACAATACATGTGATGTGCTGACAATAAAACTAATTTGTTCACACCATCAGCATGAACTAATTTGCGACCTGTAGTTAAAATGAGTAGTTGCCAGGTGCGCTTCTGATAGGACTCAAAGGTTGTGACTGCACAAGTGTAATTCCCAAGTCCGAATGCTGCAAGTTGCTGATCTGAAGCAGGAATAGCTCTCCGGAATCCTGCTTTGAGAGATCTAGTCGACTTTCATTCTTGCTCTTTGTAAACGACTTTCTGTTATGCGTTGTAACTGTACAGCATCTCAAAGTTGGTCTCGCTCTCCTTGAACCAGTCGAGTTGTGTCACAGATTCCATGGATATGTTTTTTATACAGGACAGGGAAACAGTAGTGCCTACTATTGCAGTTGTGAGCTCCACCTGGAACCACCTATGAGAGAGCAAAGAAACAGATTTCTGTTAAATATTCAGCAACCAGCCCATACACTATTTCACCTAGGAAACAGGTACTGTGGGGAGGGGGGATGGCAAGCTCCAGTCAAAGGTTGTGTAGGTAATCTAGACATACAGTGTAGAGCTGTCCCTGCTCCTAGTGATCTGGTCTTGTATAAAGAAATATTCCTACAGTTGGCTTATCAGAAAAAAACTTCTTTTAATGTTTTCAACTGAAGTAAAAGGCTTAGAGAGACACTGGGCTGGATTCAGGATTGGCCATCTCACCACTTTCTGTAACACAAATGTGGATACTGCACACCTACCATGATATACAAGCTTCTGGACTGAGGTGTCTGTAGGATGCAATAGGAACAAACCATGCACATGGAGGTCAGGCTATTCATGGTGAATATCATGAACATATCCATCGCATGGCTCCTGTGCTGACCTACCAATTGTGGTATGCCCTGCGCATTGGGGGAAGGGGTACAATTGTGTACTGTGCCAGGAGAGTGGAGGGTAGGGCTGTTTGTCTGGGCCAGTAAGACCACCTCCAGATCAGCCAAACCAGCAGTTACCTGACCTGTAGCACAGGCATCAGTGTGTCAAGGTACTTGCCATCCAGTTACAGGTAGTTGTGGGAACAAACCATGTTAATTCAGGGATGTTAGACATTTTGTCAGAAAATGTCTGACTTAACTACCATTTGCATGTCAGCTGACCAGCTCTTTCCTGCATGAAACACTTCCTTTTGGCATGCACAGGAACTGGGTCACCAGCAGATGTCAGGATGTTACTCATGGTTACTACCCCTTCCTTGCACCCTTGGGGATTTAGACAAGGTTGAGGGGCCTGAACTTTGTTAGACTCCTCCGATTGGGGGGTTCATTAAAACAAAATAGCAAACAAAGAGTGCAGTGCTTCCATCCAAAGAAAGAATGTGCCACGTCAGTGTGAATTACAAACTCCTAGGATGCTATACCAACTCACCCCTCACAGTTTATGAACACCGCACAGGGACCAACCAATTTCAATACTCATACTTGGCAAAATCACTAATAAGCTCACTAATAATATGCTCACACACACAAAATGGGAAAACAGCAAAGGTACTTTATTAGCAGCTGTAACTGGCACTGTGGATCGTAAGAATGGTTTGAATACATATGTATCTAACAGCAAAGTTGAGCACTCACCATCTGTATTAGCAAAAACACTTCAGACTCTTAAAGGACACATTCATGTACAGTGGCAGACATAGCTTGAAAGCCCTTGAAAGTTATTTTGATTGAGGTATTAGGCATATCCAGTAGCTAGCATCCAGAGATAGATGACCGAGTCTCTGCAATATAAATACTACATTAGAGTGATTCATAGAACCTTGTGATGTCAGTGACAATCAATTAGTGCTTAACTCAATGCAGTTAGGCACTGCTTGATCATTACTGACATCACAAGGTTCTAATAATGGCTCTAAAGTAGTATTTATATTGCACAGACTCAGTCATCTATATCTCTGGACTGCTTCCAGCTACAGGTATGCTCAATACCTTAATCAAAAAGAACTTTACATGGGCTTTCATACCATGTCTGCAACTGTACATGAATGTGTCCCTTAAGTTAATTAATACATTCTATTAGTGCACAAAAGGAAAAAATCAGGCAGCTCTCACCTGATGAGTTTGGTAACTCCAGTTCATTTATCAAAGGCTGGGGTATTGGTCAAACAAACATGCTTACATATTCACATACCTATGACATCTTTGAGACGTAATTTGAAATACTGAAATTCCATTGGTGCAAAAAGGACATCCTGATAAAACAGATTAGTATACCAAGAATATAAAAATACATACATACAAACATTAAAAACATGTAAAGCATCGGTAATTAATGCCCTCTTAGGAAAAGATCATAGTGGATTAGGCAAGGGGTGGGAGAGCAGGATAGGGAAAAGGAGGGTAAAAAGATATGTGGGAAGAAGATGAATAATATGAATAATAAGATTTATAGTATATGAAGTTTAACTTATAAAATCAGCAGTATATCAAATCAACCTGTCTTACAGTGTCCTATTATTCATTCAAAGTGCTGATGCATACTATACAGCTTACTGGTATATCATGTCAATATAGATACAATCATCCTACAGTACCTTCTTCTTTACTTAAAAAGGGTCTAATGTCTAAGCTGGTATTCCGACCATGGAGTTTTAGTGGCTTCCAGAGTGACTATCCAGAAACTTTCCTTTGAAGCACCAGATTATCGTAGTTGCCACCTCTGGGTTTAGTAGCACACTTTGTCCACTGCTTGAAAAGTAAACTTGTGTTCTGTATCTCTAGCTACCTCTAGGACATCTGTAGCTGTAGCATAACTGCAATCTCCTTTTCTGTCACTCTCATGTGCTCTCCTACATGAATGTTAAAAGCCTGTGTAGTTTTGCCTACATAAAAGGCACCACAGGAGCATTCTGCAACATATACCACTCTTGTAGTGTCACACGTGGTAGTCTGTCTAATCTGATAGACCTTATTTGCATTTTGACTACTGAAAACATTTCCTTGTTTTACGTGTTTACAGAGCACACATCTGTGGCATTTGTAACATACATTTGTTCCTGATTAAGCCATGTCTTGAATTATGTTCTTTACAATGGCTGTGGACAAGGTTATCTGTCAAGGCACTCACCATCCTGTATGCCGTGTATGGGGACATCTCTGCTATCTCTTTGAGTCCACTATCACTACCCAGGACTAATCCTCTATATTTTGTTTAACAATATTTTCTAAATGTGTAGACTGTGTTGAGTACATGGTGACAAAATGATATCTGGTGTTTCTTTTCCCATTTTCATTATTCTGGAGGAAGTTGTCTCTATCTTGCCTCCTAGCATATATTCTTCCTTCCTTCCTTCCCTATCATGCTGCTACTGTAACCCTTTTCAAGAGTGTTTATGTTAGGTCAGTTTCTCCTTGTTGTGCATATTCTAATGTGGTGCAATTGTGTTTGACCCTAAATACTGCCCTTTAGGTATGTTTTACTGTTGTGTGCCTGGGGTGGCAACTTGATGCCTGGAGTAGAGTGTTATCAGCTGTGTCCTTCCTATAGATGTTTGTTTTGACTTTGTCTTCCTGTGTTCTATAGAGTGTCAAATCTAAGAAGTTTACCATATCTTCTTTTGTGGTGTATATAAACTGCAAGTTGTCATTGGTACTGTGTTAAAACTGTTCAAATTGTTCCAGGTCCCCTCTGTCTCCTTGCCACACCATTACAATGTCATCAATATAATGACACCATAATTTATTTTTTCAAAATGTGCATCTACTATCTACAGCCAGACTGCAAGCATGGGAAATTGTGGCAGTCACAGGGCACAGATCAAAAGCCAGCTTGAGAAGCTATTGGAGTGCCTAAGCTGAAGACCAGAAAAAGTGGTGCAGAATCCTGGCACACAGTACAAAAGAAAATCAGCAGGTGGAATCTTCAAGCAAGAATCAAAAATGGAGCCTACAAGCAAGAAACAGAAGCTGGTGACTGAAAATGAGATCACTGACAATAAGCATGAAATACCTGCAAGAGAAAAGACAGTGCTGGAAACATGCATTTCAAGCTTGTAAACCCTGTATTCCCATGCAAGGTGCAAGTCATTGATTTCAAAAGTGAACTTAAAATGTTCTACATTGTAGGAAGTTTTTTTTCTTTTGTTATTTTGTCTGCCCTCACAAAGTAGTGCATCATGTGATTCTAAGCGATTTACTATTTTGACCATCCCAAACAGTGTATTTAGGGACTATTTGTTTCTCCCCTTTAAAGAAATTCTCTTCTTTAAATAAATGTTACACAATTTTATAAATGCAAACTTCTTGTCAATGTCATTTTGTCCTAATCATAACCCATTTTATAAGTGCAATAAAATACTTGAGGGTGTAGATTGTTCTGTGATAACTGCATGCCGAGGTACGGACTTAACACTCAGTATTCGGCCCCATTCCTTACTACTCAGCTAGGTGTGTGGTTATCACAAAACAACTAACACCATTTCATGTCTTATTGCTTAATATAAGTAATCCATTTGCTAGAGTAATCATTAATGGAACTATTTCAGAACCTTTCAAAACTACACAGAGGGACTCCACAAGGGTGCCCACTCTCCCATATCTATTTATTTTAGCCATAGAGCCCCTAAAAAGGAACATTACAAATTTGATTATTAAAGCAAATCAAATGATCAATACAGTATTCACATATGTTGATGATTTGATGATCTCTTTAAAAATCCTACAGAATGCTTTGGTGAGCTAAACAAAATCTTAGATGACTTTGCACAGGTCTCCAGATTAAGTATAAACTGGCATAAGACACAGATAATGGCTGTTGGCCCCTCACACAAAACAAAAAAAGATAAAACTAGCTCATTTTGATTGTGACTCATGTGTAAAAGTCACATCACATACCTAGGCTTAAAATTCCAAGGGAAGTTAAAAATAGTAGACATAAATCTGATGCGCTACTGGTATAATTGAAATGTGACCTCCTTAAATGGGAGAACGTTAACTTATCACTATGAGGAAAAATAAGCACAAGTAAAATGTTAGCTGCACCTAAATTATTGTATCCTTTTTAAAATATGCATATAAAAATTGATAAAAAAGAATTACAATTGTTAGAAAGTCTGGTACAAAAGTTCCTCTTGGGAAATAAACCTCCCAGAATGGCCTTAAAAAGTTAAGAAGTCCTTGGACTAAGGGAGGATTTGCATTATCACAGTTGAAAAGTACTATTTAGCCTTTTATATAAACAAGCTATAAAATATATAAGTAACACAGAGGAAGACAGAGTTTCACTTTGGCTAACACTTGAAAACCATCTAGTTGCACCATTTAAACCTTCTGACTACCATTTATACCTATACCTAGGAAACTGAGAATATCACTTTGCATTATGACCACCATCATGTGATTAAGAAAGTTAAAACAATTCTCAAAATTCAAAAATTCCCCACACATTTAACAATAATATGGGAAAATGAGAATATATATTATGGTGGGAACCCACAGAAGACCCAGTATGGATTTTGGCCAGGATTACTAATGTAGGTGACCTACTAGACAGCAAGACTAGGACCTTACTCTTTTACTGAAGTTAAGACTAAATTTAACCTGCACAGGTTTCAATTCACAGGTATTTAGAGATCTGACATGTATCCTGACCTTACCCTGCCTGAACACAAGGAATGGGAGCAGATAGAAAAAAGTGGCCTCAGTGAAAACAAACTCTGGCCAAAGCCCGATAGGGCTGTAGGGGAGGAATTGAGGGTTAAAATATTGAACATGTTTTTTAAATAATTTTACCTCTACTTTTCAACACAGCTTTGTGATGAACCTGCCTCATAAGAAGGGCAGATAAATGTTCAAATCCCAGCCTAAAGGTGATGTCATGCAGGGACTGCAAAATCAACTTTGGGTTGCAGACAGACATTTTGGCAGGAGTTGGAAAAGTGACAGCTGTCACATTAATGAGTCACTGTGCCAAATGGCTATGTTAAATGTTGTGGTAAAAATATTGAATATTACCAAAGTTATGAGCCTGCATTTGCAAAATTTAGCTTAGCCTCATAACTTAAAGCAACAGTGCAACAATCTGGTTAAAATTCTGACAAATTAGAGCTATTTTAGATTGCCACTTACCTCCTGGCTTGTATGATATCCTTCTTTCTACAATTTGAGTCTGCTTGAGTACTTTTCATGTCTGCAAAATAAAAGGAGCACTCCTTTAATATGGCTCAGACCAGCTTTCATCAATATTTGCTGCTGCTTTTGAACAACTATTGTTCTGTAAGGTCAGAGAGCTCTGCCTGCTGCATAATAGTTAATTTTAGTCACAACAGAAGTGATATATAAACAATAGGTGGACAAAAACAGCTGAAAATACTGATGAAAACTGGTCCGCACTGCATTAATCCATAGGCTGCCAAAAGAATTAGAACATATAGGAATTTTGGACTGATATATCAGTCTGTGACACAGCAAGGTTAAAAGGAGTTCCTTTACTATTTCAGACATGAAAAAGTACTAAAGCAGACTCAAACCATGGAAAGAAGGGCATTATACAAGTCAGAAGGTAAGTGGCAATCTAAAATAGCATAAAAAACATAGGTCAATATAACCAGATTGTTGCACTGCTGTTTTAATAGATGAACATAATAGAACCATATAACACAAGAATGTTCAAAGTATAATACCTCCCCATATTAAATGTATTCAAAGACAGAGAATGCTTTGCTAGTTTGTTTGTTTTTTAGCATTGAAAAGTTTAACTTGGTCCACAGGGATGAAATCTGGATACAGCTCTTATTTAATCAAGCCCTAAACATCATGATATCAGGGCAGAAAGGGGTTAGCATTATAATGAAGTGAGGATAAGGTAAAGAAAATCTTTTTTTTTTGGCATTGAAAAGTTTAACTTGGTTCACAGGGAGGAAATTGAATACAGCTTTACTTAATGAAGCCCTGAATATCATGCTATCAGAGCAGAAAGTGGATTAGGATGCATTAAGATGGAAGTGAGGATAAAGGTAAAGAAAATGTATTGTGGTACTATATTCTATAAAGATCCTGCCGAAAAAATGTAACACATATGTCAAGCAAAGAAACACCAGCTTTGCATAGATGCTGAATTATTTGGTGCGATTTTATAGTGCAGCAAGTTAAAGTGTGCCCATATTCATTTGTGAGTGGGGATTGTGAAAAATATCAGTGGTTGTCAATTCTGACTCACCTTTTTCTTCTTTGATGACAAAACTGCTTTTTAAGAAAATGAGCTATGTAAACCATTATGATCCATCATAGCTTCAATAACCCCAACTTTTTACACCCTGTGGGTCACTGCCCCATAGGAAAACTGGCCTTCTCATTCCTCTCTGAGTGAAAACCAAGCCCCTTTTGTGTTGATAAATCCATGAATTTATGTAGCATTTTTAGTTCTGCATATTTATACAGTCGCATAAAATGCTAGCTGATATCCTTAGTAAGCTTCCTCTATCAGTTTCTTCATATTTCCTCCAGTGTTTACATTTACTGTAGCAGTAAAGAGAATGTGTTTCATACTAAAAATAAAAGAAATTTGCTGGTGGGCTTTCTGTTTAGATACCCTGCATTTTCCAAACAGGAATACCTGGAAGGATCTAACTGATTAATATCCACATTTATGTTTACTAGTAGTTACCATCTTCTCCTGCAGAACAAAGCAAAATGGATTCAGAGTGGCGGGACAAGTAATATGGTGCTCAGCAATGAAAAAACTGAAACAAGCAAAGGATGAGGAGCACCCACATATGCAGAAAGCACCAGGACTGCAAAAATATTATTCAGAGTTCTTTATTTAACTAAAGTGTATAGTGCACCCACATAGTGAGCATAAAAAGTCACGCTGAGCTGCTCTGAAAGTTATGCTTCTCCCAGCCCCTGTCTGGCATCATTGGAGTGAATCACTGTGGTGGTGCTTGGCAGGGGTCAGGAGAAATATTGTTTGCAGAAAGGCTCAGCCGCCACTTTGTTATGCTCACTATATGTGGTACACTATGCACTTTAGTTAAATAAAGGACTTTGAATAGTATTTTGTGGTCCTGGTGCTTTCTGCATGTGTGGGTCTTCTCATCCATTTGCTTGCCACTGTGGAACAGCAGGCTGAGATGGGACATGAGCTCAGTCTTCTCACTGTCAGGGATATTGACAGGATCGAACATATGGATAGGTTCTCCAGCAGGATACAGGGACATGCTCTGAAAGTCACAGATGGCACATTTGGGGTAACATTAGGCAGCATATTTTGTCCCAGAAGGTGATGGCCTGCTAAACTAACCTGCCAATAGAGACCATGGACATGAAGACAGCAGCACAATCCCCAGTGTTGCCCATCCCTTAGCTTTTGCCAGCACTCAGCTGATACGGCTGTGGAGAGCTTTTAGGAGTGGCAAGAGTGTTGAAAAGAATATGAGGTGCTCTCGCCACACCAGAGTCAGATGTAACTGATACTGCTGTGATTATAGAACTGTGCAGGCATGATACTTGCTCATGCACAGTTTGCCTCAAGTCAGCCATATCATGCCTGCACACTGATATGACTACATATCAGCCATACTCACATATGCATAGTTTAAGTCAGCACTGCAAAAGTAAGACCTCACTGAAAATGAGATACTGCATCTTAGCCAGGCTAACGGCATCAGTACATTGTAGGGCGGGTAAAATTAGGACCCTCTGAAAATGAGATCCTGCTGCTCATCAAAGCTATCCTGTGTCAGTACATTGCCAAAATGGATAAAAGTTTGATACCAGTGAATATGATATACTGCATCTTAGTTAGGCTATCCAGCTGTGTCAGTACATTGTAACAATGCTATAATACCATCAAGAGGTTCTGGAGACATGTGAACATTGAGAGCAAAGCTTGAGAGATTGCAACATTTTTCCAGAGCCTCTGATATGTTGCAGGTGAGTTTTACTATTTAAAATAAATAAAACAGCCTTTGCATTTGTTATAGTGATTTTACTGACAGGCATAATGAAGTCAGTTGCGTACAGTACATGTATTGATTTAAACATAAAGGAAAATGTACAGGAGTTTTGTCCCAGTTTTACATGGAAAATACAGGGAAAAGGATGGTGCACTACAGGAAATGCTTTGTTCAATCTGGGAAAGCTGCAGTTGACACCGCTATCATTCTTTGTAATTCCCTAGGATGCCCCTTGCAACCTTTGAAAACCTCTTAAACTTTAGCTGTCTAGCATTTAAACCCTTCCCACAAGTACAAAACCATGAGAGTTATAATGCTGCTAATTAGGTCCAGAAAGGGTTAATATAAATCAACTCTTCGGAGGAAATACTATAAATTGTAGCTACAGACAAACACACACACACACATATACACACACACTGGGAGAGTTGACAAACTGTCATTTGAAACTATTCTGCAGTTTGATGCTATCTGTTGAAAGTCATGTCAGTAAATTATTAGTCTCCAAAGATAGCAAGTCACATTGCAATTAAAAAAAGATGAGAAAATAGTGTTGACTTTGTCTACTTAACAGCCCTCTTGCATTAGCACTAAAAATGCTGTTAACTAAGTTGGATTCAAAAGAAACATATTTCTTTTACTCACTGAAGCACTAAAAGGTTGGGGAGGAGAAGTGATTGTCCGAGAATTTGATTCTTAATCTCTAGGCTGCGAAACAACTAGAATAAATCTATCAAGCTGCCCTTTGTCTTTCCTGCCTTGCCCAGCACTGCTGAACTTGCATTGCCCCAGGCTCCTTCATCACCCCTGCCCCCTTCCTCACTAGCTAAGGTAATATTTCTCCTCTCCGCCTCTTCCCATGGCTCCCAACCCCGACTCGGATTTAGATGTACTCTGAGGTGGTGCTGCTTTATGAATCACCACCGCCTGCCTTCGCCTTGCTGTTGAAAACCAGAGGAGCCCTATGGGAAGATATGGTCTCCTGAACTCCACTGCTATTTTAAGTTAAGTCTCTCTTCTGCCTGGCGGCTCCTGATTGGCTACATCTCAGGACCGAAGTAACCTGATTGGTACTGCCTCGAGCCTGCATGCTCAGTCCTAGTTCTCCTTTCTAAGTGACTTGTGTGCCTAATACCTACTAGTTTGTCCCACCCACCCACCCTCCCTCCTCAGCCCTGATCTCTATTAAATACAGTTAAGTACTAGAGGTCTTACCTGGCCCATGGGCAATGTCTCCACTGAGGCAGCACACAATCTTCCACCTCTGAAGCCTAAGTGCCCTATGTCTAACATATTAGCTTCATAGTTTATATCTGTTAGGAATGCCTGACAATGCTCTCCCTGGAGGCAGCACCTGTTACCAGACTGCAAACTTTGTGATTCAGCCTCTGCTTAGTTACCACATGTATAGGCATATACCTTACCTGTATGTATCTTATACACTTGTATGACACTTTACTGTATTCAACTGTCGTAATCTGTTTCTGTTTTTGTTTTACTCTGTACCTGATGTGGAGCCTTTGGAAATTAGTCTATGACTCAGAGGGCTGTAATTCTTATATTCTTAAATAAATAAATAAATAAAAGTCCCACCCTCAGCTCACACGTCCCTCAACCATTGGCCTTCCCTGTCAACTTCTCTCCTAACCTTAAAGGGTTACCCTAACTTTAATGGTGCTTCAAATTTCTATTTTTAGGTGCCTGATTAACCAAAGATGCTACCTGCCAACCTCCTACTGGGCCTGATCTCCCTCATGGGTCTACTGTTCTACACTGGCCCCACAGAGGAGCATAACCCCTGCTTGTCCTTACAATGGAATTTTATTTATTTATTTATTTATTATTTTATTTAGTTTTGTTGACTGGGTAAGTGCAGAGACAAATCCTGCCTATTTTCAGGCATGACCGGGGAGGAGGATACAGATGAATGCCAACTGACCTTGAACCAGATTAAGCTGTTGGTGGTATTTTTAGTGAATGAGGGAAATTTGGCCAGGACACCAGGGAAATTCCCTACTCTGACAGAGGAGTCTCTGTCCAACAAGTGACGGACGCTCTGGTGACCACGGCAGAGCTAGCTGGTGAGGCAGGAGACTTGGTCTCTGCTCGTCTCTGATTTACTAGAGACTGTTTCAGACAGAATTGTGTATGAACATGTACTTACTGTGACTGAAGCTGCTCCATGGCTTGTACTGTTCTTTCTCCTGCTCGATGCAGTAGCCCTGACGGAGATCGTAGAGACACTCTGCAGTTGTGTCCAGCGAATTGAGGTGCTGCAACCCGCTGTGCACAGTGGACTGGTGGAGGTAGTGAATGCTACGTGCTTGGTGGACGACGGAGAAGACTTGTCTGTGCAGATGTCGCAACAAGATGCGATGCTCTTTATGGCAGCCACAGGAGGGGATAATCCTGGCAGTTCCTGGATCCCATCCTACTTTTGGACCTTCTGTTGACCCACTGTTGCCCCGAACTGAGTCAACTTTTTTTGTTCACTGCCATGCACGGCCGCCCCACAGCAGAGGGTGCACAGCTTGGAGATTGCATTGCAGGATTCTCACCTACTATGTTGGAAACAGGCAGCCTGATGTCCTTTTCTGAAATATTGCCCCAACCTTAGCCTGTGTGGTCCATGGAGCAGGCTTTGCAAGGCAGGCTGATACAGGACCCCAGAAAGGACAGTGGATCTCTGGTCCGTCCCTATTCGTCCCCTAAACCTGAAGACTTCCTGGAGGAACAACCAAGGGACTGGAATTGAATGACTCTCCTGACCCCTTGAGTTTGCCAGGGAATTGTCACTCACCCAAAACCCTGTATTATCTCTCCTACAGGATACGACCTCTAAGGCATCTCGTATGATGGAATCCATGGATTTTATAGCTGCGGACCCTGATCTACCTCTCCTGATCAGGGAAAGACTCCCGTTCCTTTTCTTCCCTCTTTAAGGCACCTGTTGTAGCTGCTAAGCGACATAATGCTATCCGTCTTATTTATGAGGTGGACTTTCTGACCCCCGGATCATGTCTTTGTGGCTAGATCCTGATAAAGACTCTTTAAAATTTTTGCTCACCAGATATATGCCTTGATACATGTGTCTGGAGAATCTTCCTTGACGTCAGTTTCAGACATCTTGTGGACTTAAATGATTTTGGTCTAGATACCATGCTTTGAAGAATACCCCTTATGGACCCCTTCCAGGCCATCCCCTGTCGAAGCCTGCCTTTAAATTTATTATGGTTATGTTCCGTAATGAAGGTGTTGATGTATCTGATGTGATGTACTGGCTGAAACAGCACTGCACGGTACAGGGTCAGCCTGAAGCCATTCTAGACACTGAAAATATTTGGACTGGGGTTGGAGATTTTGGGTGCTACTACACAAATGACTCAGGTCCTGTGCACCTGCCCAATTCCTTTTTCTTAGGACGAGACAGGGAGTTTTGTTTATCCTGGCCAACCCAAGGCCTGTTATAGATGTGGGATCCTCACATCGTAAGTAGTGTCTGTGATAAGATTAAATGTAATAATTGTGGTGAAATGGGTCATGTGGGGTTCACTGTCGGAATGCTAGTAAATGTAACTTGTGTGGCCAATTAGGGCATCTATTCCAGACTTGTCGCTGTGCTGCACATGCTCAGGAAGACCATGATGGTAGGGCTGATCAGCTTTGTGATCACACAAGCACAAAAAGCACGGTTACGCAGCATCTGTGGCTAAGCACCCCTCTGTTACAGGAGTTTCAGCGGTGCAGCCCCTACTGCTAGCACCCCCAGAACCCTGTTCCTTAACCTGACAAGATGGTACCACCTTATCGGTACCTGAACCCCTCCGAATGGAGAAAATCAGGCCTGTTGCTTCTGATGTGGACTCTGTCCCAGGTCCTAGTAAAATGCTACCTCCTCGTGAACCTACTGCAGGTACTGCCGTGGGTCTCTGAGAACTTCTTCTCGGCCTTCCACTTCCTATGGCATCATTGTTGCCTGTTCCCATACCCTGTTGAATCCTTTTGAATTGCTATAGCCAACTTTGGACAACGCAGGTGGTGAGTCTGACTCATCCTCGTGGCGCTCCTCCTCCCTGATGGTCCTACTGACACTGGACCTCCAGTGGGCATTGGACTTTCACAGAAACATAAGGCCAAAGTTAGACTGAAAGGGAAGAATATAGTTGGGAAGCGGAAACTGTGATGTTTTATACTTCTGTTGTCTACATGGTGCAGTTTACTTGTTACACTATTAACGTTAATAGTATGAAACGTGTTCCTAAGAGACGGTTAGTTTTTTCTTTTTAAGACTTTACCATTGGGTATTTTCTTATTGCAGGATACCAGACTCCATACTACTCAAGAGATCAGACAAGCAAAAATGATTGGCTCTTAGGCCCCTCATTCTGGTCCATAGGTCGCGACCCTGTTCAGGCCTTAGCATTTTGATAAATATGCCTGACTTTCGTCTTTTGAAACTATTTGATTTGGTACCGGTGAGCTCTGGTTTGGACTTCACCATAGGTAATTGCCCTTATCGAGTTATCAATATTTATGCGCCACAACTTAAATCAGCTTCGCATAGCCCTTTTACTTAGATCCAGCTTACTTGCACACTTCATTCCAAGTTTTATTTTCTGGTGACTTCAACTGTGGCTTGAGTCTTGGGATAAAAGTTCCTTTGCCACTACTAAAAACTGTACTACAACTCACAGGAACTGGCAGAGCTTATACATACTGCCCATTTAGTTGATGCTTATTTTTCTTTTGGCAACAACATACCCCTACGTTTCATAAAGGTTAATTGGCTACCCGCATTGATTTTGTTTTCTTGTCCTATACTTTACCAATTGTTTCAGCTATGGTGCAGGCAGTGGTCTTTTGGATCATAGCTTGCTTTCTGTTGGTGGGGTACTGCAAATCCTTATTCAAAGGGCCGGGTCGGAAATTTAACACTCCTTATTGCAGGATAAGGTGTTTTGTGGACCCTTCGTTCCCTTCCTTTTTGCACGCAAATCTGTGTTTCTCTGTTATGAAGACCCGATACAGTGGTGGTTTGATACAAAACATGCGTTGATATCATTTCTGAAACAGTATAGTCGTATGAAAGTAGGAGCCAATATTTGGACTATTTACAAAGAAGAGCATCTTCAATCGCTTCTTTCTTTATCATATACCACGGTCATGACCTTCCTCTCAAATTCAATTGACGCGGCAGCTATGTTGCACTTCCAATCTCAACAATCACGGCACTTGTACCACCAACATAAATTTCAGGTTACTGGACCTCGGAGATCATTTGTCCCTTTGAGTCTAACTCTCGTCGGACTGCTCAAAAGATGATATTATGTCTTACAGATTCCACGGGACTATATGCTCTACTCAAACAGAGATTCAGCAGATAGTTGCTAACTACATGACTGCTTTGTTTTCCCCTTTCCTGCTGATCTACCTGACCCTGCTGCCCTGTACGAGAATTAGAGATCCCACCCTTCTACAACAGCAGTGGAGATGGCGTGCCAACCCATTACGACCTTGGAGTTGGTAAGACTATTCTGTCCCTGCCGTTACGTAAAACTCCTGGCCCAGATGGTCTTCTGGCAGCTCTCTATAAGGTTCTGGGTGACCACTTACTTATTGAACTTACCTCTGTCTTTAATTCTTTGTTGAACAGTGAGTCTGTCCCTTTAGAATTTACAACTGGTGTTTTGCTTTATATCTATAAACAGAAGGGGAAGCCCACTCTCTTGAGAATTGCGCCCTCTTTGTATGCTAAACACCGACTTTAAGATATTGATGAAGATAATAGCAAAACATTTAACAGGTATTGCAGAAACTGTTCTGCATCCTGCTCAATCTTTTTCTGTCCCCAACAGGAACATCTCGGATCATTTGATTCTGATCCGTGAATTGTTCTCTCACGGGTACTCAGCTTCAACTTCTGGATTTGTAGTATCTGTGGATAAACAGGCAG
This sequence comes from Neoceratodus forsteri, assembly GCA_016271365.2. Taxonomy (NCBI): domain Eukaryota; kingdom Metazoa; phylum Chordata; order Ceratodontiformes; family Ceratodontidae; genus Neoceratodus; species Neoceratodus forsteri. Next base: position 1,159,459,254 of record CM057459.1, on the reverse strand, counting down.
CATTTGATTCGGTGAATCATGATTTTTATGGCAAGCACTCAGTTTTTGCATATACCGCTATTATTATCCAACGTTACGTAATTTTATAGGACAGCTAAGGTCATGTCAGTAGTGAATGGTTGAATGGGACCTCTGATACTTGTTCAAGGGGAGTCCGACAGGGGTGTCCCACGGTCCATTACTATGTACTGTTTTTGGACGTTTTGCTCCCCGTGTTAATATGCTTCCACAGATACATGCTGTATCGTGTCCTATAACAACAGCACCTTACTAAGCCATTGCATATGCAGATGATATCTGCTTTTGGTGGCAGATGAGGATTCGGTGATAGCCTCCTTGCAGGAATGTTCCTTATTTGGGACATATTCGGGAGCTACTCTGAATTTTGAGAAAAGTGTTGTATACAGCTGGGATCTGCTATTGCACTGATTAGGAACATCGGACCATTGCAGATTGTAGATGGCCCTGTTCGTATTTTGAGGGATTTATTTTGTACTCGAGCCGATGACGCTTATAATTGGACTTCTAAACTACAACAAGGTCACATAAAGGTAGCCTCATGGAACAGGAGTCAGATTGGGAAAAGAAAAGAGTCTATTTAATTAAGACATATTTACTTTCCCTCTTTCTCTATGTTAGCTATATCTTTCCTATTCCAAAACAATTGGAAATGGCGATTCTTAGCCTTTTTTCAGGCATTATGGGGAGCAGGTTGAACCCAATAAAACGGGATGTCATCTATCTCCTATCACAGACGGTGGTGTTGGCATGACTAACCCCTTTGTTTTTCTCCAGTATTTTTCATAGCGAACATTAGACCACTTTTGATTAACTCGCAGAAAGGATGGGAAGCGTGGTTCTATGATTCTTGTAAAATATGGTTCCACCAATGGGAACATGACTCCCGCGTATTCTGCGTGCCTCGAGAAACATGCCACCTTATGTGAGGTATAATGCTTTCTATGCCTGGAAGCAATGGCAGGTGACCCCACAAATGCTTCTCACCAATGCGCACAAATCCCTGTATAGATTGCTTCTTTCCTCTGTGTGTGCAGTTCAGTCCCCTTTTTAAATGTCCTGCCCAATATTGTCCCTCTCTGCTTATTTTGTTGCGTTTTAAGCGAATCCCAATACATATGTGAGACTTCCATTGGTTATCCTGCCATGAGAATTAATGTTAAATCAAACCATAAACATAAACAGCTACAAGACAGGATGTGTTCTAGGCCCTCTTGTATTGATGAATTGGAAACTATTTCTCATTTATTTTTGATTGCCCGTTTATACAACGTTGGTGAGTTTTCTGGCCCAAAAGTGGGGTATGCCATTGCTTAAACTTGTCTCTACCCGATGATTACGTATGGAGCATTTCCCTCAATGGTCTCTGTGGAACACTGATACTTTAAATCTTATTTTGTTGTAATTAAATGCATATTTGGATGGCAAGATGCAAGTTCACCCTGCAGCAGAAAATTTGTACATATATAGAAATTGAACAAAAGATTGTTCGGGATTTGAAAACTGTTTATGCACGTGAACTTGTGTCTCTTTCAGGCCTGGTCTGTTCACCCTTTGGAAAGCCCTACCTTGGATTACAGACTCGGATGCACCGTGACTTGAAGGACTTTTGTTCTCTCAGTATCATTTCCTTAGTTTTCTTTCTTTCTTTCTTCTATACCTTTTGATATGAACACTGTTGTATACTGTCTTGATTTTACCTGTTTTTTCTTATTGTGTTTTCTTTATTGTATATTGCCTGATTTCTTGTTTCAATAAAACTTTCCCCTGCTCTTTTCGAGAAGTGCCATGGGATCTTTAACATCCACCTGAACTACCACCAATCCAGGCAGATGGGACCTTGGTTTAACATCTCATCTGAAAACCGGCACCTGGAAGTGCAGCACCCCTCACATGCTGCACTACAGTGTCAGCACTGGGATATTAACCTAGTGTCAGATGTGGGAACTAAACTCACAGCCCTCTGATCTCCGGCCTCAGAGGTGAGTGTGCTACCTACTGAGCCACTGTTTTAACAGCTCACTGTCAGTTTATGGGTCCTACACAAGCAACATTAACCTGAATCTTTATCAGGAATCCTCACCTGGTTTACACAACCTCTAGATGCTCATAAATCTCTAGGAATGATTATTTGTTCCTTAACGCTATAATACTTATAACCTACACACTACACCAGGACATAAAAAACTTTGATGGTGAGTACACAGTTACTACAAGGAACTACCTAAAAGCCTTTCTTAAATGTCTAATACTACTGATGATACTTCTCTGGGCAATATTCACCCCAACCCAGGACCTCTCCAGCTGCTGTCAAAGAAGTCTGACAGTTATGCTATGCTATCTCTGGCTAGTTTAAATATCTGCAGCCTCCTAGCAAATCTTGATACCCTCACTGCCTGGATCTCCAAATACAAACCCGACGTACTATCAGTCCTTGAGACATGGCTGTCCCAAAGGTCCCTGACTCTGCTATTGCCATCCCTGGATACACAGTCTTCAGGCAAGACAGACTGTCTAAGAAAGGTGGGGGGCTATGCTCACTACCTAAAAGAGTCACTCATTGGACGTGTACTGGCCCTACCCAGAACTGGCAGTAACATTCAGATACTGGCTATCAAAGTGCTGCTTGGTGCCCACAATAAGGCACTGACCATTACATCAGTATATATTCCACCTAAGCTGACTAATCAGGTCTTCCTTCCTCCTCGACTGCATTAACTCCTTAGGGTGATGTACTGAATTAATTATGCTTGGTCACTTCAATGTAAACTGGCTGGCCCCAGTGCTAGCAACTATAAGGATGCCATAGTGACTGCCAACCTTTCACAAATGGTACAGTCACCCACTAGGATAAACTATAAGACTGTGACCTCCTCTCTCCGGACTGTGTTCTTACTAACTGACCTGAACACATCCTTAAAACTGAAGTACTCCTGGATACTATAGCTCCATTCTCTGGTAGATTCCTCTAGTCCAACAAATTCAACAAACTCCCACCTAAAATTATAGTCAGTAGAACTTTACTTCCTGGCTGATTAGACCCATTAAAATGCACTTGTGATCACTTGACTGGTCTCCAATCGATGATGCCCAGGATATTGAATCAGCCCCTAAATTCTTTATTACCACCTTTAACTCTGTGTGTGATGTACATGCTCCATTCAAGAAAAGAAAGATAAGGGATCAATAAACCCTTGGGTGACCCATGACCTTCTTGAGCTGATGAAATCCGTGATCAGCTTCAGTACAGAGCTAAGGCATCTTACACACTAGTGAATACTCAGGCCTACAAATCAGCATGGAATGCATGCACAAGAGCGATCCACCAAGAGAAAGCAAACTACTACAGGAAAGCCATTGCAAACACCTGGAATGATGGGTGGAAATTCTGGGACAACCTCTCTGAGGTTACTGGTAAAACCCCAAGGTTACACCATAATGCTCAACATCGAGGGTACTATCACCTTGGATAAAGTAACCATTGCCAAAGCCTTTAACACCACATTTTCTGACCTCAGTCATGTGCTCCCAACTAACTTATTTAATCCAATACCTGCAGTTACCTGTCCTGACATCCTACATGCTGCTCTGCATCATCCTCCATTTTATTTGAAGGCAATCTCAGAAGGGACAGCCAGAAAACACCTACTCAAAGTACTCGGAAGGCTAGACACAGTGGTTACTCCCTTGACCCTAAACTCATCACCCTCACCATTGATGAGCTTCTACCATCCTAACTAAATTCTTAGCCACTCTGTTATGCTCTCACAATTCCCAAGTAAATGGAAGGCCACCATGTTGACCCTATCCACAAACATAGTGACAAGACACTCACAAGCAACTACAGACCAATCTCCATCCTACCCCTCTCCAAGGCTTTGGAAAGGTTAGTTGGTGAACAACTCATTGACTACCTGGAAAGATTTGACCCCCAATGTCCAGAGCAACATGATTTTCATAAGGGCACATCACCACTACTGTACTCCTTGACTTCACTTCCTTCATCCACCAGGCACTTGACCATAACCAGCTTGTCAGCTCCACCTTTATTAATTTGTCAAAGGCATTTGATACCATCAATCACTCCCTACTAACTCTCTCCCAGTCCAGTTGGGCGTCCCCAAGGGCCCATCCTTGGCCCCTTACACTTCAGCATCTTCTTAAATACCCTCCCTGCTGCCTGCCATGACCAAATTCTACTGTTTGCAGACAATGCAGTCATTTTCTCAAGCCACTCTGACCCATATCTCCTACAGCAGCAACTACAGCGAAGTTTCTCAGAAGGTGAAACATGGTTCAGGTCATGCAAGTCATCCTAAACTACTCTGAAACAAAATCAATGCTGTTTCAAGGAACTCACAACAAGCACAAACTCCAAAACTACAAATCTACAATAGTAGTGGTACTGCGCAAACAGGTTGACCAGTTCAAATACCTGGGAGTGACCCTTGACTGCACTCTGTTGTACTCCACGCATATACATAACATTGCAAAAGCTGTAAATACCCACATAGGTCTGCTCTATAGACATAGGCACTGTCTGATGACCAAAGCCCTGAAACTTGCTATCAGGAGCTCAATTATCTCATTAATTTACTATGGTCTTGTAGTCCATGGATCGGTTACCGACACTGCCCACCAAGAATAGCCCTAGCCCTAAACAGGGCTTGCTGGCCTTTCCTCAGCTGCTCAACTCACACAGCAAGGAGAACCAGGGATAAATGACAACCAAGGAAGGGGCTGGAGTAGAACAGTGAAGCAGTCTAGGGAGGTCAAATTATGGAAAGCCATGTGTGCAAATGCCAGGAGCCTTAGCAACAAGATGGAAGATCTGGAGGCTGTCATGGTACAGTCAGACCTGGACATTGTGGCCATCACTGAAACCTGGTGTAATGATAACCATGACTGGAGATGGCCACCTGGCTACAACATATTCAGAAGAGACAGAGCAGGCAGGAAGGGAGGAGGAGGCACTGTATGAAAATGACATAAGGGCCACAGAGATCCAGGAGGAACAAAATGGGAGAGATACTGTGGGTTAAGCTGGAAAGGAAAATGGGGCCAGCCATCCACACAGGTATGGTCTATAGACCACCAGCCCAGGAGGAAGAAACAGATAGGAGTTGATGCTAGCCATCCAAAGGATGGCAGACAAGGGTGAGGTAGTACTGGTTGGAGACTTAAGTATTCCAGACGTGGACTGGAGCATCCCAGCAGCAGCATCAACTAGGAGGAGATTTATCCTGGACTCCTTTAGGTGCCTTCCTCAAGCAACTGGTCATGGAACCAACTCAGCAGAAGGCAATACTGGACCTTGTGCTCACAAACAGGGACAGTGTGATGGGGGTAACAGTGGGGAGCACCTGGGTAACAGTGACCACCAGTCATTGTGGTTTGAAATCACAGAAAGAGCAGAACCAAAACCACACAAAAAACACGTATCCTGTATTTTAGGGGGCAGACTTTGGGAAAATGGGAGATACTTGAAAGAGGCATTAAGGGAATGGGACAGGAATCAGGGTTGAGGAACAGTAGGGTGTATTTAAAATGGGGATTATAAGAACAACAGAATTATGCATTACAGGTTAGCAAGAGGAAAAGGAAGAGGAGACCATTATGGTTTTCCAAAGAGGTAGCAAAGAAAGTGAAAGCCAAAAGATTGCATTCAGGCAATACAAAAGACACAGGCAGAAGGGATAGGGAGAAGTACCAGGAGAAACAAAGGAGGCAGGAAGTCAGTAAGGGAAGCCAAAGCTCTGACAGAAGAACACATTGCAAAATCAGTGGGTAAAGGGATAAAACCTTTTATAGGTACATAAGTGAAAAAGAAAGACAAAGGGAGGGATAGTGAGACTGACGGGAGGATGGGAGCCGTGGAGGATGACAACAGTAAAGCTGACATATTGAACAGGTATTTCTGCTCAGTCTTACTGAGGAAGAGGGGGTAATGGGTCTGAAGGGAGTACAAGGGGTGAGAATGGTGCAGAATGGACACAAGTCCCTTTACACAAGAAGGAACTGGAAGTAATAAGAGTTGATAAAGCAATGGGGCCAGATGGGTGCACCCCAGGGTCCTTAAAGAACTAAGAGAGGTGGTGGCTGAACCTCTGGCTATCCTGTTTAGCCAATCACTGGAAACAGGGAGGTACCCAAAGACTGGAGGACAGCAGATGTAGTCCCCTTATACAAAGTGGGAACAAAGAGGAAGCAGGGAACTACAGACCAGTCAGCCTCACCTCGGTAGTGGGAAAGATCATGGAAGCACTACCGAGAGAGATTGGTGGAACATCTGGTTGTCAATGGACTACAGGACCCAAGGCAGCATGGTTTCACCAGGGGAGGTCATGTCAGACCAACTTCATTGAATTTTTGACTGGGTGACTAGGAGATGGATCAGGGAGGGCAGTGGACATGGCCTATCTGGACTTCAGCAAGGCCTTTGACACTGTGCCACATAGAAGACTATTACACAAACTGGGGAATATGGGTGTAGGCAGGACAGTAGTGTGGTGGGTAGGTAACTGGCTGGGTGGCAGGACACAGAGGGTGGTGGTAAATGGCTGTCACTCCACAGAGGAAGAGTGACCAGTGGGGTACCACAGGATCAGTGCTGGGACCGGTCCTATTCAACATCTTCATCAGTGACATTGCACAGGATCTAGAAGGCAGAATTTCACTGTTCGCTGATGACACAAAGCTCTGTAACAGAGTAGACACACCAGAGGTGTAGACAGAATGAGAAGGACCTGCAGAAACTTGAAGAATGGTCAGGGGTTTGGCAGTTGAAATTCAATGCAAAAAGTGCAAGATAATGCATATGAGCACAAAAACCCTGGCACAATATATCAGTTGGGGGTGAGGATATAGCATGCACCAAGCAGGAAAGGGATCTCGGGTTGTCATCTCTGATGACCTCAAGGTAAGGAAACAGTGTGACAAGGCAGCAGGTAAAGCAAATAGGATGCTGGGATGTATAGGCAGGGGCATCACCAGCAGGAAAAGGAGGTCATAATTCCGCTATACAAGACACTAGTGAGGCCCCACCTGGAGTACAGTGTACAGTTCTGGAGACCATACCTACGTAAGGACATAAACAGGGTAGAGAAGGTTCAGAGGAGGGCAAAAGATGGTGCATGGATTGCATAACAAGTCCTATGAAGACAGGTTGAAGGAACTGAACATACCCTGGAGGAGAGGGAGGAGAGAGGATATGATAGAGACATACAAGTATCTTACAGGAGGAACAGGGTGCAGGAAAACACTATTTTAAGCAAAAAGATGTTCCAGGACTAGAGGGCATGGGATGAAGTTGGAGGAGGACGATTCAGAGGAAACATGAGAAAGAATTTCTTCACAGAACGGGTGGTGGACAAGTGGAACATCCTGCCAGAGGAAGTGGTGGGGGCTGAAACAATCACGGGATTTAAGAATGCATGGGATAGACATAAAGAATTCTAGAGGTCAGGGTAAGGGAAACAGACTTCTAGGAAAACAAACTGAACTTACAAGCTCAAATGGGCAAACTGGGTGGACCATAGGCCCTTATCTGCCGACACTGTCTATGTATCTATGTATCTATGTACATGTGTGATATCTATGTGGAGGCTGACTGTCTACAGCTGCATGGCAGAATCAAGTACCAGACCTGCTTACTTGCCAAGAAGACCCTGCTGGGCCTCCTTCCCCAGTGGTTCAGTCTTTAGTCCCCTCACTGTGCCACTCACCCTACCAGGAGTTCTGAATCTCCAGCCTTTTCTGTTCCATGCTGCCAGACCACACAAGAGCAGCGCCTACAAAGTTATGGCTTCTAACTGGTTCAACTCACTCCCAGTGGATATCACCAGCACATTGAATCTCAACTCCTTTAAGTACAAACTATGACAGCACTTGGTGGCTGGTGCACACTGTGACTGCTTCTCTTAAATTCCTTGCCCGCATTCCTGTCCTCTCCTTTACTAATGCACTATCTCACACCCTCCCTCACTGCTATCTCCTTTCTATACCCCCACCAGCCCTCATTAGCCCTCCCTGCCCCCTTTTCACGCCTCCCTCTCCTTCGCTCTCACACCTTATGCCCCTCCCTCCATGAATACTCCCCATCCCACCTATTTCTCATTTCTCTCCCCTCTCCCTTGCCTGCACCAACTTCCTCCCTTCCCCACCCTTCCTATTTATCACCTACCCACCTTGCATCTTACCCTTCCCAACCTCCCTTCCTTACCACCCACCCTTCTACTCCTATCCTCCTCCTCTGATCTTGCCTGTCCTCTGCTACTGTGTCCTCCCTTAGCTACCTCTTCTCCTCTCATGCATTTGTAAGGATCATTAATTTCATTTGTAACACCTCTGGCACTCTTTCTACATTGACTAGTGTATTGTACAGTCGCTACTTACTCATTGATTCTGTAAAAAACATTTGGAAATGCTGTACTGCAGCCTATCTGTAATTGCATTACTTTTTCATTATCTTGATTATCTTGTTTTAGTCTGGAAAAAGTCGCTGGCAGTTCATATATTTGTGCATTACTGTAATTGTTTAACTGTTCTTAAATTTGCCTGTCTTGTCCCAACCTGTCCAGTGTCCTTGACATGGAACCTTTGTAAAGAGCATTGTCTGCTCAAATGTGTTATCAAATAAATAAATGAATAAATGAATAAATAAATAATAAATATTTGATTGAGCCCTGGACAGATGTTTAGTCTACAGCACTGCAAGGGTTAAATTGAAGGGCTGTAAAGAAGTGGAGGGATCATTTGAAAACTCCAAAGGAAGTGTTCCACAGTCTGCATCTGGTAGTTCGTTTTTAGAGCTAATGCAAGAGGGTTGCAGGCTCCCGCCTACCTGCAACCTCTAAAAAGGGGCCAGCATGTGCTACAAAATGTTAATAGAAAATGACAGTATTATTTCTCCTCACAAGCATCTAAGGAGAAGTGGGAAGGAGAATTAGGAGCAACTACTGCCATGAAAGAATGAGCCAAAACATGGAAGAATGCCAACAAATGATTCAGGGAAGTCCAAAGTAGGACAAACAATTGAAAATCTTGCAGTATTACTATTTACTGAGGTGTTATGGGAAATGCACTATCTACCAGAAGGCTCCTGTCGGCAGTGTCAGCTAAAGCATGCAAACCACACACACACGTGCTTTGGGATTATCATATTATTAAAAATAATCTGGGTAGAGGTACAGTACACAAGACTTGTGAAACAGTAACTAGAAGTGAGATCTGTTTTCATGTAAATTCTACATGTTAGGGACAGATGCAAAAGTGTTTTCTTTGAACAATTTTCAAAAAATCAGGGTATTATCAGCTGTTGTGGTCCTGAAAAGACTACTTTTGGCTCACTGGAAATCCTCGTCACCTCCCTCCTTGATTGAATGATGCAACAATATAGTTATATGGCTAATAATCAGAGGATTGCACTGATTTTAGCTTAAAAATGGAGGTTTTAGAAGAAATATTGTCTCCCTTTCTGCCTTCATAAAGAAAGATGCCACATGAACACACATACTAGACCTTAACATAAGTACTAAATGAGTATTTTTTTAATTTCAAGTCCTTAATTATGTATGATTTCTTACTGCTTAATGGGTTTGTATTTATGAATTATAGACTCAGCCATTAGGTAATATATGAATACATATGTATGAAACTGAAGTGTATAAATCTGTCTTTTTAGTTTGTTGTTTAAAGCTTAGAGCTATTACGTGTCTCAGCACTGAAGTTATTTTGTTTGATTTTGAAATTTATAAATACTACTGTATGTATCAATTGTTTTCTTGCCATTGGAAAATAAAAATTTTGAACAAAAGAAAAATTGGTCTCATTCTCTTTCAGCCAGTCAATGTGTTAACAGATTCCATGAATATGTCTTTTATACAGAAGAGGGAAACAGTGTTGCCTACTACTGCAGTTGTAAGCCCCACACTGGAACCACCTATGAGAAAGCACGAAATAGACTCAGTTAAATGTTCAGCAACCAGCATGTACACTGTTTCACCTAGGAACAGGTACTGTGGGTGTGTGTGGGGGAGGTGACATGCTCCAGTCATCAAGAATGTGATGGTAGTCTAACATACAGGGCTGTCCCTGCCCATGGTGATCTAGTCTCATATAAAGAAATATTCCTAGAACTGGCTTCCAGCACACACAAAAACTTCTTATTAATGTATTCAACTGAAGTAAAAGACTTAGGAAGACACTGGGCTGGATTCAGGATTGTCCATCTCACCACCTCCAGTACTGAAATCTGAATGCTTCACTCCTACCATGGTATGCAACCTTCTGGACCCAGGTGGTTGTATACAGCAATAGGCAAGCATGCATGGGGAGGTCAGGCTGTTCATGGTGAACATACATGAGCATATCCATCGCATGGCTCCCTGTGCTGACCTACCAGTGTGGTGTACCTTCACATTAGGGAAGGGGGCACTGTGCATACTTGGCAGATCAATGAAGGGCAGGACTGTTTGTCTGGGCATGGAAGACTATCCCCAGCTCAGCCAAGTTCTGTAGCTACTAGGACCTGAACCACAGTCATCACTAGTGTCTGGGTACATGCATCCATTTTCAGGTAGTTTATCAAAACTATACATATCAATACAGGGCTGATGCAACAGTTATAATACCAGTACCCCCAAAAAAAGCTGCTTTAAAGTCTGCAATTCCTTCAAATCAATTCAATTTTTTTTATTTTGTTTCATCATTTTAACATGCTGTAGAGGTTCTTGGTCTCATCATTTGACCAGGAACATGCTTTACATTCATGCCAATATGAGCTGAGGTCCCTTGCTTTCTGTCTTGTAGAGAAAACCACTTCCTGGCTTCATAAAATGCTTCATGCTCACACCGATATGAGCTGAGGTCCCTGCCTTCTCGCTATCTTGTCAGGAAACCACTGTCTGGCTTCATTTCTTATGTAGCATGCTCTGGTCAATAAGAGGCTCATGGGTGATTAGTGGGGAGCTCACTATTTGGAAGAAGGCCACAACTCTCCTATTTGTAAATCAAAGTTAAATGTTTAGCAAGCTCAGCTCTGGCCAGTGCATCCAGATTTACTACATTTATAATATATCTTTCTTAAATTTTGTAATATTTACATTGGTACCTGGTTTGTGACCATACCAAAACAGTTATAATACCACTACCCCATTCAAAAAGATGCTTTAAAGCCTGCCATTTCATTCAAATCAATTAAATGTTCTTACTTTTTTCAGCATTTTAACATGTTAGAGAGGTTAAAATGTTAAATGATGAAAAAGCAAGAAATTGAATTGATTTGAATGCATTGCAGGCTTTTAAAGCAGCTTTTTTGAGGGGCAGTGGTATTATAACTTTTGTTTTTGCTTGGTCATATCAGGTACACCTCTGTAAGTAGTAAACACATTAACAAAGATGCAATATAAATGTGATAAATATGGATGTATTGGCTTGAGTTGAAATTGCGCACTTTTAACTTTGAATACAGGGCTGGTGGACATTTATGTCAGAAAACATCTGACTTAGTTGCATCTACACATCTGCTGGCCAGCCCTTTCCTGCATGAAACACTCCTGTGTAGAGCGATGTGTAACCGGATGCCATACAAATATCAGGACATTACTGTGGTTACTACTCTTACCTTTGCACTCCTTGAGGGATTTGCCTTGCACCTGGGGGTGAAGGGGTTCAGCAGCAGCCAATCAGTGTATGGGAACACCTCGGGGTTGGCAGACATTTAAATCCCTGAGCTGTAGCCCCTCCAACTCTTGTTCTGCCGCCCTAGGCAGTGCTCATGCTAAGCAACCTAACAAAGCCTTCCTGAGATTCCTTGTAAGATGTCTCAGGAAACTATTAATTCTGCTGTTGCTCTATGCAGGTAGTGTGGAACTAAACATGGGCCCCTGCCCATCTGCTAACTGCTCAGGGAGCTCCCACAGTTAAGGGCCTGAGCTTTCTGCATATGAATGTACGCAGCCTAATCAATAAATTTGACCTGGTCCAAGTCTAGGTGCTACACGCAACGCCTGATGTAGCAATGTTCTCAGAAACCTGGCTTAAGAATCATGTACCAGACAAAATGCTTAACATCCCTGGCTACAACCTACACAGGTGTGACAAGTCAACCAGAGGCAGTGGTGCTGCATATATATTAAGGACAAATTCCTAACCTGTGATATTGTCCGTACATCAATGCCCAAAGAATTTGAGTGTCTTGCCCTCAAGTTAACCTTATCACCTAGAGCAGCCCTACTAGTAGCTGCATGCTATAGGCAGCCTGCTGCTGGCCTGTGTGAACTACCTCATCTTCACTCCCTCTTGGAGAAAGCGACTACTGAATGCGTCATAATGGGGACCTTAATCTCAATTGGAGCGATGCCTGTGCCAGCAGGCTCCAAGTTTCTGCGATGAGCATGGGCTAACTCAGATTACCCCTGAGGTTACCCGATCTAATAAAAACCATCAAGCTCCTGCTTGATCTTACGCCACAACAAACCACATAATATCTCCCATACAGGGGTCTTCCATAATGATCTGAGTGACCACTCGCTGTCACCTGTGTCAGGCATTCCCCACACCTACCTTCCACCTCTACCTTCAAGCTAAAGCACAGCCAAAAACACTTCTGTCTCCCTGCCTTTCTGACAGATCTTGGGAATATTAAGTGGCAGGACTTCTATCTCACATTCTGTGTCTGAAGCTTTCTGTATCTTCCAGGATCTGTTACTAAGGACAATCAATAAACACGCATCTTTAAGAAAAGGTTACATCTAGGAAACAGGCACCTGATTGGTTCAGCCCATCTCTGAAGAGGGTCCTGTGGTCCAGAGACACACAGTGGAAAAGTGCAAGGAAGTCGCAGTCCTACTCAGACTGGCTCTCCTTTCAGGTAGCCAGGAACACCTGCACCAAACTGATCAGGATGGAAATATCATGTTTCTTTCAGTCCACCTCGAGGAAAAACAAAACTGCTCTGCCAAATTTTGGAAAATCTTGGAAGACATCCAAGGACACTCCCTCACACCCCAATTCTGGCCAAAATTGTAGTGAACAATAACTCCACAGATAGGTCTGAGATCCTTGACCAGCTCAATAACCACTTTGCTACTGCAGGCCTCACATTCAATTCCTCACCTGTTAGTAAACTAAGTGCCCAAAGTGCCGCCAGTGTAGATACTACCCTACTTCTGTCCCCTGTACCAGCCGCCTCCCTTTATTTTCCAGCCAGTATCCTTTAAACAGGTGGAGGACCTTCTTCTCTTGCTAGATACCAAAACAGTGCTTGTGCTGACTCTTTAGAACCCTTCTTCCTAGAAGCAGGCTATTATCTGACAGCACCTATCGCTTCATCTATTTAATAGCTCATTTACCCAAGGGAGCCATTGCTTAGTTGGAAAACTGTGCATATTATCCCTTTGTTCAAGTCGAGAGACTCTACAGACTTGAATAATTACAGACCAATCTCGCTTCTTCTGTACTATCCAAGCTAACATAGAAACACAGACTTTGACGGCAGATAAGGACTGCTTGGCCCACCTAGTCTGCCCCTTTCCTACCTACAGGATAAGCCACAGATCCTAGTTAACCAACAGCCTATTTCTTCCTACCCCCACAAGAATTGCCTTATGTCTGTCCCATGCATTCTTGAATTCTTCCACAGTTTTAGACCCTACAACCTCCTCAGTAAGGCTGTTCCATGCATCCACTACCCTCTCTGTGAAAAAATACTTCTCACATTGCCCCTGAACCACTCCCCATCTTTAATTTGTGTCCCCTTGTTCTTGCATGTCTCTTTTCTGAAAGATGCTACCCTCTTGGACTTTGTTGATTCTACTGAGGTACTTATAAGTTTATATCATGTCTCACCTCTCCCTCCTTCCCTCAAGGGTATACATATTAAGCTCCTTTAGTCTCTCCTCATATGGCTTCTCTTGCAGACCCTGCACCATTTTAGTTGCCCTCCTCTGGACTGACTCTATCTTGTCTATGTCCTTGCAAGGTGGGGTCTCCAGAACTGAATGCAGTACTCCAGATGAGGTCTCACCAACTGTCTGTACAGAGGATAACAACTTCCTGTTTTCTGCTGGTGATGCCTCTCCCTATGCATCCCAGTATACCCCCAGCCCTCCCTACTGCCTTCTCACATTGCTTGTTAACTTTAAGATCATCTGATATGATTACCCCAGGTCCCTTTCCTTTTTGTTGTTGTTACAACCTCCCCCATTGTGTAATCTTCCCTGGGTTTTGTTTCCCAGGTGCATTATTTTGCACTTCTTTGCACTGAATCCTAGCTGCCGTACTTCTGACCATTCCTCCAACCTTGCCAAGTCCCTTCTCGTCCTTTCCACGCCTCCTTGTGTATCAACCTTGTTGCAGATCTTTGTGTCATCTGCAAGAGGCATACTTTTCCTTCCAGTCCTCTGCAATGTCACTTATAAAGACATTAAAAGGACTGGACCCAGTATTGAACCATGCGGTACCCCACTAGAAACCCCTCTTTCTTCAGAGTGGACTCGATTTACAATTACCTACTGTGTCCTATTGTCCAGCCAATGTTTTACCAGGCTACCACCCTGGGACCCACTCCCAGGCAGGTTAATTTGACTATTAATTTTGTGTTGGACTGTGTCAAAATGCCTCACTAAAGTCTAGGTAGGCCATGTCCACAGCCCCTCTCTGGTCTACTACTTTGGTCACCCAGTTAAAGAAATCAATTAGGTTCATCTGACATGACCTTCCCACTGTGAACCCATGCTGCCTTGGATCCTGTGCCCTCTGGCCTCTAGGTACTAACAATTCTTTTCTTCAGAAGTGATTCCATCACTTTCCCTACCACAGAGGTCAAACTGACAGGTCTGTAGTTTCCTGCCTCTGTCCCACTTTTGTGAAGGGAATCACATCCACCTTCCTCCAGTTCTCGGGTACCACACCATTCTCCCATGATTTGTTAAAAGGGTAGTCAGTGGTTTCACTAGTTCTCCCCTTAATTCTTTTAGAATTCTGGCATGAATTCTGCCAGACTCCATTGCTTTGTCCACCTTCAGTTTTAGGAGTTCTTTCAGAACCCTTTCTTCTGTGAAAGGACTGGGATCACCCCCCATCAAGAGTGCTTCTGTTAATTGGATTTGGCACCTCCTCCTCTTTTGTGAATACTGAGCAGAAATATTTGTTCGGTATCCCTGCTTTTCACTGTCCCCTCTGCCCACCACCGTTCATTCTATTCAACCTTACTATCCCTCCCTTTGTCTTTCTATGCTCCCTGATGTACCTATAAAGGTTTTATCCCTTCTTAACTGAGTTGGCTATCTTTTCCTCAGTTTGAGCCTTTGCTATTCTGACTTCCCTCCTGCTTCCTTCTGCCTTAACTGGTACAGCTCTCTGTCCTGCTCCTTCTGTGTTTCCTTATACTTCCTGAATGCTATCTTTTTCTCCCTGACTTTCCCCACCACCTCTTTTGAGAACCACAGTGACTTTTTTGTTTCGTTTTGATTTGTTTATTTGCTTCACACAAAGGCTTGTTGCCTCTGTGATGGCAATTTTGATGATTACACATTGTTGCTCCACTCTCCTTCTAGCTGGTTTGCTAGTGCTTTTCTGAGGCACTCTCCAATCTTGCCAAAGTCAGCCCTCCTGAAGTCCAGTACCTCACTTTGTATGGCTTGACTCTGTAGCTGAGTTTAAAGTGAACCACACTGTTTGATGGTCACTTGTTCCCAGATAGCAACCCACTTCTAGATCTGAGATCCTCACTGTCCCCATTTGAGAGTATGAGGTCTAAGATTGCTCCCTCATGAGTGGGTTCCAAAACTAGCTGTCTGAGGCATGCCACCTGTAGGGCATCGAGAATGGCCCTGCTCTTGGATGTGGCTGCAGCAAATGTGCTCCAGTTAACATCTGGCATATTCGGGTCTCCCATCAACAGTATGTCCCTTTCTCTGCCATCCTAAGAATGCCTTCTATCATATCCTTGTCCATTCCCTCCCCTGACATGGGTCTGTACACAACCCCTGTGCGGATTGTGGTGCCATTTCCAGTCTCCAAGGTGACCCACAGTGCCTCCTCTCCTCCCTGTTTACTCTTTGTTCAGTTGCTTTTATCCCTTATTTTACATAGAGAGCTACTCCTCCCCATTCTCCCTCCCTGTGTCTGCTGTAGGTTATATACCCTGGTATGTTAACATCCCAGTCATGGTTCTCTGTGTACCATGTTTCTGTGACTGCTACGATATCCAGGCATCCCTCTTCCATCAAGGCCACCAGTTCAGGGAGCTTGTTGCCCAGACTACGGCATTGGTACTCATTACCCTCCATTTCCTGATGGCCTTATTCCTTTTTGCCCCATCCCTGTCCTTCTTGCTTTGTCACTTTCTCCATTTACCCTTCCCTTCTCCCTATTGACATTTCTATGATGGAGTTTACAACACTTACTACTGTGACTTTTTGGGGGCTAGGTTTCCTGTTTTTCCAGTGCCTCCCCTTGGCTAGTTTAAATGATTGCCAATGAAGCATTTAAACCTTTCACCTAGGATCCTGGTTCTCCTCCTGGGCAGATGCAGACCATCATGCCAGTATAGGCTTGCATCACTCCAGGTGGACCCCCAGTCCCCAGTGAAGCCAAATCCCTGCTCTGCACCAGTTTTCAACCACTGATTGAATCCCTTGGTGTGGAGCATCCTAGCTCTCCCTCGCCATGGGCGGGCAGCACATCCGAGAAGGTTACCATGCATGCTACTTGTCTAAGGCCCGTCCCCAATTCCACAAACTCTTTCTGCACTGCTCTGATCCCTTTCCTAGCCAGATCATTTGTTCCTAGGTGGACAA
This sequence comes from Neoceratodus forsteri, assembly GCA_016271365.2. Taxonomy (NCBI): domain Eukaryota; kingdom Metazoa; phylum Chordata; order Ceratodontiformes; family Ceratodontidae; genus Neoceratodus; species Neoceratodus forsteri. The sequence goes on along the minus strand of CM057459.1, from coordinate 1,159,442,434 downwards.
TGACATCCAGCTCCTCCCTGTGCAGCTGTTCCAGCAATCCTGAGGATTCCCTCCCTGTCCCTCCAAGCCATGGCACCAGGCAGGCACCTTACCTCCTCTCTCTTCCTCCCCAGTTCTACCTTCCTAACAATGGAGTCCCCACCAGAGTTGTTTTCTTCCCTTGGGTCCCATGCCACCCTCCTGTGGGTCTCCTTTGTGGAGGTTCACAGCATCCTCCTTGGTCTCCACTGAGGGTACCTCCATAAAGGAACCACACTTTGCCAGAATGGCATAGGAATTGTGGAGAGGTACAACTGGAGGGATGCACTCTGTTCCACCACCCTCACCCTCCCTGAGCCCACTGTTGTCCAACCACTCCTCTTTCTTGGCAACCTCTGAGGCAGTGGCAGTGGCACTGGTGGTCCCTGGATGGAAGCGAAGTCCCCAAATCCTGGCCAAATCAGCCTGGAGATGAGCAACCTCCTCCTCCAGCCCAGAGAGGTGACTGCAGATGGGACAACACCACATCCTCCAGAATGTCTCCCGAAAGACTGCTGCTCCACAGCCACTGCACTGCACCACTCCCATCATGTCTTATTTCTGGCCCTTCACTACTGTTTAGAATTCTTACTCTTTTCTGTTTTTTTGTTTTGTTTTCCTTCCTTCTCTCTCTACTTGCTTACTGTTACTGTGCCTTTCAAGCTCCTGATTGTCCAGTTCTGAGATGAGAAGATCCTATATTTCTCAGTAGACCCTTACTTGCTCAGAGGCAGACCTCCAGCAGCTAAAGGGGTCCAGAGAGCTGCTCTTGCCCTTCTAGAATGGTGCATCTTGGTGGCTTTGTGATCACTCACTTCCTGCTCCCAAACAGGAAGTTCCTGTTGTCAGTCAAATCCTGTGCCTATAAAAGTAGAACTAGCTTTGGGTGGGGTTTGGGTGGGGGTGGAGGGAGGAAGGAGGCAATATAGTCCCAGTAGAGAAGTCCAGTCAGACAACACTCCTTCCTCCTGGTGTCTTCTGCCAAGCTTCTGGCAGAATCTTTCTAAGGCAGTGTTTATATTTAGCTTCCTTCTATCTAAGCCACTCCCCTACTTACTAGATCTTTCTACAAGTAATTAAATTGCACAGCTATCAAGCCCCTTCAGCCACCTGAGATTTACACCTAGATAACTGTTCAGACAACCATTCACTACAGCTAACTCAGACAAACACACTGTCTCAAAACTGAGGGAGTATTTGTACTGAAAATATCCTAACCCAGCCCAGTTGGGGTTCAGACCTAAGCATAGCACCGTGTCAGCTCTAGCCAAAGTGTCTAATGACTGGTTAAAGCCCTGGATAATAAAAGCACATCTACGCACTTTGCCTTTACCTTGCAAAGCCTTTGACACGGTTGATCACTCCATCCTGCTAGATACTCTGGGTAGTATTGGTCTCACCCCTGCTGCAGTAAGGTGGTACCACCGCTACCTCATAAATGAAGACACCAAATTAAAGCACAAGGGAACTGTCCCCACTAAGCTTTGCCCAAGGTGTCCCACAAGGTTCTCTCTTGGGGCCTATCCTCTTTGCACTTTATATTAACCGCCTCGATTCTGGCATTCTCACAGGAAATGTTCACCTTTTCACAGATGACACAGTCTTCTAAGCAACCAACCCTCTCTAGCTCTTGCTTACAAGGAGTTGCAGCAAGACTTTATTATCCTCCAACATAACCTGCTGAGCCTGAAGCTGTTGCTCAATGCCAAAAACAAAGCCATGATTTTCTCCTGCACTCCTCCCACAATATGGGGACACCTGGTAGCCACCAGATTATCACCCTCCTTGGTGAACCTCTGGAAACAGTGAATAAATTCAAATATCCGGGAGTCTGGTTGGATAACAAACTCAGTTTCATTGTACACCTAAGTGAGTTAACTCATTCAGGCCTAGATACATCTGTAGGTGGCGTCTGAAAGCATAGCCACTCAGGACAATAACGCCTGTAGACGTACTCAACTGACTTTCATTCAGGCCTAGAAACGTCTGAGGAAGTCAGCAGTTTTACCTAACTATTAAACAAACTGAATTGCTTAGAATTGATTGCATAGCACCGTTAGAAAGGTAATTTTGCTTTGAACAATTTTGCTGCTGATACTTTGTGTCTATTATGTATACTTAAGGAGTTATTCATATTTGTTTAAGGTATGTGTGCAGGGCTAACATTTGTCTCTCAAGCCTCACCTAAGCACCTTGAATAAATCTGAAAAAAAAACCAGTTGTTTGGTATTTCAGCTACTATAAAATAAAACTAAATGGATTACAATTGATTGCATAGCACCATTAGAAAGGTTATTTTGTGCTGAACAATTTTGCCACTGATACTTTGTGTCTACCACATATGCTTTAGGAGTTATTTGCATTTGTTTAAGGTATGGTGTGCATGGCTGACATTTGTCTCTCATGCGCCACGAAGCACCTCGAAAAAAGTCAGAAAAATCAGTTGTTTGGTATTTCAGCTTGTATAAAATAAAAACCAAATTGATTACAACTGATTGCATAGCACCACTGGAAAGGTAACGTTGTGCTGAACAACTTACCACTCATACCTGTGTGTAGCACTTACGGTTCAAGAGGTATTCACATTTGTTTGTGGCATGCTGATTATGGCTTGATTTTGCTTAGAAAGGCCCAGGATGCAGTGCTAAGAGTATACAGGGCACAAGTGGGGAAGTCTCAAAGAGCTCTTGTGGTGTGAATGAGTTAACAAAAAGCTAAGACAGCCTTGGCATATTTTACCGCAGAAGACATCTACTCACTCTTGAAGCTAGGAAGCAGCTGGTTCAAACAACCTTTCTTTCCTTGCTTGACTATGCTGACTTTCTCTACAGTCACTGCCCCCAGTATGCCCTCCAGAAGCTTGACACACTCTACCATCGTGCTTTGAGATTCATGCTTGACATGCCTCTGCAGATTCACCACTGCCTGTTATACCAGGCAATTGATTGGCTGTCCCTCTTCATGAGGAGGCAAATAAATGCCCTCATGTAGTTCTTCAGGGGTTTCTAACAAACTCCCACCCTATATCTGCAACCTGTTTGGATAGTCTAAAGGTGCGTATGACCTACAGAACTCCTCCTTTGCCCTCCTCAAGCTATATCTTAAAGTGCTAAGTAAAGCCAGTTTCAGCAGTGATACACTTGACCTCAAACTCTCTCTCTCTCCCTTGACATTGTCCTACAACCTTCACTAGACTTCTGAATCTTTCACTCTCTCATAAACAATTCCCCAGCTCTTGAAATCAGCAGTGGTCACTGTCACAAACCCACTCAGCAGGTCAGGACTCTGCTCCCACAGTGCCAACCTCTGAGCACAGTCTTGTGAACAGTTAACAGAACAGGGTAACCTTCCTGTCTGTTTTGTGGGTTTGAATCAAACTTTAGTCTCAAGTTCTGGGGATTCAAACTGTGAACCGCTTGCTATCATACCCAATGTACATGCTCAAATAATTCTGCTCTTTGGGGGCCAGATATCTTTCACCTGTGGGCACCTAACCAGGAGTACAAAATGAACCTTAAAAACTCTATTAAAGATCTCTTAATACTCTTTTACCTTTTCCCAGTTTGGTAAAACCAGTAAGCTTTGTACAGTGTCAACTTTAACCATGTATGCTTCACTTGTCAAGAAAATGAATTTCAAAGGCACACCAAGTAGTCTCTAAAGCAGGGTTTACTTAAAAATAGATAAAAAATGTCAAATGTAAATGCAGAACCATATATCACAAAACATACAATCATTTAAAAGAACAAGGGTTAAAAAAGTGCAAAATTCCTACCATCAGACAATTAGACTTATATATCTAATGTATCTCTTCTAATAATGCTGCTAGACAGATGTTGTTGTCAAGAGAGTCCAAACATGTGTATGTTTACAGGTCACTAACAGCATAATTAAAACACTGTCTTGAGCCTGCTTTCTCCGTGATGTCACCCAGCTCCTCCTCTGTTTATTAAAAATTATACATTCAGGATGTCATCACTCAGAAGGTAGATTAAATAAGGTTCATTTCTAAGTTCTTCTTTCATCCATGAGCAACATCCTGCTTTTACAGACATCATAGGAACATTTATGACTTCGCACCAGTGTGACATAACTTGGTTTTCTTCCTCTAAATGTTTTAAAATGGATATTTTCTATCCTGTCACGGGCAAGCTACAATTAAGCTTAGCTAAACAGGAGATGCTTAGTTTAGGCCTCTTCTAGCCTATAATTATCTCCTGGCCTTCCAGGTAACACCTTGTAGCTAAAACCCAGGAGGGGTGTCATTCCACAGGCTGTTACAGCATGTCTCATGAGAGACACTCAATAACACATTTTATATTACAAAAATCATAGATTAGAACCAGCTGTCTGAGCATCACAGTCACACCCATTCATAAAAGTGGTAATAGGTCTGTTCTTTCTAACTACCACCCTATCTCTATCCTCCCACCACTTCCAAGGCATTGAATGAATTGTAGCTGACCAGTTGTCTGAACACCTCAACAAATATAACTTACTCTGCCTCCAACAACATGGCTTTAGAAAAGCCCATAGTACTATCATCGCCCTGCTTCACTTCACCAGCGATATTCATAAGGTGATTGACACTGGCCACCTACTGGGTGCGGTGTTCATTGATTTGACCAAGGCATTTGACACCGTGAACCACCAGCTCTTGCTTCACTCACTTTCTCCCTTGGACTATCTAATGATGTAACCAAATGGTTTGAAAGTTATCTATCTCCTGATGATTTGTGAAATCATCAGGAGATCAGTTTGAGTTTTCACTGCTATGCAGATGATACTCAGCTGTACCTGTCCTTTCTCCCTGATTAGAGTGATGCACTCTCTGTACTTAATAACTGCCTGGATGAGATCAGAATTTGGATGAGTTCGAGCTGGTTGAGACTTAATCCGGATAAGACTGAGGTATTGGTTGTGGATCCAGGTCGTCCTGGGGGTTTGGGTGTTGGACAGCCATCGGGTTTATTACTTGTGGTGTACCACTCTACCTCTCTGACAGGTGCGAAATCTGGGTGTTATTTTTGATGATGGTCTGACCCTGAAATCCCAGGTGTCAGCTGTTGTCAAATCCTCTTTTACCATCTGAGGAATATCGCCGGTGAAACATCTGATTCCCGGAGAACCTTCCAACTTTGGTCCACGCCTTTGTTACTACCCGTCTGGACTACTGCACCCTCTACCTAGGGCTACCAGGGTCGATATCCGCTACTTCAGCTGGTGCAGAACGCTGCAGCCAGGCTTTTGACTGGGACTCTGAGAACCAGTCACATTACGCCTGTGCTTCGAGAACTGCACTGGCTGCCTGTTCGGTGGTGGATCACCTTTAAGGTTGGTTTAGTAACCTATAAAGCCCTACACAACCAGGGACCCAGTTACCTGAAAGATCTTCTGGTTCCCTATTTCCCTCCGTCCTCTCCGCTCCGCCAGTGAGGGATTGCTAGAGATTCCCAGGTTCGCTTGAAGTTATCGATCTCGTGCCTTTGCCTTTTTGGCTCCAACCCTGTGGAATTCTCTACCTGCTGGTTAAGAGAATGCCCGACCATTGACAGTTTTAAAATTGCTTTAAAGACATATCTTTACCTTGGCTATTCTTTATAGTTATGGTTGTTTAATGCTTGGATTTTGCTGTTTTAATTATTTTTGTACAGCGCCTTGATTTCGAAGGCGCTTTATAAATAAACATGACTTGACTTGACTTGACTTGACTCGGCAAGGAGCCAAAAAGTCAAATCATTGACTCTCTCTCAAGTGCCTTTCCTGTAAGCTCTGGTGTACCCAGGATTCCATCCTTGGCCCTCTACTTTTCAGCTTTTCATCAATACTCTTCCTGCAGCTTGCAATAATAACTTAATACTCTATGCCAATGATGCAGTCCTCTTTTCCTCCCATACTGACCCCGTCTCACTCTCCAAGGTGCTATAGACGAACTTCACGAGCTGAAACCTGACTTTTCCAACATAAGCTGTTGATGAATTACAAAAACAAACCAGATGTATGACTACAATCATCTTGTGATTCTGACTACTATTGTATATTCTGTCAATATACAGTAGTAGAATATTGATGTTTAGATGTCTGCTTGAATTGCATTTTATTGCTTGTGACATATTTAACAATTGTGAAAATGTTTATCTTGTGTGTATTGTAATGCTTTCTTAGCAGAACAATAAAAACTTTGAACTTTGATATCTGACTGGAACAAAAGTAGCTGCCTGTGACATTTGCACTTTATCATTACAAATGCTCACACTACATTCACTCTTACATGTGCAATGGGGATTATTGTTTGCAAATAAGAATTTTGTGGAGACAGCAGTGATTTTTGTAGACCTTTTGAAAGCCTCTGACCTAGTGAACCACCCTTATTGATCAAAAAGACTGCAAGGGATAGGCATCAGAGATGGCTCTTTAGATTGGTTAAAATCTTATCTGGGAAATTGCTCAAAGTGGGTGGAGGTTCAGGGTTATTCATCTGAGAGCAGAGGGGTTACCAAGGGCATTCCTCAGGATCGATCCCGGACCTCTTCTGTTTCTTATTTTTATAAATGATTTCCACTAGTGGCTGAGCATACAGAATTTGTTCTATGCCGATGATACGGTTATCGTTGCATCTGGCCAATCAATTGATGAGTTGAAATTAAACTTGCAGTCAGATTTTTTAAGATTGAGGGTGGTTCACCAGGTCAAGGTTGATTATGAACACAAATTAAACCAAATGCATGACATTTTATTTAAAAATAATACATCTTCTAAGTTACAAATCTAGAGAGCTAGAGAGGAAAAGGTGGAGGAGGGAAGTGATGAAATTAGAGGAGTAATTGATAAATGCCTGGACCGAACTGGAGCGGGGAAGTTCTGCTGGGAGAACTGCAACAGGGGTAAAAGGGCATAATAATGTGCAGGAGGAAGAAGAGGAGCTGGAAATGAGGGAGGAGATGAAAGGAAGCAAGCAGGGAGTAAGAGGGTGGAATCTAGTGCTGGGGACTCAATACTAAGAGGAGTTAGGTGGGGTAGCAAGGCGGAGAGGCATAGTTGCATTTGGGTGGAGGCCATGCCAGGAATGACAGCGAAAGGGTGGGACAGTCTGTTCTGAAATATGCTAGAAGGGTAGGGACAAGCCTCATTTAATTATACATATTGGGACAAACGACCTGGCTGACAAGACAGTGGATATAGTCCAGAGGAGGTTTGAGGAACTAGCACAATTATGTGAGGGGCAGGAAGATCAGTAACTTTTCTGAGATACTTCGGTGCCAAAGGCAAAGCACAACAAGAAAGCTGAGAATAGAGGAATTTAACAGATGGCTAAGAACCTGGTGTTGTGCTAAAGGGTATGGGCTGTTGGGGGTGGGGAGGGACCTGGGAGGACAGTAGTCTCTATGCCAAGGACAGACTACACTTGAGTGAGGAAGGAAAGAAAGTGTTGAAGCAGAGGATGGAAGAATATATAGAGGAAGTTGGGAGTTTAAACTAGGAGTGGGGGTGGCAGTTGGGGAAGAGATATGCAGAGACCACAGGTTGGGGAAATCATATGAGCTTACCCCCATAACAGTGACAAAGGACAAATGGCAAGTACTATTGGTGATGCTAGGAAAGGAGGGCAGGATGGGAGGAGGGGAAAGGTGAAGGTGGTTACCCTTAATGCTAGGAGCCTTGGGAGGAAAACTGCAGAGTTGCAGGTTCTCATGGCAGAGGAGAGGTGGACATTGCAGCCATCACGGGAAACATGGGCCACCCAATATAATGACTGGGACCTGTCTGTACCGGGGACAGGTTATTTCGTAGGGACAGGGTGACTGGGAAAAGGAGGGGGTGGCACTATATGAAGGAAGGACTGAAGTGTGTAAGGGAGGAAGGGAGGAGGGTAGTACAGAGTCACTTTGGGTGCAAATCCAGGATTCCAAGAATAGGAGTCTTAGAATGGGAGTGGTGCAGGCCACCATCTCAGATGGAGGAGTTAGACAGGGAACTAGCGGGACAGATCAGGAGGACATGCGAGAAGGGTAGAGTGGTGATTGTGGGGACTTCAACATGCCAGGAGTGGACTGGAGCACCCAACAACCAGGAACAGAAGGGAGCAGGTACTGCTGGATGCCTTCCAGGACAGCTTCCTGCTGCAAATGGTCAGTGAACCAACCAGGTTAGGGAATACCCTTGACCTTGTGCTGGCAAATGGGGACTTTGTGAGAGAACTTACAGTGGAGGAACCGCTGTCAGGGAGTGACCACCACTCAGTATGGCTCACATTGGATATGGGCAAGGAAGGAGGAATCTGGCACAAGAGTGCTGGACTTCAGGAGGGCTGACTTTGGGAGGATGGGGGAAGTGGTAAAAGGGTACCTGGCAAGAATTCAATCTAGTATGGATACTAACCAGAGATGGGAGCTCATAAGTTGGGGATAGTGGAGGCAACCAAAACCTGCTGCAAAGCCCAGAGCAAGAAGGCTAGGGCTAAGAAACCGAGCTGGTTGAGCAAGGAGGTCATGGAAAAGGTAAGGAGGAAAAGAGCTGCCTTTAGGAAATACAAGAAAACAGGGAGGGGGAGGACAGAGAGGAGTACTTGACAGAATCGAAGGAGGTGACAAGGGCAGTGGGGAGCCAAAGCATCTACGGAACTCAGGCTGGCACAAGGCATTAAGAAGGGGAGAAGGACTCTTTAAGTACATCAGGGAAAAAAGGAGCTGTAAGGACCACATAGTAAGGATTAGGAAGGAGGGGTTGGGTGGAAGCAGGGTACTATAAGGCGGAAGCACTAAATGAGTACTTCTGCTCAGTATTTACTAAAGAGAAGAGGGGGTGACACCCAAGATGGGGTGAAATGGCAGGACGAGGGGGAAGTGGTGACAGATGGGGAAATCATGGAGGGCAGAGTTCGAGAGGGTTTGAAGGCACTGAGGGTGGACAAGGCACCAGGCCCAGATGGCATCCACCCCAGGGTACTGAAGGAGCTGGAGAGGTCCTTGCAGGACCTTGGCAGACCTATTTAATGCCTCACTACATCTGGTGTGTACTCAGGACTGGAGGATTGCTGCATGTGGTGCCCTCCACAAGAGTGGCCCCAAGGATGAACCGGGAAACTACAGACCAGTGAGCCTCACATCCATCGTGGGTAAGCTAATGGAGACTATCCTGAAGGAGAGGCTGGTGGCCCTCTTAGAGGCCAAAGGACTACAGGACAGTAGACAGCATGGCTTCATCACGTGGCCGATCCTGCCAAACCAACCTGGTCGGGTTCTATGACTGGGTAACTAGCAACTGGACAGGGACATGCAGTGATGTCCTGTATCTGGACTTCAGTAAGGCATTCGACTCCAGTGCCACATGGAAGGCTGGGAAGGAAAATTAGTAGGCACAGGGCAGGTGCAATGCTGGTGAGATGGGTAGGAAACTGGCTGCAGGGAAGGCAACAGAGGGTGGTGGTGGGTGGGAGCTCTCACACCCAAGGGCAGTGACGAGTGGTGTCCACAGGGCTAGTGTTGGGACCAGTGTTGTTTGGGATATTCATTGCAGACATATCATGGGACATCAAGAGCAAGATCAGTCTGTTTGCTGATGATACCAAGGTTGGCGCAGTGGTTGATGACCTAGGGGATGGCAGGGATTGCGCAGGATGATCTGGCAAAGCTTGAAACCTGGTCAGACACCTGGCAACTGGCTTTAATGCCAAAAGTGCAAGGTGATGCATTTTGGGATGAAGAACCCAAGGAGGACTTACCAGCTAGGGGGAGTGCAGCTAGCCCAGACAGAGGAGGAGAAGGATCTGGGTGTGCTCATCACAGGGTCAATGAACAACTCGGCACAGTGTAGGAAGGCAGCTGCAAAGGCCAACAAAATGCTGGGTTGTATTGCAAGGGGTATATCCTCGAGGAGGAAGAGGTGATTCTGCCACTGTATAGGTCATTAGTTAGACCACACCTGGAAGTACTACGTACGGATTCTAAGCATCCGTATCTGAAAGAGGGACATTAAGTTACTGGAGGGAGTGCAGGCGCGGGCGACAAAGATGATCAAGGGTCTGGGGACTTATCATATGAGAGGAGGTTGAAGGAGTTGAACATGTACTCACTGGAGGAGAGGAGAGACAGGGGGACATGATTGAAACCTTTAAATACATGAAAGGAATAAACAGGACAGGTACAGAGGGCTGTTCAAAGTAAGGGAGGGAGGGCCACCAGGGGCCATGATATGAGACTGGAGCGAGGAAGGTTCAGGAGGGAGATGAGGAGACACTTTTACAGAGAGGGTGGTGGCTGGGTGGAATGCATTACCTGCAGAAGTGGTATGCAGTAGAACAGTGGACTGCTTCAAACGAGGATGGGACAGGACAAGGGGAGGGTTAATGAAGGGAAGGGTGGAAGGGAGGGCAGCTGCAGGATAAGAGTGCTAGCTGCACATTCGGGAAAGCAGACCTGATAGACCTCTAGGCCTTTATCTGCTAGCAAATTTCGTATATTAAACATGTTACGTATCTATACAGAAAATTTAATTGAATTAAAACAGGTTGAGAATTATAGTTATTTGGGAGTGATTTTCGATGAACAGATGTCTTTTTCTCATCATATTATGGATTTAGTAAAAGAGTGAATAAAAGGATAGGCGCCTAAGAAGAACTACAGAATGTTTAACATTAACAGATAGGTAGAAGTTGGCCGAACATTTAATTATTCCAGTGTTAAGATATGGTCAATTGATATATAGAGGAGCCAATAAAACACTTTTGGCCAGGTTGGTTAAAATTTATTTCTGAGTGGCCAGATATGTATTAAAGGGGAATTATAGTACTCATCATTGTTTACTGTTAAGTAAATTAAATTGACTGCCCTTGAAACAAATTGTATCTGTCAATGGTTAATTCTAATTCATAAAATGAAATATCTTTGTTTAAATCATCCACTTTCAATACTGTTTTTCTCGTAAAGCAATCTATAAAGAGAACATTAACTAGATCAGTTAATTTAAATAAGATTATTTTAGGAAAATCACAAAATAAATATGGGGATAGGACTATAACTCATCAAGCTGCTGTTTTTTGAATTCTCTTTCTCCTGATGTAAGGAAATTGTATATCATTCTACATTTGTTCACATCATAAAAGATCTGAACATTCATATTTGTAATTGTTAATTATTTTATTATGTGTTGTAAAATTGGATACGGTTTGTATATTTGTGCAAAGATAGAAGGGATTATGATTTTATCATTTATTTGTTGACTAAATTAGTAACACATATTTCATGTTAATGTGTTTGTGTTTGTGTCATTACTGAAACTTGTTGTTTGTTTTAGATAGGGATTACGAGTCTGTCTTGCAAACTGGACTTTTTGTCCAAATGACATGTATTATCTGTATAAAAATAAACTTTTACCTACCTACCTTACTCAAAGATTACAATATTCTGCACAGAGTCCAGATGAAATTGTGTCCTTCTGTGAGAAATCTGTTGATGAAATTGCTTATTTTAAGCCTACTTACCATCTAAATTGTCATGTGTTGCCTTTCTAAGAGAATTGCTTTATATCTTGGATGCACTTTGCTTTAGAACAAAATGGTGCTTTCGTTTGGAACATCAGGTAGGGCAGAAAGGTTAACTTGCTAAGACTCTTCACTGCATACTGGGTATAATATTCCAAGTATCATTCCTCCATATAGAGAAACTGGGGCTACTAATAAGTGAATCACTTTGTGGCCTGCTAACAAGTGAATCATTTTGTGGCCTGCTAACAAGTGAATCATTTTGTAAGTACAGTATCCTACTCCCTACTGCTTTAGCCAGACCCTCAGCCATCAGTACATACTGTAACTAGATCACTACATTGATGAACTGCTACAGGTATCCCAAATATTTGGTTACTTTCCATCACAGAGACCCAAGTGACTACATAGAAGCATCTTGTGTCACCCTTACCATATTATTTACTCAGTTACTGTACATAGACTCGGACTACTGACAAAAGCTGGAGGTCAGTTTCAGGATTGTTCATTGTGTTCCTCTGTGATTAATCTCTGATCATTACAATTAACATAATAGAAACATAGAAAATTGCTTTTTATATTGTAATTGAATTGTACTGTGTGACCTGAATATTTGTTCTTGATCTGTAAAGCAGATTTCACCAATTGATGTAAACTGTACTGTACTAAGTATTCTTGCTGTATGTCTGCTGAGCGTAGTAAAGTTTTGCCGGTGGCGGCCAGTCCTGTAAAGGATGACCAGCCCATTACCAGGAAAGAAAGAAAAAGAAAGAAAGAAAGAAGGAAGGAAGGAAAGAAAGAAAGGAAGGAAGGAAGGAAGGAAGGAAGGAAGGAAGGAAGGAAGGAAAAAAAATCATGTTGGACATGGTTATGAAATCACAGCTATGTAAAATGGGATTTATGATGTAATACGCAGTATAACAGCAATCTACAGCTTTAAAAATTACATTAGTACTCTCCTAATTGCTGGTCTCTCTGAATATCTTCAAAATTGATTCATACATATGGGTGTAGAGACCAGAGGTACTAAGGACCCTATGGGGAGCATTTTTTCTCTAGGGAGGAGCCAGCATCAGCTACTGATGCTGCCTGTGTGCAGCACACACTCATGTGGTGCCATGTGCTGGCCAGTAACTGTTGTCAACTCCTCACACACCACAGTTCTGTTTGTCAGGACAGAAACAAAGTGAACAGAAAATAAGAGATGACTAGTGACTTTCTAGACCAAAGAGATAGTAAAAGTATATAGAATATAAAATAAACAAACAAACAGAGCCCAACCATCAACTTAGAAACTAAGGGTTGAGACTACAAAGTGGCAAAAGAGTAGTGGGTCTAAAAAGGAGACAGAGCTTTTATTACTAACCAAACAGAGTGTGGGTAATGATAGGAAGAGAGGGCAATAACCCTGAGCAAAGGCTCAGCAGAAGCAGTAAAGGGGTAGCCCAAATTGGGACCCTTGTGCAACTGAGATGGCAAAATGTCACATGATAGGAAGCAACACCTGGAGTTCTAAAAAAGTAATAACTCTATGCCACAGGATATTTGAGTAAACTTGAGCAAACCCATAACCCTGTATTCTCTAGCTAGAGAAAAGGAAAGCATCATTGGAGTTGCAGGACTAGCAACCCTGGGAAGTCAAGATGGGGATAGCTCATCTGACATGCTCCAAGTGGAGTGGGCAACACTAACACTCAGATAAGAGAAGCGGATACCAACCAAAAATTCAGAGATGAGGAAGAACATGCCCTACTTCTCTCTGCAACCACAGGGATGTACACCTTGTGTGGCTACTACATTGATCTAGGCAAGTGCATTGCACACACTTCACGGACAGAGCATCTGCTCAGTGAAGCTAGACTGGATACTTCCAAGGGCACATGTCACATATAGAAACTAATAGGATGTACCCTATAGGAGATATACCCCGGTAGGTTTAGAAGAAGAAAAGATGGAGGGACGGTGGTCACCTATCCACTCCAGGAAAGGAGAACAAGAAAGATGCTCTCCTCTTTTTTTTTTTTTTTTGGTTGGTTGGGAGAGCCAGAGGTGGCACGCACATTTTAGGGCAGTGGGCAGAGCCTACAGCCATTTTGCGAGCTTTGTAGCTCTAAAATGGCAGATCTCAGAACCTCTTCTGTTGGACTTCTGGAAGTATCCTTATGAAAGCCCAACAGAACTGAAAGCCCTCCACCATGATCGTGTACAGAAAAACAGCTGCACTATTTTGGCTGTTAGTTACGCATTCTGATGCATGTATCATGCAAGACAAAGACGAACATGCACAGAGTCATGCACATGTGCAGTGTTGCTGTGCCGGGCATCGCTGCAAATGGCACAATGCCATTCTCTATTTTGTGCCCCCCTCCCAAGTCATCCCTCTGGGTTATATCGCAACACTGGGAGACCATCCTAGTGTGCTAAATTTGTTTTTCTGTAAAACAGAAAACGGTCCCTCGTTGCATTTCATTTATCCTGGTGCCCCAGCCACAGCATGCCCAACATCAGGGTGTCCAATCCCCATGTCAAGATTCATGTGGCACACTGGGAAGCCACCCAGTGTGCCTAAATGTTTAGTTTTCCTGTAAATTGAAAAACAGTCCTCATTGTCGGTTTGTTTTCCTGCAAATTGAAAACAGTCCTTCATCATCGCTACAGTCACCCTCCTGACCCTCCCACTGAGCACCCACCTCCCATACCACCCCTTACCCCATACTTACCTCCAGAGCTTGGCACTGTCATCTTCTCTGGACTGGGATGAGTCTGCACTCTTCAGAGCCCAACCGTGAACTGAAGAATTAAAGATAAGCGTGCTATACAAGCTATTCAGCAGGATTTTCAACTTATGCTCATATCTCAGCCATTCTTGGAATTTTGCCTAAATTTTCAAAATGGGGTTCATGGGACCCTGCCTCATGACAACTGTCACTGTCATTTTGTTACTCTGTCCCAAAAATGTGATTTCACGGTCACTGCACAGAATCACCTTTCGGGACTGAGTCACAAAATAACAGTGCCACTATTCATGAGGTGGGGTCCCAAAAGCCCATGATACAAATCTGTAAAAAATTCCAAGACATGACTCATGTTATGAGAGTGCATTGCACAGTTTAACATACGCTCCTAACGTAGCTAATTTTTAATATTTTCACTCCACATTTTTAACATTGCCATTTTTGCACACCTCCTTCACAACAGTACAGCTGTCATTTTCCACAACCTGCCTGATACATGTTTCTGCACCTGTGGCACAGGACAGCGATTTGCTCTGTGCAATCACATCTTGGGACAATTAAACAAAATGACACTGGCACTGTTCATGAGGAGGGGTCCAAAAAGGCCATGTTGAAAATTTGGTGCAATACCTCCAACATATGGCCAAGTTACACCTGGGCATTGAATAATTTCTACACACACGTGTAACTTTCATCACTTAGTAGCGTTTCACAGCCCTATCAGTTCTGGCCAGAGTTTGTTTAGTTTGGTGAGGCTTTGGACCAGGATGCCCAACCCTCTTTGTTTTGTTAACGAAGTAGCCACCCATAAGGGCCATGGCAGAGGAAAGAAAGCAGTAGTGTTTCTACCAGCTCTCACAGGGCGAACTGTCAGAAACCAATCCCTCGGTGAGCAGGGTGCTCAGAAACTCTCAGATTTTATCAGAGGCACACTGAATACACCTTTCTGGTGCTTGTGCTGTGATTTTATGAAACTGTAAACCTGTAACTTGTATGTGACTGTGTTTTCTTGTGCAATATCTGCCTGGAGCCCTTGTTCCTGTTGCACAGGAACCAGGAACAGAGCCTGTAGTTTTCGTGGACAATGCATGAACCAAGGGTGAGACTATTTTAGTTCGCGTTTTATTTCTTCTGGCTATTTGGAAGCAGCTTGTAGCACTACACAGTACCTCATTTTTCTTGAGGCTACAGTTCTGAGGGCTATTTTAAGTTTAAAATTATACTTTTGGGCAAGGGAGACCCAGTGACCCCAGATTTGAACTTCCTGGTCACTAGTTGCTATAACAGCCAATCCCTCTGTGAGCAGGGCGAGGAGTAGAGGGTGAGCATGGCACAGTGCACGGTGCCATGCATGGAGATGCACACAAAATCATGCATGTCTACGGTGTTATGCATGTTAGTTGAGGTAGGCGAGCACCAGGGAGTCCATTGCATAGCAAGCAAGTAAGTTCAAGTACAAATACAAAGCGTTGTAATTGTGACCTATATTTGTGAATTAATGATTAATAGACAGTGTCTACCTGTGTAAACATGGCAGAAATATTGTCTTACAGTACTAACACACTATCTGCTACAGTACAATGATAAATTTGTGTCATGGAAGCTTATATTGAGACAATTAAGGGTGAGATAGGGATCGATGTTCTTCTTGTAGTATGTACACAATCACTGCTGCCCATCCACCCAACAACCAGTTTACCTGCCCAAAATGTATTGATAATGCTGAAATGGCCTGTATAATAAATAGAATAATAGATAGGTTCTGGTGTATTACAAGTTGACATTCCATCGAGAGGTTCTGGGGACACAGAAAACCTCGAGAGCGAAGTTCTAGAGGTTTCATGTGTCCCCAGAACCTCGAGATGGAATTACTACCGTAATGCCAGAACCTATTTGTTATTTTTTTAATATATGGATATGAGGTGAATTGATTCACCTCCGTTGAGCACTGGAGTTAGCGGGTGGATATGCGTGCTGGCAGGGTTCCCCAGTCCTGTGTGGATGAGCGCTGCTGTGGGCTTCATTTAGCCGTGTTTTCTTTTTGTCAGTGGCAGTATCGAGAGCAGAGGAGCCCCAGAGAGAGTCTGATTGTTAATAGTATAACTCAAATGGTTTCAAAGTAAAAAAAAAAACAAAACAAAAAGCGGTTGCTTCAGGGAAGATTGTCTGCTAAGCGAGCAAGCAACCGCCATGTTTTCAGACTCCTTCTGCCCGCCCACAGAGGAAAGCGGCCAATCAGAAGGCATGCTGTTTAACACGTCAGGGATAGACTTGCACATGTGCTTTCTGTTTGTTAATGATACTATCATTCGGTGCCGAACGTATAGTATTACGGCACCTTAAAGATAGTATTATTACTCAGGAAGAGTAGTATTACGCCCAGGAGCGATGGTATTACCAGGAAATTTTGTATGCTTTTCAAGCATATTATTTTAACAATCCATATATTAAGCACAGTTTAATAAAAGGCTCATGGAGATAGAACAGAGTCAAAGGGACATGGCAGACCACTTTCAAGTATGACTACAGGCTCAAACAATGCAAAGTGGAATAGACACTTCATGTATACAAGGCCCATTGCAAAATCCGAGTCACTGTGACACTAATTCAACCTGTACTAGTCAAAACCCTTAAATAAAAATGGTAGAGAAAAAGAGGAACCTCTCAACTCAAAAGATGCATGGTATCAGGTCCAAAACTTAAAATTACCAAAGGAAAAAAAAGGCAGAAAAGCAAATTATTTTACCTTAGAACTTTCAAACTCATTTGACCCACTTGCCCAAGATGTTCCACAGGAAGTCTGTCTGGATACAACAAGTAATGCTGTGGCAGAGTTGACTGAGTCAGTGACTATTCCACAAGTCACTGAGACAAACAGCACAAATATAAACAATGGTACTTCCTGCTCCCCAGATGAACTGTTGATAATGTTAGAAATACCACCTGTAAACCCAGGACAGAATGAAGCTGATGTGCCACCCATATGTATGGAAACCGAGGCAGAACAATGTAACAAAACACAGGTTTTCGTTCTGGGGATTCCATTGTTAAAGGACTAGATAGAGCAATTTGTAACATAGATAAAGAAAATAGGACCATGTCATGCTTTAGGGAGTCAAAATATCTGACATTACTAAAATGACTAGTGACATACTTTATCATGAGAAGTCCCCAAAATTAATGATCATACATGCTGGGGCTAACAATGTGTTACAGCAACATAACCAGCAGATTAAACAGGAACTGGCTAATCTAACCTACAAACTTGAGAATCTGGGTTGTAACTTTGCCTTCTCAGAAATACTTCCTATCCGAGAGCCACATACTAGCAAACATGTAAATTAAAGGGCACTGTCAGCTTTGGCCTCATTTTTTGTCTGCTTGCATCAGTGGAACTCAATGCATCTACTTATGACTTATCCCAAATAAAATCATCATATATGCCATAACAGTGATCACTTACTATATTTTCAATTTTGCAAGTTTCTGCATACTTAGCGTCCTGGCGAAAATCGTTGTCCCCGGAAGTGATTGTATGCCTAGAGCACACTTGGGACACAGAGCCGGCATGAACATCAATTTTTACAAGCTCACACTAAAGAGTTACTTGCAGCATGTCTTACACTATATTGAATTAAAGTGGGTGTTTTAAGTAAAACTGAGCACTGGCAATGCCAAAAATACATTTATACACTGGCGCGAAATCCTGCACCTGTGTCAATGTGGCTACTCCTGTGCATGCACGGATCTGTGTTCCATCCCGGTATTGTACATGCATGGGATTTTGGCACCTGAAGTGGTCTACATTAGTGTAGGCATGGGTTTTGGTGCTGGTGCTTAAATGTATTTATTGGCAATACCAGCTCAGTTTTTACCTTAAACATGGCCACTTTAATTCAATATGGCACAGGACATGCTGCAAGTAACCCTTTAGTGTGAGCATGTAAAACTAATGTTCATGCTGATGCTCTGTGTCACAAGTGTCTTTAGGCATACAACTCTTCCGAGGATGAGGTTTTGGTCAGGACGCTATGCTGCAGAAACTTGCAAAATCAAAAATACAGTAAGTGATCACCGTTATTGAACACATGATGACTTTTATTTGGGGATAAGTCATAGATAGGTGCATTGAGTCCCATTGATGCAAGCAGACAAAAACAATGGCCAAAGCTGATAGTGCCCATTTAAAGCAGATTAATAACTGGCTAAGACATTGGTGAACAAAACAGAAAGTAGGGTGATTACGCACTGGGAGGAATTTATTGATAATAACTATTTGTACAGCAAAGATGGATTGCACTTGAGCAAACTAGAGTCCCAGTTTCTAGGCCAACATATAAACAATTACATAATGACTCATTTAAACTAAAATGTAGGTGGTGGGGGTCTTTCTCAAGATCCTTTGCATTCTTCCCAAACTTACAACCCTCTGTCAAAATCAAAACCAAAAATACTCAAAAAAGGGTAAATAACAAAATAAAATGAGAAGGGTAAATGAAAAAATAAGAAACAAAGAATAATAACCCCTAATATACTAGAGAACTCTAATAATACTAGATCAGATCAAACTCCAGTTACGCTGTCCGACCCAAATTAACTAAAGCTCTTATTGATCAATGCTAGAAGCTTAATGAGTAAAATGGACGAATTACAGCACATATTAGCAACAAGAAATATTGATATATGTGGTATTACAGAAACCTGTTCTCCGACAAATATTGGAACACGGACATACCAGGCTACACTAAGTTCTTGAAAACAGAATAAAAAGGTGGGGGTATAGCACTTTATAAATCAGCTAAACTCAAGAGCTACAGGATAAACTTGGATGCTACAAGTGCTTGAAATTCATGGACCAGGATAGAATCTGGCAACAAAAGCTTGACCTTTGGCTGAGGTTATCAGGTCCCTAACCTAAGACAGGAGGATAATTAAATTTTTCTTGAACAGTTAGAAAACAGGGCAGTTTCAGATGTTCTGATACTAATGGTGACTTCAACCTCCCAAACATAAATTGGGACACCCTTGAGACTAAGAGACTATTTGTAAGGAGATTCTTACAAACCACCTTTCAACTTGACATAGAACAACTGGTCACACACACAACAAGGAACAACAACATCCTGGATTTAATTTTACAAATAATACAGATATAGTTTCCTCTCCCATAATATTGCTACCTTTGGTGACAGTGACCATAACATGCTAATATGTAATGTCCAAAGGTATGCTCTGAGTAACAATGGGATAACAAAAGTCAAAACTATCACAAAGCAGACTACAAAAACATCAACAAGTTATCTTGCCACATAGGACTGGGAACAGGATCTAAAAATCATGATCTTGAACAAATATGGGATAAAATTGTAACCAAACTGGAATTTTGTATAAATAAATGGGTACCCGATCAAATTAAATACAATAACAATAAACAAAGGATACCATTATAGTGGACCAATGAAAGTAAGCGAACTAACAAACAAAAACATAGAGCATGCTGTAAATACAGTAAGAGTCAAAAAGATACTGACTGGAATAGGTTCAAGGTACTTGCCAAAAAAACCTTATTAGAATGGCAAAACAGAGGTTAGAAGTAAACTTAGTAAATGATGTTAAAGATAAAAAGTTTATAATTACATTGGTTCACTTAAAGGAAGTCAGAGAGGAACTGGTCCATTAAACTCAAATGATAAAATAATTACTGATGGAAAAGAGATGGCTGAAGAACTCAATCAGTACTTTGTGAATATATTTAAACCCAAAGAAAACATAAACATAGACATACAACCTACCAATGACTCATCCATATTGTTCACTGAACAGAACGTACTGGATGCCATCAGCTTGATTAAAGTTAATACATCTCCAGGTCCGGATTGCATCAACCCAGAGGGTACAAAATTTCTAAAAGAACTTTCCAAACAACTTTCAGGCCCCCTAACTCTTTTATTTAATACCTCAAAAGGAGGGAAGTGTACTACAGTCCTGAGAGAGGCCAATATCACACTGATCCTCAAAAGTGACAACAAACAACTACCCTGTAACTACAGGCCTATCAGTCTAACCTCCCTTATTAGCAAAATCATGGAAAGGCTTATGCAGCATAATTTCATAGATCATATTAGGAACACAGGATGTGTAGATATTTCCCAGCACAGATTCACACAGGGAGATTGTGCCTAACAAATCTCATCAATTTTGCTGAACCGGTCAGCAATGTTCTGATAATGGAATGCCAGTGGACACTGTATTTTTGGATTACGAAAAGGTATTTGACACCATCTCTCATAAAACCCTCATTGAGCAACTAGTTAATATAAATTTGGACATTAAACTAATAAAATGGTTTGCATCTTGGCTGTACAATAGACAACAGAGAGTGGTTATCAGAGGACATGAGTCCAACTGGAGTCCTGTCTCTAGTGGAGTCCCCAGAGATCTGTGCTGGGACCTCTACTGTTTAATATACTGGTCTCCAGTATGCAGGCATCTGATGGGGTATGGATAAATAAGCATGCTGATGATTGCAAACCAGAATGTGTGGTAAACAATGCCCAGTCTATAGCCACTCTGCAAAATAACTTAAATAAGTTATGTAACTGGGCAGTTCATAACAAAATGAGGTTCAATGTTGCCAAATGTAAAATTATGCACATGGGGAAGAATAATACTCAGTCTACCTGCTTTATGAATAACATAGAGCTAACACTTACAACAGAAGAGTGGGACCTAGGTGTTACAATATCAGATAATCTAATATTTAGTATACACACAAATAAAACAGTCAAAAAGTGCCATGGCATACTGGGAAACATCTTAAAGCATATCAAAAGCAGAAACTTGAGGTCACTCTGCCATTATAGGCTGCCAAATTATGACAGAAAAAGTTCAGCGGAAGGTTACCAAAAGGATTAAGAACATGGCTAATGTAGACTACAAGTGCAGACTTAAATCACTTGAGCTATTCCTCTTGGAATATAGAGCCCTAAGGGGTGATTTGATCTATACCTTTAAAGATCTAAAAAAGGATCTATGTTAGACACAATTTGTCTGGAAAGACATCTAACTAATAACAGGACTAGATCCCATAATTTTTTTTTATCGTACTCTTGTTTCTACCTCTCCTGGCAGAGGCGACCCCACGATCTCCAGCCGCCAGCCCTGCACCTCAGACTCGGTCATGCATGCGGAGCCACATGAATCCGCTCCCCAGTGGGTCAGCCTTTCATCGGCTCTGCGCACCCACTGGGTATGTGACCCTCTCAGGTCTCCAGGGCATGCCGTTGCGGCCACATCAGCCACTAAGATCGCCTCCCCGCATTTTCCACATATTCCCCTTATAGAGAGCCGGACATGCAATGGCGCCCAAGCAGCTGACACCCACCACGCTCTCCCCTGCTTTTTTGCATGCCACTGTAGTGTGGCTGGCCTCATCAGTTGCGGTACAGGGCAATGCAAACCTACCCACCCCAGAGAAGAGAGCAGTCATTGGATGCTCAATCCTCCCTCTCCCTGCCAGCCCCTCGGCCCAGTCTGTTCCGAATCTAGGTCGCCAGCATGGTGCGAGGTGTGGTGTCCAGCGCCTAACCTCAGCACCACCGGCTGGCTAGATCCCATAATTTTAAGTTAAAACTGCTTTGCACAAAACAACGAAGCACTCAAGATTTTTAGCAAGAGGGTGCCTCCCATATGGAATTCACCTCGTAGACATTGATACAAGTGAAAATGTGGAACAGTTTAAAATAGATTCAATTTTTATATGAGTGATAAACAGTATATCTTTCACCACTAACATGGTGGCTAGTTCTTTATGGGCTAATGCCTTTGAATTTGTACTCATCTCTGAATCTATAGAAAGCCCTGGTTGAGGTTTTGAATAAGCTTTATAAGGTGGATACTAATAAGTCACCAGGCCCAGATAACATTCATCCAAGGGTGATTCATGAGATGGCTGAATACATAGTATTACCTTTGACGTATATTTTCCAATCATCCCAAGATAGGGGATGTTCCACAGGTATGGAAGGTTTCTAATGTGGTGCCATTATTAAAAAGGAGCTTAGAACTGAACCATCCAACTTTAGACCAGTTAGTCTGACTTCTGTCTTGGGCAAGTTACTGGAGAGTACCTTAAAGAAAAGATCATTAACTTCCTTGATGAACATGGTTTGGCTGATCCCTTACAGCATGGCTTTACAAAATCTAGGTCTTGCTAAACCAATTTTGTCCTTCTATGAAAAGTCAACAGGAATTGGATAAAGGAAGTTCTGTGGACGTGGCTTTCCTAGATTTTGCAAAGGCCTTTGACAAGCTGCTTCATTTTGAATTATTGAATACACTGTTGGAGATCAATTTAGATAGTAATATAATACATTGGATATCAGACTGGTTGCATGATAGGAAACAAACGGTCACTATAAGGGGTCCATTCGAACTGTGCATCTTTTTCTAGTGGTGTACCACAGGGTTGGTTCTGAGACCTTGTTTGTTCGATATTTATATTTCCACTCTAAAATTAAGGAATTATACTATATGGCTATATAAATTTGCAGATGACTGCAGAGTCGGAACAGTGATAAACAACATGGAAGATGGGGCACAATTGCAGGAGCATTAAATGAGATTGTGAAATGGACTGGGACATATAAACTAGAGCTGAATACTTCAAAGTGTAAAATAATGTATTTGGAGAAACATAATATTAAATTGTGTTACAAATTGGGTAGGGATCTTTGAAAGAGTCGAGGAGGAGAGAGATCTGGGAGTAAAGATTTCAATGATTTAAAATTTAATACACATTGTAGCGATCAGGTTAGAAAAGCTAATCAGAAACTAAACTGTATATTGAGACACATCTCAAGTAGAGAAAGGGAGGTGATAATGCCAATGAATGAAGCTCTGGTCAGGCCTCACTTGGAGTATTGTGTCCAAGTATGGTCCCCATATAGGAAGGAAGATATCCTAAGAATTGAGGGGTACAGAGAAGAGCCACCAAATCAATTGTGACACTAAAGAATAAGATGTACAATGAAAGGTTAAGGGCATTGAACCTATATTCTCTTCATTATAGAAGATTCAGAGGTGATATGTGTTTACTGTTTAGAGTTATGGGTGATGTACAGCTGAAGGATGAGTTGGGACTTAAATCTAGAATTAGTAGGGATGGCAGCAGAAGGCATAATAAACAGTTGTATATATCTAGAGGGAACTGAAGTCTCTGAAAATATTGGTTTAGTCAGAGGGTGCTAGCAGAATGGAACAAACTCCCACAGACATTAGTAGATAGCATGAACATGGATGCTTTCAAAACAGGGTTGGATGAGCTTTATAAGGATAGAAATACCAAATTTTTAAGTAAGGAATGGCAAGTTTATGGACAAGTTGTCTCAAAGTTTGAAACTTCCTATGAATGAATCCTATGGATTCCTGGCTCACAGCCAAGTTGGGGATGAGAGTGGGCATCTGAATCAATGGTGAAGATATTCAGGAAGATCAATAATTACGGTGAGTATGTACTTTCATATTACCCCTGAATCAGTCTTCACCACTGATTCATATGTATGGGTCAGAGCACCAAGCTCCCAATTAGGAAGAATCTGGATCACTCTGAGGGAGTTACCCTCGGCCTCTGCATGGGAGAGAACACCTTAGGACAGAGACTCCTCAGGGCCTGGCAAGGCCCAGGAATGTCAGAGTCAGTTAGGAGGTAATAGCTCTTGAGTTCTCCCTGACTCTCAAGGATTAAAAGGAACTGGGAGTTTAGCACCTTACAGTGGGCCAGAGGTGCTGGTCAAGAAAGGTGAAGTCACACCTTTTCTGAATGCAGATTTCGGCCTGGAGGCCACCTCACTGACATCATAAGATGCCCATGACTAGTGCCTTGCCAACTCCAGGCTCTTGGCAGAAAGGAAGATGGCTGATCTGACTAACTCTGATGACGGCATTTCTGCAAGGCGCTGTCCTAGTTGCACCCACAGGTGCTTGCTGTAAACCACCACATGTGCCTGATGTGCCAAGATGCACATCAAAGTGCATCCTTAGGTGGAAACCTTTCTCCCTAATGTATGTATCTGCAAAGAATCCACATCAGGTGTCAGTCAGACACTAGGCAACAAGACCTGTTCAGGGTCTGCAGGACCAAACTCCCTGAAGAAGGGTGAGCCCATAGGCATACAATACCATTGGTAGCTGTCCCTTGAGGCTAGTGGTAGGGTAAAAGAATGCCTTCAAATGGTACTGGAGCATTCCTCAGAGACCCTTGGCTGGGAAGGGAGATGCTGCAGACATTGCTGAAAGCTCCTAGGAGCCCTACCTGTATGGACAGGGTATTGCACATGGCAGTAGTGTCAGTGTCCAGTGCCTGCAGCATGTCTACTAAGAATCTGTAGCATAGAGAGTACTCAGAGGCTGAACACTAGCTTTGGTCAATTCCATGCCTCTGAGGAGGACATAAATGGAGATTAGGCACTTGACCTGAAGCAGGTGGCAGCTAAGGGCTGTGTAGATTTTGTCAACATTTGTATGGTACTGGGACACATACCATCCTTACTTTCATACTGACATCAGATGATGGGTTTGTGAAGATCCATGACATGTGGGAGTTCAGACAGAGGTGGCATAGTCTCAGGAGGATGGTGGATACAGCTAGAAGCTCTAGGACCTATTTCATGACTGCACGATCATTCAGCAGGCCTCAGCCTAGAAAGGGCATGACAAACCCACCCAAGGAGGGCTGACCTACAGAACAGTAATGACATTGACAGGGACCATAGAGCAAAATCCCCAGGAGAAGAGACCACAGCCATTTAATCCCTTTAGGGCTGCTCCAGTCTTAACCAGAGAAGGGGTCAGCCATAGGGCCAGGAGAGAATTCCACAATCAGGCTCCTCCTGACCCTGAAACTCTGTCAACTCTGGCACAGAACTTGGGTCAGAAAAGACCTACATATTGCTGGGCCAGGTGGTACTGAGAGTTAAGGTGCTAGACACCACACTTCATGCCACACCAGTGACCCTGGGTCAAGCACACAACCTCGGGTTGCCAGGGGTTAGCAGGGGAGGGAGAGGATCAAGTGTCCAATTAACTGTTCCTTTCCCAGAGAGGGTTGTCATCCCACTTGTTGGCTGCCCCTAGTGCAGGTCCGAGGGCAACGATGGAGGCTGGTAGATACAGGAGCATGAAACGTGATGCACATGCCTCCACACACACATGTTCACTGCCATGAGGGAGGGGTGCAAGGGAGAAAACAAGAAAAGGGTCTGGCAGGCTCCATGACTCTGCAGCCCACACCTGACTTCAGCAAACCAGGATCAGGATCTGGACTGTGCTTTGGTGGGGGAGGATGGCCTCTACCCTCTGGCTCTGCCACGGGGAAATCTGTGGGGAATACAGGGGTGCCCAGAGTCAGGAAGCAGAGCTGCAGAAGTGGAACCGAGTGCTCTATGGGAGGCCATAGCCACCTGCCAGACCAACCGAGAAAAAAACAATATGGAAAAAAAAAGAAAAGACCCACATACAGGCTCCCCTCAACACCTGTGGCACCATTGTTTATACTGGCTGTAGTGTTAGCCCAAAATTCAGTCCTGCCTTCTACAATGCAAGCAGAGTTAGAATCGGGCCTGGTGCCCCAAGCAGCACTAGAACCAGGAACAGATCTCAAGGTGGTGTTGTTTCGGTACCCCTCGCCTGGTGTCAGGCTCAGAACCAATATCAGAGCCAGTGCTGCACCCATCACAGGGTTCAGCGCTGCTCTCCTTCTTGGAGCCACAAGGCCTACTCAAGTCAGAGAGTGACACATCCACCTCTACAACAAGGTGCAACCTGGCCCTGGTGTTGTCCTCTCCTGGCACCATGAATGGTACCAGAAGGAAGTTTGACATAGCTGGCACCGCCCACACTCACCGACACCACAAGCAGTCTGAGGACAGCACCAGGCCACAACACCGAGGTGTCCTTCAATGAGGACCAAGTGTATAGCTTCAGCCTTACCACCAGAGATGTCTGGTACCCAGGGCAATTACATTGGGTGTGCCACCCAGAAGAAGCCAACTGACCATCAGACTCACCTCCTAGGGCAGCCAATGCCTTGATGAGGCTAGGCTGGGGAGAGCTCTGCACTCCATAGTACCAGCAGCACTAAGAAGGGCCCAGGAGAAAACCCATGGTCCTAAGCTTGGCAACAATGGGTTCTTGCTTGCCTTCAAAGGTGGAAACTGGACGACACAGCTTCAGTACGCATAATTTGATGGAAGAGATCCATCAACAAACAGGCATCACAGAAATCCACATCATGTTCTAATCCAAGAGAGGTCCCACAAACCTGGTATCAATTTCCCACAGCAACACCAATGCATAACTCAGGCTTTTGTATCCCTCTTATTCTTTTCTTGGACTCAGACATCTTAGATGTAATAAAAATGTAGCAGTGTCAGTGGCTCAGCAGGTTAACTCAGATTAACTCAGCTTATCCAGACAAAGTAGGTTTAGGAGCCCATTTAATTGACTCCCACAACTATTGGGCATATTATTAGATAAGTTTACCCAAAATAAATATCTAACCTATTTTTAAAGGTTTCAAAGGATGTGGCATTAATCACATTAGTAGGTAATCTATTCCATATTCTTGCTGTTCTAATAAAAAAAAATTAAATCTTTTACTGAATTTACTCTTGGGATCAACAGTTCTTAGGTATGGAACCCAAGTGTGTTTGGTCTGGGATCAAACTATAATAACTGGTGACCCCTATATCGACCCATTTTGAGACTTGTAAAAGTCATACCAACCTGCGAATTGATATGGCAAGTCATATCAACCCACGTAAAGCTGCGCAAACAGTTCAAAACACCAGTAATTATAAAAATAAAAGATAGGCAAGTGTGTGTTATGGATTTTGTTTTACACACACCCTCTGTGTGTGATGACTGTGTAAGCCTCTCGAGCTTCGCTGTCAAGATTTATGGTTCATCACACACCTTGGGTGTGTAAAAAATCCATAACACACACTTGCCTATTCATTATTCTGTATTTAAACCACACTGTCTCATAAGCTTGTGGTTTGTAGGATTTTGAACATTAATAACAAATCCTGTTGTTCTTCTCATTTCCAATGTAAATAACTTTAAGTTGTTGATTCTACCATTATAATCCATGATATCAAGGACCTTTATTAGCGGATTTCTGGACTTGGCCTCTAATTCATATGAGAAATTAGGATTTTTCTGTCCAAAATGTAGAACAGTACATTTAGAAGGATTAAAACTCATTCTGTTTTGTAATGCTCAATGTTCAATTTTTGCAGGCCTTCTTTCAATGTTAAATATTTTTCATAAGTATCTAATTCACTCCTTAGTTTAGTATCATCTGTAAATTTAGATATAATGGCCAGATATTCAAACTGCGCCATTCTGTGGCACAAGCCCTTGCGCTGCTCAAAAAAGTTAGCGGGGGTGTGGCCAGAGATGATATTCAATGGAGTTGCGCTATTGAGCAACTCCTTTGAATCTTTAGCCCTGGCACAGCCACTGTGCAAGGCACAGTGGAACTTATGCCACCGCAAGTGGTCAGAGTGGAGCATTCAGATGCAGTGGCGAGAAGTTCCATTGCACCATGTGCAAACCTGCGATATTCAAAGGTGACATGCAAATGGGGCCATAATTTATGCAAGACGCATGGGCTACTTTCCATCTAATTACGGCCCTGTTTGCATGCCATTAGCATGCAGGTGCGCCAATCCGCGACGACTCTGTGTCTGGCGTCCTGCAAAGCAGCAGCCGTCAGGACCGGCGTCCCTGCAGCCCGATCGCGGGCATAAAGTGCAATCCCCGACAAGCCCAATCACGGCATAATGTAACACTACCCTCCCCTCCGACTAGCCCAATCGCGGGCAAAATGTAATACTACTCCTCCCCTGACTAGCCCGATCATGGGCAAAATGTAATACTACCCTCCCCTGATTCGCCCGATCGTGGGCGTAATGTCCTACCCCAAGACCAATATCCTGGTGGTCCAGTGGACCGCTGAAGCCCGAGACGGGCATAAGGTCAAACCCACCCCCACAAAGTCCAATATCCCTGATGATCTAGTGGCCCCCACTCCACCCACCACGGAGCCCCACACCACCCTGCTCCCCGTCAGCCAGCATGCAGCAGCACCCTACCTGCTCTGCCACCCTCATCGCCCGCCAACAGACAGCTTGGTAGGGCTGCGCTCATCTAATTCAGAGCAAAGCTAATGGCATGCAGCTCATAACAGACAGGCAGTCTAGATATGTGAATGAATGAATTAATTCATTCACATATCTGGACTGCCTTAGATTAGGGTAGCAACACGCCCATTGGATTTTGCTCTGAACCATCGGGCGGCAGTCTCTACCGGAAGCTGTCAGTCGGTGGGCGGCAGGGAGGGTGGGCGTGCCACCCGCGCTGATGGGGAGGAGCGCGGGTGGGCTCATGGGTGGGTGGCCTCTAGATCACCGGGGATATTGACTTTGGAGGGGTGGTTTGACCTAATGCCCGGATTTGGGCTTCGCGTCCACTGGACCACCAGGATATTGGTCTTGGGGTAGACGTATGCCCGCGATCGGGCTAGTCGGGGAGGGTATATACATTGGCGCCATGATCGGGCTAGTCAGGTGGGGTTGTATTACATTATGCCCGCGATCGGGCTAGTTAATATGAATTCTTTATGCCCACAATCGGCTCCCGCGGGGATACCTGCTGCCCATGATCAGGCCATGGGGTTACTATTATGCCTGCGATCGGGCTGCAGAAGGCACTGAATCTAGTGAGGGCCACCCACAGGTGGCAGCTGCTGTGTTGCACCCTGCAATGTGGCAGCTCACCTGTGGGTGGCCCTCGACTTGATCCTTTTGGGGGCTTAAAGTTGTGCAGGCGTGGTAGCGGTTGCGCCTGCATAACTCTGCATGGCCCGGCTGAATATCGGGCTGTGCAGTTTATGCATGGTTCCTCCCCTTCAGTTGAGCATGCCTTCATTAGCATTGTGCTGTTGCTCAGCATGATCTGGGGCGCAACTGCCTCCTACTGAATATCAGAGATGACACACCTGACTTATGCGAGGCACAACCCTATTGTGCATGGCTCAGGTCTTTGAATATCTGGGCCAATATTCTTAATTCCATTACCCATATCACTGACAAAGAGTCTGAATAATACTGGTCCAAGTAACGGACACCTGTGGTTGCACACTTGCCTCTGAGGCTGAAGATCAGAAGGCTGTGGGTTCTATCCCACAATAGGCACTTTGCTAAATCCCAATACTGACACTGTGGTGCAGTATGAGGGGTGCTGCACTCCTGAGGTGCCATCTTTCAGATGAGATGTTAAACCGAGGTCCCATCTGCCTGTTCGGGTGGTAGTTCAGGTGGATGTTAAAGATCCCATGGTACTTCTTGGGAAGAGTAGGAGAACGTTTACTAAAGGAAAACCAAGTCACAGTTCAATCAAAAATCATAACAAAATCAGATAGCAGCATAATACATACAAATGTACAAATAATGATACACGGTGCACAAGGTTTAAGAAGATTAAGCAGCAATACATAACAATAAGAAACATAGACTTTGATGGCAAATAAGGACCGCTTGGCCCACCTAGTCTGTTTTGACTCAAACCTCCTCAGGAAGGCTGTTCCATGCATCCACATCCTCTCCATGAAAAAATACTTCCTACGCATTACATCTGAGCCATCCTCCTCTATCTTCAAATTGTGCCCCTTGTTCTTGCACATCTTTCTCTGAAAGATGCTACCCATCTTGGACTTTGTTGATTTCCTTGAGGTATTTGAAAGTTTCTATCATGTCCCCCTCTCTCCTCCTTTCTTGAGACTATACATCTTAAGCTCCTTTTAGTCTTTTTTCATATGTCTTCTGGTGCAGACCCTGCACCATTTTGTTTCCTCCACTGGACAGCCTTCACCCTGTCTATGTCTTTGTGGAGATGGGGTCTCAGAATCGTAAACAGTACTCAGATGTGGTCTTACTAACTGTCTGTACAGAGGGCCAACAACTTCCTGTTTTCTACTGGTAATGCCTCTCCTGTGCATCCCAGTATCCCAGCCCTCCTTACTGCCTTCTCACATTGTTTGCCCACCTTTAGGTCATCTGATATGACTGTTCCCAGATTCCTTTCCATTTTATTGTTGTCAGTATCTCACCCCCATTGTGTTCTCTTCCTCAGGGTTTTTGTTTCCCAGGTGCATTACTTTGCCCTTCTTTGCGTTGAATCTAAGCTGCCATAAATGTGACCATTCCTCCAACCTTGCCAAGTCCGTTTTCATCCTTTCCACCCCACCTTGGGTATCAACCCTATTGCAGATCTTTGTGTCATCTGCAAAGGAACATACTTTCCTTCCAGTCCCTCTGCAATATCACTTATAAAGACATTAAAAGGATAACCCCAGTACTGAACCCTGCGGTACACAACTAGTAACCCCTTTCTTCACTGCAGACTCCATTTACTATAACCCTTTGTGTTCTGTTGTCCAACCAGTATTTTACTAGACTACCACCCTGGGACCCACTCCCAGGCTGGCTAATTTGTTTATTAATCTTTGTGCTGGACTGTGTCAAATGCCTTGCAAAGTCTAGGTAGGCCATGTCCACAGCCCCTCCTGGTCTACTACTTTGGTCAACCGTCAACTGCACTCAGCAGTACCACACCATCCTCCCATGATTTATTAAAAGGGTAGTCAGTGGTGTTACTAGTTCTTCCCTTAGTTCTTTTAGAATTCTGGGGTGAATCCCATCAGGTCTCATTGCTTTATCCACCTTCAGTTTTACGAGTTCTTTCAGAACCCTTTCTTCTGTGAAAGGACTAATATCAACCCCTATCCAGAGTGCATCTATTGACTGGATTAGGTATCTCCCCTGCTCTTCCATTGTGAATACTGAGCAAAAGTATTCATTCAGTATCCCTGTTTTTTCACTGTCGCTCTCTGCCCAACCACCTTCCTCTTTATTCAGCCTTAGTATCCCTGCCTTAGTTTTTCTTTTGCTCCCTAATGTGCCTATAAAATATTTTATCCTCTGAATTGGCTATCTTTTCCCGGTTTGGGCCTTTGCTATTTTGACTGCCTTCCCCACTTCCTTCTGCTTTAACTGGAAAAGTTCTCTGTCCTGCTCCTTCTGTGTTTCCTTATACTTCCTGAATGCTATCTTTTCTCCCTAACCTTTCCCACCACTTCTTTGAGAACCATAATGTTTTTCTTTCACTTTGATTTGTTTATTTGCTTCACACAAAGGCTTGTTGCTCTGTGATGGCGGTTTTGATGTTTCCCATTGTTGCTCCATCCCATCTTCTTGCCTGTTTGCTAGTGCTTTTCTGAGGCACTCTCCCATTTTGACAAAATCAGCCCTCCTGAAGTCCAGTACCTTCACTTTTGTATGGCTTTACTCTACAGCTAAGTTTATTGTGAACCACACTACTTGGTGGTTGTTTGTTCCCAGATGGTTACCCACTTTAAAATCGGAGATCCTCTCTCCATCCCCATTTAAGAACACCAGGTCTAAGATTGCTCTCTCCAGAGTGGGTTCCAAAACTAGCTGTCTGAGGCATGCCTCTGTAGGGCATCGAGAATGGCCCTGCTCTTGGATGTGGTCAGAGCAAAGGTGCTCCAGTTAACATCTGGCATATTCAGGTACCCCATCAGCAATATCTCCCTTTCTCTACCATCCTAAGGATGCCTTCTGTCATTTCCTTGTCCATTTCCTCCCCTCTGGTGGGAATCTGTATACAACCCCTGTGCAGATTGTGGTGCCATTCCCAGTCTCCAGGGTAACCCACAGTGCCTCTTCTCTTTCCTGTTTGCCCTTTAGTTCTGTTGCTTTGATCCCTTCCCTTACAAAGAGAGCTACTCTTCCTCCTCTTCTTCCTCCCTGTCCCTCCTGTAGATTGTGTACCTGGTATGTTGACATCCCAGTCATGGTTCTGTTACCATGTTTCTGTGACTGCCACAATATCCAGGCATCCTCTTCCATCAAGGCCACCATTTCGGGAGCTTTTACCTAGACTATGGGTAGTGGTACTGATTACCCTCCATTTTCCTATGGCTTTATTTCTTTTGCCCCATCCCTATCCTTACTGCCTTTGTCTTTTCTCCATTTACCCCACCCTTCTCCCTATCAACTGCTCTATCTTGGTGTTTACCTTACTAACTACCTTGATTTATGGGGGGCAGGATTTCCCTTCTCCTTTTCAATTGCCCCCCTTGGATAGTTTAAATGTTTGCCAATTAAACATATAAACCTATCACCTAGGATCCTGATTCCCCTCCTGGATAGATTATATAGCTGTTTTCTGAGGAGGGCCTTATGTGGGTCTATGTTAGTCTCCTTTGGCATAATTTGAGAAATACTGGAACCAAATAAGATGGGACCCCAAATTTTCTGAAGTTTCTGGGTATTTTAAAAGGAGGTTGTTGACAAATTTGTATTAAAGGAGATATTAAAGTATACAAAATAGAAAACCAGAATTGTTAATGGGGTTACAAAGTAGGATGTATTAGCGTAATAAAAAGGCTGTGAAAAACACTAGAGGATATAACATTTGTACCCTTAGTAAAAGTGTAGGTAAATGTCCATTTAACCGGTTCAAGTGCTTCCCAAAATCCCTGAAAAAACATTATTTATTCATGCTTTCAAAGTAAAATGGTACAGGAAAGATAGCTGCCAAATGAGAAAAAAGGGAAGAAGAAAGGTTTTCAATAGAAACACTCTTTTCTTTTAGCTATTACATGCCCTTTCCAGGAATTCACTAGTGCCAAAGCGCTGTCTGCAGTTATGTTCCAATTAAAAGGGCCATCTGAACTCCCAAAATGCAAGCCCAAAATTTTAATGGGTGAAGAAACCACTGGAACAGTGGCAACCATATTATTAGGGGCGGACGAGCAGAGGGTGGAAGATGGATAGCATGACTTTTATCATAATTTAATTTAGAGCTGGAGGCATGTTCAAGTCTGAAATAGTGTTTGTAAATCTGTACCAAGAAGTGCTGGGGTAGTGCATACAGAGATACCTATGTAAGCACAAATCTGATGGAACTGTAAGGCCCATGGGAAAGGAGATCCTAGGAATAGATGAATGTTGAAGTAACTTCCTAAGTAAGGGGTCAATTTGGAAAACCTAAAGGGACTTAAGGGACACCTTTGTTGAACACCTTTACAGCCAATGAAGGAAGGAACTAATAATATATGTCTGAATCCAAGCTGTATTATACTACAGTCAGAATCCATGACACAAACCATCGTGGAATATGATAGTGAAGGAGGGTTTCAACATATAATTGTGATCCACTCAATTGAAGGCTATCTCTTGATCGAGTGAGATCAAGGTGACAGGTGTATTTGATGTGCTTGAAGCTACAGTATCTCTAAGTAGGGACAAATTATGAAAAATAGATTCAGTGGTACAGCACAGGTTTGAACATCTGCAATTACCTGGCTGCTATAGGGGTTAGTCTACATAATAAGAAGGAAGTGAATATTTTATAATCCATGTTTAGTAGACTGAGAGGGTCTGTTGTTTCGATATTGGACCTTTCACCTTTTTAAATTATAAAATCATAACAGCATCTGAAAATGTTTCGGGACAGAGTTCATAGCTAGGATAGCATTAAAGACTACATTCAAAAAAGAGAGAAAAAATTTGTATAAGTGTGATAATCTCTGCAGTAAGTCCATCCCACCCAGGAGATGTACACTTTTGCTGTTGGATGGCCTGTCTGGTTTCCCAAGAGAAATGGGAGTAGTGAGGAGATCCAGTTGATCTGCAGGAACATCTGGGACCAGGATGTCATCTAGAAAATTAGAATGTGGTGACGAGGGGAGGAGAACTAAAAGTCCCCTCCAGATAATCTTGGGCTATTCGTTGTATGTTTGCCAAAGAAGAGTTTTAATTTAATCTAAAAGAGAAATCGGAATTACAACCTTTGAGTCAAAGACTGCTTTGCAAAGGCTCCACATCAGATAGACACATATACATAAATAGCAGGATACTTACATTAGGTAGTACAGTACAGGGAATATATACAATTGGCAGTAACAGCTGTAGTGGTCATTGGCAGCAGACCCCATGTCATAGATATTACATATGTTAGGTTTCAGTTTCAGAGGGACTTAGCGTGGACCCTGAGTCATAATATATATACACAGTGTGAGAGGAGTAATGAGGGAGTTAATCAAGATACAGATATGGGTCCCTTTCCAGTGTGTATCCTAGTGAGTAAACTAACAAGTTAAGAAAATATTCCTCCTAGGGATTAGGGAATGCAACCTAGATGAAAAGTAGGAAGATGGGATATTATGTGTAGTCACAGGCTGTGGAGGCAAGGAGGAGGTCTTGAGGCCAGATTTAAATCAGCCAGTGCTGGGTGCCATGGAGGTGGAGGGCAGAAGGTTGTTTAACCACAGAGGGAGCCCGATACCAGAAGGATTGTTGTCTGAGGGAGGTCCTACAGTGAGGGACCAGGAGGGTGGTACTGGAGGAAAGCCTTGGGCTCTTCTGTTAGGGACTATTTGGATGAGGTGGTGAAGGCCTTGAGGGCTAGCTTCTGGAGTATCTTTTGCAAGAAGGCAAGTGTGATACTTGAGCCTGCCTTTGAAGCTTTGAGCCAGTTGGCTGACTGTACAGCTCACAAGTGTGAGTAAAATGTTCTACATCGAGTGATCAAGCAGCATGCTTTATTGAGAGCTAAGTTAATGCATCATAAGGCTGTTTGGTCTGCAGTCCCATAAATCACTATGCTGTAATCCATCAAGGAAAGGGCTGAGGAGGACACTGCTAGATGGAGGGCCGGGGGTAGGCAGTGTTTATGACAGACTAGGATCCCTAGCCGGGTGTTAATGGAGGATGAGATGTGTTGGATATGTGTGTGGTGGGTAAGTGAAGTGCCTAGTTTGATGCCAAGGTACTTGAAGGAGGAGACCTGTTCAAGTTTGGTGCCTAGTGAGTTCATGATTGTTACTGGGGTGTTACACAGAGGACTGGACGGTGAGTGAAGATCATAGACTTTGTCTTATGGTAGCTGAGCAATAGGTGATGCTCAGAGAACCAGGCTTTAAGTTCCCCAAAGAAGGCCTGCAGGGCATTTTGGAGGAGTTAGGATGGGGTGTTTCTCGAGAAACACAGCATCATCAGTATAGAGCAGCAGTTTACCATTGCAGGATTGGGGAAGAGAGTTTAGGAAGAGGGTGAAGAGAAGTGGACCAAGAATGGATCCTTGTGAGACCCCGGCAAGGACTGGTCTACTGGAGGAGAGTGGTATCTATTTTGACCTGTTGAGAGCAGCCGGATATATAGTCCTTGAACCAGGAGGTGGCTTCTGGGGAGAAGTTCAGGGCACTAAGGGAGTGGAGAAGCAGTGAGTGGTTGACAGTATCGAACGCTTTTGTTAAATCAATATAGATTGCACCAACAAGGGATCCCTGTTCTAGTGCCTTGTGTATGTATGATATGTGTTAGACGAGGGCAGTGGTAGTACTGTGGCCCCTCTGGAAGCTGTGTGGCTCAGTAGGTTATATTTGTTCAGGTACTCTGTAAGTTGAAAGACACAATTTTTGAGTGCTTTGGAGAGTGGGGGCAGGATCAAAATGGGCCGATAATTGCTAGTGGAGGTGCGGCCACCCATTCTTCAGAATAGGGGTTATAACTATTTTTTTCCAGAGCATGGGAATTGGTTGAAACATAACGAGATTAATTATATTGGTGAGCTGGGGCAGGGTCACATCCAGGGTGAACTGGAGGAGTTTGAGGTCCAGCAGTCTGCTATGGTGGGCATTCTTCAAGAATTTGGTAAGATAGCATTTTGCTGCACTGCAAGTGAGGACCCGTAGCTGGAAAGTGGGTATTCAGGGGTTTCTGGATTGTTAATAGTGGAACTTGAAAGCTGGCTGAAGAAGTTATGGGGAGGATGTCACTAAGGTCTGAGAAGGCCAGATTGAGGGTGTTGGAGATAGCTGAAGGGTCCTGGGACATGACCCTGTCAATTAGTAGCTGGTCAGGGTAGGGATACAGTTTTCCCACAGAGTTCTTTTTATATTTTACAGAATGTTTTCCCGGAGCCCCAGGAGGAGGTAAGGGTTTGCCTATAGTAATTAGCTTTAGCTTGCCCGATTGCCCAGGTACATTTGTTCCTGGCCTCTGTATAGCTGTCTGTCATGGGGAGTTGTAGTGCCCTGTACCAGAGTTCATCTCTGTGGTGCATTTAGTCCAGCAATGATTGGAGATCCAGGATGTGTGCCATTTTTAAGCAATGTGCTTGGTGATGGGGGCGAAGATGTCACAGGCCAAGTTAAAGGTAGAGATAAAACAGGTGAGGGCAGCATCAGTGGATGGGACAATGTGGATAGGGGTCCAGTCACAGGAAGCAAGTAAGATTTGAGACAGGGAGGGATCCTTTTGAGGTGCCTATGGCATGAACATTAGGCATGATAGGGGTCTGTTTATTTGACCACCAACAGATAACTGGGGAGTGGTCACTTAGTGAGTCTGGGGAGCACTTTGACCTTAGTGAGGATGTTTAAGCAGTTTGTGAAGATGAGGTCAATAAGAGAGGAGGTCTCATATTTAGGGTCTACTTTGGTTGGCGACAGACCACTTAGGTGAGGTTATAAGCTAGAATGGATTATTTGTAGAGGTTGAACGTGGTGGTTAGCCAATTGACATTGAAATCTCCTAGAATAATGATTTCACTCTTGGAGGGAGTTGAGTGATGCTAGACAGAAATGATCAAAGACAAGTTTTGGTTGCCTGGAGAGATGTAGACAGCCATGATATATAGTGTCTTACTGGTAATGCCCAGTCTTAGTTTGAAGGTTAGGACTTGGGCACCAGGTGTAGAGCTAGGTTGGGGAGACTGGGGTGGCATGTAATGAGTTTCTTACATAGATGGCACATCCACCTCCACGCTTGCTCAATCTGTCAGCCTGAAAGTGGTGAAGTCACTTAGGTGACAGATCCATCAGGGATGTTTTTGATAGCCAGGTCTCGGATAGTGCTATAATGTCCGGGAGTGTTGTGTGATCCGCCTTGGAGGGTAGTAAGATTCCCCAGGAGACTGCAGATATTGATGGAGGCCAAAAGAAGGCTCCCAGGTCTTGTCTCCAAGGTGGGACCAGGTTCAGATGGCCCCGGTTGAGGTGCACATCACCTGATAGGAGGAGGAGGAGGAAGAGGCATGCTGGAGCAAAGTTAGTCTCAGCAATCTCATTTTGGGGTGAGAGGATAACAATGTACGGAGCTTTTTGCAGGAGTAACTGGTACAGAGAGAGAGCGCGCATGTGGTGTGCTAGCAGAGCAGAAGATATGGAGGATAGGGATTGAATGGGTGGTGATTGACAGGGTGAGGGGTGCTGACCAGGGAGGTAGGGATAGTTGAGCAACACAGGCAATGGGTATAATGGTTCTCACTGGGTCAGGGTGGTAAATGTAGGTGGATGTGATGGAGTCATAATGGGGGATGTTAAGGTCTGGTAGGAAAGTGGCATGCTAGAGATCAGTGAACAAGCAGTATGATCTACCATGTGGAAGGCTGGATGGTGGTAGAGAAATGTGATGGGAGGAGGAGGACTGTGAGAAGCACCAGGAAGTAGAGATCCATATTACACTTTTTCTCTTTAATATTTTTAGAGAAGGATGAGCTACTGACCACTAGTGGCAAGAGTGTATAATCTGCAAGTGGGAAAGTTTGCAGCCAAACAAAGATGCTGGCCTCTCCTATAAAGGCAACTGCTCACAAGAAGGTGGTGGGGCAATATTCCCCTGTGTCAGTGGGGCAAACGGCATTCTAAGTATCAGCCACCAGGTCGTCATTTCTACCGCTTCCACACACAAGGAGAAATGTGGCCTAATGGGCTCTGCGGTTTAGTGGGAAAGATGTACCTGCCTTGGCAATCAGCTGCTAATTCAGGGGAGGCAGTCTGGCCTGACCAAGAATCTTCTGTAGAGCAGCTTGCAATCAGCTGCTAATCGGGGAGGGCAGCTCCATCTAGACCCTTGTGACTCCATGGAGCAGCTTGCAATCAGCTGCTAATGCGGGGGCAGCTCCATCTGGACCCTTGCAACCTCCGAGAGCAGCTTGCAATTAGCTGCTAATTTGGTCGAGGGCAGCTCTGCCTGGACCCTCGCATCTTGTGGAGCAGCTGCCTTGTAATCAGCTGCTAATTTGGGGAGGGCTGCTCCATCTGGACCCTCGTGGCCTCTGTGGAGCAATTTGCAATCAGCTGCTAATTCAGGGGAGGGCAGCCCATCTGGACCCTCATGACCTCCATGGCGCAGCTTGCAATCAGCTGCTAATTTGGGGGAGGCAGTCTGCCTGGACCCTCACAACCTCCATGGTGCAGCTTGCAATTAGAGTGAAGAGGCTTTGTATCTTGGTCCTTAAGAGTGTCAATATGAGTAGCCAAAACTCTATCAGCACAACTTTTAAAAATATCCAAAGAGGGATTAGTGCTTTGAGTGATGTATTGGTCTTCCATTTTAAGGATAAACTTGATTATATCGATACTGTTCCATCTCAAATTTCAACATTTAAATCTGTAATGAGCAATCAGTATGGGTTTCATATGCCCATGAGATGGTGTCAAGTAGTTTCTGTCTAAGGACAAAATACCGCAAATATGTATTTAGAGATTTGTGCTTGGCCTTTGAATAAATACATTTGTCAATGCCGAATGTTTGCTTGCTGGCAATGGCATCAGAAAAGTAGGAGCAGAGAGATGCACAATAGGAATGCTAGTGAAGTATTGAACTGAAGGCAACCCCACCACCACCCTGCAGAGAGTGACAGGCATTTGGGTGTGCCTTTGGGTCATTAGCCATAATAATTCCATGCTATTTCACCACACCTTCTACCCTGCAGACACTGACAGCAGTGATGGTGTGTGCCTTGGGGTCTTTGGTTTTATGCTCACCCCATCCATAAGGAAATACAGTGAGATGGGTGCAGTATTGAGAATGGGGTGAACTTTGGGTCAAGAGTCCAAGGCACACCCTCGATGCCTGTCACTGGCTGCAGGATATGGGTGGGGTGGAATGGCATGAGCATTACAGGTGGCAAACCCAAGTCACACCCCGATGCCTGTCAGTCTCTACAGGCTGGGCGTTATGGTTGGAAGCCCTCACCTCGGGCGTCAGAGGTATTTTCACCCAAATTTCCCAAAATTTTGTATGACCCCAGCTTGTGAACAGTGACAATATCAGTTTGTTAGCCGAAAGCTGATTTTCACAGCGACTACACCATTTGGCACCACAAGTACTGAAAACACATTTCGAATAGGATGTGAAATGACAGCTGTACTGTCCATGGGGAGGTGTAAAAATGGCAATATTGAAAATCTGGAATGAAAATATAAAAAACTGGTGAAGTCACGTGTATGTGTAGAAACTGTGCAACACACACCTGTAATGTAATGTAATGTAATTAGTTTGGGGAATTTTTACCACAGATTGTCAACACAGGCATTTGGGGACCTCCACTCATGAACAGTATCACTGTGATTTTCTCAGTCTGTCCCTAACACTGATTTCCCACAGCAAACCATGCATTTCTGTGCCGGAAGTGAGAAAACACATTTCAGCCAGGATGTGAAAATGGCAGCTGTACTGTTCATAGGAGATGTGGAAAACTGCCAGTGTTGAAAATCTGGACTGAAAATATTACAAATTCGTGAACTTACAAGGGTGCGTGGAAACTGCACAATGCACGCCTTGTGGCACAGTCATTTTATGAACTTTGGTCACCAAATTTTCAACATAGCCATTTTAAGACCTCTGCTCATGAACAGTGTCACTGTGATTTTCTTAATCTGTCCCAAACATTGATTTTGCACACTGACAGTGCCATTGTGTGCTACATGCACGAAAACACATTTGGGCAAGATGTGAAAAATGACAGCTATACTGCTCATAAGGAGGTGTGGTAAAATGGCAATGTTGAAAATCTGAGTGGAAATAGTAAAATTCTTGAAGTTACAAGCATGCATTGGAACTGCACAACGATGCTCCTGAAAACAGTCTTTGAATTTTCACCAAATTTCAACATATAGTTTTGGGGGCCTACCTCATGAACTGTGACACTGTTATTTCTTCATTAAGTCCCAAAAGGTGGTTCCATGAGTGACCACAAAATCACCACCTTTCAGGACCAAATAATGAAATGACAGTGGCTGAGTTCATGAGGTGGGATCTCAAGAACCCATTTGAAAAGTTGTGAAAAAAATTCCCCAAATGACTCGAGATATACAACAAAGTTGAAAAAAAAACATTTATGTCATTCTACAGCTTACCGGCATTTCTTCAGTTCCCGACACCGGCTTTGAAGAGTGCAGACGTGTTCCCAGTCCACTGAAGATCATCGTGCTGGCCTCTGGAGGTAAGCATGGGGTGAGGGTGTGTGGGGAGGTAGGCTACACAGAGGGTGGGCACGGGTTGGGGAGGCAAGAGAGTCAACGAGGGACTGTTTTCTTTTGTTCTTTTTTTTTTTATAAAGATGGTGTGTGACTTTTGCCACGCTGGTGGGCTCCCAGCGTAACACCTGAAGTTTGTTGGGGGCAGTGTAGCCGGCGAGGAGTGGGCACCCTTGTGGGCCACAGAGTTTGCCACACTGGGTGGGCCCCTAGCATAGCACCTGGAAGTTTGTTTTTGTGAGGGCAGTGGTGCTGACAGGGGATTGGGCACCCCCGCCAGTCATACAGTGCAGGGTGGAGGGGACCATGAGCATACTGGGGTGGGCTCCAGCGTGCCACCCAGGTGTTCATGGTGGGGGAACTGGATCTGACAAGGATCAAAAATGAACTGTCTATGACAGTTCAGCTGCAGTGTTGACGTGTAGGCAATTTGCATACGCCTGATGGCAGTATGCAAATTGTCTGCCAACTGCAGTATGCAAATTGCCTACACATTACCACCGCTGATTGTAGTGGTGGTTTTCTCAAACTGTATGGCACTGCATCTGAATGTATAGACAGCTCATACATTCATTGGTGCAGAAGCGACTCTACAAAAAGGAACTGGGCACTGGAAGTGGGGTGACACCTACAAAACTCATACAGTGCCACTATGTTTCTTGCACATGCATGCAAGCACACATTAAAAGGATTTTAAATCCGCCTTTGTGTCTGATCACCATCTCAAAGGAGAAATATATGCATCAAATACAGAAAGCCTGACCCACGGAAGAGTCTGGCAGGATTCAGATATACTAGAATCTGTTAATAAAGAACTGTTCAATTTCCACTGTGTGGGGTTTCTGTCGTAAGATCCAGAAGTTAATGAGCAAATGAGGGAGACAGTGAGGTGGTCAGAGGTCTCACAAGAAAGAACTTTGGCCTGTTGTGCAGTGATGTTCTGGGATATTAAGAAATAGGCCCGATCCTAGAAGTATATCGCCTGGCTAACAGCAGTTGCTCCAGTAGAATGACGCAGTAGCAACTTAAGCCAGCAGTTGTGACATGCGTGATTCTGTTAACATGGCTCTGCGACATGTCGCAGGCCACTTTGCGCCATAGAGCTGTTATGCCAACAGTTGTGCCACAAACCCCCTGCAACATGGCACTAGGGGGTTTGTGGCAGCAGTTGCACCCTATTCCATTAGGGCAGCAAAAGACCCCAATGTCAGGGATTCTACAAGAACCCCTGGAGGAGAACCATCAACGTAAGTTACACTAGTATTTAGCTGTGTAACTGTTCATATGCCCTCCAGGGATTCTGTTGACCCACCAGCAGCCCAGCATGCAATCCATGTACCCCACCCCCATGGCTAGAATACCCCTGTAGGTGCCCCACAGGGGATCATGCAACATGGCCCCCAATCCCTACATACCCTACAGGGTGGCACACACACCCTGCCCCTGAACTGTAAAGCCCCACCGCTGCCCACATACCCTGTGCCCCATCCTTCCACTCACTAAAAGCCCGCAGGGCAACACTCAACCCTCCCACCCATGCTCAGACCCCGAGACAGTGCCGCAATCAGTTAGTGAAACTGAACATCATCTCTAGTTCAGCTCTATCCACACCAGCATCCCCTACCTGTCCCCAGCCAGTGACTGGTACAGCCTCATTTACCTCCACATCTAGCCATCATCTGATTCAGTAGGAGAGTTTATTGGGACGTGCTCAGAAATTTCTGAGCACGCCTATACAGTAAGCGCCTCCTACTGAACTCAGTTGGTGGCTGGCTGTGGAGGAGAGAGGTGAGCTGTGTGGAGTCACCAGCTGGGATGCGGGGGGTGCTGGGTGAAATGGTACAGCTGGGTGGGGGGGCCACTAGACTACCAGGTACATTTATCCAAAAGCATTGCACACACACTGGATTGTGTGTACTGTACATACTGTACAGTACACCAGTCACATGGGGATTGGGATAGGTGTTGGGGACCCTTGATGGCATGATAGTGGTGGGGGCCTCTAGCCTTGTGGGGCTCCTGGGGATCGGGTATGGGTGGCAATTACACTGTGTGGCATTATGGGCTGCAGCTTGCTTACATCCCCGCCAGGTCTGCTCTGTCTGCGACTCTGGCTGCATGTTGCAAGTCACAGGACTTAGATGGGTGACCCTGCCCCTTCTAGAATAGGGGCACAGAGTCCATGTTGCAACGGCATTTGGCACAAGTCACCGGCGCGACTGGGCCCATAGTCTATGCAGGTAGCATAATACCCCTATGGTGGTTGTTGTGGGCAAAGGAAGTGGGCGCTACCAAAATGATGCTCACCTACCTATGCACAAGAATGAAAGGGCGAGGGAGTGAGGATGGTGGACCTGACAGGGAGGTTTGCACACATAGCAACATGTCGTCGCTATATGTATACGCACATGGGGAGTGGAGCCTGACAGAAGGGAGGGAGGGCTGGCCTGGTGTGGTTGGCATAGGGCTGTTGAGCTGGTCCCGTGAGTGGTGGTGGGTGGCAGCCTAAAGCTGCAAGGGTTCCGGTTCGGGTCTGGACATGCCTAGATTTGTGTGCACTGGCCCCCAATTTTTTTCCTGAATTTGCACCCCCGA
This sequence comes from Neoceratodus forsteri, assembly GCA_016271365.2. NCBI lineage: Eukaryota > Metazoa > Chordata > Ceratodontiformes > Ceratodontidae > Neoceratodus > Neoceratodus forsteri. The sequence continues at coordinate 1,159,399,191 of CM057459.1, read as the reverse complement.
CATGCACCCCTCTGAGTTAAGAATCCTTTAGTAGGAAGTGCAGGGTGCAGCCCTCCCCCCAGCATGAACATGTAAACTCTAAGTCACCAGAGCTGTTTTCCTGTGCACCTGGTGTGTACATCGCCAAAACTGATTTTTGGTGATACCCTCAGCATAATGACAGTTGCCTTCGGCAGTCGCCATTATGACATAGAACCCTATGGTACATTTTGCTCCACACTTATGCACATTCCAATATCCTTCTACAAGAGATTCTGCCTTTATAACCATATTTAAAGTGATCATATCCCCAGACACTTTCTGTGTAGCTCCCTATCTGTTACAGAAAGACTACAGTTGAAATCCCCACCAAATAAATATACCCATTTGTAAGTAAGCAAGAACGGTTGCAGCTGCTTAAATAAATCAGTTCTAGAGGCAATGCTTTGTGGAGCATAAACATTAATAGTCCTTAAATTCACTGTTTTATATACACAATCCACCAAAAGGCTCTGCCCAGGAAAATATCCACTATTCTGGAAACTTGAAACTGAAAATTTGAAAATAATATGCCAACACCATCACATATGTCTTCGCTATGAGACCAAAATGAAGTGCCTCTGGACCACTGGATTTAACCTGTGAAAGTTCAAACTTTGTTTTAATCTAGTATCTTGTATTAGTAAAATATTGTGGTTTAAATCTTCTAGAAACTGCACTGTAGATACTTGTTTACAAAAGATTTTCTACTGCAGACATTTAATGTAGCACAATTGAGGGTGATGGTAGGAACAGTCATGACAAAAAGAAAAACAAGTGCAAAATACTCCACATAATCAAGTAACGGGTGGTTCTCGTGATTTCTGCCTAGAAGGGAAGGGTCATATTGTGAATCGGAGGAGTAATCCATTTTGGGGAAGAAGCCAGTGAAGAGTCAGAATTTCCATCTTCCTCCTCCATATCTCTTTACTGCCTCCATTTGACCAGCGCTAATATCTGTTCCTGGTGAGAACCGTTTTCTTAGAATGGCTATCCAATTTTTCTTTCCCTTGCCCCAACAGGAAGAAGAAAAATTGTAACAAAGGGTCTTTATTCCATGGAGGGGAGGGGCAGCATAGAGACAGGAGTGGGTTCAGCAGCCTGAAAGATTGATTCAGAATTTTGAGTTACCGCTGTGCCCTCATGGCAATCTAGAAAATTAGGAGACTGGAGTGAGAGGAGGGTGCACTAACCATACCTTCAGAGTGGACTAATGCCAATTGGCTGAGGAGGCTAGGCTGTGGTAGATGATGAAGTGGCCTCTCTCCTTTGCAGGGCCTGCACCTGGGCTCTGTGATGAGGGATGCCCTGATCCTGAGGAAGACAGTCCATTCTATTATGGTCTACTCAGGGCACTGCTGATAACAGTGATTTGTCTCATCACAAAGGGTGCACCCTAGAGGGTTTGACACCCTAAACTAACATGTCCATAGGCCATACAGAGACTGCATTGCAGTTTATCACAAGTGTTACTGAGATGTGACCTTGATCCACATTTGTGGCACATCCGGTGCTGCCCACATAAAATATAGCCCACTATCCCTGCCAATATAAAAGCTCCCTGGCAGGTGACAGATACCCTATCTGAGTGTTTTAGTTGGATCTTGACCTTCCAGCACCCTGTCCAAACCAAATCCTCATCCAAAATAGGGTGAGGAGCTTCCAATATGTCACAGCGCTGTTTTAGCCAATACTGACATCCACTATGCTCACCCCTCACTCCTAAAAAGTAAAGTAATGATTTTAACTGTCAGCTTAGTGAGGGATGACCAAAAATGGAGTCTAGAGTGCTGCAGTTTTCACTTGTTCATATTTTAACCAAAATGTTTCCAGTGCATAAACATTCTTGAAACTAAGGTCATGGAAAGGTTTTCCCTGCACATGTATAAATGCAAATAATTCAGATGCAGCAATTCCTATCGAATCCTGTAGCATACTATGAAGAACAGTTCTTCTATTAGGATTAATGACAACATCCCCAAAATTTAAGGCAAACAGTGTTTCTACACTGAACTGGTTCACCCAAGTTTTGAAATAAGTCACAACTTGAAAGAAGATCCAGTGGAATGTTTTCCTTTATTAGAGCAGCTGACGCTCCTGATCCTAAAGATTCACCTTGCATTTGGCAGTTTGCAGTAGAAAAGGATAGCCGTGAGTCCACATTGGGGCCCATGTTAGTGTTAGTGATGCTTGCTGTGCCGTTGGCCAGTTAACAGCTGATTCATCAGCTGGCAGAGTTGGAGAAATTAAAGGAGGTCTGCCTACAGAAGAGCATGAAGCCTGAGTATTGACTGTTGGGTCAGACACTCCACTGCCTGTAATTTATGCCCCTTCAATGATTTCTTGCACCATGATTGCATGCAGCAAAGTCCAAGGAGCTCCCTCTGTTGTTCTAGTCCAACCTTCAGAGTGGCTTCCGACATCCACAGGTTGTCAACAGCATTGCCTTTGCGTGAGTGGCAAAGGTGCAGTGAGGAAGGGGACCCAGTTTGGAGCCTGGAGCTACTGCACCTGCCCCAGAGAGTGCCACAGTCAAAGTGCTAGATAAAGCCTTGAGTCTGGAAATGCTGCTGCAGAGTAAGTAGGGTCCAGGATTTGGAATGTCGATCCTCAGGAAATAACTGTAGCAAAAAGATTTATGCAGTTTCTAGACTTGTCAAAGTTTACCTTTCGTGGCTGAAGTTAAAGTCATTTAGTCAACAGTAGGTGTATCTTGTCCCAGGTTCAAGTCTGGATTCTGCACACTGGTGTCCGAAGTATTCAGCACAGATGCAACAATTTCCTCTGCAAATAACAGTCATTCCTTGCCTAAAGTTGATGGTGAATCACCAACCATGGAGCTAGATGGCTCCAAATTATAAGACAACATTTCTCAGTATCCTCTCCTTCTTCTCCACCTCTCCTCCATCCTGGACATGCCGTCATGGAAAGAACCAACAAGGGTTCCTCCTACTGGCAGAGTAGGGGAAATTGTTTTATTTAAATTGTACAAATTAAACATAATTACAACTGAATACAATAATTAATATATGTGATAGGTTGAATAGGACCCTGTCCCAGTTGTTATGCAGAGTTTGAATGCAGGATTTGTTCTGTTCTTCCCTTTCCTTTCCTGTCTCTTGTCTGTCTGGTTGTGCAGCCAGATTTTTCATGAGACCTAGGACTTGATCACCCAACAGTCTTGAAATTCCCTGCCTCTCACAGTCTCTCAGCCTTTCCTTGCTATTTCTGGGTTGGATATTCAGAAATATGCTAGAGCAAGCGCAAAGAGAGGTACAGTGCAATATCACTGCGCCATGGTGCAACGGCACGATACTCAAAGATTACGCATGACAGGATGTGCCTGCGCAATGTGACTGAATCATCGCATCGGATGTGCCAAGGAGCTTGTCATGAAGCACAATAGCGCAACCAGGGATGCAGGGAGGCAAGCCAAGAGCCAACAACAGCAGCCAGTGATGTACAAAGTGCAGAGGAGCATGCTCCAGGACACACAAGGAAAGGCACAGCAGGCAGCAAGCCACAGGGATGGAGGGCCCATCACAGTGTACAAGTGCGCCAAGGTGAGGAAACAAGAGTAGGCACATGAGGCCACGCTGACCAGGGAGCACAAGGCGGCAGTAGGCCCCTGACCACATGCACTGCAGTGGGGCATGGAGGCAGGGTGGCAACAATAGCCCTGCCGCACAGGGAGACACAGGACACACCACCTGGACCACAGCCAGCAACACACAGGCAAACAGCACACAAGGTACACACCACATGACCTGAAATGGCAGGCAATGGCCACCCTACCCATCCCATGGTGGAGCACCACCAGGTACAATCCTGGTCCACCCCAGTCATACCACACAGCAGCCATGCACACCACTGCAGCATGGCTCCACATGCCAGCTGCAACGCAGACACAGATGGTTAACCATAAAATAATGTATTGCAACAGGTATATAACATTATACTCATATTTACAGGGAACAGGGTAATGTGAACAGGAAAGGTGGGACCACCCACAAACAGGCAGTCAGGGAGGGAGGCAGGGGAAGGGATAAAGGCAAAGAAGGAGACAAGGGAGGGAGCTCGGGAAGGGAATGAAGTGGGCCAATGGGCCCTAGATCCATCCATACCCCACAATTTCATTGCGCAATGCACAACTTCACAATATTCAGCTGCAATATCCAAATTCAGCTTATTAGCCTATCTGCAGCACATCTGCTGCATTTGCATCTCATTATAGTTGTGCAACCCTCATTTGCATGCATTGCACTATAAAGGCGCCACAGGAATGCACAGGGTTTGGACCGTATTGCATCCTTTAGAGGTATGAGGAACGCTGCTGGGCTGCTGGGCTGTCGGGAAGGTGGAATGGGAGGATGGAGGGGATTCACCAGGCTGTACTAACACATGTCATTCCCCACAGGTAAGAGCATGACTGATACAGAGGAGAATGAGGACTGTGGGCCTGCATGAAGCACAGGCCCAACTTCACCAGGGCGGAGTTGGCACCCAATTCCAGGTGTACCTGGACCAGGAGGCCTCCTGAGCAGCTCCATAGGGCACCCACAGGGGCAACAGCATGGGAGGGTGGCCCATGCTGTGAACCAGCAGGCCAGCCACCAACAGTCTGTGCAAGAGTGCAAAAATAATTTGGCATAGACTGGAGGCAGATCAAGGAGAAGGTGGCAGCCATCTGGGCAGCACGTGCCACCACAGGTGGGGGTCAGCCTGCCATGCCCCAATTGATGCCGCAAGAGGAGATGGTGGCAGCCACTATGCAGCACAGTACCCTTGAGGGCATGCCCAGCAGAGGCTTCCAGACAGTTGGCAGCCCATCACTGCATGGTTGGTAAGGCTGTGAGGGGGCATGGGGGCAGGGGGCTGAGGGCAGGGGTGGCGACTGCAACACTAATGTGACTGTGTTCCCTTCAGCTCCTGAGCACCTGCATGCAGCAGCAGGGGTGGGGTTGTCCACCGCAATGGTGGTCCTGGACCGGAGGACCATCCATCCGCCTCCACCAGACTCCTGGGGCTGGATCGAATGCAGGCCAGCACTGCTGTCCATCCTGATGCCTGTGGCGCAGGTGCAGTCAAGGCCCTGGCTGTGTTCCAGCTAGCGCCAGGCATGGTGTCATGTGTGCTCAGAACACAGATTGGGGCAGAATCCAGATCTGATGGCCACGAGACCTTCATCTCAGACAGTGATGTTGTGGCCGCGGGAGGCGTCCATACCATACACCCACCACAGCAGCATGGACGGTGTCCCAGTGGTGGCTGCCTGCCCACCCGCCACTGTGGCTGGCATCGCCGAGGCTGCCATTGATGCAGCAATGGCTGGCGGTGGTGGTGGTTGTGGTAGTGGTGCAGCCATGCAGGTGATACCCTGCGCACAGTGGCCAGGGGCAGCATCCAGATGGCATTGAAGGGGTCTGGACAGCACCCGCCAACGGTGCACTGCATGACATCCAGCCCCAGGAGGGACCTGCCGCAGCGCCCACCTTGTGGGGAGCTGGGCTGCAGGGTCGGGCTACACCTGTGGGTCGGCAGAGTGCCCAGGCTTCCCAGGGTGATGACCCCTGGATGGGCACACCTGTCTGCTGCAGGCCACCATTGAACAGCAGGTGCTGGTCATGGCAGAGGTGCGTGTACTCCGTGCAGAACTGCACCAGGAAGTAGAGTGGTGGGACAGGGACTTTGCCCTGCTCTGGCCAAGGCACGAATCGATGCAGGTGGACACAACCACAGCCATGAATTGGCTCACCACTGCAGTCACAGCTGGACTGGCACCACTGGCCTCCTTGGTGCGTGGCCATCTGCCGCAGACTCCATAGAGTGCATTCTCCACCCCAAGGGCCTGGCATCGTGCGACCCCCATTGTGTCAATGTCGGGTCCGCTGTGGGCATTCTGAGCAAACCTGGAGCAGGCATGTTTGGGGGCCGCAGATACCTGCGAGGACCCAGTTGTGTCCCTCAGTGTCACCCCTGGGGACCGCCTGGACACGCTTCTGAGGCTGATGCTCAGCCTGTGTCCGCTGTGCATTCTCGGTGGGGCTGTCCACATGTCTGTGGCGGCCGTGGTCACTGTGCGGCATTCCTGAACCACCCACCTCCATGTCTGCCATATGCTGCTGCCCTGTGTGCACATTGGTGTGGCAAGTGCATGTGCATCCCATGGCTGTGGCATCCGTGGTTGACGCCACACATGGGCCATGTGCTCACCCACATGGCTGCTGGCCATTGTGGCATGTGCATGATGATGCCATCATAGCGCTGACTGCCCCTGTGCACCAGTGCCAGTGTCTGACACACGCCTGGTGCCCACCTCTGGGTGGGCTGGTGAGTCTGCATGTGTGTGTGGGTGTGTGTCTGGTTGTGTAGGTGGGGTGTGTGGGGCCATGCTACATGTTGCTGTGGTGTCCAGTCCCACACCTGTCCACACCTCCCTCCAGCTGTCCCTGGCATGGGGCATGCCCATGTGTGCCTGTCCACCATGCCATAGGCCCTGGTCCTTGCATGTGGCCATGGTCACCACATGTGTGCTCCATAGTGCTCCCTCTGTGAGTGTGTCCCTGTGCTGCCGGGCCATCCTTGTCAGCCGGATCCTTTCACCCGGGGCTGCCCACCACCTCCAGGCCTGGTGTCCACATCGTCCCCATTGCTGTCCCCATCTTTGACCTCGACAGCTATCCCACAGTCGGTGGCCATGTTGTGTAGTATGCAGCAGGTCAGGAATAGGCTGCAGGCCCTCAAAGGACTGTACTGTAGGGCACCAACCAGACCTGTCCAGACAATGGAACTGAGCCTTCAGCAGCCCAGACTCACACTCAATGATGTTCCGTGTGCTGGCATGTGCATCATTGTATTGCTCCCAGCGCTGGGGTCAACAGGCGCTGATATGGGGTGAGCAGCCATGACCGAGTGAGTAGCCACTGTCACCTGTGTGCAGAGATGTCTGGTTAGCATGGTTGCCTGTGTCAATTCACTCCTCAGCCATCCCAGCTACACCCCTGGTACTCATGCCCTAGCAATTCCCACACCCTGCCCTGCTGTTCCCGCATACCGTATCCAGAGCATACTCACCAACTAGATGGCCAGTGGGGATGTCCCCACTCGAACCTGTGGCACAGTGCTAACTGATGCCAGATGAAGGCATCATGTGCTCCTCCAGGATATGTGGCACAGACATTGATTATGCGACCCCTGGCATTGCACACCACCTGGCAGTTGACACTGGGGAAGCTCTTCCTGTTTATGTATGTATGTATGCCACCGCGCCGGGCCTGGTGGTGCATGGATACTGATGTGGTGCAGTCAATGGCCCCTAGCATGCCAGGAAAATGTGCCACCCTGTGGAACTCCTGCATGTTTGCTGTGTGCTCTGCCTGTGTGCTGGGGAACGAATGTACTCTGCAGCATGTGGCAGCAGTGAAATGAGGAATTGTGTGAGGAGCCATGATGCAGCTGACTGGGTTATGCCTGTGGTTTCCCTTGTTGGTCTCTGGAATGTCCCGTGTGAGCAGGCACATGATGGCCATGACCTTTATCTCCACCAACAGGGTGTGGCTCCGTCTTGTGGGTGCCTGCATCTTCTCACTGCACAGCTCACAGAGTTGCCTCAGAGTAGTCCGGTCCAGGTGGTACTGGCCCACAATCTCTGTATCACTGTACTGTTCAAAGGTGAAGCAGGCACGGTACCGCCTGTTCCAGGCATACCACTGACGGGCCCTTCCATGGCCACACTGGTCTGCGAGCTGCCTCCCTCACACCCCTCATTACTGCCTCCATCTGGAATATGGCACTGGCCATGTCCTAGGTTATGCATCCACCTCCGGCAGTTATCTTCCCAGGCTCCCATGGCTGTGTGCTGGCGTCTGTGCCCTACACTAGGTGCACCCTTGTATGATGGCTGCCTGGCCTGCGGTCTGTGGCCTCCACCTCCCACCTCTCTGGGCCCCTGTGCCCCTCCTGTGCTGGGTGACACTGGCACTGCTGCTGTTGCCTCGGGCCCTGTCTTGCAACTACACACAGTCACACACCACACTGCATATTCTGGCAGTGCCAGACTCCTGATCCACACTGTGTGCCTCTACTGGCCTGCCTCACTCCCTGTGGCTCCTTTCAGCTGTTCAGCCTGCCCTCACTCTCCCTCTTGTGGCTCCTCTGGCGCAAGCCTCCTTCCCTCACTTGCTCCCTCTTTTATGTGCACAAGTCAGCTCTGCGCAAGTCCTGCGTTTGTTTACACTTGCGCCTATTCACCAGCCGTTGAATATTGCACTGTGTTGTTTATGTGCTGGCGCCCCTGCACTAGTTCATGCATTCATTGTCATTGTGCATTGGCTCATTGGAACTTGCACTGTGCATCTGCTGCCATGAATATCGCTTTCTGGCACATTGGCGTGCTTGCATCGGTGTCATCCTTGTTGCACAGTGCAACTGCTCTGAATATCCCAGCCTCTGTCTTTCCCTCCCTGGATATCTGCTGGTATGAAAATATATGCAAATCATTATGTGGAAATGTAACTGATATTGGGATCCCTTTGTTTAGAAATTGTATAGTGTTACTGTTGAAATGTATATAGCTATAGTTTGAGATGATTGCAAAAGCTATTGGGAACTCAAAGGGTTAACCTGAGAGCAGTTTATAAGCCCTTTTCAGAAGTTGTGGAGAAAAGGCCTCAATTCTGGGACATTGTGTTCTTGTTGCACCTGCAAGAAATTGACAAGAACACTGGAAATTTACAAGAACATTCTGTGAGAAGCATGCTATTTTTTTAACTAGCTCCTGGACAGATATAAAAGGAGCTGCAGTGTTTTGTAAAGAGACACAGAGATTGAAGGAAAACTCAGATGGATCTTCTGTTTATTCAGCCTTTGTAAATAGTTATTCTGAACAATTTCTTTTTATGTTACTGCCAGTACTAACAAACACTTTTGCAAATTCTACAACTGCTCCTGTTTTTCCTGTGCTTCCTGACCTGTGCCTCGATGGCAATATCCAAAAGAAAAAGTAGAAAAATACAAATCATGAAAATTCATTAAGTGCCCCTACACCAGCACACAGTAACACCAAAGAATAATAAAAAAGAAAGTACAACGTGAAGAAAAGGAAATACAAAAAGAGCATAAGTTCATCTGTAACATACACAGTCAATCTGCTTTCTACTCTTTCTGTAAGAGAAACTCTACCCAACTACAACTTTATTTCAGGTGATGGGGCATCTGAATTAGTAACCCATGGCATGTTTCTCCATGCCTTATTTAATTCCTGTTGTGTTCTGTTCTGGGATTCAGTTTGACATATGTTTTGTATTTCATTAAGTATTCTCCCCACGGTTTCCTCATAAATAATTACTTTCTGCTGCAGAGTAAAAAATCTAACATTCCAAATATGCTACTTGAAAACAGTATAACATTTAGAATACCTCCATCCCACTTGTTCTAGTTAGGTGGGTAATAACATATATAAGTATGTAATAACTCATTGTAGAAAATGGTGCTTCATTCCATCTATTAGCTATGTAAGCCCAGAATTTTGTGAAATATGAGCAGGAAAATATAAATGTTGTATGGTCTCAAGCTTTTGTCTACATTTGGGCCTAGAACAATATCTTTCTGTCTGTTGTTTATGTTTGTGGTTCACCTTAAAGGACACTGTCAAGCTGTTTTTCATCATATTTTTCTAGTTGAAACCCCACATTTTATGATTGCTTGCCCTCTCAAAATTCACTGATGTTGATGTTTGTTTTGTCTGTCTTCTTGCTTAGTGGAACTGAAATGCATGGCAATGCATATTAATAAACAACCTTGTTTTTGTTTACAATCCTGTTTCTGTTCTTATATACTTTCTGTGCATGAGAAACACACCCAAACAGTGCAGTCACTCATAAAGCAGTAGCCTCCTGAACTTCCACTGCATCATGAGGGGCTAGACTGTTTTGTGGGTGTCCCAAGGCCAGGAAAGATGCATTTGAGTTGATCAAGGAATGTAAACGAACCTGTTTTGGTGTGATAACACCAGTATGTTGGGCAGTCTGTTTTTTACTTTTAAAGAAAATAAGAGTCAGACTCAAACTACCAGCTACATTAACAATCTTTACAGAATTTTGGCAATCATAAAATATGTTTTTAAACTAGGGACACTTTGATACCTAAGGGTTGACAGTGTCCCTTTAATATAAGTTTTCATGACAGCATAACCAGTGTATGTCATGCATTCTTTCAGTAATTCACAAAGTGAGTATGGGTTTGTACCAGACATAGTGGAAAGGTCGTTTGCTCAGTATAGTGTGTCTCCATTACTAAATTGTAAATATACTTCCTTGACTTAGTTATCAGCTGCTGGCTGGTTATTTCCCATTGTATTAATTTCAGAAAACCTATCTTAAATATTTTAGAGAAGCAAATGATTTCCAAACTACTCTCAAATGACCATGGTCCCAAGACGAGAACCATATAGCTATGGAGGTAAAAATGTCTTTCTAAAGTTAATCTGAAAGGGCCAGAAAAGGTGTAGTATTATTGTAAATAAAAATAGTATGGAAAAATAAAATCAGGTTGACCATATCTAACCCACTTTTCTGTTGCTGTAAATAAGTTATATTTCTCTTTATGGGGTTTAATCTGTTGCCCCAAACAGCCTGAAAAAATATTTAATATTGTGGTTTCCATATGTAACACCCTGCAAATGGGGTTCTCAAAGTCTTCCAAAAGCTTGCCTAATTGCTCAGAGCCTGAGGTGTTCGTGTCTAAGCTGTTTAAATGTGATTCCAGGGAACGCTTTTAAAAGCCTCCAAGTACTGTCTCTTAAGAGCTGTCTGCTTGCAGACATATTAGTTTGAATGGGGACTGTGTGTGTTTAAGCCCGAGTCCTGCTCGGCTGCTGGCTAAGTGTTCTGTTTCTGCTGTCGCTAATGGGAAGAGGAGCACTCTTGAAAGATGTACTGTAACTAATTCTGGGAGAAATGCAGAGTATTCATGAAAATGTAGTTTGTCTAACCTGCTTTTTGCAGCATGAACTGTTTCTAATCTGCTTCTCCATTTTGATCCTGACTGCCAAGTTGGACCAATCAGTATGTGAGGACTCTAAGATGGAGCTTGATTTGGGCCAATCGGGACTGGGACTCTTAGTTAGAGCCTGTGGAAATAGGACTGTATGGAAGGTGCCTCTGGGTAATGTAGTTTTGGATCCTTGGTGCCTTTTTGCATCTATAGAGGGAACCCTGCTGTGATTAACAACTGAACTGACCAACCAAACCTTTGGATCTAAGTGAAAGACCCTGGCTGTCTGTTGGGAAGCCAGATTCAGGTTAGAGAGTGAAGAGGAAGGAGCTTAGCTCTGTTTGAGCTGCATGGTAGTTCACAGAGGAGGCGCGTGTGAGGCCTGAATCTCAGCCCGCTTGCCATTTTGAGAGGAAGAGAAAGAGAGAGAAAAGGTGTTTTCGGACTAAATCCGAATTTGTGAGGAAAACCAAGCTGCTGCTGTTGTGAGACCAGGCTTACCCTGTAGAAGACCAAAGATTTTGCTGAAAGCGAGCGGCCTGTCAGGACTTTAGCTACCGTAGTGCTCCCAGGTAATTGCAGTGTATTTTGTGATCGGGACCCGAGGAGTCACCTGCCTGGTACAGTAAAACTTTCTTGCATATGAATGTGCTAAGTGCTGGAAGGGATCACAATTTGAACTCTCCATTTGCTGTGATTGTGTGCTAGTGCTGGAAGTTGTTTTCCCAGCAAAATCAAACTGAATCTGAGCTGCCTGGTGCAGACAGGCCCTGCCACGAGGGTCTTGCCTCACTACCTTGCTGCACAGAAAGATCCATTGTTGAGGGGCTAGCTTCCTCTGGCAATCCAGAGAGTCATCCATCAGCCCTCCTGTGTTTAGCCTGGTATCGTGAGTAATTATCAGGGTAGCTCCCTGCAACTTTGTTTAATCAAATTGTGTCATCTGATTGTTTGTGCTTTTCTTTCCACGAACTGAGCCATCCGGCTCCAATTACAAATTGTTGTGTGTGCATGTCCTTTCCATCACAGGGCCCCAACCAGCTACAACAGACCTGGCCAGCCCCTTTCCCATCCTGGGTACCCAGAGAACGTGACTGAGTGGGACTCTAGTGCATGCACAGTACTGTGATTATTGCTGTGTTTAAACCAATTAACCTGATTTTCCCCTCCTTTTACAGCACCCTGAATAAATCAGATCTGTTTGTTTCTGCAAAATTACATCGACTATGGTGTCAGTTTATGCTAAAGATATTGCATTGTTGCTGTTGTACTGCATCACCTTATTTTACAGGGGTCCCCAGAGTCAAGCTGAAGGAACCAGTCCTGGGGGTAAGGTGGCAAGTCACAGTGTATGTGGTTTGCATATCTGGGGTATTGGGAAAGTTACTGTTGTGTACTGTGTGTGTAACTAGTGGGAGAAAAGGGGTCACAGTGTCCCAGAGGGCTGTGACCTGGTTAGATTAGCCACAACCAACCAACCTTTGGGTGGAGGCACCCATTTTAGAACTCAGGCCCCTTAACCTGTTAGTAGCCAAGCAGGCAGGGATGGTTGCCCATGGGATAGCACCACCTAGGGTTACATCTTAGAGGCACCACTGGATTAGCATCCTCTAGTGACCACGAAAGAAATTATCCCAATATGTTCAGTTTAGGAGAGAAAATGGAGGAGCTTACTACCCCTAAGCTAAAAATTGCTCGAATGATGGGGTGGAATGAAGTTGAGGGATAGACCCCAAAAGGCTGTTCTGTTGCTGGATGTCCCTTAGGGACCAGTAATGCTGACATCGTATCCACTGTGGAGCATGTTAAGGACTTGGGCAAGGTAAAAGTAAGGAGAAAAGATGCTGATTTATTATAACAAACTATGCTAGTGATGATTTTGTGCAGTTCCCAGTGGACCCAGAAAAGGTACCCCTGTGATTCTGCCCAAGGTGCCCAGAAGAGATGGAGGGTCATTCATTTACATAGTGGTCCGCCACCCGGTGGGTCTCCATGTGTAGATGGGTTTAAAGAGAAACTGCCTGCTAGTTAGCTGCCAGAGGGAAAACTGCTCAGGAACTGGTAAAGGTGCTAGACCTCTCAGGTAACCACACACCCTGCATTCCCCAGGTACATCCCCAGTTTCCCCAGGAGCTCTCCAGTAGCCCTTCCCCATTATAAATTCCCCATCCAGCTGGACTCCTACTGAGAGCTCAGATCTTTCTCGGGCACAGTCCCAGTGCCTGGGGAGGATGATCTAGAGACATGGATGGACTATGCCACACCATTAGTGCAGGAATGGCAGTGTTTGGAGGGGAAAAGAGGAAGTGCCTAATTGAGAGTTTGAGGGGCCTGCACTGGAAACCATCCAGTTTCTATGAGCCACTAGCCCAGAGGTTACTAGGCCTGAATACCTCTCTGCCCTAGAGAGGGTGTTTGGCAGCACTGAGTTGGGGAATAACTTGTTTTGGAAGTTCAAGTCAACAGTGGAAGAATGAAAAGTTGTCAGCCTTTGTTACAGAATCGAGAGGGCTCTGCAGAGGCCCCACAGGAAAGGGGAGTGCCTGCCAAGGATTTGAACAGGGGTCAGACTTGACCACATCCTGAAGTCTGCTAGATTTGCAAGTGTAATGGTATTAAAGCTCAAGTTGCAAGATAGGAGGGCCAATCCTCCTGAATACTGCCACCCCATGAAAGAAATTCATGAAATTGAAACTGATGAGGAGGGCTGGGAGCCCTATGCGGGGTTGTGAACACTTGCCAGACTCCTGAGAGGAGTGATTCAGATGAGGCCCAACAGTTGAGAGAAATTGATTAAAGCTTTGACTGAGGCAGATAGAGAACCTGATTTATATCAGGCACCAGAGAATAAGAGTGGAGTGGGAGTGCATGTTGTTTCCTGAGACCTGGACTGAGGGTAACTTGTTAGCAGAGATACAAGAGTTGAGAGCCATGGTGGGGAACTGCAAAGGACTGCCCCTCGCCCCCAGTCATACTGTAGAGTCAGAAGTCCGGGAACATAGGCCCCCAGTCCAGGAAGGGCCCCAAAGTGCCCAGAGGTACCCCAGTCGAGAAAGACATCCACACCCATTAAAGACTCTAATGAACCTAAGTTTTGCTACCACTGTGAGGAGGATGGGCACATCCAGTCTCGTGTCATTCACCAGAGAATATAAGGAGGGTTACTGCTAGGTTGATAGCCTGGGATCGGTGGAACAATACCCAGCTACCAGGAGAGCTGCTAGAAAAGTTTTGCTTCCAAAGCCAAAGCCAGATGACACCCGTGTTTGTGCTGCCTAGTGGTCTGAAATGGTAGGTCCCTCCATGCAGGCAACAGTGAAAGTAAATGGGTGTCTACTAGGCTGTGCTGGACAGTGGTTCTCAAGTAACCATCATGTTCCAAGAGGAGGAGAGGGGACATGGATAGAAACGTTCAAGTACCTCCAGGAATCAACAAAGTCCAAGAGGGTAGCATCTTTCAAAAAAGAGTGTGCAAGAACAAGAGGGCACAATTTGAAGATAGAGGGGCAGCTCAGAGGTAATTTAAAGGATTTTTCACAGAGAGGGTTGTGGATGCATGGAATGGCCTTCGGAGGAGGTTGTGGAGTCAAAATCAGTGGTGGAATTCAAGCATGCATGGGACAGTCATAAGGCAATTTAGAGGGTGGGAGAGGAAGAAGGTAGGCTGCTGGTTAACTAGGATCTGCAGCTTATCCAATAAGTAGGGAAATGGGCAGACTGGGTGGGCCAAGTGGTTCTTATCTGCCGTCAAATTCTGTATTTCTATGTTTCTGTGTTAAGTGGGGGTCCTCAAGTGGAGGCCCCAAGAAGGGAAGGAAGGCCCCAGCCAAGAAGGAGCTGGCTGCTGGTGGGGGTTCTATTGTTAGTGGACAGTCTTGGAGTAGAAGAAGTAAAGGGAGAGAGGTGATACCGCCATGATGCTTCAGCTTGAGGGATGGAGTGCATATCCAGAGGATTGCAAGGGCAGCAGAGATAGAAGGGAGCTAGACATCTTTGTCCACCTGGGAGCAAATGACCTGGCAAGGGACAGTGTAGGGTAGTACAGAGTAACTCGAGAGTTGTGGAGGGGTCTTGTGGCTTTTGCTGAGGTTTTACCTGTGTATGGCTGGGGAGATGCAAGAGTACTCCATGCCAGTAATTTTAATGACAGGTTGAAAGCATGGTGCATGGAGGATGATTTCAGCTATATCAGGGGCAGGGGACAGCCTGGGAAAACATGAGCCTATATAAGGAAGATGGCTTGATCCTTTCTGAAGGGGACCACAGTCCTTTCGTGGTAGGTTTAAATGCTTATTGGCAGAGCATTTAAACTTGTCAGGGGCAGTAAATACAGGAGGCAACCATTTCCCTCTGATGATAGAGTAGTAGGGAGGGTGTACCTGGGGAGAAACTTCTTTCAGACAGGGGTGAAAAGGAAGGATGGGGACAATGCAGAAGAAAAGGGGTGTAAACCCAAGTAAGTAGAGTAAATAACTGAAGATGACAAAGAATGAGGAAATAAAAAGGTAGGAGGAAAATCAGAGAAAAACACAGTTGAGCATGCGGGGAAGCAGGGTAGTGGGCAGGGGAAAGTAAGGTGTGGAGAGCCATGTGCACTAATGAAAGGAGTTTTGGGGAAAAAAAATTCCAGACCTAGAAGCATCATGCTGGAGGCTGACCTGGATTTAGTGGTCTCTTATGAGGCCATGGTGCACCGAACACCATGACTGGGACATGCATATACCAGACCTGTCTATGTTTAAGAGAGACAGGGTAGGGAGGAGGAGGAGTTGTTTTATATGTGAGGGAGGGAATCAGTGCCACGGAGGTACAAGGGCATCAGGACAAAAAGGAATAGCTGGAGGTGCTGTGGGTCACCCTGGTAGCAGACCATTGGCCTGCTATCCATTCCCAGGTAGTGTAAAGGCCTCCAGCACAGGGAGGAGTTGGATAAGGCACTTGGGGAAGCCATTATCAGAATGGCAAGTAGAGGTGAGGTGCTGATTGTTGATGACTTCAGTCTGCCAGATGCACAGTGGAGCCTTTGAACTGCAGCTTCACAAGCAGTAAGGCCATCCTTATTTATTTATTTGAATTTTAGTAAGCGGGTGAGCACATAAAGATATTACCTCCCTTTTCAGGGTACCCAGAAAGTGCAGTACATTCTAGAGACATGGGATTATAATGGTTACATTTACATCAATCACAGACAGTGACATCAGTTACAGATAAGCTACAGTTTACTACTACATATAGATACATTGATGAGAACATGGTAGTTACAGTGGTGCATCTACACCATTCACAGATATACAGATTGCATCAGTTACAGATACACTTACAAAATGCATTTACAAATACAAGGAGGTTCAAGTGGGTTAATTAGGCATAGAGTTTGGGGACAGAAACAATAGCCATCGGAAACAGGAGGGTGAAGGGGCAGAGAGGTGGAGTAGTAAGGAGGTTTGAAATTTAGTGAGCGAGGAGCAGGATAAGGTAAAGTGGTAGTGAATTCCATCCAGACACCACTGAGAAGGCAATGATCTACAGGCCACAGCCAACCATGTTTTGGGCATTATGAAAGGGATGGAGGCTAATCTTAGAGCACACGGTGGTTGCTGGAGCTGAATAATATCAACAAGGCAAGGAGGGTATAACAGTAAACCAGCTTGTACACTAGACACAAGGTGGCATATTGGAGTTATGTTCATCAGATAACCAGCCCAGGAAGGAGAGGAAATCACAATAGGGTATCATGTCATATGGGCGATTTAAACTGAGCGACATTAAGTTTTGAGTTACTCAATTTGAGTGCCCATGATATGAGCTTCCTGAAAAGGTAGCAGGACACAGTCATAATGCCAAGTTAGGGGAAGATCAGCGACTGCTGAGCAGGACAAAGAAACAGAAGGGAGGGTTCAAGAAGAGGAGGAGGTATGTGGTGTGTAGTTGGTGGAATGTTGCTGAGCTGGCCTTCTGGTGTGGTGGTGAGGGTGACTGGCTGCAGTGAGTGAGGTCCAGGGTCCAGGGCTGGGTAGGGATACTGTTTTTGTTTGTGTGGGAGTTTGACTTGTTTTTTTTTTTGTTTCTCCCTTTCCGATACACCCCTGAACTGAGAATCTAAATTTAGGTGCTCAGAGTAGGGACACAGCCCCAGCATATATATTTTATTCAGTTTTCCTCACTGTTGTTATTCTCACTGGGGAGCATACATTGCTGTTGTGCTTTTCAGCAATGTACACTTGCTGCAACAGTGATCGTTATTTAGCATTTGCCATTATGACATGGAACCTCACAATGGTGGTGATGGGCATTGACCCTCAAGGCAAACCTTCCCACCTTGTGATAGTCCTGTTCAAGATAAGATGACTGTGTTGGTTGTAACAGCGGGAGCAATAAGTGAGGAGAGAGAAGAGGTGGTGGCAGCAGTGATCTTGTGGCATATAGCCGATAAGAGGAAGAGACGTATGCAATAAAGAAAGTCCAGCTTTGGTTTAGTGCATTGGTTAGCAGAGTGACATGAGTGTCAAGGGATAGTGAGGTATCTAAAGTGACACCCAAGTATTTAAAGGATTGGATAAGTTCAGGCACACAAACGCAATTCAGGCATAACACCCAGCATGAACACCATCAATTAAAGAACTTATCACATTTTATTGTAAAGATAAAACTGACACTCTGCCAGAGTAATGCTTTTCATGTTTCAGGTCTCCATAGGTCCTTTCTCAAAAGCTGAAATGCATAGCGTTATTCTGGCATAGTGTCAGTTTTATTTTTTAAACAATAAAATGTGATAACATTTCACACTGTTATGGAGTTGTTCCAAAAGGCTGATGTTGAGCCCAAATTGGTGTTTGTATGGACTTTAATTCTTCAGTGAGCACCACTATCCATGTGCACACTCTGGTGAGCAAAGGTTGAAGGGCATCGCCACTGAGGGAGAGAACATCACCAAAGGGGTGGGGATGCAGTGGGAGGACAGATAGGTGAACAACATGCATTTAGTTTGTTGGTGTTGAAGACTGGTTGATTTATACAAAACTAGTCCTCAATAGCTTGAAGTTCAATGCTGGCATACTGTTGAGCCATCCGACATCTGATGACAAATAGTAGACAATGGCACCATCCATGTAGAGGTGTGCAGAGGTTCATCCACAGTTATTTGTAAATCATTTACAAAAGGTTAAAGAGTATCTGGCCCAGGATAGAGCCCTGAGGGACACCATGGGTTATAGAACTAAGATCTGAGAGAGAATCCAGCTCACTTAACCCTTTATGTGTGGCCTGTAAGGTAATTTTGGAGCCACTAAAGGCACCTGTGTCAAGGCCAAGGAAGTGTAATTGGCACAGTAGAGACTGTGGCTGACCAAGTTGAAGACATTTGTCAAAATCAACAAAGATGGCACCAGTAGCCAAGGCTTGGTCCATTGCATGGAGTAGGTTGGCTGTAACTTTTATTAAGGCAGTGAGGATACTGTGTTTTTTCAAACCCATGCTAGAATTTTGAGAGGAGGTGGTGGTGGTCTAAATAATCCCGAGGGTGGTTATAGAGTATGCACTCTGATTTTTGCCAGTGGACAGGGTATAGAAATGGGTCTAGAATTTTCAACAGTTGTGTTGGGACCACTCTAAGAATGGGAACAAACATGGCTAACCTCCATTTATCAGGGACAGTCATTGAGAGGAAGAAACGGTTAAATTGGTCACAAACAGGGCAGGCAAGGCTGCCCCCAGTTTGAGAAATGTGGGTTCAAGGGTGTCTTGTCTTTGGGAGCTATCAGCTTTTAGATTAGTGAGGAGCTGACAAACTTCCTTGAGGATTGCTAGTTTAAGATGAAAAGCTTGGACGAGCTCCAGTGTCCACTGGTGGGGTGGGGCAGGTGTGGGGAGCTGGTAACATAGTGATGCATATCTATGGAGATCAATAAAGAACTTGTTGAATCCAGCAGCAATGAGAGGGCAGGTCTGACAGGATAGTGCCTTGGGCAGTGAGGGAGCTTGGGGTATCAGAGGTCCTACCTTTAATTAAGGAGTTCACTTGCCTCCTGAATTCTTTTGGATTGCAGAGATGCTCAGTTTGAAGTGCCTTGAAGTGGCACTTGGCTTTCGTAGAATAGTATTTTTACACATGACATTCCTGAGCTGCCTGTAGCTTGCTAGACCAATGGTAGCCCACTTTGTTTGAATGTATGCCAAGCCCGATCATGAGAGGAGCTCTCGATATTCTTAGAGAGCCAGGGCACTTTAAGCCCATTTGATCTGCACCTCTTCATGGGGTATGATGATCAACTATATCATTGAAGGTGGTCATAAAGAAGTGGGAGGCTTGGCTGACATCTGGGAGAGTGTTTTATTGGTCCCCAGTTGGCATCTGAGGTAGAGGTGAGAAAAGCACTGGGACTGCTGTGGGACATATCCGGACAAGGGTGACTTTGGGTGGGGGCAACAGGGAAGTTATTTCACCAGATGCAAAATGTAGGAAGTGGTCACTGATGCTGTCAGAGAGCACACTCTCTGATTTCATCTTGGGAGCACAGTTGGTAACCACCCAATCAAGCAAAGTGTGATTGCCTGATTTTGAGTTAATTTTGTTGGGTCATTGATGAGTTGTACCAGGTTACACTCTGCAAGAGTGGCACATGAATTGTTAGATTTAGGGTTTATCCAGTAAAAATTAAAGTCACCACAAAGTATGAGTCATGTTGAGGGAGATTGGCAGGGAGGTTATGAAGGGGAGAAGGCAAGCAGGGCCTCCTTGGGGGGGCAGATAGGCACAGCCCACTATAAGCTTTTAAAAGAGCTGAGAGTCAGAAAGAGAAACAGTGATTCTGCCACAAGGGGTCCAGGGGCTGAGAAGGGATTTCAATGGCATCTATGCCAGTCCGAACATACACAGGGACACCACCTCAATTACCCAGTCGATCCTCCCGGAAGCATTTGTAGCCATGTATTGTTATCTCATGTTGTTTGATTTTGGGTTTAGCCAGGATTTAGAAATGCCTAGTATGTTAAGGGAATATTGAGTAACCCATGCTTCAAGTTCTGCAATTTTAAGGTGCAGACTTTGTGCATTTATATGAGCAATCTTCAGCCCTTTAGCAGATTAGCACTTAATATTTAGGGGGATAGTGTTAAGACAGGAGTAGTAGGGTCAGGGTTGGGCTCAATATCACCCAAATGGATTGGGAGAATGAGTAGAGTAGGAATATCCAGATTGAGGAGGCGGGAGTTGCTTCATGTTGATGCAGTCAAGTGGTGAAAATACTTGCAGTCTTTTGTGGAGCCAGTGTCCTAGATAAACAACACCCATTCTGGGTAGACTGGGATGAGGAGATGCATACATGTGTGATCCAGGGTCATATGCTGTGGTGTAGGGTGCATTCTACACTGAGGTGGGTGTAGGAGGGAAGGCAATGAAGTAGTCTGCAGCATGGAGGATCAGAAGGCAGGATAGAGGGACCACGCAGCCTACCTGACCCATGGTGAGTGGTCAATGGATGCGTTCTTGTACCATAAGCAGGGTTCACCTGAACTAGGGTAAGGTCTTGGATGTTAAAGTGTCAGAGAAAACTAGGTTGGAATTGTCCTAACTGGGATGCTTAGTGGTTAGAGTGATACTCCCATATTGATTAGGATACAATGGTTTGTGATTTGGATTCTTCAATGGGACATTTAGGTTTTGACTCCTACAAGGACTTTTTCAGGCAGCTAGTTACTGAGCCCACTAGAGATGAAGCAGCACTGGACCTGTGGTTACAAACAGGAAAGCATTGCAGATGTCATGTGGGCAGTCCCCTCAGGACTAGCGATCACCGCAAGTGTGGTTTAATAGGACCAGAGGCTAACTACACGTGAAGGAGGGTCCTGGAATTTAAAGGGTGGATTTTAAAGAAATGGGAGACTACCTCAGAAACTTCCAAGAAGGGAGGAATACCAGGAAGGGGAGGAGGCTCAGTGAGGGAAAATTAGTGGGGCTATTATTAAAGCAACCAACATCTGTGTGAAGGAAGTGAGTAAAACAGAAGGAAAATAGACCGTTATTTTTCTCTCAGGATGCGACAAAGGTAGTAAAGGAAAAAGGAGGCATTTAAGAGATATAAGGAAATGCAGAGGAGGAGGACAGGGACGATACACTGCAAAGCACTAGGAAGCAGGTAAGGCAGTGGGGATCAAAGGCACAGACAGAGGAAATGAGTCACTGGGGGATAAGACTTCCTTCTGATACATAAGTGAAAAGAGGAAAACAAGGGAGGGATAGTGAGGATTAAAAGGTGGAGGAGGAGGCCACAGAACAGGACAGTGAAAAAGCAGACATGCTAAATGGGTACTTGAGCTCAGTCTTCATGGTGGAGAGGACAGATCACCAGAGAGTAGCAGGAATGGGGGTTTGGATGTGGACACAAGTCCATTTTCAGAAGAAAGTGCTGGGAAGGAACTTCTGTTCTGAAGGTGGACAAAGCTATGGGAACTGGGCAGGATACACTAAAGGGTATTAAGGAACTCAGGGAGGTGCTAGCTGCTCACTGACAGACTCATTCAACAGATCATTGGAAACAGACATGGTTCTGGAGGGCTGAATGGTTCCTCTACATAACAGTGGCTGCAAGGAGGAGGCTGACAACTACATTGTAGGTCAGTCAGTCTTAACTCAGTGGTGGGGCTATTAATGGAAACCCTGCTAAAGGAAAGACTGGTAGAGTATCTTGAATCCAATGGGCTTCAAGACCACAGGCAGCATGGATTCATGAAGGGTTGGGGTGGGTCATGCCAAACTAAACTGATAGTTTTCTTTTGATTGGGTGACCAGAAAAATAGCTCAGGGGAGGGCAGTGATGTGGTTTATCTGAACTTACAGCAAAGCCTTTGACACTGTGATACACAGGAAGCTGATAAAGAAACTGAGCAGCCTAGTGGCAGGATCCAAAGTAATGATTTGGGTTAAAACTAGTTAATAGATAGAAGTCAGAGGATGGTGGTAAATGACATACACTCTAATGATGGGAGAGTGACCAGTGGTGTCAGAGGGCTCAGTACTGGGACTGATCATATTTGATGTCATAAATTACATTTCTGAGGAACTGAAGAGAAGGTATACCTTTTGCAGATGATACTTAAATCTGCAAATAAGGTGGACATTAAGGAGGGGGAGGGATAATGCAATGAGATCTTGAAAACTCTGAGGTATGATCAAGAACATAGCAGTTGGGGTTCAATGTCAAAAGTCAAAATCATGAACCTAGGGTATAGGAACCCAGGTGCTAAATGTAAGACAAGGGGAGGTACCAGCAGTCACCAAGCAGGAAACAGTCCTTGAGGTTATTGTATCAGATTACCTCAAAGTGGCAGAGCAGTGTGACAAAGCAATAGGTAGGGCTAGCAGGATGCTGAGGTCAATAGGGAGGGTAGCTCCAGTGGGAGGAAGGAGGTAGGGGTTGCCACTGTATCAGTCACTGGTGAGACCCCACCTGGAATACTGTGTCCAGTTTTAAAGGCTGTACCTCAAAAGGATATACAAGACAGGGTGGAGGCAGGCCAGAGGAGGGCAATAAAATGGTGCAGGGTTGAACAAGAATCCCATGGAGTAAGACAGAGGGATCTCTGCAGGTACATCCTGGAAGAGGACAGCAAGATGTGGCATGATAAAGACCTACAAGTATCTCAAAGGGGTAAACAGGGTACAGGTGAGGGATCCTTTCAAACAAGTAAGGACACCAGGATCAGGGGCATGCGATAAAGCTGGAGGAGGTGACATTTAAGGGTGATCTTAGGAAATATTTCTTCACTGAAATGGTAGTACCTAGATACCTGGAAAAGACTACCAGCAAAGGTGGTGGAGGCGAAAACAATTGGAGCTTCAAGCATGTGTAGGACAGATATAGAGCATATTAGAAAACAGACAGGGAAGGGAAAATCACTGCTGATCAGTTTGGATATGCAGAGACAGATTAGGTAAGGAACACCTGGGCAGACTGGGTGGGCAAGAGGTCCTTTTCTCCAGCAAATTCTGTGTTTCTATGTTTCTGTGTACAATTCAATTCCATTCACTTTATTTACTGGCAAGCACACTGGGCCAAGGCTCATTTTCATGAATCAACCCAGAGCTTCAAACAAAGTAGAAGCTAAGATGATATGCACAGAACACAAATACACACTATAAGACAATACAAATATAAATACACATATTTTAAAAACAATTACACACAGCAAGAGATTGCAAGTGACTAAAAAACTTTCTTGAATGTTACACTAGTAGGGTATTTAGACAATTAATACGCAAGAAATTCCAGAAATGTGAACACTGTACAGAGAAAGCTCTCCTCCCATACAAGTAGAAAACTTATTTGTTATGGCACAGGTTTTTAAGAAGATTAATTTCCAGGATTCCATATTTGAGCACAAATCATGTAATATGTATGATGGTTACTATGTACAAATGTATTGGTGAAAAAATAAAAAGTTAAATGGGTGGTAAAATTAGAATAGCAACTTGGAATGTTAGGGATTGTGTAATAAAATTAAAATTAATAAAATCTTAAAATACTTAGAAAATAAACAGATTACCTGTATTTGCATGCAACAGACACGCTTTCAGGAGACTGTTTTCTTATGGATGCAGAAATGCTGGGGTCCAGGTGCTTTTTAGGGATAGCTGGGTGTCAGCAGGAGTGGCATTTTTTTCCATAAAAACCTTTCTTCACTTTCAATTAATAAAGTTTTCACCAATTCTAATGGTATGTATGTGATTATAGAGATCTTATTACAGGGTAAGCTACATACATTTGCCTCTGTTTATGGTCCAAATATAAATACTTCTTTTTCACTGATTTTTTTTTTTTTACAATTAACAGCATGTAATTTCTTATATTATAGGGGTTGATTTAATCTTATTTTGAGAAAGCAAGAGTGAACATCTTCCTCTGATTCTTCCTTTAATTCATCAATTAAGATAATTAGGAATTTTATGAGGATCTTAGATTGTCTGACTCTTGGACTGTATTAAAACAAAATGTGAGAAGTTCTTTTTTTCTCTAGTCAATACACTTTTCTAGAATTGATTTTTTCTAATTTCAGAAACATTGTTATATACAGTGGAAAAAATTGATTATCTTGGTATAATTATATCAGATCATTCACCATGTATAATGGATCTACAGTGTTTAACAATTAGGAGTTCAAATTATACTTGGAAGATGGATATAGCTCTCTTTAGTGAAGAAAGTAATTTTTTCAGAATGAGCTTAAATTTTTCAAGTAAATAATGATTCAGTAACCAATATTGATATGATATGGGAATCTTCTAAAATCTGGTTTAGAAGTACCTATAACAAATTAAGAATCAAAAGAAAAAGAAAAGAAATGTCAATAACAAGAAATGCAGTTACAGGATGAGATACAGATTTTGGAACAAATCTTCATTTTGAATAATGAGATGGATGTTCATAATAAAATGATTAAAAAGGATGCAATTGAATAGAATTTTAACAGATAAAGTGAAAATCAAATTTTGAACACAATGTCTAATTGTTATATGTTTTCAGATAAGCCTCTGAAATTAATGTCCTGGCAATTAAAGAAAGATCAGAAAAAATAGTATCAATTTAATAAAAAATGAAGATGGCTGTTTAGTTAGAGACCCCATTGTGATTGCTGAACTTTTTGCCATATATTATCAAAACTTAATACTTCAGAATATGATTATAATCAGGAGGGATTGGAAAATGTTTTGTCTAATTTACAAATTAAGCAAATTGATAACTATGTGAGACAAGTCCTTGATAAACCTATAACACAAGATAAAATTCTAGAGCAATTGATAGTCTATCTTCGAAAAGCTCCAGGCCCTGATGGGATATATATTGATTTTTAATAAAAATTTAAATCTTGCTTGATTCCTATTCTGACTAAGCTTTTTGACAGTTTCAATGGGTTCAATCTATGCCTTCTTCATTTCAGAAGGCTATTTTTATTATTTCATAAATAAGTGAAAGATTCAACTTTATGTGGGCATATAGACCTATATCATTATTAAATGCCGATTATAAAATCTTGCTAAAGTTCTGACTTTAAGGTTACAGGAACCCTCCCTGCTTTCATTGAACAGGATCAGACTGGTTTTATTAAAGGAAGGTCAATTACTGATAATTTATAGAGAACTATAAATATTATAGCAACTGGTGAACATCTTGATGGAATATTGCTTGCAATCGATGCTGAGAAGGTGTTTGATTGAGTGGAATGGGTGTTTATATTTACTCTTAAGAGGATGAATTTTGTAATCAGTTCCTTACTTGGATTAAACTATTATATTCAACTCTGAAGCTAATATTAGAATAAATAATGTTTTATCTGATACTATTTTTACAAAGAGGTATGAGGCAAGGATGTCCTCTCTCCCTTTGTTGTTTGGTTTAGCCATGGAACCATTAGCTATTGTTATTAGGCAAAATAGGAATATCTCTGGAATACAGGTCAATAATATGATCTATAAAATCAGTCTATATGTGGATGATATTCTTCTGTACTTAACAAATCCTCCTAAATCTATTCCAGAATTTATCAGAATAACTTCTATATGGTAGTTATTCAGGTTATAAAATAAATTGGAAAAAGACTCTTTTGATGAAATTATATGATAATTATCAATTTGATATGACAGGGATTGGGGTAGGAGATCAATCAGATTCTATTAAATACGTGGGTATTAACCTAACAAATAAATATGAATGATTATATCAAGCTAACTTTACAAAGTTACTAACGGAAATTAAAGTTGATTTAGAAAAGTGGACTCATCTTCTATTAAATTTAATTGGTAGAATAAATATAATAAAGATGAAAGTTCTTCCAAAATCTTATTTTAATTTAATGCTATTCCTATTATTATTCCTAATATCTTTTTGATAATTTAAGAAGGATTATTACAAATTTTATATGGATTAAGAAAAACAAGGATTTCTTATAAAAACTTACTCTTCCTAAAGAAAAGGTGGGTTGGCTTTGACGATTTCAAACATTATTATTATGCAGCTCAAATAGGGAAATATGGTATTGGTTAGAGATGAACTTTATTCTCTGCCTATGAGAGTTGAACAAGATATTCATTGAAGTCAGCCTTTAAGTCAGCTTTCATTTTCAGAGTATTATAGTAACCATAAAAAGCTTTGGAAATAATTAACCCAGTTACGTATACAACTATTAAATGTTGGCTAGAGGTTCATAAACTGTTACAAATCAAACTTCCAATCACTAAATTTTCTCAGGTCCATAATAACTATCACTTTATACCATCAATTATTGGTGTTCAATATAGAGGTTGGAATGAGAGAGGTATATTTGACTTTTTCTAGCTTTATGAGAATGGCATAATGTTATCATTTGCACAATTACGACAGAAGTACAATATACCTCTTTCATACTACTTTAAACATTTTCAAATTAAGAACTTTATTAAGGTAAAAACAACTCCTGTTTTTGGGAAGTACTAAAGTCCTGGATCTGCTAGAGCAAAACCCTAGTAAAAAACTTACATCTAAAATATATGAGCTTATCGCTATAATATTGGTATAGGTAATCGTATCCATTTGTTAAAGGAAAAATGGGCAAAGGATTTGGGAGTCAAGATCTCTGACAGTTTATGGGTCCAAATATTGGCATTTCCAATCGCAATGTTAAATCTAGCAAACTGCAGCAAATACATCTTAACATTCTTCACTGGACTTATTTTACTCCCTATAGGCTGCATAAAATTAATAAAATTATTCCTCTAATTGCCATAGGGGTGCTTGTACTTCTGGCACGTTAGTGTACATGTTGCACAACTGTCCCTACCTTTCTAACTTTTGGGTTAAAATTTATGAATTTCTAATAAGGTTTAAATGTGAATATAAAAATTGAACAAATGGTGGGTCTTTTGGCCTTTTAAGGCAAAACAGTTTCACGACTATTCATTATTTTTTTTCTGTCTCTATGATTTTGGCTAAAAATGTATTCTTTTAAAATAGAAGGACTCTTTCCCCACTCTTTGACACCTGGCTAAACTTTCTGATAGATGTGATGAGACTGGAAAGGGTATATTATTTAAAGAGCAGAAATTAATATATTTTGAAAATATATAGGCCCGTTATATGCACAAATACAAGAGGGAATTATAAAGAAATTTGAAATATTTTTCTTGTTGTATTTTGCTGTGCAAAAATTTGGAGTCCTGGATAGTACAGTGGGAGGATTATGATGATGGTTGTAAAGGAACTATCTTAATGGCATAATTGTCTTGAATGAAGTGATACTCTTATGAACTGATCCGAACCCTCCCCCAAAAAAGTAGAAAACTTAAGCACAAACAGATGTAATGCAATGGGGAGCAAAGCAGTCTAGGTTCATCCTTAAGTTTTAGTAAACCAAACAAAAGAGATTTGCAACCTTTGCACTGAATGTTTTTGCACAACTTGTTGAAACTGTAGTTCTCCGTTGTAATACTTTGCAGTAATTGTTTCTGCACTGCTTGTTTTCACAAAACACTTTCATTTTGCACTCAGGTATGTAACCACCTACAGTATATGATTAAGTTTTGTACAAAGCTCCTTGATGTTTGAATCCAGTATGTACTGATATCTGCAACTAATCCTTGGTCACCCTGAAAGTGTTCACCAAAAATAACTAACTAAATGAGAACAGACCTGGTAACTGAGAAATATGTTCACTTGTAATCATTGAGCACCTGAGAACATTTATAAACATCTGCAAATACTGTATACATCTATCCATCTGGTAACTGGAGCAACTGCTTCTATCCATGGTCCTTTCATAGCTGATTTGAGTGCTGGAATCATAGACAAGACCCTGAACATGAGCTAAGTTGAATAAGGTCAGGAAAGCAGCCACAGGGTACTGTATGTGATGGATGATGTAATAAGGGAGAAAAATGAGCAAGCCTGCTATGGAATATGAGAATGTCTACTTGGTCAGCCAGAGGAATGCTCCTTTAACTTAGTGGTAGAATCCTGGGTTGGGGCCCAAGAGTTGCATATTCAAATCCTGAATCCTCTGGTTTGACAACATGGGCTACAATAACTGTATACAACCAGCAGCTACAGTAACATAACCTTAACAATTCGACACAGTTCAGAAATGTGGATAAATCTGTGTTCTGTTTAACCTTCATACTGCATTGTCTTTGCTGTTTGCAATAAAATTGCATTTGTGTTTCCTTTTTAGGCCCCATTGCTGATGTTGTTGTCTCCTTGCCCATTATTCATTTTAAATGAATGGGTGGTACCAAATCCAGTGAAGACTTTGAGCAGAAACCTAAACTAAAACTTTCATGGAAAGGTCCCAGACAACTAATGACAAGTGGGGTTCTGAAAACAATTAGTAATAAAAAACAATGAACTTCAGGAGGGAAAGCCAACATCTATGAGGGACCCTACAAAAGAAAACATGACTTGCAAAAAAAGAACACAAGAAACATGCAGTACAGAGACTGAACAGATTACAGTCATACCCAAACTTTTTGTAGTACATTCAAATTCTGACAGCCAAATATAGTTGTTCTTTAAGGTTAGCTAAAACAGTATCATAGCAAAGAGCTGTAACTAGTAATACTGGAGATGCATCCTGCTGAACAGTAACCAGAGTCTAGTAATTCTCTGCCACATGTCTTGGCAGTAAAAAGATAAAAGACTGCACTCGGCAGGAATATTTTTTTAATAGTCAGCTATCTTTGTTCTACTCAAGTATTTTTCAAAACAAGTATTACTTGTAGCATGAAATCATTATTGCAACTAACAATAGCCTTGCATAGTCTTACCAGTGGAAATGAAAGCAATGGGAATAACCAGGCAAACCATCAGGCTCTTCCAAAAGCTGTCATCACAGACTATCCATTCCCCAAAGGCTGAGAGTCACTGAAATTCCTGGTCCTTCTTTCATTTGACTTTCAGAGACGTGTGTCTTTAATTTTGTTTGTTTAATGTAGTTGTGGTTTACACTTTCACAGTAGTACAATGTGCCCTTTGCACCTCCTCAGACCTTTTCACAGTTCAAAGAAACCATGCAACAAATATTTTCCAGTAGCAGGTGGAAAGTACCTGCTCTAAAACTTGATATAAAAAATGTGTTATCCATAGTCAACTAAAAGAAGACCCTCTTGCACTGTGCACGCATTTATTAATTAAAGCTCTCTGATTAATTTTGGCCAGAGCCACAGTTCTCTGTGATCCAAAGAAAGTATCTTCAAAAACTAGAGTTGGCTGCAGCTTAAAATCTTGCCAAGCAATTTCATTAGTGCTGTAAACTTACAAGGGACTAGTTAAGGCAGCAGCATTGTGAACACAGATAATAGTGCTAGTAGTAAGTACAAATAGAAGACAAATATAGCCATTTTGTTTGTATATTTATTTAATTCCTGAATTGATATGTAATTTTAATTTATTTTTAGTTGCAATCCTTGCTTTGCACATCTGTCAGAAAAAAAAAAATCATGATGTGGTGCTTCAGTATTTACCATCAGAAATGTGAACTAGAGGCTGACCAGGTAGCACAGAGGCAGAGGGACAGATTTTCAAACTGCCACTATTATTTGCAAGCCCTAGGTGAGTCAAATATATGGCACACCGGACTTATGGCAATCTAAAGGAATCTTCTATCCCTTTGATACAAGCTAGATCATCTTTTATGGCTCTACATGTAGTCGATACCAGGGCCATTTTCACTGAGCTTGCACCTGAGACTTGGTGTAAGCTACTGTAAAGCAGGTAAACTGTTGCAGCTGGACCTGATATTGGAAAATCGAGCACAGTTGCAGCAAACTGGTATGGCACATGAAAAGGTTTGATACAAGCTTTGATACAAGCCCTTACCACCCTTGAATATCTGGGATGTTCTTTGCTGTTCCATCAATCTGAGCTCAAGAATGGGCTCAGGTTGCAGGAGGTTAAATGGGGAAGGAGCAATGAATGCCATTGGGACCACTCCTCCTCCCTCTTTTTAGGATGGGGGTGATTTTGTCCTCCGCTGTTTGCTGCCCAGCAGAGGCTATGTGACAGTGCATGCATAGACTCCTTAAGGATTGGGGACTGCTGTAGATAACGATGCATGCTTGCACACAGCTGCACATGTACATGTACATGCCACATCATTGCATGCAGACAGTTCCCGGAGGAGAGAATGGCAGAAAACCACAGTGGTGGCAGAATGGAAACTGGATTCTCACAGGCCCTGCACTGTCAAACAGACACCTCCTCATAGACTGGATCCTACTCCTAGCAGGGAAGACATATTCCTTCAGAGCCCCACCATGGTGGGTAAGCCATGGGGAATTTGGAGTTGGGATAAGTACCTGGGGATGGCAGATGGCAGGGCTGGGGGGCTAGTCAGATGGGGCTGCATGATAGTCCAAATGGAAAAATAATGGATTGACAAATAAAACAAAAATGTGAACTAGCACCATCCTTATATTGCCACTATATGAATCTAGTATGCACTGTGAAAAAGTAACCCAAGAGAAAAGATTTGCTTTATAACTGTTGGTGGCCACCAGATTTTTTGACCTGAGTCATTAATTTCAAACTCTCCATTTTAGAAATGCCTGTGGAATTAAAATACACAGATTATGATTCAGTGTGCCTCATAAGTTGGTAAGGCGTATGCTTAGGCAACTTAGATACATTGTGGCTATCTCTCTCTATCTGTGGGATATCCCACCCTGTAGAGGTATAACAGAAAGGAATCCTGAAGGAGGGTTCCACCCTAGAGGTGCTGAGAGAATGGTTCCATTGGCTAAAGGTAGTTTAGGAAGGAGCACATGGAAATGAGATGAGCTGCAAGAGGAGGAGGGGAGGATGGTGGGCAATGAAAAAATGATCTTGGACCAGCCAGGAGGAGCAGCCTTTTAGGCCTGATTCAGGGTGTGGTTTTGTTCCACCCATTGAACTACAGGCATAGCCTTGCAGTTCGACACACTTGTGCAATTTGGTAAGATGTATGCTTGTGCAGCTTAGCTACATTGTGGTTTTTGCCTCTCTATCCATGGGATATTCCACCCTGTAGGCGTCACGATGGCAAGGAACTCTAGGGGAGGGTTCCACCCCTATAGGTTCAGTGGGAATGATTCCTATTGGATAAGGTAGCTTAGGAAGGATCTCAAAAGAATATCCAAAAGGGTGTTGGAGCATCAAAGGAGGTAAGGAGTCAGAATGATATCGAGGACAGGAATGGAGGTTGATAGGTGTAGATGGGTATGACAGGAGAGTAACAGGAGATAACAAGGAATAATTAGTGGATTGGAAGCTAACACAAAGCAGGAGGCAGGACTTCCTAATGAGAGAGGGAATACTAGTTCCACCATCTGACTCCATCTAACAGTGGAACCTAACTACGGAACCTATGAAAGCACTAGCACTATATAAATATTATGACCATCGGCATGGAGGAGAGAGAAAAACCTTGAGGAGGAGGAAACCTCTGATGATCTAAGGCCTAGATTGCCTTCCTCCAGAAAGAAGAACATTATGGTTAGAGACGGCTTAGCTATTGCAATTTAGATTCGAGATCAAAGCAAGAGGAAAGATTCCAATTTGGAAGAAGCTCTCACTCTGTCCTTCTAGCAGGAACACTTTTGAGGGTTGTGAGCAATGTTTCGAAACTAGATGCCAGAAAAGCAAAGGAGGAGTAGAAATGACCACTGAGGTACTCAGCTGGCCTCTACAAGCCTATAGGAAACAGACAGGTGAACACAGAGGTGGTCAGAGGGAGAATAACGGAGAGGGTGCCACCGAACCTGCTCAGGTAGCCAAAGGGCCCTGCCAACAAGAGCCCCACCGCCCACAGCTTGAAATCATAAACACTATGTCCAGAGGTGTCACTGGAATGAGGGAGGACTGAAGGTCCACCCAGTGCAAAGACATTCTCACTATGGACCAGGGAGAAGGACCACGCTCCAAGCTTCGCATGCTCTAGATCGCGGACTTTGTGGGTGCAGAGTGAGACCGTTGGCTACAGGCTAGCCAAACCATGGAACAAAGGACACGGAAGGCATGTCTCCAAGTGGAGAACAGGTCAGGTTGAGGTAGTGTAAGACCCATATGAGGGGTATGTGCAATAAGTCAATGTGAATGAGTAGACCTCATAGAGGTCGGACTGAGTGAAGGAGACCCCGACGTGAGGTCTGGAGGAAGCTGATTGTGATTAGTAACTACAGGAGTGCATGCCAACCGGGCCCTTTGAGAAGTCAAATTAGAGTGGATCAACTGCATGAAGGTAGAATGAGAACAGCCGGGCTAAGTCCCCTTATGATGAGATATGAAGTATCAGGAGAGTGAAGAAGGAGTCTACAAAGTTGGAATGGATGAGTGGAGGTTCAACAATGAATAGACTAGATATGCTGATGGAGGAAAGCCTTGAAGGCTGGCATGGAACAGCAGGATGTGAATGAATGATACGAGGGAGAGAAATGACGGCCAGGAGAAGCCCGCAGCCTATAATGAGCTGAGAAGTTGGTATGGGAAGAGAGGAGGTCGAGCGAATGGATGAAATATGATGATGGAATGGCGCCTAGAAGGTCGGTGCCATTAAGGCTAGGTATGATGGCAGGTAGGGTAAAGGAAGGATGAGGTTTGGTAATGATGGAGGCTGACATGGAGTGAAGGATATACGTGTCAAGTGGTTCAGAACCTAGAACTAGGGTAAAGGGAGGATACAAATGTATGGTGATAGCAGGATAGGGAAACACCTCATGAAGAAAGCACTGGACAAGGAAGAAGAAGAAGAGGGCGAGGGTTGAGGGAGTGGTGGAAGGTGGGATTGTGAAAGCCATGAAGGCTGGAATGCACGAGTACTGGAAGTGCAGTAGGCTGCAGCGAATGGAAGAAGGAGAGCCATGCTGAGCTGTGGGAGGCCAGTATAGTGAGGGTAGGAAGACAGAGGTATCAGTAAAAGTGGGAGATGATGAAAGCCAGCTGCCTGGAGCCACGGTGCCCACTGTGACTCAGCAGTCCTAAGTGAGAAAACGTGAGCCACACTGGCCACTGGGACACCAAGAAGGGAAATAAAATTGCAAGAGAAAGGAAATTGAGCTAATGCTGGCAGCAGACTTACCATGGAGGGAGCTGTCATGGAATGACATACATGTGGATGATGGAGAAAACAACTGGCATGGGAGTCCTGAATGAAGGAGTAGGTAGTCGACATGTGAATAGTGAAAGAGTAGTGGTAGGGCAGGAACCCCACAAAGGCAGAGTCGAGGCGGGGTGGGCCTGGAGAACCTTAGGGCCAACTGGGAACAGAGCAGAGAACGGGACAGAAAAGGGGAGCTAGGCTGACATGTCTCTGGGAAACAAAAAGTAGGTAATCTAGAAGAGCTATGCAGATCACAGCAAAGAAGAGCACTGGAGTGGCCAGCCCAGTGGTGCTGAGGGTTGAGGCGTTGGATGCCACACCTCACTCCACGCCTGTGATCCGGCCTCGGTGATGGACCCGGGTTGCCAGGAGTCGGCAAGGGAGAGATTGAGCACCAACGCATTCTCTCTCTCTCTCTCCGGTGGTTGGAATGCTAGCTCTGCCTTGATACTGGTACCTACTGGGTGAACCCGGGGTTGACAGTGCAGTTGCAACGGCAGTGAAATAGGAGGGGTTGACAATGGCCCAGGGCCCTGAGGAGGCACATCTCCACATGCCCCCACCTCATTGGCCCTCCTTATGCATCGACATCAATGATGAGGGCTTGAAGAAACTTGGAGCAAAATCACCCATGGACACCCTGGTGATGACCTCCTGCTCCACTCCACATTGAGAGTGCAGTCTCGCTGCACACAAGCTCCTTGAGGTTCATTGAAAGGTAAGAGGGGACCTTCCTTGCCCCACCTGGGGTTAACCAGGTATCTAGGGTCAGAAATTAGGATCAAGATTTGCACCTAGGCAGACTCTGGGACTGGTGTGGCTACTTGGAGTCTGAGAGATAGGAGGGTCTGGGGCGTGGGTGGATAAAGACAGAATACAAAAAAAAAAGAGCACTGAGGAACTAAGGAAGACCAGGGTCAAACAGGAGCTGGAACTCTGGGAACATGATGCAATGCCCACTGCCCTTAATGGAGGGTACAGGTTGAGGAGAGGAACAGGATGGAAATCCCTGGCACAGCTTGGCATGCATGCCTCAATGATATGAGTTGTGCTGCTGGAGTAAGGAGTCCCCGTGATGAGCGAGGCTAGGAGAGCTTGGCCTGTAATGTCCAGTGAGGAGCAGGAAGCAGAGGAAACACAGAGCAGTGAGGGAGAGACTAGAGCAATGGAATGGACAGAGAAAAGCTGTATGGTGGCGCAGTGAGCACCGACCCAGAAGAAGGATGAAGACTCATCAAAGGAGGAGCAGGGAGGTGGCCCAGAATTGCAGTGGTAATGGAAAACAGCAATGGTAGGGAAAGGAGAGGGAACCCAGAGCTCCAGCAGAGCAGCCGGAAACAAAATGGCAAACAGGAGGAGGATGGGAGAGGGACAAACAAACTACCACAAGTGATAGGCAACAGGAGGAGGGAGGGAGAAAGGGGACAGCTGAAGGCCATGGGGGAACAAATGAAAGTGGGAGAGGACAGGGCAGCAGCAGCAAGTGGCAGGGGACAATTGAAGAAAGGAGGTGTTGGGAGTGCCGCATAATGGCAGATAGGAGGAAGCACGGTGGGCAATGCCACCGAGGAGAGAAGCAAACTTAGAGGAGTTGAGGAAAGCTACAGCCCTAACAGAGAACAGCACAGTGGAAACAGCCAGAAGGCAAGACAGATGAAAGGGATGAGCTGCAAAAATGCAACAAAATGAGTGAGGTACAGAGAAATTTGGTGGCCGGGAGGCAACCACAGGACCACAGGGAGACATGGCAGAAATGGGGGAGCGAGGGAAGGCGGCACCTCCGGGCCGCAATGAAAATGATCTTGGACCAGCCAGGAGGACCAGCCTTTTAAGGCCTGATCCGAGCGATGTTGCTCTGCCTATTATCAAATCAAATCAAATCAAACTTTATTTTTATAGCACCTTTCAAAACCACAGGCATAACCTTGCAAATGTAAGGATTGCAGGAATACATTAGCGGTAAAAACAATATCACAGGCCAGTCCGCCAGGTGCAGCAGTTGGATTTCGCTTGTGACACCAGTGATCCGGTTTGGGAATGAACCAGAGTTGCTGGAGGGCCGGCCATGGGGAACAGGATGAAGCATCACTTGGACTGCTTTCCTTCTCTGGGGAGGACGGGAAGTGTCCAGCATAGGGTGGTGGAGGCCGAAGTCACTCAGCTGCTGGCACTCACATGCATAGAGGCAGGGCAGATGCAGGCATCATTGCACTTCCCTGCCTCCCAAGAAAAATGGAAAAAGTGGGCAGGTGGGTCCTCCATCTCCATGAAGCCTCCCTGGAGCTTCAATTAGCCACTGTCACCATGCACTCCCTACTAGTTACTGGTCCCGTGGCTCTGGATAGGGGGACCGGTGCCATGGCCCCACCCTCCAGGAGGTAAGCCAGGGGTGACCAGGAGAACGCTGGCAATAGACATAGGTGGAAGTCTGGGGGTCATGACCAGGGTGGAGATTGATGGAGGACCTGCCAGGAAAAGAGTAAAAATAAAAAGTAAACAAAACAATATCACAAAGCATTCTGCCTGCAACAAATACTGCTGCTTTATATGATTATGTAGCACCAACTAGACTAATTGAATAAATCACTGGATTTGTTTATTGTCAGTGTGTTTTGTTTTAAATTATGACTACTAAGTAAATGCACATTAGCTGTATAGCTTCACATTTGTGGTAAGTAGGAGTGAATGGAAACACCAAATTCAGTGCATGGTGCGTGGTCAGTCCAGGTACCAACCCACCCCACTCCTAGCATCCTCCACCATTGGAGCTATTTATCCTGTCTGTAGCCTGGCAAGCATATTATGAATTATAGCAGCACGCACCTTATACTATGCAGGTTCCTAGAAAATCACTCTTCCAAGAAAACAGTATCCATCAATGCAAAGAAAATGGTATAGATGACTTTTGACACAGGCAGAGTCTTGCTAGAGTCTCCCGCCTCTTTCTTACCCTTGATGGTGCAGCAATTGACGGTGTCACCTTCTTTAAGTATTTTGGGGTCTGCCTGGATCATCACCTTGATTTTTCTGTTCATGATGTGGATGCAATCCACAAGAAGCTCTGCCTCAAACTTGGAGCACTTTATAGGAATTAAAGAAGCATTCTCCATACTGTACGCAGAGAGATTCTCACTAAGATGGTTCTCCCCATTTTCATCTAGAAGGCATTGTGCACCATGCTGCTCCAAAGACCACCTTAGCTAGACTGGACCTTATCTATCACTCCTTCCTTCAATTTGCCTTTGACAAACCCCTGCATACTCACCACTGTTCTTTAAACATTTCCCTCCTCCCTCTCTTGATGACATACGCCTTACCCACTGTGCCTCCTTTTCTCCAAATTTTGGTTTGACTCCTTCCTTTCATATCTTGCTTCTCTCCCTCCCCTTCTATCTCATACCCTCTGCAATACTTGCTTTGGCTCTTTGCTTCCACAATAATGAAGTCTACCACTGACCAAGCGGCGTCTCATTCCATTTCCCTAAACTATGGGTCTCTCTTCTCCTTACATTTGCTAGCTCCTTCCTTCTTGCTCTGACATCTCTCCTCCATGACTTCTATGTTCACTCCTGTAATTGCTTCTTATATTGTGGTAGACTTCTGTCAGCTGTCTTACACCCTACGTTGACACTAATACAGCCCTTCTCGCCCAGTCATCAGTCACTACTCCCTGCTCTTTAAGTTATTGTTTTGTTGCTCACTGTTTAATGCTCAATTGCTTGCTCTGCAGTTTGCTGTATGGAAATATTACTCTTGAAGCGGTTTCTTGTATTTTGCTGATTTTGTTATACTTATTTCCATATTATAGTATTATTTTGTACATTGTACTTTGCATTTGTTCTGTTCTCCACTTCCTCCTCTTCCCCAGGATGCATCTGGAAATGAGCTGAGGCTGAGCAACCAATAAATATATTGCTTTGCAGGCCCTGATGGCTATTTTGCTCATGAACACCAGCATTGGACTGCCTGTGCTAAGGGAAGTAAGAGTTCGGGACATCATATGAGGATTGTTATTGGATCAACAAGGAGGATAGGCCACAGTCCAAATGAATAACATTAATGTTAAATGCTCAGAGGGACAGTGATGGTAAATTCTGATAAATGTTAGTAAGAGACAGGCTGTGATTTGTGGAGAATTTGGTAAAGGTTCAATTTGGGCCTCATTTGTTTGGTACAACTTCAAGAGCTTAGCCAACAATCTTCAACACCATTCCATATAGGAGACTGGTAAGCAAGCTGGGTAGCTTAGGAGTGGGTCCAAAGGTGGTAAACCGAGTAACAAATTGGTAAAGGAAAAGTGGTAGAAGATGGTGGTAAATGGAGTCCACCCAGAGAAAGGGAGGGTGACCAGTAGGTTGCCTCAGGAATCAGTGCTAAGACCAGTCCTGTTTAATGTCTTTATAAATAATATTGCAGAGGAGCTGGAAGAAGATCTGCCTCTTTGTGGATAACACCAAACTCTGCAATAGGGTGGACACTCCGGGGTGGAAAGGATAAGCAGTAACCTAAGGAAACTAGAGGAGTGGTCAAGGGTAGTAGCAGCTGGGTTTCAGTGCATAAAAGTGCAAATAATGCACTTGGGGGCACAGAAACCCAGGAGCAGAAGTACAAAATGGGGATAGGAAGTTCTGATGATCACCAAGCAGGAAAGAGACCTGGGGGTGATCATACTGGATGACCTGAAGGTGGCCAGGCAGTGCAACAAGGTAGTTGGGAGGGCAAGTAGGATGCTGGGGTGCATAGGGAGGTGTATCACCAGCTGAAAGAGGGGAGGTGGTGTTGCCTCTACATAGATTACTGGTAAGATCCCACCTAGTGAACTATGTCCAGTTCTGAAGATCACATCTCTGAAAGTACATCGACAAAGTGAAAGCAGTCCAGAGAAAAGGGCAATTAAAATGGTGCAGGATCTGCATCAGAAGCCCTACAAGGGGAGATTAAAATACCTAAATATGTACACCCTGGAAAAAGGAGGTGGGTATGACAGAGACGTTTAAATACCTCAGAGTGGTAACCAAGGTACAGGAGAAGTATTTTCAGAAAAAAAAGTGCTCAAGGACAAGAAGACATGATAATTTGGAGGGGAATAGTAGCTTCAGGAGTGATGTGAGGAAGTATGTCTTCATAGAAAGAGTGGTGGATTCCTGGAACATTGTTCCAACAGATGTGGTGGGGGCAGAAAATGCATGGCTAGGCATAGAAGAGTCTTAAGGAAAGGGAAGGGGAGGAGGCAGAATGGGCTGGAGATCAACTATGAACTGCAGTGATACCATAGGCTGGGAAAATGAGAAGATTAAGTGGACCAAGCGGTCCTTATCTGCCATCAAGTTCTATGTTTCTGTGGTTCTGTGATTCAGCTCCCATTGTAAGAACTGTCAATAGGTAAACCAGACTACAAATAGGGGCCATAGAAGCCCTGAGGTCAGCAATGATGTTCCTCTAGCTTCTATGCTGAAAGGTGTTGGCAACACAGTGCTAAGGATAGAATAATGCATGACAGGGTGTGTTGTGCTGGGATGGTGGGAGCACTGATGCGTATGCTTAGGATCTCAGTTGATTTTTTCAGACATGGTTTAAAAGCCCTTCGGTGCATGTTTTCAGTTGAGACAGACATCTACGAGTTTAGAATGAAACAGACTTTTGGAATACCATCTTAATTTATATCAGCTTCAGGTATACAAAAATGGACATGCACAACTCTAGGATTTGGGTGGGCAGCATTATAGACACCTTCATGATGTAGAGATGCTTTCAGTACTTGAGTTTCTCGGACAGAATGTGTCCCAAAATAATTAATTAAAATGGCTTAAAAGGTATTAAAATGTATTATTATACCTAATGGGCATTCACAGCAATTAGTTTTTTTCAGTTCTGTTGCTAAGGAAACTATTCACATGACCAAAAATAAGAAGGTGAGTGGTTTCTACAATGAAGGTTTTGACAGGGCATAGGGATATTGCTGTCCGTAAAGAGCCTTTGCTCAGGAGTCTTGTCTTTAGCCATTCCTTTATGAGGGACTATAAGTGTGGCCATAGAATGCTGCCAACCAATCAAGTTTCAAAGATTTTTCCTGTTCAGTACATAATTAAGCAATAACAGATGACTGGGTGTGCTTTATCATAGGATATCAGCACACCTTGGTGCGATTGAGGCATGAAGAGACTTAAGGAGCTTAATATGTATAGCCTCGAGGAAAGGAGGAGAGGGGAACATGATAGAAACTTTCAAGTACCTCAAGGAATCAACAAAGTCCAAGAGGGTAGCATCTTTCAAAAGGGTGTGCAAGAACAAGAGGGCACAATTTGAAGATAGAGGCGGCTCAGAGAGGTAATTTAAGGAAGTATTTTTTCTCAGAGGGGTTGTGGATGCATGGAATGGCCTTCGGAGGAAGGTTGTGAAGTCAAACTCAGTGGTGGAATTCAAGCATGCATGGGACAGTCATAAGAGCAATTCTGGGGGTGGGGTAGGAAGAAGTAGGCTGCTGGTTATCTAGGATCTGCAGCTTATCCAGTAGGTAGGGAAATGGGCAGACTGGGTGGGCCAAGCGGTCCTTATCTGCCGTCAAATTCTATGTTTCTATGTTTCTATGAGGAGAAGCCAAGAAACTGAGTGCCTTACACACCCAAGAAGTGCAGATATCCTATGATAAAACACACCCTGGAGCGTGTTATTGTGATTATGCACTGGCCCCATACAGTAAGGCAAAAAAGACACAAAACAGATCTAACAATTATTTTTTTACTATTTTAAACTGTGGAAGTACATTAGTGCATAAAGTAGTCCAATGTTGGAGTCACTGATTAAAACTAACACATTAAAAATAGTCAGTTTAGTGTACCATTAATACCAGTTGCCTTATAGTAATAGAATTAAAGCAAATAGCTGTAAATGCCCAGGTACATATAAAATACATTTTGATACTTTGTAAGCCATTTTAATTAACTGTTTCAGGGCAAGGTCCACCTGTCAAAGTCAGTCACTGAAACATCTGTACATCACGAGGCTGTTTTATAAAGCATGAACCCAAATCTAAACTGGTGCATGTCTGTTTTGTATGTCTGAAGGTGAAATAAACTAAGATCGTATTCCAAAAGTATATTTGATTTTAAACTCGTGCATCTCTGTGCTACTGAAAATCACTTTCGAAAAGCATTAAACCAAGTCTGAAAACAGTCAGCTGAGATCCCAACAGTGGGAGCAGCTGATGCATATGCTCAGGATTTCACTGTTTTTTTCAGACAGTGTTTAATGTTTTCAAGTGCACTTTTTTCAGTTGACACAGGGACGTAGAGTTTATAATTAAACATACTTTTGAATATATTCTTAGTTTAGTTCACATTCAGTCTTACAAAATGGACATACATAGTTTAGATTTGGGTCTGCGGCTTTTACAGAGACAGTATTGTGATGTACAGATGCATTGGTTGGCATTTGTCAGACAGAACTTGTCACAAAACAATCGATTAATGTGGCTTTACAAGGTATTTAAATGTATTTTTACATGCACTGGGGCATTATAGCAGTTGTGTGTTTTTTTATTCTGTTGCCAGGAAACTGGTCACACATGACAAATATATAGCGAGGGGTTTCTGTGAGGAAGAGTTTTGAGAGGGTGCAGGGATATTGCTGCAGATAAACAGCCTCTGGTCAGGGTCTTAATGTTAGCCATTCCATTATGACAGA
Organism: Neoceratodus forsteri; assembly: GCA_016271365.2. Lineage (NCBI taxonomy): Eukaryota > Metazoa > Chordata > Ceratodontiformes > Ceratodontidae > Neoceratodus > Neoceratodus forsteri. Next base: position 1,159,358,406 of record CM057459.1, on the reverse strand, counting down.
ATATATGTACAGATCTGGAAGGCAACCAACCAATCAGCTTTCTCAAATTTTCCTGTCCAGTGCATAATTACATTTATAACATGGCATCTGACCCATTCTGGCAATCCATTGGTCAGAACCCTGCCATGTAATATTTAAAATAGCACAAATTCCTGCTGGAGAACACCCCAGGGATGCATGAATCAAGAGCACAACCTGTTAGGTCAAAGGTCAATATGCAAATGAGATATACACAGAGTCATAAGGTCAAAACAGCACAGATCATATGCATATTCAATGAACCTCATACATACACAAGAGAAATCAGCCTCAAACCACAAGACCTGACCACATCAAAAGTTCATTAACCACCCACCCCAATTAAAACACCTGCTGAAGAAGTTACTGAACAAACCAAAGAAAACAAAATGGCAAACTTTGCTGAAGCTGGATCAAAACCAATTCCAGAGAATATCAAGACATAAAAATACTACAAAGAGGAAAATAGCTTAATATCTTCAACGCACTATAATAACAACAAGTGACCTTGCCAAAAAGAAAAAACAAAAGATGAAGGAAACACCAAAAGTAACATAATGGACTATAACAACATTAGAAGATTGGATGAAACAGAAAGGCATAACAATTAACCTGGAAACCATCATGGCAACTGCTCTAAATGACGTACTGAGACACTTCTATGCTATCGTCAGAAACACAGAAGCGCAGTAATACAGCATTTCAGGATTCCTCAACCTTAGAGCAGGCATCAACTGACATATCAACAGCCCAAACTGGCAAGAAACATGGATATAGTAACAGTCAAATCATTCATAAATGCAAATAGTATCTTCATCTCCATATGCTGAAAGCATGTAGACAAACTGGTGAGGATACCTCAAACCATCACCCAGAATCTCTGATACTGACCTCACAAATAAAACACTCCACAGTATTGTCATCCAACACAGCACTTGGACTAGTGCAAAAAGTGTGGGTAGACATCCGACTCATAATGGCACAGAGAGGCAGAGAAAGAGAACAAGCCCTGACTCCACAATCCTTCACCATGCGAAAAGATGAACACAGACAGAATTATTTGCCCCACTAAACTTAGGAACTCAGGAAGGATCTGACCATACTTGAGAAATGGTCTGGCATTTGGGGTTCAATGTCAAAAGTACAAGGTCATGTACCTGGGAGCTAGGAACCCAGGCCAGCTACTGGCTCAGGGGTGTACAGGTATTCAGCTCAAGGGGAAAATGATCTATTGGTGATAGTCAGGGGTGACATGAAACACTCTGCACAGTGTGGTAAAGCAGCAGTCAAAGCAAATAAAATGCTGTGATGTGTCACCAGAGGAATCACCTCAGGAGGGAGGAAGTAATTCTGCCCTTGTACAGGTCATTGGTTAGACCACACTTGGAGTACTGTGTGCAGTTTTGGTGCCCTTATTTGAAGAAAGACATCAAACTACTGGAGGAGGTCCAGCGTTGGGCGACTAAGATGATCCAGGGCATGGGGACACACCATATGATGAAAGGTTAAGGGAGCTTAATATGTTTTCTTTGGAAGACAGAAGAAAGGGGATATGATAGAAACCTTCAAGTACCTAAAGTGTATAAACAGGGTTGGAGAGGAGGGCATTTTCAAATTAAAAAGGGAGGGGACAATTAGGGCCATAGTCTGAAATGTGGGGGGATAGATTTAAAAGGAATTGAGGAGGCACTTTTCACAGAAAGGATGGTGTCAAGTGGAATGAACCACCTGGGAGGTGATATCATTGAAAACAGTGGGACATTTTAAAGAGGGCGGGACAGGGTAAAAATGAGTGGCAACAGGAAAGATGAAGGGATTGGGGGAATTGCCTGGGGGGCAAGAGGAGGGTGACAGCTCCAGTAGAAAAGACTGAGCTATACACTTGAGCAGACTCGCTAGACCACTAAGGCCTTTTCTGCTGACAATTTTCATGTTGCATGTCCGTAAACATCAACAAAACACTAAAATCCCCAAAAATGAAATAACATAAAGAACAGTATAGAGGTTTCATATAAAGCATCCTAGTTGACCCCACCTGCACCCCATAAAATCACTGAGCATAATATCACCCAATAATAAAACCTCTACCTCCATCCCAAATGGACAGACCATGCCAAACTGGACAATGAAGATGTGGTACAGATGACAGCCCATGGGGAAGAACTGACTGGAAAGCATGACAGCCAGACTAAGTGGGAAAATAAAACTCAGTAGAAAACACACAAATCACAGCCTCAGAAGCATTGCCATCCACGGAGGCTTAGCAGACAGACAAATAATGGGTGTACAGGGCACAGATCAGAAATCAGCCTCAGAAGCTTTTAGACAGCTTCTACAAACAAACACAAGCAATGGAGCAACATATGTGCCACAAGCAAACTGCAACAACCAGAACTAGAGCTGCAAGTTTGCTTTGCACAAGAATCAAACACCTCAGACTTTAGTTGTTCGATTCTTGGGACAGTGGTGAACTTTCCACCAAACTCAGCAGACTTCAGTTTGACTGGTTCACCAGGTCCAAACTGCATGGACCACGAAACAGCTGAACCACAAACCGCAGTTCTTGCCACAAGCCATAAGAGTGTCAGCTTGTCAGGGCTCCAGTCTCAGTCAGTGATGATGCCATGCTCCAACCTCATTTTGGAGCTGACTGGGAAGCAAATCATATGGCTGACAAGGAAAGCTCCTTCACATGCCTGTCATTGGGCTGTTAGGTAAGAGAGTCAGGGCTTTGAGATGTACTTCTTAGATTAGATAGATGAGTTGAAACATTCTTGCAAACACTGCCAGAAAATAAGTGACTTTGACCAAGGCTGCTGAAGGGAGAGGAAAAGGGCAAAAGGGAGGGAAATGAAGAGAAAAAAGTAAAGGAAGGCTGAGCACCAGCAGTGTGCAGTCTTGCAGCAGGCCTGTGGGATCAGGGGATTTCCTGAGGAGGAGAGGAGAAGGCTGAACTCTCTGGAGGAGTGGAGGAGGAGGAGGGAGGGTCCTTGTATCTGGGCAGCAGGCTGATGGGGCATGAGGTGGCAGTGTTCCAGTGCCCACTTAACTTGCAAAATAATAATCTCAGTACCCATTTAAGAGCATCTTAAAAACAGTTTTGTTTTAAGCCACTGGCAGAAGCCGATGTAACTGTTCTTTTGGGGGCGGGGGTATTATTCAAGTAAAGCGTGTTCCAGCTGGCATGAGGACAGTGTCGTACCACTGGTAGTTGGTACCTTGGTGACATCCCTGAAGTATTCTTTTCTTTCTGTGGCAGTTGTCAAATCAAAACTCACTATCTTCATGTTCCCCAAAGATGCAGTGCTTCTCTCCTCCTGAGTCATGAAGCTGTGTGTGTGTGTGTGTGTGTGTGTGTGTGTGTGGCTAGCTGCACGCAGTGCATCTGTCATCTTGAGCTCTGCTGTTGCAGTTTGTGCTGGGCAGTGTTCAGCAAGTGTGTGACAGCTGGTAGCAAGCTGGTGCCCAGCCCTAGTAGTTATCATGTTGGTGGCATCCTATAAAAATATGTTTTTCTTTTTGTGGCAGTTTTCAAATGGAAAGTTAATCTCTTTACATTCCCTCAAGTTGCAGCAGTTCCTTCCTCCTCAGTCCTGAAGCAGCCTGTGTGCATGTCATCCTGAGCTGTGCTGTTGCAGTGTGATCTGGACAGTGGGAGCAAGTGTCTGCCAGCTGGTAGCATGCTAGTGCCTGGCCCTGGTAGTTGTCACCTTGGTAACACCCCATAAAAATATTTTTTTCTTTTGTGGCAGTTGCCAAATCAAAACTCTGTCTTTGCATTCCCCCAAGTTGCCGCAGTTCCTTCCTCCTGAGTCCTGAAGCAACCTGTGTGTTATGACGTCCTAAGCTGTGCTGCAGTAGTGTGATCAGGCTGTGCAACAAGAATGTGCCAGCTGGCAGCATGCTGGTGCCCAGTCCCAGGCAGATGTCAGATTGGTGGCATCCCATAAAAAAATATATTTTCTTTTTATGGCAATTTTCAAATGAAAAGTTAGTCTTCTTAACTTACCCCAAAGCAGCAGTAGTTCTTTCTTACTGAGCCCTGAAGCAGCCTGTGTGTATGTCATCTTGAGATGTGCTGTTGCAGTGTGACCTCGGCACTGGGCAACAGGTGTGTGCCAGCTAGCAGCAAGCTGGTGCCTAGCTAATGGTAGTTGGCACCTTGGTGGCATCCCATCAAAAAACTGAAATGAAAAAAAAAAATTCTATGCATTCACCGAGGTTGCTGAAGTTTCTTCCTCCTCATCCTCCTCTTGAGTCCTGAAGCAGCCAGTGTGTGTGTCATCCTAAACTTTGCTGTTGCCATGTGACCTGGGTGGTGGGCAGGAGGTGTGTCAGATATCAGTGAGTCAGTGAATAGTTCCTGATAGTTGGCACCTTGGTGGCATCCTTTAAAAAGTTGAAAAATATGTATATATAAATTTTAAAAATACTATGCATTCCTCCAGTTGCTGAAGTTCCTTCCTTCTCCTTCTCCTTCTGCTCCTCCTGAGGCCTGAGGCGTGGTGTGTGTGTGTGTCACCCTGAGCTGTGCTGTTGCAGTGTGACCTGGGCAGTGGGCAGCAGGTGTGTTCCAGTTAGCAGTGATTTGCTCCCTAGCCCCTGATACTTAGCACCTTGTTGGCATCCCATTAAAAAATAATTGTTTTCTTTTTGTGGCAATTTCCTTATGGAAAGTCTTAGTCTTCACATTCCCTCAACTTGCAGCGGTTCCTTCCTCCTGAGTCCTGAAGCAGCCTGTGCATGTGTTGTCCTGAGCTCTGCTGTTGCAGTGTGATCTGGGCAGTGGGCAGCAAGTGTGCTAGCTCATAGCGAGTCAGTGCCTCGCCTATGGTAATCCTTGGTGGTATAGCATTGATAATGCAAACAATAAAATTACAATATAAATAAAGTAAACCAAAAATAAAAAAGTGAAACAAAAATAAGGAAAAACAAAGAAAAAGTATGAAAGTAAAATAAAACAATTGTAACAAAAATAGCATACACAAATTAAATACAGTAAAGTCTTGAGGTTCTGTGTAATGAAAGTGCATGTCATGTAACAGATTGAAAACTTTAATAAAAATTGATGTTATAAAAATAAATAAAATAAAGTCTTACTCTTGATCATTCGTCACCCAAGTAGCTGAGTGGTGTTGCAAGCATTAGGAAATGGAGCAACAGAGGCCAAGGAGATAGTGGCAGGGGATCATCCAGTCACAGAGAAAACAAAAAGCATACTGGGCTTGGTGATAGAGTCTCTGTCTCACTGGGAATTACAATTGTGAGGAAGATAACAGCAGTGGTCGAACAGCCCATAAAGTATTTCACATTGTAGGAACCACACACAGTGGCACTGCAAGGATTGCAACATGAGCAATCACTGTAGACAAAGGAAGGAAAAAAGTGTGTTAGGTAATGGCACAGGCAGAGGAGGAGAGGAGCAAAGTGATTTGGCAGAGCTTGGAGACAGAGATACAGATTGTGATTATACACCTGATAAAAGTGATAGCAGCAGCAGTTCTGAGGAGGAGGAGGTAGTAGAACAGGTGGGAGCTCAACTTGGGGAATGTGCCCATATGAGATCCAAGAAGACCAAAACTGATGGTACCACGAAAAAAAAGAAAGGCCACAAAACAACAAGGGGAACACAACAACAAACATGTGAAATGACAGCAGATAAAGAAGACACAGACAAAACTGGTAGCCCAGGACCCTTGGCAGAGGAAAAGAACCATTCCCTGACTCTGGCGAACTGGTGGAGGAAGACAAGGAGGATGATGATGTGGAAGCAGTCACAATAGCCCATCCATTAGGCAGCAGCCAAGGTGCCAGTAGGAAAGACCAAACAGGTGACGCTGGTGCTGTGGGATTTCTTTAGCATGGACAAAGAATCATGGACACATGTATGTGTCTTCTATATAAGAAAGGCTGAGTCGAGGTAAGGAGGGAACAAGGCTGGGAACATCTACCCTGAAAAGGCATTTGCTGAAGTCTTACAGATGTCACTATGAGAAGGCTTGCCAATGCATGGGTTCAGTAGCAGCACCAACAGGCAGTGAAGCTGATGGTGATGATAATGATGATAGCCAGGGGAGAGAACATTAGAAGATCTTGTTGAGAGTAGGAGGAAGAAAGTCTTTCAAGTGGTAGCGATGCACAACTCCAACATCTTCCATTTATCAGTTCTTTAGCCCACTGATTCCCACACCTCTAAGGGGCTGCAAATCCCAGCTACTTTCACCTCCAGGGTGGCAAAATAGTAGCCAACTGTTTCGTTCAGGAAACAAAAACACTCAACTCTCACTAGTCCAGTCCCTGGAAATGAGCCAGAAATATAAAACAAACAGACCGAGGCAAAAAGTTAAGAGCAATCGTGGAAATGCTAGCTACGGACTTGATGCCATTCTCCTTTGTGAGTAACACTGGTTTTCTATCATTAATGCAAGTTGCTGTGACAAAGAATCACGTGCCCAGCTGTAAGTACTTTGCACAGTGGCTCTTCTTGATTTGTATCAGTGTGTCTAAAAGATTGTGTCAAATACCCTGAAGAAAACAATGACCATAGTAATATTGTTTCTCAGGGGATCCCTCAATGTCTTGACTAGTGCAGTTATGCCAGCTGGGCTCAGCTGCCTCACAGGTGGAGTTATGCTAATGATGCCAGGGAATTAGCCAGTCAAATTAGTAAGAAAGCACTGGCTGTAGGTGCTGCTGTACTCAGTCAGATTCGTTTTGAAGCCTGAGGGGCAAAAGGCCCCACACCTTAAACCTATCCTAGTACTACAGAAGAAAAAGGGAGAATAACAAGGAACAATTGCAAGGAAAAAGAGACTCACCTCTATGCAAACTGTGTACATCATTGCCTCCCTGTGGAGCGTTACACATTTGTTGCTCTACAGTAGAAATCTGGCCTAAGGCAAGGACTGCAGAACTATTCTCACTCAGCTTATGTGAGGGAGGCTGGGTGGGAGGTCAAGCATACTGAGCAATCCCCTGAAAGAAACAGTATTACTATTGTAGTAACTTTTTCTCACCTCAGGAATACTTCAGTATACTTGACAAGTACAGACTACAAAGCAGTGTAGTTGGGAGGAAGTAACAGAACCTACTTTGGAAACAGGTTCTGCAGGACTGCAGTGCCAAATCTGGCATCTGATCTGGACTGTACACCCAAGCAGTAGTGTTTTGTGAAGGTGTGTACAGTCTTCCAGGTAGCTGCTTTGCTGGTGTCGAGCAGGGTATGTCCCTTGCTGCTGTCACTGAGGCTGCAGTGCCCGGTGGAGTGGGCTCTGAGGCCCAGAGGTGGCTACTTGCTAGCCTTGCTGTGACAGAACTGGATGCAAGAGACTATCCATTGAGAGATAGTTCTCTTAGGCTGGCCGCCTTACTCACCTCACCATAAGTGATGAACAGCTGAATGAGAGAGGACCTGAGCTGCTTGGTGTACTCAGGTAGTAGGTCAGTGCCCTCTTGACATCAGGCTATGAAGCCTGTGCTCACCAGGAGTGGGTCTGTCTGTGAAAAGACAGGGGCGTTATAGATTGAGTTAAGGAAAAATTCCAACACTACCTTGAGAAGGAATTTCCTGTTGATCCTGAGAACTACTTGTGGGAAGTACTGTCATTAGGTTCAGTGCAAAGAGCTTACAACTCTGAAATTCTTCTGGCTGAAGTGATTCCCACTAGGAAAACAGTTTTCCAGCCAACATACTTTAAGTCTGCTATAGCCATAGATTTGAATGGAGACTCCATCAGCTTGGCTATGCAGAGATTGTTTTCAGGGGGAACAGGTTCCCTAAGTGGGAGCTGAAGGTGTAGCAGGCCTTTAAAGTTTTTTTTCAATCAACATTTACTCCTCCCCTTTTTTATTTTTACGTGCCCTGTTTACTCCTGCCCCATGCCACGGCCGTGCATGTGTGGAAAGCACACACACTGCAGTTTTGTGGTGTCTTGCCTCTCCATGCTGCCCACCTGCCTATGCTACCTAAGGCCTCCACCTGGGGCAGTGGAACTATGGAGTGTGGGATCCCTCCCTGGGAGAGAGAGCTTGCCTTCGGCTGCTCAATCCTGCTCTCCCAGCTGGCTCCCTATGTCACTGGCTTGTTCCTGAACCCAGGTCGCAGGTGTGACATGAGGTGGGCATCCAGCACCTCAGCCTTGGTGCCACCGGCTGGCTCTGTAAAGAATTTTTAAAGATGGAGTGAGAAATTAAAGATTTCTCCTTACCAACAGACATGTAGGCCAAAATGACTGCCGAGTGAAACTTCAGAGGAGGCTCTCAGGCCTGATGCTTGTAAGTAAATCAAATAGTCCACTGTGAAGGCCAGGCTAGTCTGCAGCGGGTCAATCTGCCTGTCTTTAAACCAGAAAGAAAATCTTTTCTATTTGGAAACAAGTCTTTTAGTACTTGGTTTCTTGGCCAGTCTAAGAATTCTCAGGTCTTGGTCCAGATACTGAAAGCCTGGGAATTCTAGCTCCTCAAATACCAAGCTTTGAGTGAGACTCTATGCCTTGGTATGGTATCCCTGTCTGAGGCAGGGTCAGGAGACTGAGAGTCAGGGGCAGGCAAATGGGCTGTTTGACCGAGAGGTGAGGATCAGAGTGTATCATGATTGTCTCACCCAGTCTGGAGCCACCAGGATCAAGCTGGCTGGCTTCTGAGTTTTAGCAGAATCCTGAGAACTGGGTTAAATGAAGGGAAGGAGTACGGAATCTCCTGTCCCATCCAGGGACAGAGGTCCACTGACACTGAGCCCAGAGTCGTGGCCTGCAACAGTATAGGGAATCTGGTAGCTGTGTTTGGAAGTGAAGAGATCTATCTCTGGATTGCCCCACCTCCTAAAGACTGTGGTCAGCATTGGTTTGTTTAGGATCCACTCGTGGTGGCCCTGACTGATGTGGCTCAAGGAGTCTGCCAGCACATTGTCCTTGACTGGCATGTGAATGGCAGTGAGCTGCATGTCCTGGGAGTAGGCCAGAGACCAGATTATCGTGTACTCTGTGAAGAGTTGTGTGGGTCTTGTTCCCACCGCTTGTTGATGTAGAACATAGTAGTGGTGTTGTCTGTCCTGACTCGAACAGACTGACCCTTGAGTTGGGGAGCAAAGACCTTGATAGTCAGGTACACTGCTCTGAGTTCAAGGAGATTTATGTGACACCAGGATTCTCTGAGAGACCACACCCACTTATGGATGTCACAAACACACTCCGGTGCTCAGGCCCTATGCTCCCACAGTGCCAAACCTCAAAGTGCAATATGTGAACAGGAGACAAACAGGGTAATCCTCCTATCTGTTTTGGGTCTGAACAACTACCATCTCTCGATTTCTGGGGTCAAATATAAACCATTTTTCACTAGCAAGCCCAGTTAACAGGTTCAAATATCACACCCTCTTTGGGGAAAATGCAGTGTAATACTTAACCCAGCAGGCACACAGGCTGGTTCACAATCCCCTGTTGACTCAGTTTAAACGTTGGTACTTTACCTTGGTATATATGGTAAAACACCTATCAGAATTATCAACACTGTCCCAGCATTCCACTCAAAATGAGGAAGAGGCTCAGGCAGGATTTCAAGGAAAACAAAGTTTACTAAAATTAAAATGATAAATGAAAGACAAAACAAGGAACATATAACATTGAGTATACAGTCATACAAATTAAATGGACGATTTAAACAAAACAGCCTTATTACTAAGTATCTAATCCTACCTTAATTTCAATTGGCAAATAGTGGAGATTGATTTACCAAATGTAGTAGAAATGCTCTTGAGAGTGTGTCCTTTCAGAGTCCAGAGATAAAAGCACTATGTTCTCTTAGCTTGGACCATCTCTAGGAACAAGGGTCCACCCAGCTTGTGAGGTCACAGCTCAGTGGTGATGCTGGCTGTGAGATCACTCACATTTCATGTATACCAAATGGTAGTCCCAGGCATCTGCATTGTTACTAAGCATCCCACAAAAAATATATATGTATATATATATTTTTTAATTAATAAGCCTCCTTTATGGCAGGTCAAATTACCTCTTTGATCTTCAGAGGAAGTTCATCGCCATTTCTCTTAGTGGTGAGAAATCTAACAGATATCTGTCAGAAGTTGCTTTTCTCCTAATAGGCCATAAAATGCAGCCGTTTTATGGCCAGTTTCTATATTTACAATAAATGGGTGTTTCACAATTTGTTATAACCTAGTATCTAAAGGAAGATCTTAATAAGATTGTCCACTCTATCAGTTTTACTACAGCCAGCTGTTCCAGAAAGCAAGGGCCTTTGGGGTCAAAGGTCAGACCCTTAAAAGCTAGTCTTTCCCATGGGCCTGCTGACCTGGCCATGTCTCATAAGCGAAATTCAAAAAATATGTTTATCACAAATATAATACCAATAATAACAAGCAGATTGGCAAAGCATCACAGTCATCCCTCCTAGACTGAATTTTGGGAATCTATTCCTAAGCATGGGATGAGTTTCCAAATTCAGTTCACTGCTCTAACAACGCGATAGCTCATCTGTATTTACGTTTGCTGCCCCTGCCCTGTGAGAGACAGTCATGTAGTAACCCTGCAAGGCAAGGCTCCATCTTAAATGCCTACCATTTGTTTTACCCATTTGAGCCAGCCAAACCAGGGGTTGTGATCTGTTTGTACCTCAAAATGCCACCAGTATAGGTATGGCTCTAACTTCTTTAGTGCCCACACCATTGTAAGACATCCTTTCTCCACTGTAGAATAAACCTGCTCCCTGGGAGTAACTTCTTACTGAGGTACATTATTGGGTGATCTTTCCCTTGGTTAGAAGTTTGGGTAAGTACTGCCCCAATACCCACATGTGAGGCATCTGTCTGTACTACAGATGGTTTACTATAGTCTGGACTAGCTAATACAGGAGGACCACACAGTGTCTCCTTTAGCCTTGAAAGGCTTGTTCACAGGCTGGTTCCCAGTTAACCTTTCTATGCATTCTTTTTCTTTAGCAGGCCAGATAGGGGAGGTGCCAGGGCACTGTAGTTTGCTACAAATTTTCTATAGTATCTACGGTCCCTAGAAACTCTGAACCTGCTTCTGTGTTTTAGGGCTGGGCATGCCTCGATTGACTAACTTTTTGCTCAATTAGGACAGAGCTGTCCCTGGCCTACTTCATGCCAAGGTATGCCACCTCAGTCATGGCCACCTGGCACTTTTCAGCTTTTACAGTGAGCTTGGCCCAATGTATCCTGTCCAGCACTTCCATAAGGTAGGACAGGTGGTCCTTCCAGCTGGCACTGAAGATGGTAATATTATCCAGGTACACCATGGTGTACTCTTTAGTATCATTTAACATCTGGTTCACCAACCTTTGAAGTGGGCAGAGGCATTCTTCATTCCAAAGCGCATTACTTTAAACTCAAATAACCTATCAGAGTGATGAAGACCAACCTTTCTCTATCTCTGGCAGTTAACTCCACCTGACAAGAGACCTTTTGATCAGGTCAGTCGTGGTAAGGTATGTTGCCACCTCCCAACTTGTCCAGTAGTGAGTTCGTCCGTGGCACTGGGTGGGCATCCTACTTCGTGACTGTATTGAGTCCACACAAAACTGAGTAGAGCCATCTAGTTTGGGAATAAGGACTATAGGTAAGGCCCAAAGGCTGTGGGATTTCTGAATTACCCCATAATCAGCATTTCCTCCACCTCCCTCCTAATATCCTTTTGGACAGCCTCTGCCACTTGATATGTTGTCTGCCGTATGGGCATTTGCATCCCGTATCTATAGCATGCATTGCTAAGGGGTTAGCTCATGCTTGGCACTAAACAATGGGCAAAGTCTGCTAAAACCTCCCTTAATTCCTGGATCTGGTCCGTGGTCAACTGGGGTGACATTCTAATTGCCTCCACAAGGACTCCGCTTGTTTTCTTCAGTAAGTTCAGAATGGGGTTTTACGTCATCTGTCCCCTCCTCAGGACTACACACTACGCAAAGACCATGTCAGCTTTATTTGCATATGCTTCATCATATTGACATTGTACATTCTTTGGGTATGTGTCCTGCCAGGCAGTTCTATAATGCAATTACGTTATTCACCTGTCTGACTACATTGTAGTGTCCTGCCCACTCAACCTGCAGCTTATCTTTCTGGACTGGGACTAGGACCATGACCTCCTGACCCAGAGTGTCAGGCGAGCTCTGGCTCTGTGATCTTACCATACCCTTTTGCTTTTGCTGGGCAGCTGCCAGGTCACTCTGGACTGTTCCCATAAGCTCCTTCCACTTTTCCTAAACTTAAGGACATAATCCACTATGAGAGTTCACTGGGTAGCGTGCTTGCCTTCCAGTACTCCCAGACCAAGTCTGGGGTTCCATGCCCTGAGTCCATATAAGAGCTTGAGGGAAAACCCTGTCAACTCTTGGGCACCTCCTGTGTCACAGAACAATAGGTAGGGAGGTATTTCTCCCAGTTCCTCCCATGCTCTTCAGCAAATGCTTGGAGCATCAATTTAAGTACCATTAAATCTTTCCACAAGCCCATTGGCTTGCAGGTGATAAAGTGTCATGCATTCCTGCACCACCCACACTTCTTCCACAAACATTTCATCAGGTCCGACATGAAGGAACTCCTTGATCAGTGATAACCTCCTGCAGGAACCCAATATGGGACAAAATCCCTAGCAAGGCATCTGCTAATTTGTCTGTCCTCAGTGAGGATAGCAACTGCCTCTGGGCACCGGGTGGCATAATTCACCACTGTTAGGATAAATCTCTTCCCAGAGGAGCTGGGGGTGTTAAAAGCCCCACAATATCCATTCCTACCCTCATGAATGGCTCCTCCACTATGGGCAAGGGAATTAGGGTGGCTTGGGTTTCCTACCTACCTTCCCTATTTCTTGGCACCAGTGACAAGACCTGTAATATTCCTTCACCTGCTGGGTGAAGTTGGGCCAATAGAAATTCTGGGCCAATTGCTGTGTAGTGTGTGTGATTCCCAGATGTCCAGACAAGGAATATCATGAGCAATCCTGAGCAACTGCTCACAGTACCCCTGGGATGGCAAGCTGCCTGCCCATCACCCCTCCCTCTGTCCTTACGTCCTGCATATACAGCAGTCCCTTATCCCAGTAAACTCTATGTTTCCTGTCACCTCCCAGTGCTCCATCAGAGTCTGCCCAAGCCCTCAGCCTCTCTCAGCTGGGGTCATTTTTCTGAGAAGCTGCAAAATCTTTACATATTCCCAAGGCATGGGACAGGTCTCCTCAGTTTCTAAACTAGGGTCCCTAGCTCTAGTGTCAGGGCATTCAGGGTCACTGCCATCCCTAACTCTCTGACAAATGGCTACCCCTCCCTCCTCAGAGTAACCTTAGGTAGTGGTTCTGTTAACTGCTACCTGGGGAATTTCTACCCACCTTTCACTATTCTCCATATCAGGAGACACAGGCTGGGAACCAACCTCCCAGAGTTTTCCACAGGGGCTTCTATGGGGTCCAGGGAACTACAATTGCCTTTGCCGCTTGACTACGGTAACTGCACACACCATCCCCTTTGGAGATTGCTCCCTATAATCACATCCAGGGCAATATTTTCTGCCACTGCAACTTTTGCATAGTCTCTCCTGTCTCACCCCAGTCCAGAGGAACACTAGGAAGTGGCAGCATTTTCTTCTCACCAGTGAATCCCATACTGTAACAAACTGATTGGGTATAAGCTGTTCAGGTGCAACCAAATCTCCTTTTACCAAAGTAAGGATGCCACCATGCCCTTAAACCATGGGTCTGCACCCCATTCACAGTAACTGGGTGTATGTGCTCCCTCATGTTTACTGGCATGCTTTCAGGGATACACAAATACCCACCTCTTTCCCTGCATCACTTTGTGTACTCCTGCCATTTTAGGACACTGTCTTGCTAAATGTCCAGGTTGTTTGCAAACCAACATTCATTTCTTTTATCAGGCAAATCCTTTCTTTGTAACCTGGGGCTGCCCAGTTTCAGTGGAGGCAGTGAGGGTTTTAGCTGCCCTGAAGACATTCTTTTCCCTTTCTGAGCTGCCACCTTCCTCCTCTCAGAGCAGGTCTGCTCTGGCATTGCTGATCTAGAGCTTGGCAGCCTCCTGCACTGTTTTTGGATCTCGGTCCTCTAGCCAGGTTTTCACCCTGCTGGCAAAGCCTCAAAGAACTACTCCAAAAGTACATTTTCAATTTTCTACAGAGTCCGCTTATATCCCTTCCCACCAACATTTTAAAACTGGACGTTGTTTAGTGACTAGCTCCTCGTAGCTCATATCAGGGTTTCTCCTGAGCTTACAGAATTTAACTTTATACGCTTCAGATGTCAAGTCATACTTTTAACAATGCAGCTTTAAAGGTTGCCATAATCATTACTGTCCTGATTGTCCATTTGACCCAATGCATCACGCTTTCCCAGTAAGCAGTGGGGATAGCTGGAAGTTCAGGACTCTCTGAATTTTTGTCTGAATGCATACTTTTTCAAATGAATTTAAAAAGCATGCATATCTTCCCCTCTTTAAATTCAGCAATACATTTGAATTTAATTTGTAACCCAGTTCTGGAGTCTCAGGTTCACCCATGCCACTTACCTGCTCTGGTGCTGGTCTTTGGAGTTGTAGCTTCTCCAGATCAAATTTGTCTGGTGCTGTCTCTCCTTTAGCTTGGCCTCTCACTGCTCTCTTGGCCTCTCTCTGATGCTGTTGCTTTTTTCCTCTTCCTCTCTCTCTGCTCTGCCTCCTCTCTCCATCACCATCTGGAACTTCTTTTGCTCGAATTCCAGCTCCATTCTTCACAACTCTATATGCAGCCTGATCCTTCTGGCTCCAGCATGGTGGTGATCTTCCCCTGTGGGTGTGGCTTTTGGTTTACACTGGTCCCGATGTCCTCTTCCCTGAGTCTGGACACTGCAGTGGACCCTGGCCCTCCATGCCCAATGTGTAGTCACTTTCAGTCACTGACTGTGACTCGTGGTCTTGGGCATTGGCTGCCAAGAGTCTTGATTAGGTGCTGCTTGTTTCACCTTGCAATGGACTCCTCTCTCCAGCACAACTGCCTCAGATATTCTGCAGTGTACTCGCTGTGGGTGGAAGTCATCTTCTTCCCCTACTTTGTAGGCTACACTAGCTGGCAGCCAAAAAAAAAAATAAAACAGATAGGAACTTTTGACTGTAACCACAATCATATATTTCTTTATTTTAAATCACTGCCTTATTTTGTGTGAACTGTTACAGTTATCAAACTGACACACTGGACTGTTAATGCTCATGTCACCAGATAATTTCACAGTATGCAAATAAATATTTTGATTGCAGCACTGCATACCAAATCTTTTAAATTGCATCGCTGCCAACCAGATCTGTCACAAACACACTCTAGTGGTCAGGCCCTCTGCTTCCACAGTACCAAACCTCAAGTGCAATATGTGAACAGAAGACAAACAGGGTAACCCTCCTGTCTGTTTTGGGTCTGAACAACTACCAGTCTCAAGTCCTGGGGTCAAATATGAACCCTTTTTCACTAGCATGCTCAGTTAACAGGTTCAAATATCACACCCACTTCAGGAAAATGCAGTGCACTACTTAACCCAACAGGCACAGACTGGTTCACAATCCCTTTGACTCAATTGGACCTTGGTACCTTACTCTAAGTGTATGGTAACACACTGTAGGTGCTAACAGTTCTATCAGAATTATCAACACTGTCCCAGCATTCACACTCAAAATGAGAAAGAGGCTCTGGCAGGATTTCAAGGAAAACAAAGTTTACTAAAATTAAAATGGTAATTGAAATACAAAACACAGAACATATAACATTGAGTGTATAGTCCATACAATGAAATGGAAAATTTAAACAAAATTGCCTTATTACTGTATCTAAACCTACCCTAGTTTCAATTGGCAAATATTGGAGGTTGATTTACCAAATGTAGTAGAAGTGTGCTCTTGAGAGTGTGTCCTTTCAGGAGTCCAGAGACAAAAAGCACTATGTTCTCTTAGCTTTGACCATCTATAGGAACAAGAATCCCACCCAGCTTGTGAAGTCACAACTTAGTGGTGATGCTGGTTGTGAGGTCACATTTCCTGTATACCAAATGGTAGTCCCAGGCATCTGCATTGTTGCTAAGCATCCCACATTATAAATATATGTATATATATCTTTTTTTAATTAGTAAGCCTACTTTATGGCAGGTCAGAATTACCTTTGATTTTAAAGGAAATTCATGAGCTATTTCTTTTAGTGGTGAGAAATCTAACAGGTATCTGTCAGAAGTTGCTTTCCTCCTAATAGGTCATAAAATGCAGCCCATTTTATGGCCAGTTTCTATATTTACAATAAATGGGTGTTTTACAATCTGTTACAATCCAGTATTTAAAAGAAGCTCTTAATTAGATTATCCACTCAGTCAGTTTTGCTGCAGCCAGCTGTTCCACCAAGCAAGGCCCTTTGAGGTCAAAGAGTCAGGCTCCTTTAAAAGCTAGTCTTTCTCATGGGCACACTGACCCAACCACATCTCATAAACATAAATTAAAAAACATGTATTTATTACAAATATAATACCAATAATAACAAGCAGATTGGTGAAGCATCTCAATGGACTGGTCTGTCAGGTGTGCATCCCAACCTAGGATGGAGCGTAGTGACTACTCTTTTTTTTGTTAACCATCTTGTAACAAAGTACAAGTTTGACCTGTACGACAGTGCACAATAAAGCCATATAATATGACATTTAGATATATACAGTATTTTCTGCACTCCTTAGTTGTTACATCAGGTGAGGGTTTGCTCTTAAACAAGTGCTTTATAACCTTAACATAATTATTCTTAAGGCCACTACTGCCATGAGAAGGAACAGCATTGATAGCCATATTGAAATACACCCTGTAATAATACCCTTTCAAAGCTGTATTACTAAGTCCCTAAGCAAAATAAGATAACCCTTAATGGCATAGCCTCTTCACCTCACTCCTGTTCTCCACACTTAAACCTATAACTGGCTTTTTAACTCAAACTTGATTAGTTAAGCCATAAACATCGATAGGATTTTTCCCTTCGCCTTCAAATCAAAATATTTTAGCAATTTTGCACTCAGATACCAACTATGCATATTATAATAGCAGTTAGGTACTACGTGAGCTGGGCTAAACAATTTAACTTGTCTATATTTCAACAGAAGGTGGTCAACAAGAACTCCTGCCTCCTTCTACACAACAGGACTAATTTCTTTAATCCATAATACAGGTTACATCCCTACAATCATTTCAGTTATGAAAAATGTCCCCATCGTAAAGTCTGGAGAGTTCATGTAAATGTATTTTACACCAGTCCTGCAATAGCCATTGATGGGATAATGACTTACTGAACTCTTAATCTTCAGTTTTCAGGTGTTCTGGTCTTCCTCCGATTCGAGTCGGATCCTCGCCCTACAGTCCAATTCAATTTTGCCAACAGTTTACTGGCATCTGTGGGGTCAGAAAACAAGTATGATTTAGTCCCATACACCACCTTTAGGTTTGCTGGCATTAGGAGTACCTGGTGTACCCACAGTTGGCGAAGTTTCAGCGAACTCCATCAAAGGCCTTACGGCACTGGCAGGTGGTAAAGCTCTGGTCTGGAAAGATATGAGCAGGGCTCCTTGTTATGATGTCTGCCCTTTTCTCCTCAACACTTGTAGAATGCTCTCTCTCTCAGATTGACCCTAGGACTGCTATAATCACCCTTGCTGGTGGCTGCTCTGCGTTAGATTGAAGGGTGCTCCTCTTGCATTCACCCAGTAAGCTCTTTGCACTTCAACTGGAGAGGATAATTTAAAGTGATCCCGTAGCCAGTTTTCTAGGAAAGTAACCAAATATTCCCCTTCTGACTCCTCTGGCATGCCCAAGATGTGTAGACTGGATGCCTACACCCCATTTTCTAAATTTTCAAGCCGCGCCGGAGGATCAAATTTTCCTTTACCAAGCCCGTAGGTGCTGCTAGGGCTTTTTCAGCAGTAGAGTAGCACCTTTAATTTCATCTCCCATCTTAGTAAGTCCTGTTTCTACCACCACCATTTAGGAAGTAAAGTCATCCATTTTACTATCGATCACTTGTATCGCTTTTTAGTAGTGCAGCATTGGAGTGTTGACTCAATGCATTCTCTAGCCATTCCTAGCTTTATCTTGGCCTTGCCGCATGTCTCTGCTTTGCATCATCTCCACTGGTGTTGGTTTTGTACACCCATTTCACCAATTGCTGGACCTTTGCTGCTCTATTTGGTATCAATTTGATCAGTACATAAAGTTGTCTTGCTATTACATGGTTTTATTCCAATTTGGAAGGTTTCCAGCAGTGAAAATCCAATAACATGCAGTATAGAGCTCAGAGCTATGAGAAGAAGCTGTCTTCAGCTCGGCTGCTTGCCACATCCCTTATGTAGTGAGCACTCTTGAGGGTTACCTCTGCTGGAAAGGAATTCCTTCCTGAGGTGGTCCATGTCCTTCCACCAGTCCAGGGCTTGTAAGAGTGTCCTCGTGACTGGAACCCATTTTGATAGGAGCCCTTCTTTTGAGACCAATGGGCTCTGAGATGGCACTATATATACCTCATTTAGAATCTGGCCCTGGCACTACAGATATAGTAGATGCCATGTGGCCTGAGACATCTGAGGAAATGCCTGGTTGGTCTTGGCTGACCCAAGATAAACAGAGTGTGCCAGGGTCTGGAGGTGCCCCCCATCCAGAGGAGCAGATCTTTTCCCTACTGTGTGTACAGCTCCATTCTGATAAACTCGAGGAGTTGAACTGGCTCAAAATTTGATTTCTCTGTATTGATCAGGAAACCCAGGGACTCTAGGGTGCACTGCATGAGGCTGAGAGAGTCTCTGACTTTCTGGGAAGACTTGTACACTATCAGTCAGCCATCCAGGTAGGGAAGACAGAAACCTCCTGTCTTCTGAGATGAGCTGCCACCACTGCCAGGCACTTTGTGAAAACTCTGGGAGCTAAAGAAAGGATGAAGGGCAGAGCAGGCAACTGAAGTAATGACCAGAGGGCAGTCTAAATCTGAGATACTTTCTGTAAGAGGGTATGACTGGAATGTGAAAATAGGCATCTCCTAGGTCTAGGGAGGCTAGCCAGTCTCCCTGTTGTAATGAGGGCTCACCACTGACAGGGTGACCATTTTGAACTTGGTATTAGACAGGTGTTTGTTTAGGTACCTGAGATGTAGAATGGGTCACCAGTCCCTGTTTTCTTTTGGGCTAGGAAGTACCTGGAGTAGAGGTCTTTCCCCATTGACAGAGGGGACTTTTTCCACTGCATTTGCTTCCAGAAGAGACTTTACCTCTAACTATAGCAGAGTTTTCTCCATGTGAATTAGGGGTTTGGCACTCCTGAGGCCCTGCTGAGTGTGAATTGTTTGAACTGAAGGGAAGTCCTCAACCACCCCTCAGGACCCACTTGTCTGTGGTGATGTGGTGCCAGTGGTGGAGGTAGTTGCCTCCCTCTCTGACTGGCAGAGGAGGCAACCTGAGACTTCCAGGCAGGAGTTTTGTTTGCTTGAGTTTTCTCTGAGGGTGTGGGGTCAGTACATTTCTGAGCCTTCTTCCTCTTTCCTTAAAGAATCCTCTCATCTGAGAGTAATCAAAGGGCATTGGCATTGACATAGGGTAGAAGGCCCTGGGAGATAGCCCTACATCTGCCCCCTCTTTGGGGTCTGTAGGAGGTAGAGGGTCTCTCTTTGGTTGCATTGCTCTGATAGGTGGTTTTGTATTCCTCCACCTTCTTCATGTATGTCTCTGTTTTGTCCCCAAAAGATAATTATTCTCCTAGCTTTAGTTTTGGTGTCCTGGGAGAGATCAGAAGTCCTCAAATAAGCAAACCATCTGCGGAATGTCCTGAGCCATAGCTCTATAAGCCGTGTCATTGGCATCTACTGCCATACAAAATGGATATTTTGTGGCTTCTAAGGCAGTCTTGACCATTTCTGCTAACTCTTGAGCCACTCTTCTGAGACTTGCTGGCTGATGGCCAGAACAGAGTTCTAGAGTGCCCTTTGGTATTGAACTGTGCTACGTGTAAGTGCATAGGCAAAGCAGCAGTAAGCGTTGCTGTGGTGTAAGATTTCTTACCCATAGTATCCAGTCTTTTAGATTCTTTTCTGGAGGCTGGGAAGAAAGTGACACATTTGCTTTGTCAGAGGCTGCAGCTTGAACTACTACTTCATGGTCAGGATGTGTGTAAAGGTACTCAGCATTAGATTTATCTAGCTGGTACTTTTCTCTATTTTCTTATCTACCCTGGAATGGAAGTGGGATTCTGGAGAAGTTTGAAATGAGCCTAACAAGGGACTTGTGAACTGGAAGGAGTAGCTTTTAGGAGGAGGAGGAAGATGCATCATATCAAAACATTTGCTTCCTCATCCTCCTGGGTGGATCTTGAATAGAAAGGTCAAGAGTGTCCACCATGTGCTGAAGAAAGGTACAGTGAGAAGAAAAATCCTCCTGGCCATGGGAAAAAGAGCCAATTTCTTGGCCAGGAGTTTCAGCATCACCCTTCAAAGTAAATGCCCTGAATGAGACCAGAGTAAGGGGAATAGGAGTAACAGGACCAGGTGGGGCACCCAGAAGGAGCCCACAGCCTGAAAAGTTTGATACAGTTGTCAAGCTTTAGCCATTTCCTCTGCAGAGGGTATATCCTGTTGCAACACTGGTGTCTCCCTTTGCTTTTCAGAGGGAGGGGCAGTGATATGCTTTTCATTTTGTTTCTTTTTAGCAGGCCCTGAATCAATAACCTGCTGAGAATATCTTTTTAGTTTGACTTGGTCATTATTATTTTATTAGATTTATTTTCTATGGGGTCCTTGGAAGACCTGTCTTTAGACTTTTGATGAGAAGAGGATCCCTATTCTGAGATTTTTATTAGGGGTAGACAGACTGAAGAGCCATCATTTCCAGTCTACTGGTTAAATTCTGGAAAAATAAAGCAATGAAAATAAGCTCTGAGACAAAAAAGTGACTGACTCAAACTATACAAACTCAGGCCAGAGCCAATAGGGCTGCAGCTGAGGAATTTGGGGTAAAAATATTGTAAATTACCAAAGTTACAGGCGTGCATTTGTAAAATGTAACATAGGCTCATAAATTTGTTGGTTTGTAATATTTTACACCAGATTTTCAAAATAACCTTGTTATGACCCTGCCTCATGAAGACAGGCAGACAAAATGTTCAACTCCTGGCTTAAAGGTGTTTTTGTGCAGGGACTGTGAAATCAACTTTTCAGACACAAAATACATTTTGGGCAAGAGTTGAAAATGACAGCTGTCACATTCACGAGGTACTGTAAAGAAATGGCTATGTTGAAAATGTGGGGTAAAAATATTGAATATTACTGAACTTACAAGCCTGTGTTCACAAAATTCAATGTAGGCTCATAACTTGGTTGCTTTTAATATTTTGCACCAAATTTTCAACATAACCTTCTTATGACCCCAACTCATGAACACGGGCAAAGAAAATGTTCAACTGGTGCACAAAAAGTGATTTCATGCAGGGACATAAAGTAACCTTTTGGGATGTAAAAAAATAAACAATTTTGGTCAGGATTTGAAAAATGACAGCAATCACAGTTATAGCGTGCTGTAAAGATATGCCTATGTTCTACATCTGGGGTAAAAAATATTGAAAAGTAGCAAAGCTATAAGCCTATATTAGCAAAATGCAATGTAGGCTCATAGCTTTGTTGTTTTTCAATATTTTACACCAAATTTTCAACATAGCCTTCTTATGACCCCACCTCATGAAGAAGGGCAGAAAAACTCTCAACTCCTGCACAAAGGAGATTTTGCACAGGGACCTTGTAATCACCTTTTGGGGCAACTATGCCTAATGACAGTGACATTGTTCATGAGATTGGGTCCCAAAGAAGGTATCTTGAAAATTTGGGCCAGAAATACAGTATGTAAAAATTATCAAGTTATGGCACTAACTTCACAACCCCATTGAAATACATTGAGCTACATACCTGTGTCTTTAGTTCATGATCTGGCTTTGAAGAGTGAAGACATGTCTGCGGTCCAGAAAGGATTATGGCTTTGGACCCCAAAGTGTAAGTAAAGGCATGGGAGTGGATGGGGTGGTGGATGTTCAGTGGGAGGGTCAGAAGGAGGGTAAAGAATGGCTGGAAAAGACATAGATGGACCTTTTTTTACAGGTAAAAAAAGAGACAGATGATCTCAATTGTAACACTGGGAGATTGGGTACCCTCAGTGTCACAGTTATGTGGAGGAGACATTGATGGACCATTTGGTTTTATAGGTGCAAGAAAACCCACCAAAAAGACTTACAATCTCTGATTATGACACTGGGGACTGGGCATCCCCAAAGTCAGAATAAAGACCCACAATCCCCGATCATGACACTGGGGATTGTACTAACATCACAGTTATGTTTTTGGGGTGTGTGGGGTGGTGGGTGCTGAGAGACAGGATAGAGTGCAGGAATTTATATAATATTAAAAATAAATTAATACAATGTGTGGTCATGGCAGAAGATGGCCACTCTACCATGACCAAGATAGCCATCAAAGACTGCTGCACATGGTGACTGCTAGTGCATGCACAGTTGAGTGCAGCAGCCATCTTGGACCTGACAGAGTGTGCCATGTTCCACTGTGACTGCTGGCACTGTGAAATATTACTTATTTAGTTTTTGTTGACGGGTAAGTGCACTAGACAAATCCTGCCTATTTTCGAGGCGACCAGGAGGGACACAGATGAATGCCAACTGACCTTGAACCAGATTAAGCTGTCGGTGGTATCTTTTAGTGAATGAGGAAATTTGGCCAGGACACGGGAAATTCCCCTACTCTATTAAGCGCTTGCTGGCGAGAGAGTGTGCTGCTGGGTAACCTGGAGAGGTTGCTCAGTGCTCTCTCACTACGATGGAGAAGGAAGTCGCGTTATCAGGCTCGTTGGAGCCCGATGCTGAAATGCTACAGCAGGAGGTTTTTGACTCGAGTATCAGAATGTGTACACTGTTCACGGAGCAGCCTCAGACTGAGTCGCGGTCTGAATTGGAGACACTGACCTGGAAAAGCGCATGGATGTTGTTTCTTTCTCTGAACCGTCTTCCACAGTCTCAGAAGGTACTTCTTTACAGTGCAGGATCTGGGTGGGACTTTTCCTCACGAGTGCACCACAGGATATACCGGAGGAGCGATATTGAGTGCAACCACTGACTGGTTTGTGTGCAGATCAGGAAGCAGTGTGTGGCGAATTCCCTGTTGAACTTACCATTTCTCAAACTATCAAACAGCAATTTGGGTTGCCTCCTTGTAAATTCTCCTACCCCACCATGGACTGGTCATCGGAGGATTTTTGCAGGGCGCTGGCTGGACTAAGTCATTGTCTGGCACCTGGATACCAGACCCTACATGGAAAGACAGCTTACAGTCGCCTTCTATGCATGCCAACGATTCTACAATCCTGAGCTCAGGTATGGACTTGCAGGAGAAGGGGGGATTTTGTTGAATCTGCACAGAGTTCTAATGTACTTTCTTTGGCCTTTTCTAGGCCAAGTTCGTTAGGAGTTCTGATACTGTTATACCTGCTGCACAGGATAATTTTCCCCAAATTCTGTAAAGGTACAATCTAGTCCACATCAGCCTAAGGCTACAATGTCGGATTTGTTTAAGAACAAACTAGAACAAGCACCCAGGAGAAATGCTATGCGTTTACGTTATAGGGTGGTTTACAAACTCACCCGATAGATATTATGTTGCCAATACTTTGTTGAAGGGCTCAATGAATTTTCTTCCTGTAGATATTTTTGCTCTAATTCATATCTCGGTGAAGACTCTTATGATATAAGCTTCAAAACATTTAAAGGTTTAGAAAAATTCTGGGATAAATATTCCTCCTTGAAAATTTCCCTCTGTGGGTTCCTTTTATGCTCTCCCCTTACAAAGCCTGTGATTAGATATGTCACAGTTATGTTTTGAAATGAAGGGTAAATGTCAGTAACATTTATTTATGGTTAAAGAACAGGTGTGAGGTCCTGGGTCCCCAGGCTATCCTGGACTTAGAAGGTATTTGGACAGGGAGTTGGAAGTTCAAGGTGAAGTTAACTCAAACGGATGGTGAAATTGTTCATTTGCCTAATAGCTTTTTTAGGTAAGGACAGAGAAGTCTGCTTTTATAGTGGTCAACCTCAGGCCTGTTATAAATGTGGTGCTCGTACACACCTGAGTAGCTCCTGTGACCTTTTGAAATGCCCTTTATGTGGAGGGTTTGGGCATGTGGCTGAGAGATGCCAGAACATCTTTCAATGCAATCTTTGTGGAGAAAGGCCATGCCTTTCACCAATGCCCATGGACCTCCCAAAATAAATCAGGAGGTTGGGACTCTGACACCTTGGTCCACAAGGCTCAGGTAAAAAGTTGATGGCACTAGACCTTTGCATCGTCTGAAAGACAGGGTGATTCTCTACCTAAATCCGTGGATTAGCCTCCTTTGCCTGATACTAAGGTGGCTCCCTCGAATACAGAGACCCCTATTCCAGTAGTTCCACCTGTTCCTCTTGATATCTCAGATTCCCAATTAGCATCTTCCTCCATGCCCCCACCCTTTGAGACAGTGAAGCCCGAAGGTTTACTAGAGCCTCCAGTAAATCTTCATCTACTAACTCTATTCCAGGGATAATTTTTTCTCCCTTACAAGGGGATGGGCGGATTCTGATTTAGAATCGGATACCTCTCACATTTCTGATTTAATTTCAGAAGAGGATGACAGTAAACCAACGGAACTAGCTAAAGAGAAAAAGGGAAAAAGGAAAAAAAGGAAAGCAAGCCATTCTCAGAAGTTTGGGTCTTAATCTTAAAGCTCTCTCCTCATGGCAACACTCAGAATAGCCTCCTATAATGTGTGTAGTATTAAAATTTCAAGAAAAGACTTGCAGTCCTTTCGTTTTTAATACTTCACAGGTGGATATTATTCTCTTGCAGGAGACTAGACTATCCTCTCTTGCTGAAATTAAGCAAGCACAGAAAAGGTGGGTATGGGGACCTTCCTTTTGGACTTTCGGCCCTAGCGCAGCAGATGGGATTGGCATTCTTTTTACCTCCACTTTTTCAGGGTCTCTAAATTAGTTGACCTCTGTCCTGGGCGTGTTTGCTTTTAGACTGCTCTTGGCATGATTTTGATTTTCGATTAATAAATATTTATGCCCCTCAAACAAAATATGCCGGATTAAATCATTTGAGGATGTAAAACCTTTTCTTTATACTAAAAGACATGTCATTTGGGGGTGACTTTAACTGCGACATCGATGCTAAATTTAAAGGAGATTCTAAGCAGAAAATGTATTACGATTCCCTGGCTTTCGACAAATTATTAAAACTGCTGGTTTGTCGGATGTTTACAGGACATTACATGCTACAGGGGTTCATCGTACTATAGAAATGTATTCTCTTCCTGTATTGATTATTTTTGTATCCAAATTCTTGGAACCTCATCTTGCCCACATAAAACCAGCGAGTTTTCAGACCATCACCTTTTGATAGGGGTTTTAAGTTTAGTGGGTATTCCACCTAAAATACCATCTGCAGGCCCTAGATGGCATTTAAATGTGTCTGTCCTGGAAGAAGGAGATTTTATTTCTGATTTACAGGATTTATTTGCTGAACAGTACTCTACCCTCTGTTTATATGACAATCTATTTTTATGGTGGTCTGATACTAAATCTGAGATTAAATCCCTTCTAGTTTCTAAAGGAAATTTAAGGCCAACTCTAGGTATCTTACTTACCTACAATATCGTGATCAATTTTATAAACTGATGTCATTGCCTTCTGGTGATAAACTTCCTTTTTATCCCAGATTTCAGAACTCAAGAAACAGATGTCTAGATTCCAATATGATAGGGCTAAATCCCTTGATATGGAGTTTAGATTTGGAGTTCAGCGCAGCCTGCTTCCGACACTTATTGTGCCTGTAAAGAACGCCTTGATAGGACTTTGATGTCAAAACTATTATCCTCTAATGGTACAATAGTCACTTCTGAAATGGATATGATGTCTGTTGTACACACCTTTGTTTGGACTCTTTTGGGAGACCCTGGTAATAGTGAAAATTTACCAGAGGAATTCTTGGCCTATCTTCCAGCTATGGAAGTTACCCATCAAACCCATTTATTACAGCCCATTTCTTCCTTTGAAGTCGAGAAAGTTATAAGTCACTTAAACTTAAAACTTCCCTGGTTTGGATGGTATTCCCAATGAATTTTATAAGAAGTTCCTGCCGTTCATGTGCCTTTTCTCCCTATGGTATTTAATTTCCTACTGACCTCGGGTTTAAGTTTTCCTGCTTTTAATATTTCTTTATTAAAATTTATATTTAAAAAGGAGACTCCTCTCTACTTACAATTGGAGGCCTATAAGTCTTCTTAATAGTGATTATAAAATCTTTGCTAAAATCCTCACAAATAGACTGTCCCTAGTATCTGATTCTCTTATTCATCCGCTCAATCCTGTGCTGTTCCACATAGGAAGATTCAGCACAGTTTGTATTACTAAAGGTTTATTTGACAATAGCAGCAAGGGCAAAGGGTCAGGCTTTATTGTAGCTTTGGACCAGGTTAAGGCATTTGATAAAGTATGCCACTCTTACTTGTTTAATTTATTATTAGCTTATAAGATTCCGAGGGCCTTTGTACATTGGCTTTCTATTCTATATTCAGATGCAGTAGTACATCCTTTAGTGAATGGCCTAATGGGGCCTGCTATCCCAGTTGTTAGAGGGGTTCGACAAGGATGCCCTCTGAGCCTCTTTGTATACTTTTGTTTTAGACCCCATTATCCGATATATTCAGGATCATAGCGGTATTATAGGTCTTGCCCCTGATATTTCCTTACCATAAGTTAAAATTACAGCTTATGCAGATGATGTAACACTGTATGTGCAGGATAAGACCTCCCTTCAGGCAGCCTTACGCTGTTTTCAGAGTTGGGGACAAATTTCGGGATCAGAGCTTAATGTTTCTAAGAGGTTTATTTTTCTTTACATCCAGAACAAGATTGCCTTTTTGATACTGGTGGTATTCCTTTTTATCACAACCAAGTACAATTTTAGGTATTTGGTTTGGTTTTGAGTGACATAGCCACCTTCAACTGGGAGCAGCAATTAAAAGTTTGTGAAACAAAGTCAATGTATGGAAACATTGGAAATTTGGGAAGAAGAAAAGGGTTTCTATTGTTAGAAATTTTTGATTCCTGTATTTTTGTACCTCAGTTATTTATACCACCACCAGTTTCATTGGAAACACGAATTTATAGTATGTTCTTTCAAATGATCTGGGGAATCGACTGAACCATCTTGAGAGATTTTCTTTATCTACCTGTTAAAAAGAGGGACTGGCCATGATAAACCCAATTGTATTTTTCACTCCATTTTTTATTTAACTCTTTTGGTTTTCTTTGAGTCAAACTTACATGCTTTGGCAAACCTGGTCTCATTTCATTTGGAATCCTTTTTTCAGAAATGGACTACGTATCCACAAAAATCCTAAAACAGAATCATCTACCTGTTTATGGGTTATCTACATTAAAGAAATGTAGGCTGTGGAATTTATTATTTTCCAATCTCATTTCTCACTCTAGGAAATCTTTTCTATAATTATATTGTTTTTACAGTTCAGGGTTCTCTTTGCTTTTTCCAGAATGTGTTCAAACCAAGATGTCTTTTGCCTTAAATAAATTAACTGATTATAGACTTCCAGCCTATATATGGGACATTGTCTGGATATCCACACATGGGAAATTGGGGGTTCATGGTAATCTTAAATATAAGCCTTTAACGGATAGATATTGTCTGAGACCTTCTTGTATTTCTATTGAAGAAAGTCTTACACATTTTTTCTTGATTGCCCTTTGCTAACAGTTTTGGTCTGCCGCATCTGGTCATTGGGGGCTCCTATCTTGACTCAGGTAACATATAAAGTTTTAATTTTAGGGGATTACACAGGAATTTGGCAGTCCTTTCATCCCAGTACTTTGAATATCTTTTTCCTTTATTCAGTTTTATTTATGGCAAGCTAGATGTCAATTCATTTTTCAACAACAATTGGTTCCTGTTTGCCGTTAATATCTCAAGTAGAGGCTGGTGTATTGTCTGTTAAATCTAAGGACAGGCAGAAAAGTTCTGCCACTAAGTTCTTGTCTCTATGGAAAATTTTTTTGTTTAAATCTGTTGTTTTCATGTGCTTGATTTTGTACAATCTTTGTATTTGTGTAATCTGGTGATGTTGTGTTTTGTTTAATAAACTTCCCCTACTCTTTTCAGATAAGTGCCATGGGATCTTTAACATCCACCTGAACTACTACCAATCCAGGCAGACAGGACCTCGGTTTAACGTCTCATCCGAAGACGGCACCTCAGAAGTGCAGCACCCTCTCATGCTGCACTACAGTGTCAGTACTGGGATATTAACCCCAAGTGCCAGATGTGGGAACTGAACTCACAGCCCTCTGATCTCCCAGCCTCAGAGGTGAGTGTGCTACCTACTGAGCCACTGACACTGACAAATAGTACAGTGTTGCGGTTGATGGGGCAACAATGAGGGTGCTGGACCTATCAGGTGTACCAAGTGAATGTATGGATCCAGAGGATCTAGTACTTACCTCTAATAAGGCAGTGATAGAGGCCCTGGATTCCATAGCACCTGTTCATGTTAGCCTTACCCTCCGCCCAAGGTCTCCGTGGTTTGATGAATCCTTGAAGAAGATGAGGAGAGTTGAGCGAAGGCTAAATAGAGCTGGCAAAAATCAGGCTTGGATGATGACAAACTTAGATTGATAGACCATTATATGGCCTATCAATCAGCAATAAAGCAATATGAAGGTAGAATTCCTGTCCAGGGAGATTACTGCTGCACAGAACTGACCAGCTCAGCTCTTCCGGACTTTGGACAGATTGTGCAATCCAGCCTGTCTCCAGTCTGGAGCCTTGTCGCAAGAATGATGCAATGAGTTTTGCTTGATTCTTTGCAGATAAGGTTGTCACAATCAGGTCCAATATTTGCCTGGCTCACTCTAATGGAATTTGCGATGGTCGGCAGGAGATGTCTGGCCCTCAGTTTACCTGGTCTGACTTTAGCGGGCTGCAATCACTGACATAGTGATGATCATCCAGGCGTTGAGACCAACCAGCTGTAGTTTGGACCCAGGTCCTACATGCCTTCTGGTGGGATGAGTGGATGTGATCATCACAGTCCTAGCAGAGATAGTCTGGAGATCATTGGAGGGGATCTTCCCAGATCCCCGAAGGAGGCTGTTGTTCAGCCTCTTCTTAAAAAGCCCTCCTTGATCCCGACTGCTTGGTAAACTACAGACTCTGTCTCTAACCTACCCTTTGTGGGTAAGGTTATTGAGAAGGTGGTTGCGTTGCAGTTGGATGATCATTTGACCAACCACAATGTCTATGATTCTCTCCAGTCTGGATTTAGGAAGAGACATAGTATCGAGATGGTCATTGTCCAGGTGCTAAACGATCTCCTAGTAGCGAGAGATCGGAATCGCATTCCATCTTAGTCCTCCTCGATCTCCCTGCAGCATTTGACACTGTGGACCATATGACATTGCTGGAATGCCTGTGGTTTATCTGTGGCCTGTCTGGTACAGTCCTCAAATGGTTTCGATCTTTCTTGAGGGTGGGACTCAGAGGGTGGTGTCAGAATTTATTCCTCGGCCCTCTCTCCTATACTCACGGGTACCGTAGGGCTCCATTTGTCACTTATGTTGTTTGCAGTGTATATGCTGCCATCAGGAGAAATTATTAGGTGGTATGGTCTGAGTTTTCACTGCTATGCAGATGATACTCAGCTATACATGTCGTTGCACCTGGTCAAGATGTGTTCCTCTTGGTATTTAACAACTGTCTCACCGAGATCCAGGACTGGATGAGTGCGAGCTGGCTGTGGTTGAACCCAGTTAAAACTGAGTTGCTGGTGGTGGACCCTGATAGTTGGGAGGTGGGTTTGTTGGCAGGATCACCCTTGGGACTATGTCTTGGGGGTGTGATGCTAACAAACTCAGACCGAGTCTGGAACCAGGGCGTTATTATTGATGATGGTCTGACCCTTAAGTCACAGGTGTCAGCTGTCATCAAAACCTCTTTTACCATCTGAGGAATATCGCTAGGTGAAACACCTACTTCCTCCCAAAGATCTTCCAACATTGGTCCATGCCTTCATTACCTACGCCATGACTATTGCAATGCCCTATACCTAGGGCTACCGGGGTTGATCTCTGCCACCTTCAGCTAGTGCAGAATGCGGCAGCCTGGCTATTGACTGGTACTGCTAGAACCAGCCATACAATGCCTGTGCTCCACGGACTGCACTGGCTTTGAGAATGTGATGAAGGATCACCTTCAAGGTCAGTTTACTGACCTATAAAGCCCTACATGACCAGGGACCTAGCTACTTGCAAGATCTCTTCATCCCTACTGCCCCTCTGTCCTCTCCTATCTGTTTCACGAGGGATTGCTAGAGATTCCCAGGGTTCATTTAAAGACATCTGGAGCCCGTTCTTTTAGTTTTGTGGCCCTGACCCTGTAGAATTCTCTACCTTGTTGGATACAAAATTGCCTGACCATCCAGGAGTTTAAAACTGCACTTAAGACTTATTTGTTTGAGTCTGCATTTGGTGATTTTACTAAGAATTAATTTATAGTGAATGTATATATAAGGTTTTATTTAAATTAGAAATTATGTTTGTATGTCTGTATTAATTATGGTATGTACAGGTGCCTTGGTTGAAGAAAGGTGCCTTTCACAAATAAATTATGATGATGATGAACATGGGTGGACTGCTTTGCGGATGTAGAAGCTACTGCGATGAAAGTCAACATAATAATAATAATCTTTATTTATAACAAGTGCAATTCACATGTATCACATCACTTTTACAATGTTAAAACATATTAAAAACCATAAATATTTTAAATGCAGTAACTAGATAACAGAATTAAATTCATCAGTTCTCAGAAAAGGCAAGCTTAAATAGATAAGTTTTCAGTGCTGACATAAAGCTCTCCAGTCAGGCACTCCCATACCCAATAAGGTAGAGCATCCCACAGGATAGGGCTGAAAAACAAATGCTCGGGCCCCAGAAATCTTAAAACAGACCCTGGAAATCTTTCATAATCCCTCAACAGTGGAACAGAATAGTCGGAGAGGCAGTAGGGACATAGGAGATCTTGCAGGTAACCTGGTCCCTGTCCATGTAGGGCTTTATAGATCAGCAAGCCAACCTTAAGGTGATCCACCACTGAACTGGCAGTCAGTACAGTCCATGCAGCACAAGCATAACATCGGTAAATCAGGAAAGCCCAGTCAACAGCCTGGTTGCCATTCTGCACCAACTGCAGGTGGCGGATATCAACATGTTGTTCATTTGTAAAGAATGTGGAGTCCTTTTATTCTCATTGTAAAAGGTCTGCAGGTTCCGCCCACTGCAACCCTAATTAGTAAAAGCTCATGGCTGTGAACAGTACAGCCATTTGCTGAACTTAATTAAAAAATAGAGTTTGAGTTGAAACCTCATACATGAACCAGTTGAGGATCAACTTACTAAATCAACCCTACAACTGCATGTTCCTGGGAAACAGGAAATGGATATCCCCAGTCAGTAAAGGAAAGCCAGCACTCCATCCATCAGTTTTAAAATGATTTTACTTTGCAAAATTTAAATAGATTACAGTAACAGTACCTCTTGTTCGAGATCCAACATTATATAATGTTTACAAGCCACAAACATACACCAGCCCACGCTCAAGGTGCAATATCTCTTCATCAGGGCTTATAACTTCACCTTGTGTTAAAATATAGTGTGCAACAGGTGAATCACATATACACTCAAATAATTAAACAGTCATTGAGTATCACCATAATAATATTACATCACAAAAGCACCCTATTTTATTAAGTGATCAGATTAGGTGTCATCACTGCTGACACTTTAAAAAATCCATTGCATCTCTTTAAACTTTTTATTTTTTGAAATACTTCCATTGATTAAAAATTACTTGAGTGTATATGAGATTCATCTTTGGCCACTAGATTTAAACACGAGGTGAAGTTGTAAGCCACACCACTGATTAAGAGGTATTGCATCTGAAAGCTTAAATGCTTCATTGGCAAGCTTTTAAACTAGCTGGGGTGGTGCTGAGAAGCAGGAAATTCCAAGCCTCCCCCACAAAACAAGGTAGTTAGTAAGGTAAACACCAAGGTACAGAGTTCGACAGGGGTAAGGCAGGGGTAAATGGAAAAAGATAAAGGCAATAATGGCAGGGATGGGGCAAAAAAAGTAATGCCAACATTAAATAGAAGGCAGTGAGTACCAATGCCCATAGTCTGGGTAGCAAGCTTCCTGAGGTAGTGGCCCTGATGGAAGAGGGATACCTGGATATTGTGGCAGTCACAGAAATATGGTACGGTCACATGATGGCGGTCTGAGGGGCAGAAGTAGCTATCCACAGCTCCGCCTCCCTTCTATGAACAAACGCACCAATCCAGCACTGCAGATTTATTTTTCTGTTACCTAAAGGATGCAACTATCTTGGGAGACTCTAAGACTTGAAATAGCAAAGAAGAATGCTGTTGGTTAACTAGGATCTGCAGCTTATCTGTTAGGTAGGAAAATGGGCAGACTAGGTGGGCCAAGCGGTCCTTATCTGTTGTCAAATTCTATGTTTCTATGTTTTCTATGTTTCTATGAATGAGGTATATGAAAAAGCCCCCTCGGCATACACACTGCATCTCCAGAGAAAGACAAGGCCACAAAGCACCCTAAACACCAGACCGCAACCTCGTCCAGGCCCTCCCGTACCAGGCAGTGCTTTCTGAGGAGAGATTTCTAGAGATAATGCACTCATTGCAGGCCACGATCTCTACAATATCTGAAGACATGCAGCAAATTAAATCCTTGGTAGCAAGTTTAATGATTAGAATGGGGATCTGGAAGCTAGAATTGGGTCACTGGAAAAAAGTCAGAGAAAGCAGATCAAGCAGTGACGCATATGAACAGAAGATTTAAGAAACTGGAGGAGAAGTTAGAAGATCTAGAGGGGTGAAGTAGGCGAAATAATCTAATTATAATCGGGATACCAGAACAAGAGGAAGGCACTTCCCGATTTTGTTCCTGCAAAAGCTATGTGAGAAAGTGGCAGGGCCATTGCCCAATGGAGGGCATATACCACTGCAATAGCACATCGTGCCCTCCGCCGCCTGTAGGCTGTCCTCCAGGACCTCTTATTTTTAAGCTATTCAACCTCCAGGACAAGCAGCACATCCTAACTAAAATTAAAGAGATTCAGGAGGTCCAGTGGGAAGGGCGAAGGATTTGTATCACACAAGATCTGCCTTGAGTTGGTGCGAGTAAAGCGAAGGAGCTTCACCTGACTGTGTCTAAACTCATTGCAGCTGGCAAAACCTTTTGAGTTAAATATCCAGCAATTTTGCAAGTGAAGCATGGTGATCAATGGTCGTCCTTTGAGAATCTAGAGCAGGCTATGCAAGAGCTGAAAACCTTGTTTCCTGACTTACTCAAGTGACTGAGAAAATGCAGGTTTGATCTGCTTTAATAGTAACTCAGTCAATCAATCAATCAATCAATATCTTTATTAATTCAGCGGCACCATTGAGCAAGCTCATTTACAAAGGTGGACCTGCGGTCCTACAGTAATAATACAGAAAGACAAGTTACAATAGTACAAACAGTAAAATAGCTGCTATTATAGTAAAAATGCACATTTACAGATAATATACATTAAAATAGATCTACAAGAGTAGTGGATAATGAATTTGTGCTGGATCCAAGCCCAAAAACTGTGCATTTTGTAGTGGGAAATGTTAGGAAGAGGGTAGGCATACCAGATAGAAGATATCAAGCGCATAATGTAGGGAGAGGTAAGGAATAGGGCACAAGTGAAGAGGACCCAACTGTTAGAGCAGAGTGAGGAATTGGAGGGCGGAGGACCGCATTTGAAAGGTGACGGCGATTTTGCCCCAAAACGCAGCTACATATGGAAGAGAAAAGCTCGTTGTACTAAGTGCAAGAGGAGAAATATAGTAGCAGAGGGATAACTGGGAGGTTCCTGGAGGTTGGAGCAGAGGAGGTGTTGGATGGACGAGGGACTGAATATTTTTGGGGCGAAAGACAATAATTATCCCCAAGTGTGGTAGCATGTGCTAGAATCAGGCTGCAGCTGTTCAGAGCATCAAAGAATAAGATATGGGAGTTCGAGCAATAAATCCTGTGGATCTGTGTTGGTGGGCATGCTAGAGGCAGAGGCACACATTTTCAGCTGGGGCCGCCATTTGAGGCCACCATTTGAGGGAGGAGGTTAGTTAGTGTCTAGTAAAGCAGTTGCAAATTTCTGTAATGCCATTACGGTAAAGCCTTTTGAACAAAAGGGTACTTACTGGGGTTTTCAGCTTAAGTATTTTTTGGTTTTATTCCATATTGATGGGAGTGAGAATCCAAAGGCGGCTCTCCCGACTCATGTGAGTGCCCTGGTATATTTAGCAGGAGCTTTGAGCAGCTTCTAAGGGAATAATTCCTGGGCACAATCGGAGACAGACAGTCGATGATGTATTGAGGGAGTTTGCCACTGAGGGCTCTAAGTGTCCAGAATGTTGCATTAAAGTTGAGCCTATAGTGAAGTAAGGTCCAGCCCGTGGCAGCTTATAGTTCGCAATGATGGGTAAAGAAGGGAGGTCAGTGGTGAAGCGTATAGCTCTGTGGTAGAGAGTATTCAATTTTCCAAGACAGGAAGCCACACAGTTACTGTATATGAAGTCTGCGTAGTCAATTAAGGACAGGAACGTGGCTTTGACTAGTCGTTATTTTGCCTCTGCTGTAAGAAGTCTTCTTACCCTGTAAAAAGGCCAAGTCTTTGCCTTAATTTTTCAGCAAGTCTTCCAGGTGGTCAGTAAAGGAGAGTTTACAGTTGATCCAGACCCCAAGATATCTCAATTTGGAACATATTCTAAGCACTCTCCCAACATCGTGGTTATTGGGGAGGAGTCAGTAGCGCTTTGTAGTTTATGGGGAAAATAACATGGCTTTAGTTTTTAGCATTTAATAGCAGTTTTTATTGATTAGTTGGAGTTGCAGGAGGTTGAAATCTTTTGGTGTGGGACCTGGGCCTGAATATGCTTGAACTTTGCTTTTCCAAGTAGCGTCGCTCAGCATAATTTGTTTCTCACAGATAGCACTGTCTTTTGGGTTTCTGATCATGGGTAAACATGGAGAGACAGAATCGTGGTGTTTAATTTCATTATTTCACTAGCGCAAGAAAAGTGGAAGCTAAGAGAAAAGGCTTGGTGGCCTTTCCTGCATGTTATGGCCTGGGCTAACAGAGAAAGGGAGAGTAATCCTGATGATGGCTAGTGCATACCAACTAGTGCAATAATCTCCTGTTTGAATCGAATTTGATCTGCTTTTTGGAGGACTTGCCTTTGCTTTTTGGTTGCCCGTAGATAACAAGTGATCTTTTGACCTTTTCAATCGAGTATTGCAAGATGTCGCGACCACCAGAAAACATTAAATTTGATTTTGGTTGAATAACCTTCCAAGGGAAACCTAGCAGATGTTTTCATGTATGATCCAGAGTGTTTCTTCCTCTTTTCTTTGTACTGTAGCCATTGTAGTACTAAAGTGGCTGGAGCACCTTAATCATTGCCACAACATTGATAAGACAGTAATTTAAAGTGAACTGAGTTTAAAGTTCAAATTTTGAGGTTTTGGTGCAATTTTTTGTGGGGGGACAGGGAGGAAGCTATACGGTGATTGTTTGGCTGTTATCAGATTTGCACTACAACATCATCTGGCGGTATTTCAGTAGTAGTGCAGTTGCTTAGAACTGGGGGAAAGAGGATTTAAGTGTTATTTTATTTGGGGGCATATATGGGGTCCATTGGAATTTGGGGGTTACCAAGCATGATGTCACTATACCACCTGTGAAATGTAAGAGTGTCTTAGGAGTGCTGAATGTTTCTTCAGAACCAGATTTTTGCTTAAATGGGTAGATCATATGTTTTTGTGAGTTGGAATGTCAAGGGAGCACAAGACAGGTGTAAAAGACAAATAATATTGAGACATATTTTGCACCTTGGAGCTGGGATAGCTTGTATACAAGAAATACACCGTCTGAGAGCGATATCTCCTTATTCCAGAAACGTGGGTGGGGCAGGCCTTTGGTGCAGGTGCATCTACAAGTCGGGGGTTGCAATCCTACTGGCAAAATCAGTCCCATTTCAACTAACTCAAGAAATCCGAGACCTCAATGGGTGATATATTCTTCTTCATGGGATGCTAGAGTCCTACCCAGAACTTTTGGGAGCCATATATGTCCCAGACTTAGACCCCCATTTTGCATGCAATTGCTTAATCTACTTATTACTAACCCCTAAATTGACAATACTGGGCAGAGATTGGAATATCACCCCCAACTGGCTCTAGATAGAGCGATCACAGAAGGTGTGGCCTGTCCCCAGCCCAGAGGGCATTAAAAGACATTATTAGCGGAATTGGTCTGTTAGATATATGGAGTTCTACACCCCATGAAAAGCAATTTACTTTCTATTCTCACCCCACAGTTTCTATTCCCATAGATTATTTCTTAGTGAGCACTTTTGCCCTTGCATGAGTACTGGACTCAACCATACATGCCAGAGTCCTGCCTGACCATTCACCTGTTAGTTTTAGTTATCTACTAGGCCCTGGGATTAAAAGTAACTCATTATGGTGTATAAATAACCAATTACTGCAAAAGCCAGATTCACTTAAACATATTGGAGAATTTATCTCCACTTCCTAATTGTTAACAAGGGATCAGAAAGTAAGGTAGATATAGTCTGGGCAGCCCTGAAGTATGCTCTTAGGGGTGAATATATCTGAATGGCTATGACTAAATCACATCAGGGTAAGGTGCAACCGACGTCATTACTCAGTTCGATCGATCCCTCGAACAGAGCCTTACCAGACGCCTGTTGGACACTGAAAGGGTACAATTGCACCACCTCCTGGCACAGTACGCTGATTTATTGGCCCAAAAAGCCCAACTATCTCCACACCGCACCAAACTTAAATATCTAGAATCTGGTGAAAGGGCCAGAAAGTTGCTTGCACTTAGACTTATGCCAGCTGAAACCTCAAGATATACCGAGGTATACATAGTACAAAGGAAGGTTCAGTTAACACCAACCCCATAGAAATAGCGAAACTTTTAAAGAATATTATCAGAAGCTCTATAATGTTGACCCTCTTCCCATTCTACACGGAGGACATAGCCCATTACCTTGATTCAGTTACCCTTCCCAAGATTTCCCCAGACAAAGTTGTCTCGCTAGGTCCACGCATTACCATAGGAGAATACAGCAGGCCATCAATCAGTTACCTGTAGACAAATCTCCGGGTCCCGACGGCCTTTCTAATAATCTCTATAAGAAATACTTGCCGACCCTAGCCCCACTGCTTGAAGAGGTTTTTAATTTCTGGTATATGAAAGGATTCTCTGAGCCGGGTTTCCAGGAGGACCTCATAACCCTGATACCAAAAATAGGAAAGACCCTTTATTGCTAGGAAATTACCGCCCGTTTTTTATTGAATCCAGATATTAAAATCCTTGCTAAGATCCTGGCTAACAGGATTGCCCTATTATGGTTGACCTGATAGGTAAAGAACAAGTGGGCTTTATGGTTGGTAGGTCCTCAGGAGATCATATGAGGAAACTGTTGCACCTTCTCTCGGCATCCAGGGATTCTGATACCCCAGCTGTGCTTGTCCCTGGATGCCGAGAAAGCATTCAACTGTGTTTCTTGGGATTTTCTTTTGCTACCCTGGCCCGCTTTGGACTGCCTGATGGGTTCATTCAATGGTGCGACTACTATACACCTCTCCAACAGCTTGGGCCTGTTGCAACGGAAGGCTTTCAAACCAGATATCATTATTTCGTGGCACCAGACAAGGATGCCCACTATCCCACTTCTCTTTAATTGATATTTAGAGCCATTTATTAGGAAGTTGTTATCTTCCCAAGAAATTGCAGGTATAAAGGTTGGGCACACACAATATGAACTACCTGCCTATGCAGATGATTTGCTGCTTTGTGTAGATAATCCTCAAATGTCCATTCCAGCCTTGTTAACAGAAATTGAAGCATTCTCTAAAGTGTCCTATTATAAATTAAATAGATCCAAGACTAAAGTTTTCCCACTTAATAGTAAAGTGATCCAGGCTGAACTGGCAACCCATCACCTCTCCTGGGAAGCTAAATATCTTACTTACTTGGGCATAGCGGTAGCACAGGATATACCTACAATGATCAAAGAGTATCTTTCTAAATTACTAAGAGTACTATATTCGGTCATGGATAGATGGGGTCCTCCGCTCTACTTCTGGGGTAGGCTCAGCAGTTAAGATGAATATACTTTCTCATGTTCTCTACCATTAGGTATGCTGGGCTGTTTTCTGCCCAAAGATGGTTTGCTAACCTCCAGAAATCATTAAATGCATTCCTATGGAAAGGAAAGGAGTTTGCAAGGTCTATCATAAACTTACTACATCTAAAACCGAGGTGGTCTCGCAGCTCCTCCTTTCTCGGATACTATAGTGCATCCCATATCAGTAAGCTAGCCTACTGGAACCACTGCATGGACCCTTCCACTACATTGAACCACTCCGCATTATGGCTGGATCTGGAACAATATCTAGCTTCACAACACTCCTGCTTGTTGTCTGCTCTCTTATATGATCGCCTTCTAAGTTACGAAGCCACGCAAATCTACCTGATAGGATGGTCCATCAGAGCATTGCACCAAACCCAGAACTATATCTCGGTTAATTGGCACCAATCACTGGAGCAGCCCTATATATAACCCTCATTTCAATATAACTGGTAAGCCAATACTACCCACATTCTGGCCAGTGCTTAAGTATTCCAAACCTACGGACTTTATCAAAGATGGAAAGTTTATTCCTTTACCAATTCCAGTTACTGCATGGTGTCTCAGACAACACCAGATTCAAGTTTATCCAGGTTGGGAAAGCCATTTAATCATCTGCAGGGCTCACAACATTAACCTTACCTGCCATTGAGTTAAATGAACTCATGCAATTGTCAAAAAGCCTCATGCAGTTTCTTTAGTCTACAAAAATTGCAGGATGTGGATCTGATCCTGCCAAAAGGGTCTGTTACTACTGGACACAAGAATTAGGCGTGTACACTGACTCCCTTTTGTGGAAAAGGATTTGGCAGAATGTCTATAAATGTGTAAAGCAGCATAGGCTTCATGAAGTGCAATTTAACATTATGCACAATACATACTTCATCCCAGTAAAATTAAACAGAATGGGGCTCTGCTCGTCTCCTACAGTATATGTGCGCATTGTAAACTTGAAAATGGTACACTATACCACATGTTGTGGACCTGCTCTAAGGTACACATTTTCTGGCAATCCATTAGAGGGTTCTAGACCCATTATTGGGCTTAGATACTTTGTTTACCTCTGAAGCCTGTTTAATGTATTTATTTCCCTCGGACGCAAGAATCAGAAAGGCGCACCTTGCTTTAATAGCAGCTACTGCCAAATTATTAGTTATGAAGTACTGGAAAGAGGAATTTTTGCCTCCATCACAGAGTGGTATAGAGAAATATTTTAGCACTGCAACTAGAAAACACATTGCCTATATGGGAGATAGGAGTCACATTTATCAGAGTCTTTGGAGGCCTTTGGGAGCCTGCTTTCCATACAGAAGCCATAAGGCCTCCGTTAATCTATGTAATGGGTTTGAGGCTTTACAGTCTCATTTTAAGAATATGTTCAACACTATGTGATTATGTGTATTGACACCATCAATTGTTACAAGGAATACTGGTAGGTTGAGTAGCACGGGGGGGTGGGTTTTGGTTGTGTGTGTAATAATTGTTGCTTGTCTTCAGTGTTATTTGATTTTGTATTTTTTTTAACCTCTTTGTACCAACATGCAGCCTCACTGATTTGTTGTATCTCTTCAATCTGTATACTTGACTGGCTCAAAGAGGAAAAAGTTAATAAAATATATTTTATTATAAAAAGAAATATAGTACAAGAGAATGGTAACTGGATGTCAACATACCAGGGTACACAATCTACAGAAGGGACAGGGAGGAAAAGAGGAGGAGGAGGAGGAGTAGCTCTCTATATAAGGGAAGGGATAAAAGCTGCAAAACTAAAGGGTAAATGGGGAGGACAGGAGGCACTGTTGGTCACCTTGGAGACAGAGAGTGGCACTACAAACCGCTACAGGGATTGTATACAGACTCCCATCTTAGGGGAGGAAATGGACAAGAAAATGATAGAAGGCATTCTCAGAATGGCCAAAAAGGGATATTGTTGATGGGGACCTGAATATGCCAGATTTTAACTGGAACACATTTACTGCAGCAATATCTAAGAGCAGGATCATTCTCAATGCCCTACAGGGGGCATGCCTTAGACAGCTAGTGTTGGAACTCACTCAGGAGGAGCAATTTAGGACCTGGTGCTCTCAAATGGAGAGAGGATCACATATTTAGAAGTGGGTAGCCATCTGGGAACAAGCAACTACCACACAGTGTGGTTCATAATAAACACAACTATGGAGTCATGCCATACAAAAATGAGGATATTGGACTCAGAAGGGCTGGCTTTGGCAAAATGGGTGAATACCCAAGGAATGTACTAGCAAATGGGCAGAAAGGAGGGTGGAAGAATAATAGAGAAAAATCAAAACTGCCATCATAGAGGCAACAAGCCTTTGTGTGAAACAAAAGAAAACGGAGTAACAAACCACTATGGTTCTCAAAAGAGGTGGCAGAGAAGGTTAGGGAGAAAAGGATAACATTCAGGAAGTATAAGGAATCAAAGAAGATGTAGGACAGAGAACTGTATCAGTTAAAGCAGAAGGAAGCAAGGAAGGCAGTCAGACTAACAAAGGCCCAAACCGAGGAAAAGATAGTCAACTAAGTTAAGAAGGGGATAAAACCATTTATATGTACATTAGGAGCAAAGAAGGGTCAAGGGAGAGATAGTAAAGCTTATTAAAGAGGAAGGAGGTGGGCAGAGGAGACAGTGGAAAGGCAGAGATACTGAATGAATACTTTTGCTTAGTATTCACAAAAGAAGAAGAAGAGAGGAGTCACCTAAACGAAACAATAGAAGCACTCTGGCAGGGTCAACACCAGTCCTTTAACAGAAGAAAGGGTCCTGAAAGAAGTTTTAAAACTCAAGGTGGACAAAGCAATGGGTCCCGACAGGATTCACCCTAGAATTCTAAAAAACTAAGGGAAGACATAGTGACACCACTGACTACCCTTTTAACAAATCATGGGAGAATGGGGTGGTACCTGAGGACTGGAGGAGGGCAGATGTGAGTCCCTTCAAAAAGTGGGAGCAAGGCAGGGCAGGAAACTACAGACCTGTTAGTTGACCTCAGTGGTAGGAAAATGATGGAATCACTTCTGAAAAAGAATTGATGAGTACCTAGAGGCCAGCAGGGCACAGGACCCAAGACAGCTTGGATTCACAGTGGGACGGTGATGTCAGGAAAAATCTAATCGATTTTTTGACTGGGTGACCAAAGTAGTAGACCAGGGAGGGCTGTGGATATGGCCTACCTAGACTTTAGCAAGGCATTTGACACAGTCCCACACAAAAGATTAATAAACAGTTAGCCAGCCTGGGAGTGGGTTCCAGGTGGTTGCCTGGGTAAACATTGGCTAGACAATAGGACATAGAGTGTGATAGTAAATGGAGTCCACTCTGAAGAAAGGGGGTTATTAGTTGGTTACCACAGGGTTCAGTACTGGGACCAGTCCTCTTTAATGTCTTTATAGGAGACATTGCAGAGGGTCTGAAGGAAAAGTATGCTCTTTGCAGATGACACAAAGATCTGCAGCAGAGCTGATACACAATGGGGGTGGAAAGGATGAGAAGGGACTTGGCAAGGTTGGAGGAATGATCAAATGTATGGCAGCTTAGATTCAATGCAAAGAAGTGCAAAGTAATGCACCTAGGAAACAAAACCCAGGTGAAGAGTACACAGTGGGGGGGTACTAACAACAACACAAATGGAAAGGAACCTGGGGTAGTCTATCAGATGACCTTAAGGTAGGCAAGCAATGTGAGAAGTCAGTAAGGAGAGCTGGGGATACTGGGATGCACAGGGAGAGACATCACTGGTAGAAAACAAAAGTTGTTATTTGTCTGTACAGACAGTTGGTCAGACCCCATCTGGAGTACTGTATGCAGTTCTGAGACCCCATCCCCACAAGGACATACAGTAGACAGGATGGAGGCTGTCCAGAGGAGGGCAACTAAAATGGTGCAGGGTTTGCAACAGAAGCCATATGAAAAGAGACTAAGAGAGCTTATTATGTATACCCTCAAGGAAAGGAGGAGATGTGGGACATGATAGAAGCTTTCAAGTACCTCAAAGGAATCAACAAAGTCCAAGAAGGTAGCATCTTTCTGAAAAAAAGATGTGCAAGAACAAGAGGGCGCAATTTAAAAGATAGAGGGGGATGACTCAGGGCAACGTGGAGGAAATATTTTTCATGGAGAGTGGTGGATGCATGGAACTGCCTTGTTGAGGAGGTTGTGGGGTCAAAACAATGGGGAATTCATGAATGCATGGGACAGCCATATAAGGCAATTATAGTGGGTGTGGATAGGAGAAAATAGGTTGTTTGTAAACTAGAATCAGCTGCTTATCCAATAGGTAGGGAAATGGGCTGAATGGGTGGGCCAAGCGGTTCTTATCTGCCATCAAATTCTATGTTTCTAAGGAAGCACTGGGCTGGTGTATGTTTGTGACTTGTAAATATTATTTAATGTTGGATCTCGAACAAGAGGTACAGTTACTGCAATCTGTTTGAATTTTGCACAGTAGAATAATTTTAAAACTGATGCATGGAGTGCTAGCTTTCCTTTATTGACTATGGCTCTTTATTTTCTAGCACCCAGTCTGAAAACTGTGAGCGCTGGTTCTGTTTGGTGAAAATGAATATCCCCACCCTAACTTAAATAATGGTCCCTGCAGCTAAGGAGTAAACAGAAAATTTATCAGACGGGAAAAGGAAGCAGATGAGTTTAAATGAAAACTCGAAAGCAAATTTCTCATCAAAATTGATGTATTTATTACACCA
Organism: Neoceratodus forsteri; assembly: GCA_016271365.2. Taxonomy (NCBI): domain Eukaryota; kingdom Metazoa; phylum Chordata; order Ceratodontiformes; family Ceratodontidae; genus Neoceratodus; species Neoceratodus forsteri. The sequence continues at coordinate 1,159,315,234 of CM057459.1, read as the reverse complement.
TATATAAACAAAGCTAACTTAGATTCAGCCTCAAAGTGCCATTTTAAAATTCCATTTATTTGATCTAACAGTACACTTGACAATCAGGGGTCAGAAATGGGGAACCAAACTATTAGTCCAGTAAGCTTTGAAAACCCAGGGCTAGATTACTTTGCAGCCCACTTTAACATTCAGATTGGTAAATACATTTTGACATGAAGGTATCACTACTACAAAATAACGCTTTTGTAACCAGAAATAGGGCATGTATAAATGAAGTACTATAAAACTGCTGTAAGGCATTTTCAAGAATTGCTTATATTATGTCTGTTTGCCTGCCTATCTGATAATGTGCTGTATTCTTATTATGCAGTAAAATCAAATAAATATAAAGTACAAAAAAAAAGTATTAGCAGCAATTAGAATTCAAAATAAACATAATTCTGAAATATTAATGTCTTTGAAGGACAATTGTATTGCTAACTCCTCGTCACAAGGAAAATCTGAAGAGGATAAAGATAATCTAGAAAAGAAGATACAAGGGAAAGAGGTATCAAACATATCACAGAGGGTATAATGGAGAAAGGAAAAGGAAATTAGGTAAATAGTCCAAGAGAATAAAAAATAATAATAACAGAAACTGGAAAAGAGTAATAAAAATATGTTGAGTTGTAATGCAGAAACAGGACTACTAGAAACAAAGAATCACGTGTTTAAGAGCTGCAAAGTAAACCTACTGACACTGCACAGGAAAGCAGAAGAAAAGAATTGCATATATCGACAGGAGAATAGAGACAAATAAAGAGCCATAGTCAATAAAGGAAAGCCAGCACTCCATGCATAAGAAAGCATACAGTCATCCGATGTATTGCATTCAGAGGCATTAAAGGTAAAAAGAGAGATTCAGTTACTTCCAACACTTTATTTAGCGGGTGTACCAAAATCAAAAAAATGAGGCCCCATTTCTGTTGAAAATCATACTATACAATTTTGCTAAAGTCTATTACGAAAGAGAAATCTGTGTATAAAGATATGTCTTCTGTATATACAGTAGGTAGAAAGTCAAACAAAAATGTGAATGATGTGTGTAGTTGTGAGAAAAACCTTAGACAGCATATACAACACAGAAAACATCACTGAAAAAAATGTGGAGTGGTCCTACATGTAACTACTCTTTAGCCAGTAGGAAAGGGAATGACAAAAGGTGTAGTTGATTGATAAGGACTGAGGCCAAAAAGGAGAAAGTGCACAAAACAAAAAATGATGAAAACAGCAAGCAATAACCAGACATTTGAAAACAATTACATGGTAAAGAAATCTCATTGGAAGGAAGCTCAGATGAAATGATATTTATTAGAGGAATGAAAAGAGATGTGTGAAAATTAATAGTAGTGCTGTTCTTAATTCAGACTCAGATGAGGTGCATATTTCAATGTATCAGATAACTCTTTTGAAAGTGCAGTGGAATGGGAATGGAGCCAAATCTGGAATTGCTCAATAGATTTGACCCACTAATATAACTATCAGCTTGTACTGTAAAGGATGACCAACCTAACTTGGTTAGTCGTATATATCCTTTCATAGGACATCTCAAGATTACTTCCCAAAATTAATGTCAGATCATGGATATAGTTTATTAAAAATTTGACATTATTTCATGCAAGAAACTTGGTCTTCTTCTGAAACAGAAACATAGAAACATAGACTTTGATGGCAGATAAGGACCGCTTGGCCCACCTAGTCTGCCCATTTCTTACCTACTGGATAAGCTGCAGATCCTAGTTAACCAACAGCCTATTTCTTCCCACCCCACAAGGATTGCCTTATGTCTGTCCCATGCATTCTTGAATTCTCCCACAGTTTAGACCCCACAACCTCCTCAGGAAGGCTATTCCATGCGTTCACCACCCTCTCTGTGAAAAATACTTCCTTACATTGCCCCTGAGCCGCCCCCTCTATTCTTCAACGTGTCCTTGTTCTTGCACATACCTTTTTCTGAAAGATGACCCTCTTGGACTTTGTTGATTCCACTGAGGTACTTAAAAGTTTCTATCATGTCCCTCCACTCCCTCCTTTCCTCAAGGGAATACATTAAGCTCCTTTAGTCTCTCCTGGTATGGCTTCTCTTGCAGACCCTGCACCATTTTAGCTGCCCCTCTGGACTGCCTCCATTCTGTCTATGTCCTTGTGGAGATGGGGTCTCCAGAAACTGGATGCAGTACTCAGATGGGGTCTCACCAACTGTCTGTACAGAGGGATAACAACTTCTGTTTTCTGCTGGTGATGCCTCCCATACATTCCAGTATCCTCCCAGCCCTCCCTACTGCCTTCTCACATTGCTTGCCAACCTTAAGGTCGTCTGATATGATTACCTCAGGTAACTTTCCATTTTTGTTGTTGTTACTACCCCCATTGTGTACTCTTCACCTGGGTTTTTGTTTCCAGGTGCATTATTTCGACTTCTTTGCATTGAATTCAAGCTGCCATACTTCTGACCATTCCACCAACCTTGCAAAGTCCCTTTTCATCCTTCCCATGCCTCCTTGTGTATCAATCCTGTTGCAGATCTTTGTGTCATCTGCAAAGAGGCATACATTTCCTTCCAGTCCTCTGCAATGTGTCAGTGGCTCAGTAGGTAACACACTCGCCTCTGAGGCTGGGAGATCAGAGGGCTGTGGGTTCAGTTCCCACATCTGACACTTGGGTTAATATCCCAGTACTGACACTGTAGTGCAGCATGAGAGGGTCCTGCACTTCTGCGGTGTCGTCTTTCAGATGAGACGTTAAACCGAGGTCCCATCTGCTTGGATTTGTGGTACTTCAGGTGGATGTTAAAGATCCCATGGCACTTCTTGAAAAGAGTAGGGGAATTTTTTATTGAAAGGAGGACTCCAAACAATATAACAAATCAAGAATAAAAAGACAGAACATCACCTCAACCAGTGATCACAATTCACCCATAAAGAAGAACATTTTGCTTGGCCATACAATTTCAAATCTGAGCAATATACATTGAAAACAGAATTAGATATGTTACAAAAAGTTCTTCAAATGAGACAATACGTTGTTGCATAGACCAAAAGCATCTTGATTGCCAAATATAAAACTAAAAGTAACGTTTCTGAAGGATACTTAGACCATTTACCCTATTTGTACCATACATTAAAATCTCATAAGAAATAAAAGAAAAGATGGTTCCTTCCATTTATTGTCAACCAATCCCAAAATGGTCTAATATAAGAACATTCCAAAAAAGATGTTTCTGCGTTTCCAATACTGATACACAATTTTCATGAGTACACCATCTATCACTAAGTTGTTTATGTTTATGTGAATTACCCACTGGCAATCTACCATAAGAGTTAACCAAGCACTATCCCATATAAAGGCTGGAATACGTTTGGGAGAGTGACATTAAACTCTCTTGAGATTGAGAAGGGCAATCAGGAAAACCAACGGTTCAAAAATCTAATGATACAATAGTACTGTACAATTGTTTTCTATTCAATATTTCCAAATTTGAAACTGTTAATTTCATCTTTACAATAAACAAAAACTTCTTTACCATATTTGGGAATATTGGGAATTTTTGTAAAGAAAATAAATTGTTTTTCTTCCATAACGGAAAAACCGACAAAACCATAATTGTACATAAGGAAACCAAATTTTGAACCAGGTCTCAAAAGCGGACTAATATTATATGTAAGAAAAATACTGAAAAAAAGGCTATGGGTGGACCATACCAACCCCGCCTTGTCTAATTGACCTATACGTGAAACCTCTTTTAATGGGATTCAATCTACTTCCCAAAAGGCCTGAAAGAAAATACTATATACCAAGTAAATAAAGACAGTGGCGGGAAACACATAACTAATATACAGAAAGACCGGTAACAATAATGATTTGATGAGTAAAACACGTTTACGCTTAGCTATTTGCTTTCCTTTCCGATCAGCAACCAAAGACTGAGCCAAATTTAATTTCTGAGACCAATTTAAATGCATCATATCTACATCCCCAAATTTAACTCCTAAAATAGTTACTATATCTTAGGAAATGGGTATACCTGCTAAAACACCAGATTCAGGAATCAGAGTAGAACCAAACGGAAAAACCTTACTTTTTCATAATTAATCTTAGAACCAGAAGCCCTGGAAAACAAATCTAATGTAGAACCAAATGCAGATTCTTCATTGAGTGAAGATAAACAAACTACCACATCATCAGCATATGCTAAAATTTTAATAGGTAATATATTCTCAACAAGGCACACACCTTTCAAGCCCTTATGAGTACATACCATTCGAATAAAATGTCAATAAAGAATACATATAAAAGTGGGCTTAACGGACAACCCTGCTTAACGCCCTCTGTATAGCCACAGGAGAACCACACCAACCATTAACATTTCGAATAAGAGAAGCAGACTGATATAACAACTGTATCCAGTTAATGAAACCTTCAGGTAAACCATAAGCACAAAGTACCAAAAAGAAACTTATGTGAAACTCGATCAAAAGCTTTTTCTTGATCCAAGCTAAGCAAGTATCCATTTAATGTACCTGTCTGTGATGCTGTAAAAGTTCCCAAATTATTAATAAATTATCGTTTGAGATCTACCTGGTATTGAACAAGTTTGATAAGGACTGATTACTTTGCCCACAATCGGAGATAATCTACCTAACAAAATTTTACTTAGAATTTTTAAATCGGTATTCAACAAACTTATCGTTCTCCAGTTCCTTAAGTCGGTTTTCAAACCTTTTTATACAGTAGTATCACTAAAGCTTGATTCATTGAAGGTGCCAACCTGGCTGTATACAACATCCTATTAAACAGAGAAGTCAAAAGTGGGACTAAATCTCTACAAAACTTTTATAAAATGCAACACCAAAGCCATCCATTACCAGGAGCTGAATCAATGTTTAAAGAAAAATAGCATCTTTTACTTCAGCCTCAGAAACATCGCACAATAGACGTAAGCCATCCTCCATATTTAATTGAGGCAACTGAAGGCCGTCAAGGTCTAGTAATTCACATAGAACATGACTATCAACACTATATAGGTCAGTCAAGTAATTTGTCACAACTTCTAATAAGGCAGACAGAGTCTTTACTATTTGACCAAGCCGATGTCAATTCTGTGATAACACATTTAGCAACCCTTTGTTTACAATCATTAAAAGGGTCTAAGGCACCCTTATGCGACTTCAACCCAAACCTATGTTCAAAATCCAAAGATTTTGCTCTGTCATATCTATACTGAAACATAAGTTCCTACACCTTACTAATTTGAACACTATAATCCAACCCTTCTGTTTCTGTTAAAGAAATCAACTTTGCAACTGCGCCTCAACAGTAAATATTCTAAATATTGGGAATTGTTTCACACAGGAATATGATTGGAAAAAGACTTTCCAATCCTTTAGTATCTTCCCACCAAGTATCAACATCATCATAAAAGTCCAAAACTGACAGTCTAGCACTTAATTCTGACAACCATGCTTGCTTAACCGTTTCGTCAGATAATAAAGAGGTATTTAGTCACACAAATTCTTTTTACACGCGGAGCTCCATCCCATGATAGGCAAACAGACAAAGATGTATGGTCGGAAAATTCACAAACTCGTAAATTAACATTAGTTACATGTAGAGAAACAGAGAGAAAACAAAGTCTATCCTAGTAGACAATTTATTTTTAAAGGAAGTCCTACCACCCTCTGAGTGTAAGCAACGATAAGCATCTTTAAGATGAGCAGTATCTAAAATTTGTTTCAATTTTGAGAATCACAAAATAATTTGGGTGTCCGCATACCCCTATCTGAAATACTGAGAGCACAATTAAAGTCACCTGCCCAAATGATTAAATGAGAAGTGTACAAATAGGGATGAATGTCATTCAGAAGTGCAACTCTAAGAGCTTTGGTCTGCGGTGCATATATAGTAATTAAACGAAATCTTTCCTCCCAAAATTAATGTCTAGTAATAGCGCACGCCCTGGACAAATATCCACCATCTTAGATACTCTCAAAGCCGGATTAGCAAATAACACCCTAACCCTTCACAGGTGCCTCTCCATTTGACCAAAAGGACATTCCTGATGGCCAAAGATTCCGAGCTTGTTGCACTTCATGAATAGTTTTAACCTTGTATCCTGAAGACAAATAACATCACTATGTAAGAGTTGCAAGCATGACAAAGCTGTAACCATCTTTCTATGACATTTCATACTATTCACATTAAGAGTGGTTATTGTCAAAGAAGCCATTAGGCAAAATAAAGGAAAATAAATTCCACAGAAATACCCATTTAAGATAGATATCAGCAAATAACTTTAGAAACTCTTCTTCTCTGTGAGCGTCTAGGAAAACTATTGGTCTGCACCATATCCCTTCATCCCTTCCGAAAAGTATCTGTAACCACTGAGGTTTTTGAAGAACGATCAGATTCTTCTCCCTCAGAATCATCTTCGATCCCAAACGGCAAAGCTATTGCCTAATTTCCAAGATTCGAAATGTCACCACTAACGAGGCCTTAAATATTTGCTTAGATGGAACTGGTTTTCCTGACCTGTGGCGTTTTTGTCGTCACCTTTTAAAGGGTATAGCCTGGGAGACGGGGCGCATCTCTGATTCCTCAAGTTTATCAGATAAAGCAAGATCTGGTTTAGAAGAAAAATAAACCACTGAGGAACCTTCCCTTAAAGGGTCTTTATTCACATTGTCTTGTCGTCTACCAAATCTGAAACACCCAAATCGCTGCTGCAGCGAACTAGACTCTGCACACTGAGAGGAAGACTGAGAGGTGTGGAGACTATGGTGAGGAATGTGTCTGAACCAAATCCTCGCGTTGGCACCTATAATCAACCTTTCTTGTGAGGACAATTATCTCTACTATGTGAAGCCCAAGGACATTTAGCATAGCCATGGCCAGTTTGTTCACATAAATTACACTTGAATAAATTCAAACATTGGGCATGCAAGTGACCAAATTCAAAACAATGAGAGCAGCAGGGAGTGTCACAAGCAGTGTTCAAATGGGTTCTAGAACCACATTTAAAGCATGCTTTAGGTTGCCCAACATAAAACAAACAACCTCTATCTCTCCCCAAAAAAACTATTAGGAAGATGCTGAGGACCATTACTAGAAGAAACAGTTTGACCTCACTTTCCATCCCCATTCCAATTTGTTCACTATCCAAGATAGGAACCGGTTTATCCAGAACATCACACCTCCTACGCAACCAAAAAGAATGTCTTCAACATGCACTCCTCATTATGAAACAAAATTGTGACTAACTTCACAGAAGGTTTGGTAAGAGGGACTGCTAAAAGGGGATCAGAGAGGTGAATTCTTAACCACCTGAAAGACAGACCAAAAACGTTCCAAACCTGCTGGGGTTTTAAAACTTATATCATAATTAGCATTTCCCAAGTGAATAAGTGCATAAATGTCCGAGGACATGAACTTCATGGATCCTTTCAATAAAACTCTAGATATATAGAGCCTATCAGGAAGGTCTTCAAACCCCTTATACAGTAACCGTACTGCATTCCTACATGGTGCTGGTTCTCCTTTATTTGAAAAGATCAGAGAGTTTAAATTGGGGGCCCCTTCAGTCAGTACAGGATGTAAACTCGAAGCATTAGGTGCTACCGATGAAATAGAGGTGTATCAGAAGAAAAAACATCCTAGAAAAGCACTCTGTAGCCTTTGTCAGCGTGTCTGATCTTGAAGTGACTGTCTGAAAAGGGTTAGGAGCAACTGAAATGTTAGCTACGCCCTTATACCTCTTTACTGAGGCATCAGAAGAGTCAGGTATTCAATTCCCTGGACGTTTGCTGCCATCCTGCTCCTGCAAGCGCTTTCTCAGGAGACCAACTTTTGGGACCAAGGAATGCAATGTAGAACTATTAAGTTGAGCAGGAGCTATATTACCTTCTGTTAAGGACTCAGAAGAAGGTAGTTGCAATAAATTAGTGTCATTACTTTGTACACCCAGCTCAGTACCCTTGTTGTTTGTACTTTGTTCCTCGTCCGAGTGCTTCACTGAAGGAGTTAAGAAAACTCCAGCATCAGCTTTCATAATGGAGCCCCTTTAGAGTTAGTGTTTAAAGCCCTGACGTACTAATCAAAGAATCACTTTCAATTAAAGTTTTAGTCTCCTCAAAGCAAACGTCGACGCACTTACTGTGTTTGAGCATGTATCCATTCCAGTAGCAGCAAGTAAACATTGTGAGGCAGGCTCCACAGACGAAACTCCTGGCGTCACGTAAACCTCACTCACGACCAGGAAGTACAGGCTGCCGAATCAGACAATATTGTCTCTGCAGACCGCAAAACTGCTATTTCCTGAAGCAGCGTTCACGTGCTCGCACACCTTTTGGCTTCTGCCATTACATCACACAGCAGATGTTCTTTTGCAAACAAAACGCCTTCAGAATCTAGAGAAATTTTACATGTTTCAGGTTGTGTCGACTTACTGTGCAGCTCCACATTACTCGAGAGAAAGAATTCTTGAGGTAGCGAGGCAACCTGCATTTCAGAAACATTACAAGAAACTTCCAAATCTTCAGGAGCAGGAGGGAAGCCACTCTCTCCTTTCATTAACCTCCATCAGCTCTAAGGGTTGAGACAGAGTAGCCATCTTGCGTCTGTCCACCAAAGTTCCCCTCCAAAGAGTAGGGGAATTTCCCAGTGTCCTGGCCAAATTTCCTCATTCACTAAAAATACCACCAACAGCTTAATCTGGTTCAAGGTCAGTTGGCATTCATCTGTATCCCCCTTCCCCGGGTTGTGGCTAAAATAGGCAGGATATGTCTAGTGCACTTACCGGTCAACAAAACTAAATAAAAAATTTCACTTATAAAGACATTAAAAGGACTGGACCCAGTACTGAACCCTGTGGTACCCCACTAGTAACCCCCTTTCTTCAGAGTGGACTCCATTTACCATTACATTCTGTGTCCTGTTGTTCAGCCAATGTTTTACCTAAACAACCACCTAGGGACCCACTCCCAGGTTGGCTAATTATTTATTAATCTTTGTGTGGGACGGTGTCAAATGCCTTGCTAAAGTCTAGGTAGGCCATGTCCACAGCCCCTCCCCGGTCTACTACTTTGGTCACCCAGTCAAAGAAATTGATTCAATTTGTCTGTCAAGACTTCCCACTGTGAACCCATGCTGCTTGGGTTCTGCCCCACTGGCCTCTAGGTACTCAACAATTCTTTCCTTCAGAAATGATTCCATCACTTTCCCTACCACAGAGGTTAAACTGACAGGTCTGTAGTTTCCTGCCTCTGTCTTGCTCCCCACTTTGTGAAGCGGAACCACATCCGCCTCCTCTAGTCCTCAGGTACCCACCATCCTCCACATGATTTGTTAAAAGAGTAGTCAGTGGTGTCACTAGTTCTCCCTTAATTCTTTTAGAATTCTGGGGTGAATCCCATCAGGCCCCATTGCTTTGTCTACCTTCAGTTTTAGGAGTTCTTTCAGAACCCTTTCTTCTGTGAAAGGACTGGGATCAACCCCCTATCCAGAGTGCTTCTATTAAGTGGATTAGGTACCTCCTCCTCCTCCTGTTTTATGAATACTGAGCAGAAGTATTCGCTCAGTATCCCTGCTGTTTCACTGTCCCTCTCTGCCCACCCACTGTCCATTCTATTCAGCCCCACTACCTCCCTTTGTCTTTCTACACCCCAATGTACCTATAAAAGGTTTCATCCCCTTCTTAACCGAGTTTGCTATCTTTTCCTCAATTTGGGTCTTTGCTATTCTGACTGCCTTCCTGCTTCCTTCTGCCTTAACTGGTACAGTTCTCTGTCCTGCTTCTTCTGTGTTTCCTTATACTTTCTAAATGCTAACTTTTCTCCCTAACCTTCTCCACCACCTCTTTTGAGAACCAAAGTGGCTTTTTCTTTCTTTTGAATTGTTTATTTGCTTCACACAAAGGCTTGTTGCCTCTGTGATGGCAGTTTTGATGTTTCCCATTGCTGCTCCACCCTCCTTCTTGCCTGTTTGCTAGTGCTTTTCTAAGGCACTCTCCCATCTTGCAAAGTCTGCCCTCCTGAAGTCTAGTTCCTCACTTTTGTATGGCTTGACTCTGCAGATGAGTTTATCATGAACCACACTGTTTGGTTGTCACTTGTTCCCAGATGGCTACCCACTTCTAGATATGAGATCCTCTCACTGTCCCTGTTTGAGAGCACGAGGTCTAAGATTGCTCCCTCCCAAGTGAGTTCCAACACTAGCTGTCTGAGGCATGCCCCTGTAGGGAATCAAGAATGGCCCTGCTCTTGAATGTGGCTGCAGCAAAGGTGCTCCAGTTAACATCTGGCATATTCAGGTCCCCATCAACAGTATCTCCTTTCTCTGCCATCCTAAGGATGCCTTCTATCATATCCTTGTCCATTCCTCCCCTGAGATGGGGGTCTGTATACAACCCTGTGTGGATTGTGGTGCCATTTCCAGTCTCTAAGGTGACCCACAGTGATTCCTTTCCTCCCTATTAACTCTTTTGTTCCATTGCTTTTATCCCTTCCCTTACATAGAGAGCTACTCCTCCCCTCTTCTACCCTCCCTATCTCTCCTGGAGGTTGTGTACAGTGGAATGTTAACATCCCAGTCATGGTTCTCTGTGTACCATGTTTCTGTGACTGCCACGATATCCAGGCATCCCTCTTCCATCAAGGCCACCAATTCAGGGAGCTTGTTGCCCAGACTACGGGCATTGGTACTCATTACCCTCCATTTCTTGATGGTCTTACTCCTTTTGCCCCATCCCTGTCCTTATTGCCTTGTCATTTCTCCATTTACCCCTGCCCTTCTCCCTATCAACATCTCTATCTTGGTGTTTACCTCACTTACTACCCTGATTCTTTTGGGGGCTAAGTTTCCTGCTCCTTTCCAGTGCCTCCCCTTAGCTGGTTTAAGTAGCCAATGAAGCATTTAAACCTATCACCTAGGATCCTGGTTCCCTCCTGATAGATGCAGACCATCACACCAGTATAGGCCTGCATAACTCCAGGCGGACCCCAGTCCCCAATGAAGCCAAATCCCTGAGCTCTGTACCAGTGTTTCAACCACTGATTAAAACTGTTGTTTTGAATACTTACTCTTTCTAGACTGCTAGACATAGAATGGATGGATGCATGTTTTTCAAATACTAGGAAGCAAAACTAATAGAATTTTAAACATACAAAGGTGGGTTGTTCACTCTAATTTCATCTAGCTTGCATTTAAAATCAGAAAAGTGAATCTGAAGAGTGAATTCTTGTTTCCGACGATCCTTAAAAACAATGAAAATTATCAGTTTGCTGTTTGAATTGCTACTTACCTTGTATTTTTTTTTGGTAACTGTGTAAGGCCACAGCACAAGTGCCTTTTTTTTGGGGGGTAACCTGGTAACCTGGGACTGGAGCATTGGGTAGGTTAAGTGACTTGCTCAGAATCGACACAGTATGCAAGTGGAGGTTGTGGAATCACACCCCGGTCTGCTGAATGTATTCTAATCTTTAGGCTATACTGCCAGCCCCACTTTGGGTCCCTTTGATAATAACAATATCATTCACATATTTGGCACTCTTAAGGAACATTTAGAAATGAATATATTGCCAGAGGTGTGATGTCCATAATAATAATAGCTGGAAATTTAAATTCAAAGATAGGAGGAAGAACCAAAACATTTGTAAGGCAGGAGGCCTGAAGAATAAATGGATGAGACACCTGTCATTCACTGAGATACTCAATAGACACAAAAATATAAACTGCAGGGCACTAAACTGCTTTCATTACCATATAATAATAACTTGAGTGCTAAATGGTAGGACCAATGGTGATACTAGGGAAACTTACATACCTTTCCAAACTGGGTGGCCCTGTTATTGACTTATTTATCTTGATTGTATATTCTCTACATTTGGTTTCCTCTTGGAGATATTACAAGAGTTTTCTAAAGATCAAGCTGTAGAAACATAGAAACATAGAATTTGATGGCAGATAAGGACCACTTGGCCCACCTTGTCTGCCCATTTCCTACCTGATGGATAAGCTGCAGATCCTAGTTAACCAATAGCCTACTTTCTCCTACTCCCCACCCACTTGAACTGCCTTATGTCTGTCCAATGCATTCTTGAATTCCACCACTGTTCTTGACTCCATGACCTCCTCAGGAAGGATGTTCCATGCATCCACAACTTTCTTCATGAAAATACTTCCTCACATTACCTCTGGGCTGTCCCCTCTATCTTCAAATTGTCCCCCTGTTCTTGTACATCTCTTTTTCTGAAAGATACTACCCTCTTGGACTTTGTTGATTCCTTGAGGTACTTGAAATTTTCTATCATGTCCCCCCTCCCTTCTTTCCTTGAGGTATACATATTAAGCTCTTTTAGTCTCGCTTCATATTTCTTCTGGTGCAGACCCTGCACCATTTTGTTGTCCTCCTCTGACAGCCTCCACTCTGTCTATGTCTTTGCAAAGATGGGGTCTCCAGAACTGCACAGTACTCCAAATGGGGTCTCACCAACTGTACAGAGGGATAACAACTTCCTGTTTTGTACTGTTGATGCCTCTCCTATGCATCCAAGTATTCCCCAGCCCTCCTTACTGCCTTCTCACATTGCTTGCCCACCTTTAGGTCATCTGCTGTAATTACCCCAGGTTTCTTTCCATTTTGTTGTTGTCAGTATCTCACCCCCATTGTGTACTCTTCCCTGGGTTTTGTTTCCCAGGTGCATTACCTTGCACTTCTTTGCATTGAATCTAAGCTGCCATACATTTGACTATTCCTCCAACATTGTCAAGTCCCTTCTCATCCTTTCCACTCCATCTTGTGTATCAACCCTGTTGCAGATCTTTGTGTCATCTGCAAAGAGACATACTTTTCCTTCCAGTTCCTCTGCAATGTCACTTATAAAGACATTAAAAGGACTGGTCCCAGTTCTGAACCCTACGGTACCCAACTAGTAACCCTCCTTTCTTCACTGTGGACTCTGTTTACTATTACCCTTGCATCCTGTTGTCCAGCCAATTTTGCATCCAGGCTACCACCCCTTGGGACCCACTCCAAGGCTGGTTAACTTGTATGTTAATATTTTGTGTGGGACTGTATCAAATGCCTTGCTAAAATCTAGGTAGGCCATGTCCACAGCCCCTACTTGGTCTACTACTTTGGTCACCCAGTCAAGGAAATATATTAGACTTGCTCTGACACAACCTTCCCTTTGTGAATCCATGCTGCCTTGGGTCCTGTGCCCCACTGGCCTCTAGGTACTCAACAGTTCTTCCTTCAGAACTGATTCCATCATTTTTCCTACCACTGAGGTCAAACTAACTGGTCTGTAGTTTCCTGCCTCTGCCCTGCTCCCACTTTGTGAAGAGGAATCACATCTGCCCTCCTCCAGTCCTCAGGTACCACCCCATCCTCCCATGATTTGTTAAAGAGTAGTCAGTGGTGTCACTAGTTCTACCCTTAGTTCTTTTAGAATTATGGGGTGAATCCCATCAGGCCCCATTGCTTTGTCCACCTTCAGTTTTACTAGTTTTTTTCAGAACCCTTTCTTCTGTGAATGGATTGGTATCACCCCCATCCAGGGTGTTTCTCTTGATTGGTTTAGGTACCTCCCTCCTCTTCCTTTGTGACTACTGAGCAGAAATATTCATTCAGTATCCCTGCTTTTTCACTGTCACCCTCTGTCCACATTCCTCCCTTTATTAAGCTTCAGTATCCTCCCTTGGTCTTTCTTCACTCTTAATGTACCTATAAAATGTCTTATCCCTTCTTAACAGAGTTGGCTATCCTTTCCTCGGTTTGGGTCTTTGCTATTCTGACTGCCTTCCCTGCCTCTTTCTGCTTTAACTGATAAAGTTCTCTATCCTGTTCCTTCTGTGTTTCCTTATATTACCTGAATGCTATCCTTTTCTCCATAACCTTCCCTGCCACTTCTTTTTGAGAACCATAGCGTTTTTCCTTTGTTGTGTTTTGTTGATTTTGCTTCACACAAGGCTTGTTGCCTCAGTGATGGCTGTTTTGATTACTCCCCATTGTTTCTCCACCCCTTCTTCTTGCCTGTTTGCTAGTGCTTTTCTGAAGCACTCTCCATTTCTCAAAGTCAGCCCCTAAAGTCCAATACTCTTGCTTTTGTGGCTTGGCTCTATGGCTATGTTTATCGTGAACCACACTGTTTGGTGGTCGTTTGTTCCCAGATGACTACCACTTCTAAATCGAGATTCTTTCTCTATTCCCATTTGAGAGTACCAGGTCTAAGATTGCTCCTCCCAAGTGGGTTCCACACTAGCTGTCTGAGGCATGCCCCTTGTACGGCATCAGGAATGACCCTGTTATTGGATGCCTGCAGCAAAGGTGCTCCAGTTAACATCTGGCATTCAGGTCCCCATCAACAATATCTCCTTTTTCTGCCATTCTAAGGATGCCTTCTATCATTTCCTTGTCCATTCTCCCCCTAAGATGGGGGTCTGTATACAACCCCATGTGGATGTAGTGCCATTTCCTGTCTCCAGGGTGACCCAGAGTGCCTCATCTGCTCCCTGTTTACTCTTTAGTTCCATTGCTTTTATCCCTTCCCTTACATAGAGAGCTACTCCTCCTCTCTTTTACCCTCCCTGTCCCTTCTATAGATTGTAAGTCCTAGTGTGTTGACATCCCAGTCATGGTTCTCTTGTATCATGTTTCTGTGACTGCCACAATATCCAGGCATCCTCTTCCATCAAGGCCACTAGTTCAGGGAGCTTGTTACACAGACTATGGGCATTGGTACTTATCACCCACCATTTTTGATGGCCTTACCCTTTAGCCCCATACCTGTCTTTACTGCCTTTGCCTTTTTTGCATTTACCTCTGTCCTGCTCCCTAATGACTTCTCTACCTTGGTGTTTACCTCAGCTAATTACCGTGTTTGTGGGGAGGAAGCTGGGATTTCCATGCTCTTTTCAGTGCCTTCCCTGCTAGTTTAAATGCTTGCCAATGAAGCGATAAACCTATCACCTAGGATCATAGTCCCCCCTGGACAGATGGAGATCATCATGCCAGTATAGGCCTGCATTCTCCAGGTGGCTCCTCAATCCCCAATGAAGCCAAAACCTTGAGCTTCACACCAGTTTTTCAACCATTCATTGAATTCCATGGTGGGAATAGCCTAGCATTACCTTCCATAAATAGGCAGCACCTCTGAGAAGGTTACCGTATGTGCTACTTGTCTAAGGCCCCTCCCCAACTCTCTACAAACTCCTCTTGCACTGCTCTGATCCCATTTCACAGCCAGGTCATTTGTCCCTAGGTGGACAATGACATCCAGCTCCTCCCTCATGCAGCTGCTCCCACGATCCTGAGGATTCGCTTCCTGTCCCTCAAGCCATGGCACCAGGCAGGTGCTTACTCCTCTCTCCTTCCTCTCCACTTCTACCCCTAATGATTGTGTCCCCACCAGGAGTTGCTTCCTTCCCTGTGGGGTCCTGTGCCAACCTCCTGTGGGTCTCCTTTGTGGAGATTCCCAGCATCCTCCTTGGTCTCCACTGTAGGTGCCTCCATAGAGGAACCACTATCCACCTGAATAGTGTATGAATTGTGGAAAAGGTACAGCTGGAGGATGCACCTCTGTTCCACCACCCTCTCCTCCCTGAGCCCACCTTGGTCCAGCCTCTCCTCTTTCTTGGCAACCTCTGAGGGAGCAGCAGTGGCTCTTGTGGTCTCTGGGTGGGGGAGGAGGTTTCACGAATCCTGGCCAGGTCAGCCTGGAGACTGGTAGCCTCATCTCTCAGACCAGAGAGGTGCCTGCAAATAGGCAGCATCGCAGCCTCCAGAATGTCTCTCAGAACACTGCTGCCCCACAGCCATTGCACTGCACCACTCCCATCATGTCTTAATTTGTGTCCCCTCCTGGTGTTCTGTATGCTTACTCTCCTTTCCTTACAAATCTCACCCTTCCTGTTCAGGACAGTAGTAAATAAAATCACTTTGAATAACAGGAGCTTGTGTAATAACCTAATTTTAGGGTGCCCTCAGTCTCCTCATATCCTGAGTGCCCAGGTGCCCCTTATAGGCTAGGTAGCAAGTATGGGGGCAACTTTAGTGCAGGAGCCCTCCACAAATTTAACTGCAGCCTGCAGTTCTTAATAGTTTTTTCCATTCTTCCCTGCAGCCTGCCCAGCCCTAGTATGAGGTCATGCCATCCTCACACTGGGCAGCTGCTTACCTCCCTGGTCGTTAGCGGGACTTGGCATCCCAAATGCCAGGGAGGGCTTCTGTGTGGCCAGTAAAGGATGTTTTTGAATTCAGGGTCGGCCGAGCTATGATGGCCAGGCACCCCGATGAAGAAAAGGAAGCGTGTTTGTTGCCAAAGTCAGGGAGAGAGATGATGCAGTGTTTCAAATAATGTCAGCTGCACTCACAGTATAAGACCTGGTGCTAGGCAAAGATAAGCCCAATAAGTAAAATGAGAAGCCTGCACTCAATAGGTCAGTGAATAAAATGAATTTTACTGTGCTTAAAATAAAGCTACATCCAGCAACCATGGTGAATTACCTTAGTGCATGAAAATGCAAATTATAGTCAGAACAGCCTGGCGCTTTAAAGGAACAAGACTCCTTCATCAGAGTCATGCCATCCTCATGCTGGACAGCTGCTTGCCTCCCTGGTCGCTAGGGACTCGCACCCTGAACACCAGGAGTGCTTCTGTGTGGCCAGTAATGGCTGTTTTGAATTCAGGGTTGGCCAGCAGCTGTGATGGCTGGGCGAGTGCTCTCAGGCAGCCTGACAAAGAAAAGGAAGAGTGTTTGCAGCCAAAGTCAGGGAGAGAGAGAGGAGCAGGAGGTAAATATTAAAGGTTGTGTACCTGCAGTCCTCCTTTCTTCCCTGCAGTCATCCAGCATTGTTCCAGCGGCCCAGTTTTTGGCAAGTCCCTCATGAATTGGCAGCAGTTAGCTGCATCGTGGGCTCAGTATAGCCCTGTTTTCTTTTAATATAAATTTTAAATTAAATTTTGGTCCTCACCGCGAGGCACCCACAAGCGGGCCGCATCTTAGATAAGAGCGCTGGCTGGCAAGGACCATCTGGCCAAGTAGCAATGCCCCTCAGTCATTTCTCCTACCACCTGCCCCTTCAGCATCAGCCACAGCAACATCTTCCTCCTCCTCCCCTCCACCTCCTTCTTCCTCCAGCAACTTCTCCCCAGGTCGGGGGGTGAGTCAGTGGGAGCACCATCTGGCAGGTGCTGACTGCCAGAACTATTAAACAATTAAATAAAAGTTTATTTCATGCCAAAGGGTGTTCAGAGAGACAGCCACTAGTGGGGCAGGAAAAGACCCTTAAAAGAGAGTACCTGAGTGTGGGGATATTAAAACTATTTAATTTAGCTCCAGCTAAGGAGCAGAATGGAGGGGAGAGGATTTATTTAAATTAAGCTTCCATGAGGCAGAGCTAGAGCAAGATGGCCCTGAATATATTAAACAAGACAAGAAATGAGAAGCTGCAACCAGAGCCAGGGCAAAACTCCAGCACTATAAGCCAGTTACCAGGTGGGCTACCATACAGGGCTAGATTAGCCCAAAAGCTACTGTTTGTTAAATATATTAAATAAAAGGGCCAGTCAGGGCAAAGGAGGCCCAGTTTACATGGTAGCCACATTAGCCAGGTGGGCCAGTGGGTTAAGGGTCTTGTAGCCCAAAGAGGTTTCTCAGTGTTTTCTCTATTCTATGCAGTTTATTCAGCTCTGTGTGGGCCAGTTAGGAAGCCAGCCCCAGATAAGGCATAGTGCCGCAGATCAGAGTAAAATGACCAGTAACCAAGTGGCCACCAGTAGACAAGCCAAGCAAATATTTAAAGAGTGCTATCCAGTTGCTTAGAAGTGCACTCTATTCTTAGCTGTATCCAGCAGCAAGAGAAGGGAGAGGCCAGGCAGTTAGCCACCCAGCAGCTTAGTAGCCACCATCCATGCCTAAGGGCTAGTAACCCTGTAACTTCCCATAGACCCTAGATCAGGAGTGACAGTCTGTAAGCGATCCTTAGTGCTTTAGCTAGTCAGAGTGCCTCAGTCTTAGGGTAATTCTCCCATTAGGTGCCTTCAGAGCTCATTACCTGTGTGGGGGGTCATACCACAGGGTCCCCACTTAGCTAGCCCTAGCATTTGGTAGGTTTACTCAGTGCATCTCCTTCTAAAGTCCCTGCCTTGGAAAAATATTTCTGGTGGACACTGACTTTTGAAGAAGTTGAAACATTTTATAGACACTGAGACTGCATTTACAGAGACAGTGCTTGAATTTGACAGTATAACTGCCTTCTCCTGTTTGAGCTGTCTTTACCTCAAGAAACTGTTGGATTTACTTTGCACTTGCACTTGCTCTGCTTATATCAAAGTGCCCTGTCTGCTAGTATTTTCTAGATTGTTCCTAGAGACTATTGGATTAATCCTGCACTTGCTTTTCCTCCAAAGAACTGTCTTGCACGCCACTGAACTGCTAGCTCATCTGAGAATTCTTCAGCCTAATGCTAATTTCCTTCACCTGATTATCCTTCAATTTATAGACTGTTGATAGCAGTGACCAACTAGAGACTGATGCCATCATCCTTCTCCGACAAGTTGGGGCCACTCGCCAGCATAGGTTTAGCACAGATAGCTCCTTGTCACCGCTTCACTTCCAGAACTACAGGCCATTCCCTTCCTAACAGTTTTTAGATAGTGCAGGAACCACCCCAGTTCTACAGTAGGGATCCGTTGTAAAAAAAAGGGGGTGGGGCTTTGGGTGCAAGTACCCAGAAGTCTTCAATCAGTTGTCTGCATCCTGTCTCATTTTCTCTGGGGTCCAGCTTCATCCCAGGAGTCTTCAAGCAGTTGTCTGCATCTGTGTCTCATTTCCTGGGGTCCTCCACTGGCCAGGAGGTCCTACATCTGCCTTGCATTGTATGCTTCAGTTTCTCCACAGCTCTGTTCCACTGAAGTCCTATTCAGCCAGGAAACTTACCATTACTTGCGGCCTTGTTTGTTCTAGTTCTTCACCCTTCAGTTCTTCCAGTTCAACCAAAGCCAGCCAACAAAGTGTACGAGTGGCCACCACTCTCGACCTATGAAGAACTCTATGCTCTTTTGGTCTCTGCTAGACATGCTGTACTAATGTGATGAATACATTATAAGGAATATTATAGAGTTTTAAGTAATAAGACAATCATAGAATATATGAATAGAAAGCAAGGATTATTATAGAGTTTAGAGTAATAAGACAGTCTTAGAGTATAGGAATAGAGCATAAGAATTGCTACAGATGTATAGAGTACCAAGTTACAGTATATCCAGTTGTACAGTGCATATTCTCTTTGTTGTTTTGCACCAAGTAAACCTGTTTCCATTCACTGAGTTTGTCTCCTGCCTCTCCTTACTCAAGCACCACTACATCATCAGCGAGATTAGACCTTAGTGTGCTTTGCACTTGCTATTAGAATGTGATAAGCATATGGAAGTTAAAAAGGCAAGATAAGTTTATTAATAGGGAACCCAATCCCATGGGCTCTGAGTGCCTCACAGTAGCAACACTTTGATACAAATAAAATACAGGTAAAACAAAAACCTCTTGCAGGATTCACAGCATCCTGAAGATGGAATCTGGCTCTGGCATTTTCTCACTTCCTAACCCCCCACACACACACACACACACTGGCTTGCTCCATACTCCTCTTGCAGGGTTCTCAGCATCCTGAAGAGGAATCTGGTTCTGCATTTTCTCTCCTTCCTTCCTAAAAAGTCCCCCCACCACCACCTCTTGCTTTCACAAATATAATTTCAGAACTTTATTCCCCCTGCACTCTACCCCTACTCTCTCACCCCTCCCTGCCTCTCACTTACTGTGTCTGTACCTTTGTTTACTGGCTTGTCTTGTTACCCCTGTTCTCTGTCACATGGTTGATTCACTGTTATAATATGTTGTAGGTATTCTAGTCTGTTTGTCACTAACTGCAAAACTATATATTGCATACATTTGTAATTTGTTTATTCGGCCTCCCTGCTACCTCCCTATATAAGTAAAATGTCAGCTATGGATGCTACACTTACCTACTTGTACCTTGTATGCAACTACTGCTGTATGTAACATTATGCTTCCTTGCTTATTTGTGCAATTCTTGTTTAAATCCTTTGTACCCCTCCCCAGATGCAAAGGAGACGAGCAACTTGTTCAGTGTGCCTACCTGGTGAAATATCTCAATAAATAAATAATAATCAAGTAATGTCTAAACACAGCAAATTATTAAACAGCAACCACATGCCCCAAAACACAAGGTAAATAAGTGTGTTTTAACTTGGATTAAAAATATTCAGAGAGAGAGAGAGAGAGACAGAGACTCTTACCTCCAGGGCAATGGCATTCCAAAGAATCAAAGCCACCACTCTGAAAACCCTGACTCCCATAGACATTAACTGAGATCTTGGAACAGTTAAGAGACCTGCCTTCACTGACTGAATGGAATGGCCAGGAGTGCACAGGATCAGGAGAGTTTCCAGACCCAAACCATGCAGAGCCTTGTAAGTTAACAAGCACACCATGAACCTCACACCTGCAGCCCTTAATGCTACACATTTACTCTCCAATGACCATTGCTGGAGACATGGCCAACCTGGTGGAATTTACAATGTCAAAAAGAGCCACTACACAGCATGTGGTGCACAACATATCATCGTATCAAAAACAAACAGTGGCACACACTCACACCAGGAATCCTGACACCAGTACGAAGAATTCAGGTGCTTGAATCCTTTATTACATAAAATCAGCTCCTCCACCTCCCAGTACACAAAAGCCAGGTAACCTCAATGTATTCATGCAGATGCACTGCTCTTGTCAAGAGAATAGTGTGCCCTACATCTCATACCACTAATACAGTGGTTCTCAGTTACTTACAGGTATAATTCATTTAGGGACAAAAACCTTTATAACAAACTGTGACTTGGACAGCCAGTTCTGAGTGCTGTATGATTTTTATAAAATAAAAAATGCGTTATGACCTGTCTCCCATGAGTAAGGCTGAAACAGCATGTCAGATCACATGCACACAGGTTTTAGAGATGAGGTGCTCATTGGGAGGCCAGAAGCTAATTTCAGACTAGAACAGGCCTTGATCAAGGATCTCCTGTTTTATCTAAGTTAATTACAGGCTGGAAGAGGCTTGGGTTGAGTATATCCATTTTATAGCGTTTCAAGAGGAAGAAACCAGGTTTTGTACACTGGTGCGAAATCATAAAGTCTTTGGTGTCTGTGTGACAGGAAGCTTGATCAATTGATCAAAGAGAGTCATTTGAAGAACATAAGTTATGCTGAGGTTGCAGAATTTAATACTTGGAAAAGACATCCTGTTTTTGTATAGATATATTTTTTATATATTCTGACAGAGGAGGAGGAGCTAGGTGACCTCACACAAAGGGGTTGGCAAATACAGTTTTCTTTAAGGAATATTCTGTTTATACACAGAGACACTTTCATCTACACTCTGATAAAGAATCATCTGTGAGCACTTTAAACAGGTATTTAGAAAGAGAGACAAATCTAATTACTTAGTAGGAATTGAACTGTTTAAAACCTTGTTTCGTTCAAGAGATTTGTATGTCTTGTCATATAATAGTTCTGTATTGTATGTGTTACATATTATTATCTATTTTAGCAAAACTCTTTTTAGAGCTTACTTGGTCTGTCTTTGATTTCTTTCCTTTGCAAGTAGATTATATATGGTTACAGCAGATACTGGCATAAGCTTGAATGGTGATACCAAACTGGAAAAAGGAAAAAATAATCTGAGGTCTTTATTAAAGTTTTTAAAGGGTTCATTTTGTACACCTGGTTAGGTGCCCATAGGCAAAGATATCTGGCCCCCGAAGACAGATATATCTGAGCCTGTGCATTGGGTACACTAACAAGAGGTTTATAGTTTGAATCCTCCAAGACTTGAGACCAAAGGTTAATTCAAACCCACAAAACAGACAAGAGGTTACCTTGTTCTGTTAAACTGTTCACAAGACTGCACTTGGACATTGGCACTTTGGGAGTAGAGGGCTGACCTGCTGAGTGGGTTTGTGACAGATTGGTTGGCAGTGGTGGCATAAATTTTGGTATCACAAGTTTTTATTGTTCAGCGTGTCAGCTTGAGACCATTAGTTCACTTGCAAAGAAAGAAAAAGGCAGAGTTTTATTTTAAAAGGAAACAGAACTATGCCACTTGTCATACAGTCAAGTTCCTACCCATTTTATTTTTTCCTAAAGTGCAAGTCAGAATAGCCATAGTTAGGGAAGAATATGGCTTGACTACAGCAGGCACACTGTAGATTACTTAAAGCAGTTGTGTGGGGACAGAGGAGTCCAGTTTGAGGTGACAGCCAAAAGCAGAACCTCATAGATGCCCTGATGGTAGCAGATACCCAGAGCAGTGAGTCATGGACCGTGACTGGAAAGGACCAAACCTCAAGTGTAGCAGGGCTAGTGGCCAGTGCAGTGTCCAGATCCAATAAGGAGGGCCACAGGGTCACTGTCAGTGAAGAGCCACAGCAGCAGGGAAGGTCACCAGTAACCTGAATCCAGAGGTACTCAGGCTGCAAATTTGAGTTGCGCAGGATGGAGCTGGAGTTCCAGGAGAAGCGAAAGTGGTAATGAGAGGCAACGGAAGATGGCTGAGAGGCAGAGCAGGAACAGCAAGACACAGACCGTGAGGAGTGTGAGTGCCAGTGAGCTGCAGAGGAGAAGAGGGCGAGAACACCAAGATGCAGACCGTGAGGAGCAGGAGCACCAGAGGCAACATGAACTGGAGAAGATATGACTCGACCAGCAGCACCAGAGCAGGTAAGTGGCTTGGGTTTAACTGAGACTGCAGGACTGGGATACAAATTGAATTCCAAATTAATAGCTGAATTTAAAGAGGGAGGATATGGATGCCTTTTAAATTCTTTTGAAAAGTTTGTATTCAGGCTAAAATTCCTAGAGAGTCCTGGAGCTTCCAGCTATCCTTGCTACTTACCGAAAGCTCGGGATGCATTGGGTCAAAGGGACAATGAGAACAGTGATGATTACAGCAAACTTAAAGCTGCACTGTTAAAAAGTTTTAATTAACTGCTGAATCATACCAAGCTAAATTCTGTAAGCTCAGGAGAAGCCCTGATATGAGCTATGAGGAGCTAGCCATGAAACAACGTCAGTTTTAAAACATTGGTGGGAAGGAACTGAGGCAAACTCTGTTGATAAAATTGAAAATGTGATTTTATTAGAACAGTTTTTCTGGGAGTGCCCAGTGAGCTAAAAACCTGGCTAGAGGACCAAGATCCCAAAACAATGCAAGAGGCTGCTGGACTCTTGGACCACTATGCCAAGAGCAGACCTGCTCTGAGAGCAAATGGGGCAGTTGTGGCAGTGCAGAAAGGGAAAAGCGCACCTTCAGGGCAGCTAAAACCCTCACTGCCTCCAATGAAAGCAGTTAGCCACAGGGTTCAGAGAAAGACTTCTCTGAGAAGAAATGAATGTTGGTTGTGTAAAGAAACTGGGCATATTGCCAGACAGTGTCCCAAAAAGGTGAGCAATAATACACAACCAGGTGCTAGAAAGAAGTGGGTTGTTTGTGTGTCCCTGGAAGCATGCCAGTGAACATGAGGAACACATGCACCCAGTCATGGTGAATGGTGTACAGACACAGGAGTTAAGGGACACAGGAGCATCCTGACCTTAGTAAAGGGGATCTGGTACAGCCTGGTCAGCTTATACCCAATAAATAAGTCACTGTTCAAGGGTTCACTGGTGAAGAGAAAACATTGCTACTGGCCAGTGTTCTTCTGGACTGGGGTGAAACAGGAGGAATTGTACAACAGGTGGCTGTAGCCAAAACCTTAGCAGTAGATGTGATCCTGGGCAACAATCTAAAACAGGAGATGGTATGTGCAGTTACCCATAGCCAAGTGGCAAGGGAAAATTGTCATTCCCTGAACCCCACAGAAGCCATTGTGGAAACCACTGAGAGGCTGGTTCCCCAGCCTGTGTCTCTAGATGGGAGACTAATGGAAGGGGTAGAAATCTACCCAGTAACAAGTAACCACACAACTACAGAGGGTTACTCTGAAGAAGGAGGGGTGACCCATTGTCAGAGGGTTGGGATTGACAGTGATCCTGACAGCCTGACGCTAGTGCTAGAGACCCTAGTTTAGCGACTGAAGGGGACCTGTCTCATGCTTTGGGACTGTGTGAGGGGTTTGCAGCTGCTCAGAGGAGTGACCCTAGTTTAGAGAAGTTGAGGACTTGGGCAGACTCGGATGGTGCACAGGAGGTGACCGCAGACATAAGGTTTATTGGGAACATGGTTTATGTATACTCAGGTAGTACAGATGGAGGAAGGGATGCTAGGCAGGCAGCTTGTCATTCCCCAGGAGTATTGTGAGTAGTTGCTCAAGATTGCACATGATAGTCCCTTGTCTGGTCATCTGGGAATCGCGCACACAATGCAGCGGTTGGCCCAGAATTTCTACTAGCCTAACTTCACCCAGTAGGTGAAGGAGTATTGCAGGTCTTGTCACTGGCACAAAGAAATAGGGAGCATGAGCAAGAAAACCCAAGCTGCCCTGATTCCATTGCCCATAGCGGAGGAGCCATTCCAGAGGGTGGAAATTAAGATTGTGGGGCCTTTAAATGCCCCCAGCTCCTCAGGGAAGAGATTCATCCTGCTTGTGGTGGATTATGCCACCCAGTACCCAGAGGCAGTCGCCTATCCTCACTGAGGACGGACAAAGTGGCAGATGCCTCACTGGGATTTTCTCCCATGTTGGGTTTCCACAGGAGGTAATCACTGATTGAGGGTGTTCCTTCATGTCGGACCTGATGAAATGTTTATGGGAGAAGTGTGGGGTGGTGCAGAGATGCACAACACCGTATCAGTGATCACCCACAAGCCAATGGTCTTGTGGAAGGATTCAGCGGTACCCTGAAGTCAATGCTCAGGATGTTTGCTGAACAGCATGAGAGGACTGAGAATACCTTCCCACCTGTTGTTTGCATACAGGAGGTGCCCAGAGTTGACAGGATTTTCCCCTTGAACTCTTATATGGATGCAGGTATGTGGGCCTAGACTTCATCCAGGAGGACTGGGAAGGTAAGCACGCCACCCAGGAACTCCCATTGTGGATTATGTCCTTAGGTTTAGGAAAAGGCTGAAAGGAGCTTATGGGGACAGCCAAGAGCAACCTGGCAGCTGCCCAACAGAAACAAAAAGTATGTACGACCCAGAGCCAGAGCTCATTCATACATGGTGGGTCAGGAAATCATGGTGCTTATTCAGTCCGGAAAGACAAACTGCAAGCTGAGTGGGCAGGACCGTACAAAGTGGTTAGGAAGGTAAATGGCGTGAACTACATTGTGGAGTTACCTGACAGAAGACAGACAGAAAGGGCATACCATGTCAACATGGTGAAGCCATATGCAAATAGGGCTGTAATGGTGCTTGCAGTGTGTAGTCATGGGAGGAAAGGACAAAGAGACCCCCTTCTGGATTTTCTGGAGGAAAGTAAGTGGGTGTCCTCTGTGGAGTCAGTAAAATTGTCTCCCCAGTTGGTTCCAGACCAGGACCAGATCCAGAAAGTAAGGAGGTTTTAGCAGACTTTGCCTCATTGTTTAGCACTAAGCTTGGACTAACCGCCTTAGCAACACATGAGGTGGAGACAGGACACAGACACCCATACGGTGGACAGCATATCAGGTGTAAGAGGCTGTCCAAAAGGACATGAGGAGGAAGTGGAGGAGATGCTGGATTTGGGGTAATCCAGAGATCTCACAGCCCCTGGGCCTCGCGCATAGTCCTTGTGCCCAAGCCAGATGGCTCTACCCATTTCTGTGTGGACTATCATGGACTGAATGCAGTCATGAAGTCAGATGCCCACCGATGCCCCAGATGGATGAACTTCTGGACAAGTTGGGGGTGACCTACCTTACAACCATTGACCTGACAAGGGGTATTGGCAGGTAGAGTTGACAGACAGAGCTAGGGAGGGTTGGCCTTCATCACTCCTATAGGCTTATTTGATTTTAAAGTAATGCCTTTTAGAATGAAGAATGCCCCAGCCACTTTCCAAAGGTTGGTGAACCAGGTGTTAAATGGTGCTGAGGAGTTTGCCATGGCGTACCTGGATGACATTGCCATCATTAGTACCAGCTGGGAGGAACACCTATCCCACCTTAGGGAAGTGCTGGGCAGGATACAGATTGCCGGGCTCACTGTCAAAGCCGAGAAGTGCCAGGTGGCCATTAGAAAAGTGACATACCTCGGGCATGTGGTAGGCAGGTACAGCTCCGTCCTAACCAAATAAAGATAGAGGTAATCCAGGCGTGGCCCAGATCAGAAACACAGAAGCATGTCAGGAGTTTTCTAGGGACAGCAGGGTACTGCAGAAAATTTGTACCCAATTACAGTGCCCTGGCTACTCCCTGTCTGACCTGACAAAGACAAAGATGCCCAAAAATTACCTGGAGCCCAGCCTGTGAGGAAGCCTTTTCCAGATTAAAGGAGGCATTGTGCAGTGCTCCTGTTTTGACAAGTCCTGACTATAGCAAAACCTTTATAGTTCAGACTGATGCCTCAGACTTGGGCATTGGGACAGTACTGAGTTAAACATCCAGCCAAGGGACAGATCACCCAGTAGTGTACCTGAGTAGGAAGTTACTTCCCAGGAGCAAGCATACTCCACAGTAGAAAGGAGAGTCTTGCCATAGTGTGGGCCCTAAAGAAATTAGAGCTTACTTATATGGGCAGCATTTTGTGGTGCAGACTGACCACAGCCCCTGGTTTGGCTGATGCAGAAGGGAAAAACAATGGTAGATTGCTAAAATGGAGTCTTGCTTTGCAAGGTATGATCTGACAATCGTACATGGGGCTGGGCGAAAACCAGAACTCAGATGGGCTGTCTAGGGTCTATGAAGGTGAACTGATTTGGGAAAGCTCATCCCATGCAGGGATAGAGCCTCAAGTTCAGTCTAGGTGGGGAGGATTGTGACATGGACAGCCAGTTCTGAGTGCTGTATGATTTTTGTAAAATAAAAATGTGTTATGACCTGTCTCCCATGAGAAGAGGCTGAAACAGCATGTGAGATCACACACACACAGGTTTTAGAGCCAAGGTGTTACGTGGAAGGCCAGAAGCTAATTATAAGTAGAACAGGCCTTGAGCAAGGATCTCCTGTTTTATCTAAGTTAATTACAGGCTGGAAGAGGCATGAGTTGAATATATCCATTTTATGGCATTTCAAGAGGAGGAAACCTGGTTGTGTACACTGGTGCGAAATCATAAATACTTTGGTGTCTGTGTGAGAGGAAGCTTGATCAATAGATCAAAGAGAGTCATTTGAAGAACATAAGTTATGCTGAGGTTGCAGAATTTAATACTTGGAAAAGACATCCTGTTTTGTATAGATATATTTTTATATATTCTGATAGAAGAGGAGCTAGGTGACCTCACACAAAGGAGTTAGCAAATACAGTTTTCTTTAAGAAATATTCTGTTTTACTACACAGAGACACTTTCATCTAGACTCTGACAAAGAAACATCTGTGAGCACTTTAAACAGGCATTTAGAAAGAGAGACAAATCAAACTACTGTAGTAGGAATTGCAATGTTTAAAACCTTGTTTTGTTTAAGAGATTTGTATGTCTTGTGATTTAATAGTTCTGTATTGTATGTGTTACATATTATTATCTATTTTAGTAAAACTCTTTAGAGCTTACTTGGTCTGTCTTTGATTTCTTTCCTTTGCAAGTAGAGTGTATATATAGTTACAGCAGACACTTGGCATAAGCTTGAATGGTGATGCCAAACTGGAAAAAGGTAAAATAATCTGAGGTCTTTATTAAAGTATTTAAAGGGTTCATTTTGTACACCTGGTTAGGTGCCCGTAGTCAAAGATATCTGGCCCCGAAGACAGATATATCTGAGCCTGTTCACTGGGTACGCTAGCAAGAGGTTCACAGTTTGAATCCCTCCAAGACTTGAGACCAAAGGTTAATTCAAACCCACAAAACAGACAAGAGGGTTACTTTGTTCTGTTAAACTGTTCACAAGACTGCGCTCGGAGGTTAGCATTTTGGGAGTAGAGGGCTGACCTGCTGAGTGGGTTTGTGACAAACAACATACCATCAATCACACAATTCTTAGCCTGTAGTCTGAAACAGTCTAAATGACTAATACAAACATAATCTAAATAGTTTGTACAAAAACTGCGAAAATGTTTAAAGTGCTGTAAACATACATAAAATATATGTAATCACATTTATAATTTTGGTACACTAGAATACTTTACAGTACATGTCATAGCAGCGTTCACAATAATTTTATAAATAGAATTGTAATTCAGTCTTATCATTGAGTCCTGGGAAACTCGTGCCATGTGGTTTAAATATCCAAACCTTTCTCCACAGGCTAAAACACAATTCAAATCGTCACTCCCTGGTGCCCTTTTACTTTTCAATCCCTATAAAGAGCCATCTATGATCAGCAAGGTTTTGTATCTTGTGGGTATGCAGTGATGTAGTGCAGTGACATATTCTAGATTGCCATTAGCCACTGCATGCATGTGCTCCCCAACCTGTTCCTTAAATTTCCTTTCTGTGCGGCCAATACAGTAAATACTACACTTGTAGGTCACTAGATACACTATACTGCAAGTGTCACGATTAATAAAGTAAAAGATCAATAAATGTTACCATTGACTGGATTTAAAATTCCTTAGTGACATTAAGATTATTGCAGTACTTACATCTCTGGCACCTGAAACAGCCTTTGGGTAATGGAAATAACCAACTAGTTGTGATCCTACCAGTTACTGCACCCTCTTGAACTGACTGAATTGGGCTGGGGAGACCGCAAGACTGCAGTTTGAACTGTGCAGATATGAGGCTGGTAGCTGTGTGTTAATCCAGTGCCCAAATTCGAGTCACTTATAGAACATGTGAGCGGGCTGCGCTATGAACTGCTTCAACTTTGTCCCAGTCTGCAATATTGACCAATGTCATTTCAAGATATTTTCAATCTTTTGAGACTCTATACTGTAAGTCATTATGAAATTCAGCATATCAGAAATGCTTGACACTGATACCTTTAGGTTTTGACAATTCAGCACCAGTACGCACATCTATTTATCTCTTTCCCAAGGTCCACAAAAAATGACTAACTCTCCCAATTGACCTATTGTTGCAGGAATAGACTCCATGACTGAGCCTTTACATCAATATGTGGACCATCACATTAAGCCTTTGTAACATTACTGAGATCCCACATTAAGGATATGAAACATGCCCGAGTATTCTTGGTGAATTCCACATCGAGGATACTGACCTTTTGTGATCCTCGACATCGAGTAACTTTACACCAATATACCTCACGAGGGTGGTTTGCAGGTAATTGCTTATTTTCTTTAATTTATTGATTTTTATTGCTTTTAAAAACAGATAAGATGTTATTATAACACATACATATTTAGATCTGGGTCAGAGAGTCACAGTGGTAGTACAAATAGTAGCGTTCATATCATGTATTAAAGATCTGTATATTGTTGTAAAACATTTCTCTATTAGACTTGCATTGTCCTTTCAGGATATCTAAAGAGAGGGGGACAACTGCTCCTTTATTAGTCTTTATCTGGGTGTACAGTCCCTCTAAAGGGGCCAGAGCTGATAGAAAACAAAATTCAAGGAGTAGGGAAAATGATTAATATTCAGGAGGAATTATTTTTTTTATATTTATTGTACTTTTTCTTGTAGAGCCTCCTGTCAGTCAGCCCTGGTCACAGCCTCTGGGACTCCACCTACTGTCAATTGCAGTTGCTCTCCCTGTTACCCCGGCTTACCCCCTGGAGGGTAGGGCCAGCACTGGTGTCCTGCTATTCCAGTACCATGGAACAGGTCTCTGGTTGGGAGAGCTTCTGGCGAAGGAGGCTAATTGTAGCCCCAGAGAGGGCTTCATGAAGATGGATGCTCCACCTTGTTTTTCCCCTGTAGACTGGGGCAGAGATGTGAAATGACATCCAGCATCTGTCCCACCCCAGAGAGAAACTCAATTTTGGGTTGCTACAGTGCGGCAACCTGGCCTCTGCCAGATGTTGCTCACGTGCTATCACAGGCCCCTCCTTCCCCAGAGAAGGAGAGCAGTTATAGGAAGCTCAGTCCTTATCCACCCAGCCAGCCCTCTGATGACCCAGATCCATTCCCCAGGAGGGAATTCTAAGAGGATGGGTTGAATGGTAACACCTCTGATAAGGTATTACTTAGTGATAAATCTTATAGTGTCATAAGGGCAGATAATTGTTATTTGTTTGGGATTAATATCTGGGTGATGATGGGCAATATATAAAAACCAAGGAGTCCATCTGGTCATCAATACCATGGATGAGTTCTGTAGCTTAGCAGTTAAACTTTCCATCTTATATATTTCATAGACCATATTCTCCCAGTCAGTTATTTTGGGGTGTCTGTTTTCAACCATAACCTAGTTACTACTTTTTGTCTGCCCTTAGTAGTATAGTAATTAAATATATTTGATGAGGATTCCTGACATGTCTTGGAAAGTGTAGTAATAGAGCTATCTCCGAGTCAAGGGTCCTAGGGTTGGGAAGAGGTCCTATAATTGTTTTCCCACATGTTGCCAAAAGGAGAGTAGAGTGGGGCATAGCCACAAGACATGTGAGTGAGTAGCCACCTCTTCCCACACCTCCTCCAGCAGTGAGTCTCTGACAGAAGAATTTGGCCATGATTTGTGGGGTACAGATGTACCTCACTACTATTTTCAGGAGATTCTCTCCATGTATAAGAGTTGGTGGTTTTGTGTGGTTTGTGTCAAATCAAAGTCCAGTCTTTTGGTGATAGGTTCAGCATTACCTCTGATTCCCAGTTAACCTAGATATTGTCCATTTTCATGGAGAATCAGCAGCCAA
This sequence comes from Neoceratodus forsteri, assembly GCA_016271365.2. Lineage (NCBI taxonomy): Eukaryota > Metazoa > Chordata > Ceratodontiformes > Ceratodontidae > Neoceratodus > Neoceratodus forsteri. Next base: position 1,159,284,318 of record CM057459.1, on the reverse strand, counting down.
TACTTTGTTTATCTTTGAAAAAGGATGTTGATGCATAAAAACACTGTGTAGTTGTGTAAGTATCATTCCTAATTGGGGGATGATCAGGGGTATTTATTCTTAAGGCTGTCCCCAGAAAGTGCCTTAACTGTAGATGATGAAAGAAGTCTGACTGAGGGAGGAGGAATTCAGTTTGTAGCTGAGTGAAGGATTTAAAGGTTCTTTTATCATAGAATTGGTATGTATGTGCCAGCCCATGTATTCCATCTTTGGAATGCTGGGTCAGTCTTAGAAGGGTAAATGTTCTGTTCTGGGCTGGTAGGCCTATCCATAGTTAATTGCTTATTATTTGAATAAACATAATAGTGACTTTCCACCAAAGAGTTCATTTAGAACTATCACGCTTTGTACTCGAATGCAATTCATTTATGTTCATTGGACAGTTTTCTTGCAGACAAATGGTACAGCGATGGGGCATAATTTTCCCCAATATCACAAATATATATATTGGGATGTGGAGAGCAATTTTTTTTGATTAGTGATGCAGCAAAATTAAAATCCGCTGAGAAGTGACCACTTGGCGTTGTCATAACCTTCTGTGAAGTGGGCACTGGAAACTCTCACTTCACCTTGTTATCATGACTTTGTGTTGTCATTCTTCCTTAGCGAAATAAGGCAAAGTGACAACAATATAGACAGGCCCACACACACACACACACACACATATCACATGGCTTACAGTACTGTAAATCACATGCTTTAACCAGGCAGGAAAGAAGTGAGTCATACAAGCAGATACTTTCACGTTCTCCTGTACTGAGTAACAGAGAGGAGGCATTTTGTGGAGGAGAGTAGAGAGGATTGTTGTTGTTGGTAAATGTGCTCAAACCCAAAAGCTTTTTAAAAGCTAATTGTTTAGGGTTTTTGTACTGTTTTGACAGTTCATTTTTTCTTGTGGTGAACGATTTCTTTGTTTTATGTTTTGTTTTGTGTGTGTATGTGTGTGTGTGTGTGTGTGTGTGTGTGTGTGTGTGTGTGTGTGACTGTGTGTGTGCCTGTGTTGTGTGAGTGTATGTTCTGTGTTGTGTAATGTCTGTGAAGTCATTGGCATTGCTAGTCAGAGAGGAAGGAGGATTGTTTTAAATGGAACAGGGAGAGGATCTGGACAATCCAAGTCAGGAAGGAATGCATGGGACTGTGCCAGGGCAGTGGAACCATGTGGCAGCATTGCTGGCAGGAGGGGAGCAGTGTGTACACATGGGGGTCATGGCTGGGTGGCACTGGACTGCTCAAAAATCTTTGGCCCCCCCTCCAGAAGCAGTAGCAGTAGCAGCACCATTTCCGACCACCACCACCACCACCACCACCAGTGGCAGTCACAGGGCTCTAGCAGCCCTACCTCCAGAGCAGCAGGTCGAGCCCCTCTGTGACCAGGTTGCTGGTACTGCATCTGGCCCTTCTGTGCCTGGTCCCCCACACAGCTCCCCAGTTTGGCAGTTTTCAACTGTGTCAGGGGAACAACAGCCTGGTCGTATGCAGACTTTGTGGGGTGGAGGTGCACCGTGGCTCCCGGGGGCACATCTGGAGACTGGAAACAGTGCACCCATATGTTGAATCATCATAAGGTGGAGTGGCAGGCTGCCACAGAACTGGCCATGCCTCCACCTGCTGGTCCTTCTGTGGCAGTGGCAGAGGTGCTGCTGTTGTGCGTCGCCACAGCAGGAGGAGGCCACTGCAGTAGCTGCTCCATCACCACCACCACCCTCACCACCACCACTACCTGATGTACCACCACCAGTGGACCCACAATGCCTGCAACTCAGGCAGGCATTGCATTTTGTGAGCCACGATGGAAACAAATAATGAAAGGGTGGGTGCTGTCCAGCAGCAGTTGCAGCAGATAGAGCAACACCAGTTACAGATTGTGTCACTGCTCCTGATGCTGCTGGACCAGCAGGGATCCCACTAGCTTTTTCACAGTACACCTCCCCCCACTGCTGTAGTGTTTTTCTTTTGTTTATTATCAGAGAGAGGAAAGCCACAGTAGTAGTTTAATATATACATACACATACAGACATGTTCCTTATTGCCCTGTTATTATAATCCGGTGCCTCAGTAATGTTTACTTTCTGTTGTGGAGTGGTTGTGGAAAAGCAGGACTGAGCAATTGCAAGTGTAATGTGCTAAATTGCATGTATGCAGTCAGTGTTGTTTCCTGTGTGTGTGTGTGTGTGTGTGTATGTGTGTGTGACTGCAGACATTGTCCAGCTTCTTGCAAACATATATGCTGACTTGTTGCAGTGTTTATGGTATAAAGAATAGAGGTAAGAATATATAGCATTATATGTTATTGTCATCATCATCAGCAGTGGACTAAGTGATATGATATTTTCTCAGAGGTCTCTGGCCAGAGTGCACCTTAGTCACATAGTGCACACATGACTTTTAGGAGATCATATATCAACCAAAATCCTGCTTTTCAACAAACTGTACCCAACAGACATGAAGTATTGTTGATGGTGAGGCACCAAAATATTTGATGGATGGTGTGCAGACACTATAAAGTCAGAAAATATATAAGGTCAGTTCACTCACTGCCAAATGCCAACACACTGTGCTACCACAGTACTTTTTTTATTGTTCTTGAATAAGTGATGTCTTTGTAGTTTAGACTGGCAGTGTCAGTTTTGTATCAATTGATGTACACCATAACATAACATGACATGGCACCAGTGGTTGCACAGTGTGGTGGCAGTGGACTGCAGGACAGGTTATATATTCTGACTTTAAAATGTCTGTACACCATAACATATTTTGGGTACCTCAGCAATGTTTAATGTATGTTGTGTATGGTTTTTGAAAAGCATGTTTTTTGTGCTAATTATCTCCGAAAGTCATGTGTGCACTTGAGTGATTGAGGCACAGTGGCCTGATACCTCTGAAAAATATCATATCACTTACTCCACCGGTGATGATGGTACAAATAAAATATACATCATATATTCTTTCTTATCTTTATTCTTTACATACTGCAACAAGTCACACCATATATATGTTTGCATGAAGCTGGACAATGTCTGCACACAGGAAAGAACACTGACGGCACATATGCAGTTTAGTATAGCATACTTGCACTGCTCAGTCCTGCTATTTGACAAACACTGCATGAGTTCAGACACAAAATAAACATTACTGAGGTTTCAGAAATATTTCTTTTGAAACAGACATTAATTTAAAATTTATAACATTATGTGCTCACGACACACAGTCACCAGAATTATTGTGTATCCTCAAAATGCAACTGTCTTGTGTCCAGAAAATTCACAAGTGCTGATGAAGTGAAATGGGAGCAGTACACCACATGCAAAGTCCCCAGAATTTATTCTGCAGTCACTCATCTACAGTGGTCACACAGAGTCCCCGAATTTTTCTGCATCCCCAAAATGCAACTGTCTTGTGTCCAGAAAATTCACAAGTGCTGCTGTTGCACTTATGCAATGCTGCGGTGTGTGTGTGACCTTACTGTGATGATGATGATGATGACATGATGCACAGTGTCTTGCCAAACCGTGTGAAGGAGGGATAACATGACATAAATGACCATTCAGTGTTCCATCACAAATGATGACAGTGAGAGAACTGTTGCTTGTCCAAAGTGTGCTGCAATTGGATCACCTCAACCGGAAGGAAGGGTGCCTTTTGTGTGTACACTAATAGTAGCCTTGGTGAGTTGATATTTATATATATTTATATATATATATATATATATATATATACACACATATTTTCTAGGTGGGGTTGACATATATATATATATGTGTATATATATATATATATATATATATATACATGTACTCATTGTATTGTTTTGTATCACAGGTCACATACTGTTTGTGTGCACATTTCCTGCTTGATGAGAAATGTTGCGTTGGAACTGGAAATGGAATACTCTCAAGCCAATGAAGGTAAGTATGTTTTTTTGGGGAAGCATATTTGCAAGTAGGTCTCATTATTGTTTTATTATTTGGTTACTTCTTCACAGATTTTATCTGCATCCTTCTCCAGTCCGTAATGATGGTCATGGTCATCAATTGAAATGTCTTCTGCTTGTTGCATGACTGCCCCAGCCAGGGGGCATGATGTTGAAGATGTTCTTTGGATAAGGCAACTATGACACCACAAAGCATCTGGAAGTTTCCTAAAAAAAGAAATGAGGACTTCTTAAAACTTGATTGCAGCAGTAAGACATTATGTTTAAGCCGTGGCTGTTCCACCATGGGTATCTGAATTAACACAGATAGCAAGCTGTCCGCTGCAACCATCAGATCACAATTTAATTTAGTACCAGGCTGTAACAAATACACTGTGTCAGTGTCCCTGTGTCCCAATTCAAATTACATTTTAAAACCATCATTGCCAAGTAACACGACCTGAGTCAAACTTTGTCAACACTGTCATGGCTGCAGCTGCAAATTTGGAATACAGTGCATGATAAGTTGCAAAAATTATTTTGTGACATATATGTCATCTAGTTTATGAATCATCAGTCAGATGTTTTGCACTCTTATGAAAAAAGAAGGAACAGATGAAATAAAATTGATATACTTACCAGTATGGATTAGAAATGGCTATCCCATAGGTTCCTGTAGACAGTACTGCTGCTGTACCATTGATACAGACCTTCAGCGAAGGACAGTCCTTTGTTGTTAACCTGTAAAAACTAAATAAGTTGACTGCATGTGTTTGACCGTTGCAGCTCAGAAAAGCTACAGAAAACAAAACATACTGCTAAAGGAAGTTGAATAGCATGAAAACCATTAGTACACATACTCACTTCTTTCTAGCATTCATAGTAAGAAGTCTTGTGCCTCTGGCTGATGGATGTGGTCTCCTGTTTGACTCCCTCTGCCTTGGCATGGTCAAGACATGTAATGGAAAACATCATCAGAATGATGGTGGTGGTCTTAGCTGGCCTTACATGATGACATTCTCTCTCACATTTTCATGCATCTGGTGGTGGGGTGGCAGTGGCTAACAGCAATCTTATGGTTGTGGTGGTCCGGGGGCACACAGTGACATTCCTATGATGGCAGTGGCTAACAGCAGACTTATGGTGGTGGTAGTCCAGGGAGACACACAGTGACATTCCCCATGGTGTCAGTGGCTAATAGCAGTCTTATGGTGGTGGTATTCCAGGGGCACACAGTAACATTCCTATGGTGGCAGTGGCTAACAGAGATCTTATGGTGGTGGTAGTTTAGGGGTCAGGATATATTCTGCTCCGTGTAATTACAAGTGTACGTGACATATGGAATTTTAGTCGCTCTGGTGGGACACTGATTTAACTTTATGAAAATGAAAACATGTATCATACAACAGATGTGACAGTTTTTAACCACTAAGTTAAAACCTGCCAACATTAACCTCATCATCATCATCCTCATAAAAGCTGCCCTCACAGTCATCTATGTCTGAATTCTGACCACTGGGAAATTCTTTCTCCATTGTGTCATCATCTACGTCAGTGGTAGGCCATTTCTTGCTGCCAGTGCCATCAGGATGGTCCCTTTCTACAACATCAGCAAAACCATGGCTATGCTGGTGTACAAATACTGAGGTTGCAGCCTGAGCTGGTATGTGCCTCTCATTCATTTTATGAATGTCAGCAAACTGACATTTGTGGGAGAGAGGTTTATCGGTGATCTCGAACTATTGCACCTGCTGAGCTGAATACACTCTCAACACTCACACTGGAGGGTGGGCATGTCAGGTACTTTGGTGCCACAGTGGTCAGCTCTGGACATTCACTGACCTTTTCACTACACTATAAAGGGGATCATCAGTGATTGACAGATGCCTGTTTTCAGACAAAATTACTCAACCATACGCTGTGCTGCACTAAGGAAGCAGTATGGCGCAGTGGGTTAAGGCTCTGAGCTGCAAATCTGGAGACCTGGGTTTGAATCCCACAGCCCCTAGGTGCATACTGTGTGACCCTGAGCAAGTCACTTAACTTCCTTGTGCTCCCAGGTTGCACCTGCAAACAAGCTTTCAGCTTAGTGTGTCTCACCTGGTAAAATAATTGGTTAAAAAAAAAGTCCATTGGTTGATGCATCATCCTGTTCTCCGAATCATTTATGTCACAAATCCCACTTGTGACAAAAGCCTCCCAAAGTGGGTTAACGCCAACTGGTTTTGATGACAGACCACCTGGAACTGCAATCCCCTTCCCTTACAGGATATGCTTGATACTACTCTTCCAGGTTCACCTTCAGCCTGATTATCCTGTTGAGGTTTGCTGACCTTGGCATGTGACTTTTGTGCCCCATTAAAAGCGCACCAGTTGCCACTGAGATTTTTGACCTGTTCAGGCTTGCTCTCAGTACTGAGGCAATTCCACGTTTGTATCATGGGTCCAGCATTGTTGTTATTGCAAAGTTGTCACTATGTTGAATGCTCAGGTGTGACGATTCTGGTCGAATACTGTCAGCATGTGTTTCAGCAACACACTGCTAACACTGTCTCCGACAACATCAAGACTATGCTGTACATTAACCAATGTCTGCCTCAGTACCGCAGCAGTGGAATTGATTGGCTAATGGAGGCAGAATTGCCACTTACTGCTTGTGCGGCATGTTCAAAAGGCCTCAAAATTGTTACTACAGAGTCCATGGGACGCCACTGTTCAGTCGTCATAGACATGGAGGGCCCGGAACTGTCACGGCTAGTGGTGCATGACAAGATATTCTGAGATGGCTTTGTATTGTTCATACAACCTCTCTGCCATGTATACAGTGGAATTCCACTGGTGACAACTTCCAGCTAAAAGCAGTGCTGAGAAGGCTGTTTCAGATCTGCACTTGCGAAGCTGGTCACGGGCCTTTGCAGAATGTGAAGCGAGAACAGATACAGCGTGCAACTGTCAGCATTTCCTTTATATCAGTGTGCTGCAGAAACCCCTGCACCACAAGATTTAAACAGTGGGCCATGCATGGAACCCGAACAAAGCCACCATTCATGATGCATTTCACCACATTTGACCCATTGTCACTTGCTATAAACCCAGCTCTCAAGGAGAGGGGTTCAGCCACTTGTTAATTTCAGTCAGTACCAAGTCCAACATGTTTTCACCAGTGTGTGAACAGGTTACATAGTGCATAGCAATCATTGCATGCTGTTGAATTCCTAGAAGATTGCTACCCTGACACTCCACCTTACTACACTGATTATTCACATTACCAACTGCACAAACAACACCTGGCACCTGCACCCAATGTGTTATACACAAATATGAACTCCCGCTGTTTTGCCACTTGTACACATATCCAAACTTAAATGGATGAATGGAGAGGAGGAATGTTGAAGGACATGTCTTATAGAGTCGGACACCGTGCGGTACAACTCAGGGACAGCATGGGTGGAAAAGTATGTCCTGTATGGGACTTTCCATTTTGGACAGGCAGGTGCAGCAAACCACTGGAACCCAGAATTCTCCACAAAGGACAAGGCCAAAAGATGAATTGCCAGGATTTCAACTACAGCAGCATTAATTTCACGTGACACTGTATGATTGGGTGGGTACTTCAGCTTTTGCACAAAAACACTCTGTAATGTGTGCTGACTTAAATGTTTTACATGGGGTGTGATGACAAATGGTTCTGCTCTGTGAATGAAAGGGTGGAGTCTGGACGTGTGATAAAGACGGTTGTACAGGTGATGATATACCCACAAATGCAGTTATTTTCCCAGATTTACCAACAGGGGTTGATGTACCACTTACGAAACATACTGCATTGACAACCACCATCACCAAAACTGCTACTCTCACCACCACTGGACAAAATTTCAAAATTATTATGCTCCTTTACTTCATCATGCCTGTAGTAATCCTCTGCTCTTATTTTATCACTACTCCACACATTTAATTTCCTACTTGATTTTATGGTCATGGAAGGGATAACATCTCTCATTATGGTTGATGACAAGGGTGAACACCCACTGTGGTATTAGCTGCCATCTTGTGCTGGGTCCACAGTGCCAAGTGCCTGTTTTTAAGATGTGTATGCTTTCCCCTGTGCCCAGATGGCTCCCTTTTACCTTGCCTCACATGCACATGGCAAACCCTGGCAGATTGCAACTGACTCATCATTTGCATCTTGCACAAAAAATCCCAAATAAGGGATTGTGATGCTCTAATTTAACATGTCCCTGATGCTGCTTATTGGACTCCATTTTTAAGCCATGAAGTGGGGGTGTGCTACATGATTTTTCAGACAGGACACACTAGGACTGCAACTGACCACCACGACTACCTGTTATTATTACTGGGTCGTCATCATCATCATCATCATCACTATCAACTAAAAACTTTTTATGGGGGTAATGCAAACAGACCCAGACACAGCCACCTTGAATTTCTTTTCTCCAGTTCCCAACTGGGGTCACTTACATCATCATCATATTCATCAACATCACCCACATCCACATCTTCTGCTTGGATGCTGGCATGTGGACTGCATGTTGCAACCACAACAACAACAACATCATCATCATCAGATTCATCATCATCAACACCACCATCATCCAATATTTTTAACCACACTGTGAATCACTGCATGGCAAATGCGTGACCTAAACCATGGTGGAAGAAATGTGACATTGTGTGCTATCATTGACATGATGATCAGAATCCTCATGTTCGGTTACTGGGATGTTACTGGGGAGTATGACATCATCTAAACTGTCACTCACTGGCACTGCTTCACACGCCACTATATTTTGGACACTGTAAACTGGTCAGAAGTGGAACCTGAGGCAACAATACTCATACCACCACCAACAACTGCAATAACACCACCAGCTGGGACAACATCATCTTCTCCAACTATGAGTGAAGCTACCGACTGAGCTGTAAAAAACATTGAAGGAGAAATACCTTTCTTCACATCAGCAATGCACTTCTGCATACTTCCATGCCCATAGACAATCTTACGCTGGCACTGGCGCCATGGTGAAAGCGGCTTTGCTTGCACGTCTCTTTGCAGGCATTTGGGGATCAACAAGAATATTCTAAACAAATTTTGATTTTGGAATGTTCACTCTGGGTGGGAGCTGAGGCCCAGGGGACACTGGATGTGAAGCCAAAAAACAATTGTGGCTTCACTAAGAGATACAGATGAAAAGTCACAACAAGTTCTACACACCTTAACTAACCTGTGGTGCTCAAGTCACAAACAATCCAATCTGGAAAAGAATACCTTTTGCCGGTGGGGGTGGAAGGTGGGAGAGCACTGACTGCAGATTACAGCAGTGCAAAACCAAGAAAAGATACCACAATGGCAGTACAAAATCATGCAGGTGCAGTGGATAGCAGGTTCACACTGCTGCACCTGCAATTATACTATGGCATAATAAAGGTGTATTATCTGATGTCACTTGCCACACAAACTCACACACACACACACACACACACACACACAATTTGTCTACAAGTAATGCTTAACAAATTGAAGACTTCAATAATATACCACATATTTTAAATAAGCTGAAATTATGCACTGCTGCACCAGGTCCACAACACACAATCAGCAAAAAAATTTCAACAATTACTGAAAATATTACTGTGTGTACATAAACACAGTCAGTTATACAAGGAAAAAATATAACCAAAAACAAAAGAACTCCCTATTTCTCCAACTTAAATCTACCTACACCAAAGATCGTCCCTCCCCAAAGCACACTTCCACTATCTCTCAGTACGCAGACTGAATGTTGTACATTAACATTCAAAATCCACACACAAACAATAAGCGCTTGCTGATATGAGCTCAGGAGGGTTTCCTACAATCGATGAACTAAAGTTTGAGCAAAAAATTACTCAAAATGGCTTTTTAACAGATTTTATAAGGTTTGAATCACAAGAGAGCTCTCAGAGCAGACAGTCTCCTACAGCTTCCTATACACTACCCCGAACTGAGGCTATGCAGAACAATCTAGAGCCCATGTGACCCTGAAATCCGATGAATCACTGCAAAATTCTCCTTTGAAGCTTAAAACAAAGCGAAGTGAGGCAAAGTACATTGTTTTCAATGTACTTCTCCTTAAAATTTGTGGAGTTGTGGTTTGGGGAAGGCAGACTAACCAAAGTCATTGCTTTCAATGAACTGCATTGCCCATCATGACGAAGTACTCCATTTCGCGTTGCGGGGAACTCCATAATTCGCCTTTACTCTGCAAATCACTTCACGGAGCGAATTAAGGCCACTTTGCCCACCACAATTTATGAGCCTGAAGTGAATCCATATTACAATTCTATCTCCTTATATAAAAGACACATTGATGATTGTTTTCTTGTATGGCATGGTACTGAAATGGATTTACAAGCTTTTGTACAGTATCTAGAGTCTCCGAATCCACACTTATGTTTCACCCTGAGTATGGATTGGGCACAGATTTCATTCTTAGATATAATTTTTTTTGAAAACTTTATTTTTATTAGTTTTACAACTAGTGCACAATCAAGTACATCCCATGTGATCGACAGTCCATATAAAGTATGCAGTACCAAAAATATAGAAGTCCATTAATCGCAGGATAAAATATTGCATCCATCATATCAGTGATACAACTTTGGGAAAGTCCCAACTTTATTCATACTTAGGGCTAAAGTTATGTAAGTTACTGAGAAGCAGCCGTGAGCAGCATGATTAATCCTTAAAGTAAAATTTACAACTAAACTCCTATCAAGAACTACCCCACCAGGGGAACATTTTGCCATGCTTGTCTCCTTAAGTTAAATTTTTCTTAATGTGAACTACACACTCTATACTACATTATATTTAAAGGTAATGGCTTATAACCCACTTATGTAGTAAAACTATATAGAAAGCAATATAAACTGTATCTATAAGAAAAAAACACAACCGCTATATTAGACAAGCTGAAAGCCTCCAAAACTGGAGGTCCAATCAAGAATATCAGCAGTACCCTCGAATGTTAAAATTCCACAATCCCACAATCATAAAGGAGTGCAAAGTAATAACCTTTACACCCACTAAAAAGTCTAGAATTTGAGTTAGTCCTCAGGTAGGCATGCCAAATCTTCATCACTTTCAACTTCTTCCACTGTTCTGCATTTCCGTGATTCCTTCTGTACCTTTTTGGCCCACCAACCTGTGTCCACTGGATCCATGAAGACCCAGACCCTGCCCTGATAAACATGTGGAGCCTAGCTGGGAAGACAATATAGTGGGGTATCTTAGCCTCTCTCAGGATTGGCGGGTCCTTCAAATTTCTTCCGTCTTTTCTGTGTTGCAAAACTGATGTCTGGGAAGATGTGGATAGTTTGGCCATCCTGACTGATCAGGCTTTCTTTCCTGGCTAGTGCTAAAATCAGGTCCCGTTCCCCATGCTGGCTGTGACTGAAGTAAAGTATGAGGATTATTGGAGGTCTCCTGGCAACTCACGTGGTATGTCACGGTACAACTTCTGGATATGGAAATGATCTGGATCTCCTTCTGCTTGTAGTTTCTCAGCAAGCCAGTCTTTGAGAAACATAACTGGATGGTCCCTCAATTTCCTTGGGAGACCCAAGATTCTAATATTTGCAGTGAGTACTTGGTTTTCCAAGGTCTCTAGTCGTGCCTTGAAATGCTGTTCTCCTTTACCCTCAGGGCAGTCACGCTGGTTGCTGCCTCTGCCTGTTTCTTACTTCTATCATCTCCATTTTAACAGTGTCTACTATAGATTCAAGTAGCACTACTCTAGAATTGAATCCATCCATTTTTGGCTTAAATCTAAAACCGATGAGATCAAGCATTGCATTTTAGTCCCTAGAGATTGTAGGGTTTCAGTCTCAGTGCTTAGGCCAGATGCTGATTCAGCCATTTTGCACCGGGTGAGCCGACAGACCCGTAGCTGGTTGCTTTCCTTTTCGAGTCAGTCTGACTCCGATCTCGACAAGTATTTCCCGTATTGTTCTTAGGACTGAACTTTCCTCAAATATGTATTTAAATCTAGTTCCAGGTTTCAAAATTAAACTTTTATTGCCTTCTGAGGTCATAAATGCAGAGACTGGTGTTGAGTGTGTCTGGTCTGCTCAGGCTTCACAGAGCCCTCCTCCCATTTTCAGATATTTTGATAACGAAGGATACTGAGAACGGAATAGCCACCACTTTATTTCAAAAACAGGCCAATAGAAATACTGTACTACAGGTTAATTTATGTCACCCTAGACACACAATTAGGTCTAGCCTGAAAATTCAGTTCATCTGTGCCTGCAGAAATTGCAGTCAAGAGGCGGGTTTTGAACATTGGGCTAATGACCTAAAGAGAGGTCTCTCAGGTATGGGTACAGACAGACTGACATCAGTTTAGCAAAGTCATGCCATGCACACTCTGAGAGAGAGTTTATTGGCAGAGCATACTACTACTACCAAGCAGGAATCTGATAGGCTGAATTTCTGTTCTGGGACCATGCTTGTTTAATCTTTATATCTCTACTATTCATGTTACAACAAATATCTGGTTGTGCAAATTTGCAGATGACACACGCATAGGTTCTCCAGTAAATAGTCAGATGGATGCATTAAAACTGCAGAAGGCTCTTCCAGAATTGGAGACCTGGGCTAAAGAGAACATGGTGTCCTTTAACATTGATAAATGTACAGTAATGCACTTGGGAAAAAAAATCCAGAAGTGGATTACAGTTTAGATGGCCAGTTACTCAGGGTAGTAAAGGAAGAAAGAGATTTGGGTATTATGGTTAGTAACGACCTTAAATCACATTTGCACTGTAACCATGTGGTTAAGAGGTCTAATTCCATTTTGAGTTGCATACATAGGCACATCAAAAGTAGGAAAAAGGAGGTTTACTTCCTCTTTATACCCTCCTTGGTGCGCCTCACATGGACTACTGTGCACAATTCTGGGCACCAGGCCAAAAGCAAGATATAGATGCCCTGGAAGGGTTCAACACAGGGCTACAAAAATTAAGGAAGTACAGAGTAAGAAATATGGGGAAAGATTGAGGAGTCTGGACCTTTATTCTCTAGCGTATCGGAGATTGAGAGGAGATATGGGTCTTATCTATCAGGCATTATCTGATAAGGAGCTTTGGAAACAACTGGGATTAATTTTTAGATATCAGTTTCATAATACACATGCCCATCATCTACAGCTTAAGATGGAAAAGTTTAATACAGTGGCACGAAGATACTGGTTTTCACTAAGAGTTGTTAAAATTTGGAATGCATTACCACTTGGGGTTGTGGGTAGTCCAACTATATTGTTAGCCTTTAAGCACTGTCTTGATTATTATCTGAAGAGTAAGTACATAAAGAGTATTAATTGTATTAATTTATTAAATTAATATTAAGGTGAGCCAAATGGACTTTTATCTTTAAAGAGCATAGGACAACCTATGAAACCTATGAAACTTAAAGTACAGAGTCTCAAAAGATTGAAAATGTCTTGAGACAACATTGGTGTATACTGCAGACCCGAGGCGAAGTTGCAACAGCTAGTAGCACAGCCCCTCACATGGCCTATTTAGTAATAATACCCAATGGGTGGGCGTTATTGAATATAATAGACCGCCCAGGGGTGTAATGAGCCCATCGGCCGCAGGTGGAGGGCCTTATAGCCCTGGAAGGTCCATTATATCCATAACTCCCACCCTGGAGGGTATTATTACACTTAGAAAATGGTGTAATATATATTTTTTTTTTTCAAATAAAGTTTATAAAGAAAGAGGGGTGATATTAATACAAAATTAACAGAAATAGCATGTTTTGTAAATAGTTCCTTTACTGCCACTAGAGGGTGCTGGTGCTGCTTATGAGAAAGCAGTTTTCTCATATAGTATAGTGTTTTGTTATTGTTGGTATTTTTAGGAACCTCATAAGAGTTTTGATATGGCAATACCGTGATTAAAAAAGCTTTGTTTTATGGTTTGACTGGGAGTCTGCAGTGCAAGTAGATGCAACAATAATGCGGATGTCAGTTAGCCCGGCTTGAAGAAGGAACATATAAGTGTAGTGAGCTGATGAAGTGTGGAAACAACCTGAAAAAAGGTATTTTTATTAAGTTGTTGGTGTGGGGATAATTTGTGTGAAATGGTAGCTGTTTTTTTGACGCAGTTTTATTATGGTTGGGCCTTGGACTGGAGCAGTAGTTTCTTGTACTGAGTCCCACAGATGGAATGGCACTGTCGGGTAGCGTGTGTTGCAGAGCCAGGTGCTGATCAGAGATTAGTGTTGCAGTAACGCTGGTGTTTTGCTGATGTTTATAAATAAAATGAAAACGTTTTGTGGGGCTTGCTGTTTTTACAGTATTGTGTGTGAAACGCCTAAAAGTGGTCTGAGGACGAGGACTGAGTTGCATGGGGGCCTTTGGATCACTGGCTCAGTAAGCAAGTTAAAAGAATTGGGCACTGTGATGTTTTGAGGAGGGCACAAGGATACAAGGTGGCAATGGGTAATGCCAAAGGTACTTGTTATTTGCCGGTGTTGTTAAAACAACAACACGGCTGGCAGGGGATTAGCCAATCAGCTTCTGAGTTTTTAATGCCCATTTTCTAAAATTGACTAACAAATTTGGACAGTAAATTAACTCACAGCTACCAGCCTCCTATTCAACAGTTCCAACTGCGGTCTCCCCCACCCAATTTGGTCAGTTCAAGAGAATGCCATAACCAGTAGGATAAAAACTAAATGGTTACCTCCATTACCCAAAGGCTTTTTCAGGTGTCAGTAAAGGAAGATAAGTACTGCAATAATGTTAACGTCACCAGGAATTTTTAAAAACAGTCGATACTAAATGTTTTTGATATTTATTTATTTTTTTTGACTGGGAAGGAGGATTATACATTTGTTTGCTTATTTTCAGCCTCAACTCAGAAGGAGGGGATACATGTGGATGCCAACTGAAACTGAACCAGATTTTAAGCTGTTGGTGATATTTTAGTGAATGGGGTAAATTTGGCCAGGACATGGGGAAATTCCCCTACTGACCTGTAGGAAACTTCTGGCAGTCAGCGACGACTCACTCCCTGAGCAGACAGCCATAGAGATTGACATGTAGATGGCTGAGGAGCTGGTCTCCTCCTTGGCTTTGGAGAACCCGAGACTGACATGTTCTTCAATGTTTCAGGTTTAGCCTTGAATAAAGTTGAAATACTCTGGCAGGCTGCTGAGGTTCCATGTAAGGAAGGACATATGGAAACACCAAGCGAAAATGGATCGTAAGTGGTTATACTTTTGACAAACCAAGCTCAAGCAGCATCGTTGCAGGAAATGCTAAAAAATAAGAGGAACAATACCTTGAGAAATGGAGCAAATTGGAAACAGTGCTTGCAGACTTGCAGACAGCTGTGACAGCTATGGCTCAAACTGACAACTGAATGCTGGTTGGAGGGATCTCCCTAGCGACAGACTGCACAACAGAAATGACAGCACAACCGCAGACATAGCCAAAATGTATTTTCAAACTGGGCCACAGGACCAAGAGAAGTTTCTCATTTTGAGCATGGAACAAACTGGGATTTACTGATCGAATGAAAAAAAGCAGTCCCAAATGAACTTTTCTGGGTGGACACACCCATCGGGACTCGTCCCTTGGTCAGTAGAAAACTCTTCAAGCCGCTGGATGGGGGCATGCCTCAGACACTCTGAAATGGATCTCCAGGTTTTCACCCATCAAGAGCCCCAGGGTAAGCACTGGCACACTGCCCACAACTGAAACTGCTTCTATTTTTACTAACAAGATAAATACTTGGATACCTGCAACAAGTAGTGATTCAGGCTAAGTGCACTCCCCATTAACATTACCAACTATGCTTGAGTTAACTCAGAATCCTGTAATAACAACTTTAGAGCATAATGTTGTAGAACCACTTGATATAGATAATAATGTTGAAAATGAGGAACTGTTAAGTGATTTTTCTGATGTTTGGATATATCCAGAGCAATCCCTGATGGAGGAAGAAACACCCTACCTCAAAATGAGGGTTTCCATGGGGAGAATAACAAAGGTGCAAATTTTTCCTTCAGCAGGCAAAATTCAAGGCCTTATTCCTCACTATTTCTTCAACCAGCATATGCAGCAAAGAAGCATAATGTCATTCGACTACTATACAAAGGGGGTATGGAAACATGCTCCGACAGGATATTTGTGGGGAAAACTTTTAAAAGATAACTTGCACTTTAACGTAAGAGAATTGTATGCTTTAATGCACATCTCTGGGAAACATCATTTGACGTCAGCTTTAAGTTGGAGAGTGGTCTACAGAAATTTTGGGCCAAGCATAACCAAATGAAAAGCACTCCATTATGGGCCCCTTTGATGTAATCCCCTTACCAGGCCTGCACAAAAACTATTACAGTGCTTTTCCATAATGAAGGGGTCAGTGCCGCTGATTTGACATACTGGCTCAAACAACAATGTGTTAAGCCATCCAGAGGCCATTTTACACAGAGGGTATTTGGACTGGGGAGGGTACGTGTCATCCTCAGATCAAATGACTCTGGGAAACAACACCTCCCAAACTTTTTTTTTTGTTTGTTTGTTTTTGTGGGGGAAAGGAGAGAGATTCCTTTTTTGCCCCGGACAGCCCAAGATGTGGACAGCTGGGGCACATAAGTAGTGCCTGTGACGAGTTAAAATGTACGCTGTGTCAAGGTCTAAAGCATACCAGTTTCCACTGTAAAAATGAGATTATCTTTTAATCTTTGTGGTGGGAGGGCACACTTACACAACATGTCCATAAGCTGCTCACAGCGCTACTTCAGTTGATGCAGAGGAACAGAGACCCTTGGTAACCTTAGCACAAAGGGAGATTAATAAGACAAGGATAGATCCAGGCAGTGCAACCTCCCTCCTGTGCAGAAAGAGATGCAGGGAAGGAAGACAGGAGAACAGCCAGAAGCCCACACCAGGCTTTATGTATTGGATTAGTGCCCCCCACTAGCAGAATTAAGGACAACAGGAGGGCAGCCCAGGGAGACCAGGCTGAGACATCACCCGATCCAAATGCAGCTCCGCCTCTTAATATAGAACAGGAAGAGGTTGACAGTAACTCAGTATCCTCCCTCCCCGAATCACCAGGGATCAGGGCATAAAAATGATGACTAGGAGACAGCAACCTTGGCTCTGGACAGCACCTAAGGTACCGGACATTTCTCCAACATGTGCTACCAACAAATTCCAAGCTCCAGCTAAAACTAACAATTCAGATATCGACTCGAAGCCTCATTTATAGACTCCAACATGCATGACAGGCATTCTGATTTGTAACCCAGTGACACAGAAGGCCCTAAACAACAAAAAGAGGGGAGGAAGAAACAGGATGGCAAGAAACAAGGAAAAAAGCATGTAGGAGGAAAATCAAAACCACCATAGCTTTACTAGTATCTTCCAAAACAACTCCCCATGCAGCAGCCATTACTTTGTATTCCACCAACGTAAATAGTATTAAAAATAACCTAAAAGAGAAGCAATGTTCCCTCACTTAAAAACAAGTGACCCAGCTATTTTTAATGCAGGATACCAGACTCCATACTACTACAGACTGGAAGGAAAAGTATGCCTCTTTGCAGATGACACAAAGATCTGCAACAGGGTTGATACACAAGCAGGTGTGGAAAGGATGAGAAGGGACTTGGCTAGGTTGGAGGAATGGTAGGAAGTATGGCAGCTAGGATTCAATGCAAAGAAGTGTAAAATAATGCACCTGGGAAACAAAACCCAGGGCAAGATTACACAATGGGGGAAGTAGTAACAAAACAAAAAGGAAAGGGACCTGGGGTAATCATATCAGATGGCCTTAAGGTTAGCAAGCAATGTGGAGAATGCAGTAGGGGGCGGGGTATACTGGGATGTATAGGGAAAGGCATCACCAGCAGAAAACAGGAAGTTGTTATCCCTCTGTACAGACAGTTGGTGAGACCCCATCAGGAGTACTCGTCCAGTTCTGGAGACCCCATCTCTGCAAGGACATAGACAGGATAGAGGCAGTCCAGAGGAGGGCAACTAGAGCGGTGCAGAGTTTGCTAGAGAAGCCATAAGAGGAGAGACTAAAGAGCTTAATATGTATACCCTTAAAGAAAGGAGGGATGGGGGACATGATAAAACATTTTAGCACCTTGGTGGAATCAACAAAGTCCAAGAGGGTAGCATTTTCATGAAAAGAGATGTTCAGGAACAAGGGACACAATTTAAAGATGGGGGGCGATTCAGGGGCAATGTGAGGAAGTATTTTTCACAGGGAGGGTAGTGGATGCATGGAACAGCCTTCCTGAGGAGGATGTGGGGTCTAAAACAGTGGGTGAATTCAAGAATGCATGGGACAGACATAAGGTTAATTCTTGTGGGGTAGGAAGAAGTAGGCTGTTGGTTAACTAGGATCTGCGGCTTATCCTGTAGGTGGGAAATCGGCAGACTAGGTGGGCCAAGTGGTCCTTATCTGCCATCAAAGTCTATGTTTCTATGGCTGAAATTCAGAAAGCCTCTAAGGAATGGGGGACTGGGGTCACTTTTGGTCTCTCAAACTAGAACCCTGTTCAGGGGTGGGATACTTTACGTAACCTCCAGAAAACAGTATTAAAGTTAATAGACTTAGTCCCTGGGAGAGTCTTAATACTAGATGTTAAAATTAACAAAATCTATTATTGTATAGCCGATACATATGCACCACAAACCAAAGCAGAACACATTGAACTTTTAAACAAGTCAGTCCTTACCTCCATTCTGCCCAAGTTGTAATTTAGGGTGAAGATTTTAACTGTGGTTGCATAAACAGGATATATGGAGGCTAACAACTACATCTAAAGTATTTTGTGAACTGTCCCTCTTAAAATCCACTATACAAACAGTAAAGCTTAAGGGTGCTTTTATTCCCATTCAGGAAAAACAGAGGCAACTTTTCACAAAGGCAATCTATCTACAAGGATAGATTTCTTTTTACTTCCCAGACCCTTCTTATCCAACTAACGGCAGTTACAGCTGTGGAATATTCAGATCACAAAATACTAAAACTTAAATTAGGCCCATTCGCTGCCCACATGGCCCAGGTTACTGGAGGCTTAATTCCTCTCTGCTACAGCAAAGTGAGCTTCAACAAAGCATCTTATACCTCCAGATTTGTAGAAAGTCACTTTTCAAGGCCTATGAGACCCCAAGCCCAATGGTGGTCTGACACAAAGTATGAGCTTAGAAAGTTACTAACTACATACAGTAAACACAACAGAACAAATGTTTACCATGCATACTTATAAAACAGACAACAACTATAGCACCTTCTAACTTTAGCCCAATCTACTAAACTCAGCTTTACAGATCAAATCAGACTTATCAAGGACCGAATGCTACATTTTTACTATAGGCTAACAGCTGCTCTGAAAATGCAGCAACAACACGGATAGGAGAACAATTTTATTCAATGTGCCCCTGATTAGTAGCCAAGACGAACCAGGGCAAACTTCAGACTTCAGTACACAATATTCTGAACACAGTTGCCGAATATGCAAAACCCTCTTTAAGGAAGATAGACAAGTTGCACAACACTACCAACAGCTATTTGATAAATCTGAAATCCCACAGGGACCACCCGACTTGCTAGAATTACTCATAAGGCTTGTTGACCAGGCTGAAGTAGAAATAGCAATTTCATCTTGAACCCTGGGCAAAGCACCCGAAGATGGTTTGCCCTTGGAACTTTGTAGATTAATTGGTCCTGAAATCTCCATGGAGCTTGCCATAGTCTTTAAGTATCTTCTTGAGAATCAAGGCACCCCTTTAGAAATGGCCACTGGAATCTTGATTTTCTATTTAAAAAGGAGACAAAACAAACTTAGCCAACTGGAAGCCTATCAGCCTCCTCAACTGTGATTATAAATTAGTTATCAAAATTGTGACTGTGGGCTATTAACCCACTATACCCATTAGTGCCATGTGGTGTTAGAAGCATCCATTACTTACCGACCCAAAATACTGAACATGTGGGGCCAGATTCACAAGGCCTGCTGCAAGCTGTGGCAATGGCAGCTTGCGGTGGCCATCCCTGTGACCTGCTTGCTGCACTCGATTCATTATGGGAGCAAGTCCAGGGATCTGCATCCTGCGACTTGCAGTAGCTGGGCAAGGTAGGGCGCAGATCCTGAGAATGCTGCAGGTCACAGGACAGGGTAGGTGGCAGATCGCCAGTCGAGGGCCACCATGGCACCCCATGCCCACCTCTGAGGCCCTGTAAGGTGTGAGCACCAGCCTCAAGCCCCGTTGCCATGGACCTCCCCAGATCAAGCACCCTCACCTGCCCTGGTGGCCCAGTGGTCCCCACCCCCAACACACATACACACTCAGTGAGTGGTTGGCGACTGGCTCTGGTGGTGACAGAGGCTGTGCCAGTCACCAGCAGGGCATTGGGGTGGGGCTTGCACTGTGAGGGGTGGGGCCTCTGACCAGGGTTGGATTGCAGGGGGTTGCCCAAGGGCATGTGGGGGCCTTGACATGTGTGTGTGTGGGGGGTCTGGGCATTGGGGTGTTCCACACCCATACTGGCACAGTGCGTGCCATGCCTGGGACCTGGAGCCCATGGGGTCTGTAACCCACAGGGATGTGGAGCCGAGGCACAGTGGCAACCTCCAGTGAACAGCAAAGACCACTTAGATCACCTTTTGTTGGCATAACTGGTCTTTGACAGATGTTCACTGGTGGTTGTCTCTGAATCCCATTCATGAACATAGCAGCCTCCCTAACTGAATGGGTGCAACTGCTGCCATAAACCTCCTTACGCCATGTCGCAGGGGTCTATGGCATATAGGTGCAGTTGGGTGCAGGCAGCCTGCAGCATGTCACAGGCTGCCTATGTGAATCCCCAGGACGCAAATACTATTTGCACCATTTTTCGACATCAAAGTTGCCTTGCATCCTGATTTGCCTTTTGTGAATCCGGCCCTTGATTTCTCGGACACAATCTGATACTGTACCAGGCTGGAAAATTACTAATCAGCTGACTCTGCTACAAGAAATCTTTGAGAAGAATAATGTAACTAACCTGGAAGGATGTGTTTTATCATTTGAACAGTTGCAGGCATTTGATAATGTCAATAATACCTTCCTCTAGTACACATTAGCTCAATATGGCATCCCCAGTGGTTTTATCTCATAGATACAAGCTCTGTATACTGTAAATCCGCCACAGTAATTTTCATTTTAAATAGTTATCTTGGCCCACTAATCCCCGGCCAAAGCAGTCAGGCAAAACAGCCTCTAAGTCCCTCTTATATGTATTTGGGATTGATTCCTTCTTAGACTCTTAAATTCAACCAACACAATCCAGTTGATTTCACTAGATCACCACTTCTTACCATATACAGCATTAGCCTATGCAGATGATGTGGTGATTTTAGCGAAATATAATACCTCAGTGGAAGAATCTATTAGACTTTGTCCTGAATATGGTGTTTGCTCAAGGACAACAATAAACACAGACAAAATTATGGGGAAGGTATTGGACAGACACCCAGTCAGACCAACCCAGATTGCAGGCATCCAGCTTAGTGAGGACCCTTTTAAAATTCTTGAAGTAATGTTTGGGTCTGAACACATGGATATTGTGAACTGGGACCTTAAACTATAAGTAGGAACACAAATGGTTCAGAAATGGAACCAATGGGGATGAGTAAAAATAATTTACCTAATAAAAACATACAGTATTTAGTGCCAGTAGTTTTATTCATAGCTAATATTTTCCCTTTGTAAATCTAAGGAAACTGCTTGATACAGCCTCTTCTTCCAAGCCTTCTGGGGAAGTAGGGTGAATCCTATCAGAAGAATCATTCTGTATCTTCCCCTAGATCGGGGGACAGTGGATGGTTAATAAGTTTCTTATTTTCTTTTGTCTATTTCTATTTACAAACATAAAACCTCTACTGGTCAACACAAATGCTTACTGGAGTGGGTTGGTATATGCAGAGATCTCAAATTGGTTCCCACTATGGGATAGAGGCATACTGAGGGTGGCAAAAGCACAGAGTGATGTGTCCCCTTATTTCAGGAGGTATTTATGAAACTTAAAACCTGGGACATATCAAGTTCAGTAGTAGTGACACAAAATAAAAAACAAGTCTATACACAAGTAATAAGAAGTTTCTTTAAGGAAGAACAGGCATTTCCCAAATGTCCACAGGAATATGGTACTTCTCTAGGAAAGTTGATTTCAGAGAAAAGGATACCACAGATATTTAAGGATATACAATGGCCATGCTGCCACAAGAAGCTCAACGAAAGGCAAGCTAAAACATAAGAAAGTAAAAGAAAGAATCTATTCCCAGCCCCAATGTTGTAACCAGTTAGAAATGCTGGAGCAGTTGTTCTTTTCTTGTACTTATGTTACTAATTTCTGATCATTTATTGCACAAGAGGTGGGAGAAAATGTACTCTGTACAGTAACTTACCCAATTCTGATATATGGAGTCTACACAACAGAATGGAGTAAGAGTGATACTGGTACTTTGCATATTATTTTTGCCATTTGTAAATGGTACATATGGAATGCAAGAAGCATATTTACTTAACAGCAAAATGTTATTAGCCATACTGAAATATTTCAGAACGTTTAAGTGAACTAACTAGAATATATCCCACAGAGGCAAAAATAGTGACACATCAAGTATTACAATTAAAGTGGAGGAACTTATTATGGATCAAGGGATAATGATGTACCCGTAATCTGAATATGTTTTTTATATTGATTTATAGAAGAATGCATTTCAACCTTTACTGAACTAAGTTTTGTATTAACTTATAATCCCTCTCAGATTGTTTATGTATGATTTCCTTAATAAAACTTCCCTACTCTTTTCGAGAAGTGCCATAGGATCTTTAACATCCACCTGAACTACCACCAGAACAGGCAGATAGGACCTCGGTTTAACATCTCATCCAAAACACAGCACCCCTTCATGCTACACTACAATGACAGTATTAGGATTTAACTTAAGTGCCTGGAATGGGGAATAGAACCTGCAGCTTTCTGATCTTCTGGCCTCAGAGGTGAGTGTGCAACTTGCTGAACCACTGACACTGACTTTGACTTTATTAATTGTGACACTTGCAATATAGTGTGTCTAGCAACCTGTAAGTGTGGTGTTTACTATATTGGTGGCACAAAAAGGAAATTTAAGGAACGGGTGAGGGAGCACATGCAGTGGCTAATGACAATCTAGAATATGCCACTGCACTGCATCACTGTATACCCACAAGTTATAAACCCTGCTGATCATGCATGGCTTTATACAGGGATTGAAAAAGTAAAAGTGGGTCCTAGGGAGGTGATCTGAATGGTGTCTTATTTATTTTTATTTAGTTGTTTAACCAGGAGTAGCACACTAAGCTGAAAGTTTTTATACTGGAGTGACCTGGGAGTACAGGAAAGTTAGTGACTTGCTTTAGGATCACACAGCATGCAAGTGGAAGCTGTGGGATTCAAACCCAGGTCTGGTCTGCTGGATGTCACCAGATTTGCAGTTCAGAGCCTTAAACCACTGCGCTATACTGCCTCCCTAAGCCCTTAGCCTGTAAAGAAAATGTTGGGATACTTAAACTGCAAGCCACAAGTTTCAGGACTCAATGATAAGACTGAATGACAATCGCATTTATAAATTATTGTGTTAGGTTTGGAAACCCTAATGCCACATTTCCTACTTTTGTAGTTTTAACTCTAACGGATGTATTAATGAAGTATTTTGCAATTTATTTCCTTACTTTTTGAGATAGTATAATCATATTGTAATTTGCTTGGTAGAGGGCCCTTCACTCCCATTCCTCCATAGTTGCACTACCATTTATAACACAAGAGTGATGGAACTGTCTGTGTAGCCATTTTATCACCCCCAATGTACACACATACAAAGTGTGAAGAAAATACAAATCACACATGCTCACACAATGCAAAGCATCATGGCTACATATGTAAATCACCACAGAATGTTATGCTGGTTCAACTTTAAGAAGAATTGGATTGTGCCGAAGGCCTCTCACACAGTTTGCAAAGGGTGCTAACAGATGACATAGAAATGTTGAAATGTTGAAATGTAATTCTGCACAACTGCAATGCTATTTCCATGTCACAGCTATGAAAATACATTTCAGACAGGATTTGAAGATTGAGAGTTGTGACATACATTTTGTGGGTGATATGTCCATGTACAATATTTGGGGTCAAAATATTTTTAACTGACAAATTACGAGTGTGCAAAGCACAATTGCAATGAGCTATCATAACTCAGCCATTTTTTGACATGGTGACCCCAATTTTAAAATGACCTTTAATGAGCCCACTCATGAATAATATGACTGTCATTACGCGAAACCCACTAGAAAGGTGATTTTGCCAGATGGCCAAACATCACCTTTCCAGAGGGAGTTGCCTAAAGACAGTCATATTGTTCATCAGGTGAAGTCCCCAAAGGCCATATTGAAAAATTTGGGGTCAAAACTCATATAATGGCTGAGTTATGATCACAGTAGTTTGTAAAATCCTTTTCTGTGAGCTCACAAAAAGGAATTGACACGCTTAAAAGGAAATGGCTCACAAAAAGGATCCAAGCAAGTTACAAAAATGATTTTAAATGTTAAAAAGGCATTGCAAGGTTGCTCTCATACCAAATTACTTCACAGTGCACCTAACAGAGTCCTGATGAACAAGATACATTTGTTGGTGTTTCTAGATACCTTTATTTTGGGTGCTTTTCAAATTAAAAAAAAAAAAAAAAAAAAAGGATAGTGGCTCACAGAAAAGGAATTTTCTCATGAAAAGAGATTTTTGCTCTCAAGAAACAGGATAGCTCCTGCAAGATTAAATCCTTCTTTGCTAGACCAAATCTTTTGTCAAAAAAAAGATAGCTATCCCAAAGACTGGAATGTTTAGAAAAGTCCCATAGGATGTAATGGGAATGGAAACATGTAATAACTTTGCAACAGATTCATATTATTGCACCACATTTTCACTGTCTGTTCTGCTACTAAAGTTCTTTCTAACCTACAAAATCATCGGAAATTCCACACCATCTGGACACAAGGTGATTAGGAAAAAACTGCCAAAATGAATGTTTTTTTTACTTCAATTTCCTTATCCAGATCCCAGAATCCACACATCTGACCAGAACAAAACTTGCCATATCAAGTGATCTACAACACAGCACATACCAAATTTTGTGTTAATCCATTGATCGGATGCAGTTATTAAAGTGAAAAACAGAGGTTTAATCTAGAAACTGTTACCCAACCCTAACTATAGAGGCATGTCTGTTCCTCTATAATACATATATATATATATATATATATATATATATATTATAGCACGGTAGTGCTACCATAGTTAAACAGATTTGCCTGAAATTTGTAATGCATGATCAACAACCATACATCTTGGGATTCGCCAACTTTCGCAGTGCTCGGATACAATGGCCAGGAAGTTATTAAGTGTGGGATTCATGCATCGCTTACGGTTTCTGGTGAATTTTACTGACGCCTACAGGTCACACAGTTTGTGCGACCGGTACGAAAACTTCAGGAACATGTGGCCAGGGTCCCCAATGTGCCTTTCAAAGATTTCATGAAAAATATTAAACGGTTCAAACGTTATTCAAAAACAAGTTCTCGTTATAAGTCAATGGGAAAAGTTAACAAAAGTTCAACAGTATCGCATAACGCACTTTTAGTGTCACAAATGGGCCTAGTAGTGTCGCAAATCCATCATTTTGTTTTCAGCTGATGATCAGAAAAATGCTGGCATTTAAATTTGGGACCTCTAGCAACACAATTCTTTTGTGTTCACCTAGTCGGACCCTGAGGATACTAGCCATGTCTTTATTTTGGGGTGAAACACCCTAGAAATATGTTTTTCAAATTTCTGGAAAAAAGTAGTGTCATGAAAGTAGTGTCACACTCACAACACTTTAGTAAATTTTTGTGAAAGCTTTGCATAAATCACGACACTACTTTTTTCATACTATAACCAAATGACAGCAGTTCTTTGCCACCCTGCTGCAAAAGAACAGTTTGGTCTTTGAGCTGAAATTTGGGGAACACAGCCAACATCTCACAGATGTGCCTTTTATGGTTTGGTGAAAAAATATTGCATGGCTGCAAAGTTACGGTACTCTTAATTTGGTGTTTTCCGTAGACTAACATGGTGGCGTATGCAGCGCTTCGGGCTCGTATCTTGAAAACAATGCGAGATACAGATTTTTTTGTGAGCTGTATAGCCTTCTGGGCTATGTAATAGCAAAAACCTAGACAGGAAAATCATGATTTTGTGAAATTTAAATTTTTTTCGATAAATGCGGTTGCTGAGATATTAGCAATTAAGTACTTCCAATGCTCATTTTAAGCTTTGATGCCCATTACAATGCATACATTCTTTGAACAGACTGGGCCAGTTATTCAAAGGGTTGTGCCATGCGCAACAGAGATGTGCCAGCACAAGTCTGAAAATGCACCATTGTGTGATATTCAGTGGGAGGCAGCTCGCAGCTCAAGTTGCAATGCACAAGAGCACAATGGTAATGAATGCATGCACAACCGTAGGGAGGAACCATGAATAAATGGTGCATTGCGATATTCAACTACATGCACCATGTGCAATAGGGAGGTAGCAGAAGTTATGTGATAAGCGGAAATAAGCCAAAATGAAAGGAACGAAGAGATGTGCAAGAACGCTAGGAAGGCCTGAAGTGGAGGCGAGCTGGCAGCAAGAGCAGAGAGAGGATCAGAGAAAGGACAAAGAAGGAGCAGGACAAGGCACACCTCTGCCTTGGAGGACAGGAGTGGGGAGCTGGTGACAGTGTGCAGGACAGACAGGGCAGTGCTGCAGAGCAGTCAGGGTAGTGGTAGGAGGCAGGACAGCAGAAGGCCAGAGGTGTACCGGTGCAGGGGAGCAGCACAGAGGACAGCGGGGAACGGGACAACATCTGCTGGGGGAACAACAGCCAGGGACATGGCGGTGCCACCATACAGATGGAGGCAGTAATGAGGGGTGTGAGAGCAGGCAGCAGGGGTGCAGCCATGGAAGGGCCTGTCAGCGGTACGCCTCAACAGGCGGTGTACTGAGCCCGCATCACCTTTGAGCAGTATACCAGTCCAGACAGTGATGGGCAGCCACCTCCTGGGAGAAGGGACTCGCTTGTTCAGGATGGCTCAACTGCATCAGGACACCATCACAGAGGAGCATTTTGGACAACACAGGTAGGTCATGGGGCCATGTGCAACCACCAATGGTAAGGCACAACCCCACACAGGCATGGACAAACCCCAGGGGTGGATGGCAGCAACTGAATGGGACTGAGTGTGGATCTGCACACGCCATCAGGGATGGGCATGGCCAAATGTGACACACACACACATGCACACACACACACACCACACACATACCACAAGACATGCACAAGGGTAGAAGGCATGCCGACCACGACTGCAACCCCTAGCCACACACAGGCCCACACCGGAAATGCCCTGTGGCTGTCATTGTGCATGTGTCAGATGCTGGGCACCATTGCACACTGGCAGACAGTGCAACACAGTCATCATCATGCACACGCCACAGTGGCCAGCAGCAGGGAGGGTGTGCACATGGACTGTGTGTGTGTGCAGGGCCGGCACCCCACCCACGTGTCTTATGGTGCACAACACACTGCACACAGGCCAGTGGTAGACAGTGGCCATGGTGGGAGACAGGTCAGTCAAGGGGCACAGTACCACGGCTGCCACAGATGCGTGGGCAGCCCGCTGAGACCTGCCAGCCATGCCAGGCTGACCATTGGACTCATGGGGTGGCACAGATGTTCCCCAGGGGTGGCGATACGGAATGTGACCATGTTCTGCGAGGGTCTGCAGCTCACCGAACATGCCTGTGCCTGGCGTGCTCAGTATGTCCACAGCCGATCCAGTGTCAGCATGAGAGATGTCGCTGGCGCCGGAATGGGGGGTGGAAGGCACTGTGGTGTTACGCACATGGGCAAATAACTGTGCCCATTGTGGCCATGACAGCTGTGAATGCATGTGTCTGCCTGTCAATGGCAGCGGTCACATCCTCCCACAGCTGGTCCATCCCTGCCAGGAGCAGACCATTGTTCCTGCTGCGCCACTCCTCTGCCTGGCACAGTGTTACATTTGGGTCATGCCCCTATTATCCCACATACACCTCACACTGTATTCCTGGTCTATTGTACTGTGATACTGCTATTTTGCTCTGACCTATAGTTATGAGCACCAATCATATAAGCATGGGTGCTAGGAATGTGCTTTGCTGCTAAGATATACTAATATTGTCATGCACGATATATTAGACCTCACTACAATACATCTATCTAGATTAGTTTGTCTTTTACATATATTCAATATATAATCTATCTAATCACTGATAAGATGACTCAGAGGGATCAGCAGTGATTACTGTATACTCTTATTCTCATATAATTATATGTAGTGTATTTTACACTCTGATATGCCATCTAATAGGCCTGTCAGCAGTTCTTTGTCTCTAAGCAAGCTGACAGAGACAGAAAGCTTTGTTATGTCCATGTTTCACGACTGGTGTTTGGAGGAATGGTCAGAAGTATGGCAGCTAGGGTTCAATGCAAAGAAGTGCAAAATAATGCACCTGGGAAACAAGAACCCAGGGAAGAATACACAAAGGGTGGGGAGGTAGTAACAACAACAAAAAGGAAAGGGACCTGGGGTAATCATATCAGATGACCTTAAGGTTAGCAAGCAATGTGAGAAGGCAGTAGGGAGGGCTGGGGTTATGCTGGGATGTATGGGAGAGGCATCAGCAGCAGAAAACAGGAAGTTGTTATCCTCTGTACAGACAGTTGGTGAGACCCCATCTGGAGTACTGCATCCAGTTCTGGAGACCCCATCTCTGCAAGGACATAGACAGGATAGAGGTAGTCCAGAGGAGGGCAACTAAAATGGTGCAGGGTCTGCAAGAGAAACCGTATGAGGAGAGACTAAAGGAGCTTAATATGTATACCCTTGAGGAAAGAAGGAGAGGGGGACATGATAGAAACTTTAAGTACCTCAGTGGAATCAACAAAGTCCAAGAGGGTAGCATCTTTCAGAAAAGAGACTTGCAGAACAAGGGACACAATTTAAAGATAGAAGGAGGCGGTTCAGGGGCAATGTGAGGAAGTATTATTGCACAGAGAGGTAGTGGATGCATGGAACAGCCTTCCTGAGGAGGTTGTGGGGTCTAAAACTGTGGGAGAATTCAAGAATGCATGGGACAGACATAAGGCAATTCTTGTGGTGGGTAGGAAGAAATAGGCTGTTGGTTAACTAGGGATCTGCGGCCTATCCTGTAGGTAGGAAATGGACAGACTAGATGGGCCAAGTGGTCCTTGTCTACCGTCAAAGTCTATGTTTTTATGTGTAAGCAAGAAATGCCATATGTCATTTGAACCAGTCAGCATTTCTTTTGTCTAAGCTATAATGCTAATGGAAGCATATTCTGTCTCATATGATACTCATTAGTATTCTTCTCCTAAGTCATTATCCAATAGAGAATGACTTAGGACCAAAACATACTGTTTCTCATATATGTAACTATGTTGTAATCTATGTTGCTATGCTGTTATCTGTAGTATTTAGCTGTCTGCAACCCATTGTAGTGCTCTCGAGACACTACTATAATTTTCTAGAAGGGCAGAGAGCTGGAGCGTGGGAGAGATAGAACAAGATCTTAGAGAACCTAAGATCTACAATTCTGGAGATTATGTACATTCTTCAGGAATGGTGAGAAACCTATCTCCCTTGTGATTTTCTCTGTCACATGCTTGGCAGTAGCATAATAAACTTTATTAGTACTCCTTGCTTGTTCTGAATGTTTTCTTGGCAGACTCTGAGACACAGAGAATCTTATTATTATTTTTTATTGTTTACCCTACACACCAAGAGTGTTTAGACAACAGCAGGACCACACTGAGTGTATCCACCACCGTCACAAGCCGCAACTGCTGATCCACTGAATCCTGGAGTATGCAGGTGTGCTCATCTAAGAGGTCATCCGCCTGATAGGCATGCTGTCCCTCATGGTGTTCATGGCCATGCTGGGCAGCACCCTTGAAAGTCGAGGCACCGCACACCAGAGCCATGCCTGGAGCACGTTCACACATGGTGCATTGCGCCACCCCCAACACTGTCCCCATTCCCATTTTCCAATTGCTGGCACTGCCCCTCCGGCCACCGATCGCCAGAGCTCACCGGTGCCGCTGCGTCGGCTGCAACAGCCCCACCGGCCTGGACACACACCAGTGCTGCCCCACTGGGGCATACAGGCACAGGCTGGGACTGTGATGTCATACAGGCCTCCGGTGGCATCACCCATGGCTACACCCATGCCGTTCCCTGTTGTGGGACCATCCTCGTCCCACATGTATTACTGTCTGGGATGTGTGATCCATCATCATCTGTGCCTGATCTGGCACCAGTTCGTGTCCCAGCATGCTGGAGTCCATGGCCACTGTCACGCTGGGACACAGGTAGGGCCTCGTCCGCACCAGCACCACCATCTTCAGTCCAGACAGACAAACAGGTATGCGGTGGTACTGACACTCAGACACCTGTGGAGGTGGATGGGCACTCCTCTGTGTCCAGGGCCTCACTCACGGTGGACACACCCACTACCGCTGACCCATGTAGATGTTCAGGAGCAGTAAGGGAACACAGTGGCGTTAACGTCTCCGCCCACCCTGTGGCAATCCCCCACCTTCCACACAGTGACAGCACAGGACCACCACACAGTGACGGGCTGCCACCCGTCTGGAATCCACCACCTGGAATGCCTTCTATGGCACAATGCTGCATGCTGCCAGCCACCCGCTCCTCCAGTGGCATCAGGCGTGGCACATCCGGCTGCCCACCACGGTTGCAGCACGTACTGCCCTGATGGCAGCCACCTTGTCATAATTCTCCTCCTGTCCGTGCTGACCTTCTTTTACATTCCTGCATGGACGCTGGTGGCTGCCATGCTGGTTCATGGCATGCAGAACCTCACCCCATGCCGCAGCACAGGACTGTGGTGTTCCCTACTGTCCATGGAGCAGCGGTTCCCTATCGAGGTATGCCTTGAACAGGGCATCAGTTTCCACCCGTGTGAAGTTGGGCCTCCTCTTCCTCCAACATCCCTGTTCCTCCTCTTCCTCACGTTCGGTCATTATAGAGCCTGTGGGAATGACAGGTGTTACCTTTCACTGTGCAGTCCATGCATCTCCCAGACACCACAGTCCACACTTCCAAACAGCATGCAACCCACCACAATAGACTGCAATACCAGACTATAGCATCTGCAGCCCCATGTCGCGTTGATAGCGCAAGGCATGCAAATGAGGTGAGGCACAAATTTAAGTGGATGCTAATGCAGTAGCTGCACCATGGAATTGCTGATGGGCTGAATATCACGCTGTTGCGCCTTGCACAATTGTGTTGAGCGTGCTCCAGGCACAGGCACAGCTCTGTGGCGGCAGCAGTAGGCACCACACGGTGCATGCTCGGTGCTGACACCAACGCCTGCCATGCTGCTGACATGCTGAGCATGGGAGGCAGTGCAGGCATGGCCACCACTGTGCCAGTGGTGCTAGTGCACTGTTCACATGTATGGCACTCTTGCCATGGAGCACCATAGGCGCCGTGGTGCCACAGCATGGTAGGCCACTGCAGGGCATCTCCACAGGCACCCAACCACACTACATGCAGGAGTACCAATCGCACTGTGGCGGTCCGTGCCGAGACCCTTGACCCTGTGCTCGACCTTTGCCCCCTAGGAGCCATGCGTCCGCATGGCGCATGGTAGCCACCCCATCACACTGTTTGGTGACAGTGTGATGGGGAATGTCACGCTGTATCGTGCAACATCTGCATCGTGGCAGATGTGCGCACAGAGCGCCATTTTGTCTCCAAACCGATGCAGAGATGGCAAAATGGGAGCTGCTGTGGAGCCAAGTTGAGTTGGCCAATTTGGTGGCCATCGTGGAGCTCTGCTGGGGCCCTTTTGTCAATGACCCCTGGACCGGGCCAGAAGTACCGTCTGGGGGAGGTGGTGGTGGTGGCGCAGGAGGAGGCCACAGGACTCGCCCGGACATCGGAGCAGTGTCGCCACCATATGGGGACCTCCAGCGGAGGGACCTGGACAGCTTGCCCACCTGAGGGCACGTGCCAGGCAAGGCACAGTGCCATGACCAGGTAGGTGCCCCATCCATACACTGGTTGCGCTGTAAGGGTATCATGGTGGACATGTGTCCACCACATGGGTGGCCTGCCCAGTGTGGGCAGTGGTGGTGGTGGTGGTGGTGGTGGGTGCGGCATGGCTGGGCTGTGCGGAATCGCACACACCCAGAGGTGGGGGGCCTTTGCTACTGGATTGTGCTGATGTTCCCCTTTCCATGTTTGCACCCTAGGCCCTGAAGAGCGGCGCAGAGCCCGTGAGGACTGCCACTGCCAGGAGGGATAGGGAGCCGGGCAACAGCCACGGGCTGCCAGTCCCAACATTGAACAGTGCCTGAATCAGGTCGATGAAGGTGAGTACCTTTCTTCCAGGATATTCTGTGCATGCTGTGTTGCAGGGTAGGTGGTGGGGCATGGCCACCATCCATTGACATCACTGCCATGCACCACACACACACTCAGCACTGTCCTGTGGCACTGCATGTCTGGGTGTTGCATCACTAGTGGTCCATCGTGCACCGGGTACATGGCTGTGCCACTGCGTCCATAGCGCATAGCCATGTCACTGTACAGCCATGGTGGTGCTGTAAGGGACTTGGGCAGTGGGTCCGTGCAGTGGTCTGCATGGTTGTGTGTGCCTGGGTAGGCAGGTCATGTGGACATGATCACTGTGGGTGGTCACACACCATCACAGGGGCGTGTCCACGGCTGTATGCCATGCACAATGGGTGGGCTGCAGGAGGATGGACATTCACACCTATTGACTCTGCTCCCTTGTCCTAGGTGGACGGAGGATGCTGCAGATGGAGAGGGCCATGCAGGAGCTATTCCTACTTGCACAGGCGTTGTTGAGATTTTGCAGAGGTTGGACCAGCATGGTGTCCAGAGGTGTCGAGCAGGAGACGCCACAGAAGCGGGAGCAGGCGGCTGCTGAGACCTCCATGCCTCAAGTTCCACCCTACCCCGCTGGACCCACCTCACACCCCTCCTTCCCTTTCCCATTTGTTCACCCTGCCCTTACCCACCCCACCTGGTTTGGACCCTCACCCCCAACTAATGTATATATCTGTATATAGTTTTATTGTACCTTTGAATATACATTTGTTTTGTTATGCCTACTGTGGTGGTCTCTGATTTGCAGTGGGCTACAGGTGCTCAGCTGCAGTGGCGTGCATGGCGTCAGGAGTGGTGCAGGCATGGGCATGTGTGTCCATAGGGAGCGCCTATGGTGTGGCGTAGCTATCATTCACCGTCTGTGGTTTGTGTGTTGTTTCCTTGCACTGGATGACTGTGTGCAGTAGTCCACAGTGCATGCACTGTGTCCATGGTGCCCTGTCAGACCATCCATGGCCTGTGCAGCTGACACTCTTGCATGTCTGTGATCTGCACAGTCTGCTGGCATGTCAGTGGTGGTTGTCCATGCTGGACAGCCACTGTACCAACACAATGCCAGGTTGCCTCCTGTCACTGGTGTGGTGCATGTCTGCCTCGGGTGGCACTGTGGTCTCCACTGTTGTTGTCCCATCTCCATGCTGTCACTTGTGTCTGTTGCAGGGATGTGCTCCACTGTCTGTCACTTGTGCTCGGTCGCATGCTGGTGGTGTACAGCTTCATGGTGCCTCGCGGGGTGGCTGGCACACCTGTGCCATGGAGGGGTGCTGAATATGTGTACATGGCTGCCGTGGCCACATGCCAGTGGCTTGGTTGACCCTACTGTGTCCCTGTGTTGGTGTGCCATTGGGTATGGGTGGGTGTTTTCCATGCACTGTGTTGCATCCTGTGTGGTGCATGCTTCCATGCAACACTGTGGTGCCCGCGCTGGCTGTTGTGGCCAGTGCTGGGATGGGATGTGTCCTTGGGAGGGTGCAGGGTGCTGTACCACTGGTGGTGGGGTCTGGGGCATGCCCTGTTGCATGTGGGTTACCATGTGTGCCAACACATGGTCGGTCTCTCAGCTGTACCTCGGGGGCGTGCAGGGAGGCACTGTGTCTGCAGTTGTTGCATCACTGTCTGCTGCTGCCACTGCAGTGTGCTCATGGTGGGGCTGCCTTGCATGGCTCTGTGGTGCACAGGGTTGCATTGTCACAGTGGGGGTGGTGGCATGCATGGGGTGTCCTGCACTGTTGGGTGCTACTCCTGGGCAGGGTGTATGGGGATCATGGTGCAGGGTGTGCTCTGCATTGGTGGGATGGTGTGGCATGGGGTGGCTGGACATCCTTGTGTGCTGGTCACAGCTTGCCAGGGTGTGCAGGGCACCATGCCATGGTTGTGGGATTATTGCTGGTGTCCATGGGCCGGTGGTTCTTCCAGCTCTCCTCAGGTTGTGAGGTGCATGGGGCATGGGGGTGATGTCTGTTCTGCTGTGTGCTCCTCTGCCCATCTCTACCATGGGTGGTGGACCCTGCATCTTGTCCCTGCGCATCTCTGGTTGTGCTGATGCGCTGCTACCCTGCTCCACTGAGCATCCCTGGTTGTGCTATGGCACAGTTGGCACGATATTCAGTGCGTGTGCTGCAGGCACATCTTGACCTGTGCAGTGTTTGAATATCGGCGTGTTGCACATGGGCGCACTGGACATGCGCCTGCTCCTGCTATTGCGTGACTTTGTGGCGTGTTTGAATATCTGGGCCACTGTGTTCTCTATTCACCTGTTCAGCAAAACAGGGTGTGTGTTTCCATTACTGTTACAGTTACTGTTTCCACTTACGTTTATGTCCCCATTTGTGTTACCGCTCCGTATGCGCCACGTGTGCATTACCCTTTGTGTTGTCATTTGCGCTTACGTTTTGTTACTGTTATCATTTGTGTTTCCACTCGGTTTCTGTTTTGCGTTTTTGTTTGCATCACACCGTGCGCATTGCCATTGCGTTTCGGCAGCCCTTTCATTTGCATTTCTGTTTCTCTTTTGTTTAGTCTTTCTTTCTCTACTGTTACCATTTATGCTTATAATTGCGTATTGTGCCTGGTGCACATTACGGTTTATGCTTTCCATATGCGCTTATGTTTCCTTTGTGTTTCTGTTTCCTTTGGCATTATTCTTCATCTTAACTTTACCATTTGTATTTACAATTGCGGTACCGTGCCTGTGCACATTACAGTTTATGCTTACTATGCTATGCTTATGCTTTCTGTGTCTGTTCCTTCGCATTCTTTTGCTGTGACACTTAACATTTCCATTTAAAATACCACTGCCATCACTGTTCGTGTTACCAGTTGCATTTCTGTACACGCTCAATGTTTGTTTGGGTCACTGTTCTCTTCAGAGTCACTTTGCACTTGCATTTCTATTAAAGTTTTCTTTACTATTTATGTTTGTGTTACCATGTGTGCCACTGTTGGTGCTTCTGTTTGCATTGCTGTTCCTGTTACTATGTCACAAGACATCACATGGTGGGAGCATGGGGCCCAAAGAGCTCTGTGCTCCCTTCACCCGATACATTCACTATTTCTTATTATCATTCTCAAAGAAGGGAATTAGGGGCAAAAACTCCATTTAATGCATCAGTTAGGGTTGTTCCACAGCGACAAAAGCGGAAATTTGGTTTTAGTTGAAAGCCCCTGGCCACTCCCTCACCAACTAGCATCGGGTGCGTGTTGAGGTCATCGGCCCTAACTCTCACCCCATCACATGTGTAAAGAAGCTGAGGAATAGGAGAATGGGGTGAGAGATAGGACCGATGACACCAACGCGCACTCCATGCCATTTGGGGTGAGCTGAGGGGTCCAAGGGGGCTTTCAACCCTAACACTGAATATCCTCACTTTTGTTGCTGTGGAACAACCTAACTGATGCATTAAACACAGTTTTTGCCTATATATATATATATATATTTATACAATGGGTGGGTGACAATCATTGCAAAGAAAACATGTATTTAACTCCAGTGAGATAATGCCTACTGATGTAGACACTGTGGAGATATTTACATTTACACGACAGTGTCTATGTCAGCAACTGATATTCTCACTCTGGTTACGCCAGCAGCACCACCTGCCCAATCAAACTGCTGGTCAGTACAAGTAATCTCTAAAAACAGCACATATCACCAAAATATGCAAAAATATCTCTTTCTGACACAAGCATGGCATTCACAAAGCACAGAATTGCCAAAATAAGTGATGTCTTGAATATATACCTCCAACTCTGTTACCCAGTATTCGACTCACACCAGTGACACAAATACCAGATAAACATATAGAATCCCCAAACCAGAAACACTTTACCAGAGGTTCCCAGAGTTGTTTCAACATATCATTATCAGAAGTGCCTTCTACATCTTTTCTGTATTGCTCAGCATTCCTCCACATGAGAAACTGTCTGCAAATCAAAGTAATCCACCGGACCGCCGGTGAAAGAAACTGCAAGAGACAGAGCACTAAAACCGCGACATGCCATATGCAGCACCACAGTCCATGAAAAATAAACCAAACAGAACTCAACAAATAGCAGTAAACACATTGTTACCATTAAAATAAAAACTTTTCCATGCAACCCAGTTCAGAAGAACGCAACCCAACTCCCATCCACTCAACAGCAACAGCCGATCACATCTCACAAACAAATACAACATAACCAATCATACACGACAACCAAGACAAACAACCAATCACATAACAGGACCAAAACACACTGAAGCTTCCCACCAATCAGAGTACAACAGTCACTCCCATTCACAACACAAATCAGAATCCCACAACATGAAGTATACTAAACCGACTACAAAGACAAATAAAATTTGCATAAATGTGTCCCCTATTGCATAAATTGCACACTTGATGTGCAGATTGTAGGGATATGAAAACATTCTCACTCCTGCATCATGAGGTATAGATATCTCATTCTGCAGGAGTGAGAATATTTTCCATATCCCACTTCTGACCATCATGTATCCCTATATATATATATATATATATATATATATATAACTCACACACTGGCACAGTGGCAAGGCATCAATGTGCAACTCCATCATCCCAGGTTCAGGGAATGGAACTGGTAGTCGGAGCCAGCCAGGCAAAGAAGGACTGAGCACCTGTAGAGTGGCTCTCCTTCTCTGGGGAGGAGGGGCGAGGGTCCAATGCATCAGCGGTCCATGGTGGAGGCTGGGGACCCATAACAATCACTGCCAGGTATAACTGGAGGTGGGACAGATGCCAGACATCATTGACATCCCACCTCCAGGGTAACATCCAGCATCAACAAAAAACCTGCTCTCCACATATGATACCCTGCCCAGTCACCATTCCTACTGCCACCAGTGTCACCAGGGGCCTGATCCCATTGGCCCTGCCCTAGGGGTAAGCCAGGGCACATTACCATTAACCATTGGGGTGCCACTCTATGACCCTGCCCAGGGAGTAAGCCTGGCATGGTGGGGCAACATGCTGGGTAGGGCTGAGCCTCAGCATGGAATGTGGGTAGGAGGCCAGGCCAAAATATATAGATATATAATACATATAGATATAGAATATATATCTATATACATATATATACAGTATATATATATATATATATATATATATATATATATATAATATATAGTATACTGGTGCAGTAGCACCAGCATATTACTGATGAGTGCAAATGTCTATGTTAAACCTGATATGTTGAGCCTTACTACTCTGGAACCATTCCACATGTAATTTGGCATGCATAATCCTGTCGGGATGCTACCTTGATGTGCCAAATTTCATGTGAATCAGTTATTGGTTGCTGAGACACAGAGGGTCAAAAATCCTAAATGTACCTGTTTTTGACGTTCTTTGTTTATCTGCATCTCAGGAATGGTTTGATGCTGTGGTCTGAACATTGTAGTATAGAAAGTCTTTGTGTCCCAGATGTACTTTTTGAAGGTTTGGTGAAAAATATTAATTTGTTCAAAAGTTATATCAGTTTTAAGTTTCCCCATTATTTCCTATGGGAAAAGTTAAGTGTTCGGCACAAAAGTACCATATTTTCATAAATCATGGTGTGTGTACAAAAATAGGTGCCTTCTATTTTCCACACACACCAAATATTACAAAAATAGAGTGATCAACTACCGACAACAGGGTGCCTAATCCCTGTCAGCATTTCTTCCCCCACCCCACCCACCCTACTCCCACTACTGTAGCACACTGGGAGCCCACCCCAGTGTGCCAGATAATTGTTTTTAATCCATTTCTGACACTGGGATGCCCCCCTGTGTCTGTTGCCGTGATGGGTGCCCAGTCCCCTGTTGGCAGCATGTATCCCCTGCCCCAAGTCATGGGGCACACTGGAGCCCACCTCAGTGTGCCCCAAAGTTTTTAACCTGTAATAAAGAAACCATCCCCAATGTCTTTTTAAAAGAAAACAGTCCTTGCCATCTCCTCAGTACCCCTCCCACTGAGCACCCTCCTCCCCTTACCCCTACCCCATACCTACCTCCAGAGGTCAACACTGTCATCTTCTCTGGACTGGGACACATCTGCACACTTCAAAGCTGAACTGGGAACTGTAGAATCAAAGTTAAGTGTCATAAAATGGCAGTCAGTGGTGGTTTCAATATAGATTAATATCTAAGCCATTTTATGAATTTTCCACCACATTTTCAACCACGGGTTCTTGGGACCCCACCTCATGATTACTTCCACCGTCGTTTGTTACTTGTCCTAAAGGTGATTTCATGGTTGCTGCATGGAATCACCTTTTGAGACCAATTAATGAAACGACAGTGCCACTGTTCATGAGATGGGATCCCAAAAGCCAATGTTGCAAATCTGGTGCAAAAAATTCCAGCCTGGTAATATGCATACTTGCTTAGTGTACCAAAGGTGTACTAAGATGCTTTGAGAAAATCCATATCTCAAAGCATTTTTGAGATATAGCCTCTGAAAGTACGCACCGCCACAGTGTTCTCCTTTGGAAATGTCAACATTTTGGAAATGATATAAACATGGAACCAATATACATTTTATCACCAAACAAGCTTTAAGGTACATCTGTGGGGCAAGCTCCTTTCTACCCTGCAAATTTCAGCCCAAAAGTCCTAACCAATTATTTGCAGTGAAATGACAAAGAAACAGAAATGTTTTGAAAGTAATGCCTCAAAGTGAGACACTACGTTTGAAAAGTGTCAGAGTATGCGACAGTACCATGGGTGTTTCAGAAGCAGTGCTGCAATTGCGACACTTTCATAGAGTAGTGTTGCAATTTGCGAAAGTGTCATAAAAGTAGTGTTACAAATTTGTGACAACAGGACAGTCTGATTAAAATCAGGCAGAGACCACCCCTCCCCTGAGGTGACCGGGTCGCGAGGGCCTGCCCTGAAGCCCTCCTGCCCGCAGAAGCCCCAAACCCGAGACACACAGAGACCACCCCTCCCTGAGGGAGACCGGAGGTCGCGAGGGCCTGCCCTGAAGCCCTCCTGCCCGCAGAGCCCGAACCCGAGACACACCAGAGACCACCCCCTCCCCTGAGGGAGACTGGAGGTCGTGAGGGCCTGCCCTGAAGCCCTCCCTGCCCAGCCCTCAACCCAGACACACAGAGACCACCCTCCCGTGAGGAGACCGGAGGTCACGAGTGCCTGCCCTGAAGCCCTCCCTGCCCATGAGAAGCCCCGGACCGGGACACACCAGGTAATTTCTACCTTGATCCAGGCTCTGCCACCATCGTTGGCCAACGGCGCTTTTCTGAAATGGCCAAGCTCCCTGCTCAGCGCATGAATCCGGCCAGAGTAGCACCTCAGTTGCTGCCCAGGCTCAAATGGAGCAGAACTGTTACTGTTGTGCCTGATTTTGAAACTTTTAAAACGAACCAGCTAAAACTATTTGCATTTGCCTGTAACTGTATTTAAAGCTTAGAGTCACTGCACACAAGACACACCAGGTAATTTCTACCTTGATCCTTTTTTTTTTTCTCCATTAGCTCCTTATATTGTTTTGCCACTAGAGGGAGCCTGATTAAGTTTGAGCAATTTGCTCCTAATAATGCTCACTTGTCACATTTTACTGCTCTCTAGTAGCTGTTTTCACTTGGTGATTTATATTAAAGGAGCCCTCTGCTGTCTCTTTCCTCTCTCACCTCACTCCTTTCTAGTCAAAATGTCCCTCCTCCCTCCTAGCGCTCCTCATGGGAATACTTTGCCTTCCTATCCTCTTTGAGGTTTACTGCTTGAACACATCAACAGCTTCTGCCAATAATTATACTCAGTTTGACTTCTACTACTACAACATGCTTGCTACTGCCACTCCACTACCTCTACCCCCTCTGCTCTCTCAGCAAGCGTATTCACCCAATAGTCAGATACCTTCACCTTCATCTGAAGCCACCCTGCATCTCTATCAGGGCGTACCTCATCACCCCTATGGTTACTAACCCTATCTCTTATACTATCCGGCAACATTGAGATCAACCCTGGTCCATCTCCTGCGTCCCGTCATAACCTTGCCCCCGACACCACTCCCTAAAACCGATGGACTAACTTCACCCACCTGAATGCTAGGAGCCTTATGGCCAACCTCCCTGACCTCCAGGCTTGGATCTATACTACCGTCCCGGACGTCCTCGCCATCACAGAAACCTGGCTTAAGCCCACAGTGCTTGACTCTCAGTGCCACTTTCCTGGATACAACATGCTTCATATCGACCGTCCTGGCACTAAAAGGGAGGTGGCCTTGCCTCTACTTCAAAACTCACCTAAACATTACCCTTCTGCAGGACCCCTTCTACCAAACTGTGAAATCCTACACTCCTACTGCTTCTTGGGGTGTAAAGAAACTCCATATTTTTGTACTTATATCCCCAAAATGCTACACAAGGCATCACTGAACTCCTAGGGTTTCTGCCTTCAGTTACAGGCAAGAATGACATTATCTGCCTTGGTGATTTTAACCTTGACTGGTCCGAGAAAAACTCAGCTAACCTATCCTCCTTAGCTAGCAAGGCAAATCTATCCCAGCTCATACATGAACCCACAAAGGGTCTCACGTGGGGAACTGTGCCACCCTCCTTGACTGGATACTTACTAACAGGGCGGAATATGTTGCCTCAGCGGTGTGCTACCTGACACAATTGTGACCACTATCCTATCTACTGTGTCTGGAACACTGTCATTCCTCCCTCCCTGCTAAAACTGTAACCTTTCTAATCTCTCCCGCCTAAGTCATGAGGACTTCTTAACTGACCTTAACCAGGTTGACTGGTCCCTCTCTACCAAACAGAGGACATTAACATAGCCACAGAATATTTCAACTCCATCCTCCTCTCTCTTCAAAACCTTCACATCCGGTCACCACAGTAGGGATGGCAGAGAAAGTAACCAAGTGGCTAACACGCCCCTGCTTCAACTTCTCAAATCTAGGGACAAACTTTGGTCCAGGTGGAAGATCTCCACCTCTGTGCAGACTTTGAAGACTATACTGCATTACATAACAACTGCAAAAGACAAATTCGTTTGCCAAAAAGCACTTACTATGGAACCTACTAATAACATCCTCTACAAATCCGGCAGGTACTGGTCCAAAATTAAGGACATTCTACCGACAGCGACAAGCCACAGAATCCAGCTGACATGAACATTCAAGGTGTTCACTGCACAACCATGACACCTTACTTAGCGCCTTCAATGCCCTTTTTCTTCTCCACCAGTTGCTACTCTAACTAGCCCTCAACCTGACTGTCCCTCTTCTCCTCCCTCGCCCTCCCCCCCTCCCTTTCTTTCTGGCTCCACACATACCCTGAAGTTACGCACTACTTAACCCTTCTGGCACGTGGGGTCAAGGGCCTGAGGGCATCCATCCTTGCATACTTAAGCAGTATGCACCTTGGCTGACCAGACCTATCACCTGGCTTTTTAACCTCTCGATTCATACATCTACTGTCCCATCCACCTGGAAAACTGCAGAACCATCCCTATACACAAAAGGCGATGTCAAACTCATGTCCACCTACCGCCCTATATCTCTTCTGCCCACTCTCAGT
The DNA here is from genome assembly GCA_016271365.2 of Neoceratodus forsteri. NCBI lineage: Eukaryota > Metazoa > Chordata > Ceratodontiformes > Ceratodontidae > Neoceratodus > Neoceratodus forsteri. Next base: position 1,159,242,180 of record CM057459.1, on the reverse strand, counting down.
AAGCTGCTTGAAAAAATAGTCCACCTCCACTTGCTGCTCACCTTGACATATTTAATCTTCAAACCCGTGCCAACATGGTTTCCGCCCGGTCACAGTACCACCTCTGCACTTACACAACTTACAAAATGACATCAGAAATAATATGGACCGTGGCCTACTCACTGGGGCCAGTCTTTATAGACCTGTCTAAAGCCTTGACATGGTACACCATCCTCTCATGCTAGAAGCTCCAATCCATTGGAGCATCTGATAAGCCCTCTCCTGGTTCCATAGCTATCTTGACAATCGGACTCAGGTGGTAGCATTTCACAAGGCCCTTTCCTCCTCCCAAAACATCTCCTGTGGAGTTCTCCAGGATCCACTCTTGGACCTCTACTCTTCTCCTCTTCCTAAATGATATTCCCACCATGTCCTTGCATAGCTGCACTCTTATGTACTCAGATGACCTTGTTCTCTACTCTGGGTCAAAATCGGTTGCTGCCATCAACTCACTCTCACGAATGACTTCCAATTCCTGCAGACCTGGCTCTCTAACCACCAAGTCCTGAACCTAGAAAAACCTGTGCTATGCTATTTGGATCCTCTAGAAACTGTCTGCCCCTGCGAACAGGCTCCGGGTTCAATGCCTTGATGGCTCCCTCATCCCAAACACTGAGTCCTTCAAGTACCTTGGGTCACTTTGGATCCCACACTTGACCTGTCTCAACATGTCAATATGGTGTGCCGTGCCGTTAATGCTAAAATTGGTGGAGCTTATTGCTGCGCCCTCCCTCACTCCTTCCGTTAGACTTTCTGTTGCGAGAGGTATTCTCTTACCCCAGCTCCAATATGCTCTGCCTCCTCTTTGCTGCAAACTCTGCTACACTCCACAAATGGGACACTGTCTACAACAACATCTGTAGATTCGCCTTAACTCGCCCCACGCCTACCCATCATTGTCTCCTTTACACTGGCTTAATTGGCTGTCACCTAAGGATATTCGAGCCTACTCCCTGGGCTGCTTTTATCGACCCTGTCTAGACCTCCCTGCCCTGTCTATCTTGCCAACCTCCTGACTCCTGCCTCACACCCGTACCCTCAGGTCTTCCTCTGTCCCCATGTCTCCACTAGACCTTGCATGACAAAAATGGGTGAACAGGCATTTGACCATTTCTCCCAAATTCTGGAACTCACTCCCCTTATGGTGAAAGCGTCATCCTCCCATCGAGAATTCAAAAACTGGCTGTTCACCCACCTCCAGCCTCTGGCCAATGCAAATGCTCTTAATTTGCTTTGTCCCACTGCAGGCTGTCGGGTCTGACCTGAGTACTACACTAATGTTCTCCTATGCAATACGTTTGTCTAGGTGGCTATGAACCTTGATGTCTTTACTGTCCTCAGCTGTCTTATGGTTACCCTAATTGCTTTATTTACATCCTTATTATGATCTATGCCTAAAATGTACCCTTATGTAACTGTTACTGTGCTACCCAATGTATATCTTGTTTTGCTCCTGTACACCTATATTATGTCTGTGCATTTCTGCATATTGTAACCAATGTCCTGTGTTCTCCGGGTCGTGCCTGAAAATAGGCAGGTCTGTTGCCTAAGCACTTACCGGTTACCAAAAGCTAATAAATAAATAAATAAAATAAATATATTTCCGGGCATCTAATCAAAAAAGTGATGCCAGCATTGTATTCCTCGGGCCCGACTAAAGCAAAGCAAAGCAAAGCAAACTTATTTGTAAAGGCGCCTTTCTAACAATCAGTGGCTTGTACAATACAATAAATAAATATATCAATAATTAATAAATACAACAGTTTAAGATTCAATAAATAGAACAGCTGCTTAATAATCAGAGTAGACTAGGCTAAATAAATAGGGTGTTAAGAGCAGCTTTAAAACTCTGGACTGTCATCGACAATCTACGCACTCAACGAGGTAAAGAATTCCACAGGGTTGGGCCATAAAACTAAATGGCGGGCCCCAAATGTCTTTAACGGACCCTGGGAATCTCTAGCAATCCTCATCAGTGGATCGGAGTGAGCAGGAGGGACAGTAGGGGTGAAGAAGATCTTGCAGGTAACCAGGTCCCTGATCATGTAGGGCCTTATAGGTCAGCAAACCGACTTTGAAGGTGATCCACCATTGTACTGGCAGCTAGTGCAGTCCGTGGAGCACAACGTTATATGACTGGACCTAAGGTACCAGTCAATAGCCTGGCTGCCACGTTCTGCACTAGCTGCAGATGGCAGATATCAACCCCGTAGCCCCATGTCAAGGGCGTTGCAGTAGCCAGGCGGGGAGGTAACGGATAGTGTGGACCAATGTTGGAAGATCATCGGAGGAACCAGATGTTTCACCGGGCGATATTTCTCAGATAGTAAAAGAGGTTTGACAACTGCTGACACCTGAGATTTAAGTCAGGCAGTCATCAAAAATAACGCCCAGGTTCACACATGGTCTGAGGGTAGTTAGCTGAACACCCCCAAGCCATAGTCCAGAGGGTAGTCCCACCAACAAACCCGCCTCCTGATGAACTGGGTCCACAATCAACATCTTGTTTTTCCTGGTTTAACTGCAGCCAACTCACATTCATCCAATCCTGGATCTCGGCAAGACAGTTATTAAAAACCAAGACCGCATCATCTTGACCAGGTACAAAGGATATGTACAGCTGAGTATCATCTGCATAGCAGTGAAAACTCAAGCCGTACCACCCAATAATCACTGCCAACAGCAGCATATACACTGCAGACAACATGGGTGACAAGATGAAGCCCTGCGGCACCCGCGGTATGGAGAAGTGGTGCTGAAAAATCCAAGACACCACTCCTGAGTCCTACCCTCAAGGAATGATCGAAACCACCTGAGGACCATACCAGACAGTCCACAGATGAACACTGAGTGCTCCAACAGCACATCATGGTCTACAGTGTCAATGCGCAGACAGAAATCTAGAAGGACCAAGATGGAATGGGTCCTTCGATCTCTTGCTATTAGGTCATTTAGTAACTGGACAAAGGCTGTCTCGTACTGTGTCTCTTCTAAATCTGGACTGGAGAGAATCATAGACATTGTGGCTGGTCAAATGATCATCCAGTTGTGGCGTAACCACTTTCTCAATAACCTTGCCCACAAAGGGTAGGTTAGAGACAGAGCCTGTGGTTGCCAACGGTCCAGGTCCAAGGAGGTTTTTTTAGGAGGGTTGAACCACAGCCTCCTTCAGGGATCAGAAGATCCCCTCTCAAAGACCTCAGACTATCTCTGCAAAGACTGGGCGATTTTATCCACACAGCCTACTAAGAGGCATGTGGGCCTGGATCCAAACTATAGTTGGTTGGTTGCAATAACTGGACAACCATTGCAATGTCAGTGATTGTGGGCAGGCAAAGTCAAGTCAGGCAAACTGGGTTGCCTGACATCCCCTGCTGACCACTGCAACTCCCATTAGAGGGGTCAAACGGACTTCGGACCTGATTGTAGCAACCTTATCTGCAAAAATTGAGCAAACTCTCTCACCGTTCTTGTGAAAAGGCACTCCAGGGCTGGAAACAGATTGGATTGCATAATCTGACCACAGTCCGGAAGAGCTGGGCTGGTCGATTCTGTGCAGCAGCAATTTCCCTGGACAGGAATTCTGCCTTCTTACTGGTAATTGCTAATTGATAGACCCCATAATGGTCCATCAATCTAAGTCTGTCACACTCAGGCCGACTTCCACCAGCTCCTTTCTAGCCTTACGTCCACTCTCCTCAACTCCCTCAGGTCTCATCAAACCAAAGAGACCTTGGGTGAAGAGTGAGTGGACTAACATGAAGAGGAGCAATGGAATCAGGGCTGTACTACCGCCTTGTAGATAGGCAAGTACCAGGTCCCCAGGATCCATGCATTCACTTGGTAAATCAATGGGTCCAGCACACGCCATTAGCCATCCGGGCGCCCTCAAAGGCGAGGACCCGGACGATCTCCATAGGGCTGGGCTTACTGGGGCCATGAAACTGAACCCCATGGTGTGATGGTCAGACCACCCAAATGGTTCCACCACCAAGTCAGATATCTCCATCCCTAGGAGGACACCAAGTCCAACTAATGACCTCTAATATGGGTCGAGGAGGAAATAACCAGTGTGAAGCCCAGTGAACCCATTAGCTGGAGGAAGTCTGGACCAAACTGTGAGAGTTCATCTTTGACCAGGCATTGAAATCCCCAGGATCAGCCATCTGGGGATCCCAATGCCAGGTCAATACAGAAGTCCACAACTTCCTGCAAGAAAACTTTCCCATCTCCTGGTGGACGATAGATGAGAAGAATCCTGCACCTCACACCTCGTCCATGTTACATTCAAAGGAGTTGGTTGTCCCCACTGGTACCTCCAGCAGGTCCAGTTTGATCTAAAACAGATGGCAACTCCCCTGCCCCTATGATCCATCCTCAGGCGGTTTATCACCGAATACCCAGTGAGAATTGCTGAGGCCAAAACTGGGCCAACATTCTCATCCAGCCAGGTCTCGATAATGCAAGCCAGGTCTGATGACCCAACAAGATCCGCTATTATAGCAGTCTTGTTCTTAATGGACCTGGCATTACATAACAGTGCCCAGTAGGATGAGTAACCAAGGAAGACTGTGTTACCTGCCTGCTGCAGGCAGGTGCTTGGTATGGGAACCAAGCAGGGAGGACCCCTTTCCTGGACCCATTTTGTCCCAGGCATCTCCTTGTCCCCACTATCCCAATCTGCCCTCCTTTCCATTCCCCCACCAGGCCAGGCCCCCGCCTCCTCCCTAACAATCTCCAGGGCTCAACACCATCTATAAACCTCTGTGGACAGTGGGGACAATTAAAAGGGTGGAGGTTGCTAAGCCTGGAGGGGAATAATGCCTGACCATCACTGCACCTTCCCAACACATCTCTGCCACACTCCATAAGCACCCAAAATACAACAAGCACAAAATACAAACTCACTCCACTCAAACACCACCACTCCCCACACCCAACCACTCAACCAACCTATCAAACTTCCCACAACTCACACCCTCACAGTACTCAAACTTAATAAATATTACAATGTCAAAAATAAACATACAAAAATAAAGTGTCCAGAGTGAAAGCAGCAGATAATGTTACAGTGAAATTGAATAACAGAATAAAGATTGCCACAATACTCTCCAAAAGAACTAATTTTTAACCTCTGGGAGCTCTCATCATCCTAGAGGAAAAGAAATACTGGCTCCCAAACCTATCTCCCATCTAAGTCAGGGATACCATAAACTGTTTAATTTGTCCATGCCAAAATAGGACATTCTCACTGACCACCAGGTTCAAGAATAAAGCAAGAAAAGAGTCAAACCATCTGTCTGGTGCAGTCCTTCTTACTGGAACTTCTCAAAACATCTTCAGGTTTAGATGGAACAGGCCCCTCGTTACTCGGTGTTGCCCAACCATTTCCCACAGGAGGCACCACCAGGAAAAGGCCACAGCTAGGTCCTGGCAAGAGACAAGCTCACAAGTCCATTCCCCTGGAGAACCAAAGAAAGCCAGGTACTGATGCCGCCTTCTGTCAGCATCAGATCCACCTCCCATGAGCCGATATCCCCAACAGGTCCCTCCCCAGGTTCAGACAAGGCCCACCCAGCAAACTACAGGGCCTGAAGAAAAGTCCACGATCTCCCAACCACAGCCACCACAAATACCCATGGCAGCAGTTCAGTCAAAATCCAGGGCAACAATTTGCAGAAACAGGATCCCCTTGTACGACTCAACAGCCAGCAACCCGATCATAACCAAGCTCCGCTCCACTCCTGGGCTCCTGCTCACTCTTGCGCTCAACAGTGACTGCAACTCCACCTCACCTCCTGCACTCACACTCCGGACAGTAAGTAAATTCTTTCAATTCTCCTCGACTTCAAACCTGGCCCAAAACAAATTGCAAGGGATTATAGACCAAAATATATATTTACTTCAAAAAGTAAACCCCAGTGGCAAATGTCAGCCATTCAGAACACAGAGAACAAAATGAGAATGTCCTCAATACATTGGCTAAAGCATATAACCAAGACAGAGAAATCCAAAAACACCCTACCACTTCAAAACTCATTGCTTCAGCCCTGACTTACTAACACTAAAAACTCGAGAAATCAAAATATCGAACTAATTTAAATTATTTAAATAAAACAAACAGAACAAAAAGTAAAATAAAATAAAATAAAACCCTGATGCTGCAGTGCTGCAGAGCGGTAGCAGCTAATGGCGTGGCTCAATGTTTATGGTAAACACCAGTGATTACGTAAACATAATCACTGGTGTTTACCAAGGGGCATTATTTTTAATTATAACATTTTGTTCGCATCACTAACTGAAAACAAGATGGTGGAAGCATGAAACTAATTTCCCATTACTTTCACGAAAGCAAAAAGTACTTTCACGTGGCACATCTAATTTTTCCTGTAGGATAGAATAGGAAACTTTTAAGTTGAATAACTTTTGAGCGGATTAATATTTTTCACCAAATCTTCAAAAAGCACATCTGCAACACTGATTCCATGTAATCTAACAATTTCAGATCAAACCCCAAGCCATTTTGGATATGCGGCACAGCAAAGGTTCACACCTAAATGGTAATTCTCACATTTGTTGACACTCGCATCTCTGCAACCTACATCTGACTGGAAAGAAACTTGCTAGTTCTCAAGATCTATGGTACCAGACAGTGCACACACAAACTCAGACAAATCGGTCAAATGGTTGCAAAGTTATTAAAGAGTACAAAGTTGAGGTTTAACATAGAAGTGGCCATTGAATACTAACTATGTGGCACTACCATGCCACTATAATATAAAGGGCATGGTGTGCCCTGTAGTTAGGGTTGAGTAGGCACTTCATTGTTAAAATCCATACTTTGCACTTTACTAACTTTACCATTCAACTGCTCATTGCACAAACTTTGGTATATGCTGTTCTGTGGGGCAGATCTCTTGATGTGGCAAGTTACATTCCAGTCGGATGCTGATTTCAGAGTTACGGAGAAGGGAAAAAACAATGTTGTCACTCATTGACTTTGCTGGAATTTTTCTTTGAACTTGCCTACAGCCCTGACAGTTTGGTGTTTTGGTCTGAGATTTTAGGGCAGAAAGGGACTACCTTATATATATTACACTGGCATGGTAGCACCAGTATAGTTAGGGCTGAGTGTGCATTTCTATGTTAAACCCAAATTTTGAACCTTAATAAGTTATTAACGGTTCAATGGATTTGCAAGAAATTTTGCATGCATAATTTCTTGGAACAGAGTCTCTTGACATGGCAGATTTTGTATGAATCCGCTGTGTGGTTTCTGGAATTTAGAGTGTCAAAAATCCCTAAATGCACATGTTTTTGTTTCTTTGTCCACCTGAATCTCAGAAACTGTTTTAAGTTGTAATCTGAAATTTTCAGAGTAGAAAGCCTTTGCCTCACAAATGTGCCTTTTGAAGGTTTGGTTAAAAAATATTAATCTGTTCCAGAGTTATTAAATTTCAATGTTTACCATTATTTCTATGGAAAAGTTTGATGCTCTTCGTGAAAATAGTGTTATTTTTGCAGGAGCTACTGTATTGTTGAAGGACCTTAACATATTTTCGTAGAGGTTCCTGTGCCCACTATCTTGTTTTCACTTAGTGAGAGAAATAAAGAAAACACACAAAAAATGAACAGATTAAAAAAATCAAAATCTTGCTAAATAGAACATGTTTAGCAACATTCTGAAGTCTGTTTTATTTTGGCAAGAAACACCTTTTCTTGGCATCTGAAATCTAAGCTGAGCTTAGCGAGAGGACTACTTCTCTTGCATTCTCTGTATAAGAACAGCAGGATTTTCTTGATTTCTGCAGCCACAATTGAAACTCATGCTGCGGCTGCAGTTTCTTCTTGAGCCACTTTTCCCTAGTGCCTAGTGGCACCCCCCATCCACCGATCAGTGCCCCTATCCCTCGTGTCTAGTTGCACCCCCTCCATATGTTTCCCTGGTGTCTAGTGGTACCCCATCCTCTGAGTTCCATTGTTTTTATTTATTTATTAATATTATCTGACACCAGGATGCCCACCCCCAGTGTCAGATGCCCCCAACAGTCCCCTGTGTTGTTGCTGACATCGGGTGGGGCCCAATCCCAAATATCTGCACTAAGTCCCCCCAGCAGTGTGGGACACTGGGAGCCACTCCCAGTGTACCAAAATATTATTATTTTTATTTAGTATGCTTTTGCACTCCCATCACTCAGCTTATCAGCCCCACTCCATGCTCCTGCCTCGCCTCCCCAATGACCCCTACCATCCCACTGATGCTCTCTGGCATACCCCCAGGGTGGGGGCCACAGCACTATTATCTGCTCATCTACGATGGGAAAGGTGTTGGGGAGCCCGACATTGCTCCTGGATTCACCCACCCAGTGCAGGGTTCAGGGTCTGTAGCGGTGCCTGTGGAGCCATGACTGAGTCGGCAGGTGACACAGCAGAGAGCTATCAAGGCCAGAAGCCGGGCTGGCATCATTCTGAGTGACTAGCATGATCTTTGTGTTTTCTGGAGGCAGGGACATGCACATGACATCTGGCGTCTGCCTGCCTCCTTGCACCTCAGGCGCCGGTTGCTGCAGTGCCCTGGCTACCACCAGGGGTCCGATCAGATGCGGATGTACATCAGCCCTCCCCCAGCAAGGAGGCAGTCCCTAGGATGCTTCATCCTTCTCCCCAGCCGGCCCTCTGACAACCGGGTCCGTTCCGAACCCAGGTCACCGGCTTCATAGCGGAAATCCAACCACTGTGCCAATGGGCCATTAATTTTGTTTTTACCTGTAAAGAAGAAAACCATCCTCTGATGTCTTTTTACCTGAAAAAAGAAAGTGGTCCCTAAGTAGTCCGTATGTCCCTCTCCCCCATCCTGACCCTCCCACTGAGCTAGGCTTATCACAGTATGAACTTCTGACAGTATGATACCCATCGATGTAATACTGCAGTTATAGTCATAGAACAAGTATTCCAAAACAAGTCATTTCAACACAAAAGAAGCCTCCTCAAACTCTTGCATCAGGAAAGTTGGCATGGAAGGGACAGTTGTCTCGAAAATGCAAAAAAAGACTAGCTAAAAGGTCTCACTACCATGGTATACCATGAATCACCTTTTTATTTTTATAATATGCTTTATTAAAATTTTCCACAATATACATACATGAAAAGAGTTTGGAAAAAAGAACCATACAATGCCATACATTACAAAACTTCCCTTGGCATTTAACTCGTTACACTGAGTATTTACCTCTCCTCCCCTCCCACCTTCTCTATGCACCCCTCCATCACCATGAATCACTTTTATCACAGTATCAGAAATTGCCTAGGTATCAATACTGTGACTTCTGATATAGTGGTGAACCATAAGCCATGATACAGTGACGACCCTACCTGAGCACCGCAACCCACCCTTAACTACCTCTGGAGGTTGTAGGCTGTCAGCATCTATTTACTGGGACACGTCTGTACACTTCAAAGCTGAATGGCAAACTGAGGAATCAAGGTAAGTGCCGTATAATGTGTTTCAAAGGCATTTTGAACTTATGTTCATAACTTTGCCATTTTAGGTATTTTTTCACCAGATTTTCAACATAGGCTTTTGGGACCCCATCTCATGAATACTGGCACTGTCATTTCATTAATCAGGCTAAGAAGGTGATTTTGTGGTCACTGTGTGAAATCACCTTTTGGGACCAACTAACAAAATTACACCACCAGTGTTCAGGAGGTGGGCTCCCAAAACTAATGTTGAAAATTTGGTAAAAGAATTTCTAAAAGTGGCCAAGTTATGAGCGCTCATTGAAATTTTCTATGCACGTGCAAACTTTGGTAGTTTTTAATATTTTGAGTCCAAATTTTCAGCATAGTCATTTTTCTACACCACCCCATGAACAGTACAGCTGGCATTTTTCACGTCCTGCCTGACATGTGTTTTCACACCTGTGGTATGGAATGGCATTTTGTACAGATTTTAAAATTTTCACTAATGGGGTTCATGAGCTGGTGTCATAAAAACTATGTTCAAAATTTGGGATCAAAAGAATGAACAAATGCTAAAGTTATGAACCTTTAGTGCAATTTACGCTATGCCTTTCGTAACTTCAGAAATTTTAAATATTTTATTTAGATTTCCAACATATCCATCTTAACTTGACCTGATGTATGTCACAGCTGTCATTTTTCAAATCGTGTCCCAAAATGTGTTTTTGCACCTATTGCACAAAATGGAATTGCAGTTGTGCATAATTACATTTTGGCATAGATTAGAAAATGTTCTGTACCAGGGTACATGAGGTGTGGTAATAAGATGGCTATGCTGCCAGTTTAGTCACTGTTGTCCTATAAATGGAAGCACAGGTCCCATAGGGCCTGTGCTTCTAACTACACATATACATATTTATGGAGGGATGGGAGTGCAGGGCCCAGAGGGTCCCACAGAAAAATAAGGATGTGATTATACTATCTGAAAAGTAAGGAACTTTATTGCAAAAACTTCATCAATGCTTCAGTTTGGGTTGTTACTAAAGTGGCAAAAGTAGGGAACTGTGGCGTTGGGTTCCAACCCCTAACACCCACCCACCCTGCAGACACTGACAGGTGTTGATGGGTGCCTTGGGGTTGTCAGCCTAACGTTCACCCCATTCTTTTATACTGTATCCATCTCAGCTTATTTACTTATGGAATGGGGTGACCATTAGGGCTGATGAGAAAGGATAGGGACCAGATCAGCACGATGAAGGTCTTGCAAGAAACTATCTGGATGAAAGTATTTAAACAAACAATTCTAGTGGGGCTTTGAGAATTCTAAGCTTCCTTATGCAATAGGTCATGCAGTGATCACTGGAATTATCTAGAAGAGTACCAGCTACTACTATTAAGTGTGGATGGGATACAAGGACCCTGTCTGTTATACTACAATTGGAAACCAGGTGTTGGACTGGGTAGGAGGCAAAATCAATTAGGCAAGATTCAGAGTTTTAAAATTGGAGTGAAGAGTGGTGGATTAAGAGGCTTTGTTTCAATCAGACCAGTTAGCACTAAAATACCCCAAAAGAGTATGCATACCTTCAGGAGAGGAATACAGAACATTTTGTATAGTATCAGAGGTAGCATTAGGGGATGCGCAGATACCAGTGATAAAGACATGTATGGAATGGGAAAAGTAAACAACACTGATCAGTGATTCATAAAACTTAGGGATGGACTCCTGATGTGCAATTAAGAATTTAAGGTGATTGGAATGATCTTGCCTATGAATTACATAGAAAACAAGAAATCTGCACACTGGTAACTGAAATAATTACTGGAACCACATCTTAAAGAAATAAATCAGAACAGCCTGGTGCAGCAAGCACAGAGGCACCCTTGCCTCACCTGCCACCACATTTGGGACTGGGGTGGTTAACAACTTGATTTGTCAGGGGCTGGCTGGCCAGGTCTAGGAGGATTGAGCATCTGGAGGATGACTCTCCTCCTCTGAGAAGGAGAGTTGCAGGTCCCAGCACTTGTCTAGCCCCTAACAGAGGCTCAGGGATAGGCAGCCAGTGCCGGACGCAGGAGGCATGGAAGGATGGTGGCCGTCAACATCCCACATATGGTAGCATGCATGCATGGTACATCTGGATGGCATCATACATCTAGTCCTCCAGACCAAAACAAGGAAATGGCAATGTGTAATGTGTGGAGGGTACCAACCCTTCACAGGCTCTACACTGGCTACAGGACCCTCTTCTGAAACCAGAGCCATTTGGTTGGTGGTGACGCACCCACTGTCAACCCTTGCCATGGTGAGTAAGCTGTGTGGGAGGCACCAGGAAGAGGTAAATCCATGGGATGCCAGGGATGGGGCTTGGGGGCAGTAGAAGGGTAAGCCTGCACCATGGTGGGAAAAATCATTAACCACAAAAAATGAAATAACAAATGTAAAAAAGAAAGAAATCTGTTTGTCAGTTCACATTTGTTTAGAGGAATCAGTAGCCTCAGCACTTTGACCTGTGCATTTATTTAAGTTGCAGTTCCAGTCCAGTATTTATTTCAGTTGCCTATATAGATTTCTTGTTTTCTCATAATAACCTGGGTAAGTCACCCATATCTGCACCACCATCACCTTCATGAGAGATGCTGCATGCCGCTATGAATTACATAGCCTGGGATGGAACTATCCAATTAGTTAATTCACATGAGATAGCCAAGTCTCAGAAAGATTGAGGATATTAGGGTTGTTTGGGCCAGCCTATATTCTTTTTTTTTTACATTAAATCTTTATTGAAGTTTCCAATATACAAATGCACATGGTCCAGGAAACTTAGAAGAGACATGTTCATTGGGAAGTAAGACTAAACATGATGAACAACAACAACAACAAAAATCCCACATTCCCCACTACCCCCAATCCACCCCGCCCCCTATATTCCCGCTCATCCAGACCAGGTTACACAGTGTGGAGCCTTGATGTAGCTAACAAGGCTTTGCTTTGTAATAAAGTAGTGGCGGGTACTAAGAGCAAAGCGTGAGGAAAGGGCCCATATATCATTGAATTTAAACAATTTGTTACGCAGGCTGAAGATCATCTTCTCGACTCTGAGACAGTGTAGTAGCTCCATCAACAACTCACTGTATGATATCGTCACATTGTCCTTCCAATGTCTTAGTACTAATTTTTGACTGTCATGGCTATAAGGGCGATGTGGTATTTGCGTGCCTTCACAGGAATTTCTGAGTAGTTTCCAAGCAGGCAAGTGTCGATCGAGACGACTCATCTAAGCCTAACAGGGGGTCTTCCTGTGCCTAATTTGCTCCCAGGGTCTACTTTGGGACAGGACCAGAAGATATGTAGTGGGTTGCCGTCACCTTCACCACAGCGCAAACAGGTGGCAGAGTGTGTAGTGTCAAACCTAGCAATCTTCTGGGCAGTGTAATACAGGTTGTGCAAAATACGGAACTGTATAAGATGGAGTCTGTCCTGAGTAATATACTGATGACAACCCCAGAGTGTCTCCCACCTGATGGATGTTCCTGGCAGGAGGGCTTCCCAGAAAGTCCTAGAGCCTGAAGGAGTCAGGGTGCAACTGGTTGTATAAGGTTTTAAATATTTTGGAAATCGCGTAGGAGGCCTACATTTCGTGTGTCATCTCGGACCGGGCGAGGGTGCTCCGACAGGCGGGAGATGGGATCCAAAGGTTTTACCAAAAGGTGTCATAGTTGAAATAGCTTGAAGATATTGGAGTTGGGCAGGTCTGCCTTTGCTAGAATGTCTACAGAGGAGGCTCATTTTTGTTCAGTCCGGCCCAGAAATAGCTGAGTTTGACCTCCTGAAGTTGTGGGATCCAGGCATGGGAAAGAGTTTTCCCATCCAGTTTAATGTTCAGGTTTCCCGTGATGGGTTGCTCCAAATCTGTACATTGGTTATATTTGAGAATCAAGCAGAGCTGGGCGGGGCTTTGACCGAGTAGCGATGGGTGACCAACCCAAGACTTAGGGAGATTTTTGGGGTGGACTAACAATAAGGTCACGGGGAGAGACTATCCCTACAAATTTGGGATAACTCTATGTGAATCCATAAGGGTGTGTAGATATTGGGAGGCCTGGGTCCGGGGGCCATCTTAGATACATGCTTAGATGGCAGGCCCAGTAATAAAGACCAACGTGGGGACCCTCAGGCCTCCTTTGAGCTTAGGGGCTACAAGCTTGTGATAAGCCAGCCTATGACTTTTACCAGGGCAGATAAAATTGGCGAAGATATTATGGGCCTTTTAAACCATGAGTAGGGTAACCAGATATTGAGGAGACTGAGGGATAAAGCAGCCGGGGAATACGTTCATTTTGATAAGGCTGACCCTGCCCCAAATCGAGAGGGGAAAAGGGACCATCTGTTCAAGTCTTGGACAATAACATTTAGTAGGTAATCGAGATTAAGTTTACGCATCAGGAAGTATTTCTTGAGAATGAGGTACCCAAATATTTCAATATTTTCCTTTCCCAGGAAAGGCCTAAGGCCTCTACCTCATACCTCATCACTCTGTGATTAAGGGAAAACTATTGTTTTCTACGTTAAGTTTATAGTTTTATAATGAGCTGAATTCGCTGATAACCTCAAGAAGGTATGGGATGGACTTTTTAGGGTGGGAAGTGCAGAGGAGGAGGTCGTCGCAGAGGCCAAAACTTTTTTTTTTTTATCCTCCTTCCTTGTCCCCGTGTCCCTCCTTCCGACTGCACATACCTCAGCCCCTTTTCAGGATCTGCCCCAGAGTGCCCTTACCTCCTCCATTTTCCTTGCACAGCGGGGTCTGTTCTAGGTGGGCTCGGATGGGCAGTCTTCATCTAGGGACACTGAGGATACCATTTTTCCGCTGTTCTCCCCTACTTCCCCCACGCCCCCCTGGGGCCTTGGCCTGGGGCGTATGTCCTAGAGGCGACATGCTGCACACCACGCCTCCCTCAACGCCTCCACAAGCGTCCCCCTCCCTGGGACTCTGGTGGCCGGACCACAACCCCCGAGTGCGGTGCTCCCACCGACAGTTCAGGGTTGGGAATCCCAGGGAGGGAGGCATCCGTTGGGACGCTCGATCCTCCTCCCCAGCCACCCCTCGACGACTCCGAGTCCGCTCCCCCAACTGGGTCGCCGCGTGGTACGAGGTGTGGCGCTTAGCGCCTCAACCCTCAGCGCCACTGGGTCGCCAGGCCAAAACTTTTAATTTAAATCTTGTAGTGGTATGCCCTGGAATCCTGGGCTCGGCCAGGAGTTGGCGATGAGGGTTCGAGATAAATATTGAAAAGTAGTGGGGATAGGGGGCATCCCTGCCTCGTGCCAGAGAGGATAGGGAACCTCTTGGAATAGCACCCATTACAGAAAACCCTGGCAGTCGGGGCCGTAAAGAGCTTGAATCCATCTCTGAAACTCTTGGTGAAACCAAAAGTGTTCAAGGTCAGGAATAGGAAATTACAGTCGACTCTGTCAAATGCCTTCTCGGCATCCAGAGAGACCAAAGCCGCAGGGAATGGTGCGTCTCTGGACGCAGAAGAGGCATGATCCAACATTCTGATGTGGTCGCTGGCCAGTCTATTCGCCATGAAGCCGACTTGTTTGTACCGATAAGGCCTGGGATCATGGCACTCAGTCTTGTTGACAACAATTTGGTGAGGATCTTAATATCCTGATTGAGTAGTTAGATCGGCCGTAACTGGTCACGTTTTCAAGGGCTTTACCTGGTTTCAAGATGAGAACAATTATGGCTTCAAAAAGTGAGGTATCCGTACTAGACCCTTCTAGAATCTGTTGGAAGACAGGGAGAAGTATTGGAGCGAGGTCTTTGCAAACACTTCATAGAAGTTCGGGAAAACCCATCGGGCCCAGGAGATTTGTCGTTGGGAGACCGTCGATCACGCCAATGATTTCCTCTACTATTATGGGGTGCATAATGCTATGCATTGTTCCACTCAAGTGTGGAAGGTGCAACCCTTTAGATAAGCATCCAGCACTGTGCAAGGGGGGTTGGTCATCGGTGAATAAAGGATTGAAAAATTTTTGAATTCGGAAGTAATTTTTGGGGTCCACCAGCAGGAGCCATCTTGAGCCCGGATGGTTGGGACATATCTAGTGGATTCTTGCTGTTTGACGTGGGCTAGTGAGGAGATGGCCTGCCTTCTCCCTTGATCGACATATGTCGCTTTATTTGAGGATCATGTGTTTGGTTTTCTCTGAGGTGTTCCATATAAGTGTTTTTGAGTTTGGCCAAATCTAGTAAGGTCTTTTCCGAGGTGTGGGGAAAAGTTTTTTCCATGTCCTAATCTGTCTGAGAAGCTGGACTAGCTCTAGCTCTCTCAGCTTTTTCTTTTGAAGCCACCCCAATGAAAAGACCCCTGAGGTAGGCTTTGAGGGCTCCCATTCAATATCAGGTTTACCGTGGAGTTTAAATTGATTGAGGTGTATTGGGCTATATGGGTGCTGATATGTTTCACTATTTCTGGGTCCTTTAAAGTTGATTGTTAAGTTTCCACCGGCCGTATTTATTAGGGGCATCCGATAGAGAGAGGGTATGAGACCAGAGAATGGTCAGAGGGAGGGCCGGGTGTATATCAGAATCGGTGACTCCAGGAATCAGATGATGCTAGATCAGTATATAGTCTCTCCTGGAGGATGTCTTGTGAACTGGTGAAGTGAAGTGAAGCTTCTTTCAGAAGGGTGTAAACATCTCCACACATCGTAAACCGGCCTTGTCCCAAAGGTCTCGGAGAGCCCTTTGTGCTGGAGATAATCCTTAGGCCTGCTCCCTGAGCAGTCTGCAATAGGGTTGGTGACTACATTAAGGTCACCTCCCAAGACCATCGATATGTTAATGAAAGGATTAATTTATTAACAAGGTCTCACAAAACTCTGGGAGTCGGAGTTAGCATAAAGACTACCCAGCAAAATATCAAAATTGAAAACCCTTCCCTGGTCCAGGATATACCGCCCATGGGTATCTTTTTATGACTCTATTAGAGACAAAGGAACGCTTTTACCAATCAATATCATGACACCACAACTCTGTTTTGTGCCTTGGCAGACAAAACCTGGCCTGCCTGTTGCTTCTTCATGCTTAATTCTTCTGTGGTCAAAAGGTGGTTTCCGGATGAACGAGATGATCGGATTTCAGGAGCCTGAGATGCTTGCAGACCTGGTACTGTTTAACTTTCTGTCTGACTCCTTTGACGCTCCACGAAAAATTCAAGCTACCCATCTGTGTACAGGTTATGTGTGTAGGAAAGTAGGACACGCTGCAGGAAAAAAAGGAAAAAGGCATCTGCCAACCCAACAATGAGTGTGTTTGAAAAGGTCTGGTCTGACGAGCCCTCCTCTCCTTCCACCCCCACATATCCCAAATAATAAGATGGAATGCATGTACAGGAATATCAGAGGTAAAACCCAACCCACCCCACCCCATCATCCCTTACAGGCCGTAAACAAGTCCCCTAGTAGTCCTTCCTTCCTCCAGCCCCGAACCCACTCTATCACCCTCCAATAGGAAATAAGCTGCAATATACTAAGGTGGGTGTTTGTGGGTGTGGCAAGAATATCCTCTAACTGGAGATAATTATGAATAATA
This sequence comes from Neoceratodus forsteri, assembly GCA_016271365.2. Classification (NCBI taxonomy): domain Eukaryota; kingdom Metazoa; phylum Chordata; order Ceratodontiformes; family Ceratodontidae; genus Neoceratodus; species Neoceratodus forsteri. The sequence continues at coordinate 1,159,225,075 of CM057459.1, read as the reverse complement.
TCCAACAATTAACACTTTCAACTGTGGCCAGGAAGGCGCACTGCTTAACACTACTGTAACATAGAACACCTCTAGATGATGTAAACCTGGTCAAAGATTAACTGAGAAACACTACCAATGTCTTTTACAAAAGGTAGCAAAGAATGGATGTGACCATGTTATCAAAACATGCACAAGAGCGTGAGCATGAGGAAACAAAAAGATCGGAGGACAGCTCCCTTAGAGGCAAGAGTCCTAGTTGCAGAAAACTGTGCTGCAAATAATGAACAGTTCAGCAGTCTCTGTATGCAGTGAACAAGTGCAGCCCTGTGACCGGTGAGCATCCTCCATGTTGCAGTAGGGCGGGACCCTCAAGAAATTAAGGCACAGTCCAATCAGGGCCATATGTGCAATGCGAGGCGAGTCGTGGAGGGCTGGAAAGAGATAGTGCAGGTGATCTTGGTGGTACAGTAGGGTAGTGGAGGGATAAGGGCGCCCACTTTGAACCCATAGTCCTGGCGATTGAAAACTTGTGTCGGAAGCTCCTGGTAGAGGAAGCAGGACATTACCGCATCAACCAGCACATTTTATCTGTAGTACCATTAACCAGATGCTGCACCATCAACCAGAGAAAAGAAAGACCAGCCACCTTGTCCATCTTGAGCAACAATGCAGAGCAGCGGTAAGGTCCAATGAGGCAGGGACCTGCTGGTAGCGAATATTGAGAAAGGGGACCATGTAGTGGAGTAGTCCTGGGGGAATGGGCCAGGACAGGGACTGAGGACCCTTTAGAGTGGAAAAAGGGCAAATCTTCATCGTTAGCAGCATGAAAGGGATCAGCTGACTAGGGACATGGGAAATGAGGAGACTTGCAATAGATTTGGTGAGGCAATCTCAAGATTAGGACAGCCCTAGAAATGGGAGCAAGTCACGCCAATCACTGGTACTTCAAGGGCCTTTGAAAAGCTCGGGAAGGCGCTGGAGAGCCTTAGCGGCAGCATCAGGGTCTTCGAATGTGGCCCAGGCACCCTATATCAGCACCCCTAATTTGGCTGGTAAGACATGCAGAACTTTATACTGGCTGCTACAAGCTTTGAAACCAGGGGTGGAACTGGGTTCTCCGCTGCCTGACTGAAACCGGAGATCTTGCACCAGCCTGATTTTTGTGTCCTCCCATCTACCTCCTTCAAATCCTTAATCTTGGCAAAAAGATGCTGGCGCGAGATAATTCAGAAACTTGAAGATCAGCGGGCGGGGGCGGCTCAGATGGGGGCTTGGGACGAAGAGGCCTAGTGCACCCGCTCGATGGTGTAGATGGTTCCATAGGGGAAGGCCCGCTATCCTCTCGATGAGCTTTGTAGAAAGTAATTACTTCAGCCCTTGGCACACTCTGGAGACCTATAAGGACCTGCGTTGTTCCGGTGGCTGCGGCCCTCAAGGTCTTCAATCTTCAGTTCCATTTGGCCATTTTCTGACAGAGCATAACCAGCTCGGGCTCTATTTTATCTGCCCGCTTTTCATCACCGACTTAGATCCTCTACCGCACCGGTAAGTGATTTTAACTCTGCGCAAACTCGCCATGCTATCTTTGAAAGGAGAATTCCATAAGAAAGTGTTGCAAGGTGAGGGTTGCATGTCTTCAGAGGAGGCCGATGATGCTTGTTCCAGTTCAGTCCCGAGGCCCTGGCTTTCTTGGGGCCTTTTCTGGTGAAACAGGTGGCGTGTGTCTGGAGTCGTTTTCCTGGAGTGCATCTTTTTAGCTCTTAAAAGCAGCACAGGTGGAACTCGGTTCTCAGCTGAAGGCTTTAAACTACACTCTGGTCATTAGGCGTTAGGTAGTTCGTGAAAATATAACTTTAAGAGGGTCAGAGAGCTGGAGCAACAGTATAAGGCAGTTATCTGGAGACTGCATCACGTGACTGGCCAGCTCATATTCTGACCAGGTCAATTTTGGGGAGAAGACTTCTGGTATTTATGCAAATATCTTGATTCCTTTAGGAAAAGGTGGTAAACTACTATTAGATGAGGAAGGAGGGTCTGGATTTACCTCCACATTGCCACCAAGGAGTAGCACGAGCACCAAAACAAATAACTGAGTTTAAATGAAGAGAAGGAAGTCCTCCTGCTGGAGGTTCACAAAAGTATCAATGCTAGAAACACCAAAGATGCAAAGTCAAAATAAAGCCTCCGAGCAAGTCACACGAATATATGAATATACAAATGAATGAATGTGCCAGCAGATAAAGGCATTATGGTCTATCCAGTCTGCTCAGTGTACAGTTCACATTTCATTTACAGAGGAACTGCCTCACTTCCCATATCTCCATGACCCTCTCAAATACTCCTCCCCACCTACTGCTTTCCACCTCACATTGTCCCAGCCTCTCTTGGTGCTGCCCATGGTTTTAGGATACCACTTCCTCTGGTAACTCATTTCCTTAGCCACAATCATCTTAATAAAAGTACCTCCTCATCCCTTCCTGAACCTTCCACCAACCAGCTTTAGGCTATTACCCCTAGTGCTCTTGTTTCCACTAAGGCTGAAGAATCCCTCGATGCCCACCCTTTTTTACCTTTTAAGTACTTTGAAAATCAGTCATGTCCTCCCCCTTCTGTTCTCAAGGGTATACATGTTGAGTCCCCTGGGCCTTTCCTTGTAGGTATTGCTTTGCTGGTCCTAAATCATCTTGGTTGCCTTCTTTGGACCATTTCCAGCAAGTTGAAATCCTTCTTAAGATAAGAGCACCAATACTGCACACTGTACTCTAGGTGCAGTCTCACTAGAATACTTATACGGTGGCAGAATAACCTCTGCCTTCCTGCTGATAATTCCCAGGCTATATAGCCTAGCACCCAATTGCTTTAACCACAACTTTCCTGCAGTGTGCCGAATGTTTCAGGTCGCTCATGATAATTACATTCAGGTCCTTTTCTTCCTCTGACCTGGTTACCTGCACACCACCCAAGCGTATTTGATCCCCAGATTTTTTGCCCCAAGTGTATAACTTTGCACTTTGAGCATTGAACCCCAGTTGCCAAATGCAGTCCCCTGCTCTAATCTAGTCAGGTCTTCCTTGAGTTCCTGTCCCTCTTCTGTGTCCACCTTCCCAAACACCTCTGTGTCATCCGAACAGGTAGATCTTACCTTTGATCCCATCTCGATGTCACTTATGTATATGAAAACAATACGAACTGAGCACAGATCCTCTGGGATCCCGCTGATCACAGGCCTAGATTCTGAGAACTCCTCCAACTACCACCTTTGGTTTCTGTCATGCTGCCAAGTTCCGGCCCTACTCAACAGGCTTAGCCCCCACCTCCAGGTCTACTAGCTTCCTGACCAGTCTCCTGTGAGGTACAAAATTGAAGGCCTTTCTGAAGCCCAGATATAGGACATCAGCTGCTTGGTCCTTGTTCACTGTCCTGGGGACCTAGTCGAGGAAATCAATTAGGTTAATCTAGAGGATTGCCTTGGCACAAATCCATGCTGCCTCACATTCTGGAGCCCATTATCCTCCAGAAAGCTCAACAATCTCTCTTTCAGGATGATCTCCATCAGCTTGCCTACTATTAAGGTAAGGGTGACCAGCCTAGAATTCCTGGTTCATCCTTCAGTCCACTTTCATGAAGAGGCACAACATGTTCAGTTTTTCAATCCTGGGGCACAATCCCTGTCTGTCAGGATCCACCAGAGCCTCTGCCAGTTCCTTAAGACTTTTGGGTGCATGCCATCTCACCCTGGGGATTTATCCAACTTCATGGCCCTTAAGTTTCCTGTCAGCTGGAATGACACTGTATAGCTCCCCAACTTCTAGTCCCTACCCGCTGTTCCCTTATGGCACTGGGCCATACTTTTCTAGTAAAGACTAAACAGAAGTACTTACTAAATCGTTTGCTTTCTCATCACTACCCTCTACCAAACTACCATCCTTTTGAATCTGACTTTTCATCCTTGTTGTTCCTTTTCACTCTTATATATTGGAAAATGTCTTCTTGCCTGTTTTAACCCCATGTGTTAACTTCACTTCCTTGTAACCTTTGCCACCTAACTGCTCTGCTCACCTCTCTTGACTTACCAGAATAATCCACACTGTTCTCCTCCTTCTAAGTATGTTTGTAGTTATGGGGAAGTTACCCTCTTGCCACCTACAACTTTTGCGCATCCTTGCTCAACCAGTTGAACTTCTTGGCCTTAGTTTTCTTACTTTTGATTTTAGCACACTCACTAGTGGCCTCCATCAGCCCTTCTTTGTTATTGCTCATGTCTCTTGCAATCCATCTCCCTTCTCATCCCAGTAAGGTGTCCTGCTAGAGTTTCTCCCATCCTACCAAAATCAGCCTTCTTAGAGTCCAAAACCCTTTCTTGGTCCTGACCATCCCCTGCCCATGTACAGGTGGAACCACACTGTGTAGTGGTCACTACCTGTAAGTGGCACTTCCTTTCATGTCCTGAACATGTTTACAGTTGGACAGGACCAGGTCCAGTACAACCCTCTAACTAATAGTTCCATGATGCCCTGAGGGCCAGGAAACCACCCTAAAATGCATCCAGCAGTACTTGCTCCCTAGTGCAGGAGGTAACAAGAGATTTTCCAGTCCACCCCAGGTAGACTGAAATCCTACATTCTTGCTACCTCCCTTATTGGTCATTTCTGTGATTCGAATCCCTAGTTCCCTGTTCAACTCCTCTTCCTGGGAAGGTGACCTGTAGACCATCCCCATCCTTAGTTTCCTCCCCTAGAATTTGGGGGAAGAGACCTCATGAATGTCAGAGTAATTGGGGAGAGGTTAACCTGTAGGGACCAAGGGGTCTAGTAGATAGATAACATGGGCAGGAGGGTGGTTAACAGTAGGACAAGCATGATGAAGGGTATAGTAATTAACAGCTGCACATTCAATGGGAATTTGAAAACAGGTAAGATGCACTCACACAACCAACTCACTGCTTGCGCTGTAGACTCTATGTAATCAGGTAGTGAAATGAGACACTCAGATAGATGCCCTGCTGGCCACAAATATATCTGAGGTATCTGAGAACAAACTCCTGGGTGAATTGGCAAGGCAAGTGAGTTTTAATGGCATCTTCCTTGAGCAAATGGCTCAACCTAGTACAAAGACAAACTAAGGCCACATGTATAGTAGGACATTAGGCAAATTACCCAGTAGTTCCATGTGCTGATGCAACTGAATGAGATAATATGAGATAATGTTTGTGTAACTTGAGTTTTCTTTGTGGCTTTTGCCTCTTTATCCATAGGATACCACCCCTGCTGGAGTATGATGCAAGGAACCCTAGAGGAGGGTTCACCCCTACAGGTGCGGGAATGAATGCATCTGCTAAAGCTAGGGTAGGAAGAAGCCCACGGATGGAGAAGGAGGAGAGGGTGGTGAAACAAAAAAGAATCCTGGCGAGGCCAGGATGTTGTGACCTTTAAACTCGATGGGGAGTGGTGTTGTTGCTCACCCATTGAACCACAGGGCTTAAAGCTCTCCCATTCAATGTGCTGATGCAACTGAATGAGATAATATGAGATAATGCTTGTGTAACCTGAGTTTTCTTTGTGGCTTTCCGTCTCTTTCTATCCGTGGATATACCACCCTGTAGGAGATACGATGCAAGGAACCCTAGAGGAGGGTTCCCCCTACAGGTGCCAGGAATGAATGCGTCGGCAAAGGTAGGGTAGGAAGAAGCCCAAAAGAATACCTAAAGATGTCAAGCATCAAAGAGGCAAGGATGATGAATAATTTATGAAGAGAAGTGCTAACTTCCTAAGAGAGAGAGGAGAAAGTCAGGCACCATCCGCCTCCATCCAACAGCGGAACCTAACTAACTAATGAGAATAAAGCACTAAGTCTAACTAATATTAAGACCATTGGCACAGAGGAGAAGAAACCCCTTTGAGGAGGAAACCTCTGGGGATCAAGACCTAGGTCGCCTTCCCTCCAGGCTGACGACGTTTGATTTGAGGACATATGTTGGTAAAGAAATTGTTCATAGATGAGGGATATAAGTAGGGAAGATGACGATGGGATAGGAAAAAACTCCAAAGAAACATGGATTAAAATAAGAAACATGAGGTGGCAGGGACCCAAGGAGGGTATGCTCGAGTATTCGATGAGAGATAGCTGATCAGAGGAGCATAGTATATCAGAGAAGCAAGGATGGGAAGGAACAGATCCATGTATAAGTTAGAGCAAGGGTATCCAGATGTGCTTATGAGATTCCAGATGTGCTGATGTGGAGACAGGTGATAATGCAAACTGGCTTGACGAACGACACGCTTGATTGAGCGATGTGATTGAGCAGACACTGAGGTTGAAGAGACATGTTTGATTATGCGATGTAAACTAATAGATTCTGAACGGTTAGACCCTGAGTTTGTAGTCGATGCGCAGTATGGAATTCAATGATAGGAATGTTCGAGAAAGAGATGTAAATAGATAAACCCTGAGGTAATGCTGAGGTGAGCGATGCGAGTGGAATAGGCAATGGGAATGATTAGACACTAAACCTTGAGGTAATGCTGAGTGAATGAAGACTGGATTTATGAACTAGATATGACTGGAATTATGAACTCGATTCATGCGGCAGGACAGCCGTGGTTGATAGGTGGCATAGGAGGTGTGGTGAGTGCGCCCAAAGAATATCAATAGCAGGCCACGAGTGGAGTGAATCCTGGATGGTCGGTACAGACTTGGAAGAGGAGACAGGAATAAACTTGAAAATGAGCTTGTACAAAAGAAGTAAAGGAAGGAAGGAAGTACAAGGAAGTAGACTCCTTGAAAGGAGGTAGACTCAGAGGCCAAGGAAGGATATCTAGAACCAGAGGCAACTCAGGTTGAGCGACCTAAGAACAAACCTGGACAATGCACGAGGATGAGTGAGCAAAAGTGGACGATGTATGGTGAGGAGTGAAGAGAAGAACAGAGTGAAGCCATGATGGCTAGTACTAGAAAAGGCACTAGGACAAGGAAGGTAAAATTAGGAAACAGATAAGGTACAATGAGGGATTAGGAAATAGATAAGGTACAATGAGGGATTGAAGCCATGGAGGCTGGTACAGGAGGCGAGGTATGAAAGGACAAAGGACAGAGGGAGTTCAGTGGGGTAGCATAGGACCCAGCCATGGATTGATGAAGCGGGCACATGAGTAATGATGGTAATGCTCAAAAGAAATATTGAATGCAGCTGAGGAAGGCATCATAGGAACTGAGGAAGGACGATGAGGGATTGACATCATGAAGGCATGTACTGGAAAGCAAGGTAGGAAAGGACATATGATGGTAGGGATGGAATTGGATGAGCAGATTGAGGCGAGGGAGAGTGGAATGGAGAACTAGGCATGAGAAAGAGGAGCCTTGGAGTCTGGCACAGCATGAGGGCGCATGAATCAATGAGGCTGCATAGGAGTCATGATAGGATGCCTAAAAGAAATAGTGAATGCATACCATGAAGGGATTGAATCTGAGAGGGCTAGGATGCCAAATGACGACCTAAGTCATGAACTGGACAAATGCAGCAGGAGGGCAATTGCCAGACCATGAAACAAAATCAGAAAGGAAACTGGTGCTCAGGGGGCAGCGAGACAAACCCCAACAGCTACAAAGTTTGCAGAGCGCTAGGAGAAGCACACATGAATATACCAGTGCTGTATGGGCCTATGAGGCCCATCATGCAGTCCTAAACAACACATCAAAAGGTCCAGAAGAGAAGCATGGCCTGGCATGAGCTGGGACAGTGCCCACCAGCAAGAGTGTAGAGGAAGCCATATAGGCAGACACAGCACGAGCCCCACATTGCCAAAACAAGAGGTTTGAACAGGTACCTATGAATGATAGAGACCCTGAAACTGATTTCCTCAACTCCGGGAGGTGTAGTAGGGATGAATAATGATAGGTAGCCAGATACAGGATAGGAAAACCCTGAAAGAAGGTACGGACAAGGAAGGAGAGAGCACCCACCAGAGGGAGGAACTAAGGAAGGACTCAGAGTGGCAGATCAAACAAGCCGTTTTTTGGTTTATGTTTTTTTTCGTAGAAGACTGAGGAAGAGGAGACATGACGGAACTTGAAGATGAATGGAATGATAGTGGAGAGCAGCCAACCAGCCCTTAGCAAAGGCGACAAACAGGAAGGCATGGCTTGGACTGGAGGTAGAAACAAATCGAGCAATGTGATGAATGAAGTTCCTCGAAAGGAGGTAGATTCAGAAAGGAACCGTAAAGGAACTTGGAGGGAAGCAATGGACGATGGATGAAGAGGAGTGCCAGGAGTGAATTGAACTCGATGGCCAGTACAAGAAAAGGCAGCTGGCATGAGATAAGGAGTCTGGAACCTGAGACAAGTGGCAGAGGGCCAGGGTCGCTGAGCAAAATGGACGATGAATGATAAGGAGTGACGCTCAAGTGGATCGAATCCAGATGGCCAAGCAGGGACAGTATGGATGAGGAATATGGAATGAAGTCATGAACCTGAATACACAGGGCAGGAGGCCCGCGGTTAGAGAAGGTGGCACAGGAACCATGATAGGCAAGCCCAAATGAATCCTAGATGGCCATTAGGGAAGGAGGGAATGGCAGTGAGGTGGAGTCGGATGAATGCCAAACAAAGAAAAAGAAGAAAGCAGGCCAGGAGTGGATCAAATCCAAGATGGCCGGCACTGAAGGAGAACATCAGGACGTCAAAACAGAGGAGGAGATCAAATCAAGGTGACAATGCTCTGAGGATAGTCAGAGACGAGGCCGGATTAAGAATAAGAAGGTCATATTAACAGCCCAGCAGAAGTTCAGGAGGCAAACAGCAGAGTTGTAACTGCAATAAAACATGGAATAATGCTCTGAAAACAGTGTAGCAAGGCAGTGCAATAAAGCTGCAAGGAGAATGAGAGCATGAATGAGCAATACAGCTAGGGTCAGAGTAAACCTGTGTCAGGTGAAAAGAATGAAGTATGCAACATGGAGCAGCTATGGCTGAGCTGAAACACGCAGATGATTGCAGTCACATTGCAGCATTTTGAGGGAGGTGAGCAACAGTGGAAAACAAGCACTGGGTACAATAGTAAGAAGTAAACAGTAGCAGAGGCTACAGTTGTAGGTAACTAAAAGCAGTAGTATGAGATGCACTGAGAAATCGGATGATGCATGATGAAGCTGGATGAGGTGGCATGCAGGCCAGGTTCGATGGAAGGCCAGATGGGAGTCAAGCCAGAGATGGCCCAACTATGTGAATGGCAGAGCAAGCTAATAGAAGAACCATGGCATGATGAGATATAGAAGCCATGACCAGAATCCTGGATGGCTGATGATGGAGCGGAGGGCAGAAAATCTAAGGCACCTGCCCCAGTAAGGACAGGAAAGTGACATGTCAGAAATAGCCACCGAAATGGTAGTGCATCATGAATAGCACCAGGGCCTGCATGAATCAAGCCCATGATGATAAGGGCATAGTCCAAGAAACATAGGGCTACAGGAGAAGCAACCACCATAAAAGGAAAAACATATCAAGCATCCTGACAAAGTACCAAAATCTGGGCATGAGATACCACACGAAAACTAGGCATGAAATGGCTGAAGCTGAACAAGGAAGGACAAATGCGCCACCTCCCGGACAGCAGGAGAACCTGTCAATGATGGAGCAGGAATCCTCTGAAGCCAAAATAGATAGAATCGGACCAGACAGGTGGCAATGCAAGTTGAGGAGGTCAAATGAGGAGAAACGGAGACACAGGCATTCAATCCCACATGGCAGTGAGTCAGAAGGATGCGCAGCTGCATTTACAATTTTTTTTTTTTTAACAGCAAGTGACCGTCAACCAGGCTTAAACTGGGCAGGAGCTCACCAAACCCCATTCCACCTCATTGGACACCTGTCTCCATAGCATGCTACGGAGAGTTCCACCTCCCAAACAGGTCCAATGTAATGACTGCCTTGAACCATGTCTCCTCGGCCGACTCTTTCATTTTAAGAAACAAAATTGTCAACACATGGCAAGTGCCACCTCCTGGAGAGAATAAGCTACACAAGAGAAAACAGTGGAACAGCAGGACCTTGACCCAATCATATTCTGTACCTGACCTCTGCATTTCTAACATTTGAGAAATAGATGTATGAAACAGCCTTCTTCGTTTTGCAGGGCTGCTCAACGGTACTCAAGGTACTTCCGGTCGCTTTACTTGAGTATAATGTTAGCTCTCAACATCAGTCTAGGTGCAGTCCGAGTCCGACTGCCTGTACAGCATAAAAAAAATAGACGCTGAAGGTGGATGACGGCAATAGGATGTGGCCACGATAGCCAGGAGACCCAGCAGATGATCGAGAGGGCACTAGGCAACGAGGCAGGAGCTGGCAGCGATAGGGCAAGAGGACGGGACGGACCCCAGGATACAAATGGATTGAAAGGAAGGCAGCAAAGGAGGAGGCAACAGCCAGGAAAAGCCCACAGCACCAGCAGGCAAGACGGGGGCAGACAAACGCAAGGAGCAAACTTGCAGTGAGGCAGGGAAGGAAGCAGACGGCAACGAGACCCCGTGGAGGAGCAGACAGAATGTGCATAGCTAGAAAAGAGAGCAGAATGAAAGCTGGGAGTACAAGCACAGGCACAGTGCAGAAAAAGGAGGGGCGGAATAAGAAAACAGAAGAGAGAGAGAGAGAGAGAGAGATGGGAGGGAGTGAGGCAGGGAATGAAATGAAGGGCTGCAAGCAATTGGCAATGCTGGGTGGGACTGCAGCTGAAGGAGTGATTGAAGTAGATGAGCAGCAGAACCTTGTGGAAGCAAAACAAGCTGAAACAGGCAGAGAGGAATGAACATGCAGCCGGAGGCAGCTGCAGAGAAAAGAGAAAATGCAGCAGAATCCAGACAGGTGAATAGAGGCCAGCACCTCCGGCTGTGAAAAAGAATCCTGGCGAGGCCCAGGATGTTGTGACCTTTAAACTCGATGGGGAGCGATGTTGTTGCTCCACCTATCGAACCACGGGTTAAAGCCCTCCCATTAGAATGCTGAGATATAATTTAGGCCACATGTCTAGTAAGACAATAGGGCACTAACATAATTAGGAATGCTGGAATATAGTTTAAATGTTTTAATTCTACACTCAGACCACCTCTAATAGGGTATGGCTAACCTCAATCAGATAACTACGTAGGAATCCTACTAAGTAAGAAATTTCACACCACCTGGGTTGGATGTGACAAGTACCTATAAACTTATAAATTAAAACTCAAACCCAGACCACCCAGCATGGAGTACCTTGGTCAGTTACTGTAACAGAAATACCCACACCACCATGCAAAATGTGATGGGATCCTAGCAAATTATCCAGGAGAACCAAGGACATAATCCAGGAAGGAGGTGATAAAAGCTGAGTTATGCTAAAACTTATTATGTTGTATTCAGGGATGGCCCAGTGGCACTGTGGGTTGAGGCACTGGATGCCACACCTCGAACCATGCCAGTGATCAGAGTTCAGGAATGCTGGCAGGGAAGGGTGAGGTTGAGCATCCAGAGGACTGTCTCCTCTCCTGGGGAGGTTGACAGGATTTCTGGTGCAGTAGCAGCCTCTGGTGGAGACCAGGGGTGGCACTAGCACCAGGACATGGTAGGGACAGGATGACGGTGGCTCAATGTCATGCGGCATTGAGGTAGCCATGTAGAAGCCATTGCAAGCCACATCCCGGGGAAACCACTGTAGAAAAGCCACCACCCTTGCCAGTAGGCAAGGCAGGATCAGTGGTTGGCCACATGTCCAGCACTGGCTTTTCTTGGCCCCTGCTTCCGGTCACCCTCCTCCTCCTCCTGGTCGCTCCACTAGATTATAAGATAGAGCATCAGAGGAGTGGTGGCCCACCTCGGGTGGTTCAGAGCCAGGGGTCATGCAGCTGAGTATGGCGGGAGTGGAGAGAGCCACCCAGAGCAGTGGGTCAGAGGCTTCAGGCGGAAAGCAGAGCGGCACTAAAATCCACGCTTGAGAGAGTCCGTAAGTGAGATAAAGAGATTCAGAAAAAATTATGTTGTGTTTATACTATAAGCCCAGACCACAGTGCACAGGAAATAGTAATTTGAAATACTCTAAACCCACATACGAACATATGAAAGTTGCCAGCAGAAGAAGGACCAAAGGTCTATCTCTAGTCTGCTCTTCTTGTGGATTCCCTCTCCTGACTGCTACTCCCTTTTCCCCCACCCTTGACCTTGAGCTTCCCTTTACCCTGTCCCACCCTCTTTTGAAGCCTTTCACTGTCTCCATTGAGACCATCTTCTCTGAGAACTCATTCCACCTTGCAACCACCGTGAAGAAATGCCTCCTGAATGTCTTGAGGAGGTGGTAGGAGGCTTTGCAGTAAGAAAACACACAAATTAGACAGCATGAGTAAGCTGCTCCCTTTTTCCATCATGCACACTGATATGGGCCAAAGAAGCAAAAGGATTTTTAGTTCTCAACCATACTCTTTCAGTGAAACCAACTTCATCTTCTGGTATTGAAAGCTTATTTCTTAATGGTGACTATTCTCCATGGCACAGGATTAATGCATACAGGTACATATCCACCCGTGGAGATCCATACCTGAGGACTGCTGCGTGGTGGCCGATTCACAGTCACCGCAACCACGCAGCCTTTATGCAGCCCCTACCCCATGGCACATAGGTGTACAGGGTCACATCTGCAGACACGCGGACATCCAATGGGATTCCCGGACCTGGTCCACCGCTGTATCCTTGCACCCTGGAGCGCAATGCATGTCAGGCTGTTGCAATAGCAGCTGTGACATCGGGCAGGCAGGTGCCCAGTTATTCACCCTGACCCACCATGTGCATCCCATGGGCTGGGGCAGCATGTTGAAGGCCTATCCGTGCCCTGACATCCCCACTGCTTTCTAGTGGTGGCATCCCGTGAGGGAGTGTACTGGCTATGACTGCCTTCAGGTCGCATAATCTTGCCCCTCACCCAATGCTCACACATTCCAGCATAGCTTGGAGCATGGGCATGCCCCAGTCCTCCCCATCACTGAACTTGTCATGCGGGTGGGGGATCGGGTCTTGTACCAGTCCTGTACCCCCTTTGAATCAGGCCAGGGCGGTGGTAGGTAGAGAGTGGCTACACGCCCTGATCGGTGCATGTAGGCCATATTGCGATTGGAGAATAGCCCCAATGTGACTAATCGCTGGCCCTGTGAGCTATTTTGAATCAGCAGCATTGTTAATATGGCGGTGTTTTGTGAGCTAGCCTGGTGGCATACAAACACAATGGATTCACCAAACACTCGCTGCTTAGAGGATGACCGCATCAGGGTTCTGCAGCTCAGCTTTCTATTCCCACAAGGAAAAGACATTTTAAGCAGAGAAACAGGGAACAAAACTGGAACAGTGCTAGAAGTTTTCTTTCTTTCAAGCCCCAAAGGACAACTGTGAGATTCCTGAGAGAAGCTATCAGCCAGATAAGCAATGTTTGATTCTTGCAAAACTGAAAATCACTACATCTACTGACCATGGTGGAAATTATTCTCATCAGGCTGATTCAAGGCTAACTGGCTAATCGGGAGCATATGAATAAGAATTATTCTATGAAATACTTGGAAGTACTTCTTTCTGATTCTTTCCATTTTCAAATCGCTAAGTGTGACCTCACAGCCCCCCATATCCACCTCCCATATTTCTTAATTACAAATCTGGTCAATGCAGACTGTGGAGCATGAGGAAACGTGGGATAAAGAGGAAAAATAAAGCTTTTATTCTGCTTCAACCCTGGAAACACATAAAGAGAAAATCCAAAAGAGCGCTTAAAGCCTTAGACAAAAGAAGTATTGTTAAAGGACCAAAGGTAGTTTAAGACTGACAAGCAAACTTGACACAACAAAATAAGTGGGTTTGTTGTGGGATGATCTTGTCTGACAAACTTATGCTTTATGATACTATAATTTAAATGATATAATTTTATAATAATTTAATCTAATAAGAGGGAGCTTGGGTAAACCAGAGTGCTGTCCCCTTGGAATAAACTCCTGTCCAACGTAATGGAAAGTTGATACTATGCTCGAATTTAAGACCAAGTTAGATACCTACTATAGAACCCGAGGGAAAAGTTAAGGTACTTGAAAGCAATATATTACTTTTGAGACCTTTGAGGAAGCTAATGTCTCACTTTGAACTTATGAAACTTATAAGCAGAATATTAGATGAGAAACCAAGACATCATTTTGTTGGATTTCAACAAGGCATTTGATATGGTACTGTGCTGGGTGATAATAAACAAACTACAGAAATTACAAATGAGTGGCCATATCATAACATGGATACAACATTTTTTTTCTAAACTTTATTTATTTGGAAAGCAAACAGATACAGTCACTTCACTTCCTTCCATCAATTTGGAAGGTACAAGGGCTGCAAGAATAGGTTACAGTATGTTTGCACAAACATAGTTTCTTTACACCACAAAAGTGAGCTCAAATCTTATAAAAAGTCAGGGTAGTTACTGCTTTAGATTAAAACTTGGAGAATGGATAAAGTTGGTCTCAAGTGGCTTATATGGTAGTGAATTCAAGGCTTAATTAAAACGTTGCAAGACCCTTGTTAACAGTAAAAGTTAATCCATTAATATATTCATTGGTTGCTACAATTCACATGATGTGAGAATTCACAGCTGTTTAACCTATTTAAATTGGTGAGTCTTTTACTATACGGAGAAAATCAGAGGATTTCGATGCATGGAGAACATGACCTGGGTATGAGGGTTAGTCAAGGGTACCCGTCCCAACAGGTGACCCCACCTCAAAGTGCCTGGTGTGGTTGTCAGCCTAGGATTTCATGTTCCTGGAGATGCCATTGCTCCACCTTTTACTGATGGTGTGTGATCAAAACGATGGAAACCAGTCCTCTCCCAGGGCTGCTTCAAGGGAGCCAGGTCTCATTATATTTCTCTATCTGCCCTCTGGCTAGCTAATGTACCCTTTCCAACTTCATTGCCATTATAAAGGAGTTAAGCCAGGAAGCTGTAGTGGGCATTTGACCAAGTCTCCAGTAACAAAGCCAGCTCCCTCCTCCCCACCACTATCCCCAGTCTCCAAAGCCTGTTCCCCTAATGAGCCTACTTCCCTAGGGCCAGGAGACCCAGTAAGATCTCAGCAGGGTCCAGTCTGCTGGGGATCTGTACAGTTCTTGAGAGAATATGTATTATCCCTTGCCAAAATTGTTGAACCTTGGGGCATTCCCATATTAGGTGAAAGAAGGTACCCTCTTGTATCTCAAGCACTTGGGGTATTATGGGAAAATCAAGGCCTCATCTCATGCGCAGGTTTCAGGTGAAGTATGTTTCCATAAGTACATTATACGTGACTGCTCTTGTCTATTGTTTACAGAGCATAGTAGGACATTTTTGAAGATTAATGTCCAGTCCCCCATAGCCCATCTGGGTATAGGTCCTCCTCCTCAATTTTCTAATATTGTCCAGGGGTCGGTTGGGCTCTAGTAAAAGTCTATAGCATCTGGACAGTGGTTTTAAATGTCCCTCTGTTAGAGAATTTCTTAAAAGCTCTTCCAGAGGTGAGTGCTCCAATGAGACTGTTGTGTCCCCAGTGCTCAGAACACTCCTCACTTTGGCTCTCAATTTCATATACAGAAAGTATTGAGAGAGGTCTAGACTATACATGTCCTCAGCTCATTGAAACTCATCATCTGCCCTTCTTTAATTAGCTGGTGAAACAAAAGAGGCCTTGTTTATACCAATATTTTAAGCTTTGAGCTAGTGCTTCAGAGGATTGGTTTGTCTCCTAGGAGCATTCCCAGTGTTGAGTCTAAGGATAGGATTTGAGGTCCCCAAGAATCGAGTGGGCCATGTTCCAGGCCTTCCACATAGATCTAGTGCATGGGTTGGGATCCTAGCCAGGCTCCCCCACCGAGTGAGTTCACTAGGAGTCATTGTACACAGAGCACCCTGTGAACTTTCAAAGTTACACCAGGCCGACCCTCCCTCTGTTTTCAGTAAGTCTGGTATGTGGGCTAGTTAAGGGCCAGATAGTAAAGATGTAGGTTGGGCAAACCCAGTCCCTCTCTGCTCCACACTCTAGAGAATCTGTTTCTTAACTCTGGTTCTCTTTCCTTGCCACAACAATTGGGTGATAGCTCCTTCTAGGGACTTAAAATATTTTGAGGAGGGCTATGGGAGGGACTGAAATAGGTAAAGAATCTGGGGAGAATACTCATTTTACAAGGTTGACCCTGTCCAGTAGGGTGAATGGAAGAGCTAGCCATCTAATACAGTCTTCCCTTATTTTTGTGACTAGGGGTTGTAATTTTTATAATGATCTGAGACAATTTACTTGGGAGGAACACACCCAGATATTTAACTTGTTTTGAGGGGCGGATGGTGGAGCCTGCAATCATAATTCAGAGTTTTCTGGAGCCATGGGAAGCCAGTCACTTTTGTCCCAGTTGATTTGGTGACCTGATAGCGGTCCATATATATCAAATATTTTGCTTAACTCTGAAAGGGCCCCCTGGGTTTCCCTAGAAACAGAAAGACATCATCCCAAAGAGGGATATAACATGTTATTCTCTTTCCTGTCTATAGCCTTTAATGGACTAATTCCCTCTAATAGCAGCTGCAAGTGCTTCAATAGTGAGCACATATATAGGGGAATAAAGGGCATTCCTGCCTGGTGCCTCGTGATAGATCAAAGGGGTCAAAGTGGTGTTGTTGGTAAGAATCTGGGCTTTGAGAGAGGTGTATAGGGCCCTCAATCACCCAATAAATATATCCCCATACCAAATCTTCCAAGTACAGCAAACATAAAAGACCATTCGACACAATTGAATGTCTTCTCTGCACCCAGGGCAGGAGGCCTCTCCCACCCCAGCTGAGTCCACTTATGAATAACATTAATGGACCATCTTAAATTGTGTTTGGCTTGGCAGCCCTTCACAAAGCCCCTGATCTGGATTAATTAAGTCCGCAGGAGTCCTCCAGCCGTTTAGCCAGGACCTTGGCAAGGGTTTATAATCTGCATTAAGCAGGGAAATGGGGCAGTAGGACTCGCATTTCAGTGGGTCTTTCCCTGGTTTGGGAGAACAGTAATAGTAGTCAGATGCTGAGAGGATGGGAGATTGCCTTCCCCAGGGTCACCCGAATTATTTCTGTCACGAGATCCCCTAAGGAGTCCCATGTGGCTTTGTAAAATTCTGCGGGATGCCATCAGCCCAGGAGCTTTCCCCTTTTCATTTGCCAGATGGCTGACTTTACCTCCTCAGAGATATGGGGCTATCAAGGTCCTCTCTTTGACTCTTTCATCATAGTAGGGAGCCTTATGCCATCCAAAAGGTAGAAGGATTGGAGCAGCAGGAAGCTCAGTGGAATATAGTATGGAGTAGAAGTCTTTAAAAATATAATTAATTTCTCTTTGGTCATAAGTAACCTCTCGATTTTTCTTTCCAATCTTAATATGTGCCTTTCCACAAACGCTTTTTCTTTACCATTCCGCAAGCCACTTACCCTCTTTATCTCCCTCAAAGTGGACTGTGGATTTGGCAAGGTATATCTCTCTAGCCACCTAGTTGCTAATTGGCTAGCTTGGCCCTTAAGTTTTTTAATTTGTCTACTGTACAGAGGGAGGTTTTAGACATACTTGTTTTCTCAGGAGCATTTATTTGTTTTTGTAGTTGATTTTCTTCCTGGTTCTGTTGCTTTCTTTATATGCAGAATATGCAATAGTTTCCTCTTACATATGCCTTTAAGGCATCCCATACATAACTGACATGTGTTCCTTTCCGATGTTCTCTATAAAAACTCTTGATCTTCTCGTTGATTTGGGTAAAATATTGTTTATCTAGAAGGATTACAGGGTCTAGCTTCCATTGTGGAGAGGAGGGGAGGTACCACTGTGTCAATAGACACCCTCAGGGAGCATGATCTGAAATTATCATGGGACCGTGAGGGCCTTCAGGTCATTTTTACCAGAGATGCGAGAGAAACAGATAGTCTAGCCTGGTATAGACTTGGTGCATGTGAGAAAAAAGAAATTCTCTTGCAGTGGGATGGCAGTGTCTCCAGGACTCCACCAATGCCCATTCTTCTATTAGACCTCTCAGGGCATATACACTGCGTGGAGTTGATTTGTTCTCTGTTTATAGTGGTCTAGCCTGGGGTCAAGGTATGTTGAAGTCCTCTCCGATAACTATATTATCTCCAAAGGGTCGGTGTTATTTCTAGATGTGTGAAAAGTCCGGAGAATCATAGTTAAGCCTATAAACTGATGCCATAGTGTAGATTTTCCCTATATCTAGTTCGCAATAATGTATCTCCTTGGGTGTCTGAGATTGTCTGAAGTATTTTATGTGGAGTCCGGGACAAATTCAAATAGCCACTCCTCTTGCCTTGAAGTGAATGGGGCCATCAGCAGGGAGCCCCCCAGGATTGAGCCAAACAAGCTGCCTCTTCCTCTGTTAAATGCAGCTCTTGTAAGAAGATTATATCCTCCTTTAACTTCCTAATTTGTGACCATACCGCTTTCATTTTACCACCATTTTTAGGCTGTTGACATCCCAGGACACCAATGTAATTTTCTCCATATCTGTTATTTAAAAGTATATCCATCTCTCCATTTGCAATGCCCCATGACTCTCACCAATAAATTTGGATAGTATTTGAGCTTCCATACTTTTTTAACAAGCAGCTTAACACGTTGAACAAACCCAACCTTAATTCTCCCTCCCCACTCTATTATCCCTCCCCATCAACTATTTAACCATTCTGTAACATGCCCCATGACTGACCCCCAAACAGCTATCCCTTAATCGTGAGAAAACATTCCAACCCCTGATTGAGTTGAACAATATTCCTACACACCCTCTTTTTCGTGTGTGAGCTAGGATCCTTAACCTACTTTTACCATTTTAAATGTATTTATCTCTCGCTAAGGGGAGGTATACAGATAAAGGGAGAGAACCAGGGGAACCCCCACCACCACCTCCTCATCTGCATAGATGTCATTGCACTTCTAGGGACTCCTGGGGTCTTATATTACTCTGTGCAATAGCATCAAGGGACCAAACATGGGGAACTGCCCAATCCTGCCCTGAGTGACGAGATGCATGCCCCCCAAGTCCAATGCGTATTTCAGCTTTGTCAAACATTGCTCTTTCCTTTATAATAGTAAGCCCCTTGAGATAATTGCCGAGAGCCCAGAGTTAATTTTGCAGTGATGGGTTCCATGGAGTCAGGTCCACCCAATCGCCCCACCACCACCACCACCATCTGCACCAAAACTAGCTGTCATACTTGTAGAAGCCTCTTTAAAGGGCAAAATATATTTGGAACAAGCAACTAGAACTGGGCCCAACAGTAGGCCCAAACATCTTAAAAATTAAAGGCAAATGTTCTAAAGGTACCACAATAAGGGAGTGCTGTGTTGTCCAGTCTCAGGCAGTCTGGCTACCCTCCTCCAACCATGGCAGCCAGAAACAGATCTTCAAAGGTACAGTAGGGGCCGATGGGTTTCATAGCCCAGCCCCTTGAAACTCAGCTTCTAATATCTAGGCCTGTGCTTGGGAACAGCCTCGAGCAGTCAGTTTTGGAGAAGAAAGTCCACCAGGAATAGCAACTGTAGGTCGCTGCCGCAATAACTGAGCACCTATCCTTGCTGCATCGCATAAATGGGGTCTGAACTGCCTTGCTAGAAAATGTTTAGACCTTTAGAAAAGTTATTCATGCACCCTGTAGAATATGTGCAGAAAGAGTCTAGTGGCCATGGTGATTTGTGCAGCCAGTGGGCCACCTGAGTTCCTCATTCCTGGGAGGTTAGGTGGGAGTACATGCACACACAGCCCTGCCATGATAAGCCACCGCCTTTGGTGTTACGTGCATCAAGTGTGGCCTACTCCCAAAATCCTCCTCCCAGCTCCAGCTGGGCTTCAAGAAAATAGAGAGAAACAGTACCTAACTCAAGAACTCAGCGCAGCTCTGCATCTTGTTGCTCGCTCTGGTTTCCTCTTGCCTCTGTTAAGGCAGCTGACGAACTCCATTGCTGCCTTGGGGTCTGTAAATGCTCTTTGCTTGCCTCCTTGTTGGTGCATTATCAACTTGGCAGGATACACGAGAAAGAAGGAGCAGTTTAAATCATTAAGCTTCCTCTTAACTTCATGGAAAGCTTGCTGCGAATTTGTAGAGGTCTGGAGTAGTCTGAAACAAGCTTATGCAGGAGCGTTGAATCAGAATAGGATGTAGTGAGACCTCATGGGGAGCTAAGTGTTTGCCTCAACCATTTTTGAATAAATACAGCACAGTCCTTCCTCGAAGTCCCTCCCGAGACTGACTATCCGGATATTATTTCTTCTCTCCCTATATTTGTGATCATCGATTGCATCTTTCAGGTAGGCTATCTCTTCAGAGCATTTTGAAGTTCTGTAGATAACCTTGCATTGTTATCTTCCTTTGATCAGGCGGGATTCCAGTTCAGTGATTCTGTTTTCATGTGTGTCCACTGTATTTGAGATTGTATTGACCGCTTGTTGCAGGTGTTGCAGCTGGGACATTATGTTGTCAAAGCCTGACTGCATTCTCATACCAAGGTCATATCCGAGATCTTGAATGCGATCTTCTAATGTTTGGTAGCCCATTCCTGCATCTACCATAGTGGAGACTGCTTCTTCAGCAGGATTCTCTAGTTCTGCTCGACCGCTGGCTTCGTAAAGGCCATTCTGGTCTGCAGCCTCAGGCAGCTTCTGTGGGGCAGGAGGACCGTAATTTATTTTGTTGTAGAGGGCATTAGGATGCTTTTCTGTGTGATCTTAACAGCTTTTTATCTATGCTATAGCAAGATGGTGAAGATATGTAGAGGATCTGTTCGAGCTCTCAGATTATGTGTCCGCCATGTTTCCCAGCTTGGCCATGCCCCTACAACATTGGTTAACAGAACTCAATGAGTTTCGATTAATGGCTACCTGTCCTGTGAGGAAGGGGTGACAAGGGGGTCCTGCAAGGCTCAGTTTTGGGCCCTGTGCTATTCTAACTATTTATTTCTGATTTGGGCAACAATTTGGAAAACAAAATAATAAAATACGCACGACTCCAAACTAGGAGGACCATGTGCAACAGCAGTAGAAACTGAATCCTTCCAGAAAGACTTAGATCTTATATCCAGAAGGGCCTTTAAATGGGAAATCGTATTTAATACAGACAGATGCTCTGTTCTCCATATGGGCAGGAATAATATGATGGCACATTACACATTAAGTAATTCAATTCTGAAAAGTACAAACATAGAAAAAGATCTTGGAGTACTAATTGATAAAAACTTGACTTTACTGAACAATACACAAGTGCCATTAGTAAGACCAACAGTGTTGCAAACATTATAAAAGACACATCAAAGTCAGAAGTCCGCTGTACTACTTCCTCTATACAGGTCATATGTCAGGCCACAACTTCATTATTGTAGCTGTAACCCCCAGGGCGCTACCCTAAGGGCTACCACCCCTGCCTGTCTCAGCTGCAACAGGGTAAGGGCCCAGATCCATTGACGGATGCCTCCAGCCAGAGGTAGGGGTTAAAACGGTCAAGGTTGACTCGGTCACAGCCCTCTGGGCTACTGCAACCCTCCTTCTTCCCACTAGTGGCTCACACGGATTAATTACAAGGCTGTTCCTCCTAACACTTACCCCCAGCTTGAACCACTCAGCTCACTCCGGGACCACCTGGAAAGTAAGGTACAGTTATCAAATATTCACTGTACAGTATATCCCCAGTAAGACACAAACCAGCTAGGTGCAGTTGCAAACAAACAATCTGATTTATTTGAGGAGATAACAAGGACCGGGGAAATCAGGGTGATTGGCTTACCATTGTAAACTATATTGACTACCTAGGGCTCTGTGCACAGGCCTAAACCTATCAGTTACTGTCTATGGGTACCCAAGCCCTAATGGCTAGTTCCTCGATGCAGCTGGTTGGGGCCCTGGCACAAATGAGCATTCAATTCCTATGAAGTTTAGATGGAGACAAAACTCAATGGCCCAGATATTCCAAAGGTTGCGCCATGCGCAACAGGAGTTAGCGTCTTAACTCAAAAATGCGCCATTCTGCAATATTCAGAAGGGGCCAGTTGCGCCACCGAAAACATGCTGAGCAACAGCGCAATGGAAATGAAGGCATCGCAACTGAAGGGGACGGGTCCATGCACAGAAGTTGCAAGCGATATCCGAACACTTGCGCACGCGCAAAGAGTGGCTCAGCCGGAAGTTGCGCAGTGCACCGGATTTGAGCCAAAATAAAAGGCTCAAAGAAGCGGTGCAAGAACCTAGCAGGCCGCAAACTGGGGAGAGAGAGAGAGAGAGAGAGAGAGAGACAGGAGCTGGAAGGGCAGAGAGGGACAGTGGGTCCAGGAGGACAGAGAGGCCAGTGGGGGTGCCTGGTGCAGTGGAAGCAGCAGTGGGGGCAGCGGGGGTAACACACAGGAACAGCAACCCGGGGGCAGAAGCCAGGAGATGGACGATGTCAGCTTCCACATGGAAGCTGTAATGAGAGGTGAGACACCATGCTGCAGGGGGACGTGGCCGCGAGGGGCCTGCTGGCGGTAGCCTCGACAGGCGTATCGCGCCTGCATCAGCTTCGTAGCTGTACACAGACATCGAGATTGTGGCCCTACCGCCTGAACAGGGCAATACTGAGACGGCTCTGTGAGCTGTGCAGTGATGTGATGCAGGCACCCTCACGACGGAGTCATGCTCTGTCCGTGGAGACCAAGGTGACAGCCTGCATGTGCCTGCTCGCCACGGGCACCTTCCAGAGGCCGACAGGGGACACCACAGGCATTACACAGTCGGCCATGTCACGATCCTCACCCAATTCCTCAAGCGCACTGCTGCCTCATGCCGCGGAGTACATCCATTTCCCAGCACCGCGCAGAGCGCATAACAAACATGCAGGAGTTCCACAGGGTAGCACATATGCCTGGTGTGCTAGGGGCCATAGACTGCACCCATGTGGCTATCTGCACGCCCACCTGGCCCTGACGGCCAGGCTTATCGGAACCGAAAGGGCTTTTCCAGTGTCAACTGCCAGGTGGTGTGTGATGCCACTGGGCGCATTATCAATGTCTGTGCCACACACCCTGGTGGAGCACATGATGCCTTCATATGGCACCAGTCTGCACTATGCCATCGATTCGAAGTGGGAACATCCTACGGGTCATCTAGTGGGTGAGTACACATGTATGGAATGCAAACCTGTGCAAGGGTGGGAATGACACAGGTGCCATGGTTGTGGCACACAAGGATATGGGCAATATGGACCTGACATGACACTGATCTCCACTATCTCCACACAGGTGACTGCGGATACCACTCGTCCCTGGCTGCTCACACCATACTGGCGCCCACGACCCCAGCGCAGCTAGGTTTCAATGAGGCACATGCCGCAACACGAACATCATACAGCGGGTGTTTGGGATGCTCAAGGCACGCCTCGATGCCTGGACACCGCGCGGAGCCTCACAGTACAGCCCCCAAAAGGCCTGTGGGATATTCCTGGCCTGTTGCATCTCTGCACAACATGGCCAAAGACCATGGGATAGCCGTACAGGTCCAAGAGGGGACAGTGATGGGGACGCCAGTGGCGCCGGTGATGTGGGTGATGAGCAGCCCCCAGAGACGGAGGGACCCCGACTGACCCGGCAGGCCCAGCTGCACCGGACACCATTGCAGAAGAGCACCACGCCCAACACAGGTAAGTCAAGGGGACATGTGCAGGCAACACTGTCCATGCGCAAACCACAGGCACACAGGGAACACACCGTGCATGAAGGTCAGGGAGTTGAAGGTTCCAGGCATACCAACACACCATCAGAGAGGGTGAGCACTCATATGGACACACACACACACCAGGCAGCATACATGGGCAGCAGCAGCACTGTGGAAATGACATTGCCAACACACAGCACCACCAACCACCCCCACCACCTGGACTGTCCATGTACGTGTGTCAGGACCTGGGCACCCTTGCACCTTGGTGTACAGTGCAATGCAGGCATCATCATGCACACGCACCTGTGGACAGCAGTTGGGAGAGGTGCAGGTGGTCCGTGTGTCAGCTTGGTGAGCAGAGCACCCAGCAGTGCACTGCCCACCATGACACACATTGCACACAGGGCAGCACCAGACAGGGCCTGCACTGGGAGACAGTTCAGTCAGGTAGCACTGTCCCACGCCCACCACGGATGTGGGCGGCCCGCCGTGGCCCAGCAGCACTGGCAGGCTGAGCAGGGCCACATCGGGTGGCGCTGGTGCACCACCAGGGGTCCCACTGCACGAACGCCGACCTGCCCGCACAGGGTCTGCATCCTGCCAAACAAACTTGCACCAGGGTGCTCGGGATGCCCACAGCAGAACCCGCGCCGACAGGCCTGGTGTCGCACGACGCGGGAACGGGAGTGGAGAGCGCACTGTGTGGGGTGTGGTACAGGGGCACCTGACAGTGTGGCCACGCGTCCGCCGACAGAGACCACTGCCTGGGTCAGCCTGTCAATGGCAGCGTCACATCCGTCCGCATAAGGACCAGCTTGGCTCGGTCCCGAGCACACCCCTGCTATGCCGCCTCCACGGACACAGACAGTGCCTCCACGGACCTTGCAACCCGCCCCTGCAGCTGTACCGAGTCCTACAGCAGGCAGGTGTGCATGTCAATGGGTACTGTGCCCCAATGGCATGCGTGACCCCAGGGTGTGGGCGGTCCTGGTGCACAGTACCCTTGAGGGTGGGCGCCGTTCACCAGGACCAGGTATGGGCGGATCAAGGGCGGTGGACATGTGCCACTGCTTGACACTGTACCCCCAGACCTGGTGTGCAACTGCTGCTGCCGCCCCTCCAACTGCTGAGCCCCCAGGTCCACCTGTTCCATCTCCGTGCTGACAACAGTGCCAGACACCTGCACAGCCACCGGTGCTGCCCCACCAGTGCTGACAGGCACAGCCTGGGACTGTGCCAGCATGCTGGTACACAGGTGTGAACCAGGAAGGCCCAGGGGCACGTGCTGGCCTGCCATGTGTCCGTCATGGGACACACACCTATCACTGCCCATTGCAGGCCTCTATCATCAATGGTGCAGGTGCGTCACTGCCATAGGCACAGCATGCTGGCATACCTGCATGCCAGACTGCTGTGACACAGGCTGTGCACCCCTGCACCCGATCACTGACACCGGAGTTGTTGGCCCAGTGCAGCTGCTGCAGTGCCTGCAGGCTGGTGGCGGAGGTGGATGGTCCCTCCTCCACGTCCAGCAGGTCTGCCTCACTGTCTGGACCCACCACCACCACCGCCTCCTGCAGACGAACAGGATCTGTAACAGAAAGAGAGTACATGGAGTGCATATGAACAACACCCCCAACAACATCACCATGTCATACCGCAGTGATGGGCTTCCACCTGTCTGGAATTCTCCACCTGGTACGCCAAGAATGGCACTCGCCGCATGGCCGCGACCAGTGTCTCCTCTGTAGGGGTCAGCTGCAACACCACTGGTGGGCCCCCACCAGTGCCAGCACGGCCACCCTGAAGGCTGCCACCTTCTCCTTCAGCCTCCCTGCGGTCAGTCCCCATCTTTTCCTGCATTCCTGCATGGAGCGCTGGTGGCTTCTGTGCAGGTTGACGCCCGAGCTACCCCTCCCATGCAGCTGCACGCCCTGAGGGGTACCCTCTGTCCACTCAATAGTGGCTCATCCTCCAGGTAGGCCTGGAAGAGGGCCTCTGTCTCGCCGTGGTGAAGTTCGGCCTCCTCCTCGCCCACCGCCCACACCCTCAGCTTGGCTCTGGTCAGTCATGGTGATCTGTATGGGTGGAAGTGGACACCTGTCACTGTGCAGTCGACAGCATTTCCCCATGAGCATAGCTGCGGCCCGGGGTGCAGAAGCCCCCGCTTCCTCTCCGCATGGCAGATACTGATAGAAAGGGTGCCCTTGTCCCTTTCTATGCCCTTTCATGCTCAGCCCCTCAGCCTTTATCATCCTCCGCCCATGAGCATTGTCCTGAGCATCACACAGCATGTAACTCACCTCTCACCTGCAGTAACCAAATCTGGCCAGCACAACCCACAGTCGCATTTTTATAGCGCAACACATGCAAATGAGGTGTGGCTCAACTTTAATGACATGCTAATCGCGCACTCGCCTTTGAATGGCTGATCGGATGATTTGCATATGTCGGCTGAATATCGCGTATTTTGCACTTTGCGAACACGGAAGGTCCGCTGGAGCCAATGGCGAGGTTTGTGGCTGCGTATGCCATACTCAGCATTGCGCATGCCCAGACAGCTTACGACGCGCCTATCATGCTGCAGACCTGATGAGCATGATAGGTGATTCAGGCCATGGCCACCATTGTGCCAGTGGGCCACAGCACTGGGCACTATATGGCGCTGTGGCACTACCGCGTGATAGACCACTGTGGCACTGGTGCTCAGCTTGGCAGTGCGCAGGATGCCTATACATCCCATGGTGCTGTGCGTAGCCTTGCGTCATTGCCGTGACCTTGTGTATGCCCTCTGACCCCTGGCGCTGTTGGCATGCCATGTGTACATCCTATTGAACTGTCTGGTGACAGCGCATATAAGTAGACGGCGCTGTTCGAACAGCGCGATTGGAGCCTGTGGTGGTCTGATTGCCAACAACTCCACGTGGGGTTACGGGCGCAGTGGGCGCCATATTGCCTGCTGTAAAGTTGGTGCCATGGCTAGGAGGAGGCGGTGTCCTGGTGCCAGCTTGAAGTGGCCAACCTGGTGGCCTGGTGGAGCCCACTGTGAGGCACTGTGGTGAGGCCCCTCACCATGCCTAGGGACCCGTGTGGCAGCAAGTGGCCACTGACCTGGTGGAGGTCACTGGCCGGGCTGGTCTGCTGAGCAGTGCGGCACCGGTACAGTGACCTCCGCGAGGGAGGCGGAACTCTTGGCGTGGCTGCGCTCACGTGCAGGTGGGGTGTGGTGCCTAGGCCAGGTGAGTGTACTATCTATGCACCCTATATTCTCTGTAGGTGTGTGTGTGCTTGGGTGGCTGTGCATAGGGTGTCAGTGTGTGCAGCTGTGCGATGGATGGTTATGGCTGCTGTGGGCAGGCACTCTCACTGGGGCAGGGGCACTCTGCTTTGAGTCACACTGATGTTTGTCTCAACATATGTCTCCCACAGGCGGATTGGGAGGACACAGGGCCAGGGTGACGTGGGCCATGCCAGGGCCCCGTGCGGGGGTGTTGTGCTCAACAGCAGCAGCAGCAGAAGCAGCAGCAGCAGCGTCCAGACCCAGCTGCTGGAGGGTGTGAGTATCATTACTTCATGGATGCTGTTGCATGCTGGAGGCAAGACCACCAGCCATGCGGACACAACCAATGGGGAGGTCATAATTCCACTATGCAAAACACTAGTGAGTCCCCACAGTGAGTACAGTGTACAGTTCCGGAGACCATACCACGTATGGACATGGACTGGGTGGAGAGGGTTCAGAGGAGGCGACATGGATGGTGCATGGATTGCATCACAAGTCCTATGCCAGACAGGTTGACAGGAACTGAAAGGGAAAATTACGACCTACCGTAATTCTTGATCTTCTCTTGTATCTTCACCATTCATTACATCCTGGCTTAAGCCGGAGGCACCGTCACGGGAGCTTTTTTTTTTTTTTAAGTTGCTATGCCCCCTACAGAAGCGACATCATGTGTCATGCGCGAGGGGCGGCCGATAATAGCGACCGACTCCTCCTCCAACTCAGTTCTGTGAGCCGGGAGGCAAAATGAAAGCAGAAAATATAGATAGCGAGGCAAGATAGCGAGGATAGCAAAGCAAGGAAGAATGAACTGAAAAGGGAATAAGCCGATGGAGGAAGGACAGAGGAGATAAGAACATCCTAGCCTAGGGTGCAGGGCTCCTTACCAGGCGACTTAGGAGGAGAGATGAGTAAGGAAATGAGAAAATAGAAGAAGAAGAAGAAGAAGAGAGAGAGAGATGGGATGTTGAAGGGACCAGAATGCCCAAGGAGCATAGTTACTTGTAGCTGCAAGGCTCGACTAAAGGGAAGCAAATCCCGGAGATAGAGGCTGAAGAAGGTTCACCGAACCTGCTAGACAGAACTCAGGAGGGCATAGTCCTCATCTTCAGCATGCCATTGTTCTTGACACCCACACGAACTCCTGGCAGCAAGAGCCTTTAACTGGAGGACAGCCGAGGAGGAAGAATAAAACCCCAGCAGCATGAGCGCTGCTCAGGGGTTTAGAAATGGAAAATGTAAGCCTTTCAGGCGTTCCAAGATAAAACGGGACTCAGACTGACTGGCTAAGGCCGCCAAGGCTTAGGCTGGCTAAGATTGGATATGGTCAGCAGAGCTCTACTGTAAAATTGTCCAGGAGGACCAAAGGGAGAAACCACTTAGCAAAACAAGCGAGAAGGATAGCCTACCTTCTCATTTGCCTTCTTGTTTGATTTCTCCTTTTCCTTTTTTTTTTTTTTTTACAGATAAAATTTTTTTAACTAGATGCATGACCCAGATACCAAGATGCCTATAGCAGATCGGAGAAGTTCCCTCATTTTTTTTTTTTTTTTTAAGAGAAAGGAACAGACGTACTCATTCCTCTGCTCTGCAAGGCAAGAATGAGGGGATTAGATTTCAGGGCAACTACCTGAACACGGGATTGCAGGATCAAACTGAATAGCCTGAGCCAGCCAAACAACCCCAGAGGTATCTTGCCATAAGAATAGCAAGAGATAGTTGTGCAGTCTGATAAGCCAATGCAATCATGAGGATGGCCATGAATCTTAGAGTAAATAATTTTCTGGATTTTACCCCCCAGAAGATTTTTTTTTTTTTGGAAAATGAAGCAATTTTTCCTATATTTTATATAATGCAGAGAGAGAAGGAGCGGGAGGTGGAGAAGCCACAGGAAAGAGGCCACTGAGGGATGGTGGCGGGTGTAAGTAATGAATGGTGAAAGATACAAGAAGATCAAGAATTACGGTAGGTGTAATTTCCTATCTTCCCTTGTCAATCTTCACCATTCATTACTTCCTAGGTGATGCTCAGCTCCTCTTCCCCAGGAGGTGAAGAGACCATACCCTGAGACAAGACCCCAGCCTTCTGCTGGTGAAGAAACAGAAGGAGAAGGACCCAAAACTTCAGAAAGCCTAAGTGGGAGAAGAGCTAGGAGGTGCCTCAAGGGCGAGGAGACGGAGGAGCCCTGTAAGTCTTCTAGCTCTGGATGAGAAAAAGACGGGTCCCCGAAGGCGGAGCGCATCACCCTATGCCGGCCAGGTGACAACCTGGAGGCAAGCCATGCCAGTCCGCCTGATGCAGATCACTGTCCCGCAGCCTGGAAGCCACCTCATTGCGCCATAAGATGCTCCTGCTTGGCGTGCTTGCCAGCTCCAGGCCTACCGCGGAGAGGGCAGCAGGCTTGTCTGGTTTGCTCCGTGTCAGGCATAGATGCCCAGCAGCTGGACATCATCGACCACAGATGCCGGTTGTAAGCAGCGTGGTGAGCCTGATGATGATGCACATGACACTCGCTGCGAAGAAGAGGCACCTACGCTCCAGCGGTCGAACTGGAGAAGTCCGAATCCGGTGGGCGGTGGTCGCCGAACAGCGCCCAGAAGGAGTATCCAGGTATACCAAACCTGAGGCCGGGTTGGGAAGAGAACCTAGAGACTCAGAGGGGCACAATACCTCGCTGGCAGTCCGCCGGGGCTGGGGAAAGCGGCAGGAACTGCCAGGACCCGGATAGATGCCTCCTGGAAGGGATAGGCCGGGAAGGTACCACCAGATGCTGGGCACTGAATTCACCAAGGAATTCCACGAGTCACCCGATGCATTATTGTCTCTCGAGCGTGGGAAATCAGAAAATCCTCACCACCTCAAGAGAAGCAGCGATATTCTGGCAAATCAGCAGCCGGAGGACAGATGAGCAGGGGTTCCTCACCCTCAGGGAGGGCAGGCGGATGATGAGAACTGCAGGCGTCAGGAGGATTCCTGCGGCCGGTGGGAGAGTGAAGACCCGCTCATGCGCCCAACTGCATATGAGGCGCCCATGAGAACCAGAACTGCTCCCCAGGATAGCGGACCCGTGGGACCCGACATGGCCTGGGAGGCGGGGGTATGAGGCAGAGATAGGAGAGGGGCACCTCAAGAAGCAACTGCGCTCTGCAAAGGGCTCTGGAATCCAGGAAGGAAGCTCTAGTAGGAGGGATCCCGGATATCAAACCAGGCACAAGACGGAACTCTGAGGAGCGGAACCTGGAAGAGCCACAGAACCCTGTGAAGGCACCGGACACATGGATCCAGAAGGCAGTCCGCACAAAAACCAGAGGACACCCTAGACCATGGGGGAGGCGGAAGCTCAGCCTGACTCTGGCCACCCCTGGGTGGCAAGAGAACCCGGCAGGGGCCTCCCTCAACCCCCCAGTTCGAGGGGCCCTCCTCCCGACACAACGTTCCCTGGAGGTAGCAGCACCGGGGTAGCTGTCACGGACCTCAGAGAGCCTCCCCTCAGTCACACGTCTGCCCCAGGACTCGACCCCTAGCAAAGGAACCCTCAGGAGCAGCAGCAAGAGGAACAGAGAGGGCAGCTCGCCGCCACCCCCCAGCCACCAGGGACCCAGATTCAAAAAAGGGGGATGCCAGGATGAGTCACATCTGATCATCGTCCTCCGAGGAGGCGAACCAACAGGACCTCGATGCTGGCCACCCAAAATCGAGCCCAGGGCCTGAGCGGCCCAGTACAGTCGACGCGCTCTCTACCTAACCTTGCCAGGCACCAGACCCAACCCCACCCCAGCTCCGGCACAGACCAGCACCACCGGAGGAAGAGCCGCCGCCGCCCAGCGGCAGCGAAAGATGGCGGCACACGTCGGCCTGCCAAACTCATCGGCACCGCGGGCGCGAGGCCAAAAATAGCACCGCCGGCAAGCGCGCCCTGATCACGGCGCGCGACGGCCGGGATCAAGCGATGTGCGGCGAGCAGGCGCCGCTCGATCACCGACGCCAAACAGCGCGGGATCTGAAGCAGGCGCTGGGCGGTGCGCTTCAGTCCCCGACACCCGTGGATGGCGCCGGGATCCCGAGCGGTGCCGGCGTCGAGGTCCCACCCAGACGGGCCCAGCCAAGGGCCTCGACACGAGAGCCTGCCCTCCCGGGTGACTGCAGCGGTGTCAGCACTGCGGCCCCGGAGAACTGACCTCCCAACACATGAAGGGCCTCCCCTCAGCAAGATGAAGAGGAGACCCCCTCCTCCTCGGACCATGTAGGCCAGGAGGGACCGGTGAAAGGCCTAAGGATCTCGCCCGAGATTCCCATGACGCCGTCCCGAAGTCGGCGGGTCCTTGCCACGAGCTTATGCTGGCCTTGGGACTTGAGACCTTGACAGATTCCATCGAGAAACAAACACTCGCACAAATCCATATTATGCATTTGGGTCCCAACGCGAGCAGACAGGCGTCATGCTGGTCCGAGGCGGAGGAAATGCGGCGCGGGAGCACCCGACGCATAGAGACACAGCCCTTCTTAGAAGAACGTTTCACTCCAGAACCAGACATAACACTGAAATAAACAAGATTAAACACAGTCGAAATACACCGGAGCGCGTACAAAGGAAAGAAAAGGAACAGTCTTACCGTGGCGTCAGTGTAGAAAAGGAGTCAGATACGCACCTCTTCGTTAGCTACCATGAACAGGTGCTGCCTCGACGGCGGGAGAAACAGAACTGAGTTGGAGGAGGAGTCGAGTCGCTATTAACGTCACAAGATGACGCATGACGCCGCCGAGGGCGGGCCGCGTAGGCAACTTTAAAAAAAAAAAAAGCTCCCGTGATGGGTGCGCCTCCGGCTTACACCCAGGAAGTAATGAATAGTGAAGATTGACAAGGGAAGATCATGTACTCCCTGGAGGGAGGGTGTGGGGATATGATGGGACATACAAGTATCTTACGGGGAACAGAGTGCAGGAAAACAATATTTTTAAGCGTAAAGGATGTTCCAGGACTAGAGGGCATGGGATGAAGTTGGAGGGGGACGATTCAGAGAAACATGAGAAAGTATTTCTTCACAGAATGGGTGGTGGACAAGTGGAACACCCTGCCAGAGGAAGTGGTGGGGGCTGACTTGGTCACGGATTTATGAATGCATGGGTTGGCCATAAAGGAATTCTGGAGGTCAGGGTAAGGGGAATGGACTTATAGGACAACAGAGTGAACTTACAAGGTCAAATGGACAGACTGGGTGTCCATAGGGCCCTTATCTGCCGACACTGTCTATGTATCCATGTATGTCGGCATGACACAGGTGACCTGCATCACAGTGCAGTATCACGCACGTCTGTGTATGCATCACTGGTGGTCCAGGCATGCACTGGGCACATAGCTGTGTAACTGGCATCGCATCACGTTGCCACATCACTTGCCAGCCTAGTTGTACTGTGATTGACGTGGGCAGGTGTGTGGGCGGTGGTGCGCATAGCTGGTGCCGCCTGTTTGTGATGGCCATGTGCATGTTCACTGTGGGTGGGTGCATGCCATCACAGGTGCGGACATTGGGCTATATGGCTTGGTTGGGTGGTGTTCAGGTTGTGGTCAGTCACAGCCATTGACTGTGTTCCCATTTCCTGAGCCTCGAGGGTTCTCCGAGGGTTTGGCATGACATTCGGGGCCTGACACAGGTGGCCATTGAGAACCAGGCCATCCTTCAGTCAATCAGGTGCCATGGCCTCGGAGGAGCGCCACCGGACAGTGCAGCACCAGGCAGAGGATGACCAGCCAGCTGGGCCTTAGGGGCACATCCTTTCACTTCTCCCATCCCTACCACCCTGCCTTCCCTCTCCCAGTTGTTCATCCCTACCCCTTGAACACCCTACCTTGTACCCATTCCCCCCTTGTAAATAGTTGTTGTTTATGGTTTTGGTTATTAAGTATTTGAAACTTTAAATATACCTTTATATTTTGATATGAATACTGTGTTGGTCTCTGATTTGCAGCTGGCTATGGGTGCTCAGTTGCAGTGGTGTGCATGCCATCTGGGGTGGTATGGTCCTGGGTGTGTGTGTGTGTGTGTGCATGGGAGGTATCTCCAGCATGGAATTGACTTTCTGTTGGTCTTGCCATCTGCTGCCACCCACTGCTGGGTGCACAAGGTGGGTCTGGCCTGTATGCTTCTCTGCAGCACGGGGTTGACGTGTGCCAGGGGATGCATGGTGTTTCCTGCAGTGCCAGTCACTGCACATGGGTGTGTCTTGGGGTCATGGTGCAGGGTGTGCTGTGCATAAAGGGGCTGATGTGCACTGTGGTTGTCAACCCCTGTGTGTGGCACTCTCTGCCTGCCAGTGGTTGTGCTGGGGTGTCAGGGCTCTGCTATGCTTTGTTGGCTTGTCCCCATGGGCATGTGGATCATCCGTCCACCCCAGTGATGCTGTGCTTGGGGTGTGCCGGTGTGGTGTGGGTTCTGCAGTGTGTTCCTGTGTCCATGTGTGGCATGGCTGGCGCTGGCCCCAGCCTGCCTCCCTGGATGTGCAGTTCCATTGCTCTGGGGGGCTGTGCTTGCGCTATGGCAGCTCTGGAATGCTCAGCTGAGCTTCCATGGTTGCGCCATAAGCTCAACATTCAACTCAACTTCTCCTTCCTGGTTGTGATGGCGCGGTATGCGATATTCAGATGTTGGTTGCTTGCGCTATTTGCTCTGCTCCATTGTTTGAATATCGCACCTGCTGGTGCGATTTTACAACTGGTCGGCGCTGTTCCTACCGCTGTTGTGCCAGTTTTGAGCGCAGTTTGAATATCCAGACCAATAAGTACAATCTGCAGCACAACAAATGACTAAGTCTTGGTTGGTAACCTTAGCAGGAACTACCCTGATTTAGTACTCACAACCTCCAGCAGAGAACTACTCTTTCACCACTTGCAGGCCTGAGCCTGAGATCAATGCCTCCTCACACATTTATATGGAAAAACAACAGAGGAGTACCATACCAGGCAGCTGCTTCCAGGGCCCAACCGAACTCACAGCTACGCGGGCATCTCACTGCAGCCTCACTGTCCTGACAGACCCGAGCGCAATTCAGCAGATTCTCCAGTCTTCTACAGGGTGAGCCTGGTAGGTAGCTGTCGACTCGCCCTCCTCTGAGCCGCTTCCCCATAGATTTAGTCTGACACTGTCCGCTATGCTAACAGCCACCCAAGGCCTTCATGCGCCTCCCGCACTAATACTTAACGTCAGAGGAGCAAGAGGCTCCTTCTCCACTCTCAACCACTGTGTCTCTGCCCTTCTGGCAGTTGGGCCACCCTTCTCACTCACCGCCACCCATTCCCATAGGGTGGCTGCAGAACACCAGGCTATAAGACCTGTCTCGATTGATGCTAAAAGGCCTTGGGTTATACTTCTCTTCCCAGGATTACTAGCTAAGTTCTCATTAGTCAACTGGCTCTACTAGAGTCCGATGTACTGATTGGTCCAATTCGACAGTTCGGGACCAAAATGGAGGAGATAATCAGAACAGTCTTTGCTGCAAAAAGGCAGGTTAGAACAACTACATTATCATTATTACCCTAAACTATTTCCAGCAAATAGTTACATCCTTTAGTAGAGCTCCCTCTGCATACTTAGTGATGGCAGAATGGAGCTATTTCCAGCACCCGGCGGGACTCGAGCATAACAACACTCAACCCCTTTGGAATAATTACAACTGCAATTTAGGCAACTCTTTAAAAACAGTATTGGAGGCTTTAAAAGTGCTCACCATTCACATTTAACGGCCTTACCAACACCAAATCAGGCAGGGCACTTACAAGCTCTGGAAGGCTTTAGAACCCCCAATTATAGGGGGTTATATAGCCAACTATGGAATCCACACAAAACACTGACATTAAAAGAATAGAAAGAGTACAGCACTGAATGACACGACTCATATCAGAAGTCAAAGATCAAACATATTTATTTAAGTTTTACCAGGAAGGCAGGCTGAACAGAGTAATGCTCAATTCCAGATGTGTCCTGGGAACAGTACAAATGAATAAGGAGGACAACAATAAAGATATACGAATACAGCCATGGAAAAAGAATCATGGTGACAATAGTACAGTATAGCAGTGTACATTAGGCAGGTTTATACGAGCAAGTAGTGCAGCCTTTACAATGATGCACTAACATGGGGGTGAGTCATGAGACTAGCGTTTGACCTCAGGAGATTGGTAAAGGTTTGAAATAATGAGTAGCACAGAGTAGGTCAGGGGAGGGATAGGTGACCTGGAGCTGCTGATGTGTTAGATGCATGAGCACGTGGGTGAGAAATGTACTGGGAGAAGACCATTTAGGTGCTGTGATGGAGAGGTGAACCGAATGTCTAGGGAGAGTGAGTTCCATAGTTTTGGCAAGCGGTAGCTGAAAGCTGCTTAGCCAGTGAGGTGGATCTGAGGGAATATGTAGCAGATGGGTATCATTTTGCCTATGCCCATAGGCTGGGGAAAAGGGTGGACAGGACCGAAGAGCGGTAGGAGGGCAAGGACTGATACCAGAACTTAGCTGCGAGGTGTATGCAGTGAGATGATCTGTGGTCTTGAAGTGAGGGTAGTCCCATGGACTGGTAGAGGTACAGTGATGGGTGGAGTAGGGGCATTCAAGGGCAAAGTGATAGAAGCAATAGAAGAGGTAGTCCAGTCTGGTCAGGAGTGGACCTGGGGTTAGCACTGTAGACCACGCCTCTGTAGTCAAATACTGACAGAATCATTTTCTGTACAATTGCTCGGTGGGCTGGCAGCGGGATGCAACTCGGTTACTGTAAAGTGCACCCAGTCTGGGGTGGAGTTTTCTGTGGATGTCATCGATGTGTACAGAAAAGTTTAAGTGCTGGTCAAGCTAGACCCTGAGGTATCTGAAGGAGGCACAGGCCTTCAAAGAAGCCCTATCAAGGGTGTGAAAATTTGGGTTGGGGAAGCTGTGAGAGTCTCTACCTAGTGCTGAAGGTCATGGAGACTGTCTTCTTGACATTGAGGTGAAGCTGAT
Source organism: Neoceratodus forsteri (assembly GCA_016271365.2). NCBI lineage: Eukaryota > Metazoa > Chordata > Ceratodontiformes > Ceratodontidae > Neoceratodus > Neoceratodus forsteri. The sequence goes on along the minus strand of CM057459.1, from coordinate 1,159,189,105 downwards.
TGGTGCAAAACCAAAGCTAGACACTGTTAAAGTCCTGCTGCAAGGTGGTTGCTACATCAGTAGGGGAGGGACTGGATTTATACAGCACAGTGTCATCTGCATACATGTGAATGGAGGAATGTGGTCAGGCAGAAGACAGGTTCTTTAAGAAGATGAAAACAGGAATGACCCCAGGACTGAGCCTCTGGGCACCCCGATGAGACAGAGAGAGGATCAGAGATGGAATTGCCAATCCTAACAGACTGCGTTTGGCCAACCAGGTAGGATTGGAACCAGTCAGTGGCTGAGCTAGAGAGCCCTGCGCAGGTGAGGATAGTCAGGAGGAGAGTGGGATACTGTGTCAAATGCTTTTGCTAGGTCGACAAAGATGGCTGAGGTGATATGCCCTTGTCCATTGCAGAGAGGATGGAGTCCATGAGCCTCAGCAGGGAGGTGGTGGTGGTGGAATGGAGCATTCTAAAATCAGACTGGTATGGGGTGTAGAAAGAGGTAGAGTCCGGAAGGAGGAGAGTTGAGAGAGTATGAGTTTTTCTTGGATTTTAGCCAGAATGGGAAGAGGGAAATAGGGCAGTAGTTTCCCGAGACTGAGCGGTCACCTTCTTTTTGGGAGAGGGATGACTGTGGCATGCTTCCACTCCACCGGCACGAAGCTAGAGAAAGGATAAGTTGAAAATGCCACTGAGGGAGGCAATGGCAGGGGCTGATAGGTATAGCATTTAGCATCGAAGGAGGGGACATTTGCTGTTGGTTGGATTGAGGGCAGTTAGGCGTGGTACACTTCCAGTGAAGTAACCGGGCGAAAGGAGAGGAGTATTTGGTGGCAGGTCTTGGTCAGTCTCTATGGGAGAGAGTGGGGTAGGAGGTAAAGGGAAAGTGGGTAGCAGTGCAGCAATGAAATTAGTGAAATAGGAGTTGAGTGCTGTGGCTACTGATGGTGGGTCAGTAACCGTGGATGTGCCTAAGTTTAGGGTAGGCGCTGGAGGCTGGGAGGGAGTAAAAAGCAATTTGAGGACCTTCCAGAATTTGGCTAGATGGTTTATGTTTGTGTGAAGGGCAGTGTTGAAGTACTTGGCTTTTGTCTGGCAGATTAACCTAGTGCATGCATTACTCAGAGCACGGTACTCTAGGTGAGCTTGGGTGAGGCCAGATTCTTTAAACGCTTTATGAAGGCAGAATAACCAATGTGGGCTGTATACACTCAAATTAAGAAGAAAATTAGGTGATTTGTTATTATTTTATGATATTATAAATGATCAGACATTGGTTGAAGAAATGGACATTACATTTAATGACACTAAAACAAGAAGACCGCATATTACAAGTTAAAGGAACAAATTTGAGGAATAATAGAAGGAAGTACTTTTTAACAGAAAGTGTGGTGAACCTGTGGAATAGACTCCCAAAAGTATTGTTGTTAGTAAAAATAAGGGCAAATATCTGCAACATATCTGCAACAAGGCATGTGCTCTGACATGGTTAGACTTCTATTGCTGAGGTCAAGTTTAGAATCATCTTTGGCTTGTTGCAGATATTTGCTGCTTTTATCTGACATTTTGGGCCAGGTACCCTTTAACTGAGAGGACAATTGATATGGGGTTGTTTTAAATGTTATCAATGGGAAAATGAGCAAGAAAAGCCTAAAGCTATAGTAGCTCCTATAAGTTTTGATAATACTTTAGAGTTCCCCTCATTTATAAATTGATCTAACCTTCTCTTAAATGTGCCCTTATTTTACTAACAACAATACTTTTGGAGTCCATTCCACAGGTTCACCACGCTTTCTGTTAAAAAGTACTTCCTTCTATTATTCCTCAACTGTTCCTTTAACTTGTAATATGTAATAATCTTCAAGATACACATGTCCATGGTAATGGTCTCAAACTTCTGGCAGAAATGAAAATTTCATACTCACTTTAATTCTTGATCTTCTAGGAATATCTTCACCACTGATTCACACCAGGGATCTTAACCAGAGGCACTAGGACCTTGTGGGCGCCAGAACATTTCAGCAGGGCTAGTGTGGAGGCAAGCTGTGCAAATGTGTGGCACCATGAGAGGGAGTCTATGGCACAAGGCTTACCTTAGCACCAGCTCTCAGCTGCCTTATTACCTTTTTACCGAGGAGGTGTGGCATAACCTAACATGTACTTATGCACTTAACCTAAGGCATATGATAGCCCCAGTGACCCATGTAAGAAGGGTCAACAAACCAGTAACACTGTGTCTTCGCAGCCCAAAGCAAGAACAAGGAGTGAAACCAATGAAACATACTGGAGTCAGCTTTGGGGATGGCGGGTGAGCGTGTAAATCAATAGTGAAGATATTTCTAGCTAATCAAAATTATGGTGATTACATAATATTAAGTATCTTCAGGAATCAATCTTTACAGTTGATTCACACTAGTGGGTCAGAGTACCAGGCTCAGACAAATCCCCATCAACAGTGGTAGGAGCCAAAGGCTCACTCAGGACAGAAGTCCATTCAGGATTGTCCCGCCATGCTGCCTGGTATGGATGCCAGCCTCCCAAAAGAGGTGGTGGGGCAAAAACAGGAATTTAAGACTGCATGGGATAAACATCAGGGTGTCCTAGGGACAGGAAAAAAAAAAGGTAAGCTGCAGATCAACTAAGATCTCTGGTTCAAAATAGGTAGGCAAAATGGGCAGACTGGGTGGGCAATCGGTCCTTATCTGCCATCATCTTCCATGTTTCTATGACATCCAGAGTATGGTGTTTAACAAAAATGTGCACTATGCTCCAAGTTGCAGCTTTTAAACATTACTGACAGACCCAGAACAAATATCTGCCAGGGACGTGGCAATTGCTCTAGTGGAGTGGACACGTACCTCACCTTCCAGCCTGACCTGTACCATGGCATAGCAGTGGCAGAGACAGCTCACAATCCAGGCAGAAATGCACTGAATTGTAACAAGCTATCCCTTTCAATTGGGATTGAAGGAGTCAAGAGAAGTTTGGATTGCTTGAAGTCCATAGTTCTGTCCGGGTAAAAGGTAAGGACCCTCTTAATATCCAAAGAATGGAGCCTGCACTCTCCTCCATTCTGAAACTTGACAAATTAGGTAGGCAGCACAAGTGGCTGATTCAGATGGAACTCTGACACCACTTTAGGTAAGAACTTAGATGTGTACAGAGAACTACCTTGTCCTTGTGGAAAACAGTATACAGATGGAGGATCTGAGACCAAGGCATGGATTTCAGACAATCTGCAAGCAGACATGATGGCCACTAGAAAGGCTGCTTTCCAAGTTAAAAACTTCAGCTCACAAATTGCAAGGCTCAAAAGGTTTGTAGGTGAGCACATCTAGCACAACATTGATATCCCAGGGAGCCACCAGCTTCCTAAAGGGACACCTTGTGAGTAAAATGCCCTAAGGAACCTCTTAGAAAGTGGCAACTGTGCCAGGTAGAGGGTACTGAAAGGCTCATGGTATGCAGAAGTATCACACAAGTGGACCGCAGCTGTGGAATACTGTAGGCCAGCATCAGAAAGGTCCAGCAGAAACCCAAAACCTTGTCAGGTGGGCACCAAAGGGGTCCATGCAGGTTTTGGAGCACTAGATTGAAAATATTTTCCATTCGGCTGTATAAGTCTTCCTAGGGAAAGGTTTACGGGCAGCCAAAAGTATTCAGAGACCCTCTCAGATATCTTGTACCTGTTCACTTCTGTCTCTCCAGAAGCCAGGCCTAAGGATGAGGGAGCACAGCCTATGATAGACCAGGTGACCCTGAGTCAGTAACTTCATCTTGAGTGGAAGATCCTCAGTTTGATGTGTGATGGTCTGTTCAACACAGGAAACAAAATCTGTCAAGGCCAACAGGGGCTATATCATCTTGTCTCCATGCACCTCAGTTTGAACAATGTCCTCTGTACTAGGGGATTGGAGGAAGTGCATACAAAAAAGATTTTGCCATGGCATTCTGAATGCATCCTGACAGAAAATGCCAGGTCCTCAATTTCTGGAGTATTATCGAGGCAGTTTGGCATTGAGGGGGACGCAAAAGGTCAACATCTTGGGTACCCCACATGTAGATCATCGATCTCACAACTTCTGGAGCTAGTGAACACTCATGAGGATCAACCTCTGTACAACAGCACGCTCATCTGCCAGAATGTTCTGGACTCCTGGCAGATAACTGGTGTGGAGCAGGATCCCTTGCTCCAGGCACCATTCCACACTCTCATCACCTCCCTGAAGAGACAGTAAGAGTGTGCTCCTCCTCTCTTGTTGATGTAATATATCACAGACTTGTTGTCTGTCTGCAGGAAGACTGTTTTGTGGCTGAAGAGATCCACTAGGACTCACAGGCTGTACAAAACAGCTCACATCTCCAACAAATTGATGTGGAGATGAGTCTCTGATGGGTCTCAGACAGCTTGTATTTGGAGGCCATGACAGTGGCCCCCACCCAACAGGGAGGCATCTGTGATGAGAGTCACCTGTCCTCCACTGACCACCATGTGGGTGACCAAAGCAGGGACTTGGTCACCTGAATGGGTAGGACTGAGGATGTTATGCTTGTGACCACTGTGCACTGAGCATCCATTGAGTCCTTCTCATGTGCAGTCTTACCCAGGGGCACTGTGAACACTGAGGAGGACATCAGATCCAGCATATACTGCATGGACTGGGCTTGCACTGATTTGCGCTCCATCATGTAGCAGGATTTCTGCATTCTGCTCTCTGGAAGGAAGGATTGAGCCTTGGTCATATCCAGAAGAGCTCCTATGAACAGCAGCTGCTGTGAGGGTTGGAGCCAAGACTTCTTAGGTTCAGAGGAACCCCATGGAGGTTAGAAACTGAGGGTAGTGGCCATTGTCCATTCCATCTCCTGCCTCGATGGAAAGGCTATCACCAATCATCTAAGTAAGGGTAAAGCTGGAGTATCCATTTTCTCAGGTGCACTGCAAATACTGCAAAGCACTTATAAAGACTCAAGGCACCAAGGACAGCCTAAAGATTAGGACTCTCAACTGGTAATGCTGTCCGAGCACAATGAACTGAAGGGCATATGTGGTGGCTGGGTGCACCAGTATGTGCTGGTATGCATCCTGCATATAAAGGAAGCTAATCAATCCCAAAGGAAGCTTCTTCATACTCAGGAAGCTAACCAATCCTAAAGGAAGCAGAGACCGAGAGAAATCATTTTGAATTTCTCTCAATCCATGACCTTGTTTAGGTTTCTGAGGCTGAGAATGAGATCATGCCCTCTGATCATTTGAATTTCTTTCAATCCATGACCTTGTTCAGGTTTTGAAGTTGAGAATGGGGTGTATGCCCCTGAGTTCTTTGGTACTAGGAAGTAGTGAGTAGAAACCTGTTTTCATTCTGACTCTGGCACAATTTCCACTGCCTTGTTGCTCACAAGGCCCACAGTCTCCTATGCCAAAAGCTCTGACATATGGGCTGATAAGAAGGGCCACCTTCTGGCTGGATAGTCTGGAGGGATTTCTATGAAGTTCAAGGAGTATATGTATTTTATATATATATGTATTTTCTTTTTTTTAACCAGGAGAGACACTAAGTTGAAGCTTGTTTCCAGGTGCAACTTGGGAGCACAAGGAAGTTAAGTGACTTGCACAGAGTCACAAAGTATGCACGTGGGGGCTGTGAGTTCAAACCCAGGTCTCCAGGTTTGCAGCTTAGAACCTTAAACCACTGTGCTATACTCCCTCCTGGATGATCCAGAAGATCGACTTGTCTGAAGTGATGGACTCCGCTGACAGTAAAACTGGTCAGGCACCCTCCCTACACACCTGGGAGGAGAGGTCTGCCTTGGGCAGTTGAGGCAGGACTGGGTCTGGAGCTTCCAGGGGTAGCACTGGGTGCTTTTGGCATCTGCAGCTTTGGCTGTGCCTTCTTGTGAGGCTGGGGAAATTGAGATGTATTTGGGGCTCCCCTGTTTCCCACAGAAAGGACTGCAGGTTCTGAAAGACTACATCATTTCCCTTCTGAGTGTTAGCAATAATTGGCATGGTGGTCTTAAGAGTCATTCTAATTTTCAGAGGTGTCTCAAGAGACATCCCTGCCTGCTGTCCATACAGGTAAATACCATCAAATGGAACCTTCATAACCTTTTTCTGGACATCCTGAGGAAAAACAGCAGTATGTAGCCAGGAATACCCTCTGAAACAGATGCTTGCAGCAGCAGAGCAGAAGGCAGTATGGGGATAAGATGGCACCCTGCAGGTGTAGTATTTATTACAGACAGCTGATCAGCACTGGTACAGGGGCCGGCAGAAAGGGTCCAGGACCTGACCTCAGAAGGAATCAGCCCTGGCACCTGCCCAATAGGTGCCACTGACCTCAACACTGTCATTGGGCAGCAGTGGCTGCATGTTGTGGGGTAAGTAGTGGCTGAGAATGGTCCCCAGGCAACCGCAGAAGTCTTCTGGTACCAGGCCCTCACATGGAAGCAGGCTGCTGCCCACCAATGGTGATGGGGTCAGTGACACCTATGAGGCAGGTGCCAGGGCTGTATCCTTCTGAGGTCGGGTCCTGGTCCCTTGTGCCAGCCCCTGTACCCAGGCTGATTGGCTGTCTGTAATAGCACAGGGCACCCCAGCAGGGTGCCACCTCATCCCCA